>OZ025295.1:121531825-122851325 GCA_964019185.1 Maratus speculifer | reverse complement strand
TACGCTGCAGCAATCGGAGATAACTTCATTTTAATGGACGATAACTGCAGGCCACATCGTGCAAACCGGGTGGAGGATTTCCTTTTCGAGGAAGGAATCGTTCGAATGGAATGGCCAGCGTGTTCTCCAGACATGAATCCAATCGAGCACGTTTGGGACGCTCTCGGAAGACGAGTTTCTGGCCGCCAACAACCCCCACAAACTCTCCAAGAACTGGAAAGAGCTCTTCTGGAAGAATGGGGCATAATATCCCAACTCGTCATTAATAGCCTCATTGAGTCCATGCCTCAAAGGTGTTCAACGTTGCTGGCCTCCCGTGGAAACCATACCCCTTACTGAAAATGATTTTCTTTGAAGAAAACACCCTTTCTTATTCTTTTTTACTCATATGCACAAATTGTGTTTTTTTCCTTTTGTACACAAATGCGCAATAAAATGCATTTTTTTCTGTCAAACATGTGTAATTTATTCTCATATAACCTACTATGTCTGTCGACCATGTATCAATCAGCTAAAAAGTTTCCCAGATACAAAATCCACCTAAAACTGCAATATCCTTTAATTGTTTTGAGCAGTGTATATCTAAATTTTAAGGAAGATAAAGTTTTGAAAATGTGCACAAGGCTTTTTAGTTAACTATTCTTCAAACTGATGTCGGAATTTCTGTTTCATTTAAAAAAAAATTGTTTTCGTGGTAAAAAAGGTTTTACTACTATAATTAAAAAAAGACTTCTTTAAAAAGTTGTTACTTTTTTAAAAAAATAAATAAAAAGAAACAATATTTGGTATTTTTTATAGTCAGCACTTTAGAGTAACATCCCCGGTAATTGGCACATTAAGAATTTGTCTTTAAACTAACTTCAATTTTCATTACCAAAAAATAAAGTATTTACTTGCAAATATTTTTAAATCAAAGAATGCATATCTGTGCATCTATTTTGCCCACTAAAATCAAAAATTTTCGAAAAAGTATTTTTATAAAAATATATTTATAAAAAGTTGCTATAGTCACCAATAATTGGCACCTGGAGCACCAATGTATGACACCTTGTGATCCAGTAATTGGCACATGTTTATATATATATATAAACTTCATATTTTGCATTGGCTTTAAATGAATTTACTGTAGATGAAGATGCCATATTTCAAGTTTATAAGAGTAAGAAATCATCATATTTGTCTGAAATGTGAGCACTTTAAAACAATGCAATATTTTTATATTAATACCCAGTAATTGTCATGCTGTCCTCAGTAATTGTCATATGAAGCTTTAATGGATTCCAATTACTGATAATATTTCATGTTTTCAAAGAAAAACGAATGATAAACAAAATTAGTCTATAACTTTAAAAGTGATGCCAAAATAAGTGGTTTAATCTCAAATCTTGCGATTCCCTTGTAATTGGAATAGGTGCCAATTATTTGAAACCAACAAAATTAAAGCACCATTAATTGGCATCTACCATTAATTCAGAAATCCAAATATTTGTGTCAAAAATACTTTTACACAATTAAAGTAATCTTTTTCAACTAAACAAAACTGTTGTCAATTAAAATTTAAAATATACAATAAATCAGATAATAATGAACTGAAAAGCATGACTTTCTTAAGCCAGAGAAGAAGCATTTGCAAGAAAAACGGCTAATTTTATACAAACCATAATTGTTTCTCTTTCCTAGGCACTATTGTCATTTAGTAGCATAAATCAAAGTTATTATCTTTAAAGTAAATGACCATATAACTGGTATATGGTCTTGCATTTTTAAAAGACTTGATATAAATCTTATTTTAGGACATGTTTGTAGGATGTGCCAATCATTGGTGCATGACAATTACTGGAGATGTCACCCTATAATAAAGATTCTTTAAAAAGATGCATCAAATTTTAAACAGAGCTAAAAATAAAAAGTGTAACTGAGGTGTATTCATTTGAGAACCACTGTGTATGAAAAGATCGGTAATAGCGGAATCAGAAGCGTGACGAGGCAAAACAAACACCGTATACAAATAAAATTTGCGTTACATACATTTGAGAGTATGTAGATCAGAACTAAATCAGAACGCTGGAAAGAATTTCTTAGTTTGCTTAAGAATGGTAATTAAAATCGCACATAACGCGTTTATTCGAGTATTTTTTTCATGATTTTAATGGTCATTACTTCAGTGAAACTACTACTGGATGCAAAAAAATTGATTTTTTTTTCCCTTAACGGAAATCGCTACCCTTTGAACCTTTATTTATTTATTTATTTATTTATTTATTTTTTAATTTAAGCATTTTAACGTATGTTTTTTGAATAATAATCTCAACGAAGGAAAATGGTTCTACACGGAAAGAACGATTTTGTTAAAACTACCAAAATAAAGTTGTTTCAACAAAATTTTTCGTGTACTATTTCCCCCACAAAACGTTTTGTTGGATTTACCAAATCATTTTGTTAGGTTTATTTTGTTATCGCAAGTAAATAATTTGTTTACAAGAACCAAATGAATTTTGTTAATGGATTCTGTTTTGTCGTCGTAACCAAATGCTTTTGGTTACGATAAACAAATAGATTTGGTCATCGTAACCAAATCTGTTTGATTAAGAATTATTATAACCAAATGAATTTGGTTTCGAAAACAAAATAAATTTGTTTCTTGCAACAAAATGTATTTGGTTAATCGTCATTTTAACCAAAGAAATTTTGTTTTAACAAACATATCGTTTTTGTTATTGAAACCAAATTCATTTTGTTAATAATTACTTAACCAAATGAATTTTGTTTGAAAAACAAAATAAATTTGTTTCTTGCAACGAAATCTATTTGATTAATTGACATTTTAACCAAAGAAATTTTGTTTTAACAAACATATCATTTTTGTCATTGAAATCAAATCCATTTGATTAATAATTACTGTAACCAAACGAATTTGGTTTGAAAAATAAAATAAATTTGTTTCTTGCAACCAAATCTACTTGTTTAATATCTCTCATAACCAAATAAATTTGATACTTTGAACATACTTTTTTTATATAAATTTTATTGCAGAAAACAAATTAATTTGTTAATTTATAATGAGATAAATTTGGTTTTTGTAACCACATCAACTTCATTAATAGGTGTTGCAATAACTAAGCACATTTGGTTGCAATAATTATATAAATACCAAAATTATTAAAGAAAGTCAGATAAAAGTAGTAAGTAGAACCCTTTTCTCACAGGGTCCTGTTTTTGTGAAATGAATTTTGTGAATTTTAAATTTTCGATGATTCAGGTTCTATTTTTCATATATAAAAAGCTAATATGTTCTTTGGTGACTTCAACCGCTTATTTACAAGCCAGATTTTATTATTAATTGATTAAATGGGTGAAAAGTTTAATTTGAAGGTGAAAAAAATTCTGTAAAAGGTCTATTTAAGAGGCAAATAATTTTGTGAAGGGTCTTGTTTTGGGATAGAATGTTTTGTAAAGGGTGCTGTTAAGATAAATTTGTAAAGGTTCCTTTAAAGGACCTAAAGTTTTGTTAAACATATCCCTGCCCTGTATCTGAACTAAATATTTCATTGTTTACACCCATAAATTATGTGCAGATTTTAGGGAGTCTACTGTAATATATTTTTATTAAACACAACGTTAAACAATGCTGGATGAATTTCTTTAACCTGTATAAATTTTTTTAATGCACTCAGCTATTATTTTCATAATCTGTAGCTTTTCTTTTTTTTTTCTTTTTTTTTTTTTTTTTTTTTTTTGGAATATGAAATGGTGAAATCTTGATACTACACTTTGCTAATTTTTATCTTTTTCGCAAGACAAAAAAAAAAAAAAAAAAAAAGGAATAAATAAAAAATAAAATAATAATAAGCATTAGAAAAGAAAAGTTTTCGACATTTTCTCATGTAATATAAAATGTACAATTGTTAGATGTATGAAAATATCATTTTTTCAATAAAATATGAAAGTTGTGAATGATAATTCTTTATTAACAAAGAAATTAAGTGATACATGATGAATATATTTAAAAAGTCAATTTGCATTTTGATATAAGTTATAATTTATTAATTTCAGAAAATAAAATTCATAGTATCAGATTTTGGAAGATAAATTGAAAATTTGCACATAGCAAGATTAACAGTTATACCGAGTCATTATATATATATATAAATGCCTGCAACTATTCTACCATATTTAAATATAAAATGAGAAAAATTATTTTAGATAATCAGGAGAAATATTTTGAAACTCAGGAGTATGTTGCCAAAATCCTGCAGTAATAATAATCTATGCAATCCCATTTCCCCTCTTCCTCAAATTTTATTACATTACATAATTTTTATTTTTCTGTTGCTAAAAGAGTAAAAAAGTTGTAATTTCAAATGCAATTCAATTAAATCTATTTCAATTTATGGATTTCTCATGGTTTTAAAATAATTTTCAAGCATGATTCTTTTAAAAATTTACATAGCACATAACTCAATTATGTAAATTAAATCATTTGAAAGTAAAGAAACAAAAAATATTCAACATTTGTTTTTGGCTAATATTCAATAATGAAATCAACACTTTTCAATGAGTAAATAAAACAAATATAATAGGTGTTCTCACCATTGTGCCAAATTGCGACTAAAATTCTTCATTTGGCGAGTAAACAAGCGATTAGATTCGCCAAATTGCTAGTGCTGAATTTTTGCTTTTTCTTTCTTTTCTTTTTCATTTTTCATACGTATGCATGTGTATATATATATATATATATATATATATATATACACATATTATAGTATGTTGATATTTTTAATATATTTGTAGTGGATTGTTGAAATTAGATTAATAACAATTGCTGTCGCAGTTATAAAAACTTAGGTTATTTTAGAACATATTGAAAAAAAGGGGGTACATCAAATGATTAAAGATTTAAGGGAAAAAAAAAATTATGTGCTATATGGCAGATCTATTTTGCTAATACTTTTTTCATTTGGCAAATACTTTTTATTTTCAATTAGCCAAATTACTAAAGTTCGCCAAATGTCAATGAGAACATTGAATATAATGAATGCATAATCAAAATACATGCTTAAATAATCACAATCAAAAGGCAGCTGTGAGTAACAGAACCCTCCAGTTAACCCCTAAGATCAGCCATTACAAAAAAATTACTTTAAATAAATTTTAAAACTTTTGTTTTTTAAATGCATGAGTTTTCATGGTAGGTATATATCGGATACTTACTTTGTAGGGTTAATTTATTAATAGCAGTGTCAACACAAATGATTGTTATTACTTATATAATTTCTTTTTTTTTTTTTCAATATTCCTTAACAACAATAATCTATGAACTCAGTAGCAGAAAACCTTCAGGGACAAAAAGTAATCTGCAGGTAAAATATTTTTACAACTGAAACATTAATTAACCAAATAATCATTTATCTGTAGTGTTTATAGGCATTTTATAATTTATTATTAATAATAATCTTAACTTTTGTATTAGGTAATGAAGAGCTAAAAATATGAAGCAAAATAAAGATTCGATTTAAAAAAAAAAAAAAAAAAAAAAAAAAAAAAAAAAAAAAAAAATCCAAGAGAAACTAAAATTTGCAATGCCCGTCTCTGGTCTCAAACCTTCTGCTACAAGTGAACTGTTCCTATAACAAAGATTTCAGCACTACTTGGTTATCGCGTCAACCCATTTTACCATATTATACAAAATCACCAAACTAACAGCCAAATTATACATATTGACATAGTTTTTATTTTAAATAACAAAAGAACAAGTAAATTATTAGAATATTAATAAAAATACAAATAAAAAGTTGAAATAAAAATCAATGGCATTTTAGACGCATGTTTCATATTTAATGTAATTGAATGTGAGATTTATGATCATCCATTGTTGGCATTAAATCTTATAGTTCAGTGATAGATTTTTGGTCAACGGGATAACCAAATAGTAACTAAGATTTCTTATTTATTAATTTTTTTAATAATATGTATTAGAAAAGAAAGCATTTGTTAACAGTAGACTTGTGATATCTTAAAAAATTAAATAAAGAGACAAAATAGTAACACAATTTAGCTGGTTTGCGGTATGCAGCTACTTTTATTGAAAATACAAATTATACAGTCTTTAAAACATATATGTATGCCAGACTAATATTTACTAGTATAATACCCTTTTACATAAAGAGTTATTCTTAGACAGTTTTAGGATTCTACTGCAGTCTGACCATTCAGTTAAAAAACATGCTATCTCGTGTCCAAATGAGGATCATGTATACAATGTCATCCATATATAAAGAATTCTTGAATCCTGATATTTCAATTTAGGATTTCAGGTTGAGTAAAACAGAACAACTCCAAGCATCAGTTAAAGCCTCTACCTGTTTTAATGAAAGAATAAAATTATTAAGACATAAAATTGTTTTATTGCAGGCATACATTGGTCAAATATGCAGAAATATATTAAAATAAATAAATAAATAAATAAATAAATAAAATTTCACATTGGGAAAAACAATCAAAATTTTAAAACAGTAGGTATGCTTTGCTTAAACCTTGGGGTAAAAAATTAAATTCTTTATAAAAACTTCCCCTTTGCATGGAAGAATGTTGAACATTCATTGGAGAAAGGGAAGAAAAAAAAATCATGGGGGACAAAAAAAAAATATAATAATAATAATAATATATATATAAATCTTTAAAAAGTGAAATTCAATAATACATGCATGAAGGCTGCATATCAGAGTTGGCAAGTTTTTAACATGCAACAGTTTTTGGCGGTTTTAACCATGGTTTAAACCGCCATGTCAAAAACCTATATTGATATGTTAATAAAAACATTTCTTTACACATACATAATCTACCTATATTTATATTTAATATGTAAAAATTATTTGCTTTTAATAAAGAAAATGTTTCTAAATATGATCTAGAAGAAATAAATTTAAATTTTTGAAGAAATATATTTTCAATATTAAACAAAACTTTAGATTTTGGAAAACTTATCTTTTGTAGCATAACTTATTAAATTTTAATGTGTTGTTCAAAATATGCAGTGATATTATATTATGAAGAAATTTATTTTTAACCAAATTTAGTGTACAGTTTAAAATAATATTAAAGATTAGACATGTTCCATACTCGATTGGAAAAAGAAAGATGTTCAAAACTGGTTATTAGGGTGGAGTGAAAAATCAAAAGTTGGAATTTTGATTTTGGATAGCAGCCAAAAGTTGCCTTTTAGTATCTCTAATACACATGCAAAATTTCATGAATTTTGAAAAACTTCTTGAGTCCCCTACCAGGACATTTATATTTTCATAGATTTATACGATAGATTCTTATGATAAATTGTACATTAACAGGATTTTTTGGTAATCTCGTTTGATATTTTTATATTTAAAATGTTCAGTGTAATTCCTTTCATCATTTTCAAACTTTAAGTCTTTATTTTTAAATACTTGAAATGGTTTATTGCGTTTTAAAAATTGTATGGTTGTCATTTTTACAGTCAAAATCATGTGTAAGCAAATCAAAGTTTATCATTACCAGAAGTTGGTGATTCTTCAAAACTAAATAAAGCTGTTTGGCCAATGATAGCAGAATGCTATAAAATATTATTATTATACAAAACAATAAATAAAACACAGCAGTAATTGTAAAGTTTCGCCAAAATCAGAGGTAAAAAAAAAATCCTAAGAGAAAACATCGAAGGCATCAACTATCGTAGTTTTCCAAAGACGTATTGATCAAATGATAACAATTATTCTGAATATCAGAAGCTTATTCAACTCCCCAAAATCAAAGGAAATTATGGAAAATTGGAGATATTTGGAAGAACTATAAGTGAAAAACAATCTCTGATTTTAAGAGTCAAGTGAATTTTATTCGGGACACATTACACCATCTTTTGGACCAGGAAAAATCATTGCAGGAAGTATTAAAATGTTGCACTGAAAAATATTTAAACCTTGATAAATTGATGGCAATAGATTGTGATGGAACAACTGTATAAACAATAACATAAAAAATCATGCTAATTGATTTTTGAAGCTAAAATTTAGTCGTCTGTTGTAGTGGTTAATATGTCAGCTCTCTGCAAACGAATTGCCACTAAGTCATTGAACTTGATAAACAAAATAAAGGCTCACGAGCTATTCCTGTTCTAATTGGAAAGTCGTTGGATCAATGTGAACAATAGACAGTTATGGAAATTAATGTTTCCTACCCTTATCAACAAAATTTGAACATTTTTTTGCACCGAATTGATAAAATTCACAATTTTTAATGATTGGTGAATTTTTTTTTTTTTTTTTTTTTTTTTTTTCCTGTGGCAAATTGACTGCAATTGATTGATTCAATTTAAAAAGTCAATCAACAAAATTCGCACCCCCCCCCCCCTCAAAAATAACTGATAAAATTTGCAATTTTTTTATTTATTTATTTGTCTGGAGGACAAAATTTAAAATTATTGTGCAACTGCTGACAGTGGCGCACCCAGGATTAAGCTTTGGAGGGGGCTAGCATATTTTAGAGGTCTATTTTTTCCTGATTTGGCTCGGAAGTCAGACAAACTAAGTCCATTTTTTTTAATTCAAAATAGACGACATATGTCGGTCCAGACATACAGTTGACAGGGGGCATTCAATAAAACCTGGGGTGGGGCTCTGAAAATTTTTGATGGGGCTCATTCTGAAGCTTTAAACCTTTTTGATAAATAAAAAGAAAATTTTGTTTTAAATGGTGAATATTAAAAATGATAATATTTCATATTTCATAAGAAAATTTATTCATAAGAAACAAAGAAATTGCAAAGATTTTTCAAAATTTCTATTTTGAAGAAACTATTAAAAATAATAAAAATAAACATTCATAATTTTAGAAAACTCTCTAGTCTCGCTGTCTGGGAGGGGCTTCAGCCCCCTTAGCTCCCCACGTTGGTGCGCCAGTGACTGCTGACAAAATTTGAGAATTTTTTTTTCATGCTGGACTAATAAAATTCACAATATTTTAACAATGCCCTCCCCCCGCCCAAAAAAAAAAAATCAGCAAAACTCATGTTTTTCCACTAAAGATCACAAAATTTTAAAATATCCGAAATCTGTAGAGCCGTACCGAGTACTCGGCCAATTTGCAGAGTACTCTGTACTCGGCCTATACCGAGTAGTTGTAAAAATTTCTTTTTTTAAGCATATGAATTTATAAATGATATGTAAAAAGTTATTTGAATATAAATGTATAATATATGCAGTAATTCATAAAACTATTTCCCCGGTATTTAACAATATGTCTGCAAAATATAGAAAAAGTTAAGAACAAAAACTCTCATAAAATTTCACATTTATACAAATAAAAATAAATACTTCCTTGATTTATAGGAAAACACAAAAGACTATTATTCTGGATAAAGAAACTGAAAATAGAATAAAAAATAATTAAACTTATTATATTTCAAATTATGCTGTAAAAACACCAAATGTTCCACATTATCAGTAGACACGGCATTTCTTTTACTACTATAAATTTGGCCTGCCTCTGAAAACGTATGTTCAAAATAAACTGTTGTTGAAAGTGCACATAATTTGAAAAGTTTTTTTTTTTTTTTTCCCCATTATGCAAATGGTGCGTCAGTTTTACATAAGTCTTCTGTTAAGAAAGCCTGTATCTCTTTTTGTGCCCATTCTTCATGCGGAGATTTTAAACTATCTTTTTACTAGCCACAATCTTCTTGCTCATTCGCAATTTCTTCAAAATATATCCAGAAAATAGATGAATTTTTGCTGGCATTTTCTCTTTTGGTTCTTCTACATTAGCATTCTCATGATGTATTTTTTGTTTCTTTGGTGGATTTTCAAGCTCTAGATCATCTACACACATCAATTTTAGAGCTTGCTTTTTAAGGCATTCTAAAATTCACACATTTATAATTTTTATTGAAAAAGGTTAGTTTTTTACTGAGATATTTAGAAAATAAAATAATAAATTTAAAATAACAAATTAACCTGTAGATATGAAAAATGAAAAGAAACTGCGAAACTAATACATTTTTTTAACTAAAAGAAAACAGGGTATAGACAATTACAAAATAAATATGAAATGTTTCGCATTATTCAATGAACTGTTACAGCAACCAATAAATTTTTATTTTTGATAGACAACAGATTTCAACGGTCGGAATAAATCGGAGGGTTAAAGGATGTTTTAATTTTATATTGGTTAATAATTGTATTGTTATGTATAAATTCTCCTTTTTTATTAGTTTTGAATTGTCAAAAATTGGACTTTAAAAGGTGCCCAAATAAATTTCAAATTTAATGAGTTAACTTATTTATACTATATGTATATTATATAGATGTACACACAAGTATAGATATATGTACACATGTATATTTATATATGTGTGCACCTAAGCTCACATTATGCACACATCAGTGTTTTATTTTCTTATTACACAACTACTCGGTACTCGGCCAAGTAGTCAGTGGCCGAGTACCGAGTACTTGGCCAAAGTACTACTCTGCACACCACTAGAAATCTGATCTGAACTAAATGTGAATCAGACAAGATTATTCTAAAGAATCATAACCTAAAATTTGATACGAACCAATCTGAATCAAAACAAAAATATTCTAAAGAACCATACCAGATAAGAGCAAGACTAAACAGGGCTTGAAATTCAATTTTCCAGAAGAGGGAAGTCTCCCTCCCAACATTTATAAATGGAGGGGAGTTTAGCTGTTTGAGAGGAAGAAAAAAAAAACTTTAAAAATCTATTATTTTATGAGCTATTTAAAGAATTACACAAATATAGAAATGACAAAATACCACTGAAACAATTTTTATCAACTCCTCAAAATAATTATGCAAAATGTGTTATTTATTTAAAAAAGGTGTTAAGTCAAGACTTTACATAGTCTTTTTAGTTTTCAAAGAAATAAATTCCTTTCCTGTACCAATTACTTTTGTTTCAGGTCTAATAAACTCTGTTTTTGGTTCAGGTTGTATTTTCTGAAGAAATTGACATTTTTTTTGTGATTCTGAGATGAAATTTGCATTTTTTAAGCAGCCTTTTGACTAGATTCGCATTTATTTGGCAACCCTCTGACAAAATTCACATCTTTTTTGTGATTCTTCAATGAAATTTGAGTTTTTTAGCAGCATTTTGACTAAATTAGCATTTATATTTGACCCTCTGATGAAATTCACATTTTTTCCGTAATGAATTGTTGAAATTATGGGTGCAAGTTTGAAATTTTGCCAAGACTGAAAATATTTTGACCCTTCTCCCCCCCCTTCCCCCCACTGAGTGAGCACACATGCAGGTAACTCATGTTTTTTCCAAGACCATATGACAAAATTAGTTTTTTCCCCGATCTTTCAACAAAATTTGCGACTTTTCTACGATATATCAAAATTTTTGATTTTTCTACGTTTTTTAGCCGACATTAGCGATTTTTCAATGAAATCTGAGTATTTTATACGATCTTTTGATGAAATTCGCGTTTTTTCACGATCCTTGGATTGAAATTGCATCCTTTTTCGTGATCGTTTGACAAAAATCATGTTTTCCCTGCTATCATTTGATGAAAATCACAGGGTTTTTTGCGATCATTCCACGGAAATTGCGTTTTTATCTGGATCTTTTGGCAAAATTCGTGTGTTTTCCACAATCCTTCAATTCATTTCACAATCTTTATTGCAATTTTTTTGACAAAAATTGTACCTATTTTGTATTCTTTGACCGGAAATGGCGTCTTTTACGTGATTATTCGACGGAAATAGTGTCTTTTTCACGATCCTTTGATAGAAATCGAGTCTTTTTCGCGATCCTTTAACAGAAATCACGTCTTTTCGCGATCCTTTAACAGAAATCACGTCTTTTCGCGATCCTTTGACAAAAATCTCGTTTTTCCAGCAATCATTTGATAAAAATCATGGAATTTTCTGCGATCATTTGACGGAAATCACATCTTTTTGTCGATCCTTTGGCAAAATTCGCGTCTTTTCTATGACACTAACTAAATTCAAGTTTTTTTTCACGATCCTTTGATAAAATTCACATTTTTTTTCGATACTTTGACCAGAAATAGCAACTTTTTTGCGATTCTTCGACAGAAATAGTCCTTTTTGCGATCCTTGAACAGAAATCGCGTCATTTCGCTATCCTTTGACAAAAACCGCGTTTTGCCAGCTATCATTTGATGAAAATCATGGAATTTTTTACGATCATTTGACGGAAATCGCTCTTTTCTTGATCCTTTGGCAAAATTTGTGTCTTTTCCACGATCCTTTGACTAAATTCACGTTTTTTTTTCTACGACCCTTCGATTAAGTTCACGTCTTTTTAGAGATACTTTGACTGGAAATAGTATCTTTTTTGCGATTCTTCAACAGAAATAGAGTCTTTTTCACGATTCTTCAACAGAAATAGCGTTATTTCACAAGCTTTTGACGAAAATCGCGCCTTTATTCGCAATTCTTGGTGGCATTAGAGCGTTTCTCGCGATCTTTCAACAAAAATAGCGTGTTTTTCGCGATCCTTCGACAGGAATCTTGTTTTTTTTTCTGCAAGCTTTTGACGGCAAAGGCGTCTTTTTTTGCAATCCTTTGACAGAAATAGCACTTTTTTCCGCAATCATTTCACGAAAATTAAGTTTTTTCCCACAATCCTTTGACAAAAATAATGGGCTTTTTTCGCGATCCTTTGATGAAAAAGCGTGTTTTTCGTGATCCGCATCCGTCATCGGAGATTTTTCTATCTCGTTTCTGTCCTCGGGAATTTTTAAAAGACGGAAAAACCTGCACCCATGGTTGAAATTTGCATGCTTTACACGATTTCTGTGACAATCCATATTTATTAAGTGATCCTTTGACGAATTTTGCATTCATTAAGCGAACCAAAGGCAATTCTGTTCTGTATTTTTCCAAAAATAAGTTTTCGATTAAAAAAAAAAAAATCATCAATTCTGAAATTTAGCCAAAAAACATACAACAAATTTCGACAAATCATCACTCAAACAAATCAATTTCTCAAATTGTTCACAGAAAAATCGTAAATATCATTAGAGGTTTGCGGGGATAGACTTGTATAAAAACCAAAACTTTCTGCGCACATAATATTGGGTCAAAAACTTTCTGCAAAATAATTTAATGTTTAATAAAATTATGCATTATATTTTTTTGGCATGGACGAAATTTCTTTTTATTGCACAATTCATGGGTGTAATTCATGGTTTTTGCGCGATTCATGGACGCAATTTGCATTTTTTACGTGTTTTATAGACTTAATCTGCTTTTTAAAGCAATTCATGGACGTAATTCAAATTTTTTATGCAATTTATGAACGTAATTTGCGTTCCTTATGTGATTTATGGGTGTTATTTGCTATTTTTATGCGATTCATGGTCATAATTTGTATTTTTTAAACTTTCTGTCGACGAAATTTATGTTTTTTGAGCGATCTGTCGATAAAATTAGAAATTTACGGATATAAATCGCATTTTTTGAGCAATTTATGAACGTAATTTGCGTTTTTTTTTACGCAAATCATGGATGTAATTTGGGTTTATTACGCGATTCATAGATGTAATCAGCGTATTTTACATTATTCATGCACACGAAATTCGTGTTTTTTATGCAAACCATGCACGAAATTCGCTTTTTTATGCGATTCATGGATGTAATTTGCATTTTTGCACAATCTGGCGACGAAATTTGTGTTTTTTGAGCGATTTATGGACTTAATTCGTATTTTTTATGCGATTCATGAACATAATTTGCATTTCTCATGCCATTTATGGACGTAATTCACTTTTTTATGCGATTCATCTACGAAATTTGCATTTTGTGAGATATCCCTTGACGAAACACACATTTTTTGTGCGATTTATGGACGTAATTCGCATTTTTATGCGATTTAGGACAGTAAATTGCGTTTTTTACACACTTCATGGATGTAATTCATGTTTTTTGAGAGATTCGTGGCCTTAATTCGTGTCTTTTGAGCAATTCATGGACTTAATTCATGTTTTTTGAAAAATCTTTTGATCTTTCGAGAAAATTAACAATTTTTTTTTGTACAATATTTCTACAAAATTCAAGTATTTTTCATAATTTTTTGACAAAATTTTATTTCTCTGCAACTTATTCATAAAAATAGTGTTTTTCTCGCAATGCTTTGACAAAAATCACGTCTTTTCCCACAATCATTTTACAGAAATTGAGTCTTTTCAGCAATCCTTTGACAGAAATTGCGCTAACTCCCGTGATCGTTTCTGGCTTTTTTGTTGTATTTCATTTGTTACTACACCCTCCTCCTCCGAATACAAAAATGGCAAAATTTTAATGCATATTTGCATGGATTACAGTAGGGATGCACAACCTTTTCAAGAGAAGGGCCACTTATAAATATGTCTGCGTGGTCGAGGGCCACATCAATAACATGAAGAGAATTCGATTTCGAAGATAATTTCTGGCCTATAATCAGGTATTAAATATATTTTCAGAGAAAAGCGTGTGTGTGTGTGTGGGGGGGGATATCCCTTTAGGTTTGCTTAACCAGTCAAAATATCCAATTCAGTTGGTAAGGATATACAGCAGTTTGTACGTTTGTATATATAACAGATATAACAAAAATTTTTCTCAAGATGTAGTAACATTCCTTGACTTTATTCAGGTGAGTAAGTTTTCTTCTATTAAAAGTGCTAAAAAATAAAGATAAGTGGCTGGTGCCAAAAAAAAAAATGTAAACTTTATGAATGAAGGAGAGGGAAGGAGCCGATCAACAAAATTTGCAGCTTTCCATGCCTGATCAACCAAATTTGGGCTTTTTACGAAAGTCATTCGCAGTTTTTACGAAATTGATCGAAAAAATTCGATTGGGAAAATTCACAAATTTTACAAAACCGATCGACAAATTCAAGATTTTTACGAAGCCAATCAATGAAATTTGCGATTTTTACAAAGTCGATCTACGAATTTTGTGATTCTTACAAAGCTGATGCGCGAAATTTGCAATTTTTACAAAGCTAATCGCCGAAGTTCGCGACTTTTCTGCGGCTGATCGACACAATTATCGATTTTTACAAAGTCGATCGCGAAAATTTGCAATTTTTACAAAACTAATCGGCGAATATCTCGATTTTTTCCTTTTTTTTTTGCATGATCGATAACATTTTCGATTTTACTGCAGCTGATTTATGAAATTATCGATTTTTACGACACCAATCGACAAAAATATCTATTTTTACAACGCCAATCGATGGAATTATCAATTTTTAGGAAGTGAATCGATGAATTTTGCGATTTTTAAAAAGCCAATTGACAAAATGTGGAAAATTTGCAATCACGAAAATTTGCGATTTTTACAAAACTAATCGGCAAATATCTCGATTTTTTTTTTTTACATGATCGATAACATTTTCGATTTTACTGCGGCTGATTGACGAAATTATCGATTTTTACGACGCCAATCGACAAAAATATCTATTTTTACAACACTAATCGACGAAATAGGAAGTTAATCGATGAATTTTGCGATTTTTAAAAAGCCAATTGACGAAATTTGCGATTTTTACCAAGCTGATCGGCAAATTTTGCGATTTTTACAAAACTGATTGGCAAAATGCGTGATTTTTCTTCGCATGAATGATAAAATTCACGATTTTCAACGGATGATTGACGAAATTATCGAGTTTTACAAAGCCGATCGACGAAATTCGCAATTTTAACAAAGCCGATCGACGAAATTTGCTATTTTTACGAAGCTGATCGACTAAATTTGCAATTTTTCCTCGTATGATTGATAAAATTAGCGATTCTTCCATACCAGATCGATGCATTTTGCCATTTTTACAAACCTTGTCGACGAAATTCACGATTTTTATGAAGCCAATTGACGGAATTCGTAATTTTTACAAGTCTGATCAACGAAATTAGAGATTTTTGCAAAGCCGGTCGACGAAATTCGCAAATTTTTTGCACCGGATATATGAAACCGAAATTTTCAACTTTTCTACGTAAAATCGACAAAATTCGCGATATTCTCAAGTGCCACAAATGAAATTTGCAATTTTTCGGAACCCGATCAATAAAACTCACGATTTTCCCTTGTCCGATCGACGAAATGTGCGCTTTTTCAACCTTTAACTGACGAAATCTGCATTTTTCCATACCCAGTCAACGAAATTCGCAATTTGTAACTAATTTTGACGAAATCTGCATTTTTTGCGTGGCAAGATGAAAATAGTGAATTTTCTTCTTGATAAATTTACAAAACTCGCTATTTTTTCGCAGCCGATCAACGAAATTTTCAATTTTTCTGCGCATCATCGTAAAATCTGCGATTTTTTCGTGCCCGGTCAACGAAATTCACGTGATAAACAGAGAAAACATGCAATTTTTCTGCAGCGGATGAACTTTTGCAATTTTTTCGCGCATCATCAACAAATCTGATGATTTTTTCTTGCCCGATCAACAAATTGTACGATTTTTCACGTACGACCGACAAAATTCGTGATTTTTCCGTGCTTCATCGACAAAACCACGATTTTTCCATGTCTGATCAGTTAAATTTGCTATTTTTCTGAACCTCATGGGCAAAATTCGCTATTTTTTCATCCCTGATGAATGAAATGTGCTTGATAAATGAAATTAACGATTTTTCCATGCCCGATCTACGAAATTTGCGATTCATAAGTGGCTGACGAAATTTTATATTTTCCAGCGGTAAACTGGCGAAATTTACGATATTTTTCTTGACTTTTGCACAAAAATTACATTTTTTTCTAGTTGTAAATTGACGAAGTTCGCGGGCCACAGGTTGTGCATCCCTAGATTATAGAGATAATAAAATTCATCGCCAAAAAAGCAGAATTCCGTGTTTCTGCGGAAAAGTAGCAGTCTGGATTTTTAAACGACATTTGTGGTTGATTCGTAATTTTCTGACAAAATTTGCAGTTGTTTCAAGATTTTTCCATGGAATTTGCATTTCTAGTGATTTTTCTGATATTTGCAGGATTTTTTTAGTGTTTCTTTGACAAAACTCAAGATTATTTCCAGAGCCTGATTAAGGATGTCTGGGGCCCAAGGCCCATGATCTTTTCGAAGGCCCCTCAAAGTCAAAACAATAGCAAGATTTTTTTTCATTAGGGGAGTTATTTGATAAAGCGATGCAATTTCCAAGTTATCTAGTTTGTTTTTCCTTTTAAGTTTTTTAGAAAAAAGAAAAAAAAAACCATTTCTATGAATTTGTTTCAAAATTATATTAATAATTTTGAGCCCCCGAATCCTAGGCCATGGCCTAGTTGGTTTGTGTGGTAATCAGGCCCTAGTTATTTCATGATCTTTTGATGAAATTTGTGTTTTTAATGGATCATTTTACAGAATTTATGTTTTTAATCAATCCTTTGACAAAATTTGCCTTTTGAAGAGATCTTTTGAAGAAATTTGCGGTTATTTCGTCCTTTTTGATGAAAATCACAATTGATCACAACGAATTTCATTGTAAAAATAATGAATTTCATAGATTGGCTTTGTAAAAATAGCAAATTACGTGAGTCACCTTTGTTAAAATTGCAAATTTTGTTGGCCGATATTGTAAAAATCGAGAATGCTAATCAAGAATTTTGATCAGTCACCAAAAAATTGAGTTTTCACAATCAGGCACCGAAAAATCGAGTTTTGTCAATCAAGTGCCAAAAAATCAAGAATTTTGTCGATCAGACATTAAAAAATAGAGGAATTTATCAATCATGTGAAGAAAAATCGTAAATTTCATCATTCGACTACATAAAAATCAAATCTTATTGACTAGATGCAGAAAGATTATGAATTTTCTCGATTGGACATGGGAAGATCATGAATTTTCTTGACTGACGTCATAAATATTGAAAATTTTATTGATCAGGCGTGGAAAAATTACATTTTTCCTTAATCGGTCGCAGAAAAATCAAAAATTTCATTGATCAGGCAAGGTAAAATCTTGTAGATCGGCTTTTCTGTCCTTCATTCATAAAGCTCACATTTCTTTCGGCTTCAGCCATTAATGTTTATTTTTTAGTACTCTTAATAAAACGAAACTTATTCTCCTGAAGAAAGTCAAGGAATATTATTACATCTTTAAAATATTCTTTACTATATCTGTTATATATGTAGATGTAAAAACAGCTAATTCATTCTTGCCAACTAAATTGGATTTTTTGACTGGCAAGGTGACCAAAGAAATTTAATTTTCAATTTCCCAAATATATTTTAAACTTTTCCCTGATGTATCTCAATGTTAAAGTTAGTTTCAAAAGAATGATCCATTTGATTGAAATAATCAGAAGTAAAATAGATTTTTATTTTAAGGAAATACTTTTTCACTCATACTTGGTCATGAGTACTTTATATGACTAAGTTTATTTCAAAAATTATACTTTTTTTTAATTACATAATTTACAAGTCTTTGAAAAGACTTGAAGTATCAGTGAGAAGAAAGTCAAGATGGTTTACCACCTTAGCAAATAAATAAATGATTTTGTTTTTTAAATGATCTAATAGAAATTGTCAAAAAGGTTTAATTTATAACATTTTAAAAAGATAATGCATAACATTCACTTATGCAAATTTAACCATAAAATTTATGTAACATTTATTATAAAAGAAAAATTAATAAAATACTCAAAGTCAAAAAGATATTTCTTCTTTCTAAATTTCAAAAATTTAGCCCAATTTCAATTTATGAACAATGGTTTTAAGATTCAAATTAAAAACTAAAATTTCGTCCTAGAATATAGTAATAAGCTAAATAAAATAATAAACTAAAATAAAGTCTTAGTTCTTGAGAAAAAAAAAATCAAATTATAAATAAGATTCAAATATAAAAATTGAGTTATAGTCTTCTTGAGGAAAGTTTCAAGTTTATAAATAATATTTTAAAAACTAGACTTCTGGTTCTTGAAGAAAGTTAAAGTTATAAGTAAATTCAAAAATTAAAATACTTGTTCTATTGTTTTTTTTTTCTTCAAAACATCTGCAAAAAGTTTTAATCCAGCAGGGCCGAAACTAGAGGGGGGCAGAGGGGGCACGTGCCCCGGGCGCCAACAGAACAGAAGGTGAAGGGGGCGCCAAATTAAGATTTTCTTTGTTATGTTTGTTATAAAGAATGCATATACGTGGGGGGTGTGGGGCGCCAAAATCCATGTTTGCCCCGGGCGCAAAAAGGCTAGTTTCGGATCCAGGGTTGCCACTCTAATCTTGAAAAAAAATTCCCTGTGCTTTCCCTGTACTGCAACGGGTTTATTCTATGTTGAGTGCACAAAAAATATATGCGTGTATGAAGGCTAATTAGACATCTTATAATTTACCATTACCCAATTAATTGAACAAATATAACACATTATATGATATGAGCAAATGAAAAAATCCTTTAAAGTTGTTACACTTACACTGTAAAAAATAATTGTCAAAAAACAGGGCAATTTTCAATCATATCTGTTTTTCGTCAACTTCAATCTGTTAAAAAACACCATACTACATATTAACGATATTAGTTTGTTAAAAATCACATTTATTGTTTTTCCACAGTTTGTTTGTATCACACGTGTATACAGAATTTTCCTGTGTACGCTAGAAGAGTTGTACATAGGGTATTTCTGTGTGAGCACAGATATTTATCGTTTCCTCACAGTTTAACGGGACTCTAACGCAAAATATCTGTCTGCCACTGTTCTCGCGTGCGCAATGAATCAGCTGCATACAGAATATTGCTGTGTACTTTCGGCAACAACAGCTAAGCGAAGTGAAATGTAAACACTTTTTCCGGCATGTTTGAAGAGCACATGTTCCTATTTAGTAGTATTCTGTGTTCTCACTCAAGCTATGACGATGGATTCTTCAATAATGTAAGTATTTCTTGTCTTATAATTATGATTGTTTTATTTTATTTGTTTTTTTATTATAATGTATGAGTGCAAGCAGTGCCATGCCTTATCATCAACAATCAAAGAGTATGCATTGCACTACAAATTTCACGCACACGTTCACAACATTAATTTTCCGTGTTGCGTGCCAAATTGTAATAAAATATTTGTTACATTTTCTGGCTTTAAGTCTCACATTTACAGAACTCATGTAGATTCTGTGGCAGACTTAAAAGAGCCGGAAATAACATCAGATTTGTCATGTCGCGTTGGATTATGTACTGGCAGATTCACAAACATAAATGCATTATCTAAACATTTACGCGAGCATTTAAGAGCAGGAGATACTGTAAATTGCCCCTATCCTGCGTGTAGGACTACATATAAAAAAGTTTCCTCATTCTCTGCACATGTTAGCAGATATCATTCCTCAATTTCTGAAACTGTTGAATCACCAGTTATACATAATCCAGGCGATTTTGATGCATCTGATGTTCAAATGTCAGAAATATTAGATGAAGATAAAGACAAATTAATCGAAAATAATGATCTATCATTACAGGATCTTTCGCTGTTTTATTTAAGGCTTCTTTCAAAGCACCATGTACCCAACTCCACTATACAAATTATTAGTGAAGAAATAACTAAAATTGCTGAAAACATTAATGAGACAACCTGTAAAATTTTATCAACTAGTTTAACGGAAAAGGGAATTGATAATAAGGTCATTAATGACATAATTGGGGAATTAAATAACAGTGATATTTTATCTAGTCAGTATAAATTAAGATCTGAATATTGCAGGAAAAAAACTTACAGTGAGTTGTTAGATTATGTTGAACCCATTTCTTTGCAACTTGGTCAAAATTCAAATAAACAAAATTGTGATTATCAGTATGTACCTGTTCTTGAAACTTTAAAATCTCTGTTTAAAGATCAGTCAGTTAGGGAGCAGTATCTAAAACCATTAATTTCAGAAAAGGGTATTTTCAGTGATTTTAGCGATGGCTCAGTTTACAAAAGCAACATTTTTTTTGAAAAAAATAAGGATTCATTAAAAGTTATACTGTTTCAAGACTGTTTTGAAATTGTCAATCCATTAGGTGCAGCTAAAGGAAAGTATAAGATTTTATCAGTATATATGACATTAGGCAACCTGTATCCCTATCACCTGTCACAAATTGATCCTTTACAGTTAGTTCTCCTTTGTAAAGAAAAGGATGTTAAATATTTCAAACAAGATAAGGTATTTCAAAATTTAATAAATGACCTTCAACACTTAGAAACTGTAGGGATTGATATAGGTATGAATAAACTGGTAAAAGGTACAGTTTTGTACCTAGTAGGGGATAATTTGGGTAGTAATTGTATCGGGGGATTTGTAGAAAATTTTTCTTGTGGTACAAATTATTGTCGGTTCTGCATAACTACTGGTTTATTATTTAATGAAGCACCACATATTTTAAGTTCAGAACGCCGTACAGTTGAAAATTACAATTTAGCTGTAGATAATTTACAAAATTTAAGTGGTTCAGAAACGCACGTTAATGGTGTGAAATCAGATTCAGTCTTTAACTCCCTGAACCATTTCCATGTATGCAAACCAGGTCTCCCTCCTTGCATTGCACATGATCTTTTTGAAGGTGTGTTAAGCTTTGATTTGCCATTGTATTTAAAGTATTTTATAGAGGATAAACAGTGGTTTGATTATAAAGAATTCAATTTTAGAATTCACAGCTTTGAATATCATAATGAGGATGCAAAAGATAAGCCACCACCAGTTATTGCAAATAAATCAAAGTTAAGTGGACATGCAGTCCAAAACTGGACTTTGCTTAGGTTTTTTAGCCTATTTATTGGTGACAGAATACTTGACACTGATGATAAGGTTTGGAAACAGATAACCCTTTTGCAAGAAATAGTTGAACTTCTTTGTGCATTTAAAATATCAGAAACTCAAATTGCCTGGCTGAACCAAATAATAGAAGATTATATATATTTTAGGCAAAAGCTTTTCCCTGGCACTCCTCTTAGGCCGAAACATCATTTTATGAGGCATTATCCTGAATTAATTGTACAGTTTGGGCCTTTGTCACATTTATGGACATTGCGTTTTGAAAGTAAACATACTTATTTTAAGGAATGTGCAAGACATGCAAAAAATTTTAAAAACATCTTGCATACTATGGCTGAACGCCATCAGTACTTACAGGCTTACTTAAGATCTGGCAATTATTTCAATTTGAATGCACAAGGAGTTCAGACTTCATTATTCTGTTCTAAGCTTCTAAAAAAAGATATTTATGATGTAGTAACTAATTGCCATCATTCACATGAAATTCAAACTTTAAATGAATGTAAAAAAGTAAACATTCATGGGACTATGTTTGGGGTAAATGCTATAATATGTTATTTGTCTAAACAATCTTCTATTAAATATGGCCAGATATGTCACATTTTGTTGTCTGGATCTATTATTTATTTTGTAATTAAAAAAATATCTGTTACTTTTGATCCTGATCTAAGAGTATATGTTTGTGCTAATAATGATGAAAATTTTGAATGTATTGATTTTTCTAATGTAATAAGTGAACCTTTTCAAATTTATCGAGTCTTCAAGAAAGACGTTTTTATTGCCAAACGAAGTATACCAGAAACTTTTTAATGTATTAATATTTAGCTCATTATAAAGAGAAAGATTTTTCTTTTCCTCTTATCAGTTCTAAGAAGGGTCAAGTAAGGTAATAACTAAGTTTTATTATTTTTTTTTTCTTTTGCAGTTATAGTGTATTACATGTGTTAATTTTCAGAGTAAAAAAAATGAAATTCTGTTATAATTGGCAGCCACTTTAAAATTTATTAAGATAACTTTGTTTTAATGTTCAAACTGAAATTTTAAAGTAAATAAAATTTTTTTTGCGTATTTATTTATCCACTGTCTAGCATAAAGCCAAGGGCGGATCCAGTCCACCATTTAGGGGGAGGGGCAGTGATCATAGTACACATTTTGTAGGGGGGTTCACATCTTTAAATAAGTAATTTTTATATTAAAGGCTGTTTTCTAACAAAAATGGCCATTTTTCTGATACTTATGGGAAGTTGTTTTCATTCATAAGCCCAGCAGCATAAGTTATTTTGGCAGTCTGCAACACAAGTAGAAACTTTAAAAATAATCTGTAGACCTTGAGAACAAGTGCTCTCTTTCTAGTCCCTCGCATTATGTTTTTATGTTGCATGCTGTGAGATATCCCAAATAAGTTATTTTTCTCCACAGAATTTTTAACACAATCATACATTAGAGTTTCTTTCGGGTTTAAAAAGGGGCAGGTCGCTTTTGTTCTAGAAAGGGCACTTTTATAGAATTGAATTTAGAATCATGGGTGCAAGTTTTTCAGTCTTTTGAAAATTCACGAGAACTGAAAAATCTCCGAGCAGGGAAGCGAATCGCGAAAAACACATTTTTCATCAAAGGATCGCGGGAAAAAACCCCATTATTTTTGTCAAAGAATTGTAAAAAAAAAAAAAAATTTCTTGGAATGATCACGGAAAAAAGTGCTATTTCTGTCAAAGGATTTTAAAAAAGGTGCGATTTTCATCAAAGGCTTATGAAGAAAATGAGATTCCTGTTAAGAGATCGCGGAAAAGACGTCATCTTGGTCAAAGAGTGGAAAATTGACGTGGTCTCTGTCAAAGGATCACTAAAAAGATGAGTTATCTGTCAAAAGGTTTCAGAAAAAACGAAATTCCTGCCAAAGAATCGCAGAAAAAATGCAATTAGTGTCGAAGAATTGCAGAAAAACACAATTAGAGTTGAAGGATCACAAAAAGATGCTATTTCCAGTCAAAGAATACTGAATAGATGCAATTTTTGTCAAACTATCACAAAAGAGATGTGAATTTAATCAAAGGATCCTGGAAAAGACGTGAATTCTGCCAAAGTATTGACGGATCGCAAAAAGATTCACGATTTTTATCAAATGATTGTAGGAAAAATGCAATTTTTGTCAAAGGATCACGAAAAAGACGCGAATTATATCAAAAGATCATATTAAATACTTGGATTTCATCAAGCAATCATATTTCGGCTGAAAACCGTAGAAAAATGGCAAATTTTGTCTAAAAACCATTATAAAAATCAAATTTTCGTAAAAATTATAGAAATCACAAGTTTTGATTTACAACCATAGAAAAATCTCAAATTTCAGCAATATATCGTAGAAAAGTTGCAAATTTTGTCAAAAGATCAGGGAAAAAACTGATTTTGTCATGGAAAAAACATGAGTTACATGCGTATGTGCTCATTCAGTGACAGGGGGGGGGGGGGGGCAAAATTTGAAACTTGCACCCATGTTTAGAATCTAGTGGTTCGAAAAATTGTGGAAAAACAGAAATTTTGTGAAAAGAATCCAGGAAAAAAAAAATTTAATTTTGTTAAAAGATCGCAACAAAACAAGATTTTGTTAAATTTTCTTTACTTTTTTAAAAATAACTAATAAATTTAATTATGAAATAATACTTATTTAAAGTGTAGAAGATAATAAGTATTAATATTGTTCACATTCCTTTTAAAACGGGACAAGACGGATTTATTGTAAGAGACATTAAAAAAAAAAAAACTTTTGTTGAATAAAGGTTTATTTTTTTGTTTAATGAATGGGTGCTTTCAGAATTCACATTTAAAGTTTTTGACAGGGGGAAACCGATACATTATCTAAGAACAACTTATGCCCAATTGACAAAATTTGCATTTTTTTTCGTAATCTTTTGACATATTTTGTGCTTTAATTTCTTTCTTGCAGTATTTTCAGAAGTTTGCTAGTTCTTCTGCATTTTAACTAACATTTAAACTATAGTATTTTGAAACGGCTTGCATAATATAAATTGATTTAGTGAATTTAATAAATTAATGTAGTAAAAATAAAGCATGTAGTTTTTAGCTATGTGCTTACTTTGTACCAGTTATTATTAAACAGTGGCGGACCCAAGGGGGTGGGGTCATGACCCCCCCCCCCCTTGGAGCTCTTCAAAGAGGGATGTACAGTGTAAGTAAAAAGTGCTAAAACAGGAACGCAAAATAAAGTCTAATCAAAAGAATTTCCGCTTTTTTCGAAACTGATCGAGAAAATCAGAATTTTCCATGCCTGATTGACATAATTCACAATTTTTCAACACCCGATTGGTGAAATTCGCGATTTTTGTGAAGCCGATCCATGAAATTCACAATTTTTCCATGCCTAATCAATGAAATTTATGATTTTTTTGGGTATGATCGATGAAATTTGAGATTTTTCCATGAATGGTCTGGGAAATTTGGGATTTTTCTTCACTTGATTGATAAAATTCACGATTTTTCCTTGCCCATTCCACGAGATTAGCACAAATACCATATGAATATCATAATCATTTCATCAACAATTTATATATTCATCATGCTTTTACATAAGGAATCTGATATTATTCCTTTTCTTAGGTAGGTAAAAAAAATCTACAAATTCTCAATTACTTCTTTCTGTTGTTCGATGAAATACGAATTTTTCCGCACACAAACTGTGAAATACGCTTTTCTTAATTGACTGATGAAATCTGCATTTTTTTTTCCCCGCCGTAAATTGATGAAATCTGATTTTTTTTCCTAGTGATAAACTGATGAAACTTACAATTGTTCAGCAGCCACTCAACGATTTTTTTAATTTTTCTGCGCATGATCAGGAAAATTTGCAGTTTTTCTGCGCCCTATAAACAAAATTAGCGATTTTTCGTTCTGAATCGACAAAATTCGCGAGTTTTTTGTACTCGATCGCTCAAATTTGTGCTTTTTACGAAGCCGGTCAACCATATTCGCGATAATTTCTTTTCTGATTGTTGGAATTGTCAATTTTTTTTCGCCATATCAACGTAATTCGCGATTTTTTTTCATTCCCGATCGACTGTATTTGCACGTTTTACGAAAGTGATCGACCATATTTGTGACCTTTTTCTTTCCCAATCGATAAAATTCTCACTTTTTCCGTGCCCTACCAAAGGCGATTTTTTTTCGTTCCCGATTGACTAAATTCGTGCTTTTTACGAAAGCGATCGACCATCGATCGGGTTTTTTCTGTGCCCAATCAAGGAGATTCGCGTCCTTTTCCATTCTTGGTCCATGAAATATGCATTTTTCCGCACTGAACAATAAAATTCGCGATTCTTAACTGACTGATGAAATCTGCATTTTTCCATGCCGTAAATTGATGAAATCTGTGATTTTTTTTTATTTTTTTTTTTTCTCGTGATAAACTGATGAAACTCTGTTGTTCTACAACCGGTCAAAAAAATTTTCGATTTTTCCACGCATCAACAAAATCTTGAATTTTTCCTTGCCCTATCGACGAAATTAGCTATTTTTTCGTTCCAAATTGACAAAATTCTCGAATTTTTCGTACCCAATCGCCCAAATCGCTTTTTTACAGAGACATTCGACTACATTCACAATAATTTTCCCGATACACGAAAATGGCAATTTTTGCGTTCTATATCAACTCGAAATTCGCGATTTTTTTAAATTCCCAATCAATAAAATTCAAGATTTTTCCCAATCGAAGAGATTTGTGCTTTTTACGAAGCCGGTCGACAAAATTGGAGTTTTGCCGTGCCCTATCAACAAAATTTGCAATTTTTTCGTTCCAGATCGGAAAAATTCGCGATTTTTTATGCTTGATCGACAAAATTTGCACTTTTTCTGAGACATACAGACAAAATTAGAGATTTTTCGAAGGCCGATAGACAAAACTCAAGATTTTCCAATGTCCAATATTTTCGATTTTTCCGCGCCCGGTCAACGAAATTCGCGTTTTTTTAGTGCGGTAAACAGACAAAACAGACGACTTTTCCGCAACCTATGAACAAAATTTGCAATTTTTTCAAGTATTATAAAAAAATTTAGGTTTTTTTTTTTTTTCCTTGCCCGATAAACGAAATCTGAGATTTTTTGCGTCCGATTGATCAAATTCGTGATTTTTTTTCGTTGCCTTATCGACAAAATTCGTGATTTTTCTCGTGCCTAATTGACAAAATTTGTTACTTTTTATCGCAATTCCGTTTTCACAAGATTTACTGTATTTTAAAATTGTTTCATTAAATCATCTGTCAAAAGTTGTGACCCCCTCCCCTGGAGGTTGGGCTGGATCCGCCCTTGTTATAAAAGGGACAAGAAAAAAAAGAAAAGCTGAAATATAAACCAAAATATGCATAAGTTTTATTATGTTAATTATAAGATTTAAAAATAAGGGTTGCCATGTGGGAATTTTAGGAAGGCATTTTTTTTTTCTACATAGATACTGTTTCTTCCAATTTTATTTTAGAAGCCAATTTTTATTAGAATTTTGTGATTTTCCTGAGACAGATTGAAGTTCATAATTTTCTCCATGTGAACTGCCAAATTTCATGATTTTTTTTCCCCCTCAAAATTAACAATGAATTTTACCTTTTTCTAGTTTACCAAACTGATTTTTATTTTTTTCTCACATGTTTGACTTATAAATTTCATAATTTTTTCAACATCACCAACTGACAAATTTCATATTTTAAAGTGGCTGACTAAATAATTTATTTTTCTTCCAGTGATTCAAGATAACAAAATAATTTACATAACTTTTTGTAAGATAATTGTTAGTGTATACATTCAATTGATATCAGATGCTTAAAATCTTTTGTCATCAAAAGATTTTTAATCCTGTTTTATGTATGTTTTTAATATTTACTAAATTATCATTTAAAAAATATAAATACGCTAGACTTCTTGAAATCAACTGCCTTTAAAGTCTGCACACCATAAATATAAATATTGAAATTTTCGGTTTAGCTTTAGTCTTTTTTTTTTTTATCATTTTGTACTTATTTCAAACAGAATTCTCATTAATTTGACTGAATTCATGCTTTTTCATAAATATGAGTAATATATATAAAAATATTAAAGATTACTGATAGATTGGGAGGCAACAGCGCAGACAGTCACCTCATTGAGTTGAAGCTGAAATTCCAAAATTAGTGATAAAATAAGCTTTTTAAGAAAAAAATATCAACCGACTTCAAAAAAGCGCTAAAAAGAATTAAATAATTCTTTAAAATTCTCTAATGACAAAACGTTATCCAATAAGCACACATCGGATATCAGGTACCGGCATAAAAAACGGTTAAATTTAACATGTATAATTTAATATCCACCAAACATAGATTTTAGAGATAATATTATTTTACAAGAGATGAATTGACATATTTCTGATTTAATTTATGAATATATACATATAAAAAGTAATGAATTACTTTTTGAAGTTGGTGCCAAACAATCACAATCGATAATGATTATCCCCATTTTAATTATAGTACTAGGCATAAATTAGCTACAATTCTTAATATACATCAAATAGTTTGGCACCAACTTCAAAAAGTAATTCATTACTTTTTATATGTATATATTCATAAAATAAATCATAAATATGTCAATTCATCTCTTGTAAAATAATATTATCTCTAAAATCTATGTTTGGTGGATATTAAATTATACATGTTAAATTTAACCGTTTTTTATGCCGGTACCTGATATCCGATGTGTGCTTATTGGATAACGTTTTGTCATTAGAGAATTTTAAAGAATTATTTAATTCTTTTTAGCGCTTTTTTGAAGTCGGTTGATATTTTTTTCTTAAAAAGCTTATTTTATTTCCTACTTTTTAGTTATTCATACCGTAATACATAATTATGTGTACTGGCACACGATAGCTCTTTGCAATGCATTACTAATGTACGCACTTTGCTAAGTTCTGATGTATTCAGTTTACTTGTCACTGTTTGATTGTCAACTTTTCTGAAACCACTTACAATATCGGTTAGTATCGTTGTGAATCTTAAGAATTTGTTTGTATGGTAACTTCTTCAGACAAGATCTGCCACTTCGAAAAGCTACCGCATTTATGAAATCTTAGTCTGCATCGAATCCTACGGTCATCGAAAGTGGGTATCAAAAGGTGACAATCCATGAAGTAAAGTGTCCTTACACATAAGAGCGCGACATAGTGCTTCCATATATGAGCACGCAGCAAAATGACTTCATATATTAATGTATAGTAAAATGCTTTTCTAGGGTAGTAAAAGTCAAAAAGTCCAAGTCAAAAGTCAAAGTCAGTCAAAAGTACTCCCCCTTCACTCAGAAAAAGGAAAAAGAAAGATTTTAGGAAAAATTGCACTATGCTTCAATCGATAAACAGCAACAATCTAATACCTATACAGGCAATAATGGCATCGGAACAGAGCAGTGGCGATTCGATGAGGAATCTGAAACTCATAACCAATACCTGGCTGCCCCTATAAGAGAGTGACAGCATTTGATTCCCAAATATATCTTTTACAGACGCTTTTGTCCCAACTACACTGTTAAAAATTTGAAACTTTTCCTGTACACTGTTAAAAATCTGCTGCATTTTTTTGCTACGCACTCCAGCGCTTGTATAGAAAACGGTTACTTGACTGTATTAAGGAGAATTCTCATAGGTCGCAGTAGAGACATTATATACAAGCGGCGGAGTGCGTTACAACAAAATGAAGCAGATTTTTAACAGTGTATCATCAATTCATCGCTTATATAGATAACGATTAGTTAAATGCATTATGAAGGATTCTCATTGATAAAAATAAAGATATTCTATAAAAGCGATGGAGTGACGATGCAGCAAAAGTTGCAAATTTTTAACAGTGCATTGCATTGCCAGGCATTTTTTATTATGGAATTTGATGATGATTTCCTGGAAGAATTCGATTGTACTCGTATGAGAAGTTAACAAGATTGACGAAAATTGCCCGCTCAACAAGATGCTTGGTGACTCGTTTTTGTCCAGAATCGTTTCAACCAATTATATACTGTGCTACATGTGTCGTCATATTCATATCGAAGAATCCTACACTGTTAAAAATTTGACACTTTTGCTATATCATCACTCTATTGCTTTTATAGAAACGATTACTTCACCCAATTACGAAGCATTCTCATGGGTCAAGAGAGAGATATTCTATAAAAACGGGGGAGTGATTATACAATAAAAGGGTCAATTTTTTTTTACAGTGTACACTGTTAATAAATGTGAAACTTGTCCAGTTAGGATTTCACACTTTGAAAAGATCGTGTGTCTATGTAAGTGTAACTTAAAAACATGAAAAATGAACGTTTCTAATTGGTCGATTGCTTCGAAAAGATATTGAATTTTAATGTTTTAATTTTTTAAAAAGTTCTAATCAACAGATTTTTACGAAATTTGAATGGGACCACATGGACCCCATACGCTTTCAAACAAAAAAAGAATTATCAAAATCGGTTCATATTTACGAAAGTTATGCGTGAACAACAAATACATACAGGTCGAAATCATAACCTCCTCCTTGAAGTCGGTTAAAAACTAGATTCCTATATTAAAACTTAGTCTACCAGGTCATATCTTAGTGGAAAATACCTGAAAACCTGATTTTAGCAGTTGAGGTCTACCATTATGTTTTCTTCCTCAGTGTTTTTATATTTTTGAACATAGGAAAACATAGTGGAAAATGTACCAGTCAACCACATTAAAATTGGATCTTCATGTGTTTTCCACAAAGATATGACTTGATAGACATTGTGTTTTGATATACAAATCAAGTTTTTGAATAATTCTGTAATTTCAGCCATGTACTTGATGAGATGATTACCTGTGCTGCTGTCTTGCTGTCTTTACCTTTGGTAATTGCAGCTTTTTTTATGAGGTTAAAACCTGAAATAACTTTATTTTATGAATGTGAATTAGGATACATTTATAAGCCAAGTTACATTTAACACTTAAAAAAAATTTAATATTTAATTTCGAAATATTTACTTGACATTTACTTATCATATTTTAGTCGTCTTAAAAATTATTTATGTATTATTTTACTGATTCTAATGTTCTACAGTATTGTAAGTATTCTTTATAATTCAAATTGTATTATTTCATCTACTAATGTTTTACCAAATGTAAACAAATCAGACTGAACCGCAAAATTCTAAAATCCATAAAATCTCTTCTCCCTAGCAGTGCAGATTTCAAGAAGTATACTGTATTTATATTCAATTCATAACAGTTTAACTCTTATTTCATTAATATTTTGGATGTCTTTGAGGATTTGCCTGGAGATAATTGCCAAATTTTTGTGGGTAATGTCTCAATCCTGAAAACTATATAGATATAATTTTATGTATCTATTTACCCATTTGTTTACAAATGTTAAATTATTGGATAATCATGTGGGCAAAGATAAAAATAATTTTGCTTAGTAGCCATCGGCTGGTATTTTTTTTTTAATTAGTCAGTATCAGTAAGTATATTTATGTTATGTTGAACATTTTATTACAAAATGAGTTTAGAATGAATAAGTAATATATGAACAAAATAAAATTATTTAAATTCATATTTGGAATAAACTTGACACCAGAGTTGTATAAAATATACACACACGCCGTGTGCAGAAAATTTTAGGGGAAAAAAAACAATTTTTATTTTTTAAACTTTTTTTAAGTGCCTAGAAATAAAAATATTCCTTCAATATTATGTACGAATTATTTTCTGTTAAAGCGAATTTCGTTACAAGATCTCGGAAAAATCGCGGATTTTAACAAATAGCGTAAAAAGACAGAATAGTGTAAAAAAAATGCATTTATATAAAGAATCGCATACAAAAACTTGAATTTTGTCAAAAGCTTGTGTAAAAAAATGTAACTTCCATCCATGAATCGCTTAAAAAACGCGAATTTTGCAAATGAATCTGGTAAAAAAGACTAATTTCATTCATGAATTGCTCAAAAAACATGAATTAGGTCGATGAATCTCTCAAAAAATGCAAATTATGGCTATAAATCTCGCGAAGAAATGTAAATTACATCCAGGAATCACGTTTAAAAAAAGCGAATTATGTCCATGATTCGGAAAAAACCCGCAAATCACTGTCATAAATCGCATATAAAATGTGAATTAAGTTCAAAATTCATTGACAGGAAGTTAAAAAAACACAAATTTCTTTGACAGATTGCTCAAAAAATGCAAATAAGTTTGCATAAAAAATGAATTTCATGCATAAATAACATCAGAAATGTGAATTACATCTATGAATTGGTCAAAAAATGTGAATTACGTCCATGACTCGTTCAAAAAACACGAATTACATCCACGAATCACATGAAAAACATGAATTATTGTCATAAATATATAAAGAATACGAATTACGTTCATAAATTGCTCAAAAAATGCGAATTATGCCCATATAAATCGTGAATTTCGTCCATAAATCGAGAATTTCGTTGACAGATTGCTCCAAAAAATGCAAATTTTCGTGACAGAAAGCTCAAAAAACCCAATTATGTCCAGAATCACATAAAAATAGCAAATTACGTCCTTAAATTGCACAAGAAACGTGAACTACGTTGATGAATCGAATTTTAAAAAAATGTACATCCTTAAATCGCTCAAAAAATGCAAATTACGTCCATAAATCGCATAAAAAGCACAAATTACATCCATGAATAGTCTAATAAAAGCAAATTTCATCTATGCCAAAATAATATAATGCCTAATTTTATTAAACATTAATTTGCAGAAAGTTTTTGACCCAATATTATATGTGCAGAAAGTTTTGGGTTTTATACAGGTCTGCTTGACACTAATTTCCAATCTATTTTGAATTAATAGCACAATTATGTGTAATGACATAAGTTAAACCTCTTCTTTTGAATTATTTGTCTAGCATTAAGATCTGACAAAAAAAAAAAAAAAAAAAAAAAAAAAAAAAAAAAAAGGTATGTTTATCCAATGATTTAGCAGATGTGATTTAAAATATTTAGGGGGAGGGAAAAAAAGGTTTACAATTTTTCTGATAGATAAAGGATGGGGAGGGGGGGGTTCTTCATGAAACTATACTTTTTTTTATCAATCTATTGAGAAAATTTATTTATTTATTTTTCAAGGTGACTTTAACAACGTTTGCGTTTGTTTTCATAATTTCTGGGTGTTTTTTTTTTTCATAATTTTTTGACAAAACTATTTTTTTTCCCCCTTCAATTACTTGACATTTAGAAAATAGTTTTTGTCCTTGATAGAGAATTGGGAAATCTGAAGTATTTCTGAACATTTTTATTGGTTGAAATTTTGCAACTTATTTCATTTTCTGATTGGTCTATGTTTAATGTCCAAAAATGGAATACTTCCCCTTTTTTTTTATTAGTTTTCTAATTGGTCCATGCTTAATGTATAGACATGAAATACTTCTGTTGCCACAATGACAAAAAAGTATTAAAATCTACAAAATAATAATAATAATAACACAATAACAAATTTAGAAATACAAGTTTCATTTAATAATAAATTTTTTTTTCTTTATACAACAGTCTAAAACTTAAAAAATGTGCAATGTTTAGAAATTTTTAGAGTACCAAAAATTGTTAATGAAATTTCATTTAATATTTGTTTATGACTGGCCTAGGAATATTATCCTGATTCTAAATGTCCAGGCATATTAATGATTCTGTTATTACATAAGCTATGTTTTGATCATCATAAAAATGTTTTCTTTAAAATATAGAAATCGTTTATAAGTCTAAAATGATAGTCTTCAAAAATATTTTCCAAATAGTCATTGTAATTTATTAAATTAAAATTTATTTGAAATTTTAATACGCTTTTGGGGAAATCCTACATTTGGCCGGTACTTTCCATATTTTAAATTGCCAACTCAAAATGTCTGTGGTTGACAGAATAATAACAACTTTGTTTGAGACATCGCCCACAAAAATCGCAAAGAAGAGCAGTCTTATCAAGGCAAACACTCAAGCACTGTATGATATTTCTATTGTAGTGTTGTATGATTCTTTAAGGATGCTAGTCACTCAATAGTTGAATTCCCCTCGATAATGTTAAGTCCATGGTTATTTTGATGCATTTTTGCATTTAAAATCTCGCCTTAATTAATTCATATTTTAAAGTTATTTTTTCAGTCTTCTATTGTTAAAGGATTCATCTTTTTTATTTAGTTGTAAAAATATTTCTAAAATTTGCCCTCTAGCAAAAAGTTAAAGACAGGAGCAGGGTCCGATTAGCAAGTTTTCTGTGCCCAGGGTACTTTCAATTGTTTGTGTCCCTTAGATTGGTTAATTTACTGATATTAATTTTTTTTTTTTCTTTTGCAATATTGTACACTTATTCGGAATGCATCAATTAAAAAATTTAAGTGAAATGGTTATAGTTAAAATTGTGCATTTTTTATAGAAAATTGATAAATGTTCGATTTGATAAATAATAGACTATAATTTCTACAAGTTCCATGCATTTATTCATGAAACACACTTCATTAACATGTCCATAATATTTTCTTATTAAATGAGTAAAAATAGGAGACTTTTATGTATAAAGTACAGTTTTATTTTATACTAAACTTTTCCTTATATATTTTAAACCAAACGATTCGTGCAATTCTTCACTCCGAGCGCAATTCAGACTGGCATCTTATTTATTATTCGTAAAAAATACATTTATGTTGTACATTTGTTTGGCGAAATCTTAAGAAATACATTTTTTAAAATTTACTTTTGTTCGTATTGTATAGTATTAGTCTTCCAATTTTTAAAATCCCCCCCCCCTCCCTGAGGACTCTCCAGATCCGCCCTTGAGTGTAACAGATTTTCTCTCTTTTGCAGTTGTTATTGCATTGAACTTTTATTTTGCTTCATTATGTTTAGCTGTTACTTACAAAAAGTTATTAATAAAAATTTATAAAATGTCTAAAAACACTGCAAGTGAATAATTAACACTTCAGTTGTGAAAATATTTTACCTTCAGAATTTTTGTCCCTTAAATAATTTTAGCATGCTTGGAGAATTTTCTGCTACTGGGAAAGTTTGTTCTCAATTTAATATTTCAAGTTTTAAAAGCAGACCAACTGGAAGTAATTTCAGCACTTCAGATAAAATTATGCGTAGATTTTCAAAATATTTTGAAAACTTAGTCGAATGTGACATCCTTTAAGATGAGAATACTAAAAAAAAAAAAAAAAGAACAATATTAATTCTTTGGGGAGATATTTTGCATTTAAGAATGCATCAAATGCCCGTAGACTTAACATTATGGAAGGGAATTCGGCTGCTGAGTGACTGGTCCCTTAAGGCCGGATTAAATATGTACTGCTGCATTTAATTGAAGGATTACGGGAGATCTGGTTTTGCATGTTTTTCTTAAAATAAATTTAGGTATGTACTGCTGCATTCTGTTGAATGATTAAGGAGATGGGCTGGTGTGTATGGTTACTATATGTGTAAATGTTGTGTGTTATATGTTAAAAAAAAATAAAAATAAAAAAAGGCCTAGGATTTATTTCTATCGCCAAATAAAAATGATAAAATTGTCTGTTTTTGTCCTATGTCCTCTAGCAGTGTGCGGTAGTCGCACAACATCAGCTGAAACCACGGCCCGAAACAGGAGCCCCGCAACATATGTATTGCAAGCACAACGCAAGTTATCACGGTTCAGCAAGTTGTGCATTAAGACATAGTAAAAAGCTTCACCCGCCTCCGACACTGCTTGTCCGTCCTCTGTGTTGTGTTAATAAAAACTAAAAAAAAAAAAAAAAATAAAAATAAAAAATAAAAATAAAAAATATAACACCAACTGTGACAAAATACTGAATTTCACAAACCACTGATTATGACAAATTACATATCAAGTCAACCTAATGATGACAAACAACTGACAGTGACTACTTAAGACGAATGAGTTAATGAATTATCCCATAACTAGCTTTAAAATTCTCATCTCCCGTCGGGCCCATAGTAAAACAATTACCATATGTTTTAGCCACTACTAAATGTAATTATTAATAATTAATCAATGTTTTTCTTATAATAGTTTAAATCAATGTGCTAACTATATCTTAGTCTAACATTAACCATAGTTACTGCATAGAGGATAATTAAATGCATTATTAAGGTATCTGTTTCTTACAAAAATTAATCTAATTCCCAATTAAAAAAATAACTAATAAGCACGGCCATTATAGAAGTAGTAACTAAATTAATTTGTAACATATAACTTCATAGAATAGCCTAAAAATGAAGTTTAGCACTTAATAAGGGGCCCGGTGGTTTAATGTAAAACAGTAGGCTATAATAATAATTTCAATTATCTCTTAGCTTATAACCAGGTTAATAGCATGGTTCAGCAGCGTAGTAATTTTAGTTGAAGTAATTGGTACTACTAGGTTATCCCATCGACCAAAAAAGTATCACCAAATTATAAGATTAAATGCCAATAATGGATGATCGTGAATGTCATGTTCAATGACATTAAATGTTTCATGTGTTTAAAACGTCCTTAAGTGATTTTTATTTGTATTTTTATTGATATTCTACTAATTTATTTGTTTTTTCGTTATTTAAAAGAAAAATTATGTCAATATGTATAATTTGGCTATTAGTTTGCCGATTTGTATAATTTGGCGAAATTGGTTGCCGGGATAACAGAGTAGTACCAAGTAATTAAATGCCATTAGTAATTAGCAAGTGTGTAATATGTAAGTAATGCTATTCTCTTTCCCTTGCTATAGTATAGTAAGTATATTTCTTTTTATATAAAGTGTTAATCTCGTTCATATTTTTTTACCTTTTTAACACAAATATTTAAGAATAAGTTTTAAAAATATTTCTAAAACTTAAAATAAAGTGCAATTTTATTCGAGATAGGCTATAAAAAATTAGCCATTATTTGACTTTTGCATTCTTTATTATATTTTAAATAGAAATTTTCAAAAAATGGAATTTCATTGTAGAAAAGCATAATTGTTGTAAGAAAATAGATTAAACCTGCCCTTATAAATAAGGAGTTTATATTACATGTTTTTTATAAATCAAACTGACAATTATTTTTTCTATATATATGTTTGAATATTTTGAAAACAGACTAATCCAATTTCTTTTTTCTTCTAATCCTCAATGGAGCTCTTTAAAAGAAGCGGTTGAGGCATTTGTGAAAAGTGCCTTACCAAATTTGAATGAGAATAGTACATCTGCAGTTACAAACATTATAATGGCTGGAGACCCAAGCGAATTAAAAGATCTAATATACTTCAAGGAAGAAGATTTTCTAGAAACGTTAACAAAGATGCAAGCAAGAAAATTGTTTGCTTACATTCAAGAAAGCTTCCCAAAAGGTAATATCTTAAAAAAAAAAATATCTAAAATGTAAAGATGAAAATAAGCACTCGCCAGTCGCCACTCGGCGACTAAATGTGAAAAACTGGTGACTAAAAATGTGGACCAAATACAGGATTTTCCAAAAACTATTTTGTCAAAGAACCGCCAAAAAAAATCCTTGCGAATTTCGTCAAAAAATTACTTTTCAGATTATTTTTAAATAAATAATAATGCAATTTCTTGTGAAAGGCCAATCATATTGTTACTTTTGTTTTCAAGCAAGGTTTTGCAATTTGTTTTGTAAGTGAGTTAAAAAAAAAAAAAGTCAGATTTATTCTTTTGAATACTGTATTTAAATGAAATCTTTTCAAAATCCCAAGAATCACTAGATCCACATATCACTATAACAATTCTATGAGAGAGTTTTTTTATTACTTATTTATTATGTTATTATTAAATCATGTTAGAATACAGAAAAATATTTTGAGTAAATATTTTTTTTTTCTTTTCAGTGCTTTATTTAAAATAAACATTGCATATAGTTTTCTATTTTGGTTTTTAAACTGAGATTTTAAAATAATTGTTTAAACATAAATTACATATGCATATGTAACAAAAAACTTACATTACTCAATTTTTCAAAAATCAAATTCTTTTTTAATTAAAACCATCCACAATATTTTATTTGTGTGCATATATTTATTCTGAATTATTTAAGTACTAATTATTTAAGGATGAACTACTTAATAAATTTAATATTACTAAAAAAAAATCAGATTATGTCACAGAATGTCTTTATGCCAGTTGTTGCCAGTTTCTGCTGGTTATAACCACTTTCTGCCGGCAAAAACCCAACCCTGATATGAAGTGATCTAAACAATACAAAAATTTATAATCCAACTAAGGAATGCTTTATAAAGATAATCTATATATATTATGCAAACGTATGTGGCACAAAAATCCCGGTTATTTAATTGTTTAATGGTAACTCAAATGAAACGCATCTAAGCCATGGTAAATTGATTTATTTATGTTTTCTTCTTTCGCTGCAGTTATGCAGCTTCAAAATATTGTTTTTTTTATTCTATTGGCTTAAAAATTAAAAATCATAAATTTTAAATGTTTCAGCTTCAAATTAATGTTGTTATATATGAAATAAGTGAAAGGATTGTATTATTAAATGTATTTCAAATGAAATACAAAAAAGTGTCATGGGTACAATATTTGGCGATGCACCAAATTAGCATAAAAGTATTAAGTGCTTCATTTATTGGCACAGGTGTTATATATGCACCATATTGCAATTTTTTTTCCAGTACCAATTGCCCAAAAACTTTGTTTTCAATACCAGTTACACATATATATTTTAACTATTTTCTATTTTAAAAAGAGAATAATAAATAAAAAGTAATTAATAATTACAGAACAAAAAAATTTCTATCATTTTAACAGAGAAAATAAAAGTAAACAGTTTATTAAAGAATAAATAACAATTGCCAGGCTATCATGTAAGACATATTTGCCCTTTTTTTTTTTTTTTTTTTTGCGATTGCACAAATGTGGTGTGTGACATCTGCACCTAATTCTTTAGCACAAAATTCTAATTTGGAAAAAAAATTGAGCAAATAAAATAAGGTATGAATAAAAACAATATGATTTAATGCTTAGTATTTAAAGGAAACCAAATTGGTTGTCAATGGTGGTTAGTCTAATGTATTATATGTTAGACACATTTATCTATAATTATGAATTAAATTTGGAGATGTGTGAAATATGATCCATGTAACACACTACCTTTCATTGTGATTAAACCATGGTTAAAACCAATTGTTTTAAACCCTGTTTTGAATGTTTATTAGTTTGTTTTTTTATTTATAGAAAACAAAAAGGCAGAGATCATCCAAGTATTGGGAAATCCCGTGGACGTGCAAGCAGTATCAACTCTGCAAGCATCAGAAATTGAAAACATACAAGCTGAAGTTGATCCTTTGAATGTACTGCAATTGACTACTTTCACTGGGGAAAATTGGGCAAATGATTTCAAAATTCCGTATGAAAAGTTTCCTCCAATTGTTTTAAAAAATTGTTTAGAAGGATCACGGCCCAACCCAGAAGACAGGCAACATGTTATTAGAACTTTAGCCTATGAAATCTCCAAATTAGCTAAAAAGCCAGGGAAAAAAAATCTGGAAATAATTGCTTCAAAATTAATAAAGCAATACCCAAAATCTTTTCAGGATGTTATTGGCGACAAGCCATTCGGAAATGGCTATTCAAGCTTTTTAAATAGCCTAATATTGAGATTTGACAACATGAACAGAACAAAGAGAAGCTCCTTAAAAGCTATGTTGCCTGAAACACAGAAAAAAGCTAAAAAGCGTTGCATAAATTATCAGCCAGATAGTTTGCCTACAGAAGAGACTGAAAAAACACAGAAAGATAAACAAAACTGGCTTCAAAGGAATTTTCAAAGGAAAGATCAAGATGAAGATGAAGTTCTTGAAACAATGACGTCTACATTTGTATCCCAGCGTTTCACAATAAATGCAGTAAAGCTGGTGGAAGAAGTAGTAAAAGAATGGCCTTATCTAACAGTAACAAGATATCTTCTTGAACATTTTAATACAGCTATGCAGCCATATGAAATAGATTGGGACTGCATATTCAAAAAAAAAATTCCAGAACTTTTAGGATTTTTAAAAAATAAAATAACATTCGATACAATTGAATGTGACAGTATTGCCATCTTACAACTTCTGTGTATCTATTTCAAAGAAGTAAACAGTATTGTCCAAATTTATAAGGTACTTTATTAGTTTTATATAGCAATATTTTTCACTTTTCATTTCAAATTCCACATTTTGAGTGCAAACTTCATTGACTATTATATATGCATGTATATATATGGATTTTTTTTTTTTTTTTTTTTTTAAATAGGATTCTGATTCAATAGAAATAATCAACAAGGATACCTGTCCAGTCACACCGTTCATTGCAGTTTTTGGTAAGGATACATTGCTTTGGATCAATTTTTATGTGTCGCTCAACTATTTTTAATGTAATGAGGCTTGTTATAATTTATTAATTCTAATGCAGTAGACTCAAATCTGCAACACTAAAATTCAATGCCTAACACACACACATAAAAGTAGATGTAAACACTGAAACATTCAGTTTAGATGTAAGGGCAAAATTAATTTTAGTTTTATACCATTCTGTATGTATTTTAATACATGATTTTTACTATGACTGAACTTGTTTTTTCACAAAGTAAATATAAAATTAAAAAAAAAAATGCTGATAATACTGGTCATAATAATCATTTTACCAATAATATTTATGTATTAATCAAGTTATTAACATTAGCTAAACCATGGGAAAAAAAAAAAAACTGTTTTTTATGTGAATTAACAGGATAGCTTTTTGGGGAGTGTTTCAATAATCCTAGAAAAATTAATCTGAAATTTATTATGCATATTTAATTAGAAATTTTTAATTATTTACATGACTTATAATTTCAATAATTTAATCCTTTTTAAAATTAGCTTACTATAATTTTAGTTTATTAGTTAACTATTTTAATATTGTGAGCATTCATTATATTTTTTAATCATTATTAACCTTCAAATTACTGCTTTAGAAAAAATGTAAACAAAGCAATGACCAGAAATCCACACAACTTCTTCTGGTCCCAACATGTGCAGATTTGAGGGTATCTATTGTGCTTCTATATTCTGTATAATTGGTATGAGTATGCTCTTTTTTTTTTTTTTTCTATGAGGATTTTACTTGAATTATTTGCTGTTCAATATCATAATGAATTCATCTATACTAATAAAACGAACAATACATAGGTCAAATTAATCCTTTTTTTTTTTTTTTTTTTTTTTTTCTCTCCATGGTGGTATCCTGCAACTTGTCGAACGGGATTGTGGAATCTTGTCGAGTGATCAAAGACAAATGTAGCATCCTTTTTGAGATCTGACTGTCAGACATTATCTAGAAAGCCTCCATTGCTTTTGATTCTTGCAGGCTTGCCAAATCTCCCAATGATATTCTCCCAGCAATTTTTGGCAGGAGATTTTTAACTTTTGCATGTTTTTCAATACTCTAGATTTTTAACACATTTCTCCTGATTTTCCACATATATTAAAATAGTCTACTTTACAATCACAAATTTATTGTGATTCACTGATAAGTTCCTATATAGCTGTTCTTTAATATGATTGATCATATTAAAGATATTATATCTAAATTAAATGTGGTTTATTATAAGTGGTAAATTAAGATTTTTTTACTGTTACTATAGAAATGTTTTGGATTAATAATTAACCTCGTGTAAGACATTTTATATCTTCTATATAGTTTTATATATTTAAAGGAGAAACAAAATTCTCTCCCCCTTTAATTAGCTAATTCAAGAGCATCATCCTAAGCTTCATATGCTTTTGTGCTTTTTATTTGTAAGGAGTAGAGTATTTGTAAGTAGAGGAGGGGTACACGTTTTTCATATTTGGGTAAGAGTGGTGCATTCCTTATCTATAGTAATAACAAAGTTTTCTTTATTGAACTTGCACTAAACATGTTTATATTTAAATAAATTTTCATTTACAAAAGTATCTATGATTTTTGGCTTTCAGAACTTGGCAAGTATGTTCTTGTGTCACATAAATCACTATGTATTTCTATAAATACAATTTTAGTAGATATTAAAATAGTTTGTTTTGAAAATTGAAGTAAATGTGTTTGACAATAACTATAATTTAAATGATAATTACTTTATGTTTAAAAAGCCTATTTGGTGTCACCCTAGTGTTTTTGATAATTGCCAATGATTTTTTTAAAAATATAAATAAGATAAATTTATGTACTTAAATTTTTGTTGAAAAATTGTTATTCACTTTTGTATTTTTGTTTATAAAATGTACTCATTTTTTGCATCTTTATAGGAACCAAATCAGCTGCAGTGATTATAGAAAAACAAAATTATGGGAACTATGTTGATCCAGACGATGCGTTCAAAATCTGGATCGCATCATACTTTGTGTACAATCTGGTGTATCCCCAGGATTGCCAAATAACTATGGAATTTATTCAGAGGTAAGTGCAATTCTCGGAGAATTTTGTTTTTCAATCTGTACATTAAAATATTTATTTGTTGTTAACATACAAAGTATGAAATCTAAATGTCTTTATTTCACGTAATTGATAAGTGTAGTACTTTTCTTTTTTCTTATAGCTAACTGAAGAATGTTTTTTTACATAAGACTGATGAATTTCTCAATATTTTCTGATAATTTTGTACTCACCTGTCACTAAATGACTAGACTTACAATTTATTTCCTGAAATCAATAAATGTAATTTTTATTTATTTATATATATATATTTTTTTACTGCAACCACAAGAAAAAATCAATTGAAAAAGTTCATCATCAAAAATATCAAGTGAGTGCCACTGTGTGTATAAAGTAATTAAGATGACGACAGGTACTAAATTTTGACAAACATTCAAACAAACTTTCTAAATATTTAGTATTATGAAGTACAATAGGGGAAGTATTATCAGTTGTAAAAGTACATATTGACAACAATCATTTGATGTTATTTTAATGTGCTTCAGTGATAAATGATCATTTATGAAAGCTTTTTCTATTTGTAATCAAATTTATTTAACATAGGTAAATTATGGTGTAAAAATTAATTTTGGCATATCTAATCCAATCCAGGTTTTTTGTTTGTTCAAACTTAGAAGATAAATATTAATCATAAGTATTGTTAGCAGATATTGTTCGTGGATAAGTATTTTCTTAGAAATAGAATTCTCTTTTACTTAAAAAGAGAAAACACAGAATTTCAATATTATACATACAAAAAAAAAAAAAAAAAAAAAAAAAAAAAACTTTTTTAATTAAAAACTTTGCCAGAGTTCCCAGTATCATGGAGAGTTGATGTGTTCGAGAAAAATAAAAAATGATGCAAAATTCATCAACTAGGCTAAAAAAAAAAAAAGTTCATTAAAGTTAATGCATGCATAGATGTTCAATATTCTACAAAACTCTTACTTCGGTTAGTCTCTAATTATTGACCAATTAAATAGCCATGAGTTTGCATCTAGTCAAACTCTTGTTACTGCTTTAAAAAGTTTTCAGAAGAGATCATGGTTTTGGTATTGAACAATATTAACATAGTCATTTCTGTGTGAGAAGCCAGTTAATTTTAAATGAATGCTTTGATTGAATCTTACAATCTTAATTCAAAGTAATTTATGTTTATTTGCACCAGATAAATCTTTTTACAACCCTCCCCCCTCAAAAGAGATAATTTGCTAAAGTTTATGTATATAAAACTATTATGCCATGAGAAAAGATTGGTTACTCCTGCTCATTAGCATTTTGATTTATACTGTATTCCACAAAGTAAATGAAGTTGAATTCAAATGTTAATTTTTTCTTTTTTCTTTTTTAGGGGCTTGTTAGGATTTCCCCCGGATTCTACAACGAACAAAAAAATTGTAAATAGATGCGTTAAATTGGTTACAGAGTTGACCCAGTACAAAAATGTGTGGTCAACTCTGTAACTTTTTTCTAAATAAAATATAAAAATTTTCTTGCCTGTAATTTTTGATTTTTATTGAATTTGTTTTATTTATTTGTAGTATGTGTGGTTGCAATTTATGAACATGGAAAAATGACATCAGGTAGATGTCTAATAAGTTTTTTACAGTGTGGAGATCTCGAAAGTTAAAGTCGGAGGGAAGGGGGAGGGGGGGGGTGTTGCAAAAAGAAAAAAAAAACAGTGAAATTTGTTTGTATTCAAAATTATTTCTGTTTTGCCGATGAGATAGATTAGTCTATTTATTATTATTTTTTTTTTTATGCAGTTTAGTTGCCTCTCAATATATTTTTAAAAAAAGCATAAAAATATTAATAAACACAATTTTAGCTGATAATATGTCCTCTTTTTCTCTGGGTGACTTATTTAAGAAAAATGTATTGAAATACCCATTTTTGAAAAATTTAATTAGCATAGTAACATACCTTTACTATGACCAGAGGTCAGCTTAAGCTGTTACAACTTTTTTACTTTTAATTCTTCAACACATTTTTTCCCCCATGTAGCATTTTTAAAATTATTTGATTGCTCAAAATTAGAAAAAGAGAATTTTTGTAATTCAATACTGGTATTGAAATTTTGTTCAGTTGTAAGTAATCATCTATAAAAATCACTGGGCGGTAACAGGTTAATTAAATTAGCTATCTTATCAGATATTAAATGGGTCTTAGGTTTGAGTATTCTTCAGAAAATTAAACTTTCTTTTGTATATCTATCCATTATCTTATGAATATGCATTAAATTTTGAATTCAGATTCATGAAATTGGCAAACCAATTTTTTATTAGTGTTAGGCAATTTTTGTTTCTTCCCAAATGAAGTTTAAGCAAGCTGAATAAGTGTTGTACGAAGAAGCAACATACTAAAAAGGAACTACATGTATATATTCTTAATACTGGAAATTGGGGAAAGTCCGATAAACTTAGTCAAGAAAAAATCAAACTTTAAATTTTTTGCGAATAACATATTTTTGTTATCTTTGGATATTATATCTTGATTTTCCCAAGTAATGAATATTTTACCATATTCAAACACTGAAGATAGCATTGTATATATTTTTACTCTTTCTGGTTATATAACTAAAATGTCTCTTTATTGGTTATGAAAATTATACTTATCTATTTTATTGCACTGGTGAGTGTGGTTTCGCTCAGCAATATATTTTGTGATAACTACCTAGGATTTCATTTGAAATTATAATTCATAAAAAATAAGCATTCTGAAACAGTAAAAGAATTGAGTTTAAATGATTACTGTTTCAGAATGCTTATTTTTTATAAAATCCTAGGTAGTTATCACAAAATATACTGCTAAGCAAGTATATTTTCTGCCAAGCATTTATGAAAAATTATTTACAGATCATTTTCAACAATGAAACTAAAGCCATTATCATTTCTGATTATTGGAAATTTTATTTTTTAACCAGTTGCAAAGATTGAAAATATTACAAATAAAATCATTTTGTTCATGAAATTGAAAAATATTTACAAAATTTCTGGTATAAGTGAACAAAGTTCATTGCAACAATATCTTTCCTTATCATAATAGAAACTTGTTTTACTATTTATTTAGCCATTATCTAGAGATATTTAATAAGTTTGGAAGTTAGTTTTTAATGTATGAAGTTGTAATAATAAAACTATAAATTATGTACAGTAGACTCCCTCATCCGCACAGTTTGGGACCAGAGGTTGTGCAGATTTTATAATTTTGTGGATTTCTGGACGTTGCTTTGTTTACATTTTTTAAACGGTAATTTGAGAGTAAATAATAATGCAGTCGGAACTATAATGAATGCTTACAATATAATAAAATATTAAAATAAATAATAAACTAAAATAATAAAAATTTAGATAATTTTTAAAATGACTAAAGTACTAACAGTGAAGGTCAAGTTAATAACCAATAGTGTATGATTAAATATTCATTATAAAGATTAAATGTATTTTTCCAAAATTATTCAACAAAACTTGCCTCATAAAAGTACATTACTAATTTACATCAAAATCATAAAGTAAGAATTTTTTTTTAAGTTAAGCCAGGCTTAATAACCAAAAAAATCTTGATTAATGCATAGATATATTTGGTAAGAAGATTGTGATTACCAGTAATATCAGAAATATCTTTAATTTTTTCCAAAAGAATGTATTCTTTCATGAAAAAAACATGAATAGAGTATTATTAAGAAAATTACAAATTAAAAAATATATGGAACTGATACAAAAATAAAAAATCAAATTTTGTCCCAATAATCTGCACTGAAAGTTTCATTGTTTACATCCATAAAATATGTGCGGATTTTAGAGAGTTATGGATTTCTGGTTTGCAGATTTGAGGGAGTCTACTGTATAAACAAAATGTGTCATAAGATGTTGTATTACCATATTTTAAAATTATTATAAATTTGAGATTTAATTTTATGAATGTAATCAGATGGATTTCAAAAGCTTTGTGGTTATAGGTATATTGAGTGTAACTAAAATAGACTGTCTGATTTTAAAACTCAATAATTTACAAATGGTGGCAGCAACTTAACCCATGAGAACTCGCTGCAGGAGATTTTCTTTCTCCGTCGTACCTTTTTTAAGATTCCTATTTAAAAAAAAATTCAATATGTGATTTCGATTTTCTCTTTTGTGAATAAAAGTACTAAGCCAAAAAAAAAAAGTTGATATTAAATGAATGTAAAGTAAAAAAAAGCAATTGGGCACCGAAAAAGAAATAATTTTCACTTGGGAGTTCTCTCGGGCTTAAAAATCGTACTGAAAATTTACATAAAAATTAGTCCCTCCTGCCTGAAAAAAATATTTATATATTTTGGGCCTGAAGATTCTCCTTTGATTATGCAAATTCCATTTGTATTAATTTTAATTACTCCCTCCCCCCCCAAATGTTTAATGTGTATAAGTTATTAAATTTAATGGTTCATATGTTGTGATACAAGTAATGGTTATATATATAATTGCATAATTATCCTGAAAAAAAATAGTTGCTATCCCTTATAAGTTAACTAAATTTTATAATCAGTCTAATTTAAAATACGCACTACAAAATTACATTAAAAAATAAAGTATATTAAATATTAGGATTAAAATTCTGTATAATGTAGTGCTTCACTGCAGATGTTTCTTGTACATACAGAATGAAATTCTGTATGTACAAGAAATAACTGGCCACACACTTTTTTTGTACATACAGAACATTTCTGGCAGCAAAAGTTGCCAGAACATTTCTGTTTACCAGAAATGCCTGTACATACGGAAAAATTCTGGCAGCAAAAGTTGCCAGAACATTTCTGTATACGGAAAAATTCTGGCAGCAAAAGTTGCCAGAACATTTCTGTATACAAGAAATGCCTGTAGATACGGAAAAATTCTGGCAGCAAAAGTTGCCAGAACATTTCTGTATACGGAAAAATTCTGGCAGCAAAAGTTGCCAGAACATTTCTGTATACAGAAATGTTCTGGCAACTTTTGCTGCCAGATATTTTCTGTTGTTTTACGAGATTATTTTTTACAGTGTATTACTAAATTTCACATTTTACATTAATAATAATAAAAACAGTAAAGCAATACTCAAACATTCTGCTAAAAAATACTTTGAAGTATTTGTAAATGAATGTTAAAATGTCTACAAACTTTGTATCTAATAATTTAAAGAATATAAAATTTTAAAGAATCTTACCAAAAAGTCAATTATCTTGAACATAATATCACAAAAATTGCAGAAATAAAAAAGTAAAGAAAAGAGGAAAAGCTACTTACTTTATGCATTCAAATTAATATTTACATACAGGACACATAAAATATAGGATAACTTTGATACACAACAGTTTTTTTTTTTTTTTTTTTTTTTTTTTTAAATCTTAAAAGTATCATAAGAAAACATTTGGCTTTCAAAATGAAAGCCGAAAAAACAATTTATGTTTGGATATAGTAGGAAAAAAATTCCCTGTGTTTTCCAGATTTTTTCAAAATTCCCTGTTTTGGGAGGGGGGGGGGATAAAATTCTCTGTTTTCCTAGTTCTCTGGGTGGTTTAGCAACCCTGTAGTCTAATATAATTATGTAAAAAAAATAATGTTTTAAATATTTCCTTCTTTCAACATCTTTATTTTTTTCTGTAAGTAAATTCACTTCTATTGTTGCAGTTTCTTCTTATATTTCAGAAATATTCTTTTCTAACTGCTTTGTTGCTACTGCTAATTTTCTTTTCTTAGTTTTCTCAGTCTCCTTTTCACTTTCCTCCTGTTTTTCTTTTTTTCTGTGGCTTCTGTTAACCGTGCTCTAGCATTTTTGTAATACTGCATCAGACTGTTACTTCATATTTTCCAATATCATCAGAGTCATGAAAATTATCATATATAGTTCGCTGTGCCAGTAATGTTTCTTCAGCAAAATTCTCAATTAGACATTCGTTGTTTACTAAGAATCCTTGCTCAACATTTGCATTTCTGTGTGACATGATCACAGAAATTTTTAAAATTTCCCAAATGCATTTGGAGCATTCAAATTTATTAAAAATAACCCTCCAAAAGTGACCCACTCGTTGAGTAACTCGACAAAATGTTATTAATATTTCTTTCATCTCTGTCTGTGAACATATAGCAATAAATTCACAATTAGCCTTGTCCGCTGTTGTTAAATTTATCCACAGACTTTCATCCAAAACTGACAAATTTTTTAGCCTCACCTTCTAGCATTGGATAAGCAAACCTAAAAGGGCAGTTCCTCACCACCCTCTGAAACTATATTTTTTTATCCAATTATAGGCCACATATCACCTCCTTGAAATCTAGTTGTTTCCGTGTTATTGATTTGGCTCTCGACCACCCAGACATATTTCTAAGTGGCCCTTCTCTTGAAAAAGTTGTGCACCCTAAGAATAATGTCCTCTTTTATTTCCGCAAGGCAGCCCTTTTTTTCTAGAATCAAGACTAATAGCAAAAATATTTGTACTCAGTAGCGTAGCTATGTTTTTTGGCACCTGGGGCCAGCAAGAAATTTTGCGCCCCCACCCCAATATAGATATATAACAATTTCTCTCAATTTGGCACCCCTAGGCCTCAGCGCCCGAGGCGGACGCCCCCCTTGCCTCCCCCTTAGGTACGCCACTGTTTGTACTACTTTCCACATTGTGATTTTAACCAAGGGAATGCTGAATACCTTCCACTAGAAATTATAAAAATATATATGTATATCAATTTATTCCAAAAAATTAACATAAGTAAAAATAGCTTGCTGCATCCTTTTATAGTCTGCTACTTTTGGGCCTATTTTAGATTTTGTTATCTCCTTAATAATTCAAAATATACTGAGCATACAATTCTTGTTACTTAAATATTGAAATTTTGTCCTCCATGCTTATGCAGCAACACAATCAGGATTAAAATTATTTTTAAATAAATATCAAAGTTAATAATAAATAGTTATATAAGATACAAAAAAAAAAAAAAAAAAAAAAAAAAAAAAAAAAAAAATTCTAATTGATCTACTTAATATGTTAATATAGCAGCAGCAACCATGTGGTATGCGATTTATTCAATTTCTAAACATTGATATACTACACTTCTACACTATACCTTTTTTTTTCAAGGGATAGTAATTTCAATAAATTATTTTTAACAAACTTTTTTTTTTTTTTTTAAGCAGGTTCTAAATTCGACACTTTTTACTTTTTTACTTTTTATTATTTGATTGTTTAGAAGTTTATAAGACTATTAAGTAACATAAAAGTAATTATTTTCAGTCTAAAATGTACTTGAGTAAAGCAAATGTTCAATTACAAGCGATGCACATTTCGATGTCAACATGTTTACAATTTTGAAATTTTCATAAAAATATTCAAAAGCGTGAATAAATTACCTTTAAATGTTTCTATGATATGAGAAAATCCCCATGAAATCGCCAAATCTTGTAAGAAATTAGCAGTCTGTCTCGACGTCCATCTTATTTTTTCAAAACAACGTGCTCGTGCTTCAAGACGGCAGTCGCCATGTTGACACTACGCGTCGTAACAACCTGTGATTCAATCACAGTTAACCAAATCATTTTGTTCCTCTAACAAAATAGATGATTCAATCACAATTAACAAAATTAGATTGTGCTTTTTAACAAAATAAATTGACAAAATTATTTCGATTAATCAACCAAACAGTAATGTTTATCGTAGCAAAATATTAGTTAATATTACAAAAGGATGTTATAAAAATGTGTGACAAAAAAAATATTGTTATTTTAACAAAACAGTTCTTTCCGTGTATTACACTCTCAGAAATAACACTCTCATTTTTGAGGATTCAGAAATCCTCGAGCCTTATTTCTTCGTTTTTGACGATCATTTCGTATCAAAATCACGTGACTTTTAACAAAACTTGAACTCTCAAATATTTGACGAAAGTGCTTCCTTAATCATGGCCAGACTTGATGAATTTTAAGGAAACTGTCGCGGTAGCTGTTTATAAAAGGACCCGCAATTATACCTCCCCAAATCTTGAGATTTTAGCAAGGATATATATATATCTTGCTTAAAACAGTACTTTTTAGCGTTTTTCAGAAAATAATGAAATGTAAGCAATTACTCTTGCTACATTAGTTTTTTTTTTTTTTTTTTTTTTTTTTTTTTTTTTTTTTTTTTTTTTTTTGAGGGGGGGGGCATGTTTATTACTATTTTTATTTATTTATTTGTAAGTTGTATTTCGTTTTGATTTCATTCGAAAAAAAATTTACTTCGTTCTACAAAACCGTTCAAAAAGTAAATTTGATCAATAAAATTTCAAAATTCTAAGATCTATTTTATGTCCAATATCTACTTTTTTCACTCAAATTAAAAATATATACATATTTTTTCTCTCTCCCCTCTATAAACAGTAAATTGTTAAAATCTTATCCACCTACTTAAAGTCTCGCTTAAGGGTGTATTCGAAAAAACGCTTTTCCACCTTCAGCAGCTCGAAATTTTCCGATACAATTTCAGACATATTTTTAAAAGTAGAATCATGAAACTTGCTGAGGGGATTCTTGAAGGGACGTATGAGGTGCCGAGTAAAGTCTTTTTACGCTCAATTCATTAGAATTTGATTTATAAGCAATTAACTTCTCTGGAAGACCCTTTTTTTCGTCCCCTTATCTCCCACTTCGGAAAAATCGGTTCAAATTGCCGTTTTGATTGCTTTTTTTGCAATATTTTGTACACTTATCAAAGAATTGACCTTTACGGCACCTTGTGCACTTTCTAAATAAGAGAATCTGCGAGTTTCATGTGTTTGAGAGCAAAAGTGAATTCAAAAATAAATCGGAAAACAAGCAATTTGAATCGAAATGCACCCTTAAAGTAGTAAAATCTCTCCCAATAAGCACTTCATAATTCGTTATTTCTGAGCAACAAACTAACCAGCCCATATTTTAATCATTCCTTAAGCAAATAAATTTCCCCTAGATGTTTTTAACTAAGCCATATTATAATTATTCATTAACCATTAGAAAATCAAAATAATAAATTCGTCTTATTATTTAAAACTTGCAAGATTTATAACAGAATCGATAAAAGCACTATCACAATTATAAAAATTTAAACACACACTATAATCCACTATATGCCTTTATAATCATATTTGTCTGAGTAATCTGTGGCGTAAACGTAGGGCGTCGGACTCCCACACTGTACGTTATGAGTTCGAACCCCACGTGTGACATGTCTTTTTTGCTTCTGTCATTGAATACAGGAGCTTCTAAAAAATTCAATAGATGGCAGCACTAGTCCCTATTTGACGAAATTTTTTGACGATTTCGTATCGTCAAAAGAGTGAGGGAAGTGATTTCATCAGTTTGACGAAATATTTGTTCGGAGTATTTCCCAAGAAACGGTTTCGTCAAAAACGAGGAGAATTTCGTGAAATCTAAGTATTCATTTCTGAGTGTGTAAGAAATTGTTTAATTTCCCTGGCAAAATTCCAAAAAAATTATTTATTTATTTGAAAAATCTAAATAAGTTATAAAATGTATCTTCTCGTACAATTTTAAATAGTTTGAGCCCTTTTTTTAAAAAAAAACTGTTCGTTGTAGTGAGCTGTAAGTTAACTAGTTTTAGAATTTTATTATCAGAAATTAATTAGTTTGGGAGATATATATATAAAAAATGCGCAAATACTTATAAAATTACAATAAAAACTGTAAACTTTAAATTGCCCTAGAAATTTCCTTTATTAGAAAATTTTGAAATTTTTACTATCGAGATAAAAAGTTCTTAAAAAATATTTTTACTTTAAAAATTTTTACTTTTTTTTAAACAGATATTTTTGTAAATTAAGAAAAAGAAATAATATGTGGGGTTTTTTTTTTCTGTAACCAGTAGAATGTAAAAAATATTCTTTAAAAAATTGTCAATTTTTTAAACATCGCTAAAAATATGCACATAAAATTGAAAGGTATATATATATATATAAGCATTTCAAATTGAAAATAGTAAAAAAAAACCCAAATTATAAATAAAAAATGTAAAGTTTTATATCCTGGACAACATTAAGAAGTTTAAGATTGTTTTGAAAAATAATACGTTCTTTTTTAAATTCAGTTAAGCATGATGTTGGGATATTTTTTTAGATTTTCCCACCATTTTTTTGCTCACATTAAATATAATTCTTTTCTACGTTTTAAATATCAACAGCATAAAACTGACATGATAACAAGAACAAATAATACAGTTATGCGATGGTATGGTTCTCGCTGCGCATCCCGTAATCTCCACAGGCAACGTAAAAGTAGAAAATTTGCGCAACCCATATACGATTTCCGTGATTTTTTTTCTTTTCTTTTCTTTTATTTAATTCTACATTTAAAATAGAAAGTGCTTTACAATACCTATTTAAACGGTAAAATATATGTACATTTGAAATATGCACGGTAAAAACAGAACCCAAATTAGGTTGTAAGATTTTCGGGTACAACAGTGTGTAATAACTTAGCCCTTAGTAGATTATAATGCTAAGTGGTAGGTAGCGTGTGTGCCGCTCGGCGAATAATCCAGGCAAGAATATTTAATGGAGAATCTATTTATTATTTGTAGAACAAAAAAGATCCTCTGGAGAAATATTTACAGCATTAAAATTATTAAAAAGCAGGTAGGCTCTTATACCAACCAGCTTCAACTAATGTTCAGCTTGAGTTCCGTAAATACAAAGTTCGTGATTGACGTAAAGTCTCGCTAAATTACACACAACGTAGAAGTAAAATAATTCACAGATAACTGCGTTATCAAACCTCTCAAGACAAGAGTTATCGCTGTCTCTCCTGGCGAGAGTACACTCCGCGATGCTGCACGGGCTCTGCGATCAGATCCCTCTCTCAGATCCGCTGGCGGGATCTTTCTTCTTCCAGCTCTCAAATCCGAGCTGCTTCACTTATCCAAGAGAACACTCCGAGCTCACCGCTCTGCTCTCTCTCTATTCTGCGAGAATCTCCTCTGCAAGCCCCTGGCTTCTCCTTTTCTTCCGATCCAGGTCCTCCTCTAAATCTCCTCTTAGAGGTCACAAACCAATCATGAACCTTAATGATCTTTTTCTCATTAAATGATTAGTAAAATCGTGCGATTTTTGGCACCTGAGTTTTCACTCCCACGGCGCCAGGCTGTCTGGCCTTCTGGTCATCTCGTACTTTCGCTTCGTGTCGGAGTGTCATCAAAGGCACGACCCTGGCGGTCGTCCCATTTACCCCGCTGTCATCCAACTGTCGGTTCCGTTGATCGATAAGGATGTAGCGATCCTTTAATATCGCCGACAGTGTCACCTTGAGAATAAGGGTCACTTTGTGTTTGCAGTTTCATGGTGAAACCTCTTTCAGAAATAAATGCACCTATTTCTGCTACTTTGCTTTAAAAACCTGTGATAATTCTGAATTATCACAAGTGTTCCAAATTGGAAAGTTCACTTTGTAGCCAAAAATGGTTTTAAAAAACGGCAGATCCTTAGTAAAATTAAAAAAAATGAAAACATCTTAGATATTATTAGTCCGTAGGGCAAGTAAGGATATCGTTCAAGTTCGTTTACCATATCACGCAACTAAGTGATTTTTTGGAAATGAATCTATCATGATATTTCTTTTCTAAATTTACAATGTTTTCCAACTGAAACGTACACATTAATTTGTAATTCTTACGGGAAAATGTCCATTTTAGCTGTTAATACACGAAAATTTGTGTTAAATAAAAAATCCAATAGATGGTGCTGCAAGAAAATTTATTTATTTAATATAAAAAGTAAAGGTTTATTTGTGAAGTTAAATGCGTTTTTATTTACTTTTTTCTATCCATGAATAATAATTCATGCAAATAATATTGTTTAAATGGGTTTTTTAATATATTAAGCTTTTTTTTTTAGCCGTATTCGATTTATTTGTAAACAGTAGCAATGGCGGCCTCCATGATATGCTGCATTCATTTAGTTGAAAATTTAAATGATCATAAAATTACAGGCTTTTCGGAGAAAAGTTTAGATAAAATTCTGCATTCACAATCTGAATGGATAAATTTAGATGGGGAAGAAAAAATTGTGGCTGAAAATCTTAGTAAGTTTGATTTAAAAATCTCGTCAAATGTCGGTTATCATAGGCAATGCTACATGCGTTTTACTGACAGAACTAGAACAGAAAAAGCTAAAAAACGCACACAAGTCAAGAGATCTAATGAAAATTCAGCATCAAGTCGATTAAATCGCCGTTTAGTGTTTCAAAAATTGGCAAACGCTGGTGTATTTCCTGAAATATGTGTGATATGTAGGAAAGAACAATATGTCACCGAAAAATTTACTCTTAAACGCAAAAGAGAAAAACTTTTGCAATGTTTGACCGAAAATGCAAGTGCATCTTTGCAGAAATCGGCGGAATTAATGAATGATGAAGCATTAAAAATTCAAATCGATGGAATAGACTGCATAGCAAAAGAAGTAAAATATCATCGAAGTTGCTATTTAAATTACACATCCGTGTTAAAAAGAAATTGTAACGAAGTTTTTAATTGCGAATCTCGTCATTTATTTAAATCGTATAAAATGTTTTGTGATAATGTCATTGAACGTAGAATTATAAATTGTGGCGAAATATTAAATATGAACAAATTATTAAAACTGTTTAAAAACATCATGGAAAAAAATGAAGAAAATGCAGATGTTGATAATCGTCAATTAAAACGTTGGCTTTTACGAGACTATCCTCACATTATATTTGTGAAACCTAAGAAACGTAATATATCTGAGCTTGTTTTATGTCAATCAAGCGATAAAGAAGCAATAATTTTTCAAGAAGAAGCAGAATCAACAACTGATTCACAGAGGGAAGGAGATGAATTAATTTCTTTAAAAATTGATAATTATCGGCAAGAAATGCTCGAAATTTATAATTCAGCAATGCATATAAGAAATTTAATTGAAGAATCTCCAGCATTACACTGTCCATGGCCTCCTACTGCAGAAAATTTTTCTACTGATGCTGCTTTAGGTATGATACCGAATTTGCTTTTTAATTTTATAGCATGGTGTTCAGGAATAACTGACGACACAGAATTCGAGAAAAAAGTTAATATTCCAGAAAATTTACAAAAAAATATTGCTGCTATTTCCCAAGATATTATATATTTCTCTTCCAAAGGTAAAAAGCAAACCCCAAAACATTTATCCTTGGCTATGGCTGTGAGACATCTGCCAAAATAGTAAATTTATTAAATGGCTTCGGACATTGTATCTCACATACTATGTTCTTCTAGAATATGACACAGCTCTTGCACAAATGCAGCTAGACGCTATTAATATGCTCCCTCTTGGTATTGAAAAGAAGAATTTTACAACTCTAGTATGGGATAATATTGATTTTAATGAAGAAACTTTGGATGGCAGATGCACAACCCATAGCACTAATGGTATCATAATACAAAATAATCAGAGTAATATCATTGATGATAATAATAAACAAGCAAACAAAGATTTTTCTAAAAGCGGGATAAAAACCCGAAAAAGAACAATTCATCCTCCTGAAGCAGTCGTTTATGACTTTTACGCTGTAAATAAATCTGGTCCTGATTATTGTTTTGATAATTTTAGTTTTGACGATTTCTGCACATCTTCAAAATCTGCTTCTGCTAAAAATTGTGATTCTGCTTTTATTTTATGCAAATTGTTTAAGCCAGAATGGGAATTTCTTCTAGGATGGACTGGATTTAATATTAATTGCAATTTTACTGATATTTCTCCTCTTAATGCTATCCGATATTTGCCTGTCATAGAAGCCTACACAAAAGTCAACAGTTTTTACTATTTTATTGAACAGTATTGAACTGGCTGACAAACTCGAGCTTGAAAATGTAGTTGTTGTGTTTGATCAGCCAATATATGCTAAAGCTCAACAAATTCGATGGAGCGATGATATTTTTAAGCGGCGTCTTGTTGTACGTCTTGGAGAGTTTCATATTACAATGTCATTCCTTTCTATTATTGGAAAACGCTATCAAGATGAAGGTTTAAATAACATTATTATTGAATCTGGAATTATAGCTCAAGGGTCTGTCAACAGTGTCATGGCAGGAAAACATTACAACCGCTGTGTAAGAGTTCATAAACTAGTTTTTGAAGCTCTCAATAGATTATTATGGTCTTCATTTTTGGATACAGTAACTGATGATCTCAAAGAAAATATTCATGATACTTCAAAACAAATGTTAGCCTCTTACTATAATGGCAGTTTAAGTGAGCAAAATTTGCCAGAAAATTTTTTAGATATAATGCAAGCTTTCAACAAATTTGTGGAAAAAAGTTCTCAGATCAATCCGACATTTGCGTTTTGGTATTCCTATATAAATATTGTAAGTTGCCTTCTTCGATTTATTCGAGCAACTCGAATTGGGGATTGGAACTTGCATTTGGAATCTCTCGAGGAAATGATAACTTGGTTTTTTGCATATGATCGAGTAAATTATGCTAGATATCTACCAGTTTATTTCCTTGAAATGTTAAACTTACCAAATATTCATCCTGAGGTATATTCAGAAATGCTTAAAGAAAAATTTGTTGTAAAAAGGCAAGAAAATGCATTTTCATGCGTAGCTTGTGATCAGGCTATTGAGCAAACCGTAAATAAAGATTCAAAGACTAAAGGAGGTCTTACAGGAATCACTAAAAATAGGGGTGCTGTACATCGTTGGATATTATCTCATCATCTGCGAGCACAGATCACTACAGCTTGTGAACATTTAGCTTCGAAGCGAGATAGCAAGACCAAACATAAATACTTGAATAATTATCATATGTGTAAAGATGAAGAAGCTATTAATAATATAATGGCAGCAATATCTTGTATGATTAATCCATTTACTTCTACCGAAGACCAGTTAATTAATATTTCAAGTGGCATTGTTGTTGACAAAGATGCGTGGAAGGATATAGAAGGTGCGAAAGAGATAGGCAAACGTGCATTTAAACAGTACTACGAAACAGGGCCCGATTATGACTAATTGGGGCCCTGGGCAAAGATAAAATAGGGGGCCCCTTTCTAATCATTGCAACTTTATTCAAATAGAACTGGTAGTCACTCATATATGTAAGTGTAGTGCATAAACATATTTTTGCACCTTGGATATAAATAGAAGAAAATTCTTAGCTCCGTCAATTCTAAATCAAATACCTTAGTTAATAAAAGTACACCTTTTTTTATCTTAGTACAGAGCAAAACTCTTTTATATAACTTTAGCAATTTGTTATATTATTCTAAGATGAATTTAATAACTTCAATATGGGAGAACTGGAATTGGGGGAAAAAAGTAAGTATTTTATAATTTAATGTAGGAATTTGGGGGCCCCTTTAGCTTTGGGGCCCATGGGCAAAGTCCCGATTTGCCCATGCGGTAATAAGGGCCTGCTACGAAACCCAGCAAGAAAATGCATTGAACATTTTTGCACCCATTAAACAGAATAAATTATTAACTTTCACAGACAAAAAGAAGAAAAACAATACTGAAATATCAAATATCAAAAACACTGATAGCTGATAGCTTTCTTCTATGTTTATTAAAGACTGGTTCATCTGCTGCATCAAATGTAAAAGAAATTTTATCACAGAACTTGCATAATTATCCTGTTTGTTTTGCGAATGATGATGGAACTCTAGCAAAAACTAATAAAGCAGCTCTAATACATTCCATCTTAAACAGTACAAAAATTGAAAGCAATATTTTTGAATTACCAAAAAACGATAAAATTTTAATAGTAGATGGAATGTCTGTTATTCACCAGATTCAATCTGTACCATCCACGTTTGGTGAACTTGCATTAGAAATATTAAACAGAGTAAGAGAGCAGAGAACTATAAGCCTAAAATATGGTGCTAAATCTGTGCATTAGATTACGGATACTTACCCAACTATTAGTATTAAAAATTTTGAAAGAAGCAGGAGAGCAACAGAGGGTATTTCACTCATTAAAATAAGAAGTTCTGAACAAAGAACACCTCAACAATTTAAGAAATTTCTCTCTAATGGGGAAAATAAAGAAGAATTTGTAAATTTTTTATATAAACAATGGACAGAATATGAATCTGTTAAGTTTCAAGGGGTAGAATTATATATTTCACATGGGAAATTTTGCCATAAAATCACCCCAGGTCAACATGGAAAAGTTGCAGTAGAGGAAATAGTAGATTTAAATTGTGACCACGAAGAAGCAGATACAAAAATATTGCTCCATATGGCTTTTGCATCAAAACCAAATAATTGTGTGATTGTCAAATGTTGCGATACTTATGTATTTGTTCTGATTTTTGCTATGCATAAGCATTTTAAAGGAAAAGTTTTTATTCTACCAAGTTTAACAACTTATCCAAAAATAATTGATGTGTCATACATATGCAATTCACTTGGAGAAGATATCGCTAATTCTTTGATTGGATTGCATTGTTTTACAGGATGCGATAGTTGCAGTGCATTTAAACTTAAAGGTAAAGTAAAAGCTTTAAATTTAATGAAAAGCTCAGCGTGCTATATAAATGCATTTCAGCAACTTGGTGTTGATTGGGACATTAATTCAGAACTTGTCTTCACTCTGGAAAAATTTGTATGTTCTCTATATGGTCAGGAAACTTGCGAACGTGTGAATGATGCACGATATGCAGTATTTAAGTTAAAATATAGGACTGATATGGTATTGCCACCAAATTATGATTCACTCCGATACCATATAAAGCGTGCAAATTACCAAGCTTGCATTTATAGAAGATGCTTGCAAAGTAATGTACTTGCTCCCAGTCCACGTGGTTATGGTTGGCTTATAAATGAGAATAAGCTGCAAATACAATGGTATAATCAACCGTGTATTTCAGAAACATTATTCAAAAAATTTTCATGTTGCTGCAAAAAAGCAAGCTGCCTATCAAACAAATGATCTTGTAAAAAACGTGGGATGCTGTGTTCAGAATGGTGTTCTTGTCCAGAAGACTGTGAAAGCAAAAAAAAAAAAAAAAAAAATGATAGTGTTTCAGTATGTGAAACTATGGATGATATATCTGAAAATGAAAGTGATATTGATTTCGATTAATAGTAAATTTAAAAGTATTTATTAGAAACATTTAAAAGTATAAAATAAGTGTTTTTCATCTATGTGTACCATATATTTATAAAAGAAGGTTAAATGAATGCAAGTATTTTAATATAATAATTTAAAATATTAAATTGGTTCTTTTTTGGGTTTAAAAAAAAAAAGGGGTTCTTTTTTTGTAACGTGTGAGACAGCTTTCTACATATTTCTGCTGTTTTAACAATGTTATTGTATCCTCAGTGTAAAACAAGCATGCTACAATGAGAATCTAGAGTTTTTTTTGTCATTTTTAATGTATAATTTGTTTTTTAACAGCTGTCAGTAGATATATATAAGTATGTAAATGTCACTCGCAAGACATTTTGCGAATTTTTGATAGAATGGCATTGAAACAGGCAAATTACTTAGTGTAGTATTTATAATGTGGAAATTTTTATATTCTATTATTTTTGTCAGTTATTTATTTTTAAATTTGGGCAGCTAACTAAAGTGTAGAGATTTTTAAACCTATCAAAAGCGCCATTCCAAGTCACGTGTCGAAGAGCTTTTCTGCATATTTCTGCTATTTTTAAAATTTTATTCTATCCTCCAATTAAAACAACCATGTCAGAATAAAAATGTAGGTTATTTTTTAAATTTCACTGTACAGTTTATATTTTAACAACTTATAAATTAATAAACATAGATATTTAGTATGCAAGCATCATGTGAGAGGCATTTTTCACTTTTCTTATTGAAATAGCCCCAAAACAAAAACTATCCACTACTATTTTTGAGGGAATGCTGTATTTTTCTCATCTATGTGTATCAACTATCTATAAAGTAAAATTAAATTAATACAAATATTTTAATATAACAATTAAAAGCATTAAAATTGTTTTTTTTTTTTTTTTTTTTTTTTTTTTTTTTTTTTTTGAAATATTGCAATAAATCTAACTTTTTGGCTCGTAAAAAAATTATGTGCAACTATTTTGGGAAGAACATTGTATTTTTGTCACCTATGTGTACCATGTGTTTGTAAAACAAGATTAAATGAATGCAAATATTTTAATATAATAATTTATTTATTTATTTATATTTTTTTAAAATATTGGGATAAATTTTAAGTTTTTGGCTTTAAAAAAAATTATGTAGAACTATTTTTGGGAGAACACTATATTTTTGTCATCTATATGTATCATATATGTATAAAGCAAGATTAAATTCATGCAAATAATTTAATATAACAATTAAAAGTATCAAAATAGTTTTTTTGAAATAACACAATAAATCATCAGTTTTTGGCTTGTATAAAAATTATGTGGAACTATATTTTGGAGAACTTTGTATTTTTGTCATCTATATGCATCATCTATGTATAAAGCAAGATGAAATGAATTTTTTGAAAGATTGCAAAAAATGTTAAGTTTTTGGCTTGTAAAAAAATTATGTGCAACTATTTTTTGGGGAACATTGCATTTTTCTAATTTATATATATGCACCATTATAAAAAAAAAAAAAAAAAAAAAAAAAAAAAAAAAATTCGTAGTTGCCAGACTTGGCAAACGAAACTTATTTTCTAAGCATCTTTTGGCATATCGCCCCACGGACTATATATACCAGCAATTCCCAATCTATGGGTCGCGGCCCACTGGTGGACCGCGGCAGTTGTTTTGGTGGGTCGTGGAACAATCGAGGTTTGTCATCAAAATATATAATTTATTTCATATAAACAGATATAATAATTTCAACATATAATAATAATGAGAGGAAAATTCTTAATTTCCTTCTAGATTAATATACGAACAGAATATCCAGAAATATTTAAATCAGCTTTGAGGTCCTTTGTGAAATTCAACACTTCGTGCTTATGAGAACATGCTTTTTCTACTTTGCTGTTTTTGAAAGACAAGTACTGAGACAAACTGCTTGCTAATATGTCTTCCCACATTAATGAATAACAGTACCAGAAATCTTATTGATTATAAAGTAATGTTTTCATAATAATTAAAGGTATTTTTAACTATCTTTGTGTATTATTTTGATTACTATTCACTTACACGGATTGTGATTACTGATCCTTCTTTTCATTGATAATGTATCTTCCGTATGAAAATTTCTGTTTTTTGTAGGATAAGATAGCCGTGCGTATAGATATCGTGAGATCGTACTAAAGTTGCTACACTAATATACAACTTTATCTTGGATGAGTCGAGAAATTTATTTTTACTGAAAGGTGGGTCGCGAAATTTTTTTTCACTGGAAGGTGGGTCGCTTACCAAGAAAGTTTGGGAACCGCTGTTATATACATTATATCCTAGGGATTTTGATTGTTTTAATGTTATTATGGATCTGCCCTGTTTTGAACTATTTTGAATTAGCTACTAATAAAGCTAATATAAAATAATCAATAGTACATGTATAGTCAGGCTAAATGTGGTCACTGTTTAGTACAAAAGAAAATTTACACTCCCCTTTTTTTTATTTTCTATATTAGAAGCAAATCTTATATTCAGTGCATTTTAAGACTTATTTTGAATCACTATGTAATGTGAAGCCGAGATCTATGGTTGCCAGGTGATTTATTTATTTCAGTTTATTAAAATGTAATTAAAGTCTTCAAAACTTGAATAAAGTAAGTTTGAGTTTAATAAAACTTTCTAGAGGAATTATTGCGGAAGCAACTAAAAATAAAAAAAAATAATTAAAAAAAAGCGACTTTCAACATTGAAAGCCGAACTTGTACCACTTCTGCTCGAAAAGACCCCCCTCACATTAAACGTCTTTTCGCTTTTGCGGGCGGGAAGCAAAAGGAAAGACAAAAGGAAAGAGAGTGAACATCACAAACAATCTTTCTGGTCGGATGGTCACCTTAGCTTCCTCATGTCCGTCTGTCTTCTCTACAAACAGCACTAATGCGCTAGACAAAAGCTCGAAGCACTGATGCGAGCCGAGAAAAATTCTCTCGACATTTCCCCCCAAACTGACGTCACTCTGTTGAAAAGCCATGTTTCGTTTTTAAAAATCCACGAGCGCTGACCAGGGCTTGTTTCCTGTTCCTGTGAATTTTCCAAAAACAAAAACGGAGATTTCTCCTCTCTGAACTAATGTTTACAAAGAAAAAACAATGGGCGTAATTCTTAGACAAAGCGCCCGCTGTAACATATAGTGGAGGGGGGTGGAACTTGCCCGTGTCGTTGTTGTTTTTGAGAACAAAAATTTGTCTTAATTTATGGCGCGTCCATGCGATTGGGGAGGACAAAGACTCGAATAAGAGACTTCGGTAAATACGCCTTTTGTAAGCAGGGTGGAGTGGTACAAAGAAATGGACCCCTATTCATCACCGACTTTTAAAACAATGCTCCAATGAAAACTTGCATCGTTCTAGCGAGAGATTGTTGCCACAAAGAAGAGCAAAAGGAGGAAATAAATTTCAGGGATGCTGCTATACTGCCCATGTGAAAAATGGTTTGAAGTGTTAGTGTCACTTATTGCGATTTTTATCTCAGGGCGAATAATGGATTTTTACATATAATGTTGTTTATTATAGGTCTAAGAAATTTCTAGAGGTTTAACTTTAGAAGAATGAACCGCAGTTTTGATGAATTAAGGGTAAGAAACTTCGATGACCGATTACCAACAAAGAAAAGAGAAACTGAAAATAATGAATAGAATTAAGAACATAAAGGAGAACATCTAAGCAGGGCAAGATTCCAAACTCCTGAAAATTAAAGTCTTATTATGGCTTTTTGGAATAAAAAAGGGGTTCATTTGAAAATATTCCGAATTAGAACAGGACTTCAGAAAACAAAAGTTATCAATTATTATAAAAGGAATGCTAGATTGTTTGTTCCTTTTATTCGTTAAATAATTGGATTAGCTAATATTAGATTGATGAGGATTTCTTGAAAGTTGTTTTAGATAATAGTAACAGGTTTAAGTTTTTTTATGGAGAAAATATAACTGTGTGCAAATTTTAAATCACATGAATACTTCATATTGATTCATACCTCAATTGACTTGTTATTTATTACTGCATCCATTAAATGCAGCACATTAAGGATCATGACAATAACAGGCAAAAACATGCAAGAAAGAAAAATACTTAGTTAAATATATTCTGCCACTGGGATTAACACTTCGGACTCCGGTGCCTCTTACACAAATTTTATTCCATTAGCACCACTTTTTTAAAAGAACTTTCCTTGAGGTAGACAGTTTCAAAAAGTCTCTGATTAAATAACGAAAATTTTTCTTTCCTTTATTACTGGTGCCAAAAACAAATGTTGGAAGGAAAGATGATGTCTCCGCAGCGGAATGCCAAGGGTTAAAAAGTTTTGTACATTATAAAAGATATACGCAGCGTAATAATAATAAAAAAAGAAATCATAATAAAAAATTTTACAATCTTACACTGTTAAAAAAAAAACCTCTGAAATTCACGGATATATTTTTCCTGAATTTCACAGAAAAAATCCCTTTTCACGAAAAAAGGCATTTTCCATTAAAAAGCGGAAAATTTTACAGTGTTTTCTGAAAATAACGAAACGAACTGCGAAATGGAAAGAAGTAACGGAGATACTCCGTTATCTGTTGCAAATTTATTTTGAATGTTTACAAAATTGATATGTTGCTGAACAAAAAGGAAAAAACGAAACAATCCTGGCTCTCATGGGAGACTTGTATCATGTTCCTGGATTGTAACTGTATTGCTTTTTTGCAGGGCCTGATTACCACATAAGCCAACTAGGCCGTGGCCTTGGGGCTTGGGCCCACTGTTGCTAGGGCCCCCAATTATTTACAAATATTAAATAAGTGACTTATTTAAAAAACCTTAAAATTGCAGTTTTTGCAATTATTTTCCCAAAAACCAAAATATATTTTGGTTAACATTGCTATTGTATCGTAATATTTAATAATATCCCCCTCATCTATGCCCATTTTAAAAAAATCGCAATTATTTCGCTGCGAGGGGCCCCCGAAAAGGTACTGGGCCTTTGGTCCTGCACAACCTTAATCGGGCTCTGGCATTTTGTCATCGAGATTAAAGATTATAATATTTTTTACCAACTTTATAATACTAACTGTATACCAGCTTTATAACGGAAAGTCACCACTTTTTTAAACAGAGTTTTTCCTCCCTTTGTCTTTCAAAACGGAAAATCTATTAACGGAATGGAAAAAGTCCGGGAACTTTGCTGTCAGAAGTTTTACCGTGAATTCACGGATTTATTTTTAGCAATGTATTCTTAATATTTTTTATATGTAGAATCTTATTAATTATCTTTGAATCTCACAAGAGGACCTGTCTATTATTCAATTGACTTGTTATCTGTTATTACATCCATTCAATAATTAATGCAGCTATTGGGAGAACATATTGACAACAAGAGGTAAAAACATGATAAAAAAAAAAAAAAAAAAAAAAAAAAAAGAGAGAGAGAGAGAGAGAGAGAGAGAGAGAGAGAAAGAGTTTGTTGAACATACACCATTTGAGAGTAAAATGTTTTATACAGTTTAATCCTTAGAGCTCTGGTGGGCGAATTTCTTCCCTTTTAATTTTAATCATTAAATGCCACATTGCACGCATTCAATTAAATTTACTTGAAAATAAATTAATGCATTTTTTCGTGTACATTATAAACGAAATTTTTCTTTCCAAAATACTGCTGTCGATCTGACATTTGAGACTTTGAAGTAATTTACCTACCAGAGCCTAAAGTCATACGAATTGTAATAAAAAATAAACCACAACTATAAATTCCACAACCTTATTCTTTATATCTTCTTTTCATATGTAAAATCAATACACCACCTATCGCCAAAACCTATATTTAAAATGCTGAATTCAGTAAATATTAAAAAAATATATTGTCGCAAATTCTGTATTGATTTCATTAGGGGCGGAGGTAGGGGGAATCAAGGTTTAAATAGATTGGACGATTTTTTCATCATATGCTATTTGTAGAAGATCAGTTTGTTAAATGAAAACTATAAAGTATATTTATCAACAGAAGAAGCCAACTTTAAGCAATAATAATAATAAGTAATCTACTGCCTACATATACTCAAATAGTATTTGAAAAGTTAAGCACTTTCTAAAAAAATATTTAAAAAATATTCTTTTAAATGTAATACTTTTATTATTCTCATTGTTAATATTTTTTATTAAGAGCCTTCAAATTTGTATAAAGTATACTATATCATGGTACACAGTTCATATCATCAACAGCTCATATAGTATGATTTATATCAACTCATATCAATATAAATCTGTAAGAACATCATAGAACAGCGTAAAATAATTATTTTTGTATAATTTAGTTGTCCAATTGTTCCTTGTTGCTTATAATTATACATTTTAACAATTTCCGCGTGACTTCGCAAATCTCAATTTCATTTTCAGTGATACTTAAAATAATAGTAACAATAATCGTCTACTTTAAAATATTGTTATTATACTAATTTTTTTTAAAATTTCAGATTATGAAATGATGTAAATCACTGTCCTGTTGACAGATTTTTATTGATTACTTTAATGGAAAATAAATGCAAACTCAGAAAATCATTTTGGTATTCTCAAAGCTAAATGGTTAACAAAAAAGTTACTGAAATTTATCAGTATAAATGACTTTTTGTTGAAGCAAACGACACTTATTTAGATCGTACCAAGAATTCCGAATTGTCAGCGTCTTACACAATTCTGACAAATATCTCTTCAGTAAACTTCTGTCTTTGTGCCAGCTATGTTCATTTTTCCATATCTAATCTAATTTCTGTAAATTAAGAGGTTAAAGAAAAAATAAAGGATCGCAATTTCATGACTTCTTATAACCGCCACGTGAAATCAATTGAAGAGGTCAGAAATCCCCTAGAAAAGGTTAATTTCTTAATATTATCCCGAAGAAAAAAAAGGGGGGGGGGATAAGTATGGTCAGTGTTGGATTGAAGCCAAACATATGTCATGATCATTAGTTAGGAATAAATAAATAAATGTAAAAGAATTGCTGGAAATTAAGTTAACTCTTCCAACAATATTTCTGCTTGCAAATTAAATATTACGGTTTTGAAAAATGATTCTGAATTTGGATTTAGTTATTATTTATAATAACCTACAATGTGGTTATGTAAATATATATATTTTTTTATTTAAGCACGAAATTCGTTACATTTTCTGGATTTTTAATGATGATTTGTAAACACGAAAGTGAAAAGTATTCTTATTCGAAATTTTAAATAAGGTGATACATATTTTGCAAAGAATTAAACATTAAAAAAAAATAATAATTAAATGTTAAGAAAGTATTTTGATCTTTTTTTTTTATACTTTCTTTTATATTTTCTTTTTCTTAGATATTGAAAAAAGAAAGCATTTATTCAAATGCATGGTATAACCAAAAGCATTTTGAAAATAGGAAAGAATAATCAAAAATATATTTTATGTTTCTCTACAAAATATTAATTTTATAAATACTACAATTTTCTTAAAATAAGATTGCATTAAATAGTTACACATAATCATAAAATGAGCAATATATTCGAATGAGCGTTGCAACGAGGAGGCACAATATAACGCAAGTTTCAATAAATTGACATATAACCAACACTGAAATTATGTAAATTTGGAACGAATTTTAAATTCTCATGTAATCATTCGCTACCGACACGATGATAATTATAATAAATTTCTCTTTAATTTAAACTTAGCAAAGTCCAATTAGATGTATACAACTATAGAAGGATGTCGGCACCAATCCCTTAGAAATTCTAAACATCATGCTTACGTATGGATCAGAAAGAAAATATACAATACATACCATATGAGTTAGCCGTATGGTTATAGGTTCTTCCATTAAAAATTTAAATCGATAAAAATGAAATGAGTAATTGATAAAATATACTTTGAGTCAGTTGTAATATTGGGTCCGGAAAAAAAAAAAAAAAAAGAAAAAAAAAAATGGGTCCAGAAAAAAAAAAAACAGGTTTAGAATATCAAAATGTACTCAATCGGCCGCTTGACCAACAGTAAAACGTTTAACCGAAAAATATCCGTTTCTTCAATAGTAAATAGTACTATTTCAAATGAAGTAATTGGTGATCAACATCTAATCAAGATCCATTAAAATAGTGTAATCACTGAAAGAGTATTTCTTCATCATAAAAACACATTTTTTTACATACCATGCTTTTGTTAATCTAATTCTGTAACATTTTATTTAATAACTCTTTAAAGAGCGGTAAAAGAAAGCCTTACATAATTAATGAGGGAGTACCAGAGGATGTTCAGAGTAAATTTCTGAAAGGATCCATTCAGATTGGCAAGATGAGACACAAACAAAACAAAGTAAGTAAACTATAACCTCTGAGTCAACATTTTTGCAAAGAGGTTATCAGCCACAACTTGCAGGGTCGTACGTTATCGAGCTAGAACATCATGTTGTATCTGCTTTGAACTAAAAAAAAGCGCAGAATTCCAAATTCTCTTCGTTTATTGAACTATTGTTTGATTATCAGAAATGCGCAGAGAAGTCATAAAGGGATGGAACTCTATGCTTCTCACATTTTTAATAGCAGCAGTGTTGTGCTGCATATGTTGTTATATATATGAAATGAGTAGAAATATTCTGGGTTCGAATCCTGATTTCAGTTTTTATATTTGGGATGGTTAATCGTCAGTTAGCAATAGCGTTATTTCAAAAACAGAGGGTAAACAGGGTTTCTTTAAAAATACCTGAAGTATGCGGTCGCACACGTCTTCCACTATAGCCTTGCATTATAGGTGCATGGCCTTACATTTTTTTTAGACTAAAAAGAAATTGTGGAGTTTTTGCATGTTGTGTTACAATCACGAAATGACATTTATATTATCAACGGGGAAAAAAAAATGTTTTATTTTATAATTAAATAACTCAATAACTTTGATTGTTTCATATCAAATAAGTGCATTACAACTTCGATTACACTGCAATTAATTGCTAACTGACTATTAACCATCCCAAATATAAAAACTGTAATCAGGAATCGAACCCAGGATATGTCAACTCATTTCATATGTATAATAAGATAATGTACATCAGAATTTAGGACTTTCACACTTTGGGTTATTGAAATTTGCATCTAAAACGGGATCTATGTTAAAAAAAAAATATGAATATTGAATATATTTTATAATTAAAGATAATCAAAATTACAGAAACAGAAAAATATATTACATTGTCTGAAACTTTTCAATATAATTTAGTGGGAAAATAGTTAAGAGAAGAGGTTTTTATAACAATTTATAGTTGAAAAAGTTAAATTTTGAATTATTTTATGACTCTAATTATATAAACAAAAATGTTAGTATTAAAAAAATAATAATTTTGTAGATTACCAATAATCTTTTCTCATTTAAATCATTAGAACAATATAATTCTAAATAGATTTAAGCAACGAACCAATATATTTCAAAAACTACTAATTACTAATGTTATAGGAAAAAAAATCAGCTTATAAATGGGCACTCAAGCCTAACAGCTAGATCAAATATAACACGTGAGTAACTCTTAAGCCACAGATGTCATCTTTTATTACATTGGTGAGTTATGACTCTTGCTACCACAGCATGACGTGCGCAACGTGCACTTGAAAAACCCATCTATGAAAAATAATGTCGTCCCTACCCAGTGCATCAACGTTAATAAGCACCTATCAAAACGACAAAACCAAAATTGGAGCACCGGTTTCAAGCGCCGTTGACCGCCAATTCGCACCAATTGTCGCAGGTATCAAACAGGATGTTCTCATTAACCTATTAAGTTGCCCCCGGGGAGATCTTCATGGACAATTTCCGGCTCTCGGCTGATTGGGAGCGTCATCAGGTAATTACGGGTACTTCCTGGCTCATCACAAAAAAAGGTTGGGAACTCAGCGTGACAGGTTTCAACGGTGGCCAGAGGTCACCTTCATCTGTTGGTGGTGGCGTCACGTCAATTGAGAAAAGAGACATTCCAGACAGGGTGATGGGTAAGCAAGCTTTGGCGACGAATCGCGATTCAAAGGATTGTTCAACTAAGAAAGTAAAGTCCAGTAAAACCTGCTAAGACGAAAGAACAAAAGAACCGGGAAAAAATCCATTCTAACTCGGTTTCCAGAACATAAAATTGAAATGTATTCTGTTTCCGGGGACCATAATTATTTTCCGTTTAAGACAGGTTACCATTTGGTACAGGTTCTTTGTTTCATGTGTTTTAATGCATCGGGTAAAATAATGAACTTATGCGCAAGATGTCAGTTCTCTGAGCTGATAGTATTTTGATCTATTAGAATGCTAATATGCGCATCCGCTCCGTAAATATTAGCCAGTAGATTAATTTTAGTCACGACCAGGTTGTGCACATAAAGTTGAACTTTTGCGAATGTTTTCGGATATAAGAAAACATTTCAAATTTAGATTACAGTGTATTAAGTATCTACTGTATAACAATGATTTTTTTTACCGCATTTTTAACAAATAAATATTAAAAACATACTTCATTATAAAGCACTCCGCTATGATAATGCTTAAAAATATTGCAAGGAGGGGAATTTTAGTCGCGCCTTAGGTCGCCTTCATAAAGTACACTTTTCGATTTCATCATAACAAATATTTTCTCTTCTTCTTCTTCTTCTTTTTTTTTTTTTTTTTTTTTTTTTAACTAAGAATTATGTCTATAAAACAGAACATACTTAAAAGACGTTTAAATATTAACAGTTATTTTATCCATTTAACAAAATATCGAATGCCCAGAACACATACATCATTATAAAGGCATAGTACAAGCAGTGGCGCAGCCAAGGGGGTGGTTTTGGGGTTAAAACACCTCCCAGAGCTAAGAAAGAACGCTATAATTGCTGCTGATGTGAATCAAAACCAAACTTAATATTTAAACGTTTTGGCGTACTTCGGATTCCCCCTCCCCTTTTTATTGAATCAGATTTCATTTAATAAAGAGATTCAATTAAATGGCAAAAAATCTAGTTAAAATTGTGAAAGCCCATATTACATGGATTAGTTAAGTAAAAATTGGTTAGTTGAACTAAATCACTTTTCAGAGATGTATTATGATGAAAGAAGGATGATTTCCTGCCACACAGATTCTCTTTCAGTTTAAGTATTATACACTTTATACACTGAATAGTCTAATTAGTGCTGATTCTATTACCGGCGATTCAAATAACCGGCAAACACCTTTAACAAAAACTCACCCCCCCCCCACCCCGCTAGAACCGAATTCTGGCTGCGCCACAGAGTACAAGTGTTTAAAACATTTTCGTGTAGTCTAGAGATAAACCAAACAGTGTCATCTTGAAACAAATATTCCATACTTTATTTTAAAAAATATATATTGAAAAACTGACAGAATAAAATTTAAAGTATATTTTTTAACACTTGTTTTAAAAAGAGAAACAATAAGAAAGAAAAAAAGAAGAAAAAGACCAGAAAATTATGCTTACAAGTTTTATGCAAATGGGAAATAAATCGTACAGCATAATCGTGACAGCATTTTCCGAAGATCTCCTGTTTTTATTGAAAAAAAAATGAAAGTTGCTCGATTACACAATTTTTGAAAAAAAGTATCTGCCAATTCGATGCATTTGAGAAGAAAAATAAATTATGATACGTGTATCTTAAAAATTGTTTAATTTTTAATTGCTGTAATTAATTGCGATACATCGTTGGTTGCATATAACCAGGGATAAAATAACCTCGGTGTAGGACACAAAAGAACTCCGACCCTCTCCTCTATGATTAAATAAAATAGTCCAGCCTTTCTAAAATTTTGAGTATTTTCTTAAAACACAATGTATGGCTAATATGTTGTTCTGATGATTTCAGAAAAGCCTTCCTTTAAAATATTTATAACAATCATCTTCTGGAAAATAAAATTGCTAAAAACTAACACCTAAAATTAATTTTTTATAGCTATTGTTCAAAATTTCCCAGATTTCAATAAAAATATTTAAGACGAAATTGTAAGGTTCTGAGACACGTGTTAAAAATATTGAACTCCAATTTACAGCATCTCAGCATTCATATTGTAAAAATTCAATTATGATGCTTCAATTATTAAAATACAAAATTTAGCATATCTAAATATCTCTAAGTTTAGATCGATTCTATTAAAAAATAAAGGAAGCAGACAATATCATATAATCATTTTTCTTATGGTTAACAAAAAATAACCTAAAATAAAATAATTTTATATTTCCTTTTTTTTTTTGTTTTCATTTAAAAGAAATAAATTTTTGAGATTTTAATCCGTTGCTTAAAAAACAGTATTTCATTTTGTATCTAAATCAAACTTTTTCCTGCCGCTGATTTTTGTTAATAAATAAAAAGTCGTGGAAATGCAAGTCTTATTTGACATTATTATATGCAATTTTCCTGACTATAGTAAATTCCCGATTCAATTAACCTTTTATTTTAACGCCAAGAAAGATCACTGCAGTAACCCTACCGTAAATTTCCTATTATTCACCTCTAGAAATACAACAGTTTTATGACCTGCAATGAATCAACAAAGAAGCTTTTATGTCTGTCAAATTCTTATTTGTCTTCTTTTTTTATGCGGACCGGAAACGCTTTCAAAACGCAGTAACATCTATGAGGATAAATTAAGTCATTCAGAAAGCGTAGTCTAGATATGATAGAAGAGTTCTTCGAAACACATACAAAAAAAAAAAAAAAAAAAAAAGCTGAATCTTTCTAAGTACCTTCAAATAATTTCCTTTGCTGAAAACTCATCCATTTCCTGTTTACCTATCGATACCTTTTTAAATGACCTGTCCAGGTTCCCAGCTGTGACATTTGGCCTATAACACACTGGTCACTTCATGGTCTGCTCATTAGGTTTTTAAGAACACCTGTTTTGAAATCTGAGAACGTAAACACTCACCTTTGATCTTAGATAAGATGAGACCTCCTCTGACTATCTTCAAACCATAACTCAAACAGTAATGTACACTTTTTAAAAATCCTAAAAATGCAGGGAAAAAGTACAAGTTGTTTTAGAGGAAATATCAATCATAGTGTTTCCAAATTTCCCAATTTTTTTTAATCTTGAAGAGCTGTCCCGTGTTCTAAAATCCCGATTTTCCATGACATAAAAATTCTTTTAATATCACACTATTCTTTAATCTGCATATAGTGAAAAATAATATAGTAAAATCTTTGAAGACAGATCTTGTGTATAACGTAAATTTTTTAAAGTTCCTTCAAAATCTACTTCCCTAATCAAAAACCTGTCTGAAACGATTTTTTTTTTTTTTTTCTGTTTTTAGCGATCCTGATTTTACAAGTCTTATAGAACTAATGTTTAAAAAGCTCTGTGTAAGCGGGAACTCTATATAAAATCTGTATAACACAAATATCATTAGTATTTTACATATTTTCCCCTTCCACGATTCTCTTTCTATGAGTGCCGTAGCCAAAACATATTTGTAAAACAAATAAATTAATTCAACTATATTTTTATCAGTCACACATTAATGGTAAACGAAAAGAAAAGTGACTGGAAAAAAATTACCGAAAAAAGTGACAGAGAAAACAAGAGCTGAAAAAACGTGACACGGAAAAAAGTGACTGGAAACAAGGTGACAAGGAACAAAATGACCGGAAAATAAGTTGCAAGGAATTGATACATATTGAACTTGTCGATAAATAAGGGCTAAAAATTTACGAGGTAACGAAGAGCGTATTTTTTTTTTAACGATGAGTGTATGTTGTTCTGAACAGCGGGATTAGTATTGTCAGATATTAATAGAATAATTAATGGGAATGTCAAAAAACAAAACGTTATTATTGAAGATATTATTGCATTAAAATAGATATTTCTCTTTAATTATTAACCCTTAGGTGGTATTAAATATCAAACTTAGTTTCATTAAGAATTGATTTTAAAATGATTATAAATTTTATTAACTGATATAAAGTAGCCAAATTGATACAAACCAATAGTACCCAAAGTAATCAATAAAAATAATTGTAAAAATAAATAAAATTAAATATGAAAAATTAGTTTCAATAACAAGAAGTGATTTTAAAAATGATAATATTTTATTAACTTAAAGTAAATTAATAAAAATAATTGTATAAATGGATAAAATTAAATATTAAAAATTGATTTAATTTGGAAGAATCGATTTAAAAAATGATAATAGTTTATTAACTCATAGTAAATCAATAAAAAAAATACATAAAATTAATTAAAATTAAATATTATACTCATTAACAAATATTTATTTTTAGAAAAGTGATATTTTTTTAACTCATAATAAATAAAGAAAATGTATAAATAAATAATAATAAATAAATAATATAATATAATAATTAATATATTAATATAACATATAATAATTATATGTAATAGTAAATTATATAATAATAATTATATATAATTATATAATATTATGCATTGTATTGTATAATGCAATAATTATATTTATATTATTTTTAATTTTTTTTATATTTATATATTTTAATTTTAATTTTACTACACATAATATAATTATGCATCACAATATGTATACAATATAATAGTTTATGTATAACTATAATAAAATAATTAATTTAATATGGTAAATATATCTAATACTATATAATAATAATAAATAAATTATAATAACTAATAATAATTATGTATTTTTTTAATCAGTTATTACCTTTTCTTAACCATATAATAAATGGATAAAAATCACATTATCATTTCTAAATTTTTTGCAATTTAAGCCATTACTTATTTAAGACGTTATTGTCATGTTCCCTCAGCCGACCGACAAAGTAACCACAAGGGTATGCTTACCTCTATAACGATTATTTCGTTATATATTGGTTATTTTCTTAAATTATTCCTTCCCCCCTGTCTCTTTTCAATTCAAAATCAGTTTTAAGTGTCCTTCATTCACTTTCCATTTTTTTTCCCTCGACTAGTTTTTCTCTAACCGAAAAATCGGCAGCTGCTTAACTTTGTCTGTGAGAAATACACTCACATATTAATCAACCGTTTAAAGCTATTTCCAGATGTCTGCTATTTCCGATCGAGGCAATTCTGCATTACCTTATATGGACATCATCTCTGTTTCACAGTTAAAATTTATGCTTACGCTTCTTTTCCTTTCTCGACAAAACCCTAAAAAGAATTTAACATCTGCGCAGTAAAATCTGATGTCCCTTTGGTGTGCCTCTTTATTAGACATAATAACACGTGTAACATTTTATCGTTTGGCAACCTTGCCTTTCCCATCCCAGCTTGGAAACCATATTGAATTCTTATCTTGCCGGCTGCATTTTAACTGTATTTGGCGTATACTATCCATTGTGCATGGGCGAACTTGTGTATGTTGGCGATTTTCTATGATGCCAAAGGTGGCAGTTTGTTGCTATGTACGAGGTCACTTGACTCTCTGCGCTTGTCTTGTTAACCTGCTATTCTTCGTTCGGAGATTTTCTCCGAGAGCTGTAAGTGTGCCCCCCCCCTTCGTAATAGATGTTAAAATAAAGTGTAACTTTGCAATCATCGTGGGTTTTTTTTTGTACATCTGAACCTGGATACATGATCATTTCGTTCTTCTAAACGCCCTAACGAATATATGCAACCACCAATCTCCCTTACAAATCTTTGGTGCCGTTTGACTCTCGTTTTTTCCCCACATAAAAAAAATATATATATATACGAAGGGGGGGCACACTTACAGCTCTCGGAGAAAATCTCCGAACGAAGAATAGCAGGTTAACAAGACAAGCGCAGAGAGTCAAGTGACCTCGTACATAGCAACAAACTGCCACCTTTGGCATCATAGAAAATCGCCAACATACACAAGTTCGCCCATGCACAATGGATAGTATACGCCAAATACAGTTAAAATGCAGCCGGCAAGATAAGAATTCAATATGGTTTCCAAGCTGGGATGGGAAAGGCAAGGTTGCCAAACGATAAAATGTTACACGTGTTATTATGTCTAATAAAGAGGCACACCAAAGGGACATCAGATTTTACTGCGCAGATGTTAAATTCTTTTTAGGGTTTTGTCGAGAAAGGAAAAGAAGCGTAAGCATAAATTTTAACTGTGAAACAGAGATGATGTCCATATAAGGTAATGCAGAATTGCCTCGATCGGAAATAGCAGACATCTGGAAATAGCTTTAAACGGTTGATTAATATGTGAGTGTATTTCTCACAGACAAAGTTAAGCAGCTGCCGATTTTTCGGTTAGAGAAAAACTAGTCGAGGGAAAAAAAATGGAAAGTGAATGAAGGACACTTAAAACTGATTTTGAATTGAAAAGAGACAGGGGGGAAGGAATAATTTAAGAAAATAACCAATATATAACGAAATAATCGTTATAACCTCTGTTTGAGAACCGCTGGCCTATGAGAATTATAAAAATTAGTCACTTACAACTTTAGAATTTAATACTTATTCATAGAAAATTTCAATATTATCAATTATTTGTCACTTTTTTCCTTGTCTCTTTTTTCCGGTCACCCTTTTTCCGCGATACTTTTTTCCGCTCCTGTTTTTTCTGTCACTTTTTTCCGGTCACTTTTTTTCCTAGATTCGATATAGATACGTGTTGATGAAGGCGCTTTTATATTTTTCCTCTCGAAACGCGTCCTGTATTGCTTTGTTTTTTAAGGTGACTTATAGTATAAAATTTTATTATTTTAACCCTTTCGAGTCGGGTGTACTATTAATAGTGCATGTCTTTTAATCGAATATTATTTTGTATTAACAATTACTTTGTTACTTTCTATAAATAGAAATGATAGTATATGTCAATAGCTTTCTTATTATGACTTCATTAATGTTTTGACATTTGGTAATAATTATAATAATAACAGTTTTCTTAATTCTCTTTGCACCGTTGGCGATTCCTTTATTTGGTACATATATTTCACTCTATAAATTAAAAATATAGGTTACTTTTCTGAACGAATCAACAAACGTTACTTTTCTGAACATCTCCAAAAACTCTTCCTTAGCCTGTTATCATACAACTATCAAATATAAATTGAATAGTGCACAACATAAGTTCATTTGTTGCATTTCAGATAACGAGATAATCTTTAAACATCAGTAAGTCTATTTGGGTAGCCACGATTAGCGTTTTTTAAAGTAATAATAATTTTGTTCTCAAAATGGAAAAAATTTCGGACCCGAAGCGGTTAATTAGTATTCACAGAGATCTTCCCCCACTAATAATGTTGCAAGCATCTATTATCTTTTGCAACTTCGTATTTGTTATCGTCAGTATTTCCTCTTTCTTGTAATAACTCACAACTATACACTCTTCTAATTTGACATACGGCCCACATTCACAACATACAGTTTCTAATTACCATTACCATGCAATTTTGAAATTCAATAAATGCAGTTTTCTGCAATTTTTTTTCTTTTTTTGTAGTAGCAAAAGCAAATGTTTTTTCTAATTAATCAGTTTAGTCTAATTTAAAAGCTAACACTGGGCCATACCCCCATCTTCTGTAAAGGAATTTCAGACATATTTTGGCATACAAAATGACATTTAAAAATTTTCATTTCATGAGATTGGGGGATAGCTTTATAAACAGTTTTTAACTATATATTTCAATCAATGAATGCCAGAGTTAATTATTTAGTATAATTTTACGTTTCTTTTCTTTTTCTTTTTATTCATTGATTTGATGATTGTAAATTTAAACAGAAATATTAAAAAGTGATTAGTACTGAATGAAATATGTTGAATTAAATATATGCATATACCGGGTGTCCCAAAACTGACTGATGGATTTAAAAATTCAATAACTTGCAAACGGTGGCAGCTATTTAAAATTTTTTTGCAGGAGGGTTATGTATAATGTCAGGAGTTTTTTTAATGTAATTTTTTATTTTAGTTCGCATCTCAAACAATAGGTGGCGCTGACGGCGATTGAAGGCCAGGTGATCAGTGCTGAGTGAAGCGTCGACCTGGCCTTCAATCGCCGTCAGCGCCACCTATTGCTTGTCAACTTGCGCATTAGCAAGCTAATCAAATCATATCTCTGTTTAAACATTTCTAAAATCATTTACTCTATCATACTTATGACAGTTGAACTTAGTTGAACTTTCTAAATAAAAAGTGTATCTAAAAAATTTTATAGACATTCACAAACTCTTAATTGTTTTAATTAACTCTTCTATTTAAAATTTTGAAATTTATGCATTTTAATACTGTAAAAACTTTAGATTCGCCCAGAAGAAATTGGGCAACCATTTGTGAAACAATTGTACTTTCTTTTTTTTTTAATAATAAATGTTAGGTGGGGCTTGTTGAGCTCAAGCCATATGGTAGGCCTCCCCACCTAACTGAATCTGAATCTGAATCTGAATCTGATATGCGAGCTAAAATAACAAAAATACGGTAAAAAAAAACTCCTGACATTGTACATAACCCTGCTGCAAAAATTTTTTAAATAGCTGTCACCGTTTGCAAGTTATTGAATTTTAAAATCCATCAGTCATTTTTGGGACACCCGGTATATATAACGTATACTACAAGTTATAGTTATAAATTATAGATAAAACATATTACGTATATAATATATATTATGTATATACTATATAATAAATTTCTAATATTATATATTAAATCATTAATATAAAATAAAAAAATACATAATTAAATTTTAAAATAATTTAAAAGAAATTTCACTAATAAAAAAATATAATTATATTAAAATAATATATATAATATTCAGTGTTTCATTGTTTTTTTTTTTTTTTTTTTTTTTTTTTTTTCTTTTCATTTTTTTTTTTTTATCTTGTATGTAATTATAAGATATTTTGGATATATACAGTCGAACCTCGATTTAACGAATTGATTGGGACCCACAAATCCGTTCGTTAAATCGAAGCAATTCGTTAAATCGAATATCCATTTTTGTAAAGAGTATGGTATAAAAATATCAATACAAAATACCCTTAGATATACAGATTTAAAGAAAGAATGATTATTGTTAGCTACGAATTTGAAAATTATAAGTTACGAGATCAATTTTTAAATTATCTAAATTCTTTAATGCTATTTACCTTTGAAACTTAATACATAATGCATACATATTTACTGGCACTTTGGAAAGAAATTCTTGATAGTGCTTTGTTTTGACTTTCCTAAGTTTTTTGTCGATATCTTCTAACTTCATAAGAACAACATCATTAACCTCGTGAGACAAAAAATATTTTTTAAAGTGTTCAAGCTGCAAATTGATTCTTGGAATGTCACCTTTTTTAATTGAATTTCCGTTTCTTCATCATCTTGACTACTTTCAGAATTTTCATCCTCTTTCTGTTCAATATCGCAGGCACTTAGCTTTGCATATTTGTTTATATCTTTGTCATGTTTCTAGTTCAAAAAGGGAAAAGACTGTCTTTTGAATCAACCAGAAATAAGAAAAAAATGTAACACTTGGATTGGGATGTCAAAGATTTAAAGTTTTATGTGCAAAAAATTCAAAGTTTAAATTTTATCTGCGAATGCGATTTTTTTTTTCATCGATTGTTGTTCGTTAAATCAAAGCTAAAAATTCGTTAAATCACAGCATTTTAGCATCCTTTTTGTCGGGACAGAAAAAATATTCGTTAAATCGGAGAATTCGTTAAATCAAAGTACGTTAAATCGAGGTTCGACTGTATTTATAAATAATAATTAAAAAAAAACTTCATTTGTAAAGTTTTATAATGTTCAATAATCACAAAAAGTTTGACTACATATATTTTCAATTACAATATTTACATGCCTTATTCTATACAATTTTAAAATAATTGTATTACTTTTTTTAATTGCATTATTTTTTTAGTTCTATAAAAAAAAAAAAAAAAAAAAAAAAAAAAACAGGTTAATGAAAATGAACGAGACAAAATACATTGTTAATCCCATTCATTTTGCATCACCCTGTATATTATTAAATATATTCTTTACTCATTTATTTTATGCAATAAATAATGTGTATTATTCGATAATTTAGCAATAGGGAAAATATAAAGACTATATAATAATTTATGCATAGTAATTAATTAAATTAATAAAATATATCATTTTAAAAAATACATTTCGATTGTTTTGAACACTTTTTAAAAAATAAATCCAAATTTTTTATCAAATAACATAAAATTCTCTTTTTTTGAATAAAGACATTTAAATTTTATTTTGGAAAATATCACACTAATGTAGAACTAAGCACCTATGCCACCATCTATGTTTTTTTTAATTTTATTTATAATTAATTTTGTATTCAATTTATATTTATGTATTTGTAGACATCCCCCCCCCCCAACTCTACAGAAGAACATTTGAGACAGAATTTAAAAAATACATTTAAGTACCTAGTGTTTATATTCTCTGTACTTTATAAATTTTTTCCATTGAGCAATGACACGTTTTGAGATAACTTTTAAAGCCCCCCCCCGGGGCCTCGCTAAGGGGGGGGACAGGGGGAGCCTCCCCCCCCAAACATTCACAAATGTTGTTACACTTGGCAAGTTTATTTAAAATTTTAATAAAAATTGTAGTACATTTTCTTTTTTTGATAGAGTTTGCAAAAGTTACAACGCTAATTGGGAATATTATTAAACTTTTTACATATAAAAACTGTATTACATTTTCTAAGTGTGGTAACTTAGCAAAATTATGAAACGAGTTGGCAAATATGAAAATTTGACTTGGCAATTCAAGATCTTCTCCCCCACCAATAAAAAGTCTTAGCGATGGCCCTGCCCCCCCCCCCCCTTCCCATCTTAGTCACAAGAGAGAAAGAACGCTCAAATTTCAAAAAAATCCACCCCGGTCTAGTGTTTATATTATCAGATTAACCATGTTTATTATTATCATACTTATATTAGTACGTGATTCGTAAAAAGGTGCGCTTTTTTCCGCCTACCCCAATTGAGCAATTCTTGCGTGACAAGACCTAGTCCTCAGTTGTTAGAAAAAGTATATTAAAAAAAAAAAAAAAAAAAAAAAAAAAAAAAAAAGAGAGAGAGAGAGAGAGAGAGAGAGAGGCGTTAATAGGCAGTATTATAAACACCGCATGATTCCAAACAAAACCAAAAATAAAACATTAAAAGGAATATTTTGTAACACAGCAAAACATTAAAATTACATTTTTATTATGTTTAATATCTAAAATGTTTATTGTGTTAAAAACTTTTATTATAATTAAATTGTTATTACTATTATTATTACTGTTATCTATATTCCAGGATTTGTTTCAAACAATAAGTAATAAGTACTTTTAATATATAAATAATAAAATAATAAAGTATAAATGTTACACTAATTAATATGTAAAATAAATAAAATATATAGTTAAAAAAAAAGGTTTTGATTGCTTTACCACTTTTAAAAAACATATCTAAAATTATAAAGTAATTTAAAATTCCTCTTCTTTGAGCAAGGACATTGTTTATTATGCTTTATCATGGACATGTTTATTACGCTTATTGTTTATTATCTTATGTTTATTTATGCTTATCTGTGATTATTACTTAATATTTGCAGTGAAAAAATATCACACCAATGAAGGACTAAGTATCTGAATTACCCAATCAAGTAACACTTGCGTGACAAGACCTACTCCCCAGGTATTAGAAAATGGATGGTAATAGGCAGTGTTATAAACACATCATGATTCCAAACGAAATCAAAAATAAAAAAATTATGGCACAGCAACATACTAAAATTCTATTTGACGATTAAACACCTTGAATGCTAATAAAATTATCTAATAAACAACGAAAGGAAAGTAATAAATAAAGTAATAAGGAGAAAATTATTACAAAGAGGTTGGTTTAAGTCAGACAGGTAGAGAACAAGTTTTGAAAAGAAGAAAAGCCTATTGGTCGAAAGATTACAGGTACAAATATTGGCTGACACACCTGTGTCGACTAGCCAATCAAAAGTTAAAGGTGAAATTAAGCATAATACAATATGTATTTTTCAATATGGCCATTTGTTGTAAAAAAATGCATATATAAAAGTTATCGTTATTGCTGTCACTTTTAACTGAATTGATAAACTACTTTTAAATATTTTGAAGTATTTTCTTTTCAATATTAATAAATGATTATATGTAAGTACTGTATATAATAATGTGTACATGTATGTAATAAAAGTATTCTTTTTTGTGTATATAATAATATGTAAATGTATGTAATAAAAGTATTCTTTTTTGTGTATATAATAATATGTACATGTATGTAATAAAATTATTATTATTATTATTATTATTTTTGTATATATAATAATGGCTGTATTAAATGGCTATATTTTATGGCCTGGAGAAAAATCCATCCGATTTAAATTTCAGTTAATTCAGTATGTATTCTTGCTCGGTTTGCTGTTTCACACAGTAAGAATGATGAATCATGAAAAACATAAATTATGTTTGAAATTACACTGTACACTGCATATAATTCCTTAATGGAAGGTTTTAATAAAAGTGACAGAGATATATTCAAGATTTAATTTACTGAGCCTTAATATTAAAAAAAAAATTAATGCAATACCAGAAATTATTACTCGTTGTTCTCATGTTAAATACTGAAAGGTAATATTTCATCATTGAATTATCTTTCAGTCTTTTACGACAAATATTTTTCTGTTAATATAACTTAATAACAATACTTTTTCTATGCAAGATAAGGAAATGTCAGGAAGTGACCTCGTGAACAAAATTTGAAAATTTAAAACTGGTAACTTTTAAAACGCACTTGCGAATTTTCAATTAAACTTATTATTCTACAACATCGATGCATATTTACAAATGCATATTGAAGGTTTATAAAAGAAAAATCAAATAGAATTTTTCTGTTGTATTTATATATATATATATATATATATATATATATATATATATATATATATATATATATATATATATATATATATATATATATATATATATATATATATATATATATATATATAAGGTTAAATAACATACTACCGCGTAAGAATATTTTTACTCAGATTTATACCAAACAGTGATGACAAATTTATGTTTTTAGGTGCGTTTGTAATTATGTATATACGTAGCATCTATAGTCGTCGTTCAGTCCGTCTGTCTATCCGTCTCTCCGCATATAACAGAGAAAAAACTATCCAACCGAATCGTTTTAAATTTAAAATATAAAATTGTTGCATGATTCTACCGAATCATTTTAAATTTTATGAAAATCGGATGTATAGTTTAATTACAAGCACAATCAAAATTATCCCGTTACACAACGGCCAATGAGTAAAAATAGTTTCAAGTGCATTTAAAGATGTTACACTTTTTTGAAGAAAATAAAATTTGTATGCATCTATGAAGTATGTACTAAAATATACATTTTGTGCAATGTGTGATACAAAGAACATATATTATTAATTTACAAGGCCAGACAAAAATATTTCATTGCATAATGGTATTTTTGGGGCGCGTTTTAAACTATTTTACATTATGCGAATTTGATATAGATTGTTGAGGTTTACTAAGAGTTACTTTCTGCGTAATAGAAAGTAGATAGTATTTACAGGAATCCACATAAGATTTCGGCTACTACGTTACATCCGAAGTACTGCATACTATTGCACTAAGATCTAAATATTTTTAAAACTTCGTTATAGTGCGAATGTAAATCATTTGCTACGCTTGACGAGCACTTTCAGACTTGCTTTATATTCTCAACTATGATAACATGCGACTTATGTAAAATTAATAAAGATATAATAATCTGCAACAATGATGATAAATATGCTTTTGGTATTGATAAATATTACTGATAAACAGAGCCCGATCAAGTTGAAGTTGCCCCCCCCCCCTACATATCCATTTTTGGCGACACTTTTAGAAAAAAAAAGAAGCTTTATTCGATGTGTAACAAAGTTGTTTGAATAAAAAGTGTTTAGGTTAAAAGTTTCTAAAAATTTTATTGAGTCTTTCAGAAGATTTAAATTTTATGTTTCATATTTTATAAAACAAGATTATTTGAAAAGTATTTGATTAAGGAAAAAAAAATCAGCCACATAATTTGTGGGCCCTTGAAATTGGTGGACCCTGGGCCGAGGCCCCGGAGGCCCGTGCATTAATCAGGCCCTGCTGATAAACTGAAGTATAATTTCAGTTAATCACAAAATCGCATTTCTGTTATTGATCAAAATATCTATTAATAATATTTATTTTTAAAGTTATGTTATTTTTTAAAGTTAAATATAACAGATATTAAAGTAAAAAAAAAAAAAAAAAAAAAAAAAAAAAATGGACGAGAACATTTATTGGTTTATTAATGTAAAAAAAAAGATTTAAAAAAAAAAAAAAAAAAAAGATGGCATTGGCTTTTTAACCCCATTAATTTATTGAAATTCTCATCATGTCGTTCATTCACACCTTCAAAAATGATTCAATCTCACAATAATTTTAAAGACACACACACACAAAAAAAGGTTTCATTGTGCGAAAATTCATAAATAATTCCCTTTTTCCAATCCGTTGAAAGCCTCACAATAACACTCCTGACAAATGAAATAAGTTTATCTGAAACGAGAGGGAGTGGGGGGGGGGGGGGGGAGAGAAGAAAAAAATCAAACTTTCGTTTTTTGCGGGGCCACATTTTTCTCCACATCTAATCACATATGTAAAAATACGTTTAAGCTACTTTTGGGCCAGCACAGGCACTCCTATTGTTTTCTGATTGATTGCGTACTTGCACATATTAATCCATCACTGAGAAACAAGCAGAACCTATTTCGGGAAAAATGCAAAACATTTCTCTGTCCCTTTAAACAAATGTCACATACTCGAAGAGGGAAATGCAAGGTATCTCTTTTCCGTTCCTTTTATTCTGAAATCGAACTGTCTCCACCCCCTTACAGTGAGGGATGTCATACCATTAAGGAAATTTGTTTCCCGTTCTCTCAAGGGCTTCCGACATAAATCATACGTCGGGACAAATTTCCAGAGAGTCAAATGGTAATAGATTGCGACCAACCTTTAAAGTGCGGAGAAGGGGCAATTACGATCGACACCCACCCCTTCCCTCTCTTTTTTTCTTGAAGAAATTTCAGGATAAACCCCACATGACGAATATCAATCCCGGATTTTCCTTTTAGCAAAAAGAGCTGCACAGTCAAAATGTCAGGTGGGTCTTCAGAACGAATTCGGGAACTTATTGTTTTGATTCCTTAAAACAGTTTTTTATGTCATTTTCTTTCGAAGAGTTCCCCCCCCCCCCTAGTCTTGCCCTTTTTTTATTTATGTCTATGTATGCATATTTCTTCTTTTGGTCTTGAAGAATGAATAAAATTTGGGGATTTATTTTTATTGGCAAAAACTGTTTTAAAGATGAATTTCTTGATGAAATGGATTTCTGTGATGCATGCCAAATAAACAAACCGTTTCAGAAAAATGATATTTGTTTATAGAGCAAGATATTTTGTCATTCGGGAAACTATTTAGTGTGACGGATTTATTCGTCTGTGTTTTTTTCTCCTTCTTACAGACAGATTTTATGTCAAGTCACCCAGCTTGAATTTTCTATGACAAAATAGCATTGGAGAAATTAAATTTATATGCATATTTTATAGAAATAAAAGCTTTGAATATTTTTTACATTTATTTTCAAAAATTTAAGTGGTAGATAAACAACATAATTAATCTCACGAATAAGCGTAAAAAATTCTGAAAATAATAAAACTTCAATGTACCTCTTAGTTTAGATTGCAGCATTTTTTGGTCAATTGACAAAATAGAATTGAAGAAATTAAATTTCTATGCATATTTTCTCAGCTTTAGAAAAATAATATTTGATTTATAGAACAAGATATTTTGTCATTCCGGAAAATATTTGCTGCGATAAGTTTTTTCCTGTTTTGTTTTGCCTTTCCTTTTGCTTTTAAAAAGATTTCATGTCAAGTTACTTCGCCTTTTTATGACGAAATAGCATTTAAGAAATTAAATTTATGTGCATCTATTCTGAAAATAAAAGATTTTAATTTTATTAATATTTATTTTTAAAAATGTTAATAGAAGATGACACCAGCTTCGGCCAAACACAATTCAGGGGAGACAGAATAAGATTTTTATTAAAGATGGAGGGAGAAGTATAAGTTATAAGCCAGTGCATACTATAATATATAAAAACACCGTTCCCCTCAACCATGATTTTCTTTTTCTTAAGTATTTATTTAATCTAAGTCATTAGAAAAAAGTAATTTCATTTTTTTAACCACACATGTTCTAAAAATTTAGTAAAGGTTTTCTAAAATCAGGTAGAATATTCATGGCCTTCCCCTGCTTCTAGCCTACTGTCGCCTACGAAAAATAAGTGGAACTATTAGCTGTACACAAATACAGTCGAACCTCTATATAACGAAACTCCATACATCGAATTCCTCCATATAACGAATTTTTAGTAAGAACGGTCCCCTTTTCGCATGATTACATTAAAAACAGACTCTATATAGCGAAATATCTATCTCCATATAACGAATTTTTTCATAAATTGATCTTAATTTATTCAGTTTTAAAAAAGCTTCGAAATCATATGGAATCAATTTTCCATCACTTATTTTTGATTTATCGTTCAGTGGAGAGGTGTTTTTTTTTTTATAAATATTACTTCTCTCCTCATTCTTTAAATCTAACAAGTTCATCCCACCTCCCACACACCTTTCAACATCCTTCTCAAAACACAGTCAATTGAATTGTTACACATATAAGAGAGGAATCAATGAGAGCACATAAGAGAGACCTTCAAATGGAGGAAAATATCAACTACAATTTTTCATTCCTTGCTAAAATTCGAGAATTTTTTTTGAGAGCGTAACAATTGTAATTTTAAAATCAAAACAACAAAAAATTACAGATTTCTTCCTCTGAAATTTATGTAAGTCTTCTTTATTTGATTTTCATTAAGCTTTCAAATAAATGTCTTTTCTCTTTTTTGAAACTGCTTAAATAAGTAAGAAACAAAATGTTAGGGTTATATATACTTTTAAACATTTCAAATTCTTAATTAAAAAGATCAAAAATAATATTTGTTCAAAATTTACACATTAAATATTATTTTTAACATCATACTCTATGTCTATACATCGAATTTCTCTATATAACGAATTTTTTACTGGAACGATGGATTTCGTTATATAGAGGCTCGACTGTATAAGCAAAAAAGGTTTTGAAATTTTAGCTAACAGTAATGTTTGCGTACAAAAGAAAACTTTAAGAATCTCAGTTTGACGAGTGTCCACAAAAAAGGGCATCTGATATTAAGAATGCTGACACCAAGAATATTTAATTAAAATTTTCCTTTTTTAAAGTTCGGTTAATTTAGCAAATTTTTATTTTCTAATAAGTTTTTTTTTTTTTTTTTTTTTTTTGTAAATTGTGTCAATTCGTCATTCATCAACCTACCTAAGGTGCGTGTACCCCTGGGGATACGTGGAGAACCGGCTGGTGATACGTGAATATAATAAAGATAATGGCGGAAATCGCAAAGTTGTTAGAAATCACAATGTGATTAGTATTGATTTATTAAATGGTTGGTTGAGTGGGGTTTAATGGAGTAAGGTCCCTTTAGGAAATTTTAAATGGTTGTGATAAGAAGATTAGTAACAGAAAAATGCAAGTTTGTGTTATCTAACTGAGTGTATAGGGTGAAAGGGGGGGGGGGGGCGTGTTTACAATAAATGGAATCCGAAATGAAAAGCCTAAGAAAAAGTATGTAAAAGAAAAAAGGTTGGGAAGGGCTCATCGTTTCATCATTTTTACAAACGGAATCATTCCCGACCGGAAAGGATTAAAAATATCCCCACTACCTTATTATTTTTATTTAAACCATGTTTTTTGAGGGTAAGTTTTGATTCAATAAAATTCAAATGATTGCATAAAAATTGCGCTCCACCAATATGGCAGAGAGGTTTTGCTGGTGCTGGGTTCTAACCCAATTCCGTAGTCCTAATCATGTTTCCGGTATTTTCTTCTAACTTTGCATAAAAACAGATTAGGTTTCCTTAAGAAATCTGGCCCCTGCCTCACACGGAGGCCACACTTTAATTTTCAAACTTTAATTCATAGGAAACCCTGATTCGATTAACTACCGGCTTGAGTAATCAGTCTGTACTTTATTCTAATTTAATTTAACTTTTGAAGTAACATTGTTATGTAAACCGAATAACAATAGATATAACAAGTGGGTAAGTGTGATCGCAGATCGCACAGAGGGTTTCGTTTAATATCTCCTTCAAAACATTTTATCATTAAATTAACAATCAATCATTAAATTACTGTGCTTAAAAAGTTTCTTTCTTGAGATTGTTTACTAAAATTCAATGTTAATTTATTCCACTGTTAGGATATCGATCTCTAAACAATAAATTCTGGTTTCGTAGAAAATACCTGATTCTATAAACTTCTGATTCATGCAACATGAGGTTGTTGCATTTTTATTTTATTTTTGAAAAAAAAAAAAAAAAAAAAAAAATTATAATGAAAATTAATCGACACACATAAAAAGAGAAGAAATAATGAATTATCATATGAGGTATTTTTTCGATTAACTGTAGGAAAATTCTACTATCCATCTTACAAGGTAATGTTCTTCTAACAATCATTTCCTGGAATTCGTTTACGTTTCACTTTATACACTGTAAAAAAAAAAAAAGGGTCGATCTACTAAAAAAACTTTAGTAATCCTTGTAATTACTAAAAAATGTTTAGTAATCTTAGTCGGTTACTAGAAAATCTGTAAGAATTACTAGAAAAAAGTTAGCAATGAATAGAGTTAATAGTTTTATATTTTTAATAGCTATTACTAAAACTCACTTGGCCTGGCCTCGATAGCATAGTGGTTATAGTAACGGACTCCAGGCTAAAAGGTCCCGGGTTCAATACTGGACAGCGCCAAGTACGCCCCGAATGCATGTAGTGTAAGTACTCTATAATAAAAGGGTTATGAATTTCCTGTTGGAGCTGGTCGCAATGTTTGGTGCTGCCATCTATTACGTTTTTGCCGAAAATCTATCGCTTCAGAAGTCTGGATGCACCTCGAAGGAAGCTCCTGCCCTTCGGACGCACGTGATTGCTATTAAAAATAATTTTGGAGCTATTACTAAAATTTGCTTGGTGGCTCATACTAAAAAATTTTAAGTTAGTTATACAAAATATTCTTTTGTTCAGTTTACAAAAGAAATGCTTGTTTCACTTGCAAAAAAAAAGTTTGTAATGGTTACTAAAAAATTCTGTGGAATACAAATTTACTAAAAAATTTTTAGTAACCTCTTGAATTTTTTTTTACAGTGTAGTTAAGCTTTTTGAAAGCGCATATACTTTTACTTTTATTTTAAAGTTGGCTAAGAAAATATTAATAAATTCTTAGTTTAAAATTGTCAAGTGAAATTAATTAAAGAACAGATTCGGATACCATACTCAACGTAATAAATTCTCGGTCCATAGGAAACACCCGATTTTATTAACCACTGATTCATGTAACAAGGAACTTCTGCAGTGGCGTATCCAGGATTACGCTTTGGAGGGAGCTAGAATATTTTAGATGCAGAAGCATAGCAAGAGGAGGGCGGAGGGGGCGGTCCGCCCCGGATGTCACCCTCAAAGGGGTGACAACCAATCTTTATTTGCAAATAAATATGCATATTCTTATAAGATTTTAGAAAAGAAGACTGATGTAAAATGAAATTTCGAAAGCACGAAGCAATAGAATTAATTTTTTTTTTCATAGAATATGTGAAATTTTATACAGAATGGTGTGTCTAAATAAGATATGCACCACGGAACAAAAACCAATCTGTCCAACGAGTAGTTTGCAAAAAGAAACTTTAAAAGAAAGAATTTTTTTCTACATATAGACACGACACTATATTATGCGGACTATGGGTTAAGTAAAGAGTCGCTCCTGTATTTTTTTTTAATGCAGGAGGACAAAAAGTAAATAAGGAATGATATGGTCATTTGTTGTAATAACATAGAGTTACGATTGAAAAAATACGATGAATTGGAGGAGGGATGACACCGTATGGCTGGGGGTGACACTCTTTACATCCGCCCCGTGTGTCACCCATCCTAGCTACGCCACTGAGCTTATATGGGCGCGAATCTGACCCGGCTAGCTGTCGAACTGTTTTTCTTTCATTTCATTTGACAGAACGTGTCGGACTCGTAACTAGCCAAAGAAACCAGTGGAAGTTTTCGAAAGTTTTGGTGGGCTGATTCAAAATGCTTTTAACAAGTTAAATAATGAAATATCGTACTAAAATATATTTTAGTTTTTATGATTTTTTTTTTTTTTTTTTTTTTTTTTTTTTTGTGTGTGTATTTTTGTATTTGGATAGTTTTAAAGAATATTGTAATGAAACGATTTAAAGTTTTATTATTGAAATTTCAAAATGTTATGATGATTAAAGAGAGCAAGAGGCTGCATGTGATCTTAAATTTTTAATTAAGTAAATTTTAACCATGCTAATATTTCGAATTTTCTAATAAAATTCATAAAAGAGAAAAAAAAACGGGTGACAAAATTACTATCTTTAAAAAAAAAAAAAATACGATTTGTTAAGGACCTATATAAAATATTAATTGTATTTTTTTTTTTTTTTTTTTTTTTTTAATTTAAATATCTAGTCTAGTCTAAGAGGCTCTTCAGTTCTCCCCGTGAGTGCGCCAATGAGTTTCTGCATTTTTTACTTTCATTTCTGAAAACTTGTTGTTATGAAAATTGATCGAAAGACATATAAAAAGGGAAGAAACAATGGATTACATCACTTGCGATTATTTTCTTGATGATAAGGAAAATCCTATTACCCGGTTTCCCCATCAATAGTTTCCTGGAACTTTTCGTCTATCCAGTTTGTGGTTACACTTTTTTAAAAATTCACCTTTTTACTTTTTTTTAAAATAATTTCTCAGGATCAGCTCATGAAATTTCTATAAATATTCATGTTACAATAGTTAAGAAAAGTTAAATAACAATGAGATTTAAGACATAAAACTCGAGGTAATCATTTCCGAGTTGGTGAGAAATACCTGAATGAACAATGGATTACATCATGATGCGCATTTCACACGTGCGCATCAGGTTATTTCACTGATGACACAGGAAAATCCCATTACCCATCGTAATACTATGTATGTTCCTCCATCAATCGTTTCATGGAATTCTTTGTCAGTTCATCCAATGACTCCCAATGACTCAAGATTCACACTTTTTAAAAGAAAACGTTTTCTTTTTTCTAATTATTTTTTAGGTTCTGCCACATTCTTAGAAATACTTTCTTCAAATTACAAAATATTTTTGCAGCAGCTGCCGGAATATTTCTGTAATATAAAGAAAATCGGTTTCTTTCTCTCTCTCTCTTTATTTATTTATTTTATTTATTTTTATTTATTTATTTCCTTTTATTTTTATTTATTTATTTATTTTTGTTGTTGTTGTTACAATAGAAGAAATATCGGATAATTGAAGAAATTTTTGTTCCTTTTCTTCCGTTGTCGGAGATAATTTTTCCAATATTTTGAAACAGTCCGTTTATTTATTTATTTTTCAGGCTGACTTAGGAGTTGAACCAGCAACCTCAGTGCTCCGTTGAGTCAACGACCACGATTATCACAATGAGCGTGAAAGGAAGATAGGGATTCCTTCAAATGGAAATTTGGGTTAGGATTAATACTTATTATAATTCTGAAATTTCATTGTAATTTAGATATCATCGAAAACAATCATTTAAGATCGTTATGACGCAACATTTTACTTTTTTTCATATGTATCGGAAATGTCAATAGATGATCTTATTTCGAAAATAATGTTCCCGTAAAATTGTAAATCTGAAATATGAATAACATACACTCAAAAATAAAAACAAATAAGTATACATAAAAATTACCACAATCTGCAGACATACAACTACCAATGCATGAAGTTTATGCAAGTCTGAAAGAACCACCGATTTTAATCTATGTCCAGTGCTTCTTAAAAGACATAATAATAGCTATATATTTTTCTGAAATATTATGAACTTTTTTTATTTTAAAAACTAAAAATAACATTACTTTCAAATTAATAAATCTAACAAAAGCACGCATTAACATGCTTTATTTTTATTTATACTTCAACTATTCAACGAATGCAATTTCGACGAAATTAAAGACACTTGTATAGAATTTGATACAATCCATGCACAAAGCTTTGTAGGCATATATGCGGTTAACCTGCTGGGGCCTCTCTACTCTGCGCAAAGTAGAGCAGGAAAATAGAGAGAAGAAAAAAAAAATTCCCAAATTTTCCAAAAAGCCGAATATTAAGTTAAAATTCCCCTGAGAGAATGGGTGATGAATGGACTCTGAAAAAAAAAAAAAAAAAAAACCTCCAAGCAAGGTGGATAAGGGAAAAAAGCAGGCACTTCGCTGCCAACTGTTGAATATCAAGAACACGGCGCCGACGATCTCAAACTAACGAATGTTTATTCGCAGTAAATGACCTCTCAGGGTCATGGAAGATGCCATCAGACCGTCCATTTTGCCAATTAGCCAGGGTATGAGGAGGCGGAGGGGGGCTATAAATAAATGAAAATAAAATAAACGACGAGACGACGGAGGTATAAGGGAGTCTGCAATTTTCTTTCTCAATCACCCAGCAATGGAGAGGATCAATGGAAAAAGAGAGATAGTGCAAAGAGAGTAGAATTACTGTAGATTTTTTTTTTCTCGTTCTTCATTTTGAGTAAAGAGTCGGGGGGGAAAAATCGGAGACATCAAAGGTGCAATAATTTTTTTTTCATTATTTCTTTTTTTATAGAATGCTCTTTTAACCTCCTTCTTAAAAGCAAGTGATAGAGTGTTTAAGATTCTAAAAGCTCTAAAATGGTTTATCATAAAGAACAAAAGTTTAAGAAAGAAATGACCGGTTTCTATTCTAAAATTATATGCGATAAATTACTAATCTATATTATTTTTAACCTTATGCATATGTATATGTAAATAAAAATAACTAGTGATTATGATAAATAACTGTTTAATTGATCTGGGTTATATGGAATAATTACAATATTTGCAATTTAAAACTAAGAAAGATTTGGGGTCGTTAACGAACATTAGCCGACTCATTCGCCCATTAAATTTGCAGAACTCGATCGGGACATTTTACCCGTATCAGAGCCAATGTTATTCTCCTTTCATCTCAAAATGTTCCCTGGCCAAATTGGATAAAAGTTGTACTCGATAAATAAATCTGTAAGATTAGACCTCTACATCATTCGGTCTTCTGAGAGAAACTACTGATAATGCTTGTTACTATGCTTGAGTGTTTTGAGACCCCAAAACCACGACTCGCATATATGAGTAATTATTATGCTTTTAAATAGGCATTTTAGTTCAATGTAAATATTGCTTATTCTAAAGATATGTAGCACGGATTGTTTCATCTCATTTCTTAAATACATCGAGCAATTTTCGGGTGTTGGTTTGTTTTCAGAGTATCCAAAGATTCTTTTAGAAAGAACCACGCTATTTTTCACACACGCTCACTGTCTTATAAAATTAATCTAACAAAAAAGTGACCGGAAAAAAGTTACTGAAAAAACAAGAGCGGAAAAAAGTGACAATGAAAAAGGTGATCGGAAAAAGTGACAAGGAATTGATAAATATTGAACTTGTCGATAAATAACTGATAAAAACTGAAGTGGTAACAAATGTCAGATTTATATCATTCTCGTAGGCCTGCGGTTAGCAATGAGGAGGACGCATATCCTTGAGGATATGTAGCGGATCTGCTGGGGTTACATGACAATAATGTCAGTAATGGTGGATAATAAAATATTATAATTTTAAAAATAAATTCCAGTTAATGAATATAATTTTTAATATTTAATTTTATATTTAATTTATATTAATATATTATTAATATATTATTTATTTATTGTAAATTAATATATTATTATTATTACTATATTATTATATTACATAATATTATATATATTATAATATATGTAAAGATAAATATGTAAATATGATATAAAATAAAAAAATACATATAAATTATAATGAAATATCAATATATAATTTAATAATAATACAGTCACAGAAAAAAAATCTTGACATTTTCGATTTCAAATGTTTTGTTAAATATCTAGAAGTATACGTGAGGAATGACTCTGAAACTCCAGATGTATAAACAAAATAGTACAGGTGATATATTTTCCAGACGATTTTTTTTCCAAAATCCAATAGGGGACCGTCAACAAATCGAAAAAGAACGAATATCTTTTGAAGAACCCTGTCAAAACTAATGTAGAAAAGGAGTTCAAACTGCAGATTATGATTAAGTGGCTTATGGTATTAAGCTGTGCTCATTTTTATGCTGATAGCATGCATACTTGTAGAGAAATTAAGGTTTTTACAAAAACGGTCCCAAATTTTGCCAAGTTTTTCGCTTATAATTTGCAGAGTTCTTAATGAAAAACAATGTTCTTTCAGAAAATATGAGAAACGATATTGTACATAATATCCTGTAATCAAAATAAAAAAATATTAATAATTGTATGAAAAATGAGCAGGTTTACTAAATAAATTTTCACTGCGCATGCGTCAACTCTACACAAATTTCATTTACATATTGTGTTAGCTAAATGTATAGAGCAACTTTCGTTACAGTTTCAAAATCATGGATTTAAAATCCTGAAAATTATCATCTAAAGAATAAGATCAAAGTCCGATATTCTCAAAATGAAATAAAAAATTGAGGGCTGTATCCATATTCCATTGATTAGTGTCTACACTACACATACACAGTGTTGCACGTACACTGTGCAACACTGCAACAATATATTTGGATACAGCTCCTCATCTTTTTGCGAAATTTGGAACCGTTTGGAACCGTCGAAAAACATTAATTTCTCTACGAGTACACATGCTATAAGCATAAAAATGAACACAGTTTATTACCTTAAGCCACTTAATCTGCAGTTTGAACGCTTTTACAACATTAGCTTTGACAGGGTTATTCAAAAGATATTCGTTCTTTTTTAATTTGTTGACGGTCTTCTATTGGATTTTGGAAAAAAATCTTCTCGAAAATATATCCCCTGTACTATTTTTTTTATACATCAGGAGTTTCAGAGTTATTCTTCATATGTATATTTCTAGATATTTAACAAAACATTTAAAATCGAAAATGTCAAGATTTTTTTTGCGGTGACTGTATAATATGTAAATTATTATATATAATTAAAATTATTAACATAAAAAATAAATATAATAATAAATAAGTAAATATAAATAATATAATACAAAATAATACATAATATTATACATATGTATAATAATATAACATTATTATTATGTATCTATATATATACATAATATAAGTTAATACAGATAATATAAATAAATTTAAAAAACAAATGGTGTAAAAAAAATAAATGAAAAATAAATAATATAAAATTAAATAAATATAATAAAATATTATTGCATAATTTAATAATAATTAAATATATAATAAAATTTATTAATATAAAATATATTAATATAATTATAATAAATACATTATGTAAATAATTTATATGATATATAAATTGCTATATATTACAATAATTATTATTATTATATGTTATATTAATATACTAATTAATTATTATATTATTTTATATTTATTTAATTTATATTTAATTTTATACTTAATTTTATCTATTTCTACAATTACATTTATTAATTTAGTATCAGTTAATAAATTATATTTTAAATTTTTAAATCAATTCTTAATGAAACTAAGTTTAATATTTAAAATTACCTAAGGTTTATATTAGAATAAATAGAATGAAGTGTATATTTTAATGCAATAACAACATCAAGCATTCTCATAATTTATTCTATTAATATTTGAAGATACTAATGCCACTGATGAGAACATAAAAAATGCACTTTTTGTAACCACTTTAATTTTTAGCACTTACTTATTGACAAGTTTAATATTTATCAATTGTTTGTCACTTTTTCCATGTCACTTTCTTCCGTTATTATTTTTTCTGTCACTTTTTTCCCTTTATCTTATAAAATAGACACCGAATTGCATAAATTTATGAGTATCAACAAGAAAAAAGATACGATTGAAAAAAAGTAACATTAATGGTGAAATGGTTTCTCGTTCTTTGTCTTTACATTATTATGCACTCATTTATAAAAGCCAAGTGATACAATATTGAGGCTGTTTTCAATACGAAACTGCTATAATTTCTGACACATTTTCTAATTCATTTTTGTTTTCAAATGCATACAAATTAAAATCAGTTTTGAAAATTAAAATATCTTCATACAAAACTGCAAACAAAAAAGTAAAAAATCTATTTTTGTAGAAATCGATACCAACTATCCAATGGAAGATGAAAAAATACATATACATTGAAGGGGGGGGGGGATGCCTCATTCATAGGAAAATATTAGCGGGCGGAGTGTTTTCGCGCGAGTGAAGTAACCTCTTAAAATGAAATTAAATTCCTACTCTATAATGGGGCCAGATCTGACCATTACTGTATCACCTAAAACGCAATAAACTATCTGAATAAGTATAAAAAGCATTTGACACTGTGGAGGAAAACGTTCTAACATTCTAACGAATCTCTGAGATTATCTTACAGGGCATGCGGCGTGTAGTAATTTTAGTTGAAAGTAGTATAAAAATAGAAAGCTTAACCATAACTATTTTTTATATAAATTTTTAAATGAATATTTTCACTAAAATATTTTAAAAGTTTAAACAGTTGTAATCGGGCATGAAGCGCAGGATTAGCATATAATTAGAAGATACACATCAATCCTGGCGCTGGGGCTGAGTGACCTCCAATCGGTGAGGGAAAAACATCTATCAGTGAAACATCTCCCTAGTAAATAAATAAAAACTAAAATTTGATTATTGCAATTGATTGCAAATACAACACTAAATATATCAACAAAAGTGTCACAACTGAAAAATTGGCCTTTTCCAGTTATGACTACCATTCTACGTGGTTTATACTCTTCTACCAATCACCTAAAGTCGAAGATAGTGCAGTCAAAATCCAGCAACTAGGTAGTAATTGTATTTTCAAAACGGCCATTGAGCGTGCGTGTCACATCTTGAAATAGCTTTTTGCATTTCCTCAAAAAAAAAAAAAAAAAAAAAAAAAAAAAAATTGAGTTATGACAGTTCTATATAGCAAGGTAGCGATACATTTAGAGCAGTTCAAAACAAATAACATCTTATCACAAACCAATCCCCCCCTTAAATATGAACAAGTAAAAGCAATAATTATTATAAAGATTTGAATGAAAATATGGATTAAATATGAAAAATACTTCATAAAGAGATATGAATCTCTATTCCTGAAAGAGTAGACTTACGTTATATGAAAACGAACTACTAAAAGCTAGTTATTTAAACTATTTGCTTCTTTCAAGAGCAGATTAAAATTTCCCCATATATTAAAAATCGTCTTCAAACCTGATCATGGATAATCAGCAGTGAAATAAATTTATTATCTATTTCTAGACAAATGTAAGTCATTCTGCTAATTATAGAAATAATATTTATCATTGCAGAGATAAGCATAACACCGAGCTACTTACGATAGTAAGCCTCCTTAGAAACGTAACAATATACATTTTTCATTCATTCGTTTTTTTATACTTAGGCAGCCATTTTTTTTCTTTGCTGTTGTAGTTTTTTGTTTAAGTTATACGCACATACTACGAGTGTATCAATGATGCAAGATGCGAAAGAAGACGTTTATCGAGCAAGCAAGCTATTTTAAATGCGCATATCTATCTTCTGCACTTAAATTTTTTTCGGAGCAGAAACATCTTTTTCCATTCATCAGAACTTTAAAAGATCGCAAAAAGCCCTCGGAAAACTGGACAATCCCATTCCCGGTCGATAGCAACCTCATCAGCGCCCCATCAGCAACAGTATAAAAGAAGAAAAACAAAAAACCGATTGCCAGTCATTCTGTAGATGGCCGGACGCATTTATCCAAAAGAAAAATGCTTTCTGGATCACTCTACTCACTTAACTCCTGCCACGATTGTTCTTTTTTTTTCTTTTCGAACACTTCGATCGTACCCCCCCCCCCCTCCCCAACCCCCTACTTTCTGTACTCGCAAAACGCCACTCAGCAAACGTAGACTTGGAAAAATGTTCATCCGTCGTCCCTGGAGAAGCTTGTTGCGGTCGTCTGATACACCACTCCCAAAATCCTAACTTACATTCCTGAATAATACTGCTCCCCCCCCCCTCCCCTTTTTCCTGTGTTGTTCTTACGAATACAGCTTGCAGCGGGGGTAAATGTGTTTTTCGTGTTTCCACCTGGCCAGAAATAACACACAGTTGGAGGTAGAGGAATACTGGGAGCAAGGGAAGAGGGGGCACAAAAAAAGTTTGGAATTTTCGATTTCCTCCAATATATGTAGAAGCTGGTATATATACGGAAGTTATCGGGAGGCTTTTAATGCTTCTGCATGTGATCTAAAAATTTTCTGTTTTTTAGTGGTTTGTTTTCTTTTAGCGGATACACTAAACATGTTCAAATCAGGTGGGAGGTAGATGAAAGGGATCGTCGACACATTGCACGAAACAAGACACGGAAGACATCAAAAATACTTTGATAATGTAAACATAAATTCAAGATATAAAGATGGTAGAACATTGCAGTATGCAGAAAATAAATTCATTAATTTAATTTTCATTGGCAAATTTAAATATTTTCAAATAAATAAAATTAACAGACAAAAGATAAAATCAATAAATGTGAAAATATTTCTAATTTTTAGTAATGCACTAAAATATTTTAAGAATTTTACCGTTTTCCACACGATACGATTATTACGATTCTAAAGATTACGACGTACGTCAAAAATGAGTTGATATCAGGATGTTCTCTATAATAATCAACATTCACTAATTTATAATAATTTATCTTATTTTTGTAAAGAAGATCTTAAGTTTAGTTACTGAAAGAATTTTTTTAAAAGGCGTTAATATTATGATATTTTCATTTTCATTATAACCGAATTTTACTTTAAATATGCAGTCGAAAGTAGATTAGGAGAAGGAAAAACGAAGCGAACGAAAAGATGCTATGCATACTTATACCAGAGATCGCCTGGATTGTTACCCGATTACAATTTTAAACTCAATCGAAAAGTCACTGTCATGTCATAATTAAAAAAAAAAAAAAAAAAAAAAAATCCCCTTGTCTTCTTTTCCTACATATATATATTATTCAGTAAACTGCACTACCTCGAAACAAAGAAAACTAGGTGAAATGGAAGGAATTTTGGTTGTCGCGGAGCTTGTTATAGCCTACATCATTTCTTGCAATGTACAAAATTAAAAATCTGGTGGGAGAAAAAAGCACAAGAGATATCAAAACGAAAAGAACTAAAAGATAAAGAGAGAGTTAGAAATGCCAGGTCTATTCCATGCCATCACTCACGGCTGTTACTAACACTAACATCGTGGTATAAGAGACAGATTTGGCACAGAACCTAAACTCTTTCACTCAGAATCTTGAGGAGAAAAAGAGGGCAAACCGAGAATTCACGCCATGTGAACACAGTCGTTTAAAATCCTGACAGCCACCTTAATTCTTCGAGATATGAAGGTATTTATTACTTTCCTGTCTTAAGTACGTTTCTTTGGGAAGGTTTAATATTGCACCAGTTAAAGCGAGCAGCACTAGGGAATGCTTCAATGTGCTTTTCCCACTCTCCAGAGTTTGTCACGCTTTAACTTCTTGACGAATCGCAACAGAGTGACGAAAATCAGAACTTGACATCAAATTCTATAACCGCGGATGATAGCTTGGCAGAAGTGTGCAACATGTCACCATTTAGGCATTTATGTTCTCAGGGGGAATGTCCTCGTTTTTTTTGCTGCGCTGAATCCCGTTTCTGACGTTCTTGTTAAGCTTTTTGACAAGCTGAAAATATGAAAATGATGAAAGTTTAATTGTTGTAGACAGAATCATCTTATAAACAAAGGTTTAACTGTTCTTCAAATATTTTGCTGAACTAAAAACCAGATATATGTTATTTTTAAGTAGTACGCGGAAGATGTGTGTCAGAATACAATGTAAATTGGTTTTAACAGGGAGTAAAATATTAATAACAAAAACATCTCTTTCTTTGTATACATTAAAGTAGGTGGTTATTTTTGGAATATGAGTATAAATTAAATATATAAGAATGTTTGCAAAAAGAAAGAAAAAAAAATAGAAAAACTCCATTTTACTTTCTAAGCTCATACCTGTCCAGGTAGTTAAAAAGAGGGAATTTTATGGACTTTTTTGGAAATTTTCGGGTCGAGCGCTGAGGCCTATCATAAGACTTGAGTCAACAAGCCCCGCCCAATGGATCTCTTCCAGGTTCATTTAAGTCGGAAGGACTACCCAAGGGCTAAAGTTCAACTTGCTCTGCCCAATGGATTTCTGACAAGGATGACCGCCTAATAAATCCAGAAAATGCTTTAGAGTATGGATTTCTGTCAAAGTTGGCCAACCCGGAAACCAAAAAAATGCGTTAGAGTGTGGATTTCTGACAAGGTTGGTCAACCCCAGAAATCCAGAAAATACTTTAGAGTGTGGATTTCCGACAACGATGGTCATCACCGGAAAACCAGAAAATGCTTTAGAGTATGGATTTCTGACGGGTTCAACCAAGTGGGGAATCCTAACATAAGGCTAGTATTAAAAACTGCATACAGGAAAAAAATAATTAAAAATCTCATTTTTTTTCCATGAGATATCCTTAGAGAGGTGAGAAGCTTCTGATAGGTTCGGACAAGCGGGGACGCCTACCATTAGTTGTAGGATTAGAACACTGTACCTCTCGTTTTGGAACTAATTAGTTATTAATTTTATTTGTCGTCACATATCACTTTTGAATAATAAAAAAAAATAACCACAGAATAAGAAAAATTCGAAATTTGATAGAGAGAAATAGAAACAGAGAAGAACAAACAAATATAAGTTTTTCATTTTTACAATCGTCTATGTCAACTGACAACATTTTCAATAAACTGTCTTAGCCATTAACAATCAATACCAAACTGATTTTTAAAACAAATAAAACATGTTTTTTTTTTCTTTCTTTTCTTTTTTTTCTTTTTTTTTTCTTTTTTTCTTTTTCTTTTTTTTTTTTTTTTTTTTTTTTTTTTTTTCGCAGTTATAATGTTTTCTGGAGGTGAACATAAATAATCAACATTAAAAAAAGCTCTTTTCTTATCTAAAAACATTTATCTTGTGTGAAAAATTGGCATATCATTCATTTTAATAAATACACCTTTTAAAACATTCACACTGGACTCTTTCTTATCACATTTATATGAAGAAATAGTCTGAAGTTGAAACAGAAATGGAATAAAACAGACTATCTTCTTAGTATGTTTCAATTTATTTTTATATCAATATAATAGAAAATTTCTCATTCGTCAGCTGTCTAAAAGAATCACATTATCGGCGTATCTAGTTACTATTCGCCTTTTCGGATCATATCTCTTAAAAATAAAAGACCATTCTTAAGGAAATAAAAATCAAGATAAAAAAAGAACCTTACGCCTGAACGGCTCCGATTTACTTTCCAAAACAACGTAGTGTTAACGCACCGTTTAATTGTCAGCCATTAGAGTGCAGGGGGTGGTTCTATCCAATTCCATCGACCAAGGGTAAGCTATGAAGTGATTTGTGGAACGACTAAAAGCTACCGTCAGAATCACCGCAGTTTTAGATGCATTTATTTTTTGTGTACCCTTTCACCACAGGCGGGGATAGCAAAGGAAAAAAAATATATAAAGAAAGGCTATGGAGCTTTTGGAGAATTTTTTGGCTTCTATCCAGCAGCATTTCTTCACCTGACCCTAAATCATGTAAAGGACTAATGCGATTTTAGACGCAAGAAATTCAGCTTGTTTATGTACGCGTCACGTTACGAAAAGGTTGCATACCCACCCAGCCCCTTTCAATCTGAAAATAATTTCTTTTTCTTCCTCGGTGAACATCTATTTTCCAGTTTGGAGGAGGGATACGTGAAGAAAAATAAGTCGACGAGAAAGAGATTTCTTAACCTTGAAAACTGCGAAATCATTTTTCAGTTTATAAAGTATTTATATTTTATTTAAATGGCTGACTTGGAGAAGATAAGAAAAATATTCTTTATTATTATCAGTTCGGCTCAGAAAATTTGCAGCTATATTAATTTTGAATTTAGCCATGCTTGACGTAATGTTACTTTCGAATGAAAGTATCTAAGAACTATTGCCGGAAGACAGATAACAATAGTTAATTGTTTAACCCTTTCCGGCATACTGTGCCCGGTCTGGGATATCTAATTTCAATTCCAAACTTGGAAACGGCACCACTAATATTTTAGTAAAATTTTGCTTTTACAGTAAAAGCTTAAATTAAAGGATTCAAAATATGTTAACAATTCCTTTGTGAATTCCGGTGTCAGTCGATAATTTCTCAGTTTACTAAACAGATTTGCCCGTGCCGGGAAGGGTTAATTTATAAGTGAAATTTGTGCACAAGAAGACATTTTTAAGTAATCCTTAACTCATTTTAAAAAGGCTTAATGCTGTTTTAAGCATTAAAAAAAATCAAGTTCATGTAACGGGTCATGTTTCGAAAAGATTGCAGACCCACTCAATTCCCTTTTCAGTCTGAAAACAATGTATTTTTCCCCTGTAGATCTTATAGGAGGAAATCATGGAGAAAAAAAAAGTCACTGAAAAAGCGAAACTTACGAAAGAAAATTTTGAGTTCGGAGAAGAGAAGAAAAATATTATTTGTTTTTTATTACCAGCTCGGCTAAGAAAATTTGCAACTACAGTCGACTCTCGTTAATTCGAAATCGGATAATTCGAATCTTCGCTTAATTCGAACTAAACATGAAGTCCCGAAATTTTCAGTGCCAGAATAACGTTAAAAAATTTCATTAACTCGAACTCATTTTCTCTTGACTTCGTTTAATTCGAGCTAACGAGATTTCCGATTTTTCTTTTTTCTTTTCTTTCTCACGGATTTCAGATCATTTGAATAACTTTCTTTATTTGATTTCTGTGAAAATTGTTCCGAACGAGTATACATATTATCCTTTGCATTTGATATCCACTTTCTTAGTGCCCCGTCTGTCCAGCGTCTGTCAGTGACGCTTTAAATTTTTATTTTATTGTGCTTGTTTCAAATCTTTCAATTAGTTTATGTTTTAATACATTTTAATTTAAAAAGTCAAATTCTAATGGTAACAGAGGAAATAAATTTAAAAACACTATAACATTAATTCCTTTGTAATAGTACCATATTAAGATGTTTTCATTTCATATTTTCCATAATTCGAACTTCGGATAATTCGAATATTTCCTGTGGTCCCGACGAGTTCGAATTAACGAGAGCCGACTGTATATTAATTTTGAATTTATCCTAATTGATGTAAATTTCAGTTTTGAATAAAAGTAATTTAAAACTGAAGCCTGGAAACAGATATTAATAACTAATTAGATAATTTAAAAGAGAAATTTGTGCATTATAAGAAATTCTTCAAGTAATCTTAAATCATCTAAAGGGCTAAAGCCATTTTAAACAAGCAAATATTAACTTGTTCATACATGTATCACATTTCGGAAAGATTCCATATACACGCAGACCATTTCAGTCTGAAAATAATGTCTTTATCCTCTGTAGTGAACATCTTAGACCAAAAAGTCCACAAAAAAAAAAGAAAAAAAAAAGAGAGAGATTTTATAAGCTTGAAATCTGCAAAATCTATTTTCTGTTCAAAAATTATCTATATTTTAAAGGGATGATTTTGAAAAGAAAAGAAAAAGATTTTCTTGATCAATTAAGTAAATTTGGAACCGTATATTAATTTCGAATTTTTGCTCAGTTGATGTAATTTCATTTTTGAGTGAAAGTAATTCCAAATACAGACTGAAGACAGATATTAATAACTATTTAGTTTGTTTCAAAGTGAAATTTGTGCACGATAATAATAATAATAATAATAATAATAATAATAATAATAATAATAATAATAATAATAATAATAATAATAATAATAATAATAATAATAATAGTGGCACTCCGGGCGTGCCGACAGAAGTGGAAACTTGAACCATTACTTGTGTATTTTTTTAATCGAAATAATAGCGCTAATGAGCGTTCGGTGGCCAATAAGCTTAGGTATTGCCCCCACAATCAAAAAGTTGCGAGTTCGAACCCCGGTTTCTCTGGCATGTACCTGGCATATTTATATGGCCCAGATGTCATACACACACCACGTTGGCATGATTTTTTTTTTTTTCAGATGCCGATTTGGCGAAAACCTCGAATAAGTTTGATAAATTTAAATTTTAACACATTATTGGTCCATAACGTGACTTATAATGACGGGAGAAGTTTTTTTATGCTAGATTTGTAATGTATGAAGCATAAGCTTTCAATAGACATATTACATTAAAAAATGAGAACACCCCGGCACCCTTCATACCAAAAAATACGGCCCTATGAGAAGAACCGGAAAACTGAAATAGCAAAATGAACGGCGAAGAAAAGTTGGCTATGCTAGAATTTTTCTCTCCATTGTAGCTGTCATAGAAGCAAAGTTATAGCTTTTTAAAGATTGGAATGAAGTGAAGAACTGAGCAAAATTAGGTGAGTAACTGACAGGGGGGGGGGGTCCACAGCCCCGGGGATGATAGAGAATTAAATGAACGGATTTTGAGGTGAAGCCCTCAAGGACAGAACATATAGATACTAATATACAGAGATGTTGGTTACAGTAACAGTGTCGCGAATTCACTGGTTTTTCCCCATCTCAAAAAAATGTCCAATGCGCCTAAAGAAGTTTTCACTTCAAAACATTTTACGTTCTCCTAAATCACATTAACAGTTAATGCAATATGAATGAGATAAAAAGCAAAAAAGTTTGTTGTACATAAAAGTCTGTTTATGCTCGCATCAGGTTACGAAAACGTTGCATACCCATTCAGCCACCTTCAGCCTGAAAATAATGTCTTTTTTCTCTATCGTGAATATCTTAGAGGGGAAATCCACGGAGAAAAAATTAGTCGCCAAAAAAAGAGATTTCTTATAGCCTGGAAAACTGCGAAAAGAATTTTCGGCTCAAAAAGTATTGATATTTTAAATGGTTGATTTGAAAAATAGAAAAAAAAGATTATTTGTTATTACCAGCTCGGCTAAGAAAATTTGGAACTATTTTAATTTTGAATTCATCATTGCTTGATAAATTTCACTCTTAGATGAAAGTAACTCCGAGCAACAAGCTGAAGGCAGATATTAAAAACTATTTAGTTCGTTTACAAATGAAATTTGGGCACGATAAAAATTTATTTACGTTCGCCTAAATTATCTGACCAGTTTATACAATATGAAATGAAAAAAGAAAAAGTAAAGTTTGTTTATGCTCGCGTCACGTTACGAAAAAGTTGCATATCCACTCAGCCGCTTTTAGTCTGAAAGTAATTCCTTTTTCTTCTTCCAGCAAACATCTATTTTCCAGCTTATAGAGGGAAAATCCGTAGAGAAAAATAAGTCACCTAACAAAGAATTTCGTTGAACTTTGAAAATTAAGAAATTGATTTTCATTTCATAAAGTTCCTATTGAATATTTTATACTGGTTGACCAAAAGACAAGATTCTTTGCTATAAAAATTTTATATAATTTAAAATTTGAGTTTATTTTTATTATACATACTAGTTATTGTTTTTTAAAAAATAGTGCTAGAAAATTACGATCTGAAGATGCATAACTGCTGGTCAGTTGATTTATAATTAATTTAACAATAGATTTATAGATTTATAGTTAATACAACTATTCACACCCACCCACACATTAAAAAAAAACATGTCGCCCTCTTTCACAACAACCTGAAACGTTGCTTCAAATCTAATCTATTAAATAAAAATGGTACTATTAACAGTATTTTGTAGTTACAATCGTGTAAAGGATTTGATACTAATTTAGGTGTAAGGAATTTAGCTTGTTTATGTTCACCTGACGTTGCGAAAAGGATGCATAGCCAGTCGAGTCAGTTTCAATGCAAAAAAAAAAAAAAAAAAAAAAAAAAAAAAAAAAAAAAAATTCTTCTTCTTCTTTGGTGTGCATCTATTTTCTAGGAATACAAGATAAAAAGATTTCTTAACATTGAAGTTTTATTCAATCGGCCAAGTCAATTTTTAGTTTGCAAAACTCTTATAAAAATGTCTGATTTAAGGAGAGGGAAGGGGAGTGAGAAATAAATAAATAAATTAATTAAAGAGGTTAATAAATAAACAAAATATATAAGCAAATAATAAAAAAATGAAAACATTGTTATTAAGGGTACTGTCCCTGTCCTCGAAGACGCTTGCGAGCTAATGCTATTCCTATGGCGATGCATTTTTCTAATTATTCTTTTGCATTTTGACATTTTTAAATATTTTTTTTTTCCATTGGATAGCTGAGGTCCATCTCAAGATCGCTCCTTGATTACTTTTTCGATTTTGGCCGCAGGTATTTTTCTTTAAAGTTAGTTTCATTTTCAAAACCGGTTTCGAAAGTAAAAGTATCTGCAACCAAAATTTGAAAATGTAATCAAGGAGCGATCTTGAGAGGGACCTCAGCCATCCAAAGCAAAAAAAAAAAAAAAAAAAAAAAAAAAAAAAAAAAATTAAATGTCAAAATGCGAAAGAGTTGTTAGAAAAATGCCTCCCCATAAGAATAGCATTAGCTCGCGAGTGTCTTCGCGGACATGGACAGGACCCTTATTTAATATGATAATAATTATGAGTGTATTCTTACTGATATTTATTTTCCCTCTTTTTTTGAATAAAAGTAATTAAAAATTACGATCTGAAGACACATATTACTCACTAATTTGCTAATTTACAACCAGAAATCAATGCAGTTTTCTTTTCGTTGAGACCCACCCGTTCTGTGAAAAAACAAAAATCCGTTATTTTTGAGAAAAATAACTTTTTATAAGGACATTCGATATCCAATTACTCAAATTTGAACCAAACATTAATTATTAATTATTTATTTAGGGGTACTGCCTTTTGCTGCTAAACTTTTTTTTTTTTTTTTTCCTTGTGAATTTGCAAATTACACATTTAAAATCCTAGCAAAACAAATCACTTGGCTGACAGTTATTATTATTTAATTATTTCTTTGTAAAATCTTTTTATTTATTAACTATTTAGAAAATAGTTGTTGTCTTCGTTAAAGAACTGTGAAATCTGAAGTACATCAGAATCTCTTCATTGATTGAAATCCGCAACTTATTTTATTATATTCCTTTTCCAATTGGTCCATGTTTAATGTCCAAAAATGGAATACTTCTGTAGCCATCGTGACAAAAAAAGGTAATAAAACTTAAAAAAAGAGAAAATTTAATACAAATTGTGATTAAGATTTCAAACGAATTTCATTTAAAAGTGCATTTTCTTCTTTAAGCAACGGTGTAAAAATTTTAAATGTGCGATGTTTAGAAGTTTAAAACTTTTCAGTTCCAAAAAATTGTAAAACTGAAATTTCATTTAAAAATTTGTACATGATGGGTCTAGGAATATTATTGTTTAATCCATGCCATTCGTAATATGAGGCGTTCAAAAGTCAGTCTGATTAACTCCATCAAATAAAAATGCACATTTTAAACATTTAAAGTTGTATATCTAAAAACAATCTACTGTTTTTTTTTTTTTTTTTTTTTTTTTTTTTATTATCATTGTCTAGGAATATTAATGTTTTAGGCATAGCGTACATAATATATGACTCGTTATGATCATCATAAAAATTATGTTTATTATTATTATTAATTTAAATATAGAATTTATTTAAGTCTTTAAAATTTTAATCTTTGAAAATATCATTTTCCAAACAGTCGTTGTAATTTGTTAAATTACAATTTTATTTTTTATTTATTTATTTATTTATTTATTTATTTACAGAGTTAATTATTAAAGAGTTCATCTCAAGCAACTTGACAAAATCAAGCCCCATTTATACCACTTGCAAACTACAGATAACCATAAAAAAAATTCTAGAACAAATAGAGAAAAAAAATGCGTTGATAATAAATGTAAAAATAATGCCCAAGCTGATATAAAACTGCTTGATTTAATGAATTTCTAGATGAATTATTGAGCTCATACTAAATCCTTACGTTACTACTACGTCTTTCTGGATTTCTGCCAATCTGTAAAAACTACCAGACGACACATAGTACAATTTGTCTTTTGTTCGCTTTAAGAACTAGACCATATATACTACGACAATGTCTAGATGAATTTGTTTTTTAATTCTCAGCAAAAACTCCCAGAGCTTTAAATTAAATATGAAACAATGATAATTTTTATGTTGTTACAAGAAGTGAAACAATACAAATTTTCTTGGCACGCAAAAATGTGTAAAAAGAAAGAGAAGGGGGTGAAAGAAAAAGAATAAAATACCTATTGATAAAAACTGTGAATGGGCTTTTACACAGATTATAATGCGCATGATATTTGTAATTAAGATGATGTGGGAGAGAAGACAATTAAGACACTTGACGTGTATAATTAGGATGAAAATATAAAGTTTTATAGAAATAATTTTACTTATAAAAAAAATTTTTTGGTTGTATTTTTAGCATTTTTAATTTGAAAAAAATAAAATGAATGAAATTATACAGTTTTTTATCTACAAAGTTGAAAAATCAAAGTAGACAAATAAAGTCCTTATTGGTGAAATATTAATTATAAGCTTGAGTGGGTTAAATGTTTTGTTTTAAGTATTCAGCGAAAGTAAATTAATTATTGCATATGGATCAAGCGTGTTTTTGTTGAATTTTTACGTTATTGTGTATATATAAAGTCGCATATCATCCACTTACTTTAGAAAAATGTTGTAGTTTTTCTTAAATTCATTATTCATTTATTAATTATATGCTTGAGAGGGTTAAGTTTTTTGTTTTAAGTATTCAGTGAAAGTAAATTAATTGTTGCATATGGATCAAGCGTGTTTTTGTTAATTTTTTACGTTATTGTACATGTATAAAGTCGCATATCATCTACTTTGGAAAAATGTTGTAGTTTTTCTTAAAATGGCCACTTTTCAGAAACAACTTCATGAGAAAAAAAGGAAATAATAGTAACCATTTTGTGTAAATAAAGTGCAATTTTTGCTCTGAATCAAATTTGATAATTAGTACTTTCAGAGTATATATAGTTTCAAATTTACAGCTCGATTTTCTAATGATAACAAATATAACATGTTATATGTATCAGGCGGTCAGGACAAAAGTCTATAGATTAAAGTATCAGTGGATAAAAGTCACAAGGATAAAAGTACCAGTAGTCAAAATTTTCGCATATAAAAACCCTACGTACAATTGCAATACTGTTTCAAACATGAGTTTACTATGTGTGTGTGTGGGGGGGGGGGGGGAGAGCAAAAAATATCTATCACGATCTTCGTGATAAAAAAATTTCAACATGCAAATTTTCAATACATAACACCAGATAAATATGATTATTATTATTATTATTTCTTAAATTCTGCAGCTTTGCTCCTCTTCAAGATGCAGCGGGAAGAGGGAATGCAAAAATGCATCTCAATATTTACACTGTAATAATAATAATAATAGTAAGCCGTCAATAAACACAAATTTTTCCGTAAAATTTTACGGAATAGTTTCATTTTTCTAAGAAAGCAGTACAATTTCGGTAACTGACATTTTGAGATTACAAATCCACATAAATCCAGTAACATTTCTGCAAATTTTACAGAATATTTCTGTATTGTTTACAAAGTACAAGAAGTTCCTTAAATGATATTTAGGAGTAATTGCTGTGTTTCATAAACGAAGTAATTAATTATTGATAAATTTGTCTTACAGTGATACTATTTTTTATAAAACCCCGATAATTGCTAAATGTGGCTCTATATTAAAATATATATCCAATGATTGCCCTATATTCGATTAATGTTGGTTGTAGATAAGTTTTCAAAGAAAATCGATTACATTGATGGTGCCATTTCTACTATGTATTTTAAACAACTCGTTATAATATATTTCTTTCTTTCTGTCTTTTTTTTAAAATAAAGGTTGATATATTTTAACGATATTTAAAAAGAATGAAATCTTGACAATTTCTGTCTAAAAAAAATCTGAAGTAAATAACGATATTTGGAAGCATAGCTTGAATAACCGTGGTGTAGTGGCCAAACGCACTAATCTGGAAGCTAACTGGTTGGAATTTCCGGAAGGGTAAGTGTTGCTTCATTATTGTTTGTATTAGATATTCTGAATTGATGTAAACCTGTCTTGAAATGTCAGTGGAAAAATAATATTCGTAACGACATAAATTTTTCTTTTAAAAATTATATTTTGCCTTTTAAACGAAACTTTTTAAATACAAAAATATATGAAAACGGAAATTATTTGTAAAAAAAAAAAAAAACAAAAAAAAAAAAAAAAAAGAAAAGAAAAGAAAAGAAATGTTTATAAAATTTACGGAATTTTTTCCGTTAAAATACGGAAATAGTGCTGGTGTCTAGATACCAATACAATTTCCGTATTTTAACAGGTTTTTTTTTTTTTTTTTTTTTTTTTTTTTTTTTTTAACAATGTGTGGCTTTAATGAGGAAATATTGTAAATTGCAGAGTATATATATGTTACAGGCCAAACTCGATTTTAAGTCAAACTAGATTGACCTAGGCCAAACCGGTCTATCCTAACGCCCATCGAATAAACTAGTTTTTCCTAGACCAAACCGGTCTATCCTAACGCCCATCGGATAAACTAGTTTTTCCTAGGCCAAACCGGTTTATTCTAACGCCCATGGGATAAACTAGTTTTTCCTAGGCCAAACTAGTCTATCCTAAGGCCCATAGTACAAACTAGATTTTCCTAGGCCAAACTAGTTTGGCCTAACTCTTATAGGATAAACTAGTTTGGACTGCTGTTTTTTGGTCTGAACTAGTTTATCCTAGGCCGATCTAGTTTATCCTAGGCTAATTCAATTTGGCGTGATTTCATTGAATTCAATGACCGCCTCAACGCCAACATTTTTGTTTGTCCTAGGCTGATCTAGTTTATCCTAGGCCAATGTACTTTTACGTGTTTTTAGCTCATGGGCGTGAAAACCCGAGAAATAATGGGCTCACAGGTTCTGTATATGGATGTACGCATGTATGTACGTATGTGCGTACGTATGTACGTAACGCGATAACTCTTAATCGAGATATCCGATTTGCTTCAAATTTTGGATGTAGGTTCATTCTGATAAGGAACATTTCAGATTAATTTTGCGAATTCATTGGATAAGAAAAAATGGGGGCGAACGGGAGGCTAATCCCCCACCGTTAATTTAGAGAAATGGATTTATCATGCAGAATTATCAGTTTTCATTTAAAATTTTAGATATAGGATCATTGTGACAAGGCACTTCCGTGATTAGTTGTGGATGCTTATTGTTTAAGTCTAAAAGAAAGGGAAATGTAGGTAACACAACATAATTTAGGTAAATGGTTTTTGACACAAAATTGACGAATTTGCTTCAAATTTTGGATATAGGTTCTTTCTGATAAGGTGATTCCCTGAATAATTTTGGAGATTCAATGGTTAAGTATAAAGGGAAAAATGAATAAATAATCTTATTACCCTCTTACCTAGGAAAAACTAGTTTATCTTATGGACATTTAAATAAACAAGTTCGGCGTAGGAAAAACTCGTTTATCCAGTTAGCGTTAGGAAGTTAGGATAAAATAGTTTGGCCTAGGTTAATATAATTTGGCTCGAAATCGGGTTTGGTCGCCAAAAAACATGTCTCTCACAAGAATAAGTATAAATGTGTGTCAAGAGTCATTGTTTATAACATCAATACAGAAATTTAACGTGTTCATCGTAGAGACATGATGCATTAATGAACATGGTGTTTGCTTTTTTTTTTTTTTCTGCTGACTCGTGCCAACTGAGATCAGACTTGCATTTATTATTATTATTATTATTATTGTTATTATTATTATTATTATTATTATTATTATTATTATTATTATTATTATTATTATTGCATTTTCGAGCCAGATCGGAGCTGAACATAATTTGGAATCGAACAGCGTTTTCCATTTTTGAGAAATTAATTACCTCTCGACATATAAGCTATTCTTGTCACGGCGTCAAGTTTTCCTTTTCCGTAAAGTCGTAAGCAGAAATTCGATTCAAAACGTAAGTTTAATAGTACTTTTTAAAGGTACATCGCTTTTATGAAAAAATAGTTAACGCTATCCGATTATATATTTTTTTAATGAGAATGCCTGTCAATCTTATGCATTTCCGAAAATGAATTAGTTCTTAAATGTGTTAGGATGCAGCTCTTTTGGATTTGAGAAAAGTCTTATGGCAGAGAAACATATTCACAAATCTACTTTTTATTGAACAGATTCAATAGTTATGATATTTATAACTCTCTTTTTTTTTCTTTCGTTCTAAACTACACTAATTATTTAATGAATCCAAATTTGAATATTGAAAGTTTTAAGAATTTAAATAATCAATAATACATCGTGTATTTGCCATTCTGTGAACATATCATAATTTAAAAATACATTGTAAATTTATCCAATTAATATGTATGCAGTATGTTTTAAAGGAATCCTAATTGTATGTTAAGTAAAATCCGAATTTTCAGAAAAAAATGAGTAGGGCCAGATTGAGCCGGAGCTGGCCTCTTTTCACTGACTTTTGTACAGGCAGGGTTTGGGCTGAACTTTTAATTTTAACACAGGGTCACGGCAAAATGACTTTCCTTCGGGAAGGGCGGGGCCCGGACACTCGAAATTTCGGCCCGTGCAAACCTCTGACAATAGTCTACAACCCTTCTAATAAAATACATTATATAAGGATGATAACAAAACCACTTTGCACAAGGTTAGCTATGGAGCAGTAGTCGGGTTCAATATTAAAAAGAATATTGCCCAATTAAACTGATGGCTTTGCATTCACAGGCTGTTTACACTAATTGTGTATTACAGCCTTATTTTTTTTAAAGAATAACATCCTCGAAAAATAAAATAAGTTGGATTACTTTTTCCCATTTCCCCCAATTATACTTAACCATTGAACCCCCAAAACTAATCACAGATACGCTTTATAAAATTAAACAATTATCCAAAATTTGAAGCAAATCAGATAATTTTGCTCAAAAAACCATTCATCTGATTTATGGAGGGCAATTTTCCATCCTTCCCTTTATACTTAATCATTAAACTCTCCAAACAATTTAGGGATTCGCCTTATAAAAAAAAACTATATTCAAAATTTACGGAAATCGGATAAATCTGCATAAAAACCAATTTATCGAATTTAAGGAAGGCGATAAAACGTCCACTACCCCATTATACTTAACCAAAAGAAAAAATCCAAATTAATTAATCAAATGAATTCATGTCCAAAATTTTAAGCAAATTTTATAATTCTGTATTATCACAATTTATCTAATTTAAAGGAAAAAAATAAATTGTAAGTTTCCCTCTTATATTTAATCGAAGAAGCACCAAAATTAATCAGTGAAGAACTTCATCAGAATAAACAAATCCAAGATTAGGAGCAAATTGGTTAATTCTGCATGAAAAACCCATTTGCCAAAATTAGGCCGGATTCCCCCCGTTCTTCCCGTTGTTCTTATTCAATTAAGCCCCAAAACTAATTAGGGAAGTGCTTTGCCAGAATGAATTTATTTCTAAAATTGAAGCAAATCAGTAAATTCTGCGTGTAAAAAACATTTACATAAATTATGGGGCGTTACCCTTATTCCCCCTCCCTTTATACTTAAACAATGAACACCCACAACTAATCATGGAGGCGCCTCAAGAAAATGCTCCTATGTCTAAAATTTTAATAAAATGTGATAATAATGCATGGAAACCCATTTATTTGAATTAAGGAAAGGGGTGAATCAGCCTCTCGTTCTCTCCCCCCCCCCTTAATCTTTTCCAATGACCTTCCAAAATTAATCAGAAAAGCTCCTCATAAGAATAAACCTATATAGAAAGTTTGATGAAAATCGAGTATTTCTATCAAAAATTATTGCGTTACGTACAAATAGTTTTTTTTTTTTTCTTGCCAATAAAGACAGAATATTTTTTACAATATGCTATTAAAGTTATCGCTGTGCACCAAATTTTAAATTGCGACAGCTCCACATAAAGGCCTTTACGCGATAACAAACACTTATAACTGAAGATATAGTTCATTTATATAAAAAAAAATAATAATAATTCGATTCGAAATCATTTCAACAGTCATGACTGCGCCATGATTTTACTTTAGAAAATTAATTTTTTAAATGTGTCAGAAATTTTTGAGTCAAAAAGATTTTGTTGTGCACACTTAAGAGAAGTTATGACACACAGGACATGCAGATATCAAAGAATTTATTTCCTCGAATAATCAATTTTAAATATCTCTTTTTACTTATATTTTTTTTTCTCGTCATAAAAGTAAATCATCTATGTGTTAATTATTATAAAATTAACATAATTTCGAAATTAAATGGAAATGAAGAAGTTGAAAAAATTTGACTTATCCTTAAAATACAAGAAGTTAAAAATAAAATTGTGTCACCGAAGAATGATACAGAAATCACTGCTAAGCAGGCAAGGATGCAACAAAGTCACTCGATTGTTCATCGGTGATGAAGAACAACTTTTAACGAACAAGAACTTATCTTTTTAATCGTTAATCACGTCGAACAAGATCGTCTTTATTCTCTTGTTATTGTTCCATCAGATACTTTAAACAAAGTGGAAGATTTAAACACGTTAACGTAAAGAAGTGAAACGATAGTTTAATTAACTTCTTAAAATGTAAAGAATTTACAGATTTGTTGAGAACATAAAGTATTAAGAATTCAATTACCGAGTGGTAACATTAGTAAAGTAAAAAATATATAGATAGATAGATATGTATACTATAATGTGCATAATTTATTGGCTAATAATTTTTTTTATTTGATGTTCTAACGTAAAATATAAAAGTATATACACAAATTATTAATTTATATAAAATTATTTAGAGGATGCCGCAAGAAGACAATCAAATTCAATATGGCCAATAAATAATTCGTTAATTATACTGGTTATAAAGAGAACTGGTTATAAGTTAACTTGCGAATGTATTTTTTGACAATTAAAAAAAATAGCTCACATTTCTCCATAGGCTCTGGTGACCGACACACATTGACACAGTGACGTGCAAAACCGGAGCCATCGCGAAACTTCTCTTATCCTGTTATTTAAAATTTAAAATTAAGGCATTTAAAGGAATTTAAATTACTTGCTTCTAAAATTGCATACTTTAATGTAGGATTTCACATGCTATAAATTTTTATTTCAAGTGAAATGAAAAAATAAATCTCAAATTTTATACTTTTTTTTTTTTTTTTTTTTTTGCTAAAGTTGTGTAATTTTAATGCATGATTTTTTCTACCACAAATGTGTATTTCAAGTTAAAATCTCCGATTAAAAAAAAAAAAAAAAAAAAAAAAAAAAACATGAATCAAATGTATTTGAAATCAAAGGTTAAGTATAATTTTGAAATCAAGTAAAGAAAAATAGTCTTATTTATTGAACCTTGGGTGTTTAATTGGTGAATGTGTAATTCAAACAGATTTAAAATCAGCCACGGATTACTCAACAAAATATCAAAAAGCGGAAGCTTTGATGCATGTATTCCGGATTCGCCGAATGTCAATCATTCTGTCATCCTATGAATTAAGTGCTTCCGTTAGAAAAATGCCTAAATAGTTTGTTACTTTAAACCCGAAAACGATTAAGAGGGGAAAATACAAGGGGTCATACTGAAGTTGCATATTGCCAACTCACCACACGTTTGGTGATTCGACAAAACCCCAGAGAAGATTCGACAAAACCTCAGGAAAGAACCCTGTTTATGTATTGTATCATATGCCCAATAAAAGGGTAACAACATTCGTTGTAATTTTTAAACTTTTGTTCATTCTTTATCTTAGAAATGGAAGAGTGCTTTAGGCATTATTTAAGGAAAAAACGTTTGTGCTGTTTATGATGGTAATTTATTTCTCAAAGATAAAAAAATAAAAAATAAGACTTATTTGCGCTGTGTCCGATATAAATTCTTCAAGGCAAGAATTATATTAAAATATAATGACATTCTTAAAATCGGAAAAATTTCTCTCAACAATGAAACAACCTCAAAAGAAAGCAAACAAATAGACTTTAAAAATCAGCTGCCAAACAAAATAAAATCCAATCCAACCGCACCAATTACAAGGATTTATTAGTAAATGAAAAATAGGTATTTTAAGTAATTTTTAAGGACATTTAGCTAAAGGAAATCTCTTAAAATATAGCACTTGAATCCAATACATGTAATCCTCGTAAAATTAAATATTAATTATTAAGTTACCTCTGTTTATATCTAAAGAAAAAATGCATTTTACTTCCTCATCATATGAGGAATTTAAAACTTAATTGTTCCTGAGTTTGTGAAAAGTTTACTGCAGTTATTTCTTAATTCACTTTCAGTGCCCTTTTCCTAGAAAGAAATACATTAACCTTATAATCAATGATTAGTTCATTTATAAAAAATGTTGTATTGAATGAAATCTATGTCAAATTACTTATTTGTACAAATTATTTTCGGAATTCTTAGTTTTCAGGCATAATTAATTTACTTATTCAAAATTAAATAGTTATAATAATAATAATTAAATACGAAGAAGAGATTACACCTTCAATAGTAACAAAGTATATGTGCTACTTTTTCTGTTTCTTATATTTTTATATTATTTTCATCAAGTTTAACAATTATAAAATGTTTAAATTTTCTGTACTGTTTACTTACTTGGGTGAAACCAATTTTCTTTGTGCTTTTTCAAAAAAAAAAAAAAAAAAAAAAAAAAAAAAAAAAAAAAAAAAAAGATGTCTTTTTTTAGGATCTAGATTTTACTAAATAACAATAATATTGTTTAAATATGTGTTTAAGCTGTACAAAATTAGCATCCACACAGAAAAATAAAAAGAATATTGCCCAGTTAAACTGATGGCATTTATTAAAATTATATTATAAAGAAATTAAAAAGAAGCCTATATGCTATTTCTGTTATGAATTATATGTTATAACATAAATGATATACATATATTTTCCATTTACTTTTAAGGAAAAGTAATATTCTAGATTACAGATTTTGATTTGATTTTCTAATGTCCATATTTTCAATTCCAGGAAAATATTAATACGCATAAATACTAATTTAACCCTGCTATCCCCTTTTTATAAGACAATTGATACATTAACAAATTTGGTATATTTAAAAAAAAAATATTTTTGCTTTTATTTTGATTGTATATTTTTAGAAGCCAGTTTCTTCAAAAACTTTCTTCTATCTCATACATGTTAATACTTCAAAATTCGCTGTCACAGTAACAAAATTAAATGGCGATTTATACCCATTATGGAGATTTTAATTATATGAAGTTCTCTTGAGAAATGACAATAGCTAAAATCATGTAAATCATGTACAATGCAGCACAGCAACGCGAATTGTTGGATGTTTTACACCGAAACCCAAACTGCAACAACTTATATCAACATCTAAATGAATCTGAAGTTTGATGAAATTCCGTGCATTAGTTCTTAAATAGAACTATTGAAGAAATTATGAAAACTGCAGCATAGAAGTGCCACCTGTAGGGTGATGTATACCAGAGACTAACCAGGTTCAATTTTCATCAGGTACAAATTGAAACTGAAGTATAATGAAAATCCATACATTAGTTCTTGCGATACATCTATTTCAGAATCGTAAAAAATGCAGCATAGCAGCGCCACCTGTAGGGGGATGTACACCAAAAACTAAACACCAAACTAACTGAAACTAACTGAACTATCTTAAATTAACTGAATCCGAAGTTTCATGAAAATCCGTGAATGAGTTCTTGAGATATAAATATTGCGATAATCATGAGTAATGCAGAACGGCAGTGCCAATTGTTGAGCGATTTGCACCAAAAAGTAATCAACAGCAAACTGTATCAAGGACTAACTGAATCTAAAGTGTTATAGAAATCTGTACATTATTTCTTGAGATAGAGCTATTATGGTAATTGTGAATAAGGCAGTACAGCAGAGATATACTACAAAAACTAATCAGTTTCAGCTTATCATGAAGGTCTAACTGAATCTAAAGTTTTGTGAAATTCCGTGCATTAGTTCTTGAGATACATCGGTCACAAAAATTTTGTCACATACAGACTCACAAAGTGACAGACAGACTCAAGGATAGATATTTTCTAAAAACCATCAAAACGTGTTCAGGATTTTCTAAAGCGTATGAATTCATTGAAAATCGGAAGTTGAATTTTTACACGAATCCAATACTTTCTTCTTGAAAATATAGAAGAAAGTAATAAAATCTTGTAGCCCGAACACTCTGAAATTTTAACCTATTGCAAATAGAATTGTATCCAAATCCTCTTTAAACTTTCATGAAAAAAATATACATACTTACATGAAAACATTAGATGAAGCCGCGTCGAAATACCTCGCTTTTAAGGTATCTGCCTACGTGCAGAGCACTTTTTTTTAAAAAAGGACAGTTTTGAAAAAATATAATAATTTTTAGTTCTATTGTATTACAGAATGATAAGAAAGCATAAAATTCTAGCAATATCTTTTTAATATTTTGAAAAATTGCGGTTTTTTACTGTTTTTTTTTTTTTTTTTTTTTTTTTTTTTTTTTAAGCAAAATTTCATGTTTACGCCAGACAGCGTACACTCAATTCAAATAAATATATTTCAATTTCCTTTATGCTGCACACTTCTATTACACTTATCTGTGCACTGAACTAGGAGTTTTACAATATCTTCAAAAATAGCCGAAAATTTTCAAAATATGTAAAAAAATACATTTTTTGAGTAAAAATTGCCATTTTTTAATATTCGAGTGCGTATAAAATAATTAAATATTCACATATAGCTTACATCCTAGTTCCGAGCATAGTGAGTGATATGGAAAGCATTCTTACAAAATTTCACTGAAATATCTTTAAAACTTCTTATGTAATGAAGTTCATCGCACATGGAAATAATGAAAAAATTGATTCTCCAGAAATCGCATTTAAAGATTTCTTTTTAGATAAGAAACTACAATATTTAATTTTTACGCTTAAAATGCACCACATTTATATTCTAACCCTTCCTCAACTTCATTTTTATCATTTTTAAATTCTTAGTAGCTCTTTTTGTTTTCCTGGTAAGCTTTGCTGTGTATAGCGAGGGACGATTTGAATTTTTCATTCCTAGCAAAATATCATGCTTACGCCAGACAACATACACTGAATTCAAATAAGAATATTTCAATTTCCTTTATGCTGCATACTTCTATTACACTTATCTGTGCACTGAACTAGAAGTTTTACAATATCTTCAAAAATAGCCGAAAATTTTCAAAATATGTACAAAAGTACATATTTTAGTAAAAATTATCATTTTTTCACATTCAGGTGTCTATAAAATAATTAAATTATCACATATAGCTTAGATCCTACTTCAGAGCATAGTAAGTGAAATTGAAAACATACTTACAAAATTTTACGGAAATATTCTAAGAACTTTTTATTGAAGCCTAATGAAGCTTATTGAACATAGAAATAACGAAAAAAATAATTTTCCAGAAATCACATACATGTATTTTCTTGTAAAAATCTGATATATTTAATTTATGCACTTAAAATGTGCTCCACATTTATCCAAACCCATTTTTAACTTCATATTTAACTATTTTTAACTTAGTAGCTCTTTTTGTTTTCCTGGTAAGTTTTGCAGAGGATAGCGAGTGACTTTTGAATTTTTTATTCACTCATCATCGGTTTTAAAATACAGTAAAGCATCGTTTATACGACGATCACTTATACGACGTTTACATTTATACGACGTTTTAATGTGGTCCCCATTCATTCCTATTCATTTTAATGTAAAAATATATATTTTATACGACACCCAAAATCGTTTATACGTCGATTTTTCGATTTTGTATAGGTTTATTTTTCTTGTGTATTTCACGAACGAGCGAAAGTTGGCAGCTATGAATGACACCAAAGAGCGTGTTTAAATGCACTCCACATTATGAAAATGTGAGCTGGTGTTCGATTAGTCTGAAAAATCAGCTTACATGTAAAAGATTACACTGGGAGGGGTCATTCTTTTTTCGGGGATGGAAAATTATGAGGCCCCTCCTACATTCTCTTGAGCCCCCCCCCCCCCCCTATTCACTTCTAGCTACGGCCCTATCTTGATCTTTGACTTTAAATGGAAAGGAAATGATGTACTGCAATTGAGGAACCTTTCGGTGAAACATAAATAAAGGTACACATATTTAAATTGCTTACTAATTCCCTCCCCCCCCCATTTTTGGGGGGTATTTGTTTATTTTGGTTTGTTTAATTTACAAATTCATACAAATCATCACGTTAAACATTAAAATTAAGTGAAAACAAGATTAATTCTAGTTTTGGAAGTGAAAATCGATTATACGTCGTTATCGTTTATACGACGCTTTTCTGTAGTCCCTTCGGCATTGGGCCCCACCAGTGGCCGAGAGGTTCGGACCTCTCAACTGGTAGACGGCAGGTGCTGGGTTCGAACCGAATCGCGGCTGTCGGCCTAACCGTTCGGAGTTTACGTGGTTTTCTTCGAACCTTGCGTAAATACGGGTTAGGTTCCCTTAGAAAGACCCCCACGAAGGGCATTCCCCCCTGGTCCTATATCCCTAGCGCAGATAATCGGACGTCAAAAATCAATCAATCAATCAATCAATCAACCCTTCGGCATCGTATAAACGATGCTTTACTGTAGTTTGTGATCATATTTTGTTCAACTGATACTCATAATTGTTTGAATACAGTTAAAAGTCCTAAATATCCTGAATTATAAATTAAAACTGATAAATTAAAGTGATTTAGAATCGGAATAAAGTGTTCTTTCATAAAAAACAATTTAAAAAATAGAAAATTTTCACAAAAACGGCCATTTCGATGTTTATTAAAATTGCCATAACTCCTTTTCTAATAATAGTAGGAATAAAATTAAAACAGATTTGGAATCGTAAAGGATTGTTCTTTCATATAAAACAATAAAAAAAATTCGGAAATTTTCACCAAAACAGCCAATTTGATGTAGGTAGATACCTTAATGTATGTTTTTGTAAATCTTTTGATCATTAACCTAAAAAGTGCAATAATATCAAAATAGATTAAAAGTTTCTTTCGCAGCATTTAATCTTATCACTCTACAATTTTAAAAATTGTTCTTAAAAATAATAATATCAAATTTTGAGTGATGCTATGCTATTATTTAATTTATATATTATTTATTTAATCATTTTATTTTTTCTTTATTTATAACTGCATGTGTAAAAATTTTGCTCAAGATAAAAATATGTATAAAGTTCTTTCATTAACATCTATCATAAATTGAAAATATAAGTTTTAAAAGATGTATTAAAACTCGAATAATGTCTTAATGCGACTTTAATTAAATTGACTTTTTTTTTTTTTTTTTTTTTTAAGTTTCAACATAAATTATTTTTGATTTGTCGTCTTCTAAAGTAAATTTAGACAACCAAAGTATAAGTTTAATTTTTCAGTATATCGATAAGTATATCACTTGAACTAAACCTACATTAATTCACTGAAATATTGAACAATGTGGTTTATTTTTTGCGCCATGCTACCTAAAACCTTAACAAAAAATTATGTAAATGATTTTTTAACAACATATTATCAAATTGCATACATTTCATTTAGTTTGGATACTATGGCGTAAAATAATTATTTACATATTAATTATTGTTTTATATTAATTTCGTTGAAAGAAAATCTTTATTTAAAAAGTATTAATCAAATTGTTTTTTAAACTAGGCTAAAATAGATGTTCAACGAAAGAGTATTTTCGAGATTGCCCCCTCCTCCCCCGCCGACACACACGCATAAATATATATATGTATATAATACAATATGCATCATTTAAACGCATGAAAAAATGAATTAAAAGGAATATAATCAAAACCAATATACATTTAATATTAGTCATAAATCATTATATTATATCTTTATATTTTATGACATTGTATCATTATATGAAATTATTAGATAATAATATTTCAAACTTATAATGGAATTTCCTATAAAGAGGTATCAGAAACCACATAGTATAAATCTCAATGATAATACACAAGGATATATGTAACACAGCAATTATCCTAGCTAATTATTTATATACTCTGGGTTTTTTGAATTAATAAATTATTATGTAATCATCTTTTATAAATCAAATCCAAAATAAGTATTAATGTTTTCAAATTATCTAAATCTGAAAAAGCAAATAATACATGTGTGCAATAAATAAAATAGCCATTGAAACATAACGACGGTCGTAAATGCATAACCTTCGTGACCCTAATGGGACAGAGACAAACTGAGAAGAACACTCAGACAGGGAAACGTTGAGAGAGGGTGGGAGATAGAAAACTCCTTATCACTGTTTCGTATTTTAATTTTTAGCAGTCCCCTTTTTTTCGGCGAAAAACTCTTCGGCTTTTAAAGGAAGTCACACGCCATTCATTAGTAGGAACATCAAGAAACAGCAGGAGATCATTCGGCGAAAGAGGCATGAATCTTTTTGATGCACACATTCAACCATTGTATAAGTTTCGTTTGCTACTCAGATCTCTTGCGACGTCACCTTTTCTTGAAGTAGGCCCGTAGGAGGAGAAAGTTGTTTGTGACTGCCCCGATAACGTTCGATCAAAATCAAAATTCATTCAATTTTTAATCTTCATTTGAATTAAGAAGCGAGGGAGGGAAGCAGAGGGCAGAAGTTGAGTTTGGAAATTTTAAAAACAAATTTAGTATTATTAATATTTGTAATAGTGCAATGTTATATATCTAGTGAAATCTGAATTAATGTCATTATTAATACATGCAAATTCTATATCAATATTGTTTATTTCGCTTACATTTATTTTTAATTAAAAATAAAATACTGAATAGTTAAAGGATCACCGCCCTGTACATTTCTTACTTTCTTCTTCTTGTTTTCTTTCTTTCTTTCTTTTCTTTTTTTTTTTTTTAATAAACATATAAATCTAGAATATCGATCTGCCCATTTGTGAAAAGTGAATGCTCTTATTACATAACTTCCTATATATAGTTTTTGCTACTATAAAACTTTTTTAATGAATCGATTTTGATCAACTTTAACATTAAATATCTCTTAAAATCGATATTCAATTTAGAAACTGCCTGCATCAGTGTGCCTGCATCAAACATTTTTTTTTTTTTTTTAATACTACCACCAATTTTCATATTTTTGTGTGCTTTAGTTTTCTTAATATTCGCTGAGAAATACCCTGGGTCACAAAAAATATTATCAGCAGCGGTAACAACGTAAGTTACTGTTACTTTTTTTTTTTTTTTTTTTTTTTTTTTTTTTAAGAATAAAGAGATACAAATTCAAACTTTTATTATAAAATTTCTTCAAATTTTGCTCTCTCTCTCTCTCTTTATTATTATTATTATTATTATTATTATTATTATTATTATTTTGTTATGAATTACAATTTCTATTTAATAATATGATTTTTATGCTTTTAATAAATTAGCGACAGAAAATCCAAATTAAAGGAAGTTAACTAAAATATGTTGCAAATCAAAAATAAATTTATGGTATTAAAAAATTACAGTGTAAATATATGTGACGTTTATAGAAAAGTACTTGAATAGACATAAAGTATTAAAATAATTACAGTTAAAGTAACATGCTCCAATAAAACACACACCTTTTAAAATTTCCAAGTTATACAGAAAAATTAATAGCAAACTATTAAGATTTAAATACAAGACATTTTACAAAATCTTAAGTCTTTACCAGAACTCTTAATATCTACGCATTAAGGTATTAAAGAATTTTCTTTTATTCAAAAGATGAACAGCAAAACAGTTTATACAATGTTAATTAACGTTACGGTATCCTGCATAATTTAAAATTGGGGGCTTATTTCACGCTCTGAACAGAACAAATCGCAACATTCTAAAACACCTCTTCCAAAGTTAACAGATATCTGCCCACATCTAAAATGTTGCTAAACATTTTAAAACTTTAAACGCGCACTTTTGTTTCTTCTCCATGACCTTTTAATGAATTAAAGCACCTCCAGCTCTGAAACAGTGGAACCAATTAGGTCAACATTAAAACACTGGACCAAACTTTCGTCGTCAGCCTAGCCGCATTGTATACGCAATAAATATATGCAACGTAAATTACAGATGTCCCGTTTCTAACGTTTCAAATAATAAAAGAGGAGAAAGGGGCCTGGCCGAATTTCGATTCTAGTCTTTTGTCCTTAGCGGGCCCCGTGTGACGTTCCCCGATGACTAATGACCAGACGTGATTTTAGCGGACAACAACCGGTGTTGTTCTTTCGAAGTTTTAAACAACGCATCCACGCTTTGTAAAATTTTCCAAAAGCTGCTTGAAAGAAAAGTAGAAATTATCTCGCAATGAGTAATTTTAATTAGCATCAGAATTACCAACAATGCGATCTAAATGTAAATTATAAAAGACTAGACAAAACTTGTGTTACAGACAGAATTTAAAAATCAAATTGCAAAGATTTACCGGTATTCAATATTTTGAAGAATGGTAAAATTTTGAATGATTTAATACTCGTTGCAATAGTAATTTAATTAGAATTATAATAATATTAATAATAAAATTTAAAATGGCTATCTTCGAAAATGTTTGCAGATTTTTAAAGATACAGTGAAATGTTTACTGGATTGGATACACATTTAGAGAAATTGAGATGGTTGGCCATCTTTTTACAAAATGATTTCTTTTATTTCTTAAATATTGAACCTTGATTAAAGTTTTATAAATCATTTTATTCATTATACAATGAGTTATAAAAATAGAACAGGGACATTTGTGCAATATATTTGTAACAAATTTCTCGAAGTCATAAATTAGGAACGAAAAAAAAAAAAAATCATCATACTGAGAAAATAATTGTTTATGAATCAAATTCTAATTAATTTTTAATTGAATGAAAAGGGAAAACAAAAGGCTGCTTATACATTTCTCTGAAAATCATATCACGAAGTTTCATGTTTTTACTTTTAGAAATGAGTCTGTATCAGAAAACTTCATGCTGTTGAGAGTGAAAAAAAATTTTTTTTAGTATACCCTTAATATAAAAAGAGAATTTTTCACAAAATTCAGTTCCATATTCTTGGGGCATCATGTCCCAAAAGGACCTTGCACCATAAAATATAATTCAACCAACCAACTGTTCCATATTCTGTACCAAATAATTTCTCTTTTATTATTATTTTGTTAGAATTTGAAATGCGTAATTTACATTCATACAAATAACTCAAGCTCATCATAAAGGCAAAGTTTAGGAAGACTCTTAAAAAAATAATATTAATAAATTCTTAATTAGGATTCGAGTAACGTGGTTTAATTTTTCATTACATTTATATATAATTAAGTAATTAATTTCACAAAAATTATTATTTTCTCCAGGAAAATGGGCATCCAAAGTAGTAAAACAAAGTGGAAACTGCATTAATATTTTGCTATATCAAACTGGGCTCTGAATCCCTTATCAAACCTTTACTTCTAATAAATAAATGTACCACGACATATAGGAATAATGAATAACAATAATATCAATCATTAATAATATTAATAATAAAATGTTTATTAACTTATAATTTTACGTACCTTTAACGCCATATATCTCCAAAAAAAATTTCAGGCAAGAACCGTGAAAATAAATTATTTTGAATATTTTACAAATCATGGTGCATAAAACAGCGCTGTCTAAAACTGTACACTACACATTCACACCACTAACTACCGAAATCACCTTTTTTTCAAGTATACTCAAAAAAGAAATCCAGTACATGTGTTTTAGCTTAGTGATACATGTGTTTCAGAACATGTGTTGCTGAATAGCTTGCAGTTACAGAACAACTTAGCAAAATGCTTCAGGTGATAGGTGAAAGTAGTTAAATTAATGATTAACGACAAGTAACTGTATATAATGGGGTCGTAAGATGATACTGATAATTAGAATGATGGTGTGTTTTCTTTGACACATGTTTGAATGTGTAATTGTTAGTATCAAGTAAACAAGAAAGACTGATGATCCAATACAACTGGAGGATAAAGGAAGTCGTTATATTTTTAAGCATTTCACTGTAAGAGGCTTCCCCCCCCCCCCTTAGTTATTTTAACAACTAAATGAATCTCAGGCCTCTTTAACTCAGGCCTAACAACTAATTGAAGCCCTGGGCAAAGATAAATTAGGATTCCCCTTTTGAATTATTCAAATAAGAACTGATGGTCATTTATATGTGTATGTGTAATGTATAAGCATATTTTCGCACTTAGAATAAAAATAAGAAAATTTTTAACTTCTTCAATTGTAAATTAAATGCCTTAATTCATAAAAGTACACCCCTTTTTTCCTGACTACAGAACAAAATTCTTTTATATAACTTTAGCAATTTGTTATGGTATGATGGAATCTAGGAAAAAAGTGACCGGAAAAAAAGTTATCGGAAAAAAAGTGACCTAAATTACAAAAGCGGAAAAAAGTGACACGGAAAAAAGTGACAAGGAAAAAAAGTGACACGGAAAAAAAGGGACACGGAAAAAAAGTGACAAGGATTGATTTTGGGGAATTATTATTGATTTTGGGGATTCATTGGTTAAGTATGAAAGGGGGATTGGGGGGGGGGGGCTCATAATTTAGGTAAATGGGTTTTTCATGCTGAATTAACTGTTTTGGTTCAATTTTTGGATATACGTTCATACTGAAAAGACGCTTGCCTGATTAGTTTTGGGAAGGGACGATTCCCCCCCCCCCCCATCCGTCCTCAGTTAGATGAATGGGTTTTTATGCAGAATTATCCAACGTGTGTGAAATTTGAATATACAGGGCCTGACTAAGGCAGGGGCATGCGGGGCAATTGCCCCGGGCCCCTGGTTTGAGGAGGGCCCCCAAGGAGAGAAAAGTTTATTGTTAAAAGAGGGCCAAATGATATAAAATAGCAAAATATTACCAAAATTCTTTTTTTTTTAATTTTAAGGGGTCTTTTTTCTCCTACCCCCTTTGCTTCCCTGCCCCACGTTCCCTTAAAGTAATAGTTACATCATAAGAAATTAATAGTTAAAATTATTTATCATCTGTTATTATGTATAAAGATGTGAAATATAAATACTGAAATCAGTACTTGGTACAAAATTTATGCATACATACAATAGGTTTGAATTTTAATTTTAGTCATTTGAGTATAATTCACAAACATTTTTAAGATAGAAAGGGGCCACTCTAATAATGTTTGCCCCAGGGCCCCCCACTGTCTAAGTCGGGCCCTGTGAATATAGGTTCTTTTCGATAAGGCTTATGTATAGTATATAATGCATGAAGAGTTTTAATGGTTATATATAGAGGGAGAACGGGGGATAACCTTTCTTAAATTAAATTAATAACTTTTTACGCATAATTATCCGATTTGCTTAGAATTTTGGACATAGATTCATTATGATAAGACGTATCTCTGATTAGTTATGGAGTTCTTCTGCTTATTATAAAGGGTGGGGGGCGAGCAATTATCTCCCCCTTAAACTAGATAAATAGGTTTTTATGCAGAATTACTCCATGTATTTCAAATTTTAAATATAGGTTCTTACTGATAAGGTGGATCCCTGAATAGTTTTAAGGATTTGATATCTAAGTATTGAAGGGGAATAGAATATAACCTACCTTAAATTACATTACTTTTTACGCAGAATTATAGGATTTGCTACAAATTTTGGATTATAGATTCATTATGATAAGGTTTATCCCTATTACATATGGGGTTATTTTTCTAATTAAAAATTAAGGCGGGTGATTTTCCGATCCCCTTAAATTATATAAATTGTTTTTTATGTTCACTTATCCGATATATTTCATATTTTGGATATATGTTTTTTCTCATAAAGTTAGTCCCAGAATAATTTTAAGGGTTTAATGGCTAAGTATACTGTCAGGTTCTGAGACCACCTCTGCTAAAGATTGGAATTTCCGTTATTTCTCTATCTTAATCTCTTTTATATTATACCGGCTGTGTACTAGAATTTTCAAGGTGACATTCTTTCTTTGTTGAAGGGAGAATTGACAGGTAATCCTCTACAGGTGGTGAGTGAGAAAGAGGAGATTGCGGAGAGGCGTGTTCATCCGTCAGTGAGGTATGTGGATGATGAGCTGACAAGCAACATGTCACTAATCAAGAAAGGAATGTGGAATGTGTCCAATGGATAAGCCCAAAAGGGGGTTGACATTGGGGAAACACCGTGATTTGAGAAGAGCAAGTCTTATCTCAGATTAGTTCAGTTCGTATCTGGGTTCATACCTAGAGAGTAGTGTAGGACAGAGGTCCTGATAGGGTGTGCTCTGCGTTGTAGAGCGGAGGCAATGCGTATCTGGAGAGCAAGGGACACAGACGTCCTGGTGTTTAGTGCTCTGGGCCGAGAAGAGCAAGCCGAGTATCCATGTGTTGAGAGATTCGAAAGTGATCTCCGATAAAGTTAATCTAACGTGCATTGAGTGTGAGGTGGAAGGTGTAATTCGAATAGTACACAGCCAACCTTTACTGTATTTAATTTAATGTTGAACCGGATCACCTATATCCGAGTTGTAATTGTATATAATGGTAAATAGCGTATTTACTGTGTACATATATTCTAAATAAACTGTTAATTCAGTTAATTGACAGCGTCAGTGTTCATTTACACAATCCTCACAGTGGGTGACCGATATCACCTAGTAATATCGGTGGTGGCAGCTATAACTACCACGGACTTTCTTCAAAGTTGTGCGGGCTGAGAGGAACGTCCGACATATACAGTGGGGGAACGGAGGATAACCCCCCTTAAATTAATAAATGGCTTTTTACGCAGAATTATCTTATTTGATTCAAACTTTGAATGTGCGTTCATTATGATAAGGCGAACTCCTGATTATTTGTGGGTTATCCCCCGTTCATCCCTCTATACTTAGCCATTAAACCCTTAAAACTATTCAGGGATTTACTTTATTAGGTAAAACCTATATCCAAAAGTTGAAATACGTTGGATAATTGTGAAAAAAAAAATGTTATTTAAAGTGTGGGGGATTAATCGCCCGCTTTCCCTTATTTAATTAGCAAATGAACCCCATAATTAATCAGAGATACGCCTTCTTATAATGAATATACATCGAAAATTTGAAGCAAATCGGATAATTCTGCGCAAAAAGCCATTTATTTAATTTAAGGGTGTATTTCGATTCAAACTGCCTATTTTCCGATTTATTTTTAACTTCATTTTTACTCTCATATGCATCAAACTGGCAAATTGTCTTATTTAGAAAGTACACAAGGTGCCGTAATTGTCAATTCTTTGATAAATGCAGAAAATATTGCGAAAAAAGCAATCAAAAACGGCATTTTGAACAGATTTTCCCCTGGCGGGAGATCTGTGAACGAAAAAAAAGGGTCATACTGAGAAGATAATTGTTTATAAATCAAATTCTAATGAATTGAGCGTAAAAATACAGCACATGGCACCTTGTATATCTCTTCAAAAATATCCTCAGCAAGTTTCATGTTTCTACTTTTGAAAATGTGCCTGAAATTGTATCGGAAAATTTTGAGCTGTTGAAGGTGGTAAAGCGTTTTTTTTAATACACCCTTAAGGGGGTTTATCCCCCGTTCTCCCTCTATACATAGCCATTAAACCCTTAAAACTATTCAGGAATTTACTTTATGAGAAAGATCCTACATCCAAAATTTGAAATAAATCGGATAAGTGTGCATAATTTTTTTTTAAATCTAATTTAAAGCCGGGGGTAGTAATCACCCGCCCCCTTTTTAATTAGCAAAAGAACCCCATAAATAATCAGAAATACGTCTTATCATAATTAACCCATGTCCAAAATTCGAAGCAAATCGGATAATTATCCGTAAAAAGCCATTAATTTAAGAAAGGTTATCCCCCGTTCTCCTTCTATACTTAACCATTAAACTCCTAAAACTCTTCAGGCACTTTATACTATATATAAGCCTTATCGAAAAGAACCTATATGCAAATTTGACACAAGTTGGATAATTCTGCATAAAAACCCATTCATCTAATTGAGAACGGATGGGGGGGGGGGGTAATCGTCCCTTCCCAAAACTAATCAGGCAAGCGTCTTTTCAGTATGAACGTATATCCAAAAATTGAACCAAAATAGTTAATTCAGCATGAAAAACCCATTTACCTAAATTATGAGCCCCCCCTCCGATCCCCCTTTCATACTTAACCAATGAATCCCCAAAATCAATAATAAATTCCCAAAACCAATCCTTGTCACTTTTTTTCCGTGTCACTTTTTTTCTTTGTCACTTTTTTTCCGTGTCACTTTTTTCCGCTTTTGTAGTTTAGGTCACTTTTTTTCCGATAACTTTTTTTCCGGTCACTTTTTTTCCGTTTACCGGTATGATGAATTAGTAATTTCAACATATGGAAGAGTTGAAATTTGCAAAAAAAAAAAAAAAAAAAGCAAATATTTTATAATTTAATGTATGGATTTTTGTACCCCTTAAGGTCTGGGGCTCATGGGCAAAGTCCAGATTTGCCTATCTATATTAATAAAAGAACAAAACGCTCTGTCTGCGTGTGTGTGTGTGTGTGTGTGTGTGTGTGTGTGTGTCTGCGATGGCTAGCAAAATCTACAGCATGTACGAGGCTCAAAATTTTTTTGAGAATAGCTTCAAATCTCTCCTGATGCACCTGAGCTTCAGAATTTTGAAATTCTATTTATTAACTGAGTAATTAATTAAATTCCAAAGATCACTCTCATAAAAAATCGCCTTTTTTCTTCTTTTTTTCCCTTCATTTAGTTATGGTTGGTTGGTTGCATAAAATTTTCGCATAAATAATTAAAAAAGCTGGAACAGACCTTTAAAATTCATAGACTGGCAAACTATCAGTTTAAATGATGATTTTTAATCACAGCCGTTGTAAACCATGGAGGAAAAAGATAGGTGGTGGTGAAGTAAAGCGAAAAAAGGGTTGCAATATTAAACCATTTATCGCTTAAATTTTAATGTCCCAAACAAAAGCATGTGGAAGGGATTTTGTATTAATAAGACGAATTGAAAGAAATGAATTACAGCTGAAGCATATTTTACGAAGAAATAGTAATTTTTTTAAATGGTCTTTTTTTCTATTATATTATTTATTTTAAAAAAGTGTTTGCTTTTAAAATAATTGAAATTGATAAATTCGAAATAATTAAATGTCAAAATAAAATTAAATAAAATATTGAAAACATTTGATTTGAACTAAAAATACGAATTTGAACGAAAATATTCTAATGAATCATAACCAAATCCGAACAAGACAAAATAATTTCCAAGGACATGAACTCCATGAATGGTTAGGTAACATTTGGGTTGCGATTAGGTTGCAATTACATTACGGTAAGTCTTTGATTTTATTTAATTTCACGTTAGGTTACAGTTAGATTACGGTTAGTTTAAAGTTAAGTTAAAGTTAAATTGCATTTATGTGATGGTTAGAATAAGAATAGGTTACAATAAAGTGACGGCTAGGTTACAGTTATGTTATATTGAAGTTACGGTAGGGTACTGTTAAATCGCAGTTAGGTTACAGACAGATTATGGTTACGGTACAAAAGTTTACGGTTAGGAATTTGTCCACATATTACGTATGCTTTGATTAAAAATATACACTTTTGTTAAATGGCTCTGAAATTATAATACTATATACCAATCTTTTATCATTGCGTATCGATTTCATCCACGGTATAGTCGGATTTAAGAGTGATATAATTAGTTTGAAATTCAAAATATCTCACTTGGGATTTCTATGCGAAAAAAATAATTAGTTACGTGATTTAACAGTAAATATCAACACTTTAACACGAAACTAACGCAGTCGTTGGATACATGTTCCTTCCCGTGTTTCTCATTGCTCATTTTAAGTATCTTTAGAGCTTAATATTAGTTGTTGTTTTTAAAACCGATTTTTCACAAAATCAGCTGCGACATATCTCAGACAATGCATTTCTTCATGCTTCCAGTTAATGATAAAATCATACAAATTTCAAGTTCGTTTAATATTGTTAATACGGACCCGGGCAACGCCGGGCGGGTCAGCTAGTATGGTAATAAGGGCCTTAATAGGGGTAATAAGATTAATCTTTGTAGTAATTTGAAATAGAATAATCAATCAAAATCTTTTAATCTGAAATGCCAAGAAATAAGACGTATATCTATGCACATTAAAGTAAAAATATTTATGCACTTTTGAAAATTTCAGGAAACTGTCAGAGGGAGAAATACAGAGACTCATTGTCTATTATTAAAAAAAGTAAAAAGTGTAGACAAGCACTGACACTTAAGTACTTCACTTATGTATTGGTATTAATTTAGAAGATAAAATACAGTGAAATCTGTCTAAGGCGGAATCGCTTGGGACTGAAATAAAATTCCGCCTTAGACAGATTTCCGGCTTAGACAGAAAAACTTTATAGACACCCCATTCACACAGTATTAAACATTTATTTGGCTAAAAGTTAAAACTAATGTATCTTTATTTTATTTTTTTTATTAAATACATACGAAATCTTTACATATTTTTATATATTTGTAATAATAAATAATTTACATTCAAATTGATAGTACACATACATACAGTAAAACCCCGATAATTCAGATTAATTGGGACCAGATCCAATCCGGATTATCGAAAAAATTTCTGCTGTGCTGTGACTTTTTTTTTTTTTTTTTTTTTTCATTTCTAAGTGGTTTAAATAGAAAATTGGGAAAATTGGAATTGGCAAACTTAGTGATACATTAATGTTTCTTTGAAAGATAACATCAAAGAGTTTAAATAAGAAAGCTTAAGGTATTCTTCCAAAAAGATTTCGGAAAAACTTTTATTTTATATTCAGAATACCACGATGAAACAAGTTAATGTTATAGAAATCAGCCAATCGCTTCTCAAACTTAAAAAAAAAAAAAAAAAAAAAAAAGACCTAACCGATCCGGATCAACGGGGTCCGGATTAGCGGGGTTCTACTGTACCAGTATCAATCAAAATTACAGATTTTAGTGAAAATAAAATTATACTTACCTTATAAATGCCTTTAAATTATGTTGTCTTAAACTTATTTAGAAAAAAATCGAATAATATTGTTGTCTATTTTTTTTTTTTTTTTTTTTTCCGTAGCACATTGTGTTTTAGTTCACATTGGTATAATTTCATAATTGTTTCGCCCTTTGTAAAAATTCTGTAAATCTGACACAGCAATGTTTTTGGAAACATCTTGATTTCCGTGATTTTCCGATTACTAATGGCTTTTCCATTTTTCCTTTCATATTCAAGCAAAGAAGCCCAGTCATATATAATTATAAAATCATCCCCAAACTACTGTCAACTATCAGTGACGACCTTTCATAGCCGCTGGGAATGCGACTGGACAATACATTTCTTTATGAAAAGAAAATTTTCCTGCCATTTATATTTCGCAGGAAAATTTTCTTCCGTCTTAAACAGTAAATTTGCTGCCTGGGACCTAAAATGAATGTCCGGTTCCGCGTTACACAGATTCTTTCCGTCTTAGGCAGATTTCTCGGAAATCTGTATGTTTAAAAACGTGGGACTCTAAAATATTTCCGCCTTAGACAGATTTCCGGCTTAGGCAGATTCCGGCTTAGACAGATTTCACTGTATATTATTACTATGAAAACATTAAATCTAGCTTTCGATAAAGGCACTAAATGGACTCACGAGGTGTTTAGAAATTAAAATACAAAACATTGAAAATTTCTGAAACTTTTTTTTTTAATGATTGTATAATTTTTTTTTTAATTATTAAAATCAAACTTTGAAATATTTATTAGACTAATATCTAGGTAATTCGATTTAGGCAAGAGTAGAATGAATTCTAAAAATGAGGATACAACAGTTTTAGCGGAAATTTTATGATAAGTTGCTATTTTTCTTATTTTGTTTGATATTGCTATTTTTATGATATTAAATAAAATATTTTTACTCTCATTCACAATTTTTCCTCTTAATGTTTGATATTTTTTGGATCATTTGAAAAAAAAAAATCCCTTCTCTTCTCTTTTCTGTGACGCACATTTCAATTACTTTAAAAATATGCAATTCTTGCTCATAACACCAATAAAAATCCATTCTTAAATGCATAATTGAAAGAAGCTAACGCAATATGTTTCAAAATAATGAATCCTTCTTGATCAAGCGCAATTCTCTATATGGTAGCATTATATTCATTTTTCTATATATATATTATTGACTGCCAGATATATAAATTTACTTTCTTATATAACTACATTGTAAAGAAAATCTGTAATTTTTTACAGCAAAAAAATTGCATTTCCTACAGATAAAGCTGTTAAGTTGGTCAATTCTGGCAAGAAATATTTGCTGCCAATATTTCCAATGTAAAGCCAAATTTTCTGTAATAATAGGAATTCATTGGAAATATTTCCTGAGTAAAATCAATATTGGTATTTTATTTGAAATATTTCCGACGAATGAAACACTGGGCTTTCATATTATATGTGATATCGGTTTGCTACTTTGCCATTTAATTCTTGATTTCTTCATAAATTAAAAAGGCCTAGTATTTTATCTTCTCATAAATACTGCCCATTGACCATTTTATCTCATAATCCCAATTCGCCCACTCCGAGAAAATAAATCGTGCGGCGTGGAACAACCTTGTTACGGGAGTTAATCACAAAACTTATGACCTCTCAATAAGATAATACAATACAAACCCCTCAAAAGATTTCAACTTGAACCGCAATTAGGCAAAATGAAAGCAAGCTGTTTGTTCAGTCTGCTGGCCACTTGGAATTCATTTTAAATCCCGCTAGCTTACTGAGCAATTATGCTTACTATAACCTCATTAAACTCCAGTTGGGCAGCCTTTTGCACTGCCAGCTATTACCTTTTGAAATTAATATTTGCGTAAGGATATAGGTTTCAAATATGCTCTCAATATTTAGAGGGCTTTACTCCCAAGTTATTGTTTAAATCATTTTAGGAGAAGTGCGCTCGAATAATAAGTGTTTCAATTTTGAAATGGACTTTAAGTTTCGCGTCCAGTTTTCGACCGGGGGAAAAGTTTTATTATGAGTTTTAGAAAGTCAGTGTTGGAAACTAAAATCCGCCCCGGCTTTGGCATAGCGGAGCTAATTTGGGGGGAAGTTGAAGCAAACTATCGAAATGTAATTTCGCCGTGTTTGTTGCTTGTAAATGAAATTTTGGTATTGTGAAGAGTTTCGGTGATGAAAAATTGGTGAAGGTTGGATTGACTGTGTGGTTTTAATATTAGAATAGTTAGAGGCGAGTTTGGCAGACAGAATTCATTAAATGTGTTGGAGATTAAATTTTCATAGTTTGATGTTAGCATTAATATGTAGCTATGTCTGTCGTTTCATTTTCAATTCTTTGTTATGAGCAGAGTATTTTGCGAACTTTCTTTCACTTAAATTCGTTATTTATTGCATTCATACATAAGGAGGGCTTTAGCATCAATAACAGGATGGGATAACATGAGTAGCACTAGTGATAGGAGAGGGAGAGTGTTTGAGAAATAAATTATTTATTTATTTATTTATCTATTACTGATGAATAATTACTGATGATTCATTATTTAGTACATTATTAGTATTAGCACATTATTTACTGTATCGATTTACTATATTAGCTTTCTAATATGTTGACAATTTTAACAAAATTTCCACGCTAATTCATTTTATTGATTTGCTTTCTCCGTTCAGTTAGTCCTCTTTTATCATCAATAGCTTTTCTCAGTGTTTAAAAAATACATTATATATATAATATATATATACTGATGAGTAATTTATTATTTAGTGCATTACAGTATTAGCACAATATTTACATTCTTAGATTATTAGGTCAGTTTTATAATATATTGTTGAATTTCTCAAAATTTCCATGTTTATTTCATTCATTAATTTGCTTTCTCCTTTCAGTTAATCCTCTTTTATCATCAATAGCTTTTCTCATTAAAATATTAAAAAAATTAAAAAGAACTTCCGTAAAACATTGTTTGCCTTACAATGTTTTAATATGCATACATATATATACATATACCAGGTGTCCCAAAAATGACTGATGGATTTTAAAATTCAATAACTTGCAAACAGTGACAGCTATTTAAAATTTTTTTGCAGGACGGTTATGTATAATGCCAGGAGTTTTTTTTTTTTTTTTTTTTTTTTTTTTTACAGTAATTTTTTACTTTAGCTCGAATTTCAAACAATAGATGACGCTGACGGCAATTGAAGCCCAAGTTGACGCCGAAACTGACCTCACACAGCACTGATCACCTGTCCTTCAATCGCCATCAGCGCCATCCATTGTTTGAAATTCGAACTAAAATAAAAAATTACAGTAAAAAATCTCCTTACATTATACATAACTTTCCTGCAAAAACTTTTTAAGTAGCTCTCACCGTTTGCAAGTTATTGAATTTTAAAATCCATCAGCCATTCCATCAGCCAGACATCCGATATATATATATATATATACGTTTGTGCATATATTTAAAAAGCATTATTTTCTTTTATGCTTTTTATCCTTTTACGTAAAAAAATAATGTAAGAATTACATTATATACAGAGCTATACAAATGTAAACTTATAGATATTATATTTCCCAACTTCAAACATTCTTACCATCAATAGCATCAGTCATACTTTGATGTCTAAGATGTTAATATCATTATAACTTAAACGAGTAAAGAACCTGTCATGTTTCAATCGCTATAAGGTTGGGGAATGGGCATTTAAAAATAACCTTTTTTTATAAAAATACACACACACTAAGAAAAAAAAAAAAAAATACTATACGTGCATATTATAGACATATAAATTCATTTAGAGAATATTTTCTACAATACACTAATATTTGAAGGCATAGAAAAGGAAAAATTTCATTTAAAATTCATCACAAAAGAAATACTCGTTCATTTTTAGTTTACTTCATTATTATTATTTTTAATTCAAGAACAGCGTTTATTTAAACTTATTTATAAAATGAATAAACAACAAAGAAAAAAAAAACCTTCAGAAAAATTAAAGTTGTTATTGAGTATTTGGATTATTTAAACTTATCAATAAAATAAATTTAAAAAAAAAAAAGAAAAAAAACTTCAGAAAAATTTAAGTTGTTATTGAGTATTTGGATACTACTAATCTGGTTGTTTGTCGAAGTTAGTAAACATAAACCATCATGATTTAAATTGAAATTCACCGAATATGTATATATACTCATGAAAAAATAAAGAAAGAAAAGAAAAGAAAACTTTAGAAAATAGCAAACCACAAAATAAATGCTTTGTTTCTGTTATTATTACTATTATTAATTTGCATATGTGTTGATGCAGTTTAAAGTGCTGTGAGAGTAATTTTCGCCTAATCTGATTAATTTAAATATTTAATTTGATAACTATAATATACATAAATCTCTGGGTGTCACGGCTCGCTTTTTATCCTGATCTTTCATTAGTGCCACCGTTTACCTTGTAATTCAGGCTCACATAGTCAGAATATTATTCTGTGAGTCATCCCAATGGGACAATATAGCACCTCACCGGCGGCTCACGGCTTCCTTTTGTCCCCTACCGGCCGCCCCTACCAAATGGTGAGGGGCCTGTAGGTAAATTTAAAAGGTTGCCATATTATTGTAAATCATGCCAAAATAATTATATGAAGGAAAATACAAGGCATGATCAGGGTTCGATTCTTACTCCGTGGGTTATGACCTGGAAACAAAACTTACATAGGAACTTTCAGATAGCGGATAACTTTATTTAGCGAATACATTTTCTATTTCCTATACTCTTACATATTTTTGAACTTTTAACTCTTAACAGTGGATAAATACCGGGGTCCAAAAGTCCCTTCTGCAGATTCTACTGTATATTTATCAAATAATGTATGATGAAGAAATCTAAAAAATTTCAGCATTTTTGCTTTTTTACGCAGCAAATCCACCTACTTTAAACCCCCCCCCCCTTTTTTTTTTCATTTTTTCATTATTATTTTTTAATACTCTCCTTTTTTTTCAATTATCTATGCAGCTATTCAATCTCATTTGAAAATTGGTAATAAGTTTGAAAAAAAAAAATATGGAATAATAGTAGACTTACTTCTCTCCAATTTTTAATTAAAAAATTCATTTTTAAATGTTTAATTGTTAAAATCAGTGTTGAATTCAGGTAGTGGCCCAGGAGAGGACATCTCCCCGGAGCAATAAAATCCCCCCCCCCCCCCTCTGGAAATTTTGAGATTTTCAATAGCCAAAATGAGCAATTTTCCCCTTGAACTTCATAATGTCACACACGGAGCCGACATATGTCCCTCCCGGAGAAAAAAGTGTCTGAATTCAACACTGGTTAAAATTACTCTATATTAGAATTATTTTCATTTCTCATGATGTATTAAAAGTATGAATGCCGACCAAAATAAATCCAAGAATGAGCACGATTTTGGTATAGATGTGCATTGCACGTAATCCACTAACAGGGCAGATTCTTTTATTTATTCTTTTACCTATTAAACGGAAAGATTAAACAAGAAATAAGCTAAATTATGAAATTTTAGTTGGAAAACCCAAGTAAGGCAATTTTTAAAAATAGAACATGAAAATAAATTAATTAAAATAAATTAAAATGCAATAAATAAGAAAAAAATAAACTTTTACCTCTTTGTGCCCTTCAGAAATTTCGTGGCCAGGGCACGGGCCCCGAGCACCACCCGTGTGATAGTCAGGCTCTGATCTTGGTCAAATCATATTCTTATTAAAAAGAGAAATGCAATTTCTATTCTCATTCGCCTAAATTCATCAGTTATTCTTTAATTAGTAATTACTACCTGGAGTAAGTTTATTATTATGTTAACTTTTTTAATCACAAAATAATTTAATTTTCTTTTAAAAATATCGAAAAGATTTTTTTTAATTATCATTTCTTTTTAAAAGCCATGTATTTTTCATATTCAAATTAATCTTCAAAACGTCATTCTTTTGACACTGGAGCAATGCATTTTCACAGAAGAGATAACAACTGATTCATGTGTAAAGTTCCCTCCAAACTGATAGTTGTCTTGTTGATAGATACCAACTGATGGATACCGATTGTTGTCTTATTGAAAGAAAAAAAATATATATAAAAAACGGTGACTTTAAAATAACTCACTAAAACATTATAGAATAAGTAAATCTTCAGTAAGTATTGAAACACCTCTCATGAGCTTTATAATACTAATCCAGAAAAAAAGTCAGGTAATAGGTGAAATTTGGTAATAGGTTAAAAAGTTGCATTTGGACGATTCAATTGCAGAACTAAAGCTGAAGAATTCAACAAGAATTATTCAATAAAATATTAGAAGCTATTTATTTCATTATGCATATGTCATTCAAATACTGGAAATTTTATATTGATAATTTGTATGCATATTTGCATAAATTGAAAATTTAAATTCGTTCTTCATTTTTATGGAAAGAAAACAATTTTATCATCTATAATCCTTGAAACTTATCCTTTTTTTATTTGACAAAAAATATTAGCTGCATAGTGATTAAATTTAATGATGATTAAATTTAATCATCAGAGATACTCGGCCAAGCATTGTAACCCGCCGCTGACATCCTATCTCGCAGCATGACGCTAGAATTGAAATTCTGAATAGGGTCGTCATGTGGGAACCAACACAGAGGTATTGGACAGGAATCGAGGTGAATCCATCACCTGAGTGATCTCCAGCTTCGAGTGGGCCGGAAAACAGGAAAAAGGGGAGCTGGACTTCTACTGAAAGGGTGGTCACGTGGCTCCGAGGATTAGCTATTGTGTCGGGATTTTTTTTTCCGCTCTTTCACCCTCCGGCTTTTCATATCGCATTATTTTTATTGTTATTCCTCGATTATTTAACAGATACTGGAGCAGGAGCGTCCGCTTCCACCCTATATAATTATGATAAATGAGACGACGGGATGGGGGGTGGATTTACCTTTTGGATGTCGGTTGGGAAAAATTGTAGGTTGAGGAGTAACTTTAGAGTTGACTACATTTTGGTTTAATTTTTTTAAGTGTTGCGGGACTGCTTCTCGTTACTTGTTATCTTTTGTATTTTTTTTTCTTTTTTTGACTCCTTGCTTTTGTGGGCAAATTGTATTTGCTGTACAGTGCTCAGATTAGTGCAGTTTTAATTATTTTTATTTTAGTTTTGCAATTAAATGATTTCAAATGAGTAGTTTTCTTTTTAAAAAAATCTTTGCTCATAAGTTTTGAAAATGAAATTAAGGCATTTCTGTAAGTATAAAGCGCATAAAATTTTCTATAATATTAAACAGTAAACAATAAACAGTAAACTCTCTGTAAGGACGGGATACTAGAAAAGATTTTCAAGTTTCCGAGAATCCATAGACATATAGTGAAACCTGTTTAAGGTGGAAAACTGTCTGCTATGGAAATTTTTCTCAGCTCCGATCAGTTCCGCTTGAGACAAAATTAACTGTATATATTTTTTTTCTTTTTTTTTTAACAAATAAATAAATATATACATAATAATAAAGATTCAAATATTTCTAGCTAGACATTGAAAATGCATATTTCATTAAGCGAGAGATGTTTATTTACATTCTGGATGTCGATTGGGAAATTTTGGTTTAATTTTTTTAAGTGTTGCGGGGCTGCTTCTCGTTACTTGTTATCTTTTGTGTTTTTTTTTTCTTTTCTTCTTCTTCTTTTTTCCCCCTTTGACTTTTTGCTTTTGCGGGCTAATTGCATTCGCTGTACAATTCTGAGAGTCATGCAGTTTTAATTAATTTTATTTTAGTTTCACAATGAAATGATTTTCAAAAGAGGAGTTTTAATTGAAAAGTTTTTCACTCATAAGTTTTGCAAATGAAATTAAGGTATTTTTGTAAATATAAAGCACATAAAATTTTCTATAACATTCAACAATAAACACTAAACTCTCTGCAAGGCGGACTGTGTGCAAGACGAGAATCTGTCTATCTCGAAAAGATTTTCAAGTCCCCGGGAATTCATAAAAATAGAGTGAAATTTGTCTTAGGCTGTCTGCTATGAAAAATTTTCTTGGGCCCGATCGCGATTTTGCCTTAGACAGAGTTTGCTGTATATATTTTAAGAATAATAATAATGATAAAAAGAGTCAAATATTTCGAACTAGATACTGAAAAAAACATATTTCGTTAGGCGAGACATTTTCGTTTCACATGAGAAAAACTTTAAAGTGGGGTGTTTCTTTAGAATTGACAATATTTTTTTATTTATTCTTTTCAAACTTTATGAAATTGATCCTAATTAATTGTTCCTTATATATATATATATATATATATATATATATAAACTTCGGTAATAGCGAGTTGATCTCACCGTCATACGTGAAGACATATTTCGTAAATAGGGGGGCGGGGGATCCAAATGAAAATGGTATCTAAATCGGAGTATGAGTAAAATGATGTAGTGGAAAGGGAAACTCAAATTTCCTGACAACTTCCCATTGTCGTCATTCAGTTTGCTTCTTAAACATCTTTCATATCACAAGCGGAAGTTATCCTAGATAATTATTTTTCCCATTCGTCATAAAACTTCTCAATCATATCAGTCAGATTATAAGAGAATTCGGATTATTAAAATATAAACACACAAGCAACAGTTGCCATAAAATGGTTTAAAAAAAGCATTCCAATTTAAAAAAGTTTTATTTTAACCCTGAAAATGCTACCAAAATTATTATTGGTTATAATATTATACCTAACAAAACATAAGAAAACTAAATAAAGTCTTAAACATTTCTTATTATATATAAAACTGCGCCATACATGTTATTTGTGAAACTTAAATTAATTTGGACCTGAAGAATCTGTCTCTGTTCCACAAATATTTCTATATTTCCAATGTTTACTGAATTTTCAATTCCCTGTTTCGGTTGATATGATATGTTTTAATTTTTCTTAAAAAAGAAAAAAGAAAAAAAACATAAACTTAATTTTTAATTTTCAAAAAGTTAATTTATAACTCATATATTTAAATATATTCTAAATAGTTTTTTTTTCTCATATTTCTACATTGTATAAAAAGAAATTACTACCCGAATTAAAATACATTTTTCTAATATTTCTATTTTATGTAATTTTTCATTTTATGCCTGTGTATTTTGTTATAGAAACTTCATGAATTTAAATTGATTTTTATTTGATGAATTTTCTACATAACGAAGTGTTTAAGCGCAACAAAGAGTCTCCGTTAAATGAAAGTTTCACGTGTAATGGCATTAATAAATTCAAAAAACAAAGGATTCTTTAAACCTTTTTCGTATTTATTTTAAGTTTTCAAGAAATATATATAGATACACAAATGCATATGACTAAATGACAAACACTAAAATGAAATGAAAACGATATACAAATCGGAGTATGAGTAAAATGATGTAGTGGAAAGGGAAACTCAAATTTCCTGACAACTTCCCATTGTCGACATACAGTTTGCTTCTTAAATATATTTCATATCACAAGCGGAAGTTATCCTAGATAATTATTTTTCCCACTCGTCATAAACATTCTCTTCATTACAGTCAGATTATAAGGGAATTCGGATTTTTAAATATAAACACACAAGCAGCAATTGCCATTTTCTTTTTTCCAAAAAAGCATTACAAATTTAAAAATGTTTTATTTAGTCTTCAAAATGCTACCAAAATTATTGTTGGTTAATACTGTACCTAACAACATATAAGAAAACTGAATCCAATTAGAAAGTTTTAAGTAATTTTTATTATATATAAAACTGCATTTTCGAATTTTCTTCGTTTCTTAAAAAAGGGGGGAGGGGGCTACAGCTATGTAACATTTTAGCCAAAAATACTGCTAATAAAATAGCCAGTATTTATTATTATTATTATTATTTAATAGATAGTTGAGAAGTAATGCTCCTGTTTACATGGTTACCAACTTTTATGCTTTTTATTACAACTATTTTTTAAATAATAATCTTTGCTATATTTAATCGCAAATAATGCAAAGGTTTTTTTTTTTTTTTTTTTTTTTTTTTTTTTTTTTTTTTTTTAATAAATAATGTTAGCGGGAAAAGCGTAACAGTTGGCAATTATGCTACTAGTACATTCGACAATTATTAAGGCTGATCGTCCCTTAATTTTTTACTTCCCCTTGGTAATATCAAGTTTACAGCGTTTTATGCATTCTTATATTTAAAATATCTCCTATGGGTATTAAAATTTTTTACTTCTTTTTGCAATAATCTCTTCTTTAAAAAATGGTCATTTTACTTCTTACTTCTCAAAATATTCCTAAAATCTATGTTTAGTTTAATATTTTGTGTGTTAACAGCGGACGAATTGGGAGTAAAATTTTAACACTTCCTATAAAATTAAGCATAGATTTTAGAAATATTTTGATAACAAAGAAAAAGAGAGACATCTTTAAAGAAGACGAGCACACAGGAAACAAAGGTTAAAAAAATTAATTTTCCGATTATGTATTTTAAATATAAAAATTCATCCGTAGACTTAACGGGACCCGGGTCACATTTTAAAATATTTTTTATTTATTGAGTTAACATTTGAAATGTTTTGTAATAGTTAGCCATATTATTAATAAACAAAATCACATGATAAAACGTATGCTTAAAAATAATTTAAAATTTATTAAAAAAGTAAAATAAAATTTTTATAACTTCAAGTATTTTTTGTAGAATTTCAATTTTTCTTTTCATATAAATAAATAGAAATATATAATCGTTTATTTTGGTTCAACATTTTAAAAATTATTAATTTAAATAAAAATTAAAAATATTTAAAATAAAAATTTGAAAAAAATATAACTTAAAAAAATCATATTTTTAAAAATACAGTCGAGTCTCTCTATAACGAAACTCCATTCAGCGAATTTCTCTATAAAACTAATTTTTACAAGGAAATGTTAATTTTTCATTGATTACATTACAAAAAATCTCCATATAGAAAAGTATATATCTCCATATAACGAATTTTTCAGAAAAGTTCCTTTATTTTTTATGAAAATGCTTCAATTTATTTGTGAAATTTATTTTCCAGCGCTGATTCCTGGCATCTGTTTCATAGCTGCATATGTGCTACCTTATCTATATCCAAAATAGGCATTCACCCCACACTCCCCCCCCCCCTTAAAAAACCCACTTCTTAACAAAATGTCGATCGCATTCTTTCATGATATCGCCTGACTTTGTTTCAACAAAGATGAGTATGCATTTTTGGAAATTTTTGTCCCCCCCCCCCCCCTGAAATAAAGGATATTTTCGCGCATTTGAGATAAATTTACTTTTTTATTTAAAAAAAAAAATGTTGATATTTTATCTAGAAAATAACGGTACGTACAATCGCTCAATAAGTGTTAATTTTCTGTTTTGAAACTGTTTAAATAATCAAATTTATGTTTAGCGAATTATGTTTAGCATTTCAAAACCTTAATTAAACAACCCAAACATCTAAAAAAAACTTTACTCATAAAATGCAAATTTTTTCGCCATTCTCTATTCAACGGATTTTTCTATATAACGAATTTTTTGAGTGAACCATAGATTTCGTTATATAGAGACTCGACTGTAAATATATATATATATATATATTTTCAAATTTTCTGAATCGTAATTAAAGTAAAACAATTGAAAAAGACATGTTCCAAGTTTGAACCATTTATCTCATCACATGGCTCTTGAGTTTTATAAATTTAAATAAGAAAAATGTTAAAAAAAAAAAATAAAAAAAAAAAAAAACATTATGAAGAAAAATGCATTTTCAAAAGAAATTATTTCCATAACAACCATTGCTTGAAAGCTTAAAAAAACCCCCTAATAATTAATATTTTTTGTTCAAATTAATATACAGACATGATTTAAACATTATTTAAAGAAAAAAAGAAAAAAAAGAAAAAGTTTTAAATGCAGTGAATAATAAAAAAATGGAGATTTTTGTGTTTCGGACCCCTTTAACAATAGCGAGGGAAATACGGAAACCAAGTGACGAGCAGCCTTAAGGAAATTAATATAAAAATGAGAATTTCAGCAATCAAAACCTTCATTAAAATAGATCATATAGCATAGCAATAATTGTTACAGAAAATTTCTTATACATCATCTTTATCAGTTTCTTAAGCTCCGAAATATTTCCATAACTTTACTTAAATTACAATATTCTGAACTGCTATCCAATAACAATCATGCATAAAATTTAAAACTCGAGTAATTTTACATTCGCATTGCCCTTTTCTGTAAGCAGACCTAGTATTCATGAATCTTCAAAATAAGAGGCCAATGAGCATTAATAAGATATGCCAGGTAGAGGGCGGAATTCGTGGCCGAAGCATGGACATCGGCAGCAATTAACTTCAGTTACTAGGATACCCTTTTAATCTTTAAGACCCCGAGACAGCATACGATATCATTATAACGACTAAAATGTAGAATTCCTCGGGCATACTTATCAAGCTTTAAAAGGTGGCCGAGTGAAATGAAATGCTTCAGAAAATTAAAGGTTGCGGATTACTCTGAAATATTGTTACCCTCGATATACAAGTCTAGACATTATTCAATATTTAGAAGCAAGAGAAGGCGCATTGTAATGAACAACTTGCCCTTGTGCAATTGATTAGTCAATTTAACCTGCAGGTGTATTGGCATTGCATGTAAAATAACTTCGGAAGAATTGCATTGCATTTATTATTTTTCCTGCAATATTCATATGAAGAAGAAAGGGGCTGTGCAAATAAAACGTTATCAACTTCTTCCTAATTTTGGACCTCTCTCCCCCCCCCCCTTTTTGAAATCATACGTTATCATCCGTTTCCTCCCCCCCCCCCCCAAATAATGATATCTTTATCAAAATGGTGTATTTTTTTTTTCTCTTTTTCTTTTTTTATTTTACTTTTAGAGTTTATTTCTTTTGTTTGGAGTGACATACAAAATTGGTTGTGTTTATTTTTTGCATGGTATTGATTCAATGAAGAGAAGTCAACAAAATATTACTTTATGTCAAATAACACTTTTAAAAAATAAATACTATTTAAAAGTATTTTATAACAGCGTTTTGTTACATAATGCATCCAACAATAATAAAATATTGTTGCACTTGCCCCGAATGGAGGAGGGGTGGGACATACATAAAAATTCTTACCGAAAAACAAGAGAACAACATTCTATCTTTTTAGGTTTTATTTAAACACAAGTTTCATTTCAAATATACTATACATATGGTTTCTCGACCGTTATTATGTATGTATACACAGCAATTTCAAACGTTGGGGTATCTATATTTTAGAATGAAACAATTTTATAATAATTTAGTGATTTTACTAAGTTTGTTTTTTCATAAAAATAGGTAACGGACTAAAAAAGATTTTTAAAAGACAAAATCCTCCCCTTAACGATATCTTACGACATTATGTGTCAACCCCCCCCCCCCTCCTCTCTAAAATGATAACGTTATATATGACAGCCCCAAAGTAATTCATTCGTGGAAATTTCGGAATTTCAGTTTTTTGATGGATTTTCTTGATTTTTTTTTTTTTTTTTTACTGTCCTGAATACGATTTCATTATTTTCGGATCGATGTCTATTTGTGTGCTGCGAACAACCATTTCAATCAATTTAGAATATTCCACATTCTTATAATTATTCTGTTGTAACACAAAATATATAAGATGAACTTTAAAATGTTCAATTTTACTTTTGAAGGTGATTAAGATATAATCAAATAAAGATGCAATAGTTAAATTTATCCAAAACATCTTAGTACTTTCAAAGGCTCTTCCTCAGAGAATATTTTTCTTTATTTATACAAATACGTGATTTCTTATTTAAAAGGAACGAGCTAATAATCATTACAGTTGAAAGTAAAAGTAATTTTTTGGATTAAATTTAATGAAAGAAGGTACAGTAGAATCCCGCTAATTCGGACCCCGTTAATCCGGGTCTCCGGATAATCCGGATCGGTTTGGTCATTTTTTTTTTTTTTTTTTTTTTTTTTTTTTTCAAGTTTGAGGAGCGATTGGCTAATCTTTACAACCATAACTTGTTTCATCGCCGTATTCTGAATTAAAAAAAAACTTCTTCTGAAATCTTTTCGGAAGAATTGATTTAAATTATTTAAGGGTGATCAAAAAGGTGATCAATCTTAAATCAAAAAGGGCAACTTTGTGACACATGCTTTAATTTATTTTTGTTCGGAAATGCATGAAAATAATAGGTGTTGTTATTCAGAAACTGTCTAATTGCACCTCAATTTTCTTTTTTTTTTAAAAAAAAGCACAATAGATTTTTCATAACGAGCCTTCAAAGTTAATACTTTTGAGCACATTTTCCGACAAAAGCAGAAAAACCGGTCGAAAAGCAGGAGAAAAACGGGTGATTACGTCATCGAAATAGCTTAGAACTGGATAGTTAATTTAATTATCATAAAATGGAAAAATAAGTTCAATTCGAAATCGCTTCCATGGTCAGGCATTCCAATTTTATAGTTTTCTCTTAAAAAATGAATTTGTAAATGTGTCAAAACGTTTTGCGCTTGTTGAGCGGGGCAGTTGAGAACACCCTTAAACTTTCTTATTTAAACTCTTTGATGTTACCTTTCAAAAAGAAACAACAATGTATCACTAAGTTTGGCAAATCCAATTTTCTATTTAAACCACTTAGAAATGCCATAAAAAAAATCACAGCACAGCAAAATCTCGCACAGCAGACAATAACAAACTTTTTTATTTCAAAGTAAACATTTTTACTGTCTGTAAATATTCAATAAGTCTAACATAAAGGTAATTTTCTGTAAGTATGTTTTATTTTATTTCATTTTTTCCTAATTCTCCGGATAATCCGGATTTTCGATAATCCGGATTGGGTCTGGTTCCAATTAATCCGAATTATCGGGGTTTTATTGCATTATCTTATTATTTACCTAATTATTATATTCCACTCTGTATTCATTCGTCACTTTTCTTTTTTAATTATCTGGCAATTATTAATAATATATATCTTCTCTATATTAAGTTTAATCCAAAAAACTATTTTTACTTTCAACTGTAATAATTATTGGCTGGTTCATTTTCAAAACATAATATACCGGGTGTCCCAAAAATGACTGATGGATTTTAAAATTCAATAACTTGCAAACGGTGACAGCTATTTGAAAAATTTTTGCAGGAGGGTTATGTATAATGTCAGGAGTTTTTTTCAGTAATTTTTTATTTTAGTTCACATCTCAAACAATAGGTGGCGCTGACGGCGATTGAAGGCCAGGTGATCAATGCTGAGTGAAACGTCGACCTGGCCTTCAATCGCCGTCAGCGCCACCTATTGTTTTAGATGTGAACTAAAATAAAAAATTACGGTAAAAAAACTCCTGACATTATACATAACCCTCCTGCAAAAAATTTTTAAATAGCTGTCACCGTTTGCAAGTTATTGAATTTTAAAATCCATCAGTCATTTTTGGGACACCCGCTATATAAATAACCAAAACCGTAATATGTATAAATAAACAAAAATATCCCCTGAGGATGAGCCTGATTAAGGCTTGAAAGTACTAAGATATTTTAAATAAAATTAACTATTAACATCTCTATTCGATTACTTTAATCACATTTTAAGTAAAACATAACATTTTAAAAGTCGTATTATATATTTAGTATTAAAAACAAGGTAAAAATTACGTTCCGTCATTTTTTTAATACTATATTATATTTTTATTTATTCTATTGTTATTTCACATGTTAGCAATTAAAAAACATGCTACAACATATAATTAATTATATATCATACTGATAAATACAATAACATCAATTTGGATTTGAAATATCTTTATTCTTAAAATTCAGATTTGATTGTGCAAAAATCTAATATGCATAAAAAAAAAAAAAATCTTGAAAAATATATTTGAAAACTAATAAAAAATTTAAAAATTTTATTCCTCATTCAAGATACACTAGATACGCCATGTATACAAACACCAGACAATCGATTAAAACCATTTCCCATTCAGTAAAACATCTATAATTATTTTATTGTTATTTCACATGTTAGAAATTAAAAAACATGCTACAACAAATAAGTAATTATTTACCATACTGACAAATACAATAATATCAATTTGGATTTGAAATATCCTTATTATTAAAATTAAAATTTGATTGGACAGAAATCTAATATACATGTAAAGATTCTTGAAAAATATATTTGAAAATGAATAAAAAAAAAGATAAAAATTTTATTCCTCATTCAATATACACTAGAAACGTCATTTACAAACACTCTGAAAATCGAATATGAACATCTCCCATTCAGTAAAATATCTATAATTATTCTATTGTTATTTCACATGATAGCAATTAAAAAACGCGATTCGACAAATAATTAATTATATATCATACTGATAAACACAGTAATATCAATTTGGATTTGAAATATCTTTATTATTAAAATGAAGTTTGATTGGACAGAAATAATCCAATACGCATAAAAGAATCTTGAAAAATATATTTGAAAATGAATAAAAAACATAAAAATTTTATTCTTCATTCAATATACACTAGAAACGTCATGTATACAAACACTCAGAAAACCGTTTACGAACTTTCCACAGGCAATAAAATAACTATTCGCTTGATCATTCCAAAATAACGGAAATTCAGAATCTTTTTTTCCGTAACCACCTCCGATTGATCTCAGGAAAAGAATCAATTTTTTATGGGCATTCAACAATCCTGTTTTTATTTTTGTTTATTTTTTTATTTTTTCGATACAACTTTTATCCCCACCCCCCGTCTTCTCCCGTTTTGTTCCTGTATAAATTCCCGGAGCGGATTCTTTTTTTCCTTACGAATCCAGTTCAAATCTAGCTCGTTCTCTCTGTCTTTTTTTTTTTTTTTTTATCTCTTTTTTTTTATATTCTTTTGACAGCACGACTTCCAAATACTATTTATATTTATACGCAGTATGCATTTTTAGGTAAGTCGCATTTCATTCCGCAGTTTATATGTTTATATTACAGATATATATATATAAGATGGATGTCGTATTCTATTCCATTATACAACAAGTATTTATATTTCAACTGTACGATTCTGTTTTTCTGGTTTTGTAGAGGAAAAGTTATGAATTTGTAAAACGCGTAGTTTTCGGTGATTGGACTGTCAAAAAGTTTTAGGTATATCGGCGAAGGGAAAAAAAAATCAACTTTCCTAAGGGAGTCTGAAATCGTAATACACCTAGAAATGTTGACTCAAAAACAAGAAGAAACATCTGGAAATATACTAGAAGATGATAGAAGGACATTTCATAAATGATATTTACCTTTTTATTTATTTACTGAATCCTCAAGAGAAAAGGATATATATTTGAATTCGCAAACATAATCAATCACGAAAACGATTTGTAACTCGGTATTTTATATATTTGAAGTATATGTTGTAGTATATGGATATTTATAATATCTTTATCTTTCTATCTATATAGATAATCAAAGTATGTCAAACAAAAATTGACATTTCATAAGCAAAAATGCAAATACAACGAAATTTTGAAAAGTGGATATTTTTATCCATTTAACCCTTTCCGGGGCGGACAAATTCTGTTAATAAAATCAGAAATTATCGACTGACACTGGAATTTACACACGACTTTTTAAGGAATCAAGAACTCCTTAATTTAAGCTTTTATTGTAAAAGCAGAATTTTATTAAAATATTATTGATGCCAATTGCAAGTTTGGAATCAAAATTAAGTGTATTCAGACCGGACACATACTGCACCGGAAAGGGATAATCGGACTAATACATTTCTTTGAGACAAAATCTTGAAAATCAAAATTCCTTAGTAAGAAAAGAAAAAAAAAAAAAGAGCGAGAGATAGATAGATAGAAAGAAAGAAACACTGGCTGCGAAAACCTTGAAGAAGAATAAGTTAAAAGACAGGGGAAAAAATGAACCAAATGAACCAACACCTGCCAGGGACGAATGTAATTAGAAAAAAAAAACCAAACACCTACTTTTAAACGTATTAATTAAAAAAAAAATTGTAATTATAACAGTAAAGAACGAAATCTGAAAAATTAAAAATGCAAAATCATTCATAATATTCCATAAATATAATCAAGGAAATATAAGCAAAAAATGTTATAATTAATTAAGTGTTAGAATTTGATGCGCATTCACTTCATTCATTTTCAAATTAAATCTTGATAATTTCATGAAACGATACATGTACTATCTCTTTATTTCTTTCTATATTTCTTAGGTGCTTTTTTACTGATTGCTAACAAATGTCTGAAGTGAGACATGTTTGTATTGTGTTCGCATTATAATCTTATTTTGTATCGTGTAATGTTTTAATTAAAAGGGCAAATAATTTAAATTCAAAACTCTTAATAATACATGTGGTTTATATATGAAAGTATATTACCATTTTATAAAAAAATATATATAATACAAACATATATGATGATTTTACAATATAAAAGAGAGGAGTTTCAACTACTTATATAGATATAAGACAGTGTTGATTACATTGTAATGAAACAGTTTTTTTTTTTTTTTTTTTTTTTTCAATTACTGTTTTATTGTATTTTTATAGTTTTAGTTATATTGTTTATAGTTTTGCTTATATTAAAAAGAAAAAAAAAAGAAATTTATAGAAAATGTTTAATAATAATAGATTTGCATTTAAAATAATTTTCTTCACGCAGAAAAGGCAATATAAATGAGAAAAGATTAAATTAGTCAGACTGATACCAGACAGTGTTAATTACACTTTAATGAAACAAGATTTTTTTTTTTTTTCAATTATTGTATTTCAATATATTTTTATGGTTTTAGTTATCATTTTTAGAATTTTATTCATTATAAAGGAAAGAAAGGGAGAAGAAAAAACCTATAGAGAATATTTAGTAATAATAGATTTGTGTTTTAAATAATTTTCTTTAAACAAAGAATGCAATATAAATGAGAAAAATTTTAATTACTTAAATGATACAAGACAGTGTGAAATATACTTTAATGAAACAACTTTTTTTTTCTCAATTATTATTTTAATGAATCTTTATGGTTTTAGTTTTAATTTTGAGAATTTTACATATTTAAAAGAAAAGAAAGAGAGAAAAGAAACTTATAGAAAAAAATTAGTGATAAAAGATTTGTATTTTAAATAGTTTTCTTCAAATAAGCAATGCAATATAAATGATAGATGTTTTAATTACTTAAATGATACAAAACAGTGTTAATTACACGTTAATGAAAAAATGTTTTTTCACTTATTATTTTAATGTATTTTTATGTTTTTAGTTGTAATTGTTAGAATTTTACACATTAAAAAAGAAGGAAAGTGAGGTAAAGAAACGTAGAAAAGTTTTAGTAATGTAATATATATATTTTTTTTTAACAAAACAAGGAATACATTTTAAACGTGAGAAGTTTTAATTACTTATATTGATGCAAAACAACATTAATTACATTTTAATGAAACTTTTATTATTTAATGTATTTTTATGAGTTTAGTTATAATTGTTAGAATTTTCTCATTAAAAAAGAAAGAATGAAAGACAATGAAACTTTTAGCAATATATACAGTCAAACCTCGTTAACATGAACATGCTTAACATGAATTACTTTTAACATGAATTGTGTTCACAGTCCCCTATAAAGACGAATACAATGATTTGATACTGATAACATGAATTACTGTTAACATGAACAAAATTTTGATTCCTCTTGAGATTCATGTTAACGAGGTTTGACTGTTTAGCATTTATGTTTTCATTAGATTTTCTTTTAACAAGAAAAAAATATAAATAAGAGAAGTTTTAATTACTTGGTTTGCTACAAGACCGTAATAATTATACTTCAACTAAAGATTTTTTTAAATAAGTAGTCTAATGTTTTTGTGCGGTTTTAGTTAAACACATACTTTTTTTTTTTTAACTTATAAACAAAAACAATCTTGTTTCATTTAAAAGGTGATCGAAAAAACATAATTAACTCACCAAGGAAAAGACCCAACATGAAATTAAAGAGTAAATATTTATCATCAGCTTACCTGCAAAACAAAACCAATCATTTAGCATAACTTAACTAGCAAAATATTTATTACGTTAAAACATTTCTCAGAAATTTATTTTACACATAAATAAATAAATAATCAAACACATCGAACACTTTTCCATTTCGAATGATTTTTAGCGCAGTTGTTAGAAACAAAGATTTTTTTAATTCAGTTCCGTTACGTGTGTTCATTCATATTCCAATTCTAGTACATAAAAAGCAAATTCGCGCAGAGTTTTAATTTCCTGGAAATGACTTTAAAAAACGAAAATAAGGACCAGAAAAAAAAATGGGGGAGCTGTGATTTTTTAAGTGTGAGAACCAGTATTGAAATTGGAAATATTTTTTTTTTTTTTTTTGAGGTTAATGTAAGAGTCGAGGAACACTGCGGACAAACTCTACTGCCCTGAACTGACTCTGTCATGGACATGCCCGGCTGTGGACAAACTCTGTTGCCTAGGACAGACCTCATTGTTTTTCGTGAACGGTCGCGGACAGAATCTTTTTCTAAATTTAAGTTTCTCTGGAGCTCGAAAAAGTGGCAACGGCTGAACTGAAGACGGAGATTCTTGAACTTTCGACGACATTAAGAGTGGACAGTAAGCTGTATTGTGATATATGCAGATATGCAATAGTGATATTTTTTGTTAAATAGTGAAAGTACGCGTTTTGCTTTGGGATTTTGTGTCATGATAAATAAACGTGGAAAATGTATAGTGTGTTGTTCAGTTCAAGACTTTATGTGTGATTAATCTTCTAAAGATTAGTGTGTTTTAAAATGAACTAACTTACGGACTTACGCAGAGGGAAGTTTATAGTTAATTTTAGAAATTTATTTGTAAAACGTATTAGTATTATTATAAATTGTACTTTTCTTATTTAATTATATAAATTGAAATCTGTAATTGGTATTTGGTGTTGGATAAAGCGTTCAAAAGATGTTATTTTAACACCCCAGCTTTCTAAAATACAATGCGGACGCCTATAACTACTTTAAAAAAAAAAAAAAGAAAGAAAGAAAGAAGTAAATAAACTTCTGCAGCACTAATAATTTATTTACCGGTAAACCTTAAACCTTTTTCCATAAGAATTTTTTTGAAACATTAGAAAAATACAATTTCTTTTAACGTTACATCACATGCCAAAAGTTTCACGAGCATTAAAAGGTGAAAGGATAAAAAAAATAAAATGAAAAAACATGGACAATAGGTTTAACATCCTCCCACCTTTTGATTATACACTATAATCAAAACTTTATACTAAATAAATACATTTACATAAATATCACAAATCGAGTCTTTCTGGAATCTTTATCGTCCTGCCAGATCTCGTCTTTTTTATTTGTGCCTCGTCTTTTGGAGTATCTACATGGTTTTCATGCAAAGTTAGTTTGGGAAAAATATTTTCAGTACAATTAATCGAAGACACCTCGAGAGGGTAGATTCTTTGAATGGGCCGAATCATTTGTGAATGAGACGTTTGTAATTTCAAAAGGCGAACTTTTCCATCTTGATCATGAATGAGTTCTGTAACTCGTCCTAGTGGCCAATTGATCCTTTTTTTGTTATCTACTCCCACCAAGACAATATCTCCTACCTCAATTGAACGTTGGGCTCGTCTACCATTCGGTCGTTGAATAAGAAGACCCAAATATTCTGATCTAAATCTATTTCTTAGATCCTTTTGCAGCTCTTGTCTATATCTAAGTCTACGAGTGAGAGAACTTTCTTCAACCGCATCAACATCTGGTAAACCACATTCATGAATATCTTTCAGAAACATGTCCGGAGATATGGGTTTGATGGACTCTTTCTCTGGCATGTAAGTTTATGGTCGTGACTTTATAATGCTTTCACAGTCAGCCAATACAGTTATCATCTCTTCATAGTTCAAACAAGCTTGTCCTAAAACTCTTTTTAATAGATCTTTCATCAATCTGATGAGCCTCTCACACCATCCGCCCCACCAAGCAGCCGTTGGGGGGTTAAATTTCCATGTGATAGAATTTATTGCTCCATGCTTCAATATGCGGTCCCAGTTCAATCTTTTTAAAAAATTGGCGGCACCAACAAAATTGGAACCGTTGTCGCAATATATAATAGAACATCTTCCTCTACGAGATACAAATCTTCTCAGTGCCATCAAAAATGCCTCTGTAGAAGCTGAAGTCACAAGTTCCAAATGGCACAGGTAAATAAGACAACCCAACTCTTCTGCTTATTTTTAAGAAACAGAGGGCCAGCTAGATCAATGCCGACAATCTGAAAAACTGCTGCATCTTTGACTCGATTTTCTGGTAGAGAAACTGGTGATGATTCTAAATTCTTCGAATTAAATCTTTTACAGATGGTACATTTTGATAAAAATTTTGATACACTTGATACATTATTTTGATACATTTTGATGATACATTTTGATAAAACAGAGCTTACGGTTCTTCTTCCATTCAAAATCCAGTATTTTTCTCTAAGCAAATTTAAAAGAATCTGAGGACCTGCATGACAATTTTTGCGGTGGTAATATAAAATTAATCGTCTAACAACTTCGTGATCTAAAGGAACAACCATAGGTGTGAGGAAATCTAAACTGTCTTTTCTGTACATAATTTTAGTTTTTACACGTATTATGCCTAGGTCATCCTTAAACGTCTCCAAAGTTTTCAATTTCCTCTCATTTTCATGCGAAAAATATTCTTTTTGTAGCATCCAAATTATCTTCGTCTCTGCTCTCTTAAATTCTTGACTTGTCAATTCTCCTTTGACCTGCTCCTTTGGATTACAAGAATTATATCTAAAACGAAGTATCCAAGCAACAAGACGTACAATTTTTTCATAACTGGAAAAATATCGGTAGTACCAGTTTCTGTCTGTACTTTCATCAACATTTACAAGTAATTTTGTAGATTTCAATTTTTCTTTTTCAATTTCTTCTTCGTTTATGTTTTGACAGGTGAAATTCATGTATTTATTATATTCTTCAGAATCTTTAAACCAATGTGGTCCCTCCCACCATTTGAGAGACACCAGCTGTTTTGCTTTACACCCTCTAGATGGCAGGTCTGCTGGATTAATTTCACCAGGTATATGTTTCCATAAAATCGGATCACTCAATCTTTTAATTTCTTGAATTCTATTTCTAACAAAAACAGACCAATTTTCTTTTCTGGATATCCATGCAAGCACTGTAGTGGAATCGCTCCAAAAATATTTTTCCATATCTTCCCAGCCCATTGCGTCAGTTACTGATTTAATCAATCTAGCACCAATCAAAGCAGCTAAAAGTTCCATTCTAGGTATAGTTACACATCTTAATGGACCGATGCGGGATTTTGCAGCAAGGAGGAATAATTCTATACGATCTTTATTTTCTACCCTTAAAAACATAACAGTAGCATACGCATACTGACTTGCATCGCAAAATGTATGAAGGGTACAAGCTTTTAAATTCTCTGGGATGAATTGAATATATCTAGGAATCTGAATTTCTTGTAAAACATTTAATTCACGAAACCATTCAATAAATTCGTTTTTTACATCACCAGTGATTTCTTCATCCCATGAGATTCCTTCTTTCCATGTTTTCTGTAACATCATCTTGGGACATATCATAACAGGAGCAGTAAAGCCAACTGGATCAAAAACTTTATGTGCAACTGACAGCATGACTCGTTTTGTTATTTTTTCTATATTTATATCTTTTATCCAGCTTACGTTAACTTTTAAAACATCTAGAAATCTGTTCCATTATAATCCCAGTACAGTAGTATCTTCACTATTTTCGCTATTATTTCTGTCTTCTGTCTGTTCCCAACCTCTCAAATCAAATCCACCTTTAGCCATAAGAGACTTAGAATCAGTAATAAACCTTTCCAATTCTTCCTTTGTTTGGACACTAGCAACGACATTGTCAACATAAAAGCTTCTTAGCATCTGCTGTTTAAGATTGGTGTCGTATTCTTCATCTTTTTTAATGTGATATTCGATGACGGAAGCAAGAAGAAAAGGAGAGCTTTTGACTCCAAATACAACTCTAGTGTGTCGAAACATTTTAATATTTCTTTCTTCTAGATCACTCCACCACAAAAAACGCAAATAGTCTCGATCTTCTTTACGAACAGCTATTTGTAAGAATTCTTTCTTGATATCAGCTACAACACCAAATTTCTTTTTTCTAAATCTTAAGAGAATGTCAGGAATTAATTCAATAAGATTTGGGCCACAATGTAAACATTGATTCAAAGACGGTTGATTTTGCATTCTTGCTGATGCGTCAAACACTGGACGAATGGGGGTTATACTGTTTTCTTTTATCACTGGTCTATGAGGTAAGTAGTTTCCAAAACGATTCATTTCAGACTGTGGAATTTCTTCAATTATTTTATCATCAAGCCACCCTAGAAGCACGTCTTCATACTTTTGATAAAGGTTATCGGAAAGCAACTTGTTCGTAACATTAATTAATCTTTTCTTGGCTAAACTCAGATTATCTGGTAGAGGTGGTGTGTCTTCTGACCAAGGCAAAGAAACTTCATAACGATCATTTCTTCATAACGATCTTCATTCATTCTTACTGTCTGTAAAAATAGTTCTTTAACCTGACGATCAATTTCCATTTTAGATTGTTTTTCAATCGGATCATGTATTCCTAGTAAATCCAATTTCCATAAATCGGCAATTTCTGCTTCCTTTACGAACATAGACGTAACTGATAAAGCTAAGTTGTCTTTAGATGTATTATCTTGTGGTACTTTTCCCATTAAGGTCCATCCCAAATATGTTTCTAATGCAACTAATCCTGACGAGAGTATTTCTCTACGACCTGTCAGTAATTTTCCCATTACATTGGCCCCAATCAGTACTTGAATAGATTCAGGAGTCTTACCAACATCCGTCAAAGTGATGCCTTTTCTCGATAATTCTTTAAACCAGGATCCCTTTTCTACAGGCATAACATTTTCACATATAATGTCTTGATCCAATACTTCAAAATTACATTTAAAATTTTCCTTTAAATCACTTAATCTTACCTTGTAGTAACGATGATTATAATCCTTTGTTGTGACTCCGCCAAAAAGAGAATGCGTAACCTTTTCTTCTCGAAGCGGTAGATAGTCCATTTCTTCGGCTAGTTGTGATAAAATGTACGACCTTTGAGAACCTGAATCTAAAATTAGTCGAACATCTTTCTTCTTGTTGTCAGAAAGGATTTATGCTTTGAGTGTCTGAAGAAATACTTTAGGATTTCTATTAAAATTAGCCATATTTACTTCTTTTCCAGACGACTTTTCTTCCTCTTTCTTTTCATTTGGCTTGTTTTTATCTAGCATTTGACACATCACAGACGCATGTCTTTTATCACAAATGAAACACTTCAAGATAGCTTTACATTGCTTCGTTGTGTGACCCGTTGCCAAACATAAAAAGCAACATTTTTTATCCTTTAATATATTCTGCTTTTCATTATAAGTCATCTTTCGTGCCGAAAAGCATTCTGAACTCAGATGTCTTCCGTTGCAAAAAGCGCATTTTTTTCTTAACTCTGGTTTTGAAGTAGTTGTTAAGAGGGTAGCAGCAGTTGGTAAATGCTTAGTAGTCTCGTTGTAACCTTTATTTTTTCTAAAGTTTGCATCATCTTTTTTCGCTAAACCAAAACCTGACACAGCTAAATTAATTCTTTCATCACCTTCACCTTCAGATTTGAGAAACATCACTAAATTATCCAGACGTTCTTTTGCATCAGAACTAACAGGAGTCGTATGGATTCGATTCCACGCTTTCAAAAAATCAGCTGTAAAACAAGATTCTACCATTGGATATAAAATTGAAGCGCATTTATCAATTGTGACTCCTAGCGTCTCAAGAGCTCGTAAATACGATTCAAGTTTATCATGTAACGTTGTAATAGAAAATTTTCCTTTTGATTGAACAGAAATGATTAATTTTAACAATTCTCTGACATACACTTCTACCAAAATATCTTCCCTGCCGAAACGAGCTTTAAGACTCTCAATAGCTTTGGCATAGTTGGTACCTGTTGGCGGGAAACTATCAACAACTTCTCGTGCTCTAGATCCAGTGACTGTTGCTTGGATCAAATATTGAAATTTATTTTCTGGTGCAATATCAGGATCATTATGAATCTGCGCAAACTGACTCCAGAACGGCAAACATTCCTTTAAATCACCATCAAATTGGCGAAATTCTAACTTCGGTAAAGTACATTTTCGTTTTGAATTATTCATATCATAATCACTTGAAATATATTCATTTTGTATTTGTCCTTGAGATTGAATTTTAGCTAGTTCCAATTGATGATCTAATTCCAGCTTTCTTAGCTCAATTTCTTGCTCTAACTTTTCCTTTAATTCTAACTTCTTTAACTCTTCTAACTTCTTTAACTCTTCATTTTCCTTTCTCTCAGCAACAGCGTTAGATAAAATTTCTTGTACAAAAGCAGGATCTTTTTTGTATTCTTCGCTATTTAAAATGATTTGCTTTAGAGTTGCGATGGTGTACTCTTGAGGAATAATTTCCCCAATCTCTTCTGCTAAAAACTTCAAATCAGCCTTTTTAAAATTTTTCACGGCTTGAAACATTTTCTTTTGAATAAATTTAATAAACAGTCCTGTCGCGGACGCCAGAATGTTGGATAAAGCGTTCAAAAGATGTTATTTTAACACCCCAGCTTTCTAAAATACAATGCGGACGCCTATAACTACTTAAAAAAAAAAAAAAAAAAGTAAATAAACTTCTTCAGCACTAATAAATTATTTACCGGTAAACCTTATACCTTTTTCCATAAGAATTTTTTTGAAACATTAGAAAAATACAATTTCTTTTCACGTTACATCACATGCCAAAAATTTCACGAGCATTAAAAGGTGAAAGGATAAAAAAAATAAAATGAAAAAACATGGACAATAGGTTTAACTTTTGGCAACTTGCAGCGTATTATCATCTAAATTGTATTTTATTCTTAAAGTGTATAAATTGAAAAATGTATGGTATTGTAATCAGATTAAATTATTTTACTTTTACATTGGAAGTAAATTGCGTGGTACCAATGTTTAAATAAATTTAGGCTAAATTAGAAATAGTACCGTAATTTCCTCTATATAATCCGCGGGTCGAACAATCATTTTTCGACCCAGAATTTTCAAAAAATAAAGCATAACTTTTAAATCGCAGTAAATATTTGGCTTCATTTACTAAATAAAATTTCTGTGTCAAAAAAGAATCGTTTGATCCGCGGATTATATCCAGGAAATTACGGTATATCGATTATTTAAAATGTGTTAATTAATATAATAAGTGGAGGTAACGAGACGAGAATAGAAATTTAGGTAATGTTAATTTAATCATTTTAGATTAAATTGTAGAGTGGTAATAGCAATAGATAGAAAATATAGCTTTCTTACAAAATTTTAAAAAGGCGAATTATTGAGATGTGGAGAATTGGGTGTTGCATTCATGGAAAGATGAGACCAAAATTCAGCTTATGAGAAAGATAATTGAGAGCAATGACTACGATGAGGGGGTAATTACAGAATTAGGTAACACTATTGTTGTGGGGCAATTAGAACTGGAAAAGCAGAAGAGATTAGAAAGAGAAGAAAGTGTTGAACAGGAAAAGTTAGAAAGAGAAGAAAATGTTGAGCGTGAAAGATCAGAATGGTAAGAAAGATTTGAACGGGAAAAATTAATAAGAGAAGAAAAAGCTGAGCGGGAAAGATTAGTAAGAGAAGAAAGAACTGAATTAGAATTAGATAGCACTCATGTTGCGGGAGAATTAGAACAGAAAAAGCAGAAAAGATTAAAAAGAGAAGAAAGGATTGAACAGGAAAAGTTGGAAAGAGACGAAAATGTTGAGCGTGAAAGGTCAAAAAGGTAAGAAAGATTTGAACGGGAAAATTAATAACAGAAGAAAAAGCTGAGCGGGAAAGATTAGAAAGAGAAGAAAGGACTGAATTAGAATTAGATAACACTCTTGTTGCGGGACAATTAGAACACGAAAAGCAGAAAAGATTAAAAAGAGAAGAAAGAATTGAACAGGAAAAGTTGGAAAGAGACGAAAATGTTGAGCGTGAAAGATCAGAAAGGTAAGAAAGATTTGAATGGGGAAAATTAATAAGAGAAGAAAAAGCTGAGCGGGAAAGATTAAAAAGAGAAGAAAGGACTGAATTAGAATTAGATAACACTATTGTTGCGGGACAATTAGAACCGGAAAAGCAGAAAAGATTAAAAAGAGAAGAAAGGATTGGACAGGGAAAATTGGAAAGAGACGAAAATGTTGAACGGGAAAGGTCAGAAAGGTAAAAAAAGATTTGAACGGGAAAAATTAATAAGAGAAGAAAAAGCTGAGCGGGAAAGATTAGAAAGAGACGAAAGAACTGAATTAGAATTAGATAACACTGTTGTTGCGGGACAATTAGAACGGGAAAAGCTGAAAAGATTAAAAAGAGAAGAAAGGATTGAACAGGGAAAATTGGAAAGAGACGAAAATGTTGAACGGGAAAGGTCAGAAAGGTAAGAAAGATTTGAACGGGAAAAATTAATAAGAGAAGAAAAATCTGAGCGGGAAAGATTAGAAAGAGAAGAAAGGACTGAATTAAAATTCGATAACACTATTGTTGCGGGACAATTAGAACGGGAAAAGCTGAAAAGATTAAAAAGAGAAGAAAGCATTGAACAGAAAAGTTGGAAAGAGACGAAAATGTTGAGCTTGAAAGATCAGAAAGGTAAGAAATATTTGAGTGGGAAAAATTAATAACAGACGAAAAAGCTGAGCGGGAAAGATTAGAAAGAGAAGAAAGGACTGAATGGAAAAAGCTGAAAAGAAAGAGCTGAAAAATTAAGAATGAAACTTGAAGTAGAGATGGAGAGATTAAAAGTTCAGGAAGCGGCAAATTACTCTAATGGGATTAGGAAACTTATTAATCAGAGTAATATAGACAAATTGATTAAAAGAGTTAAAAAAACTCTGTTTATCAAAGCACCGGAAAAAAACAAGGGATATATATATATATATATATATATATATATATATATATATATATATATATATATATATATATATATATATATTTTACTGTTTAGAAAGAGCATTCAAAACTAAAAATATACCATAAAATCAGCAGGCTAAAATTCTGTTAAATATGTTAGGAAATAAAGCGGATAATTTGTTAATTTATACTACCAGGGAACAAATTGAAAGTTAAGACGAATTAATGGTATTAGTTCTAAGGCAGCATGAGGTGACTCCGAAGGTATGTTGGGAAATTTTAAGAGGGCTGGAAGAAACCAAAATTAAACTCGTGTATTATTTGTATCGCGTTTAATACGAACGTGGGAAAATTACTGTAAGATTAGGGAAGCGGACTCGTATGAAAGGATTAATCGTGAAGTTTTATCAGGGATTTTTTTTCTGTGATTAACACTTTTTATATTAGAACAAAGGCATTTTTCAAAATTTTTCCATTAAAAAAAAAATCTGAAATTATTATTATTATTTTAATTGTCTGCTACATATGATATTATATTTATATCCTACCATCAAATTTTTTTTAATTTGAAATCGCTGAAATAATTTACATTGTAAAAAATATCCGTTAATACACACAAACTTTTCCGTAAAATTTTACGGAATACTTTCATTTTTCCAAGAAAACAGCAGTATTTCCGTATTTCACATTTTGAGATTACAAATACAGGAACTGTTCCGTAAATTTCACCGGAAACAGAACAACTTCCGTTTTAAACAGTTATCAGTATTTTTAATTGATAAGTGTCGTGGCGCCATCTGTATGACAAATAGAAAAACATAGAAAATTTCTCTATTTTTTTCTGCTTTAATTATAAAACGATAGCATATTTTTACAATATTAAAATAATAATAATAATAAAAATTATTAATTCTTTTTAAGTTTCATATAGTTAAAAAAGTTTTTTTTTTTTTTTTTTTTTTTTTTTTTCTTTTCAGTATGATTTAAAAATAATGTTTAATTTATTTATATTGTAATATAAAAAGTGCGTATGTTATTTAAAGTGGAAAAAATCTACTTTTAATTTTAATACATATATTTTTTAATCTATTCAAATTAAAAAGTTCACTCATAAAATTTAAAGTATATTAAAAAGATAGCATATTTTTACAATATTAAAAATAGTAATAATAATAATAAGATTTATTAATTCTTTTTAAGTTTGAGATAGCTAAGGAAAGTTTTTTTTCAGTATAATTTTAAAATAATGTTTAATTTATTTATATCATGATGTAAAAAGTGCGTAAGATATTTTAAAGTGGAAAAAAATCTACTTTTAATTTTAATATATATATATATATATATATATATATAAATTAATATACTCAAATTAAGAAAATCACACTTAAAATTTAAAATATATCGAAATATATTACCGAAATTATTATCATTTTGGCGATTACCTAAGTCATAAAAATCAATAAATGTAATTAATTTTAATAACCCATAGTAATTATCTTTATTGAGTTTACAATAGATCGTCATACAAAATATTTTTTAAAATACATGTTTTTTTAAAAAGTGTGTTAGTATCCTTTTATAAAATAAATAAATAAATATGAATAATATTACAATAGAAATTTAAAACTCTTCCAAAAAAGAAGGAAACAAAATTTTTTAATACTTTCATTCATGCATGCAATATTTTAAAGGCTAAACTTTTTTTTTATAAAGCCAAAATTAAAAAGTTAAATATTAGAAATTATAGAAAGAAAATCTGTAAAACTTGATTTAGAACTGTCCGTTCAATAAAAAAATATTAACTCTACAAAAATAAACCCGCGTTCGAGATCTTGTCTTTACTTTATGAAATGCATCCGAAATAACTAAAGATATTTGAAAAGGTGCTATGTGAAATCCTAAAGCATAATGGTATTACTATTACACTGCCTGCTACGACAGACGAGATCGCGGATTCAAACCCCCATGGAAGGTAAATAACATTTCTTCACTGTTGTTTAAATTAAATGTATATAATATGTCCCTGATGTTAATGTGCCTTGGTAAAGTAAAGAATAAAAATCACAAAGATGTTAGTTTGTCATTGAAAAATTCTTTTAACTTTTCAAACAAAAATTTTTACATAAGGAAATATTAAAAAACGGAAATATTTTGTGAAAAAAAGGAACTATTTCTGGAATTTTTTTTCCGTTAAAAAACGGAAGTAGTACTGGCGTCTAGATTACCAGTACTATTTCCGTTTTTTAACGGAAATTTTTTTTTTTTGCAGTGTAGGAGTTTATGGAGGTTTTAGCTGAAAAATAGAATTTTTCGGAGAGCTAAAAAGCTTAGACACTTCTGTGTGAAGCTTTATCAAACTGATGAATCGAGACTATATAAACATTTGGATAAAATTTAGTTGCATATTGATACAACTAATTGATTGTTAACTATTGATTGTTGCATATTGTTGATTAGCATAAAATATAGATTAAAAGTAATGTTAGTGGGCGTAAAAACCCACTCGTGTCCGCTCTTAAAAGTGAAAACATTAATGTAGTTTAAATGAAGGATTATTCCCAATAAAGCAGATTGCTCGTTTAACCGTATTCTCTTTTTAGCTGCGTTCTTATTAAAGGAATTCGACTATAATTTACTGAAGTACTCAAAAATGAGAATATCGATGTACTCATACCTAATTGAGTACATTTGGATAAAAAATGAATACATTGCTTTCACAATTTTGAAACATCATATGTCATCAAATACAAACAAACGATAATGTTGTACCCTGTATTGATTTATTTTATTCATGATAGTATAAAAGATTCTTATTACTGTAAGTATTAAATTATGCACAGTACTATGAAACAATTTAAAAGCACTTGCAAATAATGCTCTTGTCATAAAAATATTCGATTTGCGTATTTTGCAAAATGTTTTGTTATTTTTCTTAATAAATAATCACTTAAAAGTTTATTGTTAATGATTTTGAGCAAGAAATAAATCCCAGTATATTTTTACTTTAATTTGAAAGTTTAGGGGGCAATTCTTAGCGATTTATATTTAAACACAATCATGGATTTAAAAACAAGAACAAGTGTTTCTCAATTTTGATTATATTTGGATCGGAGCTACTTTGAACACGTGAAGTACTTAAAATGAGTACTTTTTCTCAATTTTTAGAATCCATTTTTTTCAGTGAATAAATCTTTTAAAAATAATCACAATTTCTGAGATGCATGTTTTCGATATATTTCGTCTTTTACTATCCATTAAGGCGCAACACTAATCACTAAAAAAGATTCGGATGATAACGTTAAGTCTATGGGGGCGTTCTTGTCAAATATCTCGCTCAAATTTTAATATTTTTACAAGATGGTTTTTTTTTTCATTATTTTTCTGCATAGGATAACTGAGGATGATTTACAACCAGGCTAGTTTTAACTTTTTTGATTTTGGTTATATTTTTTTAATATTAGGATAGTTTCAATTTCAGAACCGGTTCAAACCGGTTTCGAAAGTTAAAGAATATATATATTTTTTTAAATATCTGAAACCAAACTTGAAAAAATAAAAACTAGCCCGGCTGTAAATCGTCTTCAGCTGCCCTATAGAAAAAAAAATAAGAAGAAGAAAAAAAAAAAATAAATAAAATTTGGCGAGATATTTGAAAAGAACGCCCCCATAGACTTATCATTATGATCCGGATCTTTTTCAGTGACTAGTGTGGATCTTAATTTTATCCAAATTCATATTGCAAAAACTAAAAAAAAGTTTAATTCATTATAGTCAATAATACACTCACGCAAAATGAATAAATAAATAAAAATAAAAATGGAAAGTATTCTAAAACCAAGACAGATTGTTGTCACGATTGTTCCACTATTGAAACAAGCGAACAAAAAACATGTTTTTCACGCTGTTAACAAAGGAAAAATCGGTTTGAACACAAGAATTTGTCTGCGGTCTCAAGCTTTTTGTCGTTTGTCTATTTTAAAATCTGCTCTTAAATTTAAATAAGCAATCACGGAACAGCACACAAAAGTATAACTGATACACCAATAATGGATTAGATTTTCACACAGAACTACAGAAGAGAAAAATATATACATATCTAAATCCACTATTCATAAGATAAGCTATAACAAATGTAGCATTTTAATTAATTAAGCACCTGATTTATTAATCAGGAATTGCGAAAATGCTCGAACCATTTATTTTTCTTAAAAACATAGTACGAAAAAAACAACCATAAATTCACCGAAAACAATTCAGGAAACTACCTCACTTATATACCTGGCAATAAAATTAATCCGCGCTATTAAACGGAGGTAAAAGCCTATAAAAAACGAAGTTAACAGATTTTTTTTTTTTTTTTTTTTTTTTTAAGCGTGCTATAAAGATGAGTACTTCTCAGTAAATTCCGAAACAAATATCAGACATTAATATAGAAGTAGCCGCATGGGAAAAATTTGCCTGAAATTTATTTTAATCCCGGCATCTTTTCTTCAAAGAAGAATAATTTACATGTATATTTGACAAAATAGTATATGTATTATCAAACACAAAAAAATATTTAAATAACTGCATACGCAGATTTTTTTTTTTTTTTTTTTTTTTTTTTTTATGTATAATTATGTTAAAATTAAGCTTGGTGAGACTTTACATTCTAATTAAATATTGAAGACTTTGTAGTAACAATTAAAGATTAATTTAAAAGAACATTATTTGTATTTTTTCATTCTTCTTTATAAGTTTGTTATGTCACAAATTTGCCGTGAACTGTAAAAAAGAAAAATAAATCCTTCTCAAATTGACAAGAAAAAACTGTCAATTTCAACACCAGTATAAAATTGTTTAATTTACAGATATCACATTCGCTGCCGATCACGCGCCAGCGCGTGATGTGGAGTGATGTCCAATAGCCAGTCACGCTCTGGCGCGGGAAAAATCTTTCGGTGATTCTTTATTATAAAAAGTAAATCGGCTTCTGGGAAAAACCCACTTCTACAGTGCGGCATGAACTATCTTCACGTGAGCGGCAGCGAACGTGTTAAGTGTAATTTTCTTCTAAAACAGTTCATTCTGTAAAAAATGTGGATTTTTTCTGTAAAAATTACAAAATCTAACTTTTTAGCAGCAAAAAACTATTTTTCTTTGTAAAAAAATACTAATTTTGACTATAAAGTTTATATATTTTTTATTTTTTTTACAGTGTCTTTGATTTAAGAACACCCTTAAGTGGCACGTACACTAGTCGCTCGTCAACTAGGTTTAAATATTCATGCGATATTTAAAAATCAACTTTCGAAAAAAAAAAAAAAAAAAAAAAAAAAAAACAGATGAACATTGGCTAACGTTATTCAACAGAATTTTTCAATACGTATGATGCCAATAAATCGTTTTTCTCTTTAAATTACTGTTAATACCGAATCAACAAATAATATACACTTTTATAATCTTCCAATTAAGGTGCATCTATATACTTGACATCTACAAAACTTTCACCATTTTTGTCTATCTGATGTCGCACAAAAAAAAAAAAAAAATGAAAAGGAATATGAAATCTACATTTCATCTCAACTATCTTTTTCTCTTTTTTGCTTTTTCTTTCTTTCTTTTTTTCGATTGTGACAAAAATCAAAGCCGGAGAGTCAAGAACAAAACATGAAATCTAAAGAATCCGGAAAAAGAATACCAGGACGGGGAAAGAATCTGCTAGACAGGTGAAAGACACTCGCACATAAGGTATCTTGTTTTCGGAGACTTCCTAGATTAAAGCTGAATCTGACAGGCTACATATATCGGGCACGGTATAAAGGAAATGTATTGACAATTCCGATCAGAAGTTTCGAGACGGTAGAGAAAGTTGGAATGTGACAAAATGACGTTTGTCAATAGAGCTGGACACTCTTCGCGTGCTATGACACATATTGCTTGGACAGGAATTCAAAGGTATATACAAAGTGGAGGAGTTTGTTCTAAGTTATGGGTTTCTGACAAGTCTTCCAGTGTGTTATTACATACAGATATCTTGAGTAAAATATTTGCAATATGACATTTTTAATGTTCATGTTTGCTGCTTTTTCAGAAAGAATGTCCCTCACTTTTACATTCGTATTTCATAAAAGTTTTCAACATTCATATTTAACAATTAAATTTAAAGTATTTCTCAAATAATTCGTTATACAGTAGAACCTGACATTCTTGGTGTGCTGTGACACGAAATTTTCAGTCCTAGTTTTGACTAAACTCGTATTAAAATCATTGTCTCTGACTGACTATCCGTAATTCAGTAAAATTTGGCTCCGACCAAAAGTATTTACAAAAAATGCATACATTTTTAAATCGCTATTATTTTACAATCATAATTCAAAATTCCCCTTTTAAGGATAGTAGGTTTAAATGAAAAATAAATAAATAAATAAATAAATAAATAAAAATAAAATTAGTAAAACTACTGAAAAAAATTCTGCCTATGATGAAATCCTGTCTTAAATGGAAAAGAAAAAAAAATAAAAGATAAAAGAATAGATTAAAAGAAGGAACCTTGTCAATAACGCTTTTCTTTCCCTATGATTCCATCTCAGAAGATTTTACTGTATAGTATTTGCCAACTAACAGATGGAATATGGATTTAAGATATTAAATGATAAGCGAAATATTTGCATACAAATAGAGATTCATTAAAAGAAAAAGAATATCACAGACTTTGGCACTTCTTTATAAATAAACATTTAAAAGTATATATACATATAAAAAATATAAAAACCCTATAACAAGTATTTTGGTTAGAACTCCTTCATACGAAACAATTTTTAACCATATCGACGTAAGAAACTATGTTTTATAGAAATTCAGTCAGACTGGACCAAGATTTTCGCTTTTTTTTTTAGGTCTTTCCGAACTTTATTTTGTATGGGTTGGTTCGAGGCCGGGCGAATATTTCGATCCGTGCAGACCTTTAGTGCAGGTTTCCAGCAGACTTGAGGTAAAGTCTATAAGCTGCTTACTTTATGTCTAAAGGCGAGGTACTGTTTGAAATCGATTTTTAATAACGGTCAATTTGTGGATGATCCTTATATTGCATTCAAAATGAGTTGCTAAGAGGCACGAGTAAATGATGCAAGTCACGAATTTTGAATTGTACACTGTTAAAAATTTGAAACTTTTGCTGCAGCGTCACTCCACTGTTTATATAGAATATCTCTGTTTTGACCAATGAGAATGCTCCATAATACAGTGAAGTAATCGTTTTCTGTAAAAGCAATGGAGTGACGATGCAACAAAAGTTTCACATTTTTAACAGTATATGTCTGCGAGATTCGAAGATATGGCAGATGATTTTTTTTGTGCTTGTATTTAATTCAGGAATGGATAAAGAAAATTTTCATAACTGGAAATTTTACTCTACGGGGACCGCATAAAAATTTTGTTTTTGTATTTTCTTAAGTAGACTTCCTATGGAGTTACTACTAATGTCATTAAATGTTTACCCCCCCCCTTTTTTTTTTAATGAAACTTTGCATTTGAAAGTATGTGTCTAGGAGCAATATTTAAGGAAATAACCAAATGTTTTCATCTTTATGAATCACCCTGTATAAATATACATTAACTTTATTGTATGTGTTAGATAATAGATGGCAATAATTAAATTTATGATATTTTTTATAATCGATACTAGATGGCAACATTTAAAATGAATAATAGTTTAATGAATGTAAATTATATAAGATAATTACAATATTTACATTTTAAAATTAAGACGATTCGGGGAAATAAAAGACATCACCATTGAAAAGCCAAAGCTTTTCTAACTCTTCAATCCCAAATCGTTCCCTGGTCAGATTTAGAAAAGTTATGCTTCAGCACTTACTTGATGAGTTGGGCTTGATGTCTTTCTCGTGGAAATTTTGCTGGTGTATCTTGTTGCTAACATGAAAACTCTGAAAACTCTGAAAATTTGAAAACTCTGAAACCGCCACTCACACTCGGCCATTCAACATGTGAACGACCTCGTTTTATGTTTCTCTAAAACCACAACTCATACATTATATATTTATATATATATATATATATATATATATGCATGTAATGAAATTACATTCCATACTTTAACTAGAGATTTGGTCAGATTTTGTTAAACGAACTTGTTGGACGAGCGGATCAGGGATGACTCTACAAATTGCTCACCCGTTGGATGATGTCAGCACTGGGTTCAGAATTAGCGCCTTTTTGATTGGCACTTTCAGTTTTGACCATAGTAACTTTTAATCACTATGAAGCAATGATCGACGGCATCACATATAAACCCGCATTTTCAATGCATACAATTTGATTATTGCACAATTTAATGGAGATTCTGATTAATTTAAAAGACTTACATAAAAGAATTACGTATATTTATTAAATATTGTATTCTTTTTCTAGAAATGCAATAAATCAAATTGTGTGTAAAATACAAGTATAACCAAATCGTTTAATTGAAGCCTCTAAAACAACTGACATGCACAAATTCGTCAATAACTCTGGTTTTAAAATTTCAATAATTTGTTCGATTCATTTTTTTAAGTTTAAATAAATATTGAACAATAAAAACCCTCTCCATTTATTCTTGAATTTTCTTTCCTGGGATCGAACTGAAGACCTCAGGCTAACAAGCAAACTACGAAACACTACGCTACAATGCACTCTTTCCGAAATGGCCTAAGACGCACCACTAGTCACAGAAAAAGACCCAGATGATAATGTTAAGTGTATGGAGGTGTTCTTTTCAAATATCTCGCTCAAATTTTAATATTCTTTTATGATCTTTTTTTGCATAGGGCAGCTGAGGACGATCTACACCGGAGTTAGCTATTATTTTTCCGACTTTGGTTATATATTTTTTACATTAAGATAGTTTCAATTTCGGAACCGATTCAAACCGGTTAAAAAGTTAAAGTATTTTTTTTTTTAATCCGAAACCAAAATTGAAAATGTAAAAATTAGCCTGGTTGTGGATCGTCCTCAGCTATCCTATGCAAAAAAATAATCATGTAAAAGTATCAAAATTTGACCGAGATGTTTGAAAAGAACGCCCCATAGACTTAACATTATCATCCGGGTCTTTTTCTGTAACAAGTGTTGCTTCTTAAAAAGATATATTAATTTATCAATGGCATCACTGCTTCCAAGACATTGGAAATTAGAATGGTCTTCGTCATTCAATGCATGGTCAGAGTGGGGAGTCATTACACCCCAGATCCGCACATTTTGTTGTTGTCTTTCGATTTCAAAGGTAATATAATATATGTGTGTGTGTGTGTGTATGTATGTAAGTGTGCATTAGATTTAATTGTCATTTTTTTCGCATTCTGCCTGGCATCACTAACGATAAAATATGCAATTCTAGAAGAAAATTATAGTTTAACGAAAATATCTTAGTGCAAATCAAATGATTAGAAAAATCATTTAAGGTTTTATTTCAAAAACAGATTTGGAATAGACCAGAAACAAAATTGTAAATAGCCAATTGTTGAACAAAATTGTAAATAGCCAACTGTTGATGTCGCAGCACGATCTCGCTATTGGTTATTGCAGTTTAGTAACAAACTTTGCATAAATTCGAACACTAAGATATAATTTTCATTAAAATTATTCGTTTTTATTGAATACTCTAAAAAGTAAATCATCAGAAAAATAAACAAGTTAGGAATAATAAATCATGATGTGGTTTTTCATAATATTAAATAGTACAGCCGATTGCATTTCATTCCACATCTGATGTACAAAATATTCATTGTTTCTACGACGTATCGATGTTAAATGAATTAAAATTTGTGTATCAACTACTCTTGACTCTAACAAGAACAGAATTAAAATAATAATAATAATAAAATCAATTCCCTCAAACTTTTCAGACTACACTTCTTACCTATCACATGTGAAACAACATACTCTGGAAATTTAATCCCCTGATCCACTCATCTTGTTTGTTGTCTTTTGATTTCAGAAGTATTATAATATATGTGTGTGTGCGCGAGCGCGCTTTAGATTTAACAATCGATTTGTTTATATTCTGCTTAGCATCACTAACGATAAAATACTCAGTTCTAGAAGAAAATTATAGTTTGACGAAAATATCTTAACGCAAATTAGATGACTAAAAGAATCATTTAAGTTTTTATTAAAAAAAAAAAAAAAAAAAAAAAAAAAAAGATTTGGAACAGACCAGTAACAAAATTGGAAAGGGACAATTGTTGATATTACAAATCAGCAACCTACTTTCTATTAATTTGAATACTTGAATATCATTTTCATTAAAATTATTTGTTTTTGTTGAACACTTGAAAAAGTAAATCATCACAAAAATTAACAAATGATAATGTGAGTTTTTCATAATAATAAATAGTATAGTCGATTAAAATTCATTCTATATCTGATGTACATAACATTTATTGTTCCTAACAAGTATCGATGTTAAACGAATTAAAATTTGTGTATCAACTACTCTTGGTTCTGACAAGAACAGAATTAAAAATATAATAATAATAAAATCAATTCCCCCAAACTTTTCAGACTTAACTTCTTACCTATATCACATGTGAAACAATGTACTCTGGAAATTTTCTATCTCTTACGCCGTTTTTATTGGACATTTGAAGAGAAAGTGAGTCGTCACACAAATCGAGAGACTTGTTAGGGAGTGGGAGATGGGGAGGAACGAGACAAATGAGGCCGAGGAGCGATCCTCTTAACTAAATTCCTCCTCGGGGAGCTCTTCGTTAACCTTTCATTTGCGGAACTATCTTTTACGACGGCATTTCCCATAGCACTTTTACGTTTTCTCAAAAGGTTGTTCCACTTTCGGCTCTGTCCTAGATTGGAGGAAGACCAGATTTGACACAGTAAAGAGGATGTCATTCAGAGTTTGAAATTGACTTTTGAGTTTTTTTTTTTTTTTTTTTCTTCTTCTTCTTTTATTTTAAGAGTACTATTATGGAAAATGTTACAAATTTACACGATTCACATAGGCACGAATTCTTTAAATTATTCAAAATGGAAGAGAGGCTTGCATCTCCACAGATTTTAAAACTCCGATTTAATAACAGTAATAATACTAATAATAACACAGACTTATGGTTATAGCAAAACTATCTTCTGTATAATGCACTAATTTAAATACCATATTCAAACAAGAACAATCATGGATATGGTGAACAAGTCTTTCTTCGAATTTAGCTTTGAATTAAAGTGATCAGTGAATAATAACAAGTAAAGAAATTAAATTCCATGAATTAATTAAGGATATGAGATTAGGAATGTTTCTTCAAGCACAGGATACAAGTGCTCGCTTTTGATTTTCAGATATAACCTATTTATAACATAAATAGATGCTGTTAACATTTGGGTGTATAGTAACACACAGTAGGTAACGCTGCTTAGGCTGTGCTTTCCATGACTTCTGCGATAGTTATCTCATGAAAACGATTACATAGAATTTCACCAGACTTCATATGAGATCGTGAGTTTCAAAATTCGCCTTGTCTGAAATTTAAAAAAACGAGTTCTTTCTATCAAACTATTTCGTTGGCGAGGGTGCATGGATTAAAACACTATAATCTGAAAAAAATAAATAGTTTTATTGTATATTTCTGGGATTGTAAAAATTTAGTTTATACTGCAAACTAATGGACGCAGTTGGAGGTTTTTCGCGATTTTCTAAAATTTTGTTTTTTCGATAAAAGAAGTTTTGAAGCTCGCATTCTCATATTATGATAGACATTTATTTAAATAGCTCATTCAATTTTGGTTTTGATCAATCAAAAAGGTGCGCTTATACTTTCCTGTGCTTAAATAAATATTCCTAATCTTGTCCTCAATTAGTAGAATTTAGCTATAGGAGATTTTTTTTATTACTATTATTCATTGCTGTTCTGTGCTAAATTCAAAGAATCGTTTATTTAACCCTTTCCGGCACACTGTGCCCGGTCTGGGATATCTAATTTTAATTCCAAACTTGCGAACGGCATCAATATTTTAGCAAAATTTTGCTTTTACAATAAAGCTTAAATTAACGAGTTCAAAATATCTAAAAAAAGTCGTTTGCAAATTCCGGTGGCATTCGAAAATTAATTATTCTACAACAAAATTAGCCCGTGCCGGAAAAGGTTAAGGGTGTATTCGAAAAAATGATTTTCCACCTTCAACAGCTCGAAATTTTCAGATACAATTTTGGACACATTTTTAAAAGTAGAAGCATGAAACTTGCTCTGAGGGGATTTTTGAAGTGAAGTATAAGGTGCCGTGTGATGTAATTTTTCTCTAATTTAATTAGAATTTGATTTATAAGCAATTATTTTCTCAGCGTGACCCTTTTTTCCGTTCGCAGACCACCCGCTTCGGAAAATTTGGTCCAAAACGCCGTTTTTGACAGCATTTTTTGCAACATTTTCTGCATTTATCAAGAAATTGATAATTACGGCACCTTGTATAGTTTCTAAATAAGAGGATTCGAAAGTTTGGTGCATTTGAGAGCAAAAATAAATCTAAAAATAAATCTGAAAAAAAGGCAGTTTGGATCGGAATACACCCTTAAAGGACAAAAAAAGTTGTTTTGTACACCTGTGTTATTTAATCTCTTCAGACTGCAGTTTTATTTATGTACTTTTAAATTTTCAGTTATGGATTTAAATTAACAATCTGATAACTAAGAAAGATTAAACAGCTAAATAAATAAATAAATAAATAAAAATATTTTTTGCACAAAAGATATAATGGTATACATGGGAACTCAAAAAGTAAATTTTTTATCGTTTCTTAGGAGTTTTAAATTTTATTTAATTTTATCTATTTATTTATTTATTTATTTTATTTATTTATTTTTCCTTGCTTAGGAAAAAATATAGAAAGACTTGAAATAAATATGTACATATTTAATAATTTTTTATCACTAATGGACTCTAAAAATGGTGTCTTAACGCACAGTAAAATTATTTACATATTCATTTTTGTACATTTCGGATATTTCAATTGCAAGTCATTTTTATATAGCACATTGCTTGCTAAAAAGGCGCTCTAAGAAACAAATTATTATTTTGTTTAGTTCTTCTACCTGTTAGTCTCCATTCATACCAGTTTCTCTTTTTTAACATTATTTCTGTGGCTACCGGTAATAACCAGGTAAGGCACATTTTTAATATTTTGAGTAATTAATGTTTAAAGTTTTCAAATGTCTTTTTATCATTGCTTTTATAAAATAGCTTAGAACTTAATAATTTTCACTACATTCAATTAAGATTTAAAAGCCCCCCCCCCCTTTTTTTTGCCAAAATAGTTACATAAAAATGGTTTTTATTAATTGGGGACCAATTTAAATGAAAATTTTTAGTCGCTCTATGACGAAACGTATTCCTTTTTTTTTTTTTTTTTTTTTTTTTTCCCCTGACTATGGCAGGTAAAAGTACTCTTTTAAAGCTACATTTTCCCAAATTATCTCAATTTTTTCAAAAATGTGCCTTACCTGATTATTACCGGAAGCCACAGATTTATACACATGAAAAAAAAAAAAATCTAAAAATGTGCATTCTATAGGATACATCAGGTCTGAAGAGACTAAGGTTTTCCTATAACTTCAATAGTTTTAATGTTAACTGCTTCTCTGATTTGCCCGTACCGCATACGGAAAACGTGTTTTTGCCAATCATGATTTGCCCGTATCACGAATGTACATTCATATTTCCATCACAATTTATTATTCTCACCAGTAAATTTTTATTGTAAATTTTGCATTATTTAATCCGATGCTTTAATCTAAGTATTTTTATGATTCAATTCGGCAAAAAATTCTGTTTTGAAAAACCGGTGATGAAAGATTAAAAATTTTGTAAAAGACATAAAAAAATCAAACATTATTTGAAAGGTTTTTTTTTTTCAATAAATATTGATGAGTTAAGTGGTTAATGCCAATTTTTTGGCTATTATTAATACGAACTTTAAAACATTGATCAAACTCTTTATTTCCTTTTGTTGAAATAAAAAAGAGTGAGATAAAATAACAAAATTTAATTCACACCGGTTTGTAATCGATACTTTTCCATTACAGATAAAAAAAAAAAAAAAAAAAAAAAAAAAATCTGTCTTGTCCATATCATGGAATTTAATCTGAGAAGAATTCAGGAGAAGCTCGACACCTATTTCACAAGCCCAGTGTATGTCTTTCACCTGTCGAAAGAATTTCCTTCTCCAAACGTATCTTATGTCGTTCGATATTTTTTGGAAACTTACTGGACTAGCTTAGAACAAAAAAAAAAAAAAACATTCACACACACACACAAAAGAAAAATAAAAGGTGTGATCAATTCGGCAAGTGAAAATATAAAAAAGAAAATGCTCTGTAAAATCAATGAAAAACTATAAAGAAATTAAAGTACACCAAATTGCTTTTTAAGTGTGAAAATCGAACAAAATGGTCCAAAAGTCATCTACAAACATTAAATGCTTATTAATAGTATCGATTTTTATTATTATGAAATAAATCAGTCAAACCCCAATTATTTCTTTATTATGAATAAAATGCCTTTTACTTAGAATTCATTTTTAAAAAATGCGAATTAAAATGATAATAATAATTACACTCTTGGTTCCGATAGAGCAAATTCCAGGAAAAAGAGTTTTTTTTTTTTTTTTTTTTTTTTTGAGGGGGGGGGGGTGCCTGTGGTCCGCAGCTTCGGTTTAAAGTTTATAAACACGAGAAAAAGTAAGCTAAAATCATTAATCCATATTTAATTTGATTATGAAAAAATTATCTACAGCTATATCTCTAATAACAATTTATCTTCCATGCGGAAAAATCAGTATAGATAATAGGATTTCGTTAAACTGTCATGCGCTTAAACGTTATGCTACATACAATGTCACTTTTTCAAAATGCCAATTAAAGCAGTGAGATAATATCACTGTGATAACAAACCGTAAATCGCTATTTTAGACTCAACAATTTCTCTCTTTTTTAACATTTTCTAATAAAGTTGAAAAGTGTTTATGCATTCGGCCAGTCTGTCCACAATCTAACTCCCGTAAATGTACTTGGATTTTTATGCAGTTGAAAAATTTTATTTAGAATCAAAATGGCAAGTTTGATATTGTATATAAAGTATGTGGGATTAGCAGTTCATTTAAAGGGACATTCAAATAATTCCATTATGTGAAGAAAAAACATTTAACTACATTAAAAGAAAAAAAATATATCCATTTTGACGAAGCTTCACTCTATTATTCCTTCTTTTTCAAATATGCATAATTATTATTATTACCATTATTTTCATTTGGTACGATATTCTGATCTCTGATTTTAAAATATCGAGTAAAAGAAAAGTTGATGTACAAAAAACAAAAACAACCAGAAATGGTAAAAATTAGAGTGAATCCAACTGAAATCTAAAAAGTGTCCCTTCAATCAGGCTCGCATATCACATTAGAAATATCGGAAAAGCGGGCCGGATTGGACCTTGGATTAAATCGGATTACATTCGACTAAATGTAGGACATCCGTCTCTGCGTATAATATATTTTTCTCAGAACATTAACTATGCTGTAATTAAATATAGAACAAAGACTGTAAGTGCTTAACTCATAAAATCAACAGAAGAGAGAAAACAATATCATACACGTCCAAAGAAATCTAACCTGGAGAATTCGTGATTTAGAAAAAAAAAAGAAATTCGTAGAAGGTTTGCGACTATGTAAGGATACACGAACTAAACACATGATAAAATACACATGGATGACAGAAGGGAAATACAGAATGTTGATTTCAGCTTATAAACAGTCAAAAATTAGACTTCTGGAAATTTAAATTCCTTGAAATCTAAATAACTAAATAACAGTAATAATAATTTCTTTTTATAATTTGCTTCGTTTATTCAATAAATGATGTGTGTAATTCCTGCTATTACTTCTTTAATATTTTATTATTATTACTACATGTATTATCATTATTGTCTATTATCATTATTATCGATTATCTATTATTCATTATCTATTATCTATTATCCATTATTATTATTTTATATCATTATCGTTTTATATTTATTTATATCTATCATTTTATATCTATTTTATAGCTAACATTTTATTATTATTCTTTAGCATTGTTATTGTTATTACTATTATTTCATGTGGTACAATATGATGATCTCTAGTTTTAAAATATCGAGTAAAGAAGAGTCGATTTACAAAAAACAAAAGCAAACAGAAATCATAAAAATTAGAGTGAATCAAACTAAAATATAACAACAACAACAACAATAATAATAATAATAATGATGATGATGATGATAATAATAATAATAATAATAATAATAATAATAATAATAATAATAATAATAATAATAATAATAATAATAATAATAATAAAGAGTTTTCCTCAATCCAACCCGCATAAAAAAATAAAAATAAAATTCGAAGCAAAGTCGAACCAGACCTGGATTAAATTGGATTACATTCGACCAAATGCAGGACATCCGTCTCTACGCATAACATATTTTTCTCAGAACATTAACTATGATGTAATTAAATATAGAACAAAGACCGAAATTGCTTTTACACATAAAATCAACAAAAGAGAGAAAACAATATCATACACGTCCAAAGAATCCATACTATGAGGATAAACAGGATGACCACCTGGGACAAAAAGATAAGAAGGCTTCAACCTGGAGACTTCGTGATTAAGAGAAAAAAGAAATTCGCAAAAGCTTTACGACTATATAAGGATGCACGAACTAAACATGTGACATAAAATACATACGAATGGCAGAAGGGAAATACAAAATGTTAATTTAAGCTAAGAAATTGTCAAAAATTAAACAAATGGAAAATTAAATTCCTTGAAATGTTAAATAATAACGAAATAATAGTAATAATAATTTCTTTCTATCATTTGCTTCGTTTATTCAATAAATGATATGTGTTATTCCTGCTATTACTTTTTTAGAATTTTCCCTTATATGTATAAATTGAGAAGTGAAAAACTATGAGAAAAACTGATTAATTGTTATTAAAATTTAATTTATTGGTGGTAATAGTGTTAACTTTAAATTGTTCCAACAGTACATTACCTTTGCGGTATCCAACACATTCCTTCTTACAGTATGCGGAAAATGACAAAGAAACTCGAAAATCTGCTCATATGGAAGAAAAAAAAATCTTATATAATATAATTTTAATTTTGAATGGATGTTGTTAATCACAAATCAGCTTTGCTCCCATTGCTCGTATGTGCGTGTATGTGGGGAGAGGGGGAAGCTCCAGGGAGGAATTAAATTAGAAAATTAACCTGAATTATCATTCTCACACAAGAGAAACATTGAAAACCTTGCATAAGCATCAGCTTGCCCAGGCTGCACTGGAACCACGAGCTATCGTCCAAGTTCCTCATTCAATGGCCAGAATATTAGGAATTGGGCTTAAGAGGATGCATTTTTTTTTTTTTTTTGTAATTTTTAAATTCAGTTACCATATTTTAAATATGTTTTTCATACACATTTTTTTTCTAGTAAAGAAATTATATTTTAAAGACTTGATAGCTTACAAATAGATGATAATGAAGATTTAAATTTAGGGAAATAAAAAGGGGGGACATAATAAAACTAATTTATTTCTAATACTAGTAATTATTACTCTTGTGGTATCCAAACTCAACCCTTTTCTCTTGGAAAATTGGTAAAAGGTGGGAAAACTGGAAAATTTACTCGAAATAAATAGATAAACTTACATGTATATATATATAATTATCAAAATTAATCGTATTATTTTTTCTTTTATAACGTAAATATTTTTAATCAGAAATCTAATAAATAATTGATAATGATGATTGGTCCGAGAGAACTGCAATAAATACACTTAAATTAATAGGATAAAAACAAAATTCATGAAACTAATTCATTTCTAATTGGTATCCAAATTCATCTTATTTCACATGCCAAGGTAGTAAAGCGACGGAAAAACTTGGGAATTCATTTGTAAAAAACACTTTAAAATGAAATTCAATAACCTTATTCTTTTCTTTTTTTTTTTTTTTTTTTTTTTTTCTAATAACGCGAATGTTTTGAATCAAAATAAATACATGATAGTAATGAGTGACCAGAGAACAACTATGGGACTTAAATTAACTAAGGAAAAAAAAATAAAACGCATGAAACTAATTTATTTCTAACAGTACATTACCCCTGTGGTATCCAACCCATTCCAACTGGCAAGGTGAGAAAACGACAGAAAAACTTGGGAATTTATTTGTAAAAAACACTTAAAAAATGATTATTTCGAAATTCAATAACCTTATTCAAATATTTTTTTTTAATAACGCAAATGTTTTTGAATCGTAATAAATCCATGATAATGATGATGGCATGAATCCATGACCAGATGACAACTATGGAACTTAAATTAACTGGGAAAAAAAATAAAACGCATGAAACTAATTCATTTCTAACAGTACATTACCCCAGTGGTATCCAACCCATTCCACTTGGCAGGGTGGAAAAACGACGGGAAAAACTCGGAAATCTGCCTTAATTATTCTACCTTAATTACCTGCACCCAGTTGACTAAAAAGAAATATTTTATTATTATCCTTATAGTACCCAAATTCACCTCTGTTCACATGGCAGGGTAGTAAAGTGACGGAAAAACTTAGGAATTTATTTTGAAAAAATATTTAAAAAATGATTATTTCTAAATTTAATAACCTTATCCAAGAGTTTTTTTCGCTTATTTATTTATTTATTTATTTATTTTTTTACGAACGTTAATATTTTGAGTCGTAATAAATACGTGATAATGATGAGTGACCAGAGAATAACTATGGGACTTAAATTAACTGGAAAAAAAATAAATAAAACCCATGAAACTAATTCATTTCCAACAGTACATTACCCCTGTGGTATCCAATCCATTCCACCTGGCAGGGTGGAAAAACGACGAAGAAACTCCGAAATCTGCCCTAATTACTCTACCTTAATTACCTGCGCCCAGTTGACCGAAAAGAGACAGGCGAGGCGGATCGATCCGAGAAAGAATCCGCATCCTCTCTCTCTTTTCTCTCATAACACGGAGAGATTCCACCGTGGATAAGGGCTTTCTCTCTGACCACCTGGGACCAGCTGATAAGAAGACCACACCAATATAGCACTAATGTTTGTTGCAGAAGAAGCAGGAAATGGACTGAGAGGCGGCGAACTCTGTATGCGCGCGGGTATTGCTTTTCTACTAGATGGAAGACTTTAAATGTACTAGAAGAGTTGATATTTGAATTAGAGTAAGTTTTAGCTTGTGAAAAAGAAATTGCAGAAAATGGTGCCTATTTTTATGATATGGGGATGTTGGAAACAAATTACACCATAAACAGTAACTTTTTTATATAATGTAAATATTTTGAATCAGAAGTCTAATAAATACGTGATAATGATGATTGTTTCGAGAGAACTGCAAGACACTTAAATTAACTAGGACACAAACAAAATTCAGGAAACTAATTTCTAATAATTATTATTTTCCTTTTGGTATCCAAATTCACCTTCGCTCTCATGGCAAGATAGTAAAGCGACGGAAAAACTTGGGAATTTATTTTGAATAATAATAATAATAATTAAAAAATAATTATTTCTAAAATTATTAACCTTATTCTTTTTTTTTTTTTCAATAACGCAAATATTTTTGAATCGTAATAAATACGTGATAATGATGAGGGACCAGAGGATGGAAGACTACATGCACCAAATGTACCAGAAGTGTTGGTATTTGAATTAGAGTAATTTTTAGCTTATGGAGAAGAAATTGCAGAAAATGACGTCCATTCTTGGGAAAAGTTGGGATACAAATTACATCATAATCAGTAACACTTATAGGCAAAAATAGAAAACAACAATAATAATAAATAAACGGTCACTGAAATTGGTGCATCATAATTTTTGTTCAAGATTTTTGCCTTTTTTGCATCTTTTTATCCATTGACTATTATGACTTTTATAAACAAACCGAACATAAATACAACAATTATCAATGAGGAAAATTTTTATATCCGAACCTTTATACCTAAATAGAGGAAAAGGTTTATAAAAGTTATATTTTAAAATCAGAGATAAGTTATTAGTACTAAACAAATATTTAAAAGAAGGAGAAGAAGAAAAAAATATTGTAAGAAAAGTTGTTACCGCATAGGCAAAATAAAGTATTTACGTCTCCCATACCATGAAAATACACACAAGAAAAAACAAGGAAAAAAAAGATGGGCACCAGTTATGTCATTTAAAGTTTATTTACACCATAAACCTGTTATAATCATTCTTATATACATATTATGTATGTAATAAGCTGGGAATGTCCTGAAAGTATTTAAAATAACAATTTTGTAATTCGACTCACTGATAAGCATTTATTTAGAATAAAGTCATTTTTAAATAATGTTCACGTGACTCTTATACATATATATACATAAAGGACAGAAACGAAAATATACGTAAGAATTCAATGTCTTTAAAAAATTATATGTTCCATTTTATTAACGGATCTAACTTTCTCGGAGATTTGAACATCTTTTGGACAAGTCGTAGCATAATTGAACAAATAAAAAGAGAAGCAAAGTCGATTCAAAACCACATACAGACAAAACTGACATAAACTATCTTAAAAAAAAAAAAGAAAAGAAAAGAAAAGAAAGAAAGAAAACGTATTTTTTCAATATGAACATAATTGAAATAGCAAAAAATTTATACGCATCAAAATTTATACACAAATATAGAATAATGAAAAGAAAAAGTTGGAGTTATATTCTACCAAAATACACAAGAAATCTGTATAAACTTAGTATAAGTAAATTCTTATGTCACCATAATGTGCTATTTTCAGCTGAATGTTTATTTTCTGCGTTCCAAAACTCAGTATTAACAATTCAACCCCCAAAATGTACGATATTTAACCCCTTGAGCTCTGCTGGCAGAATTTTCTACCACATAATTTAAATTCCGAAATTTCACAATGGCACCAGAAAATTCGACCAAATTTATTTCAAAAAGGTTTAATGCACTTTTTTGTGTTTATCGTTAATCGGTTTTTTTCTTTGCAAAATACTGGTGGCAATGTGACATTTTGAATTTTGAAGAAGTTTACACCCCGAACTCAAAGGGTTAACGTGCAGCAACTTTCTTCCAGATTTTTTATCTGTCTATCTACCTGTACCTACCTAACTATGTACAATATATAACCTTTTCCCGGACATGATAACTTCCATAATTCTGCATAAACCTCATCCAAACTGGTACATAAAATTAAGAGGCAAAAAAATCTCGGCTATGTTCGGTAATGGGAAAAATTGAACCAAAAGAATGGAAATTATGGAAGAGTTTTGTGAAAATCGAAAAATTCCATAATTTCTTAATTATAATGCATATAAAATCAGTCCAAAGTTTTTATTGTTTCTTGAAGTTAAGTCAAAAAATTTATTTATCACAGAGATTATTAATATAATTAAAAATGGGCTCAAGCAGCGACAACAATAGGATTTTAGGGAGAAAAGAGCTTACAACTTCTTCAATTCTTGAGATATCAAATTCCCTTAAACTTATTATAAATCTTCATAATATTACCTGCAATTTTTGTACTGACAAATTTTTGATTAAACCAAATCATATCGATAAAAATAAATAAATAAATAAATAAAAAGGGGGGGGGGGATTCTTATCTTCGTTAGTTCACAAGATATCAAATCTGCTTAAATTTATTAGAAATTTTCTTAATATCATCTACAACTTTTATAATGACAAAACAATTCTTACAGCAAAATCAAATTAAACAAACATAAGGGTTGAAGAAAAAATTATCATACTAAAATTATTCTCATAAAACTAGCTCTTACAGAAAAAATGAAATTAAAAACTCCTCAGAAGTAGACAGATAAAATTGTAAAACTGGATTTATCTCCAATCTTGATTTTTTTTTCTTTTGTGTGTGTGATTTGAATTTAACTTCGAAATTACCTCCGCAAGAAAGCCGAACCGGCAGGGATTCTTTTTTTCTTCCACATAACCGATTAAAATTAACTAATAAAAAAAAAATTTTAAAAGCATTATTCCTGATATTTTCTATACAAAAATACAATATCGTACACTTACAGAAAAGTTACCTTATTACAAAAGTCGCCTGAGCCAAAAGGTAGAAGAATCAGCAGATTTTTAATGAAAGAAAAAAAATCTACATCTTTTCCTGATGGAAATAAACCAGGAGAGATTCCTAGTGCAGATAAAAAGAAAAGACGAAAAAAAAATCATGCTTTGACCACCTGAGACCTGGAGATGCGAATATTTTTCTCAAAGGTAGAGCAAAATGAGTGAGGAAATGGATCCTGATTCGGGGAGATTTAACACGCTGATAGAAGTCGACTTTACCAGTAAGGCAAAGAAAGTAGCATAATTAGTAAGTGGTATTATAAGTACGAAAATAAAAGATAAGGTATTAAAAACACGAAATCTCCAAATTCAACTCTATTATCTTCCTTTAAAAAAATGGAATAATATTTTAATTATGGTAAACTTTTAAAGTAATTTCTGCTTAAGGAGAGATTTACTTTTTTTTTAAGTTTAAAAAAAAAAAAAAAAAAAAAAAAAAAAAAAATTTTAACATTTTTTATTGAGGATTTACACCAGCCAGGGCCAGTTAAGGAAGCGAGTGATCAGAAAATAACAAAACAAAACAATAACAAGAAAGTAAATTAAAATGACGCATATATGACGTCATGCTAAAAAATCCGCATATTTGCATTATCACCCCGTTCACTAGATGGCGCAGCTGTGTCAATTTACGCCAGATTGCAGCATTATCTTTGTATGCTGAATATGTATACAGTTTTGTTCTCAGCTGCAATCAGGGTTGTTTGGTTTAAACCAAGTTGGTTTAAACTGTGGTTTAAACCAATGTTTTTTTTTTTTTTTTTTTTTTTTTTTTTTTTTTTTTTTAAGCCATGCTGGTTTTTTTAATTCTTTTTCCCTAATGTTTTATTTTACACATTATTGAAAAATGCAAAATCCAAGTTATGCAGAAGCGAGAAGTAAAGCTGTAGAAAAATGATTAATTAATAAATTTCTAAAATAACAAACATTTTTAATCAACCCAACTTTTCGTATAAGCTATAAATCTACGTGGCTACATACTACTAATTTTTCTATAATTAGTTGGTTGGAGAAAAGCTAGTTAGTTTTTCTTTCTCCCTCTCCCTCCTTTTTAAGGGTTATATAAAACCATTAATTGTTATATAGATATATAGCCAGAAGTGCAGATTTGAGCTAAAAGTGTACTTTTACTATTTAAATTTCTTGACTAGAGATTTACTAAGGATTTCATCATTCCTCAAAGCCTCAAATATAACATATTCTTAAGTAATTTTTTCCATCGATTTCTTTTTTTATTATGTATGCTAATGAATAATTGGCAATGAGTTTTTTTGCTCTGTGTTTATTGGGTTTAATAAGCTTTTATTTTTCTCGCATTCCCAAATTAGGATTAGGGATTTTGCATTATGATTTTATTCTGTTACCAGCTGAGTTGGCACAGTTTAAAGCAATTGGTTTTTTAGAACAAATCTAATATATTTTCTCATTTTTGTAATTTAAGTGTTTCAAATTATTGGATGTAAGTCATTTCTATTTTTAAGTCTTGTCTCAGCAGTCACCATGAGGCACTCTGAGTCAGGTCAAGTTAATATGCATGTAGAATGCAAATTTTATGATGAACATATCTGAAGCTAAGAAGACACTTAAATTGTGTAAATTTAGCAAAGATAAAATAGATTAAAAATAGCAATATTTAGAAAAAAAATGTTTTTTCCTTTGAGAAATGCAGATGTACAGTTAAAAACACAAAAGGACCTTTATAATTTCAGTCAAGCTCTAAAAGAAAATTTTTTTGATTGGAGGGGGGGGGGGGATATCTTAAGAATAAAAAAGAAAAATGGATATAAAGTTGAATAGGAAGACATTGAAAAATTGGGTGCTAGTAAAGCACCTGTTTGCATTTAACTAAATTATGCAATAAAATATATTTAAATCTTCAATAGCATAACCAAACTCATTACTTCAATCAGCCAAGAAAATTGGGGAGGAGGGGGAGGGGACAAGACAAGGTTTGCTTGAGACATAACTGAAAAAAAGTCTCATAAAATGTCTAAAAAGATGTAATTTTTAGTTTAGACATTTAAAAATACTAAGCGTTGTAATATAGCGTGTAGTCAGATGGTTGTTTAAATGCTTTAGTGAATGACAGTATTTACAAAACTACTTTATATTTTAAGATCAATGTTTTCAACAGTCTAAAAAGCTGTTAAATAGATATTTTTGTTTATTTTGCTGTTGCCTTTTCTCTTTTTTTCTTTTAACCTGGTAGTTTCACAGGAGAAGTGTCAAATAGCAACAATACACAATACTTCTTCAAATGTGTAAAGATTCTACTGCTAAATTCAAATCATTCCAAAAATTCTTTATAAAAAAGCTTTACTTTCAATAAAAGGTAATTCATAGAGCCATCTAACAGAACAACATTACATCTCAAAATTATTTCAAAGAAATTATTTTGAACAGCCATGTGAAAATAACATACATAAAATTTTATATATGAAAATATATTGTATATTTATTATAGTGCTAGTAATCAAAAGATTGTTTATCAAGATTTTCAAGGTATCAATGTTTTATTATGCAGAAAATTTTATTTATGAAGTATAAGACATAGCTTTTTTTTAAAAAAAGTTTAAAATTTGAAAATATTTCAAATATATTAAATAACATAATATTAAATAAGTCATTGATTAGAATTACTTTTAAATCAAGTTATTACTCATGTATTCAAAAATATTCATTTTTATTGATAGATACGCATGTATATGTAATAGGAAAACATGTTTAAAAAACCCGGTTTAAACCAAAAAGCCTGGTTTAAACCAAACAAAAACATGGTTTTTGGTTAAAGAAAAAAAAAAAACGGTTTTTTACCAACCCTGGCTGCAATGCACATTTTGATGCACATGTGACCGAAAGAAAATCTTTTCTCATTCCGTTCAAGTTTCGCGATATCACAGCGTAGAAAATTAGGAAAATTGCTGGTTCTATTCTTCTCATTCGTGTCCACAAGGTGCCTTTTTGCACTAAATCGATGATGCTCTACAACTTTGTAAACCACTTTTTTCTCTGTCCCTTTCTTTTTTACAATAGAAATTTCAACTCCGCAAGCCTCCACCAAGTGGCACCGTGGATTTCATTCAGCAGCGCATGCCTACTTTACTATACTTAAACACCACTTTTATGAATATAGAAGCAGCCGCTCCAAAGTTAAGAGGGTGGCAAGGGACTTAAGAGGGCATACTGTATAATATAAGAAAAACTACACAACTAAACTAAATCAAAAACGGAAATGTAGTAAAATGATACGATTACTATATTGCAATTGAAACATTACATATTCAATATATGATTTTTTATTTCCTCAAAACGGTCAAAAAGCTTTTATGTAAAAGAAAAAGGGGGATGAAATGAAAAAAGCATGGGAGTCTGTTTCAGGTCGTAAAGCAGTCGGTGATGCTAGGATGAAAGCTCACCTGGGAAACAAACAGTAGAGAGGGCCAAGAAATGAAATTTATAGGAAAACCGAGAACGTCTTTAAGTGTTTAGGTACGCGATTACCCGAAATTGAGAGACAACTCTGAGAGAAACTATATTAACTCTTTACAGCATCAAGTGCCATAACTGACGCATGCCTAAAAACATTATAATTTTCATTATGTGAAGTGAATTTGGTCAATATGGTCATTGTGCCGGTCAAGAACAGCCAAAAGAATGGAATAACACTTATTTTGTCCATGACAGATGTCTGCACTAGACAAAAAATAGAATTTTTTCCTTCAAAAACAAAACAAATTTCGATCGAACTATTGAGTTAAGATATACTTTCATTATGTTTACAAAATAGTTTAAAATATTAATATAAACAAGTTGCAAAGTGTTAAGCAAATAAAATTAATTATTTTAAGTTCATTTAGTTGCGGTCGGTAAATAATGCTCGGATCGTAAGTAATCAGCCTCACTTTATTTTGACGCTAACGTACATCGGTGCTCGCACCTGTTGCTAGGGCCGATTGGAAGTCCTAAAAAGGCTAAAAAGAGAATCGCCCACAAGCAAGGGACATCAAGGATGTCTGGAAGATTCACCACGATAACGCGCGCAGCCATACCACCTTCATCGAGAACACTTATCTTCCTCGGCTGAACGTTCCAACTGTCCCACATTCTCCCTATAGTCCGGACTTGTCGCCCTCTAACTTCTTGTTTCCGCGCTTAAAATCAGCGCTGAAAGGTAAACACTTCAACTCGATCGGGGACATCCAAGGAAATGCCAAGACAGCCCTTGAAGCTCATCCCGGAACAGGCCCAAAGATCCTAGATCCTCTAAGATCTTTGACAGGCCTACGTGGACGCTTTCTAGTCGCGGAAATGCTGCCTAAAAAATTGTATTGATGCAGTAAGTACCTATTTTTAGGAATGCTAGGCTATTGTACCAATTCGCTCAATAAATCTGTCCTTTTGAACAAAGGCTCATTACTTACGAATCCGACCATGGATAGCAATACAATATTTTAAAATCCTAAATGTGTACATAGGGCACACACCATAAAAAATAAAATTTTAGCTTACAATTATTATTATTATTATTATTATTATTATTATTATTATTATTATTATTATTATTATTATTATTATTATTATTATTACTATTTTTCCTATTATTAGATCGATATAAATATTTCAAATAATTTATTTCATAAAAAAATGCGCAGTAAAGCATTAAAAAAAATAGATTGTTGAACAGGATTTTTTTTTTTAAATCATCCATAAAATACCACTTTGATCACATTTGTAAACTGCATACTTTTGACCACATACAGATATAATATTCTGTCTTTTTTTAAAACCTTTCCTATATATTCTGTGTTTCCAAAACAATAAACAATATTTTTTTCTGTTATATATAATAAAAAAGTTCCTTTAATAAAACGCCACTTGTATAAATATCAAACTATTTATATTAATCAGCAAAAACTACATATCTTCACCACATTATAAACCCGAGTATATTAAAATCATAAGATCCCCATATTGAAACATTACACCTTGAATACGATACATGATTTTTCATTTTCTTTAATCGGACAAAAAGCTTTTCAAAGGCTTGAAAATAAAGGGGGGGGGGGCAATGTATATGGCAGGTCGTAAAGAAACTTTTTATATAGAAGATAGGCGGAGAATTCACCTGAGAAGAGAGATAAAAGAGATGGAGGAAGCAAACACTAAATTTATAGAAAAATCAAGGATTTTATTTCATTCTAAGCACCTCTTAAGAATACTTGAAATTTTCAAGCACGTAGAAAAAATGAAAATGAAATCGTGAATATATTAAAAAGACTAATAATGTTGAGAAGGGAAAAATATTTTTTGAAAATATCCTTAAAATACAAACAAGTGCATATGCAGTCTCAATATATATTATCTAAAAAAAAAAAAAAAAAAACTTTCCCTAAATATTTTGTTAAAAAAACATATACCCCCTCCCCCCAAATGTGAAATTACTTAACTTTTCCAATGCAAAATTCGCTCATATGAATATTATGTCATCTGTAAACCTAAACAAATACTACACCTAATCATAAATCAGACTTAATTACAATCATGCATTCATAAAGACTATATTCTATAGCAACACGCTTCACATGTTACATGATTTTTCATTTCCTTAAATCGGCCAAAAAAACTTTTCTGTATGAGAAAAAAAAGAAAAACTTCCCTAAATATTTTGTTAAAAAAAACATATACCCCCTCCCCCCAAATGTGAAATCGTTTAACTTTTCCAAAGCAAAATTCGCTCATATGAATATTATGTCATCTGTAAACCTAAACAAATACTACACCTAATCATAAATCAGACTTTATTACAGTCATGCATTCATAAAGACTGCATTCTATAACAACACGTTTTACATGTTACATGATTTTTCATTTCCTTAAATCGGCCAAAAAAGCTCTTCTGTATGAGAGGCATACAGAGTGATGTTGAGAAATACAATCAAATACGAACATACGTATTAATAATACAATGTACATAGTCTTTTTTTTTTTTTTTTTTTAACTTTCTCTAAATATTCTATTAAAATACATATTTTCCTACAAATGTGAAATCTTTTAACTTTTCCCATGTAAAAAATCGCTTATATGATTACTATGCCACTTGTATACGTAAACAAATACTACACTAAATCCGACTTTATTACAGTCATGCATTCATAAAGGATGTATTCTATAACAACACGTTTTACATGTTACATGATTTTTCATTTCCTTAAATCGGCCAAAAAGCGTTTCTGTATGAGAGAAAGAAAAAACGAGGGAGGGAAGAAAAAGAAGAGTATGGGATCTTCTTCCAGGTCGTAAAGCAGCCTGGAAGTTAGTTCTTCCGGGGAAGGTAGGCTGCGAATCCACCTGGGAAAGAGAGATAACACAGGAGTGGAGGATCCAGACATCGCAGGAAATGGACCGAAAGTCTCCGGATGAGGATGGAATGCAAGCAGGTTATATACCCTTTAAGGTAAGAAAGAATGTAGCCAGTGTAATTATGATTCTCACTAAACGCATTTTGATGAGAAAAGTTAAGAACTTTCCCTTTTTCGTGCTGAAGCAGAAAATGCTGTTTTCGCATTTTTCTGGGCATGAAGACAAAAGAATTTTTCAAGACTGAGCATCTAAGAACTTATGAAAGATAGTTTCTTCGATAATTTGAAAAGAGCTATAATTTGGAATTTTACATTTGTTTTATATAATATGAATTTTGCAAAAAAAAAAAAAAAATAAATAAATAAATAAATAAAATAAATAAAATTACATACATATATAAGACCATTAATAGTAAACAATATTAACCATTTGAAATTATATATATAGACAGATGCAATATTATAAAATAGTTTTGTATCTATGTTTAAACAGATTATGAAATATAAATGCAAAATATAAATAAATAGAATATATTTATTTCGTTTATAATAGAGGGCACCTATCACATGCTCTTTGTCAGGCTCCTTTTCTCGCATCCACAAAACCTTCTATAAATTTAGATGTGTAATTACAATTTTCATAGATGACAACTTTCTATTTTGTTTTCTCTTTTCTTTTCTAAGTTAAATAAACACAATGTTTACAAGAAAAAAAAAAAAATGAAACTTTTCTTGTTTCTTTTTGGCTAATAATGAAAATTTTCTGGTTTCATTTGACATGATAAAAACTAGATTGGCAGCTATGAATTTTTCATTCATGCGGTAATGAAATTTGATTTTCAGATAAAAGAAGAAAAGTGATAATACTGATGTTTGTTAGAGCCGATTAACAGCGCAAATGATATATACGAAGAGAGAGAGAGAGGGGACTGACTTCCGGAAGGTTCTTTCTAAGGAATCCTAATTCGTTTATACCGAATGTTTTAAAATTGTTTGTTGGGAGGCGCTATGGTAATATTTTGAACACAAGGGCTAAACAGACTAGGAACTGCATTTGAAGGGAAATCCGATGTGCTGCAAAAAATTATAACTGAGTCAGAATTCGAATCCAGATTACCCTTTGATTAGTAGCCATCAATCTGACCACTATACTCTTTTCACTGACAGAGGTGCAGGTCCTTCACACTCACCTTCGCCAATTGGCATGAAAATCCCTTATGGTACCGTTTCTTCTACCCCCGTACCTTTCTGTTATGTCAGAAACACGGGTTCAACTTGTGAAGGTCAGTGAAAAGCATACGTCTCTGTTAGTGAAAAGGACTATAGACAAGTATGTGGGCAATGATTAAAGAAAACAGAAAACTCCGAACGGTTACATAGATAAGCTCGACATTTATCTGAATTCCGTTATTTCCGTCTAACAGCTTAAAGAATACAATATATCAGCCGTTGGTGACTCTTAAGAAGAAAAGGAAAAAAGAGAGACTCAATCTAACAGTACATACGGTTTTTTTCACGACATGTTTTGTACAAAATGGCAAAAAAAAAAAAAAAAAAAAAAAAAAAAAAAGTCTACATTAAATAAAGACGATTTTTTTTTTTTTTTTTTTGAGAGAGAAATGTTTGATTATTTGTATCATTTTCAATTGTATAGATGATTTGTTGATCTTTCCCCAGTGAAGATTTCGAGAAATATTCATCCACTACATGATTGTACAATACATGTTTCTGTAATCTACGCTAAACACATGTTTATAAAAATAAACATGCATGAAAAAAAAATCAAATGCAACTGTATCGATATGAAAGATATGAACTGTATCTTCAGATATTCAAGAAGATAATGATTGAGGTGAAGTCATTTCTTGATAAATAATTCCATAGATAGAAAGGGTTAAACATGAATTATAGATAGAGTTGCACTTCAAATTAATCAATCATCTGTTAGTGAAATATTCGAACAGCATTTCGAGAGGTGCGGAATAATAAAAAAAAAAGATCCAGAACATCTGCAAAAGAATAGTTTCCACATCTTCTCCAAATGATGATGCTCCTGGACATAAACGGGCAAAGATTCCCGGTTCCGATAAGAGGTTCTAGCCGTGATCCCATGGGACCAGCAGATTAAGGAAAGAGATCTACTGCTGCAGAAATGGCAGGAAATGGATCGGGAATTGGCAAATCCTAACATGCTGCACCGCTGATTTGTTTGGTTAGCAGATGAGGAAGTTGTCAGGGAGACCGTTAATGTAAATATAGTCGAACGTAATTACGAAAGGTATAGGAGGTAAGATATGAAAGTTCGGAATAGTTTCGTTAATGGAAGGATTGGAGGGCATTCATAAAAATATCGATAATGGAAGTTTTGAGAATGATAGTCATCATAATAATAATTTAATAAAGATTGTAAAATTTGATGTGAAACAAACTTAAATGTAAAATAACTTTTAAAAACACTTAAAAAATAAAGAATGAAATGTTTCGAAGAAAGGATTCTTTCTTATTTATGGGGACTTACCTGGTAGGGGAAAAAAAGTGGAAACCCACGTTACCCTATGGGGTAGATACTTATAAATATTGTTCATTTAAATTTTGAAATTTCAACAGTATTTATTTATTTATTTTCAGCACGTAGGTAAGAAGGCTTTATCCCATTGTAAGTTTAAACTATTTTAAATGTAATCATGAGTATTTTATAAAATTTGTGTTAAAGTTTGAAAAAGATTAAAAGTATTCTTTACTTGTTTGTAACATATTAATGGAATACATACTGGAAATATCTATATTATAAAGACGAAACGTATCTGTGAGTAACGCATATGTCATTTTGCAAATGGCAACACTTTCAAATTTTAAATGAAAATTCGGTATTGCAATTTGCCTATTGCAAATTTATAAGCTTTTAACCATAGCACATTTTCAATTTTTGCACCATCGTATAGGGAAAAAAATGCACTTTCAAATGCAAATTATTTGAAATTTGTATCTTAATTCATTTTTTAAAATATTAATTTGTTTGTAGTTTTTAATGCCGCTTTTCTTATTGTGGCGACAGCCATACTCCATTTCTATTAAATGCAAAGGAAAAAAAGGAAAAAAAATATTATTTTATCTTGCTATCTAAAAAAAAAATGTTATTTTATTTTATCATCTGCTAACCACTTTCTCATTAAAAGGAAGAAAAGAATTTAAATAAGTTCCCGGTGAATTTTGATTTCGTTTACAAAATTTGATTCACACTTAAAATAATGTCAACAGTTTAATATCTGCTTCAGCTAGTATCGAGACTTCAGGTTTTGAATCAAAATGATCAAATTAAAATTACAATTTTTTGAAATGGTGAATACGGATACGAAATGTGCATTTGTAAATTTTGATTTTATTAAAATAATGCCGGGTTTAGATTTCACGGTGAAAAAATTCCTTGACTGAGCCAAAGATGAATAAATTATGCTTTTTTTCATTTAGGAATATTAGAATAAGAGCCTTAATTGATAACTTTATCATAATAACAGAACTTTAATTATTTTTTACAGCTTATATGTAAGTAGTAGGAAAACAACAGTACGGGGACAGCCGGCGGTGGTACTGTGGCACCGTGCCACCGCCTCACCCAGTGCCACCGCCACCGCCGTCCCTCCTGATCCCCCACCATACACCCCCCCCTCCACAAACGCCTCCTAGTGGAAAAAAGGAACATTCTATTCTAACATGAGAGGTGAACAACCTTCCCTAATTAAAAATATTATCAATCACATCTCAACTCGGAATCATACTATAAGATGAAGATTAAATTTATATTTGAATTTTGAAGAACCGTAATTTTAATGAGTATTATTAATTAAGCGAAACACTGGAAAAATCTCAGTTTTTAACCATTTTATTTAGATTTCTTCAACTACAAGATGAGATTATCAATTTAACACAAGAAAGTTAAGCATATATTTGAACTTTGCTTCATAGACATCTTAATGAGGAGTATTAATTAAGTAAAAACAATGGAAAATATCAAGTTTTATAGAAAAAGACTGACTTCTTACGATTTTTATCAACTTAAGAGAGAAAACTTAAACGTACATTTCAGTTTTTCAACAGCTCATATTAATGAGTATCGTTAATTAAGTAAAAAACAATGGAAAATATCAAGTTTTATAGAAAAAGACTGATTTCTTACGATTTTTATCAACTTAAAAGAGAAAACTTAAACGTTCATTTCAGTTTTTCAACAGCTATAACCTTAATGAGTATCGTTAATTAAGTAAAAAACAATGGAAAATATCAAGTTTTATAGAAAAAGACTGATTTCTTACGATTTTTATCAACTTAAGAGAGAAAACTTAAACGTACATTTCAGTTTTTCAACAGCTATAACCTTAATGAGCATTCATAATTAAGTAAAAAACAATGGAAAATATCGATTTTTATAGAAAAAGACTGATTTCTTACGATTTTTATCAAATACAATATCAATGTATCGACTTAAAACTTAAACATACATCCTAGTTTTTCAACAACTATAACCATAATGAGTATTGATAATTAAGTAAAAAACAATGGAAAATATCAAATTTTATAGAAAAAGACTGATTTCTTACGATTTTTATCAACTTAAGAGAGAAAACTTAAACGTACATTTCAATTTTTAAGTGGTTATCATCTTAACGAGTATTTTTAATTAAGTAAAACAGCGAAAAATATAAATTTTTATTTGATTTCTTAAGATTTTCATCAACTACATGAGAAGTGTACCGACTTAAAAGTTGAAAGTTAAACATACATCCCAGTTTTTCAACAGCTATAACCTTAATGAGTATTGATAATTAAGTAAAAAACAATGGAAAATATCAAGTTTTATAGAAAAAGACTCATTTCTTACGGTTTTTCCAACTCAAACTTCAGAATACCAATTTGAGAGAAAGAAACTTAACCATGTATTCAGTTTTGAACAACCATTTCCTTCACGAGCATTTTTATTTAAGTAAAACAATGGAAAATATTAAATTTAACCAATTTCTTTAGAATTTTTCAACTATAATATCAACTTAAGAAAGGAAACTTAAACATTTATCTTAGTTTTTGAACAGCAATCCCTTAATGAACATTGTTAATTAAGCAAAAAACAATGGAAAATATAAATTTTAACCGATTTCTTTAGATATTTTCAACTTAAAAACGAAATTTAAACATACATTTTTAACATTCGAACAACTATTACCGGAACGAATTTTAATAATTAAGCATTTAACGAACGAAAATAGTGATTTTTTTATTTTATTTATTTATTTATTTATTTTTTTAAGCAAGAAGGCCAATTGTATAAACTTTTACAGTAATTTGACATTTTAACATACTTTAAAAAACACTAGTTACATAAGATTTCAAACTTTAGATGACTAAATCTCAAGATATATTTTTCTCGAAAACAAATATAAAATACATTTTTTAAACTAATTTCCTCAATCTTACGAATTCAACAGGATTTTTACCGATGCAAACATTAGAAGCGAACAACAAATTCTCTCCCCATCTAACCTCAAAATTCCTAAAGGGGAGAGTACAATAGGTTTTTCGACGTCACACTTCGTAAGGTTTTCATTCAAGAAAAATATCTTTTACGTTATAAAAGTCGTTTTCTTAGAAGGATATAAACTTGTGATTTTTGTTTTTGAACAATCATTATCTCAATAAATATTAATAATTAAGGAAAAACAATGGAAAATAATATGTTTTAAGGAAAAAGACGAATTTTATCGAATTTGATTAATTTTTACACTAGTATTTTCAAAAAGCAACATGGAAATATCGATTTTTTTAACTGAACAATTTAACGCATGTTTTAGCTTTAACAACAGAAACTTAATAAGTATCACTAATTAAACAAAAAAACAAAATACTGATTTTCAAGAAAAGACGAATTTTTATACAATTTTCAACACTTTACCTTTCTGAAATTTTTATGTTATCAAACACCAAGTTATTTAAAATATAAATATTATGCTTAATGTTTAGATAGTACACATGACTAATTCCACTTATTCTTTTCATATTATTAATTAAATTGACACATGTTTCACTCTACACTTCAATGATTTCTGAATTTTTACAATACTCACCACCAATTTTCTAAGATTTTCCGATTATACATTCCTCAGAAGTACATATTCGAAATGGTACAAACACTTTACATATCTAAAAAATATCATTGAAGTAGCTGTATTTAATATTTTTAACACCAATTTTCTAAGATATTCTAACATTTTCCAATTATACATTCCTAAGAAGTACATTTTCGAAATGCTACAAACACTTTACATATCGAAAAATATCATTGAAGTAGCTGTATTTAATATTTTTAACACCAATTTTCTAAGATATTATAACATTTTCCAATTATACATTCCTCAGAAGTACATATTCGAAATGCTACAATCACTTTATATATTGAAAAACATCATTTATCTACTAAGTATTAGTCAAAATTATAATATGTTTTCACCCTATAGTTAAAAAATATCTGAATTATCACACAACAACATTTTTCAAATATGAATATTATTTTAACAGATTAAAAAGGCAAAACATAGACGAATATAATCTTTAATTTTTGTAATCATTTCATATTTCATACCAAACTATCTGAAATTTCAACCAAATAAGAGCAAATATTAGACTAATTTTTTATCATTAATATTGCTTAGACCTTTTCATCATAACTTTTAAAAATGGTAATTATCCATTTTTTGGGTTCATTATCGAAAAACTGTAACTGAAATTACATAAACTCAATGCAAAAAAAAACCCTGTTCTCACACAATTTCTTAAAATTCAACAAAGAATTGACTATTACTGCAATACTTATCTATATCAATTTCGATTCTCGATAATATATAGGTATTTTATTATTACACACTTACATCTCTTTTCAAACGTTTATCAGAAAATAAGTCAATCAAAGTCTGGTAGTTATCACATCTATTCCCCAGAAATATTGCTATCATGCGAAACAGTAAAGAAAATTAATAGATATTTAATATTTAATAACCTCATACGTGAAATTACTGTCGAATGAGAATACTAATAATCAATAAAATCAACTGTTGAACAAAAATATAGTACAGATTACCGAAAATTCAAATGTTTTCTTCTACAAAAGTTACAAAAATTAACAAATGAATGACAAGTTAGAGAAATAACTAAAAAAATTAATGAACATATTTACAAATTTATTAAAATCACACCTTTTTCTGGATTATAAACCACAATTTCTTGAAAAATTTAACACCGAATTTATCAGATTTTAATCATTGTATTACATACACTCAATAAATATTCAAAATTAATCAAAAAATAATTTTTTAGTCTCATCAATAAGCAGAAATTCTATATTAAAAGAATATTTTCATAGTAGTACTTATGAAAATGAGAGTTTACAAACTGATTTTCATAATTTTACCACATTTAAACTTAATTTTTATACATAAAACATTATTTAATCAAATTTTATACTTTCTAATTCAGTAAAATTCAATACTTTTTAGTTTTTAAACCAATACCACAATATTTATTTACATCAAACTTGATTCTTCACCTTTTATATTTCCACATTACACACGTGAGATAAATACTAACTTGGATCAGGAGTTGAAGTCAATTGATTCCATTCGATTTTCATCATGTACGCATTGCTCCTACACGAAATTTCTTACTGCTATAATCATCTAATGTATTAAAACTAATCTACTCATATTTTTAACCAATTCATCAGATGTTTCATCTCGCACTTCTGAATTATCGTGCATCAAGTTGCTTAAAATATAAATACTATCTTTATAGTTTTAATGATATATAGTATACATGGTTTATCTTGAGTTAGCACTTCCATAGTATTAATCAAATTATATGTTTCATCTTGCACTTGATCTTAATGTTTTCATCTTACATCTGAATTATCGTCCATCGAGTTTTTTAAATAATAATATATTTATAGTTTTTGATTATACATAGCATGTACAAATACAATCTTTAATTTTAACATTTCATATTTCAAATAACCTATTTCCGAAACCAAGCTATGTGAATTTTACCACAATGCTTATTATCATAGAATAATTTGTGTTTCACACTTTTCTAAAAATTATCAGATATGTACCCCTCAGAGAAATTACTATCATATGAATAAATGAAGAAAATTTAATTTATATTAAATGTACACGAAATTGATTGCAATATACATGTATTTAATAAAAATAAATAAATAGGCGATTATTTATACATTAAACCTTTACTAAATATATATTTCTTTCATTATACAGATGTTTCAACAAGATGAACCAAAACAGCAGCAAACTTCAGAAATTAATGACCCGAATGATTCATCCCTAGCACATGTAGCGTTAACGAATAACACATATGTGAGTACTTATATGAGAAATACTAGAATTCGTATATGAAACGTAATTAGAGTAAATACAAAATGATTTGTCTTACTACCTACACTTTAACAAGTGCTTTTTACCTATATTATTGAAGAGAATCCTAACTGTGTCCATTTATTTCTACTACAGATGTGCTCTATTTGCTACAAACACTTCTTAAGTAAATGGAATTTAACAGAACATACAAAAATATATACAGGTGAAAAACCTTACACTTGGAAAGATTACCATAAATGCTGTTTTCAAGGAGACGTGAATCAAAAATGCACACATCATCATATAAAGCATCATCAGATATATGTAAACTTAGCGAAGATATTCAAAAATTAGTCAGACTTTTGTAGAATTTAGAAATAAAGGAAGATATTTAGGCTATTTATCCATCATATTTTCACAACATTTACCACAATATCTCAAACTTAAAATTTGGAAGACATACACACTGCTGAAAAGTAATTTTGTGATTCTTCTAACCAGTATGAATGTATAGATGTTATTTTGCAGTGTATTCTTTAAATGCTCACATTAAATATTCTTTTATATGCATATATCGTTGTCTTTATTTTTCTAATACCTATTACATTAATGAAATACATAACATTTTAAGTGAAATAACACTCTCACAACTTAAAAAATGCATAAGAACATACAAAAATAAACAGATGTATAAAAAAATATGCAAGTTTACAAAATATTTTCATTGTTTTCTAGAAATATTAACAAAAAATATTTACAATATGAAAAAATTGTAAAAGTGAAAAGAAAAAACATAAATGTAAAAACAAAAACCACAAAGTGAAAAACTCATAACAAAGTTTTTGAAAAAAATATTTACAACAAAATTTTTTTTACAAAAACCAAAACTTCCAAAAATATTTTTTTCAAAAAACTTTTTTTTCAAAAACATTTTTTACAAAAATTTTTTTTTCAAAATAAGTTTTTACAAAAGTAAAAAAAAAGAAAATCACAACGTTAAAAAAATGAAAAATTTTTGTTAAAAAAAGTGTAAAAAAATTGCAAAAAAATGTTGCAAAAATTTCAAAAAAAGTTATGAAAAAAGTCTCAAAAATTTTGTTGTTTTTAATAGCAAATGCAATGGTTTCGCCATTGCATACTGCATTAAAACCAACAAAATTTTTGAGACTTTTTTCATAACTTTTTTTGAAATTTTTGCAACATTTTTTTGCAATTTTTTTACACTTTTTTTAACAAAAATTTTTCATTTTTTTAACGTTGTGATTTTCTTTTTTTTTACTTTTGTAAAAACTTATTTTGAAAAAAAAATTTTTGTAAAAAATGTTTTTGAAAAAAAAGTTTTTTGAAAAAAATATTTTTGGAAGTTTTGGTTTTTGTAAAAAAAATTTTGTTGTAAATATTTTTTTCAAAAACTTTGTTATGAGTTTTTCACTTTGTGGTTTTTGTTTTTACATTTATGTTTTTTCTTTTCACTTTTACAATTTTTTCATATTGTAAATATTTTTTGTTAATATTTCTAGAAAACAATGAAAATATTTTGTAAACTTGCATATTTTTTTATACATCTGTTTATTTTTGTATGTTCTTATGCATTTTTTAAGTTGTGAGAGTGTTATTTCACTTAAAATGTTATGTATTTCATTAATGTAATAGGTATTAGAAAAATAAAGACAACGATATATGCATATAAAAGAATATTTAATGTGAGCATTTAAAGAATACACTGCAAAATAACATCTATACATTCATACTGGTTAGAAGAATCACAAAATTACTTTTCAGCAGTGTGTATGTCTTCCAAATTTTAAGTTTGAGATATTGTGGTAAATGTTGTGAAAATATGATGGATAAATAGCCTAAATATCTTCCTTTATTTCTAAATTCTACAAAAGTCTGACTAATTTTTGAATATCTTCGCTAAGTTTACATATATCTGATGATGCTTTATATGATGATGTGTGCATTTTTGATTCACGTCTCCTTGAAAACAGCATTTATGGTAATCTTTCCAAGTGTAAGGTTTTTCACCTGTATATATTTTTGTATGTTCTGTTAAATTCCATTTACTTAAGAAGTGTTTGTAGCAAATAGAGCACATCTGTAGTAGAAATAAATGGACACAGTTAGGATTCTCTTCAATAATATAGGTAAAAAGCACTTGTTAAAGTGTAGGTAGTAAGACAAATCATTTTGTATTTACTCTAATTACGTTTCATATACGAATTCTAGTATTTCTCATATAAGTACTCACATATGTGTTATTCGTTAACGCTACATGTGCTAGGGATGAATCATTCGGGTCATTAATTTCTGAAGTTTGCTGCTGTTTTGGTTCATCTTGTTGAAACATCTGTATAATGAAAGAAATATATATTTAGTAAAGGTTTAATGTATAAATAATCGCCTATTTATTTATTTTTATTAAATACATGTATATTGCAATCAATTTCGTGTACATTTAATATAAATTAAATTTTCTTCATTTATTCATATGATAGTAATTTCTCTGAGGGGTACATATCTGATAATTTTTAGAAAAGTGTGAAACACAAATTATTCTATGATAATAAGCATTGTGGTAAAATTCACATAGCTTGGTTTCGGAAATAGGTTATTTGAAATATGAAATGTTAAAATTAAAGATTGTATTTGTACATGCTATGTATAATCAAAAACTATAAATATATTATTATTTAAAAAACTCGATGGACGATAATTCAGATGTAAGATGAAAACATTAAGATCAAGTGCAAGATGAAACATATAATTTGATTAATACTATGGAAGTGCTAACTCAAGATAAACCATGTATACTATATATCATTAAAACTATAAAGATAGTATTTATATTTTAAGCAACTTGATGCACGATAATTCAGAAGTGCGAGATGAAACATCTGATGAATTGGTTAAAAATATGAGTAGATTAGTTTTAATACATTAGATGATTATAGCAGTAAGAAATTTCGTGTAGGAGCAATGCGTACATGATGAAAATCGAATGGAATCAATTGACTTCAACTCCTGATCCAAGTTAGTATTTATCTCACGTGTGTAATGTGGAAATATAAAAGGTGAAGAATCAAGTTTGATGTAAATAAATATTGTGGTATTGGTTTAAAAACTAAAAAGTATTGAATTTTACTGAATTAGAAAGTATAAAATTTGATTAAATAATGTTTTATGTATAAAAATTAAGTTTAAATGTGGTAAAATTATGAAAATCAGTTTGTAAACTCTCATTTTCATAAGTACTACTATGAAAATATTCTTTTAATATAGAATTTCTGCTTATTGATGAGACTAAAAAATTATTTTTTGATTAATTTTGAATATTTATTGAGTGTATGTAATACAATGATTAAAATCTGATAAATTCGGTGTTAAATTTTTCAAGAAATTGTGGTTTATAATCCAGAAAAAGGTGTGATTTTAATAAATTTGTAAATATGTTCATTAATTTTTTTAGTTATTTCTCTAACTTGTCATTCATTTGTTAATTTTTGTAACTTTTGTAGAAGAAAACATTTGAATTTTCGGTAATCTGTACTATATTTTTGTTCAACAGTTGATTTTATTGATTATTAGTATTCTCATTCGACAGTAATTTCACGTATGAGGTTATTAAATATTAAATATCTATTAATTTTCTTTACTGTTTCGCATGATAGCAATATTTCTGGGGAATAGATGTGATAACTACCAGACTTTGATTGACTTATTTTCTGATAAACGTTTGAAAAGAGATGTAAGTGTGTAATAATAAAATACCTATATATTATCGAGAATCGAAATTGATATAGATAAGTATTGCAGTAATAGTCAATTCTTTGTTGAATTTTAAGAAATTGTGTGAGAACAGGGTTTTTTTTTGCATTGAGTTTATGTAATTTCAGTTACAGTTTTTCGATAATGAACCCAAAAAATGGATAATTACCATTTTTAAAAGTTATGATGAAAAGGTCTAAGCAATATTAATGATAAAAAATTAGTCTAATATTTGCTCTTATTTGGTTGAAATTTCAGATAGTTTGGTATGAAATATGAAATGATTACAAAAATTAAAGATTATATTCGTCTATGTTTTGCCTTTTTAATCTGTTAAAATAATATTCATATTTGAAAAATGTTGTTGTGTGATAATTCAGATATTTTTTAACTATAGGGTGAAAACATATTATAATTTTGACTAATACTTAGTAGATAAATGATGTTTTTCAATATATAAAGTGATTGTAGCATTTCGAATATGTACTTCTGAGGAATGTATAATTGGAAAATGTTATAATATCTTAGAAAATTGGTGTTAAAAATATTAAATACAGCTACTTCAATGATATTTTTCGATATGTAAAGTGTTTGTAGCATTTCGAAAATGTACTTCTTAGGAATGTATAATTGGAAAATGTTAGAATATCTTAGAAAATTGGTGTTAAAAATATTAAATACAGCTACTTCAATGATATTTTTTAGATATGTAAAGTGTTTGTACCATTTCGAATATGTACTTCTGAGGAATGTATAATCGGAAAATCTTAGAAAATTGGTGGTGAGTATTGTAAAAATTCAGAAATCATTGAAGTGTAGAGTGAAACATGTGTCAATTTAATTAATAATATGAAAAGAATAAGTGGAATTAGTCATGTGTACTATCTAAACATTAAGCATAATATTTATATTTTAAATAACTTGGTGTTTGATAACATAAAAATTTCAGAAAGGTAAAGTGTTGAAAATTGTATAAAAATTCGTCTTTTCTTGAAAATCAGTATTTTGTTTTTTTGTTTAATTAGTGATACTTATTAAGTTTCTGTTGTTAAAGCTAAAACATGCGTTAAATTGTTCAGTTAAAAAAATCGATATTTCCATGTTGCTTTTTGAAAATACTAGTGTAAAAATTAATCAAATTCGATAAAATTCGTCTTTTTCCTTAAAACATATTATTTTCCATTGTTTTTCCTTAATTATTAATATTTATTGAGATAATGATTGTTCAAAAACAAAAATCACAAGTTTATATCCATCTAAGAAAACGACTTTTATAACGTAAAAGATATTTTTCTTGAATGAAAACCTTACGAAGTGTGACGTCGAAAAACCTATTGTACTCTCCCCTTTAGGAATTTTGAGGTTAGATGGGGAGAGAATTTGTTGTTCGCTTCTAATGTTTGCATCGGTAAAAATCCTGTTGAATTCGTAAGATTGAGGAAATTAGTTTAAAAAATGTATTTTATATTTGTTTTCGAGAAAAATATATCTTGAGATTTAGTCATCTAAAGTTTGAAATCTTATGTAACTAGTGTTTTTTAAAGTATGTTAAAATGTCAAATTACTGTAAAAGTTTATACAATTGGCCTTCTTGCTTAAAAAAATAAATAAATAAATAAATAAAATAAAAAAATCACTATTTTCGTTCGTTAAATGCTTAATTATTAAAATTCGTTCCGGTAATAGTTGTTCGAATGTTAAAAATGTATGTTTAAATTTCGTTTTTAAGTTGAAAATATCTAAAGAAATCGGTTAAAATTTATATTTTCCATTGTTTTTTGCTTAATTAACAATGTTCATTAAGGGATTGCTGTTCAAAAACTAAGATAAATGTTTAAGTTTCCTTTCTTAAGTTGATATTATAGTTGAAAAATTCTAAAGAAATTGGTTAAATTTAATATTTTCCATTGTTTTACTTAAATAAAAATGCTCGTGAAGGAAATGGTTGTTCAAAACTGAATACATGGTTAAGTTTCTTTCTCTCAAATTGGTATTCTGAAGTTTGAGTTGGAAAAATCGTAAGAAATGAGTCTTTTTCTATAAAACTTGATATTTTCCATTGTTTTTTACTTAATTATCAATACTCATTAAGGTTATAGCTGTTGAAAAACTGGGATGTATGTTTAACTTTCAACTTTTAAGTCGGTACACTTCTCATGTAGTTGATGAAAATCTTAAGAAATCAAATAAAAATTTATATTTTTCGCTGTTTTACTTAATTAAAAATACTCGTTAAGATGATAACCACTTAAAAATTGAAATGTACGTTTAAGTTTTCTCTCTTAAGTTGATAAAAATCGTAAGAAATCAGTCTTTTTCTATAAAATTTGATATTTTCCATTGTTTTTTACTTAATTATCAATACTCATTATGGTTATAGTTGTTGAAAAACTAGGATGTATGTTTAAGTTTTAAGTCGATACATTGATATTGTATTTGATAAAAATCGTAAGAAATCAGTCTTTTTCTATAAAAATCGATATTTTCCATTGTTTTTTACTTAATTATGAATGCTCATTAAGGTTATAGCTGTTGAAAAACTGAAATGTACGTTTAAGTTTTCTCTCTTAAGTTGATAAAAATCGTAAGAAATCAGTCTTTTTCTATAAAACTTGATATTTTCCATTGTTTTTTACTTAATTAACGATACTCATTAAGGTTATAGCTGTTGAAAAACTGAAATGAACGTTTAAGTTTTCTCTTTTAAGTTGATAAAAATCGTAAGAAATCAGTCTTTTTCTATAAAACTTGATATTTTCCATTGTTTTTTACTTAATTAACGATACTCATTAATATGAGCTGTTGAAAAACTGAAATGTACGTTTAAGTTTTCTCTCTTAAGTTGATAAAAATCGTAAGAAGTCAGTCTTTTTCTATAAAACTTGATATTTTCCATTGTTTTTACTTAATTAATACTCCTCATTAAGATGTCTATGAAGCAAAGTTCAAATATATGCTTAACTTTCTTGTGTTAAATTGATAATCTCATCTTGTAGTTGAAGAAATCTAAATAAAATGGTTAAAAACTGAGATTTTTCCAGTGTTTCGCTTAATTAATAATACTCATTAAAATTACGGTTCTTCAAAATTCAAATATAAATTTAATCTTCATCTTATAGTATGATTCCGAGTTGAGATGTGATTGATAATATTTTTAATTAGGGAAGGTTGTTCACCTCTCATGTTAGAATAGAATGTTCCTTTTTTCCACTAGGAGGCGTTTGTGGAGGGGGGGGGTGTATGGTGGGGGATCAGGAGGGACGGCGGTGGCGGTGGCACTGGGTGAGGCGGTGGCACTGGGTGAGGCGGTGGCACGGTGCCACAGTACCACCGCCGGCTGTCCCCGTACTGTTGTTTTCCTACTACTTATGTACGATTAAATTTTAATTTTATCAATTTCTACAACTGAGTTTAACAGAAATAGTATTTTGTTAACTTTAAGTCAAATACGATTTGTTTAAGAGTTAGACATACTAATATAAGGTGCATTTTTTACTATAACTTTGTAGGTTTATAATAAATAAATGAAACAGTCCCTTTTTAAACATTTTCTTCCGTCAAAATTTGACGGGTTCTAACTTGTATATATAAATTTAAAGCTCACTTGGGGATAAAAAAAAAAAAAAAAAACTTCGTACCTACGTGTTGAAAGACAAATATATATATTGTTAAAATTTCGAAATTTGAATGAAGAAGAAGAATAAGTATTTTCCTTAAAGGATAACATGGGAGTCCACTCCTTTTCTTTTTCATCAGATAAGTTTCCTTAAGATGGTACCAGATATTAAAACGCTGAGATAAATTTTCAGTTCAGCGCGAATTGATCATAATTGCACATGCTTAAAATTAAATCTCGAACTTGTTCAATTTTAACGTAAAGTGAGGCAAGATTTGGCTAAACTATATTGGTCTAAAGCGTTAGCTTAGCTGAACCCCTTGCACAGAACGCGAGTTCGATACCCACGCCCGACAGAATTTCTGAAATATATTTGGCTACAATTCATTTCAATAATTTAATATTTTATTTCAGAAGAAGTAACATGTTTTTTATTTATTATTCGAATACTTTCCAATAAAATAAATTTTAACACTGAACAATATTTTTATGAAACACTAATTTTAAAAGGAAAATATTTTGCATATAATTATCGATTAAATAAAGTGAATTTATCTGTAATTTTTGCTATATTTTTTATTATTTTAGCTTAATATTTAAGCTAAAATATTTTGCATATAATTATCAATTAAATACAGTGAATTTATCTATAATTTTTGCTATATTTCCTGATTATTGTCATGATTATGACAGTGTGTGAATAAAAACAAAAGTTAGTCATTATTTTTCGGGGGGGGGGGGGGGGGGCAGGGCCGTAACTATAAATTTGGAGGCCCCAGGGGGGGGGGGGGCAAGTTGAAACTTTGCCCCGGTCGAAGTTTTTTATTTTTTATTTTTCTTTTTTTCGCACGCCGCTGCTAAAATTATCAATTTGGAATACATGGTAATCTCATCTCGATGGTTTACACATGCACAATATGATAAGCCCAAAAATGACTAAAAAACGTAGAATTGGGCAACCCTACTCGGCAGGCACCGGGCGGTGACTTAATTTTTTTCGATTTCACTGAAGGGGAGATTTCATAGAAGAGAAAATACGGACTTCTGATTGGTTGAATAATTTAAAGAGCGTTTTGTTTCGGTTCATTTTTGAGTTTATGTAACTTAATCATACGTTTTTGTTTAAAACTCTTTTGAAAAATGGATTTTGATAACTTTTTTTATGTATTTATTAATGGATAAGAAGAAAGATTTTACTTTTTATATTATTCAACCGATCAGAAGCCCATATTTTTTTCCTTATATTAGCTTCGGTAGGATCGGCAAACATGCTGGCGCGACATGACACATTCGACTCGACATTCTGCTGTCTGCTCTGCTGCTTTTGCATGCGAAGCGTATGGAGTATATCGACGGACACGCAAAAACATTTACTCTAGCACTTTGATATTTTTTTTTTTCTTTTTTGTATTACTAACTTTTAACTAGGTGCTGTACATTTTATAGAAAATTAGACTAAAAACTAAAATCAATAGTTTTTTCACATTCAGTTTGGGGCCCCTCAGGCTGCCCCGGCGGTAGTTACGAGCCTGGGGGGGGGGGAGAGAAAAAAGGAAGCAGAAAAAAAAAAATATTTATGCAAGAACAACAGAAGAAAATTACCTTGATATCCATGGTTTAATAATAAAATAATGTATGAAAATGAAAAATAAAATTCAATTAAAATTTTTTTTAGAAATCTTTAGCTGTGAGCATAAAATTATATCTTGGAAAGGTAAATGCGTTTAACATAGGCTAACGTGATTTGGTCCCATTCAAAATAAATACAAATATTGAATTACTCATTATGCGAACTGCTGCTCGCATGAACAAATTTCAATTACCTTTGATATTCACTTCAAGAAAGTCCAAGGGTATATTCCTTTATGCTTTTACCTTCATAATTACTTTTTATCACACCTTTAGCATTACTATTAATAATATATCTGCTCTTATGATACGATTATTACAATTTGTACAATTACTTTCAAACTTTTGTTAAAATTAATATGCTTCTAAAACATAAACGTCACATTAAAACACAAATTGAAAAATAAAAATAATAATAGAAATAAAGGAATAAATTGCTCTGAAAACCTAAAGAAGGGGGGGGGGGAGAGTAAAATCCTCCTTTGTATCTTATCCTTTTTTTTTTTTTTTTTTTTAGTATGCAATAATTCAATCGTTAGCCGCGTGCAGTTTTTTTTTTTCCTTTTTCCTATCAATATAATATATATTTATTTATTCCAATCGATATTGTATATTTTTACTTTCATAATTATTTTTATCACATCTTTAACATTACTATTACTATTAATAATATTTTTCTTTTATGACATAATTATAACAATTTGCTTTTCAAACTTTTGTTAAAATTAATATGCTTGTATAACAAAGAGGTCAAATTAAAACACAAACTTGAAAAATAAAAATAAAAATAGAAATAAAGGAATAAATTGCTCTAAAAGCCTGAGAGGAAAAAAAAGTAAAATCCTCCTTCCTATTTTATCCGCATCTGATTTTTTTTTCTTCTTCCTTTCTCTACGCAGTAACTCAATTCTTAGCCGCGTGCAGTTCCCCCCCCCCTTTTCCTATCAATATAGTGCATATTTATTTATTCCAATCAATATAGCATATTTTTACTTTCATAATTAATTTTTTATCACATCTTTAACATTACTATTAATAATATTTTCACCCTTATGGCATGATTATAACAATTTGTACAATTACTTTCAAACTTTTGTTTAAATTAATATGCTTCTAAAACATAAACGTCATATTAAAATACAAACTTGACAAAAATAAAAATAAAGGAATAAATTGCTTTAAAAACCTGAGAAAAAAAGTAAAACCCTCCTTCCTATCTTATCCGCATCTGACTTTTTTTTTTCTTTTTTCAACTTTCTCTGCGCAATAGCTCAATTGTTAGCCGCGTGCACTTTTTCTCCTTTTCCTATCAATATAATATATATTTATTAATTCCAATCGATATAGTATATTTTTACTTTCATAATTATTTTTTTATCACATCTTCAACATTACTATTAATGATATTTTTCTTTTATGACATGATTATAACAATTTGTACAATTACTTTCAAACTTTTTTTAAAATTTACATGCTTCTAAAACATAAACGTCACATTAAAACACAAACTTGAAAAAATAAAAATAAAAATAAAGGAATAAATTGCTCTAAAAACCTGAGGAAAAAAAAAAGAAAAGAAAAAAAAAAAAAAAAAAAAGAAAGTAAAAGCGGATAAAACAGAAAGGAGGATTCCTTTCTGTTTTATCCGCATCTGATTTTTTTGACGTTCTTTGCGCAATAACTCAATCGTTAGCCGCGTGCAGTTTTTTCTCCCTTTTCCTGTCAATATAATGTATATTTATTAATTCCAATCAGTGTAGTATATTATTATTAGTATATTATTATTAGTATTCATAATTATTTTTTATCACATCTCTAACATTACTATTAATAATATTTTTATTTTTATGACATGATTATAACAATTTATACAATTACTTTCGAACTTTTCTTAAAATTAATATGCTTTTAAAACAAAAACGTCATATTAAAACATAAACTTGAAAAAATAAAAATAAAGGAATAAATTGCTCTGAAAACCTGAGAAAAAAAAAAGTAAAATCCTCCTTTCCTATCTTATCCGCATCTGATTTTTTTTTACTTTCGCTACGCAATAACTCAATCGTTAGCCGCGTGCAGTTTTTTTTCCCCTTTTCCTATCAATATAATATATATTTATTTATCCATACGTGGAAAGATATACAGAGAGAGCTCCTTAGCTCGAACGGCTGTTTCGACTGGCAAGGCGCCAAAAAAGCTGCGCCTACCTGGCACCTGCTTCTTAAAATCCTGATGAATCTTTTTTTGCTCTTTCTTTTCTTTTCTCCAGATTCATCTCCCAATACACGTGCTCTTTTATATTGGAAAAACAAAGAGAAAGGTGAGAGGATATATTCCGCGCAACCGCCGGCGGTATTCCTAATAAAGACGGAAACTTTCAACTGTAGCGCGCTTCGGGAAAATTTATGAAATGTGCCGCCTGGAAGATTTATTAATATTCTTCCTTTATTTTATAAGTACATTCATTGATTTCAGAGGCGGTTAAGGTCGATTAAATATTTTAAACCCATAAAGTGATTACTAAATCAAATATTAGAAAAGTAAATATGTGTTTTATTGCATTTGAAACTCTACATAAAAGCTTTTAAGTCTGATCAAAGAATTGTTTATATGAAAAAATTATTTATTATTATTTACATAATACATAATTTTTAGACATTGTTTTTTAATTTACATAATTTATTTACATATAGTATTTATTTATTTACGTATTATGAAAAATTTTTTATTAAAATGTTTATATAAAAGGTGAATCTTTTAAAATCTGGTGATTTAAAAAAATCTATTGGATTTAATAAACTTTTTATCAAAGAATTGTTATTATTATTTTTTTTATATTGCTTATTTTTCGCTATCCTTCTTCTTCTTCTCCTCCTCTTTTTTTTTTTTTTTTTTTTTTTAACTACATTATTTTGGAGAAATTTGTAAAATGTGCCATCTCACCTAGAGGATTTATTTATATCTTTATTTTATTATGTAAGCATAATCATAGATTTCAGGGCGACTGGGGCAAATTAAATATTTTAAGCCTATAAGTTTCTATAACATTAAAACTACTTACTAAATGGAATGTGAAAAAGTAAAATATACGTGGAAAAAGAAAAAAAAGTTTACATAGAATAATCATTACTCCAGTTCTAAAAGTCAACGAATAAGTTTTTTTAGAGACAAAAGCTCCTTGTTTATTATTTTATAGGCACATTCATTGATTTCAGAGCGGTTAAGGTAGATTAAATATTTTAAACCCATAAGGTGATTACTAAATCAAACATTAGAAAAGTAAATACAGGTTTCTGAAACTCTTCATAAAAACTTTTTTTTATCTACATCACTTTGGAGAAAATTGTAAAATATGCTATCTTACTTCGAGGATTTATTCATATACTTATTTTATTATATAAGCATAATCATAGATTTTAGGGTGATTGGGGCAAAATAAATATTTTAGGCTTATATAATATAAAATATTAAACTAATATCATAATACATATTACATATAATAGCTTCCTATAACATTAAATCTTCTTACTAAATGAAATATGAAAAACATAACAATACGTGAAAAAAAGAGAAAAAGTTTACGTATAAAATCATTATTCCAGTTCTAAAAGTCATCGAATAAATATTTTTACACAAAAGCTCCTTGTTTATTATTTTCTAATCTTGTTAGAGTAAAATATTCTTGAAAGGTCGTCTACATATTGAACTTGTATAAAATTTTAAAGTTTTCAATTGACTAAGATATAATTTTGATATCATATTTGGATTCTTCGATAAATTTTACTTTGGAAAATAAATAGGAAATCACTCAGAAAATTATTAGAAATTACTCCGCTTTAAAGTTTAAAACATCTAACGTTAAATTGACTTTTAATCGTTGAAAAAAAAATTGTAAAATAGGTATTTTTTAAAGCATAAATGAAAACTACACGGAATGTATTTTGAAATATTTATATAGTTTTTAATTTACATATTAATCTGTGTATATTATTATACGCTTTATGTGTGAATACTAAAATTAATATTGAAAAAAAAATAATTATTATACTTTCGTGTGTGTATTATTACACACTTTATATGTTTAATTAAAATTAATATTGAAAAAAATATTTATACTTTTATGTGTATATTATTATACAATTTATATGTATATATTAAAATTAATATCTGAAAAAAATTAATTCTTGTACACTTATTATTACGCATTTAAGTGTATATTATTTTACACTTTATATGTATACATTAAAATTAATATAGGAAAATAATAAATTATTATACATTTATTATTACATTATTAAAATTTTATATGTATATATTAGAATTATTATTGGAAAAAATATTAATTATAATTTATGGCTTATTTAATAGTAATCGATTTTTTAAACTTCATATGTCTGAAACTCACTTCACCAAGCAATTTTGGAAATTGTTAGGGGGAGAGGGGGGAGACTACTTACATTCCAATTCATTTTGCAACAATAAAAAAAGTTTTAAATTTTAATCGACATAATTTTTTAACTAACATAATTCCTAAGAACTTGACCCAATGATACCCCGTTTAATATCCGAAGGTAAAATTTATGCCTGAAAATCCATATATGATGTCCGCATCTTAGGTAGTAGTCACTGAAAATTTAACAGTTTGATACATTTTCGATATTAATACCACATTTCAAAAAAAAATTACAGTAACGAGATTGTAGAAATTAATAAACAAAAAGTTGTAGTGCAAACAGATTTATTCTGCAATTTTACACTGAAAAAAAAAAAAATGAGATAAATGAGTAAATGGATGTACTAATATCGAAATGAGTAAGTTTGGATAAAAAATGATAACAATGCTTTCTCAATTTTGAAACATCATTTGTTAACAAATCCAAACAAACGATAATTTTGCACCTCAAATTGGTTTATTTCGTTCATGACGGCATAAAAGATGGTTAAAGTAAATGTTAACTTATGCACAATATTTTAAAATAACTTAAAAATGCTTCCAAATAATGCTTTTGTCATTAAAAAAAATATATTGGATTTGGGTATTTTGCTAATACTTTTGCTATTTTTCTTTATAAATAATCCCTCAAACGTTTATTTTTAATAATTTTAAGCAAGAAATAAATGGCAGTATATTTCTACTTTAATTTGTAAGTTCAAGGGGTAGTTCATAGTGATTTATATTTGAACACAATCATGGAATCAAAAATGAGCATATGTGTTTCTCAGTTTTGAGTACATTTGGACCAGAGATATTTTGAGTTTGTGAAGTGCTTAGAATTGAGTACTTTTTACTCAATTTTGAGAGTCCACTTTTTTTTTCTTTTCTTTCTTTCTTTTCTTTCTTTTTTCTTTTTCTTTCTTTTTTTTTTTTTTTTTTTTTTTTTTCGTACCGCACACATAAGGTAAAAGTTTTTAAGACTAATCAAAACAATTGCTATTTCTCTCGTTTTCTATTTATATTTCCTTTTTCCCCCCCTTTTGTTTCTTTTACATACATGCACAAGCATTTCAACATTCTTCGAGTTGTAAAATTTGTCTCCTGGAGGATTTATTAATCTACTTCATTTAATTTATATCCTATATTAACCTGTGTTATCCTGTATCAATCATCCATTGATTTAAGAAGGATTGATACAGATAAAATATAGCAGATAAGAAATATATCCTAAAATGTGATTACTAAACCAAAAATTATAGATGTTACTGTATAATTTTGATATGCCTAAAAATCTGCCTTTTAAGGGTCTACTTCAGTCACGTGGGGAGATCCTCTCACTAATTTTAATCCTGTGGAAGAAATTTATAAAGATATCTCATTTGCATCTAAATATTTTTAAATCATTTTTTGTATTATTTAGCTGAGATCGATCTGTTTAAAGAATTTTTTTTTTAGTTTTTCGATTTTTTATGGCTCATTTTTTTATGAAAATGCTTTCACTTTTGAAACCGGGCCCGAAAAAAAAAGTATCAGCATAAAAAATGCCTGTAAAAAAAAAAAAAAAAAAAAAAAAAAAAAAAAAAAAAAAAAAAAAAAAGACTTTTGCATAAATTGATCTCAAATCTCCAATGCGAAAAAAAAAATCGTTTAGAAATATCATTTTGAATATGGATTACCAGGAGCTACTCAGCGTCATTCTGATTGTGGGTACCAGCAACACTGCGCCATTATACAAATTTTATATTAGAATATCCGCTCAGCAGCAACAAATTTTGCAAGGAAAGATGATATCACCACAGCGACGGCGACGACTTTGTTTTCAACGTACCTTACCATTAAAACACACTTACACACACAAATAACGCCTGCATTCAAATAATAAAGGTACATACAAATAATATACAGGCATACAAACAAAAAATACGACAGACCCAACTAGAGGTCTGCACGGGCCGAAATTTCCAGGCCCGAGCCCGGCCCGAAAGTTAAAATTTCGGCCCGGCCCGAACGAAAGAAATATTGGCCCGAAAGTTAAAATTTCGGCTCGAGCTTGGCCCGGTCCGGAAAAAAGTTTAAAATTCGGCCCGAACCCGGCCCGGCTCAAGTGAATTTCTACAGGACATTGATCTTTAATCTTATGGAAGAATTCTGACCAAAAAAATTATATTAGTCTTTTTTTTTTTCATGTTTATAATCTCCATTTATGCAAAAGTGCCGTAGGCTAGCGATATTTACGCTTTTAAATGAATCTTTGTTTGTTGTATGTAAATGTTTCAGTTATCACTAGTATTATTAATCCATATTTCCTGTAATGGAGACAAAAAGTCGAAAAAGCGGCATATGGTAAAATTTCCAAAGACGAAATCGCTTTGGAACAAAAACAAAAAAAAAAAAGAAAAAAAAAACATTCCCTTCTTAACAGATGTAAATGTTTAATATATTTTTTTCTCCCGTATTGTTGTATTCATTTTGCATGGATGAACATTTTAAAAGAAACTTTCAGTTTTCAGTTTAAAAAGAAAATTCCGTCATAATCATGTTTTTTTTTTTTTTTTTTTTTTTTTTGTGTGTGTTTAATTCTATTTTAAAACGCCTAGTAATCTACGATTCTTTAAAAGGAATAAATTCTAATGTTTAATTGTAGAATAATGACGGCTTAAAAGTATATGCCTTTTTTGCAAACATTTTTGGACAAAGCCAAATATTACTGATTTATAAAAAGTCGAGAAAAGGATTTTCATATAGGAAGATTCAATAGGAACTGATTATTTTGGTCCATGAAAACTAGGAAGAATGGAATCAGTCTCGGCTTCGTACGGAAAAAAAAAAGTTAGGCCCGGCCCGTCCAGCAAAAAAATTAAGGCCCGAGCCCGGCCCGGCCCGAATGCCATTATTGGAAATCGGCCCGAACCCGTCCCGCGGCCCGGCCCGTGCAGACCTCTAGACCCAACTGAAAAGAAAAACTAGCCAGATCCAGGAATCGAATCTGGGACCACAGTATTCCTGGCTGTTGTTCTAGCCACCGATCTACACCGGCCGATGCCTGAGTCTGAATTTTCCGCTAATAAACCAAGAAAGTCATCACTCATCATCTATCATTAAGATAGCCCAGGATGAAGGGACAACGATGAAAAGATTATTTATAGAATATTTAGATTTTATTTATGTGTGTTTTAATATATATTGTAGATCGATGGAATAGTAAATCTATTCATCGTTGTACCGTCATCCTAGGATATCTTAATGATGGCTGACTTTCTCTAACTTGATTTGTTAGTGAGAAATTGCAGACCCAGGCATCGGCCAGAGTAGCTCAGTCAGTGATTAGAGCAACACTCTGGAGTGCTATAGTCCCGGATTCAATTCCTGGCTCTGGCTAATATTTCGCTGCATTTGGGTTTGATGCATATTAATTGTTTGTATTTCTGTATATTATTTGTATGTATCTTTATGATTTGAATGCAGGCATTATTTGTGTGTTATGTGTCTTTTAATATGTATTGTATGGAATAGTAAATCAGTTTATCGTTGTCCCGTTACCCTCGGCTATTTTAATGACTGCTGGTGACTTTCTCCGACTTGGTTATAAATAGGAAATTGCAGACTCGTGCATCGTCCTGAATAGTACAGTAGTTATAGAGCAATAGCCTGGTATGCTGTAATCCCGGATTCGATTCCTCATTCTGGCTAATTTTTCACTCCAATTGGGTCTGTTGTATTTATTGTTTATATGTCTGTATATTATTTGTATGTACCTCTATTACCTTACCATGTCACCGCAGTGGCGACAACGGAGTTTTCAACTTATCTTATAATGTCACTGCAGAGACGGTAATGGAATGCAAAGTGTTAAGAAATTAATCCAAAAACTCAGATGATGCAAACGTACGCAGGTTTATAGATACACAGTTGCAAAATTCTCAAACTTGCATGTCATTAAAGCAACAGCATAAATAAATAATTAACTAAATTAAAAATAAAAATCTATTAGTAATCTGAACCTGAACATCTAGCATCTAATAAATGTCCATTCATAAATGGCGCAAAGAAATATTTACGGAAGGTATTAAATGTCTATTTAATAAGTTATAAATGATCCAGGAAATTCAAAACAACTTACTTCACTTTTAAACCTTGGATTTTACTGCTATAGCGTGAATCCAAAATCCTCAAAGAGATCCGGTAAAAAAAGAAAATCCTCTTTTAAGTGAAAGAAAAAAAAAAAAAAGAGTCATAATTAAGAAAGGCCTTCAAAACGTCTCAGACTCAGATGATGCAAAACATAGACAGATTTAGGCACATTGTTGCAAAGTTCCCAATTCCTCTCGACATTAAAGCAACACTGTATAAAAACGACTCGGCAAATCTTAAAAATAAGTCTCTGCTTACATGACTTATTTTTGTTTTCTTTTTCTTTAAAGATAAATTTTAAAAGACTTTTAAGAGACAGAAATAACTCGAATAAAAAATGATTTTTAGTCAACTCTGTTAAAAACATAGTTTCTTTTCACAGTTAAGGATTCAGCAAAATATTCAACAAACAGCACTTAATGAGTCGAATGATGAGAGGTTTTCAATTATGGTAAACAATAAAAAATGTTAATTGCAACATTGGTTATATTTTAAGGCGAAGCAAAGACGTATAATGAAGAGATCTAAAGAGCAATTTTGCTTTATTCTGTAATTTTCGATAGAAAAAGAAAATCATGGTGAAAGAAAAACTCCTGGAAATTACTTATAAATAATTAAGAACTCCAGACACTAATTATAAACCAAATACAGTAAATAATTCAACCTGGGTTATAAGCGACTGTTGTTTTAGGATGTTGCATTTAGTTTTTTTCCCCTTTACACTGCTATTCGTGTGAGGAAATTTGGTACAAAATATCAATTTTTCTCGCGTTTTTCTAAAAAATATCTTCTGCTTTTACTAAAAACCAAGAAAACATGCCTAGTTACACAGTTCTTGAATTAAAAAAAAACTGTCGATTTCAAGCGATTCCGAAGAAAATGAATTTAGAAAAATGATGTGTCAGAGAGTTGTTTGGATTTGAAAACAACCTTAAAAATTGAAAAACAGACAAATATATATATTTATATTACAGATATAGATAACAACATATATATTATTCATAACAACATAAATAAATTAATTTAATTAATTAAAAATAAAAACCAATTCAAGCCTTCTAATTTGTAATCTGAACCTGAACATCTGGTATATAATGAATGTTCATTCATAAATGAGGAGCCCAGAAGCCAAGGGGTACAAGTGACAAAATGTCGATTTGGAGTAAATTGAGTTTAAAGATAAATGATGTTAAATTGGAACATCAATAACAATTGACTAAATTGAAATAGTAAACATCTGCTTGTTGCATTCTAATCTTTGAACTCTCATTTCAATAATTGTTAAAAAAATAGAGTACAATTTTCTTTAAATGCATAATTAATCAATATTGTTTGTTTTTCGAAAAAAGTGGTTTATCTCTATAACTCCCCAAATAATCAGAAAATGACCTATATTTCTTTATTTGAAATGAAAAAAGCATATTTCCAGATACCCTGTGCACTTAACTCAATTTTTTCAATTTTGTCACTTATACCCCTGGGCTTCTGGGGTCCTCAAATATAGTGCAAAGAAAATTTACGGAAGCTATTAAATAAATTATAGTTGATCCCGGAAATTCAAAACGGCTACTTCATTTTTAAATCTTTAATTCTATTACTATAGCATGAATCCAAAATCCTCAAAGAGTTCCGGTAAAAAAAAAAAAAAAAAAAAAAAAAAAAAAAAAAAAAAAATCTTTTTTTACGTGAAAAAAAGAAAGAAGAGTCATAATTAAGAAAGCCTTCCAAAAAGTCCCAGACTCAGATGATGCAAAACATAGACAGATTTAGGCACATTGTTGCAAAATTTCCAATCCCTCGCGACATTAAAGCAACAGTGTGAAAAAGACTCGGATCTTAAAAATAATTCTCTACTTTCTGTCTTTTGCTTTTGCTTTAAAGATAAATTTAAAAAGACTTTTAGGAGACAGAAATAACTCGAATAAAAGAAGGTAAATGATTTTTTGTCAACGCCGTTAAAAACGCAGTTACTTTTCACCAAGGTATAAATACAACACGCAGTTAAAGATTCAGCAAAATATTCAACAAACGACACTTAATGAGTCTAATGATGAGGGGTTTTCATTTATGGTAAACAATAAAAAACGTAAATTGCAACATTGGTTATATTTTAAGGCGAAGTAAAGTGGTTATAATGAAAAGATCTAACGAACAATTTTGCTTCATTCTGTAATTTTCGATAGAAAAAGAAAATCATGGTGAAAGAAAAACTCCTGGAAATTTCTTATAAATAATTAAGAACTCCAGACACTAATTATACACCAAATACAGTAAATAATTCAACCTGGGTTATAAGCGACTGTTGTTTTAGGATGTTGCATTTAGTTTTTTCCCCTTTACACTGCTATTCGTGTGAGGAAATTTGGTGCAAAATATCAATTTTTCTCGGGTTTTCTAAAAAATATCTTCCTTTTACTAAAAAACAAGAAAAATTGCCCAGTTACAAATTTTTTGAATAATAAAACTTTCAATTTCAAGCGATTCCGAAGAAAATTAATTTAGAAAAATAATGTGGCAGAAAGTTGTTTGGATTTGAAAACAACCTTAAAAATTAAAAAACAGACAAATATATACATATAATTCATATATGGGTAACAGCATAAATAAATAAATAAATTTAATTAAAAACAAAAACCCATTCAAGATTTCTAATTTGAAATCTGAACCTGAACATTTGCTATATAATGAATGTTCATTCATAAATCTAGTGCAAAGAAAAATTTTCGGAAGGTATTAAATGTCTATTTAATTAATTATAGATAATCCAGGAAGTTCAAAACGACTACTTCATTTTTAAATCTTTAATTCTATTGCTATAAACATGAACCCAAAGAGTTCCGGTAAAAAAAGAAAATCCACTTCTATGTTAAAAAAGAAGAGTCATAATTAAGAAAGGCCTTCAAAAAGTTCTCAGACTCAGATGATGCAAAACACAGACAGATTTAGGCACATTGTTGCAAAATTTCAAATCCCTCGCGACATTAAAGCAACAGTGTATAAAAAAGACTCGGCAAATCTTAAAAATAAGTCTCTGCTTACTGATGTCTTTTCGCTTTTTCTTTAAAGATAAATTTTAAAAGACTTTTAGGTGACAGAAATAACTCGAATAAAAGAAGGTAAATGATTTTTAGCCAGTTTCCTTTAACTAAGGTATAAATAAAACGCTCATTTAAATATTCAACAAACAACATTTAATGAATCTAATGATGAGGGGTTCTCATTTATGGTAAGCAATAAAAAACGTTAATTGCAACATTGGTTACATTTTAAGGCGAAGAAAAGTCGTTATAATGAAGAGATCTAATGAGCAATTTTGCTTCATTCTGTAATTTTCGATAGAAAAAGAAAATCATGGTTGAAGAAAGACTATTTGAAATTTCTTATAAATAATTACGAACTTCAATCAGTCACTAATTATACTCCAAACATAGTAAATAATTCAACCTGAGTTATAAAGGATTGTTGTTTTAGGATGTTGCTGCATTTACTTTTTTTCCATTTCCACCGCTATTCACGTACGGAAATTTTGTACAAAACGTAAACTTTTTCGAGATTTTCAAAAAACAAACAAACAGCAACAACAAAAAACATCTTCTGGTTTTACTACAAAACAGGAATAACATACTGGTTTCTGAATAAAAGAAGCAGCCAATTTCAAGCGATTCAGAAAAATAGTGTGTCAAAAAGTTGTTTGGACTTTAGAACAACCTTAAATGTTAAAATAGAAATATATGTCACTCTTTCCAATTGCACCCTTTGCAACTTCAAAGAATGTTCTTTTATTTTAGTATTCTGCCATTATCGATATAATTACATGCTATCGGGTACTTTGAGCGAAGGATTATTAAAGGAATGTTAAACTTAATTAATTGAAATTAATGAACAATTTATTTAACCATTATTTTCATATAAAGATAAGATAATATTCACAATTAAGAACTCGGATAAAGATGATCTTGTCCTATATTAAGTTACGAACAGCAAATACATTCTGCGCACTCGGTCCACTCATTAAAATACTCTATATAGAATTTGCACTACGTTACTTAAAATAGATTTGCAAAGATCACTCTTGATCTTCCCGTTAATCCGCCAAAGCCCGCCTTCTTGTCCACACCTCAATACACTTTTCGCCCGAAAACTCTACTTAGGAAAGAATTCACCACACACACACATATAAAAAAAAGTTATAATTTAGCAAGGCCTTCCAAAAGTACGAGACTCAGATGGTACAAAACATAGACAGATTTCAACTCATTGTTGCAAAATTTCAAATCCCTTGGGACATTAAAGCAACAGTGTAGAAAAGACTCGACAAGTCTTAAAATAAGTCTCTACTTGCTGTCTTTTGCTTTTTCTTTAAAGATAAATTTTAAATTTTAAAAGACTTTTAGGAAACAGAAATAACTCGAATAAAAGAAGGTAAATGATTTTTAGTCAACGTCGTTAAAAACACAGTTTCTTTTCACGCAGGTATAAATAAAACGCGCAGTTAAACATTCAGCAAAGTATTCAACAAACAACACTTAATGAGTCTGATGATGAGGGGTTTTCATTTATGGTAAACAATAAAAACGTTAATTGCAACATTGGTTATATTTTAAGGCGAAGTAAAGTCGTTATAATGAAGAGATCTAATGAGCAATTTTGCTTCATTCTGTAATTTTCGATAGAAAAAGAAAATCATGGTGGAAGAAAAACTCCTTGATATTTCTTATAAATAATTACGAACTTCAGTCACTAATTATACTCCAAACATAGCAAATAATTCAGTTTAGGTTATAAGCACTGTTGTGATAGGGTGTTGTTGCATTTAGTTTTTCCCCCTTTCCATCGCTATTTGCATGTGAAAATTTTATACAAAATGCCAACTTTTTCGGATTTTTCAAAGGAAAAAAAAATTACTTTTACAAAATAGTAAGAAAAACTGCTCAGTTACATAGTTTATGAATAAAGAAGCTGTCAATTTTAAGCGATTCAGAACAAAAATGAATTCAGAATGATAGTATGTCAGAAAGTTGTTCAGATCTCAGAACAACCTTAGAGGTTTAAAAACAGAAATATATATATATTTATATATATGTTGCATTCTTTTTTAATCCACACAGTTTCGAAGAAAGTTCTTTTATTTTGGTGTACTGCCACCACCGATATAACTACGTGATATCAGGCACGTTGTGAGAAGGATCATCGAGCAATGTTAAACTTATTCAATTGAAATTATCAAACAATTTATTTACGCATTATTTGCATATAACAAAATAATATTTTCCATTAAGAACTCGAATATTGATAATTCGGTTCAATATTAAGTTACATACAGCAAATACTTTCTGCGCACTTGGTCCACTTATTAAAATACTCTACATCCCTCTCATTCTACACTAGCTAAAATAGATTTTAGGTGATCACTCTTGATTTTCTCGTTAGCACCGCTGTATCCGCAGAGCCTACACTCTTGTCTGCACCTCAATGTCAATACACTTTCCGTCTGAAAACCCTAATCAGGAAAGAATCGACCACGAATCTTGGGGTTTAAACCAGAATTGTTGATTCCTCTCCACCACTCATTTCCCCAAAAAGCAGCCTACTAGGAGTCCATCTTACTTAAAGATTTCCCCCCTACCCATAGCTTTCACTATCTGCCTAGATAATATATGGCTTTTTTTTTTCTTTTTTTTTTTTTTTTTTGGCCTTATCTTATGTATGCATTTTGAGTAGGCAGGGCAACTATCATTCATTGATACAAAACAATTGTTAATTAATGTTATTTAATAGTAACATCTCATGTTAACTTCAAGGTAAGAAAATATATTATTTTACACCTTAAGTACGCAGAAAGCTATACACGTTAAAAGCAATACATAAGTAAAAAGATAATATCAAATAACCGTTATGCTAAATAGCTACAGGAATACGTGTTCTTTACATTGGAACAAACTCACAAGTGGAAAACCAAAACATCTTCTAGAGGAAATAATTAATTAGAAATGTGTATCAGAAACAAAAATGGTTCTAAAACAAATCCACTAACACTTTCATGTTGCAAATTTCATACTACATTTAACAAACTACAAAACCTTCATACAATCATCATCGAAAATAAGCAAGATTTTATAATTCCACTATAGATGAGTTAAAGCTGTTCTGAAATCCAAAAAGAAAGCTTTACTTTAACTATTTCATTTTTGTTCGGAAACGCATGAAATTGACTGATCGAATAGGATTTCCTATTTTTCGGTAAAGGCAAAAGATATTTCAGATAACACTGTCAAAGTTGGCATTTTGCACTGAATTTCCGATTCTAAATCGCATTAAGGCTGTTCGCAAAAACCACAGAACATTTTGACATATTCACAAATTTCTTTTTTAACTTAAAGAATAAAACTAGAAAGCCTGACTATTAAAGTAATTTGGAATCGAACTGAATTTTTCATTTTTTGTTCAATAAATTATTTATTGGGTTATAAGGGAATTCAGTCACGTGACAAATTCGTTTTTCACCTCAGTTTAATGATTATTCTTCTTCCGCTTGGAAATTCGGTTCAAAATTTCCACTTTGACACTATTTTCTAAAAAAATTGATATGTTTGCAAAAAATGTGAAAACGATTAGATTGTTTCTAAACAACATCTGCTAGTTTTATGCATTTCCGAACAAAAATAAATTAAAACATATGTCATAAAGGTTCCCTTTTTGATTTAAGAACAGCCTTAAAAGTCAGCCCTCTTAATTTCATGCTTAATGTTTAAAAATGAATCAGAAAATAGAAAGAAAGTTTTCCGTTTCTTAAGAATTCGTGACTCTTTACTCGACTACAAGCCTTTTTATTGTCCATATCACACAATATAACAACAATGTATCACAAAAAAAGAAGTATATCAATAGTATTTGAAACTAATAATAATTTTTGCAGCAATAATTCACGCATTCGTAATAATAAGTGAAAGTACCGTATTGCATAGTATTAGCTCGTTGTGGGCTAATGCTTCTAAATCAATTTAACTTCATGTAACATTTAAGCTAGATATATTATTAGTTGTATTTTCAGAAGAGAAGACATTGAGTTGCATTTATTATATTTACTTATCTAATTTCTCACGTTAATCATGATAACGACATCGATGATTGGCAAGATTGTGTTTTTGGAACCGAACCAATTATTTCTCGGGTACATTAACAGTTTCCGATGACTGCGCTTCATGAAGACGTAATTAAGCATAAATTCGAGCAAAATAAAGGGATATTGCTATTGTTTATTCCTCATTTTTGTTATTAATTAGTTGTTCTTTAATTATCTCTCATTCCTTTTTTTAGGTGCGTTCGTAATTATGTAAATACGTAACATCTATAGTTGCCGTTCAGTCCGTCCGCATATAACAACGCAAAAACTACCCAAACGAATCGTTTGAAATTTAAAATATATAATTATTACATAATTTTGCCGAGTCATTTCAAATTTGAAATGAAATTATGAAAATCGGATGCATAGTTCAATTACAGGGACAATCAAAAGCATTCCATTACATTACGGTTAATGGGGAAAAAAGTTTCAAATATATTTTAATCTTTTCAAATTTAAAATACATAATTATTACATAATTTTGTCAAATTATTTTAAATTTTATCAAAATCGGATGCATAGTTCAGTTACAGGGTCAATCAAAAGTATTCCGTTACATTACGTTCAATAGAGAAAAAGGTTTCAAATGCATTTTAATGGTGTTGCACTCATTTGAACGTATTAAAATTGATATGCATCTATAAAGTACATATTATAAAACACATTCTTCACAATCTGTGGTGCAAAGAACATTTGTTATTGATTTACAAGGCCCCACAAAATCATTCCATTACATAATGGTAAAGGGAGAACATTGTTTGGTGTGCATTTCAATTGTAATTAACTATTTACAATTTTCTGAAATTGATATATGAGAGAGACACTTTTAAAACTTTGTTATCGTACGAAAGCACCTCATTTGCTACGCTTCACGTGCAATTTCCATTTTTTTTTTTTTTTTTTTTTTTTTTTTTTAGTTGAAAATATTTGATAGTCGTCATGGATGCCAGCAGAGCGAAATCCGCAGAATGACAATATTTTGGAACAGATATGCCTGTAGTCCGAAACCTTGGCCGCGTTTTATATATTCTTTATTTATCTGAAAAACATAAACATGAAATAACCTAAACTAAGAATATATATATATATATATATATATATATATTGGCCAAATTTTGTTCAAAATAATTTTAAAAACATATTAGCATGGCAAGGAATATAGAAATTTAATTTTTTAAAACTAATGTATAATTTAATATAAATTTCCACAACGTTCTTGAAAATAAAGAATTTAGGCAGTAATATATTTTTTTCTTTTTTCGTCAAGGATACCAGTATCTCCTTCACCCTCTGACCCCATTGGAGTTAAAATTTAATCGCGTGAGGGAAAACAATTGAAAAGTAACTTATTAAATTTTAAGACTTTAAAACTTTAAAAATGTTAAAATTTAACTAATAAAATATATAAATTTTGTAATTATATGTAACTCATCCATCAAAATTAATCCATCAATATTCAACACACTTTAGCTGATTTTTTTCAATCACAGGAATTTTCCGCGTGAAAATCTGAACTATCACTGCCAGAGGATCTTTTGCAAAGGTAAAAAAATGAATGCCTATATTCAGGGCTTGGGCAACACAGGGGCATTTTAGCAGCCTACCCCGTGTATCCCATGTTTTTCGATTTTGTTTACAGGTATTTTTAATGAGGATACTTGCATTTTCGTAACTGGTTTTGAAACTCGCAGCATCCTCATAAAAAACATCTGCAATCAAAATCGAGAAAGTAAAAAAGAAAAAAAAAACTCTACAGATCGACCTCGGCTATCAAATGCACCTCGTCCCCCTCCCCCCCCCCAAAAAAAAAAAAATCGTTTGAAAGTATTGAAATGCGCCTGAGATACTTTTATAAATTTCTTCCATTGGATTAGCATTAGCAAATAGATCTTTTCGCGCGACTGAAATAGCGTGTTAAACCCAAAGAAACACTCTTGAAAAAGGCAAAGCACAGGGAGCGCATACCTTATTGGACTACTACGGCACAAACTGCTAATTATTATCCACAACTTTCCATAAACAGTTGCCTATATCTATTGATTATAAATAATCAATAAGAGGTTTCAATTGACAAATTTCCTTTTCACTGACATTAACGTTCAAATAAATTTTTGAACTCAGTAATAAAAAAAAAGAGCAGAAAAGGAAAATTGAAGAGGAAAAAAGTCTATTGTTTACCAAGAAGTTTTTCTTCTTTTTACTATTGAAATGAAGGTCCAGTAGCCCGGTTTTCTTCTGATAATTTTGCATAATTTGCAATTATTATTACATTAAACATTTTCAAATATTCCAATTTTACTTTCTTTTATTTTTAAATTTAAAATTATATTTAAAAAAATACAAAAAAAAAAAAAAAATAGAAAAAACCTCACGTTAGTTAATAATAAATGAAGAATGAACTCCCCTAATATTAGTGTACATTAACCCTTTATCTATTGACGGTACTTATAAGTACCATTAAAATAACTTATTTTAAATTATTTTAATAAGGCAGTTAGTTGTAATACTGTTTAGAATGAGTTGCAGATACATTAATTTATCTTGTTCCAAAAGTATTATTGGTTACACAAAACAAAAATATTTTTAAAATGATGATTTCTTTTGCATTTTCATCTTTTCAGCTTTCTTGGTGCTGAGGGAAGGGGGACGGGGATTTTTCAAAGCGGAAATATTTCTATATTTATATTGTAAGAACATCATATTTATACAGTTTATAATTCCACAAAATACTACGAAAATAATTTATAATAAAAGATTTGAGTGGGGTTATAAAAATTGCACAAAATCCCTGTAAATTCAAATTTAATTAATCCTTCTAAAATCCTCCAAATATTTATTAAATGATTATGTAAATATTTTAATTGGGTTTAAACAATTTGCGTAAAATGCTTTAGAAAGTAAAATTTTCACGAATTCATAATGTGGTAGATAAAGGGTTAAGCCAGTTAAATAATAGTATACCGATACCACAAATTTCTTAATTATAAAACAAAGCATTCATCTTTTATTATTATAGAAGCACATTACCAGCTTTTTTCCTCTCTAGCATCATCCGCATCTAAATTCCAAACAAACATGCCTGAAAGAATCTTTTGGCAAAGCTATAAAGAGTGAGCGCCTACCTTAATAGACTACCTCGACATACTAACTTTTAATTATTATCCACAGATCTTTATAAATAACTGTCCATACCTTATTGATTATAAATAATCAAACAGCAATGCATGTTAGATAAATTTGATTTAAAATAAAATTAGTTAGCAAATAAATTTTTGACATGAAGGTAATTTTTTGTAAATATAAGCAAAAAAAAAAAGAAAAAAAAAAAGAAAAAAAGAAAAAAAGAAAAAAGAAAAAAGGGAAAAAAAGAAAGAAAAAATGAAAAAACAAAGGAAAAGAAAAGTAAAGTAAAGCAAATGAAAATAAAAAAGAAAAAGAAAATGCGTTTTGTCTTTGCAAAGATATTGTTTTACTGTTATTATTATTAAAATAAAGGACCAACTGCTCGATTGACTTCTGACGATTTTACATAATTTGTATTTGTTATTACATTTACAAATTTCAAACAATCCGATTTTACTTTATTCTAATTTTAAATTTAAAATTATCTTATAATAAATGGAAAACGAAACACCCCTAATATTAATGAACCTTAAACCAATAAAATTAATAAAGTATATCGACACCTAAATTTCTTGACTATAAAACAAAGCATCCATCTTTTATTATTATAAAAACATATTACCAGCTTTTCCTCCCCAGCATCATCCGCATCTAAAATCCAAACAAACATCTTTTGGCAAAGCTATAAAGAGTGAGCGCCTACCTACCTTCTTGGGCGACCACGACACATCGCTTGCTGCTCTTCTTGGAGACAGGATGCTCGTTCCCCCCGACCCCAGCGACCGCATTTCGCGTTTACCTGTGCAAACAACGGCACTACTAAAAGTAGAAAGCTTCCGAAAACACATCTCGGCAGCGGATTTAGAATAATGCGGCGGTGGAGGCGCCACGTCTCACACGAAATTCGCCACACTCGATTTAAATCGCCGACGACTCACCTGAGGGTTCGATTGAGAAATTTAAATTCGCATTGTTTCGATCGCAAACGAGAAGTTATTTCGAAAAGGCAGCGCTGGGGATGAAATGCGATGATGTTTCCCGAAAATGTATTTCGCATTTTCATATTTTAAAGTATTAGAACATGCTCGAAACATTCTTTTCCCCCAGAAAAATATGATATAAGTCTCCGACAGTAAAAGAGAGAAATTGTTGTATGAATAATCTATTCTATGCATTTAAAATAAAAGCTGTTTTTTATTTTTTCGTCATCTTCTCTGGGTCTACTGAATCAATTTTAATATTTTTTTTTCTTTAAATAAAAGCCATTAATTATAGACCAATACTTTTATCCATTGTTTAAAATATTTCCATTTTTATGTTTAATTTTCAATCTTCAAAATTTTTAATAAAATTCTTCAAAACACAAAAAATCGGGTCACTTCCATTGTTATTGAAAAAAAAAATAATAGGGATTATTAAACCGCTATTGATGCAAATTTTTATTACAATTATATATATGTATCAGGTTTCTGACGCTAAGGAGCAGGTAGCTGATTAAGATTACAGTTACATAGTAATATAAACTTTTTACTTGTTCATTACACTTCACATGTATCATTTTCTCTTTACGCCAACTTAAAGCAATGCTTTTTCTTAACTTGAAGTTGAACCTACCTATTATAGTTAGATCTTATTGTATGAACAAACCCCGTTGTATCAATAAATGACAGTTTCTCTTTCTATTCAAGAACGTCTGTCACACACTAGGGAAACAAAGAAATGCCCGAACTATTGGGTAAGTAGGGAATGACACCAGCAAAAGAAGTTTGAGATAAGAAAACGGAATCCCTGCGGACATGGGGATAACCCCGTTGTTTGTTTTCTTTGAAGAAACAGATAAGACAGAAGCGGGCAATTTTGGCGAAGATCACGAGGAATTAGTCAATTTGAGTGTATTCTTGGTGGAATTTTAAGCTCAGTTCAGACCTACATTTTGCTGAAGTTCGACTGAATTCGTGGAACTCAATTCTTCTCTCCCCACTTGCGGTTTACTGACAATAGAAAACGGTGGAGATACAATGGTCAGGGAGATAACTATCTTAAAGACACTTAAGGGAAAGATTCCTGTCCTACACTTGGATTGAAGTTGAACTACAAAACTCATTAACATCAAGCGCGCCGTCTACGGACATAAAACGCACCGCTGCTAACCGCAACAAATCCTTGTGTGTGTTTTCAGCCTTAGAGGGTAGAGTATAGAGATTTGTAGGGAAAGGCATGAGTCTTTGAGTCCGAGAAAGCCGGTGCAATGGGAGGCCCATGGTGATCTTCCGATAAATGAGATACCGCAGGGTAAGAAGGAAATAGGGCATTTTAATAAGTTGACCCAGTGTGCAGAAAGTACTTGCTATACATATAACTTAGTATCAGGCCTAATCGTCTATATCAAATAAAATAAAAAAAATTTCGAAGTTTGTACGAATGTGATGAACGTGGATCCGAGAAAGTACAACAACGTGTGCATTAAAGGAAAAATGCAACAACATGCATACAGGTTGTTGCCGAATTCGACCGACAAATTTGTAACAGCAGTCACGAACAGAGTGAAAAATTGTCGTGAAACATGGGAAAATAAAACTGACAATAAAGCATGATATCAACATTTCAAACAGCTTCTGCAGTCGTCCTCAGGATAAATATGATGTTTATCTGAGTACAAGAAATCTCTTAAGTTGGACATTGTACGTTATTTCATATGGTACAATGTACAGATTTTACAAAAGTACTCACGCAAAAAAATTGTTAACGTATGTAGAATAATTGCACCATAGAATGTAATAAATAAGATGTATAAGGTAAAAACATACAAACTTGCTCAATAGTATACAAAAACAATAACTTTTATATGAACTTGTACAGATAAAACTGACGGTAAAATGTAATACTGACGTTTCAAATGGCCTCTGCGGTCGTCTTCAGGACAATATGATGATCAAATGTTTAAAAATCCTAGAGATGAAAATTTCCTGTTGAGACTTGATCAATTGCAGACAGATTGATATTTATTAAGATGAAGCTTGGTGCAATATAATAAAAATGTAAAAAATATCAACGTTAAAAGCACCAGTAATTTTAAATCCTCAAGCGTGTCAGTTTCGGTAACACAAAGCTAAAGTGGTAAACAAAATCTTACCGAAACCCTTATGCTTAAAATTGAAAATTTTTGATGTTTTTAACGCTAATATTTATACAATTTTTTTTTTCTTCACAGACAGACTACATTAGAAATAATGTTGTTGCAATAATAATCAGAATTTTATAATTACAGAATAGCAATTAGACAAATTCAAAATATAAATAGAATTTCTAAATTTTAAAGTAAGATAATAGAAATATACTTAAATTTTCCATTCGTACACATATTTTTTCTCACTTTTAATCAAACATCCCTTTATTTTGTAATTGTTATAAAAAATAAAATCTATTAATTTTAAAATCAAGTCTTATATTTTTACAAAATTCAAAGGATGCATTATTAAAGCCATAAGGTGTGTTAATCGGAAATAAATAATTACTGAAATAATAACAAAAATATTTCATAGTATTCTTTTTTTTTTTTTTTTTTTTTTTTTTTTTTTTAAGCTTATTTATGTTTTTGAAAAATAGATTGAATTATTCCATTTCATTCAGAAATTTTGTCATTCTGTCACAATTTCTAAATTTTAGAGTAGATAATAGAAACGTAATTAAATTTTCCATTCTATTACATATACACATATTCTGTCTCTCTTTCAATCAAATATCTCTTTATTTTTAAAGAAATTGTTATAAAAATAAAAACTATTAACTTTAATCTTCAATTAATTTAGTCTTATATTATTACAAAATTGAGAGAATGCATTCTTAAAGTCACAAAGTGTGTTAATCAAAAATAAATAATTACTGAATTAATAACGAAAACGTTTTATATCATTTTTGTTGTTGTTGCAAAATAGAGTCGCATTTCATTCAGAAATTTTGTCATTTGTTTTTGAATTCAGTAAATCTTATCTGGAAAATTTTCAACTCTTTGAGCATCCGCGCACATGAGACCTTTCGTACCTCGAGAAGAAACCTTTGACCGCTCAACCCGTCTCTACTTTTCTTGATAACCCTTATCGTTATCACTTTTATTGGAACTCTTTATCTCTCCACCTACTTTCGTACGAGGTCATACTGCATGACTGGTCAATTCAGGAGGGATCCCCGCATTTTATTACCCCACCATTAAGGGGTTATAAAATTAAGGAATGGATCGAATAATCTATTTAACGTCCATTGATTCATTTAGCTAAGAGAGGACTGGAAAGAGGATGTTGTGTCACCAGAGGAGCTGGATAGAGATTTGGGAAAGAAGGGATGCAGAGATCAATGAGTCATTCATTTGGGGAAAAAATCGCATAATTCCTCTACGAAGAAGTTGTGCTTTCTTAATTAAGAAAAAACATGAAAAAAAAAAAAAAACAGTTGAGGCTGTTCTCAAGTGCTCTGCCCAATAAGCGCAAAACGTTTTGACACATTTACAAGTTCATTTCTTAACGGAAATACATAAAATTAGTAAGACTTCACCATTAAACCCTTAAAACTATTCAGGGATTCACCTTATCATAAATAACATATATTTAAAATTTGAAATACATTAGATTATTCAGCATAAAAAACGTTTATTTAATTTAAGGAGGGGGATAATCACCCTCCTCCCTTTATTAATATGCAAAAGAGCCCCATAACTAACCAGAGATACGTCTTATCATAATGATCTTATGTCCAAAATTCCAAGCAAATTGGATAATTCTGCGTAAAAAACTATTAATTTAATTTAAGAGAGATTATTCTTCTGTTCCCCCTCTATGCTTAACCATGAAACTCCCAAATCTCTTTAGGCCTTATATACTATATATAAGCCTTATCAGAAAGAACCTATATCCAAAATTTGACACACGTTGGATAATTCTGCATAAAACCCCATTTATCTGATTTAGGGCGGGTTAAGGAGGGGGGGGGGGGTAATCGTCCCTTCCAAAAACTAATAAGGCAAGCGTTTTTTCAATATGAACGTATATTCAAAAATTGTACTAAAACAGTTAATTTAGCATGAAAAACCCTTTTACCTAAATTATGAGCATCCTCCCCCTATCCCCCTTTCATACATAACCAATGATCCCCAAAATCAATAATAAATCCCCAAAATCAATTGCTTGTCACCTTTTTTCTTCGTCACTTTTTTTCCGGTAACTTTTTTCCGTGTCACCTTTTTTCCGCTTTTGCAGTTTATGTCACTTTTTTCCGATAACTTTTTTTCCTGCCACTTTTTTTCCGTTTATCGACTTGACCATGGAAGTGATTTGGAATCGAACTGAGTTTTTCATTTTGAGATCAATAAATTACCTATCGAATTATAAGCGAAATTGACCACGTGATTAACATGTTTTTCATCCAAATTTGAGTGATTATTCTACCTTAGCGCGAAGATGGGCAAAACGCCCACTTTGAGATTATTTGCTGAAAGATCTATTGTGTTTGCAAGAAAATGGAAAATGAGTGAGATTAGATAGTTTCTGAATAACAACACCTCTTAGTTTCATTAATTTCCGAACAAAAGTAAATCAAAACTTTTGTCATAAAGTTGTCATTTCTGATTTAAGAACAGCCTTAAGGATGTTCCTAAAATGCTGCGGTTCGTTTGATGATTTTAATTCAAACTCTCCATTTTCGGGCACATTTATAAAATAAATTTCACTTTACACTTAATACATGGACCTGATTTTCGCCTACTCCTGAGCGATCCGGGGCTTTGGCCCTAGAATTTTGGGAAACCACAAACCGCCTATAAAAATATGTTATTAGATAATGATAAATGTTTGTTATCAAACTGGGTGAAATTTTTAGAGGTTAAAATTATTTCAAATATTGAATAATCCGTCAAACTTTGCAAAAATATTGGAAAGCAGTGAAATTTGAAAGCATATATAGCACAATTCCAACCGGCACATAAATGGTAGTCCGAAGGTTCTAATGTGTTGTGTCTTAGGCCTCCCAATTGAGAAAATTAACGTCTGAAGAAGGCATTTATTGTGTTTCATAAATGTTTATTTTGTTTCATTTTATCTAAAATTTAAGTATAAACCTTAATCCACAGTTTTAGAAATATGAATTTATAATTGAATAAATGTTTTAAAATAGACAAAAATCCCTAAAATGTTTGAATTTATTTATTTATTTTTAATATCTTATTAAATATAAAAATTCAATTGATTTTTTTTTTTTTTTTTTTTTTTTTTGAGAAATTATAAATTAAAATTTATGGCATAAACTTAGAAATAGCACCTTCACGTTTTAAACTATTCTAACGCAATGACTATTTAAGTATAAGTACGTATAAACTATACCGTTTTCCCGACTGCCGTAATAAACATGGCCTGATAAAGAAAAGCGTGGAATATGGAGTCGAAAGTAGGTATTGTCATTTAACTAATTAAAATTGTGCAATTTTTAATAATAGGTGTTCCCTTAAGACATAAAAAATCATGTACGGTTATAACTAATTCCATGCTAATTAAAACAAGTACTTTCAATTCATTTTTGTACGTTAGAACCGAAGTTATAGTCATAACCTTTGTATCTTTTAAAATTTATTTATTTACTAGCTGACCCGCCCGGCGTTGCCCGGGTCCGTATTAACAATATTAAACGAACTTGAAATTTGTATGATTTTATCATTAACTCGTTACATGCAGAAATGCATTGTCTGAAATACGTAGCCACTGACTGTGTGAAAAATCGGTTTTAAAAACAACAACTAATATTAAGCTCTAAAAATACTCAAAATGAGCAATGAAAAACGCGGGAGAGAATATGTATCCAACGATTGCATGATTTTTGTGTTAGAAAGTTGATATTTACCCGTAAAAATCACTGTTAAGTCACGTAACTAATTATTATTTTCACATACAAATCCCAAGTGAAATATTTTGAATTTCAAACTAATTATATCACACTTAAATCCGACTATACCATGAATGAAATCGATACACGATGGTAGCTAAAAGATTGGTATATAGTATTATAATTTCAGAGCTAGTTAACAAAAGTAAGTGTTATTTTTAATCAAATCTTGCGTAATGTTCACTCTGTGTATAAATTCCTAACCTTAAGCTTTTGTACCGTAACCAAAACCTGTCTGTAACCTAACAGCGACTTAACAGTACCCTACCGTAAATTAAATATAACAGAAATGTAACATCGCCTTCACTTTATTGTAACATATCCTTATTCTAACCATAACATAAATGCAATTTAACTTTAACCTAAATAATATAATAGGAAAAAACCATTTTAAAGAATTACTATTTCTTCGTAAAATATGCTTCAGCTGTAATTCATTTCTTTCAATTAGTTTTATTAATACAAAATTCCTTCCTCGTGCTTTTGTTTGAGACATTAAAATTTCAGCGATAAATGGTTTAATATTGCAAACTTTTTTTTTCGGTTTACTTCGCCTCCACCTATCTTTTTCTCCATGGTGTACAGCAGCTGTGATAAAAAAAATATCCTCATTTAAACTGGCAGTTTGCCAGTCTATGAATTTTAAAGGTCTGTCCCAGCTTTTTAAATTATTTCTGCGAAAATTTTATGCAACCAATCAACCATAAGAAAATGAAAGGGAAAAAAAGCGAAAAAAGGCGAATTTTTATGAGGGTGATCTTTGGAATTTAATTAATTACTCAGTTAATAAATAGAATTTTGAAATTCTGAGCTTCAGGTGCATTGGGCTACTCTCAAAAAAATTTTGAGCTTCGTACGTGCTGTAGATTTTGCTAGCCATCGCAGACACACAGACAGACAGAGCGTTTTGTTCTTTTATTAGTATAGTCTAGCTGACCCGCCCGGCGTTGCCTGGGTCCGTATTAACAATATTAAACGAACTTGAAATTTGTATGATTTTATCATTAACTCGTTACATGCAGAAATGCATTGTCTGAAATACGTAGCCACTGATTGTGTGAAAAATCGGTTTTAAAAACAACTAATATTAAGCTCTAAAAATACTCAAATTGAGCAATGAAAAACGCGGGAGGGAATATGTATCCAACGATTGCATGATTTTCGTGTAAAAAAGTTGATATTTACCCGTAAAAATCACTGTTAAGTCACGTAACTAATTATTATTTTCACATACAAATCCCAAGTGAAATATTTTGAATTTCAAATTAATTATATCACTCTTAAATCCGACTATACCATGAATGAAATCGATACACGATGGTAGCTAAAAGGTTGGTATATAGTACTATAATTTCAGAGCTATTTAACAAAAGTAAGTGTTATTTTTAATCAAATCTTGCGTATAGGTTCACTCTGTGTATAAATTCCTAACCTTAAACTTTTATACCGTAACCAGAACCTGTCTGTAACCTAACAGCGACTTAACAGTACCCTACCGTAAATTAAATATAACAGAAATGTAACCTAGCCTAAATGTATTCACTTTATTGTAACATATCCTTATTCCAACCATAACATAAATGCAATTTAACTTTAACCTAACTTTAACCTAAATAATATAATAGAAAAAAACCATTTTAAAAAATTACTATTTCTTCGTAAAATATGCTTCAACTCTAATTCGTTTCTTTCAATTCGTTTTATTAATACAAAATTCCTTCCTCGTGCTTTTGTTTGAGACATTAAAATTTCAGCGATAAATGGTTTAATATTGCAAACCACGGAGTAAGACACTTCTTACTCCGTGTTGCAAACCTTTTTTCGGTTTACTTTGCCTCCACCTATCTTTTCTCCATGGTGTACAGCAGCTGTGATTAAAAAAAAAAAAAATCCTCATTTAAACTGACAGTTTGCCAATCTATGAATTTTAAAGGTCTGTCCCAGCTTTTTTAATTATTTCTGCGAAAATTTTATGCAACCAATCAACCATAAGAAAATGAAATGGAAAAAAAGCTAAAAAAGGCGATTTTTTATGAGAGTGAGCTTTGGAATTTAATTAATTACTCGCTTAATAAATAGAATTTTGAAATTCTGAGCTTCAGGTGCATCAGGAGAGACATTGGGCTACTCTCAAAAAAATTTTGAGCTTCGTACGTGCTGTAGATTTTGCTAGCCATCGCAGACACACAGACACACACACACACAGACAGACAGAGCGTTTTGTTCCTTTATTAGTGTAGATTCATTGATATTATTATTGATATTATTAATATTATTATCATTATTATTATTACTATTACTTAAGGAGGAGGTAAACATCTTTCTAGTAAATACTGAGATACGAAAAGCGCCATCTTGCTCAAATCATATTATAATTCATTTAAAAGTTAAATGAATATATTGAACAAAAAGCAGTGATAAATTACAAATCTCATCTGGTAGAATATTAAGATGAAGTGAAACAAAAAATTTAAAATTTAAAGAAAGTTTTTAACTGTCAATATCAAGAAGAAAAAAAAAATATATTCTACGTATAAAAGCATAATTTCAATCATTTCATCTCATTTGGATACTTTATGTCTGCAATTGAATCTGTGCAAAAATGCTAACAAATGTTATCTAAATTGCCACATTTCCTGCCAAAGAGAAAGTTTATCTCTCTAATGTGTAACATTAACTTAACGGTATTTCTTTCCCAGCTTTCTCGGCCATGTTTATTACCTTTATCCAAGCTCTCAAACTCCGAAGAACAACTTCGGAACTTCCTTAGAAGCAAGCTGTCGAACCAATAACCGATATCTACTGCATCCATCAAGTCTGCAGCTTTTACCCTTCAAAACCTTTACATCCGTCGTCTCTCTCTGCAATTTCTCCCTACATTTTTAGGTGCATATCCGCAAATGCACTTGCCAGAAAGGTAGGTGAAAATAAGAACATTTCGATAATGGAGAGGATAGAGAGGATGTGGGTGGTTATTCCAGAGAAATCGCACACGGCAGGTGTCCACCCCTGAAACACAAAGTGCCACTCTCTCACTTGGCCCTGTACTCTCGGAAAAATCTAGCAATTGTTGGAAAAGCTGTCATCGATTAAATCTATAAAATGTGCTAGCCATGGAAAATGTGAAATAAATAAATGTATATATTTTTTAATTGAACAATTAAAAAAGAGAAAAATGAAATAAATCACAACAAAAAAGCTCTTAAAAATTAAATGCTATCGAATGTTTTTAAAGAATTTTTTTTATAATATTTTTAAATCTTAATACAAAGTTTTCTAAAAAAATAAATATGATATTTTTTCAGTAACGATTTTTTTTTCTTACGAGAATAAACAAATAACAGGTTAATTCTAGGAAAAAAATAGCAATTGTTGGATATGTGGTCTTCGTTTAAATATACAAAATGTGTTAGACCGAGAAAACGTGAAATAAATATATATATTTTTAATAAATAATTAAAAAAGAGAAAAACGAATTAGATCACAACAAAAAAGCTTTTAAAAATTATTTTAAATTCTGTAGAATATTTTTAGAGAATTTTTTATAACATTTTTAAATCTTTATATAAAGTTTTCTTAAAAAAAAAAAAAAGAAAGAAAAAGAAAGAAAAATGATACTTTTTCAGTAAAGTTTCTTTTTTTCCTTACGAGAATAAACAAATAACAGGTTAGTTCTAGGGGGAAAAAATAGCAATTGTTTGAAAAGTTGTCATCGATTAAATATATAAAATGTGCTAGTTTGAGAAAACATTAAATAAATATATTTTTTCAAACAAATAAACAATTAAAAAAGAGAAAAATGAATTAGATCACAACAAAAAAGCTCTTAAAATTATTTTAAATGCTGTCGGACATTTTTAGACAATTTTTTTGTAATTTTTTTAAATCATGATATAGAGTTTTCTAAAATAATAATAACATTTTTTCAGTAAGGTTTTTTTTTTTTTTTTTTTTTTTTTTTTTTTTTTTTTTCTTACGAGAATAATCAAACAGGTTAGTTCTAGGAAAAATCTAGCATTTGTTGGGAAAGTTGTCATCGATTAAATATATAAAATGTGCTAATCTGAGAAAAAGTGAAATAAATATTTAATAACAATAATAATAATAATAATAGTAATAATAATAATAATAATAATAATAATAATAATAATAATAACAATTACAAAAGAAAAAAATGAAATAGATCACAATAAAACAGCTCTTAACAATTATTTTAAACGCTGTCAAATATTTTTAGAGAAAATTTATACATATTTTTAAATCTTAATATAGAGTTTTCTAAAAAAAAAAAAAATAATAATAATAATAAATGCACCTTTTCCGTTAGGTTTTTTTCCTTTACCAGAATAATCCTAGTAGGTCAGTTCTAGCAACGTTTATTATTATTATTATTATTATTATTATTATTATTATTATTATTATTATTATTACTTTTTAAATGAAAAATGGCTAAAACTTTTTAATTTTCAATTTTTGCATAGAAAATTAAAGGAATATTTCTCAGTTCCTGAAATATTTCTGATAGAATAAGTGTATTTTCAAATTCTTTTAAAATGTTATATGATATATGATCCTAAATTTTTTACATGTAAGATCGGAAGTTTCTTAACTTTACTATCAGATATACTACTGCGGAGGGACTAAAAAAAATTGAATGATCCGATTCAATATTTTGGAGAAAATTTTTATATTTTTTTCAAATCTTAATGTAGAGTTTCCTAAAAAATATACAAAATGTCATTTTTTCCATTAGATTTTAATCCTTACGAGAATAACCAAATAATAGGTCAGTATTAGGAACGTTTTTATAATCATTATTATTATTATTATTGTTGTTGTTGTTGTTGTAGTTGTTGTTATTACTTTTTAAGTGAAAAATAAAATTAAAGGGATGTTTCTCTTCTGAAATATTTCGGATAGAGAAGTGTATTTTCAAATTCTTTTAAAATGTTACACTATATATGATCCTGATCCTAAATTTTTTACATGTAAGATCGGAAGCTTCTTAATTTTATTATGAGATGTAATAATTAGGAGGGACTAAGAAAAAATCAGATTTATCCAAAGTTAGAATAAAAAGAAAATGATATTTCATACTATATCATTAAAGAAAGACATATTTTATCGAAATTATATATATTTTTATAATTCGAATCGGTTTAAATATAAAATTATTATTATTAATTATTATTATAATCTCATAATAAGTATTATTTACTATGAAAAAGAAAGATTGCCTATGGATGTTTTTTAATTTAAAACTATTCTTTGTAACAAACCTAGAATGGTGTGTGTATGATGATTTTAACACAAATTAAAATTATTAAACACTATTTATATCAGTGTCATATAATACAATTTAAAAGTTTCAATATATGTTTTTCCATTTTATGCATATTACATTCAAAAACTTCTAAAAAAAATAAACATAAATCAAAATTTTCAAAAGATGTCATTGACGCCAGTAGAAATAGTGATGTTAATATTACCATTTTTTACAGACATTAGTAAATTTCATCGAAAAATGTAGACTGGGAAACCTTAAATACTTTTTACAATAGGATGCCACTTTGAATTTTCTATTTAAAATCCATGACATACGGAATTTCAGACTGATTAATTAAGTTTTTACATATTTATTTATTTATATATTTATTAATTATTTTATTTGTGCATCAAAACATGGAAAAAACTCTCACAGAGCCCTTATAAGACAATGAGACTGGTTTCAAACTAATTGATTCAGATGTTTTTATATATTTATTTATTTTAATTACTTTATTTATGTGTCAAAACATAAGAAATTTTTTTACGGAGCCCTTATTAAGCCTTACCAGACACTTAGAAAGTTCAAAATAAAACGATAAAAACCGTTAAAAATTAAAAATAAATAAATAAATAAATAAATTATTTGAATCATAATAAAATAAAATTGATTGTTTGATAAAAGATAATTGTGAAATTAAAAGAAGAAAAATATATATTTATATAATAACAACTTATAAATAAATCAGTAAAACTGAAACTAGATGAACTCTGAGAGGAATAACTGACTGCATAAGAATACATAAACATTTAAGCACTAAGACAAAATATAGGAAATCCGTCACGGTCTCACAAGACTGTGTTTCTAAGAATGATGTATGATTTAGAGATTCATACTCAACATTATGAATGTGTTACGCGAAACTCCAAGACAAATACTTATTAGTGGAATAGCACAGCAGGTGAAGGGATGAATACGTTTATGCATTTATAAGCCAGAAATTCAACGTGGGGCTATGTTATATTATTCCAGCATGATAGATGTACTTCACGATAGAGTATTTAATCTACATACTGATGGTATATCCTACGTGAGTTAATTATCCTTTATCATTCTATGTATAATTTATGGAGGTCAATGAGAAATCATCCATTTCTAAGATACACCAAAGGTTCTCTAAAGCGTGTAGCTGCGATGAGAAATGTTGATGTATATGATTTACTTATTTACTTAGAGGTGATGCAGGAAAACACGTGCTATAGGGTTTTAAAAGAGTTATGTTAAAAGATTAGTTTTCAGGGGCGTAATTCAAATTCGCCAAATTTCAGGGAGCTTGAAATTTCTGATTTACTTTGGTGAGAAATAGACTGATTTCACAGCTGCCAGAATATTCATTTCACCCGTGTAATTTGATCCCCTATTCCTCTGAAATAGGTACAATAATTTTAATGTATTTTATTTGGAAAAATAAACTTCGGCCAAAGTATATTTTACACTACAAATATTTTCAACAGCCAAAAATTAATATTAATTTACTTACACTGATTAAAAAGAACGTCATAATTTTTTAGTTATTTATGAAATATTTATTATTCGTCATTCGTTTCGTCAGTCAAATATACTCACAAAAAATTGGTTCAGTTCTATGCATGAGTTTATACATTTTTCGATAATACAATATTGAAAAAGACCTAAAAATGGATATTGCAGCGCCCTCTTTCGGTGGATTTTTGTCAAATTCAGGGAGACCAACTAGGCATAACCAAACACTTGCACACACACACACACAAAAAAAATGGTTAGATTTTATGCATAACTTTATACACTTTTCGAGGGCCCCGTATTGAAAATGGCACAAAATCGCTATTACAGCGCCCCCTTACGGTAGAATATTTCAAAATTAAAGGAGGACCTGAATGCCACAGCCAAAAACTTATACAAAAAATTTGATTCAGTTCTATATATATCTTCATACACTTTTCGACGATACATTGGAGATATACGGACAGACAGACATTTTATAAAAACATGTTTTTTGGAATGACCCCTGAAACATGTAAATCCGTCAAAAATCAGAAGTCTAAAATTTTCGATTACAATACTTTCTTCTATTGAAAATAAACCCCCCCCCAAAAAAAAGTAAAAATATTCATATAAAAAATGTTTTAAAGCGGATTGTAGCATTATTTTTACTTGAAGCCAATCATTATAGCCTTAAAATATTTTCTTTTATATTTCTGTATAATAGTTGTAAGCGGGGAGCACACAATTTACCATAACTTTATAACAGAATGATAATTCTCCTTACTTAATCGCATTTTTTTTTCTTTTTGCAAATTCTAATGATTAAGTAAAAGGTATTTCAAACTGTGTGATTAGAATATTAAATAGAAATTTTCTAACAAAAGTAACTTCTGAAAGATTTCTTGAAATTTTAAGAAGTGAATACATATCAATATCTATTCTCTGACAACATTTTATTACATGAAGAAAAGGGGATGGTAGGCAGGCTACTCCCTTCAACCTCTCATTGTTTCACTGATTTATAAACATAATTTTCAAGAATTTAGTATCTAAAATCTTCTGTCTAATATAATTAAAATAGCTATTTCGTGGCAATGGTATTAATAGCTAGTTCGTATTCGAGTAATTATTCTCACAACTACTTTATCAATTATTAATAATCATAAATTTTTTAATGATTTGAATAATGGTCATCTACGAACCTAACGCTAGCAACACGAAGGTGCACACAAGTTTGGGTTAATCCAGTGGTGAATACATTTCAAATTTCTCCTTTGCATTTTAACATCTTCAATATATTAAATCTTCATTTTATTATATTTTATCTCCAATATTCTATCTTTAATATATTATTTTCTATAGGATAGGTCATCTGAGGTCGATGTCTTATTGGATACTTTCGTACTTTTCCCCCTTTGTATCGCTTTCTTTTTTTTCTTGTCTTTTTTTGCCCTTTCTCTGAGAAAAATTTGATTTTTAAAATCATCTTCGAAAATAAACGTGTATACAGAACGAAAATACCCGGTTAGATATTGATCTCAAATATTCCATGGATAATAATAATAATAAATCATTTAAATATATTAAAATTTACATGAAAAAGTTTAGCAGAAATGTATGATTGGTTTAACACTAACTTATAAATGTCTACGGGGCAATAGTTTTTTAATTTCTACACTACAACCATTGTTATTATTATTATTATTATTTTAAATTATAGTTCTAGAAATCAAATGACAAGGGCCAAGGTAAAACTCGTGATTTAAAGTGATTCAGTCTGATAAATTCGTTTTAAACCTTTCCGGTGTTTGCTAGCCACACAAAATGGTACTTCGAGCAAGGTCACCTCAGCGTAGACGTACCTAAGTAAACTTGATTTGATGTAAACATTCTATACTTTGATCAGATACGGTAGAAAATTTCTATTGAAAGGTTAAAGTCTTGTCTTGTTTCTGCGGTAGATGGTCACAGTGAAAAAGGACATCGGTTCTAATAGGAAGGTGATGAAATTCCTCTTTTATTTGCTTAAGTGAAACAATGGATAAGTTTTCTGAAGGTCAAGGCCAGAAAAAAAAAGAGTATTGATCGCCCTTGTAAAATATACGTATTCTTATTAGTGTTTATTGATTTTGATTAAAAGCTGATTTTTTTTTTTTTTTTTTTTTTTTTTTTAATACAGAAAGAAAATCTATAGCATCAAGCATAGAATTTAAAAAACTTTCCAACACATTCGGAATAGCATATCAGATGTAAACGTATATAAAATATACGTATTTTTATTTGTGTTTATTGATTTTGATTGAAAGCTGATTAAATTGAATTTTTTTCTTTTTAAATATAGAAAGAAAATATAGCATCAAGCATAGAACATAAAAAACTTTCCAACACATTCGGAATAGCGTATCAGATGTAAACGTATGTAAAATATACATATTCTTATTTGTGTTTATTGATTTTGATTGAAAGCTGATTAAATTGATTTTTTTTTCTTTTTAAATATCGAAAGAAAATCTAGCATCAAGCATAGAATATAAAAAACTTTCCAACAGATTCGGAATAGCTTATCAAATGTAAACGCATGTAAAATATATGTATTCTTATTTGTGTTTATTTATTTTGATTGAAAGCTGATTAAATTGAATTTTTTCTTTTTAAATACAGAAAGAAAATTTAGCATCAAGCATAGAATATAAAAAACTTTCCAACACTTCGTAATAGCATATCAAAATCTCACCTTTTAATCCGTTTAATATGGTTAAAACGATATCAAAATAAACAATTTCGAAAATGCATAATACTTTGTAAAACTAATTTAAACAATTACCATTGATGGTCGGAAAGCCATTCGAAATTTTGTAATGTCCTGTGTATGATCCATAGCATTGTGTACAATATTACGAAGCATGCTAAAATTTAAAGCAATTTCGCATGCATATAACATAGTAGGAAATTCCCCTTCAGAAAATTTCGTTTGTAAGTGGAAATAATAGTCGAATTCTTCCATGCATTCCTGTATATGATCTGCAAAATTTATACAGTGTACGATTTTTTTTTAAAACGGATATCGCGATTGAGCGCATATTCACTCATAGACGGTATGCTAATAACGGAATTATTTTGTGTCTCCGGCAGTGACTTTTTGGCCTATAAAAGGAAAACAACTATTTTTCCCAATTGTTTTACGTTTGAAGTTAGATTTTGAAATATGAAATTAAAAATTATATGGGACATTGTCACTGGTTGGAAAAACTAATTTTTCAACATAGCTACCATAATTTTACTGAAAATACATAGTTAAAGTATGTGCATAATGTGTTTTTAGTCAAAACAGGGAATAAAACTATGAATTATATATTTAATGGAATTTTAATTAACTTTCCATACTGAGGCAATATTAAGTCAAATTGTAGCAACGAATTGCACACGGTAACCGTGGAATTGCGTTTATGTCAAATCTTCTATAGTGTATTCACTATATTTCACTTTCTTTTAACCCTTTATCTATCGACGGTACTTATAAGTACCATAAAAGTTACTTATTATAAAATTATTTTAATACGTCAATTATTTTTAATACTATTTAGAATTAGTTACAGATACATTACTTTATTTTTTTCCAAAAGCGTTATTAAAGCGAGCAAGGCGGCGTTACACATAACAAAAAAATTTTGTAAAGGAAAATTTCTTTTGCCTTTGTTATTTTTTCAGCTTTCTTGGAGCTGAGGAAGGGGTGTGGGGATTTTTGTATTCGGACATATTTCTGTACTTATATTATAAGAACATCATATTTGTACATTTTACAATTCTAAAAAATACTAAGAAAACAATTTGAAATAAAAGATTTGAGTGGGGTTATAAATTTTGCAAAAAAATCCATGTAAATTCACATTTAATTAATCCTTCTAAATCTTTCAGTCCTTCTAAAATCCTTCAGAAATTTATTAAATGATTATGTAAATTTTTTAATTTAGTTTAAGGCAATTTACGCAAAATGCTTTAGAATGTAAAATTTCCATGAATTCATAATGCGGTAGATGAAAGTTTAAACAACATATTAGCAAATCACTTACCTGTATTATGAAGCAAAATATTTGCGGTACCTTTTAAATTTACTAACATATGCCAAATTTGTATACAAAACAGGACTTTTTTCTTTAAAAAGCATGTATTTTTTTTAAAAGTAAAAACAGCTTCAAAATTTTTATAAGCATACTTAAAAAATGCATTTTGCTTCATACACTCTAAATAAAAAAGAGTGACTATTCACTCCGGAGGAGTGCATTGCATACTCACTCTATCGCAGACTCAAAATATGCCCAACCTCTTTAGAGTGGTTATTCACTCTGGGCAAAAGTGGAATCATTGACTCTTTGAAAGAGTGAATACTCAGTCCTGGGAAGTGAATATTCACTCTAAACATGGGTCAATGATCACTCTTTCTGAGGAGTGACTATTCACTTTTGCTAGAGGAGTGCGTTTTTTCACTCCTGGTAGAAGTGAGTAGTAACTCTTACGGAGGAGTGACTATTCACTCTTGCTGAAGGAGTGCGTTTTTAATGGGGCATTTTAAAAGAATTGTATCTTTTAGAGCATACAATGAAAATAAATACAAGCATGGTAAAGATTGTAATAAAATATTTTTATTGGCAATATTTATTTAATTCATAGTATGTATCATTAATTGAACTTTTTAAGGGACAACGTAATTAAAATTACTATGAATTAAATTAGATTATTGCCAGAAAAAAACTATTTTGTTCCAATCTTTCCGCTTGTGTTTCTTTTCATTGATAGTCCCATAAATATATAATAGTTTTAAAAATAAGTGCCCATAAGCGCGATTTATTAAACAGTTTTAAAATCTTAAGTAGTCAGCATATTTTTTTTTTTTTTTCAGATACCCATTAAGTTTTACATATTATTTTAATAATGCAAGTTTTCTATGTTTTTTTATGTATAATTAAAAACTTTTTTGCTGAAAAACAAATGTTATTACAATCTGTATTTATAAAACGACAGGCAAAGTCATATTTAATTTCAATTTTTTATTCCCGTATATAAGGTAGATGTGCCAGTAATGGAAACCCTTAAGGTTCCTGTCCCTGCCAGCGAAGACACTCACGAGCTAATGCTAATCCTATGGGGAAGGACTTGCCTAATATCGCGTTTGCAATTTGACATTTTATTTTTTTATTTTTATTTATTTATTTTTATTTTCATTTTTTGCATTGCATAGCTAAAGTTCGTCTCAACATCGTATTTTTTATACTTTTTCGAATTTGGTCTCAGATATTTTTTATAAAGTTACCTTCACCTTCAAAACCGTTAACAAAAATGAAAGTGTTAATCAAGAAAATATCTGCTGTCAAAATTGAAAAAGTAAAAGTAAACAAATATTCCTATTCGAATTACACATTTAACTTCAAAAAGAAAAAAAAAAGTAAGTACTTTAAGATAAGACTGAATCAGAATAATAAAATCACGTAATTGCTAATGATGTTTATATTGTATGACTTGTGTCAGCATTTCTTTTTTTTTTTTTTTTTTCCTGAGGAGATAGAATGGCTGACACTAGCAAATGATTTTCTGCACAATGTGAAACTGCACTGAATATTCACGAACTTTTGGGAACAAAAATTGAAATTAAACATAACTTACCTTGATAAATAATATCATTTGTTTCATAAATGATATTCCCTTGTTTGGTAAATAATATCCATGTACTGTAACCTCTCTGTTATTGAGTATCAATGAAGTAATATATCTTTTTACTGAATTATTATTATTTTTTTCTATTGTGATTCCAGAAGAAGAGATTAATCTATAATAATTGGATTATTTCATAGCATACACATCGAAGCATATCATTCAAAGATAGAAATTTAAAATATGTTTGAATATTATTAATAAAAATGAAATGAACGGAGATCCACATATATGGAACCGAGGAAACGAAAGATTAATTTTAAAATGGCGGTAACATTTTTCTTATCAGTAAAGGAAGTGCAAGACATTTCTGATTGGCTGATGAGTCACTCTCATTGGCGGAGTGAGTATTCACTCTTTCGATAGAGAAACTTGCTGACTCTGAAAAAGAGTGCGTTTTAATACCAAATAAGCGTAATTTTCCAGGTTATATTATGAAAGGGAGTTTTTGAAAATGAAAAATTGACATATTTTGGTGTTTTTCATTATTTTACTCCATATATTTGTTCAAAGTTTAACGGATTTTTTTTTTTTTTTAAGTTTATAATGCCGGGCTTTCACTCTCGGTAGTGAAGTGAGATGTTTCACTCTCTACAACGGAATGACATACTTCACTCTCGACAACGGAGTGACATTTTTCACTCCTTTCTAGGGAGTGGGAAATTCCACTCTTTAAGGAGTGGTTTTTTATAAATTGCACTCAAAAAGAGTGAAAATGTCTGTCACCCTCACAAAGAGTGAGCATTTCACTCCTTCCACTTTTAGAGTGTAACACAAATGGATGAGCAGAATTTTGTGACCAAATTTTATTTTAATATCTTAAAAACTTTTTAAGAAACGAAGTTTCTTGTAAACGAAACAATGAAATATCAATACAGATAAAATTTCGATTTTTATTGTCATAACATTCGAACATAATTTTGGCGTGAAAATAAAATTGTAATTTAATAAGAGAATTTTAAAAAATAATTTTCAGTGATACAAATGCAACCTCATAGTTCAATTACATCTAAAGGGAAAAAAAAAAAAAAAAAAAAAAAAAAAAACTTTTTATTTATAATGTAAACAAAATTGTTTTAAAAATAAGCGGATAAGTGTCAAGCTCTTAAAAATAAATTAAATTAAATTTCAATTGTAATATTAATTTTATTTTTATTGAACAAAATTCTAAACTTTTATAACGGAAATTTTAAAAACAGATATCGAATTATATCATTGCGCTCTGCATTTTTTTTTCTTTTAACCTATAAGTAACATTCTTTTATTTATATCGATTGCGCGCCAAAATAAGGTTAGTTTATTTTTCCGATGTTTATAAAAGCTTGTTATCCCTTATTTTTTATTTATAATTTAAAACATCATAATTGGGCAATTTTTGAAGATTTCGGAGAAAAAAGAAGCAGAATAAATGAGATACAATGCAGATAATGGGTATATTCCCATATCTTGAATCGTTGGCATACTTATGGTATCTAAATACTTAAGCTTAACATGGCAGCCATAATTTACTTTTCTCAAAGGTGAGTGACATTAGCGTATTATACAAATAGATATATGAGTGAGCGGTATAAAGAGGGGCTACTCTTGTATATAACATACTTATGCACAAGCACAATCATACCATTGCAAAAATTTTACTTGCTATTCTTATAGTAATTATTGCAGTGGATTATAAAATTATCATCGATATGCTTATGTAATTTGTTTTGTAAATATTTCCAGTAGATTTGTATACTTCACTCTCCAATACACTCTTACAATCTTAATTGCATTGAGTTCTATTGAGATTTTGAGTGTTTTTACAATCCAGAATATTACGGAAAAGTATCTTTAAATGCAAACAATAAACACATGTGCAAATACAGTGAGGAGAAAGTGAGTGGATTGGCGCCAGTTGTATTTGATCTGGGGATCTCGTGATCAGGATGCGAGAACATTAGCGTCAAGCAAAAGGCCAAGTCAGTTACTTTCACCTAGTAACTCGCTTTATACTGATCGAGATCGCTACAGGAGTATCCCCCCCCCCAGTGAGAAATACGTATTGCTGACGTCTGATATGCACTCGTGAATGAATGCTGTCGTACGCATGCGTGAATGACAGGCTTTGCGTTGTGCGATTTGTTTTGTTGCTGCCATCTGTAGATTATGAGATGAGCTGATTGCTGTGCGTTGGTTGTTGTTGAAAGTTGCGTGCTCGTCCGGGTCACCAATGAGGAGAAAGTGAGTGGATTGGCAGTGGTTGTATTTGATCTGGGGATCTCGTGATCAGGAGGCAAGAACGTTAGCGTCAAGCAAAAGGCCAAGCCAGTTACTTTCAGCTAGTAACTCGCTTTCTACTGATTGAGATCGCTACAACACCAAATCCAAATTAAAAGAAACTCGACAGTAAAACAAGAAGGCCTAGTAACGAATAAATATACCAGAGTTGTCAGTATGAAAATTAATTCCTTTGGTGGGTTAGTACTTGACCAGTGTCAATGGAAAAAAAATCTATGAATATTCAAAGCGTCAGTCGCTAGAAACTACTTATTTTTTTGTTTCGTGCTATTTCCTACACCATATCTTTCAAAATGTAGCACGTTGTACTATAAACTACTGCAAAAAAGTATCCATTGTAGTTTCAATATTTGATCCGACCCCTGGACGAATTACTAACTCAAGGCCAGCCATTGAAAGGCAAACTGTCTTTTATGATAATAATTTCAACGTAATATACTTCGGTTTGTAAAATGTTTATTTAAAAATCTCTAATTATCCCTTTCCGTTACTCTTCTGTCTTATTAAATCTTAGTTTTAAAATTTTATAATGCGTAATTCATTAAAATTTCTTTTTCGAAAAATGTACGAACAAAATATTAAAACGCTGTTTATACATCAGAATCTGTTTGATGTGTCATAATGAATATCAAACAAAAATATATTAAAAAATTCCTATATATTCTTTAAATTCTAATTTAAATTGGGTGTATTAATCTCATAAATGTCTGTCAATTTACTGCCATATTAAAATTTGTAACAACTATACTTATTGTCTATCACTTTCTATCAGTCGTCCGGTCTCTACAATAATTTCTTTCACTTTGAAAAAGACTCTTTTGATCTTATACAATTAGAAAGTATAAGTTGAAGCAAACGACTGATCCCAAACTTATTTTATCTTAATACGGTAGTAATTAGTCTCATAAATATCTTCTAAATTCTTAATATGACAGTTTTTTTAAGAACTATACCTGCTACCCATCGGTTTATCTCAAACTTTAAATTTCACTTTTAATTTCTTTCATTTTGAAAGATTATTGCCTTAAAATTCATTTGATATTTCATAATGGATGAATATGTGTAAAGACAAATTCCTAGAAATTCCGAGAAATTCCTAACTTAATCTTAGTACGTTAATCTCATAATTATCCACCAATTTACAGCCGTGACAAAATTTTTAAGAACTATACCTGCTGTCCATTGCTTCACTCGATCACTCAATTTCCCCTCTTAATTTCTTTCATTTTCAAAGGAAGAAAAAAAAATCCCTTAAATTTTATAGCCTGAGCTTAACTGGCACCCCCCTTATTATTACGGACTACCGTAGAAAAGTAGTAAATTGCAATTTATAGTCTCTTTTTCAAAAATGCCAACTCTTACTCGCCTCAAATATGCGGCAAAAGTCAGCCCCTCCCCCCTTCTTCCTATTTTAAATGTGGGCTTAGAGCCTCCTTCAGTCTGCAGAATAAGTAGAATTAACGAGCGATTTATACGACATTAATGAGTAATTTATGACAGCGGAGCGGTATAATCGGCCAGCATTAACCTGGAGATGCATGATATGCAAATGATGATGTCAGTTACAAATGAAGATTTACTGGAAACCAGATGTGAAGGAGAATTGACAATGTGGTCTTTTCCCCTGCTCTCCACTTTTCTTAAGAGTTATATGTAAATGAACTTGAACCTCAGCAAATTGCGATGCGTATTGTTCGTTGTGTTGTCTTCAACGGTATTTCTAATAAGTATTTTTGTAAATTACTGCTTGACATAACTTGTATTCTAAGTCATTATTGGCCTTATTGTTATTTTTCGAATAAAAGGAGCTTATATGATTACTTTCTCGTTTTGAGTCATTATTCGGAGTGATTACATTGTTTGGACTTTCTCCTATTTTATAATAAAACTGTTGGCGCTTTTAAATTATCATGTACTGTAACTTGAGTAAATTAATAACTTGATTGGTTCTATGTTTGATAATTTTACAGAAATTTAGACAATTTAATTCTAAGGACTTCTTTTTATGTTGTTTTTGATTGCATATAAAAAAAGAGGGGGGAAAGTACCATTCATTCATTTTTTTTCTTTTTTTTTTTTCGTATAATGTGATAAATTTCAATTATTTTTAATTTTCTCCTGTGACGAATTGAGTGAAGAAGCAATTACATTTGAAGACATTTGTAGACAAAAGTATATACTGCAATAAATAATGTATTAGGATGTGGTTTCAAAACTCGCCTTATTTTAAATTTTAGAAATCCAGTTTTCTCTATCAATCAATTCAATTGCTGAAACTGTGTCGAAAAAACACTACATTCAAGAAAAAAAAATATTTTTATAGAGTATTTCTGGCAATGTAAAACCTTGGTTTATTAATAGAAATCAATGGGCATAGTCATAGGTTTATTGCCATTTCCCAAAATTAGATTTTCTATTAAATTAGAAGACGAGTTTTGAAACGCACGTTCTCATACACATATAAATAAAATGTTCTAAAATAAGCAAAAATGCAGGTAAAAAACACTATTATCAAACCGATATTCCTTTGGCTGCAAACAGTGGCGCCAACTTATATGGGCCCGCGGGGCCCGGGCCCACCCAATAATTTTGAATCATAGCGTGCCCAATTTCCATTGTTCTAGTTATTTATTTCATTGTTTTATCATTCATTTTTCTCCTCACAATAAAATTTAATTCCCCAATGAACATGTATTTTAATTCTCCGACTGATATTCATAAATCCCAAATGACTGAAATGTTTTGCTCCCTGTTTAACTTTCTGCTAATTTATAGTTATGCTCATGTTATCATGACATTACAATAAATATTAGTGACTTAACAAGGTAAAATGTATGAGAATATAATTTAATAAAATTGCAACGTTATTAAAACACGATTGCTTGACTTGAAATTCTCATCCTTCACCTTCTGTCAACCCTTCAGAGGAAAAACAAGCTGGTTACACCCTTTTAGAAAAACATTTATGAGCCCACCCAATATTTTTGAGCCAACCCAGGAGCCACTGGCTGCAAATACTGTACGAGAGGGTGCTGAAGAAGTTCCTGGCTTTGATAACTTATAGTTGAAATAATACCTTCATGGTTTAAAACGTTGTTTGAATTTTTAAATGTGTAAAAAGTATTAAATTTTTGTTCCTTGTATTTCACGTTTATCGTTTATGCTAAGTGTTATATTTAGCAATAAATGGAATGAAAAGAAAGAAAGGAAAATGTTATATTCTATGGAGAAGTCATAAGAGATAATATTTTCTTCTGCAATAAGAGATTGCGGGAAAATGAACGCAAACACACAAAATGTTTGGAATTTTAAAAATTATATTGATTTCTGACGGGGGGGGGGGGATAATAAGCATGTAATTAATTAAGATTATTATTATCTGTTATTATTATTTTTAATTATTTATTGTGTTTCATATGTATTTCTTTCTGTGTACATGGGTTTAAAGTTATATTTTTTCCATATCTCGAAGTTGATCTGAGCTATTATATTTAGATCTTATTGTAGGAACAAACTCCATTGTATCAATGATATTCCAGCATCCTTTGCTATTCAAGAAAGCAGATCATGAAAATTTGTAGATAAGGAAAATTAAGAAGGTAGTTTTAGCTAAGAGAAAGGTTCTCTTGTTGGCGCAGGGGAAACCCCTGAGTTTAAAAGTAATGGCTGCGAGAGAAACGGGTGCGTTCTGGCGAAAACCTCAAAATGCGAGATCATAAAGCTTTTGGCTGGGTTTTCGGTTGTTGATTGTAGTGTATTCCAAGAAAATACTTGAATCACATGCGGAAAAAGTCTATGCAACCGGAGCTACCTGTGGATTTCTTCTGTAAGCCTAATGCGACATTGTAAGGTGAGAAAGAAGTAAAGTATTTTAATAAGTTGACCCTGTACGTAAAGAGTATTTAATATATAACTTCTTATCGAACTCAATTGTCTATATTCAAGCCCTTAAATGTAAATAACGTTTTATTTCATGTAAATAATTTGTAAATAAATTATTCTTTAGTATTAATTGAACAAGTTTCGCATCATTTCATATCATTTTTTTAAAACCTTCTCACATCGTGTCCGCTATCATATACTTAAATCATTGATGGTAGCCTATCAAATAAAAAACAATTTTCGAAGTCTTTATGAATAGTCATTGTCTAGATACAGAAAAAAATCATTATCGTGTGGGACTAAGGAAGAGTGCAACATATATTTTAAATAAATAGAAAATTGTGAAAACATTTTTGTCTTTTTGTTGTTTTCAAGCGAAATTCACCTATTAACAACTCAATTATAATTTAAATTATAATTTAAGATCACATACATGCATGAGTAAGGGGGAGAGGAGCATTTACATGCATTTTCAAGCAACACAACTCAATTAAAAATTTGCTGCACAGTAATATATTCATTTAACAAACTTAATCTCAAAACATGAGTGTAGCTATGCTCTTATAAATTTTTATCCATTGCTGCATCATGCACTGTAAAACATTTGTGGTAACGTTACTCCATAAAATTGGTGGCAGCTACGATTTACACTTCATTGAGTAATTTTTAACTTACATAATGGTGTAATAAAAACATGCATTACTGGTGTAACATTGCAATGCTACACCGATTATATCAGTTAAAGTACTCCACCAAATTGGAGGCAGCAAGGCTGCCACCAGTTTTATGGAGTAACGTTACACAAATGTTTTACAGTGTGTAGCACAGCCTCCATCTATTGGTCTACCAGAAAATAGGTGTTATGTATAATTTTCTCTTTTAAATTTAAAGCTTCTAAATCTATTTAATTAGTTACTTAAATAAATGTCTATTTAAAATTATTATTCTATTACGATGAAATTTGAAAACATTCTTTTTCTCTCTCTCTCTCTTTTTCTTATGTTGTTATTGAAGTGAACTGGTTTGATTACAATGATGCATACTTATTTAGGATCACATTTGTGTCTGGATAAATAAAAAAGTAAATTTACATGGAATTTTAAACATCATTTGAATTAAAATTTTCCGCATCAATGTTATACAAATCTTTTTTTTAACAAGTCTCATCATGTCGTTGTAGCTAAAGCTATCTTACACGCGCGTAACATTGCTGCATCATCAAATTTATCCTCCACCTATTGATCTACCGGAAAATATATGTTATGTATACTCTTTTAAATTTAAAGCTTCAAAATCTATTTAATTAGTTACTTAAATAAATTTCTACTTAAAATTATTATCCTATTACGATGAAATTTGAAAACATTGTTTTCTCTTCTCTCTCCTTCTTACGCTGTTTAAGTGTATCTATTTGATTACAATGCATACTTATTTAGGATCCTATCTGTGTCTGGATAAATAAAAAAGTGAATTTACATGCATTCTTAAACATCATTTGAATTAAAATTTTCCTAACCTGTATCATACAATTCTTCTTTTAAATAGTCTGATAATGTCATTGTAGCTATCTTCTTACACGCGCGTATCATTGCTGCATCATCAAGTGCATCCTCCACCCATTGGTCTACCGGGAAATATATGTTATGTATAATATACTCTCTTAAATTTAAAGCTTCTAAATCTATTTAATTTGTTACTTAAATAAATTTCTGCTTAAAATTATTATCCAATTACGATGATATTTGAAAACATTGTTTTCTTTTCCCTCTCTTTCTTATGTTGTTATTTAAGTATATTCATTTGATTACAATGCATACTTATTTAGAATCACTTCGGTATCTGGATAAATAAAAGAGTAAATTTACATGAAATTTTAAGCATCATTTGAAATTTTGAATTTGAAATTTGTTTGAAAATCATTTTAAAAATTTTCCTCACCAGTATTATACAATTCTTCTTTTAACAAGTCTCATAATGTCTTTGTAGCTATCTTCTTACACGCTCGTATCATTGCTGCATCATCAAGTGCATCCTCCACCTATTGGTCTACCAGAAAATATATACTCTCTTAAATTTAAAGCTTCTAAATCTATTTAATTTGTTACTTAAATAAATATCTACTTAAAATTATTATCCTATTACGTTGAAATTTGAAAACGTTGTTTTCTCTTCTCATTCTTTTTTATGCTGTTATTTAAGTGTAATCATTTGATTACAATGCATACTTATTTAGGATCACATCTGTGTCTGAATAAGTAAAAAAGTAAATTTACATGCATTCTTAAACATCATTTGAATTAAAATTTTTCTGCACCAGTATTATACAATTCTTCTTTTAACAAGCCTCATAATGTCTTTGTAGCTATCTTCTTACACGCGCGTATCATTGCTGCATCATCAAGTGCATCCTCCACCTATTGGTATGCTTCTTAGGCGACGCCTTTGCAACTGAAGGACGGCTTAAAGTGAAAGATAAAGCTCCTCTAAAAAAAATAAGAAAACCAAAAAAAAAAAAAAAAAATTTCGAAGCACCCTGTCCATCGAATTCCTCTCACGTTCGAAAAGGTGGAGGTAAAGTTCCTGTAGCAATCAAGGTATCGACGGATCGTGCTTCCAATACGTAATCAAGGTGGAGAGGGATACCAAAGCTTTCATAGTAGTTTTCTGAAGGGGAGATTTCTGGATCGAGAAATTCTGGAGATTAATTAGCGACCGACGGGAGTTGTCGTCGGGGGGTTTGGGATTGAGATTTTGGTGGGTGGAAGGGATTTCGGCATCCTGAGTTTTATCGTGATGCGAATGTAAACAAGGTTTTCTTAATCTGGGAGGGTTTTGCAGGTGCGTAATAAGCAGTGGGAGAATTGGGAATTTATTTTTTTTCTTCTTTCTCCTACTTCTTTCCCTTTAAGCGAAAATATTTAGAATTGTGTGTAAAGTAAGTCTTCCGTAGCCGTAAAGTTTAATTTCATATGATCAACTATTTTCTCAGCGTTTATTTTTCGGTAGGTCGAATTTCGAGGTGACACAGAGGCGATCAAACAAATAAATGGAAGAGTTTTCTTGTTACATTTCTCGGCCTCATTTTATTGGGTGGAATAAAATAAAATAAATGCAATGAGTATTTAATGGCGTAGACTTAAACTAACTTTCGGTAATTTCTTTTATGTAAACTGCGAGAGCGTGCAGTTCATTTTCAGCTTTCTCGGTAGTTTTGAAACGTGGAAGAAATAAATTAAGAGGTATTGCTTTCCTTGATTTGAAATTATCTTGGAAAGTGAAACAAATTGGATAAAAATAAACAAATAAAGGAAAATGAGTATATTTGCTGTAGCTTACATTTAAAAATAAATATGTGCATAAATTTGTACCAAAAAAAAAAAAAAAAAAAAAAAAATTGCGCCTTCACCTCCATTTTTTTGTTAACGGTTTTACATTTGTATTCATCTTTTCTGTAATAGTTTAAGTATTACTGATGCCAAAACATCAGCTTTTTACAAAGTAATACAACAAAAGAAAATAATATTAATAAGGTTTTCAACAAAATAATATAACAACATTTTCAAGTATCAAATATATATATATATATATATATAGTAAATTAAAAACAAATTTTAATACAGATTAAAAAAAAAAAAAAAAAAAAAAAAAAAAAAAAAAAAAAAAATCATTAAAAAGTGCATTTTTTTCACTACGCAACGGTATAAAAATTTAAAATGTGCGATATAAAGAGGTTTAAAAACTATCAGTTCCGAAAATTGCAAAACTGAAATTTCATTTAAAATTTGTTTGTGATGGGTCCAGGAATATTAATGTTTAATCCATATCGTACGTAATATGAAGCGTTCAGAAGTCAGTCTGATTAACCCCATTAAATAAAAATACACATTTTAAACCGTTAAAGTTGTCTATCTATAAAATACTGTTTTTTTTTTTTTTTTTTTTTTTTTTTTTTTTTTTTTATCATTGGTCTAGGAATATTAATGTTTAATGCACCGCGTACGTAATATATGACTCGTTATGATCATCCTAAAAATGATGTTTATTGTTATTATTAATTTAAATATAGAATTTCTTTGAAAATATCATTTTTCAAATAGTCGTGGTAATTTTTTAAATTACAATTTTATTATTATTATTTTTTAGGGGGGACTGGGGGGGGGGCTTTGTTTTCTGAGCGCGATTCGTGCAACTGATGGCGCCTTGCTCCCACAGAAGGGAATTCTTGATGTAAATATTTATTGAGAGTTTCATATTCAGTTTTTCTTTTTTTACCCCTTGATTTCTTTGTTCCCTTGCGCTGTTTCTCTCTTTTTATACCAAAATTTTAGGACTGATAAGTGATGACATTTTAAAATTTTCGAAATTGACTGCTTTAAATGTTCGGAAATTTTGGAACAGAAGGCCTCTAGTTAGTGATGGGCGATTCTCGAAAATTTCCTATTCGATAAAAATCGTAATCGTAAAAAAGCGCATTCGATAGAGTCATCGATTAATTTCGAGAATCTACAATCGAGATGTTTTTACAATCGATTATTAAAATCTTTGTTATTACATGTTTAAAAAGCATAATTTAATAAATACATGGAAACTGAAAACAAATGAATTTAAAAAACAACAACAAATCAAAAGGATGTTATAATGGAGCCGCAATAGTAGAAAAGTCATGTAACGGCGTTCCTTGGTTTCAAAAAGTTGTAAAGTCGCAAGTAGCAAAATGGCCAAAGAAAAAATAATCAAAAGCACTCCTAGTGAAAGAACATGAACTAAAAAGATATTAAAAGTTATTAAAATCTTTTATTGATTTTTGTACATCAATTGAGATACGATCTACAATTCTCTCATTATTAGAAGACTCTCTATTGAAATTCATTAAATGGACCACTCGGGGGGGGGGGGGCAAAGTAGTGCAGGAGCAATGAAAATGCATAATATGAGTAAAAGATCATTAGGTTTTCCAACAATACTTCTCATGATGGGTGTGGGTTAAATATATTAAAGATTTTCCCGCGGGGGCAAAGTGAGGCGGGATGAGCGCGGGAGGTATATAAAATAAAATGGTAAGTACAGAGCTTTCTAATGATATATCACGAAAGAGGAGTCAACAAAAGATATAAAAACACTACCCTTAGAATTCCAACTATTGCAACACCCGGAATACAGCCTGTCCTCACAGTTTGTGAATTTTTCATACATTATAAATTATATATTGGAAGTCACTATAAAAAAAATCAGATCTGAATTCACAAAAACGAAATGATTTCAAAAAAGTTTGAAAAACGCTTCTGTAAGGAGGCCAAATTGAGAAAAAGAGAAGAAAGATTCATAATATGAAAGAGTGGTTTGAAAGCTTCCGTTGATATATCATATGACGGGTCCATAAAAAGCTTCATATTTATTCCTCACTATTCCACTATTTTTTTTTTCTTCCCTGAATACATCCGGAAATCATGCAGCCTCGCTTTTAAATGTTTATATTTAATAAAATATTTTTAGCAAAGGGGTCCATCAAAAAATCACATTTAAAATGAAATTTATTCTCAAAATAGCTACGATTTAAAAAAATTCACCCCTCATCGCTCCCCTCTTCCCTGCGGAATTTCAACCCCAGGAGGAGAAACGTTCATAATGTGAAAGAGTGATTCGAAAAACATTCCAATAATCAATCACATGAAGGGTCCAAAAAAAGTTTGGAATTTACTCCTCACCCGCAGGTTTAATTTTTCTTAACAGAATACACCCAGAAATCACGCATCCCCCACTTTAAAATGTTTATAATTAGCAATTTTTATTAGAAGGTTCCATCAAGAAACCACTTCTAAAATGATAGTTATTCTCGAAATAGCTACGATTAAAAAAATTTACTCCCCGTCGCCCCCCGTCCTGAAATTAAACTGCAGGAACAGAAAGGTCCATAATATAAAAGCGTATTCCGAAACCTTTCCTATGCATATCACATAACGGATCCAAAAAAAGTTTGAAATTTACTCCTCACCCGTGGCCGTAATGTTACTTTTTCTTCCCAGAATGCACCAAGAAATCACGCAGTCCCCATTTTAAACTTTTGTATTTATGAAATAATATTTACCGGAGCGCTCCTTTGAAAACCAAATTTAAATGATATTCATTGTCAAAATAGCTAAAATAATAATAATAATAATAATAATAATAATAATAATAATAATAATAATAATAAAAATCACCTTCTTATCGCTCCTTTTCCTCCTCCTGAAATTCAACTCCAGGAGGAGAAAGATTCGTAAAATTAAAGGGAGGTGCCAAAACATTCCGATGATGTACATATAACATGACGGGTTTTTTTTTAAAAAAAAAAAGGTTTGAAATTTACATGTCACCCGTTATTTTTCCTAGACTACACCTAAAAATGATGCAGCCCCCACTTTAAAATCTTTATATTTAATAAATAATATTTACCGGAGAGTTCCATAAAAAAATCCACACCAAAAATAACATTTGTTGTCGAAATAGCTAAGATTTAAAAAATTCGCCCCCTCATCGCTTCCCCCTCCCCTCCCCTCCCCTCCCCTCCTCCCGCCCCTTAAAATTCAACTCCAAAAGTAGAAAGATTCATAATATGAAAGAATGATTAAAACAGCTTTCGTATATGCCTCTCATTTCAGCAAATTTCATCCCGATAAAGTCAGGCATAACGAGAAAATCATTTCATCGCGATGAAAATTAACCTCGATTGAAATAGGTTTATCGAAGGATTTGTAACTTCCAGATGAAATTTAACCTTGATAAAAGCGGCACTCCGAGAATCTTGTGGTTAGCTGATGAATGCCTTTTTTGATAAGGATGATTTTCGTTCTCGCTGAGAATAGAGATGACGAGCTTTATCGAGGAGCGTTTTGTCGATGAAGCTTTGTGAAATGAAAGTTTTATCGAAAAACGAAGTACAGAAAGAAGCATGAGATTATGACAATAACTTGTGAAATGAAGACCTAATTTTCAAAGTTTCTGGTATTTTAGTCTTACCATGCTGTCACGTATGTGGTACCCCCCAATAAATATTATTTATTTAAAAAAATTTTTCAAAGAGGGGGCTGGAGAGGGGACGAACATATGTTTAAAACTGTAACGATATCTACAATACCTATCAATTTAAGTGTGGTTTTTTTTTTCATCGAATCATTCGGTAAATATTATTTATCAAATGTAAAAAAAATTAAATGTCAGCAGAAGGAAATTGGGGGCGAAAGGGTTGGACTGACGGGGGACAGGGGAGGGGGGCAATTTTCACTTTTTAAACCCGTCATATTGTATATCATCTTGAAGATCTCGAATTACTCTTTCATATTATGATGCTTTCTTACCCCCCCTTCCGAATTTGGTTCCCACGGCGGGAGGGGGGGGGGGGGAGGGTTGCCATTTTTCGAAGCTTTTTGTGTTTTTATCATTTTAGATCGAATTTTTTAATTGAAAACGTCCTTAGGCGTATTGGAAAAATTTTTGAGATGGAAAAAAAACATTGAACTAGCCACATTGTTACTGTAACCTAGGCACAAAGTTCCCTCTTTGTGGACTTCTTCCAAAGGTGAGGGGCTTGACCCCTCCCCCCAACATACACTTTAAAATATTGCTCATTTTTTTCTCTACCAATTTTAACTTAAAAGTTTAAGCTATATGGCACAAGCGGGGCTATTGACCCGCCTCCCCCCCCCCCCCCTGTTGGTTATTCACCAACATAATTTTGCTCATTTCTTCACTTCATTTCAATTTTTATGAGGCTATAACTTTGCTTGTATGGGAGCTACTAACTTTTCGTCGCCGCTCTTTTTGCAGTTTTACGGTTTTCCCCATAGAACCGGGCTTTTTTTTGGGGGGGGGGGGGGCAGGGGGGCATTTTTTCTTTTTTTGATGTAATATATTTATTGAAAGCTTATGCTTCATACATTACCAATTTAGCATAAAAAAAGTTTCTCCCGTCATTCTGGGTCACGTTACGGACCCAAAATGGGTTGAAATTTAAATTTCTCAAACTTCTTCGAAGTTTTCGCTAAATCGGCATCTGGAAAACATCGTGCCAATGTGGTGCGTGTATGACATCTGTATCATATAAATATTGTTCACCACTGCTGGGACTCTGGCCTCCTCTCGCGTAGAGGTCTGCACGGGCCGATTTCCGATAACGGCATTCGGGCCGGGCCGGGTTCGGGCCTTACTTTTGAAGACTCGGGCCGGGCCGGGCCTAGTCACTAATCTTTTCGGGCTGGGTTGGGCTCGGGCCTTAATTTTTTTGCTGGAGTATCGGGCCAGGCCTGACTTTTTTTTTTCGTACGAAGCCGAGACTGATTCCATTCTTCCTAGTTTTCATGATTATTAACAAACTGATTATTAACAAAATAATCAGTTCCTATTGAATATTCCTATATGGAAATCCTTTTCTCGACTTTTTATAAATCAGTAATATTTGGATTTGTCCAAAAATTTCTGCAAAAAAAGCATATACTTTTAAGCCGTCGTTATTCTACAATTAAACATTAGAATTTATTCCTTTTAAAGAATCGTAGATTTACTAGGCGTTTTAAAATAGAATTAAACACACACACACACACACACACAAATATATATATATATATATGTGATTATGACGGAATTCTTTTTAAACTGAAAACTGAAAGTTTCTTTTAAAATGTTCATCCATGCAAAATGAATACAACAATACGGGAGAAAAAAATATATTAAATATTTACATCTGTTAAGAAGGGAATGCATTTTTTTCGTTCCAAAGCGGTTTCGTCTTTGGAAATTTTACCATATACCGCTTTTTCGATTTTTTGTCTCCATTACAGGGAATATGGATTAATAATACTAGTGATAACTGAAACATTTACATACAACAAACAAAGATTCATTTAAAAGCATAAACATCGCAGCCTACGGCATTTCTGCATAAATGGGGATTATAAACATGGAAAAAAAAGACTAATATAATTTTTTTTGGTCAGAACTCTTCCATAAGATTAAAGATCAATGTTCTGTAGAAATTCACACGAGCCGGGCCGGGTTCGGGCCGAATTTTAAACTTTTTTCCGGACCGGGCCGACCTCGGGCCGAAATTTTAACTTTCGGGCCGGGCCGGGTCGGGCCATTATTTTTTTCGTTCGGGCCGGGCCCGGGCCTGGAAATTTCGGCCCGTGCAGACCTCTACTCTCGCGTGTAGGCGTTAATTTACCGCGGTTACTTGGTCCTTGTATTTCCTGCACAATAAAATATTTCCTGACGATTAAAAAAATACACACGTAATTGTTCAAGTTTTGACTTCTGTCGGCAGTTCCAAAATGTTTTTATTTATTTATTTATTTATTTATTTATTTATTTTACGGATTTTGCAATAAATAATATTTATAATATATATGGAATTTTGAAAAGCAGGAAGTGTTTGTTTGGCATGTGACCACTTATTGATCTTATGCACCTCGATTTTATATATTCCCCCCTCCCCCCCACCCCACTCCGTTACCTTGGGGGGGGGGGGGGCAGTTTTCAAAATTTAACGTTCAGTTCGAGATTACGTTCGGTTGTTCGTTCAATTCGAGATTTTTGTTGTTGTTGTTGTTGTTTAAAAGATTTTGCTGTGCGTGCACACTGCGTTTGGTATATGATGCCTTATACAGCGAGGACCCAGTTCGAGATTTCATATTACAAGATTACGTATAAGTTAGAGACACCAATGAAAGGAGAGGCTCACTAGCGAGGGAATCCGTTGTGTCTTTATTAACACCGACTCATTCACCTGTAGTAGACTCTTGATAAAATTGAATCCTGTATGGTATAAAAGCAATTGCAAACTGGAGTCATCGAGAAGAATTTTACACAATCGAAAGTTATCGAGATGTCCATACAATCGAGAAAAAGTTCTCGTTATCGCCCATCATAAAACGTCGGAAAGATTGTGGTCGACTAGTGGAAGAAAATCAAACTTGATATTTTAAGAAAAATATTTTATGTTGAAAATTAAGGCATAATTTGATACTTCATCAAAAAGCTGTCAGATCAAACATGTTAAACGGTCTCAGGACTCTTTAAATCGGAAAAATTAGAACGTATTCAACGTTTAATATCTTAAAACTTTTATGATATTAAAACACAGTTTTTGTTGAGATGAAAGATATAAGTACGTTCTTTCATTTTATGCTTTAAAAAATTGCAAGGTGCAGAATTAGCATTTACAGGGCGCTGCAAACTGTCAGATATTTGATGAGCAGAAAATTGGTAAAATAGCTTACGCGCACGATTACAAAATAAATATGCCAACTAGAATGGAAATTTTGGAGCATATTTATACATCAGATTGTAGTAGATACCTTGAACCTAAATAAGTTTATATTTAAAGAATTTTTCTAGTTTGAATACAAAATTGTATTTAACTAATACAAATTTTTGAAAATTTCAACAACTTAATCACCTAAGCAAACTTTTTTGAACAATAAAAAGGAAATTTTAGGTTCGCTTTATAAAATTAAAATGAAACATATATTTTGAAAATTTTATGTGAAAAAACTTATAATATTTTGAGATATTGTTGCGCGCTATGAAAAAAAAATGTCATTTGAAAAAAAAAATGAAGATTGGAAGATCTTCGGAAACGCCGCTTCAACTATTGAGTGGGTAAAATTCTAAAACCCATAACTTTTGTTCCAATGAGAATTTCGAGAAAACATGTTCAAAAAAAGATAACAGTTTAACAAATTTAAAAAAATCGAAATTTCGAAAATTTGGAAGCTTTAAAAGTCTTGAGACCCCTTAAAAAGTAAAATTCTTATTTTGTATTTATATATTTATTTTTCCAAAATTCTTAAAGAAATTTTTGAATCTTGTTTACATAGTTTTCAAACGAACAATTCTTGTCAGGACAAATAAGGAAGCTATAAAACTGACATCGATTAAATATAAATTAATATAAAACATATGCTAATTAAAGTTCAGCAGATTACTAAAAATATAAAAATACCAATCTTTATTTGCAGAAACCTTTTCTGGAAGCTTTCACTGCACCATTAGTTTTTTATACCTTTAGGTAAGTGACCCTTATCGGGAATTTCGCCAAATGAACACTTGAGTCTAAAAATTTTCTTCTAGACATCGATAAACAGGGACTTTTCTTAGTGCATCACCTGCTTACTGGGACCCTAGCCAAAAATAAACACTTGATTGAGTATCCAGAAGCTAAACCTCCGTATGCCAGCAACATCCAATCCATCCAATTTGGTAATTGGGTGTGGTTGATTGCACGTAGCAGCTGTGCTTGTGTCGTAAAAATTAGTAAGCAGTAGATTTGGATTCTGTTGCGAGGATCCCATCCAGCGGCGTATCTAGACTTATAATTTTGAAGGGGGGGGGGGGGCTGAGATACCAGTAAAAGTTTCTAAGAGAGAATCATAAGAAAGTTAGTTAACTTTTCAGCTTTAAACAGATTTTTATCATAGCATATAATGCATTTATTATACCGGCCCTGCTACGATTGAATCGCATAAGATTGCAAAAAATTTCGCTTTAAGCAGGTTTTCGTTTTTATTAGTATAATTTTTATGGCGTGTAAAGAGAGCCTGTATATAAAGGAAACTTGGCTGAAATAATTGTTTTGTGGTCTCTACAAAATAAAACCTTTTTAATGAAAACTTGCCTAATGTTATTGTGCTCCCAAGAAATCATATCTTAACAGATTACATTACATTTTGATATATTTTCGTAAATACATTTTACTTTTTTACAAATTTTGGAGGAGGCTGTAGCCCTTTTAGGGTTCTTAAAACTTCAAAATTTTCGAAATTTAAATTTTTTTAGACATGAAATTCCTGTTTTTTCTGAACATTTTTATGTAGTATTTCCCTTAGAAATTCTCATTAGAACTTAAGTTATAACTTTTAGAATTATGTCATCTCAATAGATGAAGCGATGTTTCCAAAACATTGACGTAATTTTTCTCCAAATGACGTTTTTAGGCATAAAGTGCACGATATCTCAAAAACTTCTAAATATTGCTTCATGAAATTTTCAAAACATGTTTTTCATGTTAGACAATATATAAACTAATCCTAAAATTTTCCTTTTATTAAAAAAAATATATATATATAAATAAATAAATAGGTGATTATATTGCTAAAAGTTTCAATTTTTCGCATTAGCGAAATACAACTTTGTATTAAAAACATAACAATGCTTTAAATATAAAATCCTTTTGGTTCAAGGTATTTATTACGATCAGAAGTAGAAGTAGACACCAAAAATTTTATTCTATAATAGCAAAAATTATCCTGTAATCCTAAGAGTGTTACATACCATTTTTCTTCTCGCCAAAAATCTGACAGTTTGGAACCTTGAGAGCTGATTCTGCATCTTGTAATTTTTATAATAAAATGAAAGCACATATTCGAATCTTTCATTCCAATAATATTATTTTTTATAATATACATTTTAAGATATTAAATGTCGAAAATGGCCTCTTTTTTTTTCATTCCCCTCCCCCTTAATTTTAAGAGTCCTGGAACCTCTTAAACAGTTGACTGTTAAATTTTAATTGAAATTCACTAAAATCACAGACAATACAAATAACTAAATATAAAACATAAAAGCATTAAAAAAAATTTCATAAAGAGTTTCGGATTCCTTCTAAATCCCTCGTCAGTTATATTTTATCAGTTATTATATCAATTATATCAATTGAAATAACTGATAAGGGATTTAGAAAGAATCCGAAACGTTTTATGAAATTTTTTTTAATGTTTTTATGTTTTTAATTTAGTTATATGTATTGTGCCAGGGCCCGATTATGACTAATTGGGGCCCTGGGCAAAGATAAAATAGGGGGCCCCTTTCTAATCATTGCAACTTTATTCAAATAGAACTGGTAGTCACTCATATATGTAAGTGTTGTGCATAAACATATTTTTGCACCTTGGATATAAATAGAAGAAAATTCTTAGCTCCGTCAATTCTAAATCAAATACCTTAGTTAATAAGAGTACACCTTTTTTATCTTAGAACAGAACAAAACTCTTTTAAATAACTTTAGCAATTTGTTATATTATTCTAAGATGAATTTAAGAACTTCAATATGGGAGAACTGGAATTGGGGGAAAAAAGTAAGTATTTTATAATTTAATGTAGGGATTTGGGGGCCCCTTTAGCTCTGGGGCCCATGGGCAAAGTCCCGATTTGCCCATGCGGTAATAAGCAGTGGCGTAGCTAAGGGGGGCAAGGGGGGCGTCCGCCCCGGGCGCCGAGGCCTAGGGGCGCCAAATTGAGAGAAACTGTTATATATCTATATTGGGGTGGGGGCGCAAAATTTCTTGATGGCCCCGGGCGCCAAAAAACATCAAAAAACATAGCTACGCCACTGGTAATAAGGGCCTGGTATTGTCTGTTATTTTAGTGAATTTTAATTAAAATATATATTATCAAACATAATCCATTTGCTCATATCAAAGTTGACAATAAGCTTGATGTTATGTCATTCATTTTTTGTTACTTTTTACGTAATTCAGATATATGTTCCTCAATCAATGAAAGTTACACGCGTGGGCGCCAAGAGAGCAAAATCCAACGAGAAGAGAAATGTCTACGATTCGCAAATTAGGCGGCGGCGTTTTTAAAAATGAAGAATATAAACTTGAAATAAGCTAACTGAAGACATTTTTGTCAAAACATCTTACAAAACAATATTTAACCCGCGAGGATGCGCGCAGGGTCTAAAAGACCCGGAGTGCGTATGATTTTTACAATTGTAACCACTAATTTTTTAAAAGTAATCTTCAACTTATTTCATCGCAAAATCTGTAAGAATTGTCTCCATCTAAATAAAGTGACTGTTATAATTTGATTTTATTGGTGGAAAAGTTAAAACCATTCACACCCTGGGTAAGCGCGCGTTCTCCCGGGTTAAACTATAAAGGAAATCATAAATATAACAAAATATGTATATCCAGGGCTCGCAGAGTTCTACCACTAAAATTTAAGAATGTTTTCAAAATATTTCACTGCAGCAAATTATTGTAAAATCAATGAAGGAAGGGGTTGTTACGAATTCTGTATTTTAAATGTAAATTTTCTTATTTTTAATAGTGGTGCTAGAGTCCTTAAAAAATATAAAGAGTGTGCGAACTCTGATATCATGTACCGTCATATAAATGCCTCTAAATTTACCAGACATTTTTTTTTTTTTTTTTCGTTTCAAGATATGCTCGCAGTGTAACGTAACATCTCTTTCATTACAAAGTGCTTCATGAGCCATATAACAAAAAATAAAATAAAGATTATTGTAAAATATAATTTATGCAATCTGATAGTGAAAGTTATATTTTTAATTAAATAGAATGTACTGTAAATCAGAAATCATATAGCTCTTATGATCATCTTTAAATAATAATAATAATAATAAATAACTGGCGTATATAAAGCGTAGTCATAAATGTAAATTCATTTTATACTATTAAAAGTACATAGTTTATGTCAAAATAAACGGTAATTTAAAATACAAATGTAATTTTCTACTGGTCAACTAAAATTATTGTATTCTTTTCCTGCGGTCCAGGCTCTTATTGATTTTATTCAAATACAGTCAAGAACCCATAAAACGAACTTTAGTATCCGTATTTTAAAATTTCGTATTATATTTCAATATTACAATGGTTATTTTATTCTATGAGATTTATCAGTGATGTAATGCATCTGTAAACGTATTTATGTCATTGCACATAAACTAAAAATGAAAAAAAAAAAGAAAAGAAAAAGAAAAGAAAAAGAAAAAGAAAAAGAAAAAAATATTTCAGAATTTATTGAATTCAGCATAGAGGTCTGCACGGGCCCGGGCCGGGCCGGGCCGGCGGAATCGCTTCTAATTTCCTAACGGGCCGGGCCGGGCCGGCAGAATCAGAATAGTTTTCTCAACGGGCCGGGCCGGGCCGACAAACAAAATAAACGGGCCGGGCCGGGCCGGGCCGGCAAAAAAATTGAGCGGGCCATACGGGCCGGGCCAGGCCGATAAAAAAATTTTCGGGCCTGCCGGCCCGTTCTGAAGATTTAAGCAGAAACGATAAAATATGATCTATTTTCAACGCAAATGGTTTTAACGAGAATAAATATAAATGTGCGTCACGAACCATACTAGTTTGACAGCATCAATAAAAAAATGTAACTTGTACAGTGTGAGATATGCATCGGACAATTAAATTGTGTGTAACCCGTTTTAATATTTTTTTAGCTGACTCATACCGGGCCAGGATCAAGCTTGCATCATTTTTCTACATATAGACTTGCCGGACCGGAACAAAACTTAATTGTTCTCAAGATCTGTAGGGCAGACAACATGATTTGTAAAATTATTAACAGCAATAAAGAACTTATGTTAGATTAATCTTTGGATATATACTTCTTGATGGTCTTTAAATTAATTTCTCAATAACGCGAAAGTTTGATGGTTTTTAAATTAATTTCTCAATAACGCGAAAGTTTGACACATTTTCAGATTAATTTTTAATTGTAAAAGCATAAAAATGATAAGCCTGACTATTGAAGGCATTTGGAATCGAATAGCATTTTTCATTTTTGATGAATAAAATACTTGCATAAATTTGTTCAGATGTAATAATTTCTCAAATGGTTGCAGGTTTTTCTCCCTTCCCATGCTATCGCTTCCGGAAATTATATTGAAAATGCTGACTATAACAATAATTTATTTCCTTTCAGTATTCTTAAATTGTTTGTATCAAAAAACGGTTAATGTCACTTGATTATATAGTTTCTGAATAAAGATACCTGCAGTGCGTTTCTGAGAAAAAAATGAATTTAGAAATGTATCAGAAAGGCGTATATTTGAGTTAACGAATGAATTTGGATTTAAAATCTTTAATAAAATGATATAGAAATATTTTTATAAATCTTCTTTTATTAAACAGCTTCAAAAGTTACGATGTTTTTAACTTTCTTTCTTTTTTCTTTTATTCTAAGCCATATTAATTTTTTGATGAATCTTTATTTGATTGTTGAAAGCCTAAGAATCTTAGTAATCACTAATGTTGCTAATGTGTATTTCCTGTAAAATATACTGTAAAATCATTCCATAGATATGTATGCAGTATTCTTTAAAAAAATCTTAATTATATGAAAAAAAATTGAATTTTTTAGAAATCGTAGAAATTGTAACGGGCCAAAACGGGCCGGGCCGGGCCTGTTTTCTTTGATTTTTGTACGGGCCGGGCCGGGCCTAAAATATAAAAATTTAAACGGGCCGGGCCGGGCCCGGGCCGAACTTTTAAGTTTTACAACGGGCCGGGTCGGGCCGAAATTTTTTTCCTACGGGCCGGGCCGGGCCGGGCCTGGAAATTCCGGCCCGTGCAGACCTCTAATTCAGCATGGTCCAATGATGGTCTAATAAAATTTATCATATTACAGCTAGCGCTTTATCCGAACAATTAAAGATGATAGCGAAGTCTGAAAACTGCTGTTTAGTCTACCTGCGGGTTTTTACATTATTCAGTCGAACGTATAGAAAAGTGAAAGAAACCGCAACTCAAAAGGATCTAAATTTCTGGGAATCAGTAATCTAAAACTTTCACAAGAGGTTTCAGTTCACCTGAGTCAGATATTCTTCTATCAATGATGCAATGCACTGCCTGATTCTGCAACTATGAACGTTTTAAAAAATGAAAGTAAATTCAGAAAATTTGCTAGATTTTGTAACGCATTTTATTTTTAGAATCTTGCATAACTAAACGCTAATATTTACGGTTATCTATCATAAGTTTAACACTTTCGGGTCTTGTGTACTACTAACACTACATGTCTTTTAATTGAATATTCTTTTGTTTTAACAAATATTTTAATTATTATTTGCTTGTAGTCGTGTTATGTGTCTATGCTATTACTACATGACTTCATTAACATTTAGGCATTTAGTAACGATAATAATAACAAATATTTTCTTAAATCTCTTTACACCGTTTGCGGTTCTTTTATTTTAAACACATATTTCACCAAGGTTGGCAAGGTTTCAGCAAGGTTAATCCATAAGTGATAAACTAATTCATGGCATGAAAATGCTCATTTTTTCCCCCTTTTAGTGTTAATAGTGTTTATATCCTGACGTGTTAATTGTTAATATCTTAATTTTTTTATTAATTTATTACTCATTCCTTAACAAAAAAATTAAACAACCATTTTATAATTTTACAACATAAACTTATCGGGGATAAAATTCAACGTTTAATTTAGAATCTCTGCAAAGATCTGCAAAATCGAATTTCATTTCTATAAATTGCCATTTTTTCACACCTTGTGAATATCACGTGACACACAGAGAAAAAAAGGAAAGAAAGACAAAAATACTCAAAAATGATCCACTTAAGCATGCACACACACACACACACAAAAAAATCCATCATCCGTAATACTATAATATCCGCTAATATCCGTAATACACCTACACTTTATTCCTCTTTAGTATTTTTGGTTTAAAAATGTTCATATTTTTTTCCCTCCAGGGTTAATTGTTTATTTATGTATTAATGTGTTAATTGTTAATTGTTAATGTCTTAATTGTTTTATTCATTTATTACTTATTCATTAACAAAAAAAAAAAAAAAATAAACAGCCATTTTATAATTTTCTATTATAAATTTATTCAGGCTAAAAATTAGATATATAATTTTAAGTTTCGACAAAATTCTACGAAATCAATTTCATTTCGAAAAATTGCCATTTTTTCCTTACCTTGTGAATATCACGTGACATACAAAAAAAAAGGGGGAGAAGAAAAAAGAAAAGACTCAAAAATGACCCACAATGGTCTTTTTTGTGTGTGTATGCTTAAGCATACACACACAAAAAAGACCACCATCCGTAATAGTAAACGCCTACACTTTATTTCTCTTGACCGTTTTTCTATTTTTTTCCCTCCATCTCTTTTGTTTATTTATTTCTCTCATTTCTTCTAGTGTTAATTGTTTATGTCTTAATGTGTTAATTGTTTAATTCATTTATTTATCATTCATTAACAAAAAATTAAATACCCATTTTATAATTTTCTATTATAAATTTATCCGGGATAAAATTCAACATTTAATTTTAAATTTCTACAAAAGTCTATACGAAATCGATTTCATTTCGATAAATTGCCATTTTTTCCACACCTTGTAAAATCACGTGACACACAGGAAAAAAAAGGGAAAGAAAGACGAAAAAGACTAAAAAATGACCCACTTAAGCATACACACACAAAAAAAATGTCCATCATCCGTAATAGTATAAACACGTACACTTTATTCCTCTTGATCATTTTTGGCATAAAAATGCTCATATTTTTTCCCCTCTAGTGTTAATTGTTAATGTCTTAGTTTTTTTATTCATTTATTTCTCATTTATTAACAAAAAATTAACAACCGTTCGATAGTTTTCCAAAACTTATCGAAAATAAAATTCAACGTTTAATTTTAAATCTCTGCAAAAGTCTACGAAATCAATTCCATTTGGATAAATTGCTATTTTTCCACACCTTGTGAATATCACATGACACGCAGAAAAATAAGTGAAAAAAGACAAAAAGTCTCGATAATGACCCACTTAAGCATACACACACACAAAAAAAGTCCATCATTCGTAATAGTATAAAACACTTACCTTTATTCCACTTGACAATTTTGTTATTTCCTTTTCCTCCACCTCTTTTGTTTATTTGTTTCTCTCATTTTCTTCTTGTGTTAATTATTTATATCTTAATGTACTAACTGTTTTATTCATTTATTTATTATTCATTAACAAAAAATTAAACAGCCATTTTATAATTTTCTATTATAAATTTATCCGGGATAAAAGTTAAACATTTAATTTTAAATTTCGACAAAAGTCTATGTAATCGATTTCATTTCTATAAATTGCCATTTTTTTCCACACCTTGTAAATGTCACGTGACACACACACAAAAAAAAAATATATATAAAGAAAGACAGAAAAACTAAAAAATGACCCACTTAAGCATACACAAAAAAAGTCTATCATCCGTAACAGTATAAACACGTAGGGGGAACTGGGGTACATTGATACAGTTTTTTTCTAAGATTTTTTTTGGTGTCAAGAAAGTAGAAAATTCAAGTTTTTTTTCCATGAGGTGACAGCAAAACTTGTGTAGTATGTTATAAAAATGTACAATCATTGTTTTATGTAGTATTTTTGCATGTAATTTTAAAAAAATCAAAAAAAGTCATTTGTATCAATGTGCCCCATCCCCGGGGCAGATTGATACGTTTAAGAAAAATGACGACAAAATAATACCAATGCATATTTTTCATAAAAAATGAGTTAGAAAACCATTTTATATTTATTTATAAAAATTCAAATCACCCACAATTTATTTTTAAGCAATATTAAAGCAATAAAAATTAAATATATTGTGACTTGATGTTCTGTCTGTTTCTTGTCTGATTGTTGGCTGTGGTAACATTGTCATATCTAGCACTTCAACCCCAGCATTATCTTCTTTCTTATAAAAGATGAAAAAATTACCAGTTTTTCTGTTTATAAATAGGTTCATAAACAGAAAATAAAGGATAATTATATTAAAAATTCTGTTTATAATATAAGTATCATTTTCTGTTCTGCAGTTTGTTTCTCTTACTTAACATTTCTCATGTCGAAAATACTTTTTTCTCTAAAGAATCGATATAAATTCGAGATTTGCCAGAATGCCGTCCTTTTCTTTTATTAGTTCTACTAGCACTAGATGCTGGGTAAGTTCCTACGTCTTCTGTTTTCAAAAATACTATAAAATGCTCTAATATAAAGAAATTAGAGCTATTTCACTTCAATAAAAACTAATATTGGAAATTTTTCGTGAAAAAAAGGTTGGATTGAGGAGCGTATGGTAAAAAAAATAATAAAAGATAATGAAAATATGAACTATTAAAGGATTTAGGCTGTATCAATGTGCCCCGTCATAAACTGTATCAATGTGCCCCATACAGCGATTTTGAATAAAATGAGTCTCAAATCCAACACTTCACAATATATCTAACAATAAATAATGAGGAACTGATAAAGAGTAGCAGTACTTACCAGGGAGAGTATTCATTTTGGTTGAAAATACTGGAACAGTTGTATAATAGCATTTCAATTGTACAACTCAAATTTACTTTTGAACAACAAAAACAATAAATCACCCGTCCCATTTCATCAAACTGCTGAATCATTCCAAGATTTTCTGTATGTAGTTGAATACACTAGCATCATCTTTTGGAGCTGTTGTGAAACTTCCTGTAATGACCCTGTGAGCGGTAGAGGGGGTGTATCAATGTGCCCCATGTATCAATGTACCCCAGTTCCCCCTACACTTTATTTCTCTTGACCATTATTTACATAAAAATGTTCAAATTTTTTCCTTTCTAGTGTTAACTGCTTATGTCTTAATGTGTTAATTGTTTATGTCTTAATTGTTTTATTCATTTATTTCTCATTCATTAACAAAAAATTAAACAGCCGTTTTATAATTTTCCAATTTAAACTTATCAGGGATAAAATTCAACGCTTAATTTTAAATTTCAACAAAAGTCTATACGAAATCGATTTCATTTCGATAAATTGCCATTTTTTTCCACAGCTTGTGAATATCACGTGACATCAAAAAAAGGGAAAGAAAGACGAAAAGACTCAAAAATGACCCACTTAAGCATACACACACACACACAAAAAAAGTTCATCATCCGTAATAGCATAAACACCTACACTTTATTCCTCTTGACCATTTTTCTATTTCCTTTTCCTCCATCTCTTTTGTTTATTTATTTCTCATCCCATTTCGCTCAATGACCTCATTACCAGATTTAATTTCTTGGGGATTCGATCTTTTTACACTAAGATTTCTTTTCTTTCCTTTCTTTTTTTTCTTTAAATGAAAGACAGTTACACGGAAATGATAAGGAAAGGCGTCTGATGACAAAGAAAATGAAGTAAGTTGTTTAAAATAATTACCGCGTCCCGAATTTAAATAGACACCAGAAGTATAAAAAGATAGTTTTAATCCATCTATGACTTGTTGAGCCATCAGTTTCGCCGTATCTGAACGTAAGAACGGTGGTACGTTATAAATTGCTCTGAAAAGAGTATAAAAAGTGCCGTGAATTTTATCCAAGGTTTGAATGGATAAATTCATTGAACTAATCTTTAAAGATTTAATAGCTTAAAAGACAAACAGTATCATTTAGCTAAAAGTAAATAATGCAGTTTTTTTTCTCTTGCGTCTTTAACAAAGCAAGTTCTAAGTTGCATTGTCGCTAGTTTAAAGAAATTTTTATTTTAAATAAATCGATTTTCTCTCTTTGTTTGTTTAGAGTAAATTTTATGTTTTAGTGAACTTTCTATCAATAACTCTTAATATAGATTTTTCAGGGGTTTTTTTTCGGCAAAAAGTAACATAGGATAATTTATACTTCAACAACTTAAATACCCCCTCCCCTTTATGAAACGTAATTTAAATAATATATTTACTTAAGATACATTATTTTATAAAATAAATATCTATAAACAGGTTTTCATTTGTCCAATTTATTGGTTAAAATCTTTTATGACTGCAACAGAATTTTTTCCCAAGTTCTTTATGTTACGTAATATAACTTTATACTATATTAATTTCTTTTTAACAATATTCCATATTTATTCAGGCTTATGATATTAAAATCCTATTACTAGATATAATCTATTAATTTTAATAGAAATTATGTAAATTCTTAATTCGCCTTAAAAAGCATTTATTCCAGTATGCGCAGTGGCGCGAACTTATATGGGTCCCTGGGTCCTGAGCCCACCCATAATTTTGGATTCTACCATGCCCAATTTCCATTGTTCTATTTCGTTATTTAATTCATTATTATTTATTTTTCTCCCTAGAACAAAATTTATTTTGCCACGCACTTTTATTCTCCGAAAGACACTCATCAATCCAAAATGACTGAAATGCAAATGTTTAACTTTCTGCTGTTTCAATTTGAAGTAATCTTCATGAGACGATGATAATACAATAAATATTACTGTCTTTTATAAAGAGAAACGCATGAGAATATGATTTAAAAAATTGCAACTATCTTAAAATATGATAGCTTGACTAAAAATCTCACCTTTCACCAGCTTTCCACCCTTCACTGATAAACAACTTGGTTGTACCATTTTATCAAAAAATGTTTGAGCCCACCCAATATTTTTGAGCCAACCCAATATTTTTCAAAAGTTGGCGCCACTGAATATGCGTACATCTAAAGAAGGATTCTAAATTAAAATGTACTTAAATAAGCCTTAGTTCTTAAATTCCTAATAAAACTCACCTTCTCCCTGTTTTTATGAACCCTTTTTCTAAAGTCTTATTAAAGTATTCCGTAAAAGCATACTTATTCATAACATCATTCTTTTTACTTTTTTCGAGTTTTATATTTATTACGTATCAATAAATTCATTTTTTTTTCTATTTTAATAAAATTATCGTTTGTGGAATTCATTCGAATTTTAACTATTTTCGATTATTAAATAAGTTAAATAATAATATTTTTAATAAAATTGCCTTTTGTTGCGGGAAACATTCGATTCCGCTGCGTTGATCCCGACGCCAGATATACAAAATGCTATTTATGTAAAAAGTATTGAGTTCGAGGATCTAGAATGTTCCAGAGATTTTTTTTTCACCAGGAAGTTTTGATATAGAAGGCACGAGTTAGTACGGAGTAGATAATCAGGGAATTGACAGGTGATAAGAAGGGGGAAGAAGTGACCAATCATTCGGAATGGAATATTTATTTCTGTAATTATATTAATTTTGCTGGTCAAATTAGAGCATTTCCCTCTCCGTATGACTGCATATAAATAAATTATTTTGGAGCTGCCAATGTTTAATTTTTTTATGAAGTCTCTACATTCTTTTATTTATTTATTTATTTATTTTCGCTCGCCACGATTACTGTGTTGAACTGGGAAACCTTTCGCCTTTTTACTAAAACAACGTGTACATACGATTTTTCTCTGGCTTTCCATGTCACAACATCACATATATATGTGTATATTGTTAGAATTTACAAATTTGAATGGACAATAAGAATGAGTATATTTTCCCATAAGGTAACATAATATTCTACTTCTTTTCTCCCCCTGTCACTTTCATAAAAAAAGTCTCTAACACCCTCATTTTGAAGAGTATTGATTTTGATTTACTTTTGCCGTATTTTAATCAAAGCTCAGCGTCTTCTTTTTATAGAAAAAATTTAGGGAAGTAAAAATATTTAATAGAATTCAAATAAAATAATAAAATTCATTAAAGAAAAATTTTGATTGGAAATCATGAAGTAAAAAATGCATTACATTTTAATGAGAATCATCTCATATAATAATAATAATAATCAATTAGTCAGAAATGTTCTATAGAAACAAAGTAAGCATTACCGGTTAAATAAATCATACTTCCTTCGACTTCAAACACGTAAAGTCGACATCAACAAAATTCTCATTTTAATAGCCCTAAGCACTCCGATTTCGAAGAGTATTGATTCTGATACACTGGCATCGGCTGTTAATGAATAGCCAGCTGCCCACATATTTACCGTATAATTTCAGATCAATTAAGAATATTTAATAAAAACTGTAAATGTATATCCATAAAGAATAACATTAAGTGATGAAATTCATGATTAAAAAATACACTAACTTTTATTAAAAATCATGCTACTTAAAAAAAAAACACAAATGTTCTACAAAAACAAAGCAAACATTGCAAGATAAATACATCGTTCTTTCGACTCCAACATTAAGGTAAAGCAGACATCAAAGAAATTCCCACTTTCCCGGCCCTAAACACCCACATTTCGAAGAGTATTGATTTTGATTTACTGGCATCGTCTCTTAATCAATGGTCAGCTGCCCATAATAGCTAGTAACACCATTTCTCTTTCATTTCTCTTCTTTCCTTACTTCTTTTGCCGCCTGTTTCATACAGAAGTCTCATTTGAGAATTTTATTTTTTCCCGGCCCATTTTCCCCTGACGATTTGTAATAGTTACAGGTTGAAAAAAAGCGAATGTAACAGGACACTGGAAAGAAATCTCACGTAAGATATTTTAAGTATATTAAGACTCTAAGATATAAAAAGCAAGTCAAGGTTTAAAATGCTTAAAATTTTGTTTAAGACGTCAATTTAGATCAGAATTTTAATTCAAATTCTGATTATTTCAGAAAAAAAAGAGGGGTGAGGATAATCTTATGATTTTGGAGCATTTAAAATATTTTAATATTACCAACAAACTGAAAAAAATTATTTATTTATTTATTCTATTTTATTTATTTTATTTTTTTTTTTATTATTATCATTATTATTATTGTTATTTTTTTTTTCGGAAAAATTGTCGTAAAGTTGTAAATCAATAAATTTCAATAGTGTCAAAATTTTTAAATTTTGCTTTAAATAAAATCAAAGCAAATAGACTATTCTATGGATTTATTGAAAATTATATGGGTTACACGGTTTAAATTTAAGAATTAAAAAAATATATATAAATTTTTATCAACGTTTGCCTTTTTATACATATAACCTTTAAAATATTTACGTTATCTTCATATAAATAGCCTAACTGCTGCATAACATTATTATATTTATTGTAAAATTCATGAAACTTAAGATTCATAAGACTTAACATTATCACCTGGGTCTTTCTGAGAGAGTCGATTCAGACCCATTTAAAGTTATGCTGGGCCCAAGGCCCAGCACCTTTTTCGGGGCCTCTCGCAGCAATAAAAGATAGCTATCCTTTTTTTTTTTTTGGGGGGGGGGGGGGTATATTATTAATAAGATACAATTGTAAAATCAATCAAAATATATTTCGGTTTTTGAGAAAATAATAATGAAATTGCAATTTAGACCAGGCATTACGTGCTCAAAAAGGACAAATAAATGCAAGTTTTGATTTTTGGTTCCCTTTATGTTTTTTGACTCGCTGAACACGAATCCGGCATTATCCAACAAAATTTCTTCCCGGAAACACGTTTTTTGCCAAAAAAACGTGTTTCCGGAAAGAAATTTTTATAAAAAGCACAAAATTTCCTACATTTTATGTATTTAAAGTTTTTTTCTATGATCAATAGTTTAGGCGTGAGAGAGCCGCAAAAATTGGTGTGAAAAGCAAAAAATCCTGAAAAACGTGAATTACAGCACCGTACGTCGATGAAACATGAAAAACAACCATTTTACGCAAATTTTTCCCACTTAATAATACTAAATATATTATTATTGACTATATTTTATTAATCTGATGTTCATTGTTTCTTTCATAACTAAAAAATAAATAAAAATGAGCATATTTGTGATCAAAATCTTCATTTGCTATTACAAAATAATAATAGTAATAATTTCTTAATTTACTTTTAAATAATGTAAATAAAAAAACTAAAACAGGCTTTAACATATAAAAGCTGACACGGATTCAGTTCTTAAAGTTCTAGAAGTTCAAAATGTGGGTGTGAAATTTAAAAAAATCCGGAAAATACGAATTATGGCACTGTACATAGATTTAACATGAAAAATGACCATTTTTTAGCAAAAATTGACTTTAAATGATACTGAAGATATTATGATCGATTATATTTTACAATGAAGTTGCTAACAATAAAAACGATGACTCATTATAAATTATTATTTAATAATAAATAATTATGTACATTAGTAAGTACTTTTACTTTAAAAACAAAGTTCTATTTTCACTTTCTTTTATTTGAGGATCCCTGCTTTTCACCGACATCTACAAAATAGAAAATAGACGAATGGAATTAGTGGGTGTTTTTATAACTATCAATATTATAAATAAAAGTTTTTTAATAGTAAATATTTGATACCTTGCGGCATAACTATTTCCCCTCCCATTGGGTCCTCTGATTAATTGTGTGGGCAATCCATTTCCAGATCGGTTTCAAAGTCTAGTTCATCCTCTTCGTCTTGACACACAACTGCGATGTTTTCGCAGTTTCCCGAAGTAAATCTTCTATCTGATATCTTCGCAAATAATTTTTGCTGCTGTTTCAAGCACTCGCAGTTTCTCACCTCGATCAGATTTACATGTTTGCTGATACCATGCATTAATCAATATCTTCCCTCCTATATTCTTGAAGCACACAATGGACTTTTTTTCTGATTCTTTGTGATAAGTATGTCGTCTCCATATCTCTAAATGAGTTTAAACTTTATAGTTCTCATATTAGGTCGATAACTCCCTGTAACCTGTTTCATTAGCTCTTCCATGGAGAATTGACACTCGTCATCATGATTTTCCACGTAATCGTATTTACTTTGCATTGCTCTGTCGATTTCCTCGGCAAACGGACCACGTTTCTTCTGTTCTTGGACCTTCGGCCTCCTATAAACATATTTAAAACATTTGATGTTGTATTGAACATCTGTTGTGATCAAATCATTCACTGGTTCGATGCGCTGAATTATAGCCTGCCCATAATAATCATTGCGAGCTCTTGCTGCTTTCAGAATTGTACTCCCATGTGTCGCACACTGTATACAGTATTGCGTTCGCTTGGTGGATTTTTCGCTTGTGTTGCAATGAACTCTTCCGAAATGCCCAGTCCACATATAAAACAATTAGTTCGAAAATTAAACTGAAGAGTTGATGATCTTAAAATTTGAGAAGTGTTCACTTGTTCACTTTGTTCCTCAACTATCTTCATATAAGCAGTAATTATCCGTTCATTTATGTATGCTTTTCTACACTTAACATGTATATCTACTGAGGTTTTCCCCTTTAGGAAAACTACTTTTCCATCCTTTCTTTCTGCATTTGCCTTGATTAACGCTGCAATACCTCCACTAACTTTCACTGACGGCCCCTCTTCTAAAGGAGAGTCACAAATAAAACACAGCGACATCTCGCAAAATCACTTTAGCTGTTCACTATATTCATGAAGACACAAACAGTGAATTGCTAAATTATAAGTATGCAGTTGCATATGGAAACTGAGAGAAATGTGCCCTCCTGATAAGCTATAGTTCATTTACTTAACGGAGGCGGTTCAGTTCTCCGACTGGCCTTGCATGCTGTGGTGAAAATCACTGGCCGCTCTTTTTTTTTCCCCACTGCTGTTCCGCTGTGACAGTTCGGTCGGGAGCTGCGAAGACACATATTTGGTGCTAATTTCTCCATTAAATTTTATGCATTAGCCTGGGTTTTACCCGGGTATGAATGATATTTATTAATGGATATACATCGTGAAATTTATCCTATATATTTTTTTCTAAACATCATTATGCTGGATTTTTTTTTTCGATACATTTAATATTTACTTTTAAAATATCATCCTATAAGACATCTTTTAATTTTTCATTCAAAGGAAGTGTAAATGAACAACATGAGTGCAATCAATCAACTTTTATTAATTATAGAGTTTGTAGATAAATAATTTTCCCCCTTGTCAACAACCCCCCTCCTCCTGCTTCCTCTTTGGAAAAAAATTCAAAGCTTTATGTATTTATAGCTGATTTTTTGATGCAGAATCAATAATTATATGAGACAATAACAACTTAGGGTGTTCTTAAATCAAAAAGGGCAACTTTGTGATACATGCGTTAATTTATTTTTGTTCGGAAATGCTTGAAAATAGCAGGTATTGTTATTCAGAAACTGTCTAATTGCACTCAATCTTCTATTTTTTTTAAAAACACAATAGATTTTTCATAACAAGCCTTCAAAGTTGACACTTTTGAGCATATTTCCTGACGAAAGCAGAAAAACCGGTCGAAAAGGAGGAGATCATAAAATGGAAAAATAAGTTCAATTCGAAATCGCTCCCATAGTCAGGCATTAAAATTTTATATCTTTCAGTTGAAAAATGAATTTGTAAATGTGTCAAAACTTTTTTCGCTTGTTGAGCGGATCAGTTAAGAACACTCTTAAGTAAACTTTTATTAACAACTTAATCATAAATATTTCTTTTTGATTTTGACACTGAACATGAGGTCAGGGTACAAAAAAAGCACACGAGCGTATATTTACGATAAAATTTGTAATAAAATAATTATTTTGTATTTATAGTTTTATTGTATAAAAGCATAAAATTTCCATGATGATTGGTTTTATATCCTTTAATCCCGTATTAATACTTTCCGTATGTGTGTGCCCAGGGGAGGGGATCTTTCTGAAGGAACTTAACTCACATTTGCGGGAAAATTCAAAGAGAACCACAGAATAATCTGAATTATTAGGTCGACGAGCGCATTTTGGATTTTTCTATGGTTAAGTCTATAGGGACATTTTTTACAAATTTCTTGCTTTAATTATATATATATATATATAATATTATATACATAATATAATTTTTTTTCCTTTTTGCATGGGATAACTGGGAACGATCTATAACCGAGCTAGTTTTTACTTTTTCGATTTTGGCAACAGTTTTGTATATATATATATATTATAGTCCTTTTAAATAGTGGAGGCACTTAACTTTACGTTTACCAGCCATAACCGAATTAATATATATATAAATAATAGTACAAGTGAATGTTATATAAACAAAAACCAAGCTGTTATATTAATTAAATTCCACATCTTCATTATTACTTGTTGTATGCATTAAAATGGGAGGGGGGCTGCTGATGAAGGGGTGAAATGGCTATTTCGTAGTCTTCGAAATATCACACTTGTAGGATGAAAACCTGAGTGTAACTTAAATAGTTTCTGGTTCTTTTTTAATTTTATCCTTGCAGGTTTCATTACATTTTGCTATAGTTTAGCAATTAAACTTGACATTTTGTACAAATTTCGGCAAAGTCTGGAACCGCATTAGCCCATCCATTGAACAAGACACCAAATTAAATTATTTGATATATATTACCAAGGATTTGTTTAGGACGAATTCAGGTCCTTAAAAGGATCTTTTTATCATATAACAATATCTTTCACCTTTTTTCAATCTTAAAACAGTCCTTCACGCATTCTTTCGAGTTAAAACAAGATTATTCATAAAATTCTTTGCTGCATGAAGGATCCTTCTGAATTTTTTCATCTTAAAATAGGATTCTGCACAATCTGATGACTGGTGTATGTTGGGTCTATTGAAAACGCGCCAATTGTGGATGATAGTGAGAGTGAAAGTGAAATTGAGGATTATTTTCCCATTTTCATGACATAAAAACAAAAAATAAAATAAAATAAAAAAGAATAAACCCATAAAAAAGTCCTTTTGAGGACTAAACTCTATCCAGGGCTAAAAAAAAAAAAAAAAAAAAAAAGAAAAAAGAAAAAAAAAGAAAAATCACAAAACAATTATTACACTCCACAAATTCTCATTTCTGTACATCCCATTCCCCCTCTCCACAAAAGGCTGAAATTTTTTTAACGTCTGAATGGGCTGTAACAATAGCCAAGACGTTCTTCTCTCAAAGCTGGTAGACGGGAGGTGCTGGGTTTGATAAAAAACGCGCTCGTCGGCCTTATAGTTCAGAGTACTCTGTGGATCTCTTTGGACCTTCCATAAATATGAGTTAGGTTTTTTTAGAAAGATCACCTTCCCCAAGCACACACACACACAAAGCACACCCCACTAAGGCATACATTCCACATGTAGACAATCCGTAGCATAAATAATACTAAGACCGACAGCTGAATCACGAATTTAGCAAGGTTTTTCTAACAACCGATTAGCACATTTTGCATACTTTTTCTTTTCCCGATTAGCAAATTCTTCATTTACCATAAAACTAAAGATTATTATTTAAAAAAGGATAATTTTTTTTTTTTTTTTTTTTTTTTTTTTTGCATTAATCGAAAAACAAAATAAAGGATTCAGAACCAAGCATCATAGAAATTTCATGCTTTATACAATAAAACTATAAATACAAAATAATTATTTTGTTACAAATTTTAACGTAAGTATACGTTCGTGTGCTTTTTTGTTCTCTGACCTGTTGTTTAGTTTAACTGACTTAAGTCAATACCAAAGAGAAATATTTATGATTAAGTTGTAAATAAAAGTTTACTTAAAGTAGGCAATTTATTTTTCACTGACTATTCTAAGTTGATATTGTTTCACATAATTATTGATTCTGCATTAAAATTTAGCTATAAATACATAAAGCTTAGAATTTTTTTCCAAAGAGGAAACGGGGGTTGGAGGGAGGGGGGGGGGTGTAAAGGACAAGGGGAAAATTATTTATCTACAAACTCTATAAATAATAAAAGTTGATTGATTAAACTCATGTTGCTCATTTACACTTCCTTTGAATGAAAAAATAAAAGATATCTTATAGGCTGATATTTTAAAAGTAAATATTTAATGTATCGAAAAAAATCAAACTTAGTGATGTTTAGAAAATAACTGTAGGACGAATTTCACGATATATATCCACAGTGCTGTAGTTGGAAAAAAATATTTGTGGGAACTTATTATTATTATTATTATTTTTTTTTTTTTTTTGAGTAGATGTTTATGGTACCGGATTTTCACGTACCCAAAATCCAATTTAAAACATTTAGTCAAAAAACGACTTTTTTCAAGACAGAAACATAACTATAATGGTTAAATTTAACAATCATAATTATTATATTATAGTTATTATAGCTCTATAGTTTTATTTTAACTCTTTAGGCTCTTTTCTAATCTCCAGTATCAATAAATTTGATAATTATCATCATAATTAATGACAATAATTATCGTTTTGCTCGGGGGAAAAAAAGTTAGTGCTCGTGCGCGATATTTTAAATTATTTTACAGTAATAAACCAAATATTTCTGGGAAAGGTGTTCCCACCCAATTACAACACTGCATATCCATTAAATAAACATCACTCAAACCCGCGTAAAACCTGAACTAATGCACAAAATTTAACGAAGAAATTAACACCAAAAAATGCTTCCTCCCAACTCCCGACTGACCGAACTGTCAGAGCGGAACTGGAGTGGGAAAAAAGAAAAGAGGCGGTAATACGCTGATTTTCACCATAGCATGCAAGGCCAGTCGGAGAACTGAACCGCCTCCGTTAAGTAAATGAACTATAGTGATCTGTGCGACGCATATTTCTAACAGAGGCGAGACTGGCTGGGAAGGGGGGGGGGGGGGGGTACTATTCTACTGAACGTGGACATGGGATGCGGGATTGGGAGCTTGACCAACGTTATTTCACACTTGTACCCCTTCAATCAAGAGGGAAAGTGCAGATGGGATCAGTTAAAGCCTGTTTTAGTTATTTAATTTACATTATTTAAAAGTTAGATTAAGAAATTATTACTATTATTATTTTGTAACAGCAAATGAAGATTTTGATCACAGATATACTCATTTTTATTTATTTTTTAGTTATGAAAGAAACGATGAACATCAGATTAATAAAATATAGTCAATAGTAATATATTTAGTATTAAATGGGGAAAATTTGCGTAAAATGGTTGTTTTTCATGTTTCATCGACGTACGGTGCTGTAATTCACGTTTTTTAGGATTTTTTGCTTTTCACACCAATTTTTGCGGCTCTCTCACGCCTAAACCATTGATCATAGAAAAAAACTTTAGATACATAAAATGTAGGAAATTTTGTGCTCTTTAATTTATGTATTGATGACTTTTATGTAAAATGCATAATCTTGAAGTTATTTAGAAAAAACGAAAAAAAGCCACGCTTTTTACACGTTTTTTGCCAAAAAAAAACGTGTTTCCGGGGAGAAATTTTGTTGGATAATGCCAGATTCATGTTCAGCGACCCAAAAAACATAAAGGGAACCAAAAAACAAAACTACACCAAAACTTGCATTTATTTTTTACCAAATGCCTGGACTAATTTCAAAACTTCTTTTTCTAAATCATATTATTCAATTTTGGATCTAGTACTCAGCAGCCCCTGAGTCGAGTGGCCTCTTATGTTAGGTTTTAAAGGATGCATGTTTATAACTTCATTTGATTCCCATGATTTTATATAAAAAAAAAAGTAGGAAAAAATGTATTAATAGCGAGACCTGTTATAATAATTCACTAATAAATTTGTAAGAGATGATCTGTTTAATCTATAATCTGTAACAACAACTCCATTTTAAAATCATTATTTCTTAGTTTGATTTAATTGTTACTTAGGACAAATTTCTTGAAAATTCAACAACAAATTACAATTCAAAAATAGAAGGGGGGGGGGGGATCTCTCCTTTTTAATGCGCCGTGAATACCGAAAACGGAGATCGAAAACCCAGGTTCTTTCTCTACAGAAAATTTAAGTAGAAAAAATTTAGTTGTCTTTAAAATTTAGTTGTCTTTAAAATTTAGTTGACTTTTACCATTACTTGTTATGTTTCAGGTATTTGGACTTCTGATGCTTAGAATTATAACCATATCATTGCTATTCATAATATTATGATAATATAAATAGCAATAATAAATTTCACCGCTCTTAAAGCCCTTATTTAGTCTTGCGTAAGTATCATCAAAAGTATATAGACAAACAAAAGTATCACAATAATAACAATAAAATAAAAATGTTTGAATACAACTTACGAAAAGTCAAGGAGATCATTGAGTATGTCATATTATTTCTTCTTGATATTTAAAATATTTTCAGTGATTTTATATCAAGAAGAATAATAATTCAGAAATCGATATCATAATCTGAACCTCTTACCTGCAAAAGAAAAATAAATAGTTTTAATGCATATTAACCAATATTTTTACTGAAGAACAGTAAAATATGAACATTAATTTGAAAATACTTTTGAAAAACATTGAAAAGACTTTTGAAAAACACAGAAAAATAAGCATTATAAAAAATCTTCCGCATTTTCATCTTCTTTAAAGTTCCTTAAAAAAATTCAAGGAGCTCTGATTATAAATAAATTCTTCTATTTGCATTTTAAAGCACAATATATTCTTAATAATCTTAATGGTTAAATTAAACAATTCTTATCGTTAAAAAAAATGGCCATGGTCTAACTTTGATTTGACTTATGTATAAATTAGTAAGCCGATATTTTTCTGCACGTTTTCATGTAGCATATAATAAACACTCTAAAGAATGGGAAACTAAGCAACGGTGCATTTCGCACGTATTATGCCATGCGCTAAACAAAAAAGGAAAAGCGATACTTTTTCATTTTTAGTGTAATAAAGAATATCCTTATCGTTATAAATTAATTTCTTTATCAAGTTTCTCCAAAACGGAAGCTTTTATAACAATATGAACTTCTTTTAGCAAGCTTTTATAGAAAGTGCAAGAAGACATTACTACTGTCGGCATTATGTAACAAAGAGCTCCATAAAATACTTTTAAATACTAACTATTTCTTTTAAGTTGTTTTTTATATATTATTTCATATATAATGTATTATTTTATCGATTTCTCTACATTTGAATCAATAAAGCATGCGAAAAAATAAATGCAACCATTTTTGTATACATCACTCCAAACAAAAAAAAAAAAAAAAAAAAAAAAAAAAAAAAATTCCAAAAATCAAAACATCTTTATACATTGATAATAATATCATTTCGGGACCAAAGAGGGGAAAGCGGAGGTCAAGGGATGATAGCATATGATATCGAATGAAGGTAGGGGAGGGAAACATTACCAAAAAATTGACAACGATATATATGCACACTCCCTTATGATATATTCAAGCATCTGAATAAATACCTTTTTTTTTTCTTTTCTTTTATCGCAGTTGTTTGACTCACAAAGTTTAATATAAAGAAAAAAGTTGAGAAACATACGTAGGTAGAGAAAAACGAGAAACGTTTGATTAGACATAAAAAAAAATAAATAAATAAATAAATAAAATAAAGGAAAGATGTGAAGTGTTATCATACACGTACATAACCTTGGTGTCAACCTATTCAGAAAGCTTCGTAGAACTGAAAGTGCCCGTTACTTCTGGAAAAGAATGTCAAAACTGGCAGTCGAAGTAAATTGGAAAATTATACTCTTTCAGAGCAAACTCTCTCTCTCGTGAACAATTAGAGGGTGTATTTTTGGTTCACCATCTTTCGCCACACTGAATTATAGTAGTTTTCGACCAGAAAATATATTTGAGTAATTCGTTTTCTAAATCATTAGAATAGAGGCTTTCGCACCTGTGAAGAATTTAATTTTGAGCCGATACAAACTAAATTAAAATGAAATAGTAAATTATTTGCGTTTATGAATAATTTGACTTTATGCTTATATATGTTCAATTCAGAGTGCCTTATAACTGGAAAGGTACTCGCGAATGCTAACAAATTTTAAGTCCCAAAATTTACTTAGCTTCGGTAGAAATGTTATAGAAAAACCATTTGATGTAACACAAATTAAAAATCTGCTTGATTCATTAGTGTGTTGTTGCCCTGCACTCTCAGAAATTCTTTCTTCAATTCACGAAAATATTCCTTGCAATATTACTCTCGGATTGATACTGGACTAAGAATGGACTGATATGGTTTTATGCATGAGTTTTTTAGTCTTGAAAAACCTTTACTTTAAATAAAGATAATTGAATTGCAAGAAGAAATTTCCTTGCAAATATATAAAATTGCACCCTCTGAAAAATTTTGAATATGAAAAAAAATAATAATAAATAAAAAATAAAAAAATAAAAAAAAGTTATAGTTTCTGCATAAGAGACCGTCAACAAATTTCAAAAGAAGGAATATCTTTTGGATAACCCGGTCAAAACTAATGTAACAACAATTCAAATTGTAGATTATGATTACGTAGCTTTTTTTAATAAAATGTGTTCATTTTTATGTGAATATCATATATACTCGTAAATAAATTAAGATTTTTATAAAACAGTCCCAAATTTTGCCAAGTTTTTTGGTTTATAATTTGTAGAGTTCTTATTATAAAATAATGTTCTTTTTTCGAAAACATGACAAATAACATTGTATATAATCACTGCCTCCTCTACAATGCCTTCTCGCTTGTGACGTATTGTAGGCGGTTTCCCTGACAACGGTCGTATTCTGAGCTTCGTGGCAATTGGGAACTAAAACGGCCTATAGAGGCGCTGCTCGCAGCCTTCGATACAGGATAACTGTCCCTTTAATTTCCCTTTAACTAATGTTAAAGTCCCATTGAAACAATTCTTTATCGTAAATGCTTTTAAAAGTTTTAGATATTCAAATTCGTATAATATTTACTTCGTCATATAAGACAGAATACAAATTCCACAGGAAATCTGAAATTGTGCAAAAGAATAATTGTTCTGAACAAATTTAAAACGCATGTAATGCAACGAGCTTTCACGGCGTTATCCTGAATGGAGAAGTTACACCTTTTCTCCACCAGATGGCGTATTCGAGTGCTTGAATCGCCAATTGTGGAACCAGTAGGGTTAGTGATTTCGCCTCCACTTCATGACGTTTCACGCTTGTCGTCTGCTCAGTGAATAGGCATTGTAGAGGGGGGCAGTGATATAATACCCTGTAATCAGAATTGAAAAATAATAAAGATTGTAAGAAAAATGAGCAGGTTTAGTAAATAATTTTTCACTGCGCATGCATGAACGCTGTCAAAATATCATTTGCATATTGTGTTAGCTAATATATAGAGCAATTTCGTGAAAGTCTAAAAAAAATAGCTTGAAAATTCTGAAAATGACCGACGATAGAATAAGTTCAGAATCCATCATTCCCAAAATGAAGAATAAAGATGATAGGTTGTATCCATAAATCCATTGATTAGTGTCAATATAGAATACACAAATGGCGCGTTTACAGTTTATTACAATAAGTCACTTAATCATAATCTACAGTTTGAACGCTTTTGCTACATTAGTTTTGACAGGGTTATCCAAAAGGTTATTTTTCAATTTGTTGACGGTCCTTTGTGGAGTTTTAGGGGGAAAAAAACTTCGCGGTATTATATGACTTATACTATTACACCTGTACACTTGGAGTTTTAGGACATTTCCTCACGTATTTTTCTAGATATTTAACAAAATGTCTAAAATCACAAGCGGCCGGTCACCTTTGGCAGTATAGTGTATGTATGTGTATGCAGTGGCGCCAACTTATATGGGCCTATGGGGCACAAGCCCACCCCAATAATTTGATCTTCACGCCCATCCAATTTCAATTTTTTTCATATGTAATTTATTTTTTTTTTTATTTATTTAATCGAAATTTGGTTTTATTAATGTTATCAAAAGTAATTTTGAATGGAAAATAGTAAAAACATCAGTTAGATTTACAAGAGCACTGAAAACCCCTTCAGCAGAAGTATAGGTAAATTTCTCACGAAAACAAATTTCTTGCATATTTTGCTATGTGTTTTGATGTCTTTTTTCTTGAAATTTAGTTTTTTGCACATTCAATAGTTAGCAATTTTTATGTTATTTATTATACGTATTAATGCATTTATAAGAAAGAACTTGTGACAGTATAATTTAATAAACTTATTTATAAAATTATAATACAATTATAATGATTTAAAAACTTGCTTAGAAATAAACGTAATTTAATTTTGAATTATCATCTTTAGTCATCCGTCTCCCTCTACACACATATACTCACTAAAAGAAAAAAAAGGGCTGTTTTGCTAAAAAAGAATTTAAGCCCATCCATTATTTTTGAAAAGTTGGCGCTATTGTGTGCATGTAAAAAGTAACAATTAAAAATAATAAGTATTTATATCGCTTATATGTTTTCTCTAGACCTCGATAAAAATTTTCAAAAGTGTTCGGACCCCACTTAAAATTATTTGCCAACTCATGGGTAAAGTTCTTTATTTTGATTATTTTAAAATCTCCTGTGAAATACATTACAGGGAAACACCTCCGTCGAGAAAACACTCAATGGAGCTAAACTAATTTTTATCGACTTTAGAGCAAGGCAGCTTCAGAGATTTAAGTACAAGTATCACAAGAAAAAAAAAAAAATAGAATAGAAACAAACATCGTGCCAGAACCATTAAGGTGTTTTAATAGAACAGCCCCTATCGGTCTCATTCCAATCAGGGTGAGAAAATCACGAAGAAAACATTGGAAAAGAAAGCAAAGAACTAAACCACATCACCAGATTTTATTGTTTTTTCTTTCTAACCATTGAATCCAATGGAATAATATGTCTAATGTTGAATGGAGAAAATATATTCTAAAAAGGTAATTTTTAATAGTTTTCAAAAAAGAGGTGGGAGGGGTGAGGTAAAAAACAAAAAAGACAAGTTGGAAGTTGCACGTGAAGCCTAGCAAATGAGGTGCGTTCGTACGATAACGAAGTTTTAAAAATATCACTCTCCTATAAATTTATAATAATATAATATATAATATATAAGAATATAATTTATACTCTCATAAAATTGTAAATAGTTAATTACAATAAAACGCGCACCAAACAATGTTCTGCCTATACCATTGTGTAATGGAATACTTTTGAATGTCCTTTTAAATCAGTAACAAATGGTCTTTGCACAACGTATGCAAAATGTATGTTATAATATGTACTTTATAGATTCATACTAATTTTATTATGGTCGAATGAGTGTAACACCACTAAAATGCATTTGAAACATTTTTCCCCATTGACCGTAATGTAATGGAATACTTTTGATTGTCCCTGTAATTTATCTATGCATCCGATTTTCATAAAATTTTAAATGACTCAATAAAATTATATAATAATTATCTATTTTAAATTTCAAACGATTAAAATGCATTTGAAACTTTTTTCCCATTGACCGTATATAACGGAATAATTTTGATTGTTCCTGTAATTGATCTATGTATAGATTTGATCTATTTATCCGACATAAAATTTGAAATGACTCGACAAAATTATGTAATAATTATATATTTTAAATTTCAAACGATTCGGTTGGGTAGCTTTTGCGTTGTTATATGCGGACGGATGGACAGATGAACGGACTGAACGACAACTATAGATGCTACGTATTTACATAATTATGAACGCATCTAAAAAAAGGGGGTGGGGGGGAGAGAGATGCATAACAAAAAAAGAATAAAGGTGCTTTTACAACCGTCAATGATTTTTATCTCTTTGTTTTATGTTTTGTTGATATGAAAAAAAAATCTATATTTACTTTAAAAAATTCTGTTTTAAAGGCTTTTTTCTTTAAGTTAATTCATAATAAATACAATTTTACCTTTTATGTAATTAATCATGAGCGGTCAAAACAAATGAACAAGACAGGTAAAGTGAAAATTCATCTCCATTCATTCAAATCGTCTTGAACGAACACAATTAGATTTTTTTTTTCTTTTAATCTTTTTAATTCTGTTTTTAGTAAGTTGAGTATAAACGACGAGGGCTTTTTAGCAAATAATAATTTTTTTTTTTTAATACCGTTCACTCAATTGTTAAAATTGAAGATATCCACAAAATATCTTCATAAAGTCGACTCTCTTTTTTATTTTAGTATCATAAAGGAGGTAAGCTCTGTACATTTTTTTCATAATTCAAAAGGTTTAATGCACTGCGCCATATTGTTTACATTTGAAAATGCGTGATAAAGTGGTCATGAAAGTCAGTTCAAAAGTGTCTCGTTTTCAGTGTTATTTAATACTTTCGGGACATTAAATTTCTCAAATAAATCCTTGTTTTACATAATAATAGCATGTGTTACTTAAAGCAATTCTCAATTTTGACAAATTTTTAAATTCGTTTTCGTCCGGAAACGTACGGAATTGTCAAGTGTTGTTATTCAGGAATTTATGTAAATAAGAGACGTTCTCTATTTTTTGTTAAATGTAAAACAAAATTTTAGAAAATACCATCAATATCAAACTACACTGAAACGTTTCTGAAAATCAGTGGTAGCAAAAGAAACGATTTTACATAAATATCTCGAAATTATGTTGAATTGCAAGGCTTATATAAAGGTGAATATCTGTTTCCGGAAACAATGGCATCTCGGAACAGTTACCCCTATATTTTTCGTTTGCCATTATATTTTCGTAAGATAGAAAAAAATTGTCTTTTTTACACAAAAGGGAAGACCATCAGAAATCTTATATAAAGTATATGCATATTATAAACATTATGGGCTCCATAAACGTAATCTATAAAGGGCTTCACAATTCTCTTCCTATGTTTGGCTGCTTATATAAACATGCGTAATCAAGCTTTAAAGGTCGATTTTGGAAAATAGTAGAATAATTTATCAATCAAAATTTTATTTGCCTTCTACTGTCCGAGAATCAACAGAGGGTTTTATTCACGCAGTAAGAATATGCAATGATTTAACCTAGATAGAGTTGCCTAATTTTTGGAAAGAGATGCTCTGCAGAACAAGAAACAATAGTGTAAAATAATTAACGTTCACAAATATTTATTTTTATTATTTCACCTAATTTCATTACACATGATTTTGTTTCCATTTCATTTAAACCCTTTCGGGTCAGGTGTACTATTAATAGTACATGTCTTTTAATTGAGTATTATTTTACTTTAACAAATACTTTTGTTACTGTTTACATGTAGTAATGTTAGTATGAATCAATGCTTTTACTAAATGACTTCATTAACGTTTAGACATTTAGTAATAATGATAATAATAATAATAATAATAATAATAATAATAATAATAATAATAATAATAATAATAATAATAATAATAATAATAATAATAATAATAATAATAAATACTTGCTTAATTCTGTTTCGACCGTTTGCTATTTTTTATATCAAATATATGTTTTATTCTTTAAATTTAAAATAAAGATCGATTTTCTGAAAGAATCATGTGTAATAAAGCGCAAAAAGTATTTGAAAGTTGAAATATCAGTTAAATCTTAATTTAATATAATATTTTCTAAACATCTCCAAAACTCTTTCTTAGTCTATTGTCATATGAATATGAATTGAAAACTGCGCAAAACAACATCTAACATATTATTATGTTTCAGACGATGAAATATTAATAAAACTCTAATTAATCTGTTTGGACTGCTGATGTTGATGTTAATTACGTAAAAGTATTTTTTTTTTTTTTCGAAAAATTAATAAAATCGAAACCGAAAGGGTTAAATATTTTTACCAAAATATTTAAATCAACATATTGTATACACAACAGACTTTGAGAATGTCACCGCTTGGGCGATGAAACATGTAGATCTGAATAAAGGTATTTATATACCTTTTAAATATATTTTTATCACTCTTAGCATAAACTTGTCTTTTATATTAAAATGTCGATGAAAAATTCAACGGATAATGTTTACAGAAGCATTTCAGAATTGAAATGTGGTTAGACAAAAACGCTTTCAAAAGAAAATTCAAAGCATTTATCATCTTGATAAGCGATTTATTATTTTGGCAGTGATGTTGAGAGATATTAATCAAACACAAGATCTTCTTTTTAATTTTCCTTATCTCTTAGAAATCTCCAGTTCGCTTCAACACTTTTTAAATCTATAAACAACCCTGTGCAAAGAATCTCTTCTTAGTTATTAATTTCTTCTTGGAAATTCTACCAACATTAACATAATAGTAATAAAAAAAAGTGTTCTAAATCGCATGAAGCTAGACGCAAACATATTTCAACAGGTGCTACGTAGCAGAGTCAAGAAATCGCCCACCCACCTCTGGTAACATATATCTTTCTTCTAAACTGAGAAGATGAAGAAAGAATAAAAAAAGAAAAAGTAATAACTAAAAACAGAAAAAAAAGAAGGTGTTATAACTTCTTACTGCCATTCGGCACCAAGTAACTTGCTCTGGAAATGTTGCGTGAAGCGAAAGGTCGTAGATTTCTCACGCAACTCTGTACATAAAGGTGCTATTCCTGGAGGTCATAAATTGCACATTAAGGTATCTCTATTTATAAATGTACCGAGATAAGGTAAGGTCCTCCATACCGAGATGGCATCACCTGATTCATCAAAACTGCTAAAAAGATGCCAAGTCATTAAAAGAGACGTTTTAATGGTCGAACAACTTTCATTATTGTTATTTGGCACGGAAGCCTAACATACAACATCACTTGGAACACTTACTTGTAATTAAGGAAAAAAAAAGCTGTAAATCACGTTTGGATTAGATGTTTTGAAATAAAAACTACGAACGTCTTGTAATTTATGATTAATTTAAAACAAGTCAAACGCAAATTTAAGCAGGTGATTTAATTTAGATTGACAGTTGTTCTGTATAAATTCACTGCAAATGCGATCAACACTTCTAACTAAAATAGCATTCGATTATGTTATGAATATTTAAGATATCTCTATTCATCAACACGGTTAAAAAGATGCCAAGTCATTAAAAGAGACGTTTTAATGGTCGAACAACTTTCATTATTGTTACTTGACACGGAAGCTTGACACACAACGTAACCTAGAACACTTTCTTGCAATTAAAGATGAAAAAAAAAAGCTGTAAATCACGTTTGGATTAGATGTTTTAAAAAAAAACACAAATGTCTTGTCATTTATGTTTAATTTAAAACAAGTCAAACGCAAATTTAAGCAGGCGATTTAATTTAGATTGACAGTTGTTCTGTATAAATTAACTGCAAATGCGTGAAACACTTTTACAACACTAACTGAACACAAAACTCAACACTTCTATCTAAAATAGTGTTCGAAAATGTTGTCAATGTGTTGCAAATGTGTTGTATGAAATAAAAAGAGTGTGCAAAAAGTGTTGTTAGAAATTACAAGAAGAGAAAATGTGTTTTCAAAACTCTCATTTTTAAAATTGTGTAATTTTAAAGGCACCATGTAGAAAATATTTTGAGAGCGTTTTACAGGTATTGTTTGATAACGTTTTAAACTTTGTGGTGTTTACAATGCGTTATTAATTTGGGGACAAAATTTTGTGTAGCACAACACTATTTTAAGAAACTATTTTCATCAACACTATTTACGACATTATTTCAACGCAATAACAACACTATTTTTAGAACACATTTCTAGAAAGCAAGACTTTTGCAACACATTAAGAATACAATGACAACACAAAAAACTTTTCGCAACACATTGTTGTATGTTTGGAGGCAAAAAGTGTTCCGAAATGTGTTAATTTTTGTATTTGAAAATTTTCATTGTAAAGAATAAAGCATAAATGAAAGACTTGTAAAAGTAGTGACAGATAATTCATATACATTAAATAATAACAGAAAAAGATGGAAATCTTACATAGTGTGTAATTCTCTCGCATTTGAATACTATGAAGCACATGCCAAGAATAACTTCTAACTCTGCCATTTGGTGATAAAAAAAAGATTGGCTTACATTAGTTGAAAGCGTTTTCAAGCATCAATTTTGTCGGCAAGTATTAGATGTTTCCTTCCAAAAAATGAAGGATGATTAAAAAAAAAAAAAAAGAAAAAGAAAGAAAGAAAGTAATAATTAAAAACAAAAAAGAAGGTGTTATAACTTCTTTCTGCAATTCGGCACCAACTACTTGCTCTGGAAATGTTGCATGAAGCGAAAGGTCGTAGATTTCTCACGCAACTCTGTATAAAGGTGCTATTCCTGGAGGTCATAAATTGCACATTAAGGTATCTCTATTTATAAATGTACTGAGATAAGGTAAGATCCTCCATACCGAGATGGTATATCACCTGATTCATCAACACGGTTAAAAAGATGCCAAGTCATTAAAAGAGACGTTTTAATGGTCGAACAACTTTCATTATTGTTATTTGGCACGGAAGCTTAACACACAACGTCACTTGGAACACTTTCTTGCAATTAAAAAAAGAAGAGCTGTAAATCACGTTTGGATTTGATGTTTTGAAAAAAAAAAAAAAAAAGCTACGACGTCTTGCCATTTATGATTAATTTAAAACAAGTCAAACGCAAATTTAAGCAGGTGATTTAATTTAGATTGACAGCTGTTCTGTATAAATTCACTGCAAATACGTGAAACACTTTTGCAACATTAACAAAAATCCACACTTCTAACTAAAATAGTGTTCGATTATGTTGTTAATGTGTTGTACGAATTAAAATGATTATGCAAAAAGCGTTGTGAAAAATTAGAAGCGGAGAAAATGTATTTTCAAAACATTTATTTTTAAGGTATCTCTATTTATAAATGTACTGAGATAGGTAAAGTCCTTACCAAGATGGTATCACCTGATTCATCAACACGGTTAAAAAGATGCAAATTCATTAAAAGAAATGTTTTAATGGTCGAACAACTTTCATTATTGTTATTTGGCACGGACGCTTAACTCACAACGTCACTTGCAATAATTTCTTACAATAATAATAATAATAATAAAAAGCTGTAAATCACTTTTGGATTATTTTGGATTGTTTAGAAAAAAATTACGAACGTCTTGTCGTTTATGATTAATTTAAAACAAGTCAAACGCAAAATTAAGCAGGTAATTTAATTTAGATTGACAACTGTTCTGTGTAAATAAAGAATAAAGCATACATTAATACGTGTAAGGGGCCGTTCAAGTATTACGTAAGCGCATTTTTTATTCATTTTATACCCTTCCCTCTCCATTGTAAGAAAAAATAAGCAAATGCTAGCCCCTCCCCTCCACCTGTGCTTACGTAAAATTTTATGACATTCTAATATGAACAGTGTCTGCCATAAAAAATACAGTTAGCAACAAATCATATATTAGTCTAGCAAATTTATACATAAGTAGGCATATTAGGTGTTGTGATATCGAAGGAGAATGGTTTAATGTACTGTTACTTATTGCATTAAACAATTCATTGAATACAAAACGGTTAAAAATATATTATTTATCGCTTTGAATTAAAAATAAAATAAAATAAGAAATACAACAGGCCCTAACTTATTTAGGCACATAACTAAAAATTATAACAAGATTCATAGAAATATTATGTATTTGACATTCAGATTTCTAGTCTGATGTTAAAGATCTTTGAATCCATGTTCCTGCATTGTCGGTTATTGCATTTTTAATGTAGTGATGCGCTGGAATGTTCCACATTTCCTCTCCTAGTTTACTCCATATTTTTTTCTTAAATTATTCAACATTTGGAAAATGCTCATCTAAATCACGCTCTTTTGCTTTTTGTTGTTAAACTATAGTTGCTTTGTTGTCTAATGCTTACACAAGAACTTTCGTGACCCCCCTTTTCCCCTTGTCAGCAAAAATAAGCAGATACTGCACCCCTCTCCTCCCCCCCCCCCCACCTTTACTGCTTACGTAATACTTGAACGACCCCTAAAATTTCTGAGAGATAATTCGTATACAGTGAGAAATAACAGAAAAGAATTGGAAATCTTTACGCAGTGTGTAATTCTCTCGCGTTTGAATATTAAGCTATGAAGCACATGCCAAGAATGACTTCTAACTCGGCTATTTGGTGATTTAAAAAAAAAAAAAGATTGGCTCACATTGGTTGAAAGCACTTTCAAGTATCAATTTTGTCGGCAAGTATTAGATGTTTCCTTTCAAAAAATGAAGGTCGATTCTAAAAAAGAAGAATGTAATAACTGTGCATTTTTATATTTTAAAGAAATGTTTTATAATGACAGTTAATCCATAACTCTTAAAATTGCTTTCTATCATGTTTGCACATTTGTTTAATTCAAGGTTACAAATAATAAAAGTTGGCTTCAGTGATATTCGTCAAAAAAACTCGCATGGGCACTGAGATTTGCATTTCTTTATAATATCCCTTTTAATGAAAAGTTCAAAAGTCAAAAACATTTGTCATGTGCCGTAACAATTAAGTATTAAACATTTTGACGACACAAAACTGTGCATAGGAACAAAACTTCGTCAGTCGGGAAGAACTTAAAGGTTACTACTGTTCATTTTCATTGCAAAACCAGTTTTGTTACCAAAATCCGCAAGGACACAATTAGAAACACTTCTTGATTGTGCAGCGCACCCATTAATTTAAATTCGTCAGGTAATGATATGCTCTTTTTGTTTATAATGATAAATAAATAATCTAAAAGCCTTTTATTTTGAATAAATTCAACGAAATACATAAATAAAGTGCATTCATTTATCTCATCTTTTTCAAATAATAATTTGTCGTGTATTTTAATATTTTCGGCAGATAACAATACTCCAAATTCAAAATGTTCTTTCAAGAATACGAAAATCAATAAATCTACCCTAGAATCAATTACTACTAAAGGAATTCCAAATTTTTAAAATTAAAGTTGTTCCGACTTTTTTCTTTTTCTCTCTTTCAAGCACACTTCCATTACCTTGCGGAAGCTAAACAGCAAGCATAAAATACACAGCGATGACACGTGTTTAAACGACACACTGCGCGCAAATTCTAACCAACAAGCTGAAATTGAGAGAGCACACGTAAAATGACACAAACCACCGTCGGCTTTGTGTACACTCTTTAAAAGATGCCTCACTTCTCGCCTTTACCAGCAAAAGCCAAATCTTCCCTTCTGCTCCATATAGACACCCATCCACCCCTCCTTCCTTTCCTCATGCATATGTATAGGGCGCTATCGTGCGCTGGGTCCCAGGATTAGGGCCTTTCATTTGCATTTATATGCTTCGCCAGAAAGTGCATGACATGCATAATTTTTATTTAAATCACCAGCGCTGGCACGGTGAGTATTATACCCCCGCTCTACACCCGCCGAGAGATTTGTGTATGAATTTTTCCTTCTTTTTCGCAAAGTGCCTCCCCACGAAAATGACCAAACCTGCCCTGGGTTGTTAAATTTAAGGTGTGCTTGTATGTATATGTATACGTGGCAACGCCATTGATTTTGTTTTTCCCGCTTAAAGGTTATTCTTTAGAATCTAGCTGAAAGGGAGGCGTATGGGAATGAAATATTGCCGTCGCTCACCTTGGTTTTAAGGTGTGGGGAGGAATATTGAAGAAATCAAAGAATTGAGATGAGTATGTAAAATGCTGTTGCTTTGTTTCGTCGTCACGAATTTTTAATAAAAGTAGGTTTCTCGTGCTAATAGAATGTTATTAGTGAAATATTGCATTTTGATGTTAAAAGATTATGCTGTGGTATATACAGAAATGTGTAATATTGAAGAATCACCGTAATAAAATGGGAATGTAAAAAGTAATTGCTTTGGTTCATCATCTACTGATGAACAAAACTGAATTTTATAGGAAATAGCATTTTTAATAAAACTAGGTTTCTTGTTCCAAAAGAATATTACAGATGAAATATTGCATTACGCGGGGGTAATAAATTATGCTGTGGTATATACAGAAATGAGTATTATTGAACAAATCATCGAATTAAGATTAGGATGTAAAACGTTGTTGTTTTGTTTCGTAATCTACTCATGTTAAAATAACAACAGCATCAGGTACTCATGTTTCGTAAGCTACTCACTGTTAAAAATTTTGCTCCAGTTTGAACCAAATTTTGGTAATAAGTAGCTGATCAACATTTGATGCTTCCTATTTCAACCTCGTTCCAACTATTGGACCTATGCTTCAACAAGAGCTCCAAATAATGATTCAAGATTTCACCATCTGACAGTGGCAGCTACTCTGTAAAAATGAAACTCCAAAACAGAACAGCTCCAAATTAGACTAATGTCCAATTTAGGTAAAAAAAATAATAAAATCACCAAATTGGGTGAAATCATATCCAAATCAAATTTTTTGGCAAAAATCATTCCAAAACGAGCAAAAACTACTACCCAAATTACTGCTACCCAAACGGAATCCTGACTGTACCCAAATTGGTTCCGTGGCTGACGCCATTTTCATACTAGGGAATGGCAACAGGTAGGCCGCCATGTTGTTTACTTTCCATCCTCGTGTGTTGGGCAGCTTTCGGCTATCGTTCTTAGCGAACTTATGTGATAATTTGTTGTTCGTGCAACAATTACTTCATTAACTATAACTGGATTTATTTAGGTATGTATTTTTCTATTTTTTACTTTATGTAATCTTAATTAATTCAAGTAATCGCTTTAAAAATATGTTTATGTTTTTTCATGCGTAACTTTTAGAAGTTCATCGAAAGTTACGATTCATTTTCACTAACGAAAAAAATGCATTTTTAAGTTCGCTGCAACATTTTTTATTGCCTGAAGACTTTAAAAGATTTTAATGCATTATATAGTGTATATATTAAGTCATATAAAACATATTTTAAAAGATTTCCAATGCTTTAAATGCTGAATAATGCTTTGTTTTGATAACTGTAGTTTTGTTAAATTACTTATTAGTTGTGAATTATTCATTTTTCAAGTATTGATGTTTTGTACTATGTAAATTTTATTTTAAATCGTTGATTTAAATCTGTTTTTATTGTTGTTATTACTATTTTAAAATTAATTTAAGCTGTAAACAAACTTAATAATTTACTTTAATGTAATTTAGTTTTATATAATACAGATAATTAAACTGCTTTTAGAAAGATAAAACCTTAACTATGTAAAAAGTAGATGAAGTGTAAAGTTTAAAAAAGAATTCTCTTTTTCTGCTCTCTTTGGTGATGCCTTATTATTATAAATTTGAGCAAAATTTGAAACCCATAGTGAATATTCATTTGAATCTAATAGTGGATCTTGGTCCTTTAGAGTGCGGAAGATACCTGTACAGTTATCGTATTAACAGTGTTAAATCTGCACACTTTTCTCCTGGAGGCATTTCTGTGGCTTGGGGGGGGGGGGCTTGTAGAATTCATGATCAACTAGCTTTTTACTGCAGTAACCTTATTTGCCTAAGTGTAACGAATGTTTAACTGCCTTTTGGTTTGGTATGTTTGAAAATTAGAAACAGGAGTGTCATTTCAGAATTTTCTTTGAAGGGGGGAGGGGGTTTTCGTTGATAAAAGTGGTGTAGTAAAGAATGGAGTAATGAAACATCAGTTTATTACCTCCCCCCCCCTCTTCCAATCCTCAAACCAGAAAAAATTACAAATCACAGATGCAAAAGCAGTAAAAATTTCGAATATGAAGTGTCAAAGGACTAATGAAAAATTTCATTTTAGATAGTTTATCTTTGGAGGGAAATTTTCAAACCATTTTTGGAAGGTAGTATGAAAGGGGGTGTACACTGTGCAACATCAAATATCCTACAGAGGGGGGGGGGATTCCCCTCACATCGCCATGTTCCCCAAATTGGCTTTTTAGATTGTTTATTAGCTTGTTGATTGTCAGATAACATCTTAATTAATCTCATTTTTTTTCTTGTAATAGAAGCTGTATTCAAAAATGGTCTAATTTCTTAGGGGAGGGGGGGGGGGTTCTATAGATACCCAGATTAGAAATCGTTTGATAAAGTTGCTAAATATTTTTTCTCTACTAGCAGTTAAACAAAGCAAAAAATTAACATCTTAGTTTGTTCCTAAGTTTGTTTAAAAATGTCATGTCCTGCAGTTTCTTTTTATTTTAACTAAAACACTTAAAATTAATTTTTTATACCTGATTTGTACTTTTCGATGCATTTTGTGTAGTAAAGGTTTTTCTATTACCTAAAATGTTACATTTTAATCATTTATGTTAATTGTGTGATATTATTATACATTGATAATTCTTATAACATCCATGTGTATGTGTATAATTTTTATTTTAAAAATGATAAGAAAAGTCATAAAATAAAGTTCTGAAAGATTAAAAAAATCAAAACAATCACGAACCCTGGTGTGCATTTAGTTGTGCAATACATCATTGGTTTATAAGATTATTTTTCTAATCTTCTGAGTATTATTTCTAAGCTCGCTTCTATATGCTTTTTTTTTTCTCTCTTCTCTTTGCATGTTGTTATGTGATACTTGTACATACATTCTATTAACAGTTACTTATTTATTTCGGCTAAACAATTCTAACTACATTTTAAAATTTTAAAAATAATATAAAAGTAAATAATTTATTTATAAGTAAACATAGCCTGTATACCAAATCTCTCAAAATGATGCCATTTCGGCATCAATTATGTATGTTGGTGCATATATGACATATATGCCTTGTCTTTTAAAAATGATTGTTAGGTCTAACAATTTATTGAATAATGAAAACAGTTTGTATTTCTGATGGGGGTCACAATGTTTTTGCTAAATTTGTAATTATGTTTTGGCTATTATAGTTGATTAATTATTAAATAACATTTCATTTAGGGTCATTCCATGTCAAATCAACCAAAATAATTCAATATTCAACCTGACCATTTCTGATTTCAATGAAACTGCCAGGGATCATTCTCTATGATGATATAAATTAGAGCACATTTTTATTTTTTCTTTATCGCTTTAAATTTTCATACAATTATTTAAATTTTGAAAAAATCATTTTTTGACTTGCATAGAAAATTTTATGACCACTCATTTTAAAGTGGAATTTATAAGGTTTAATTTGATATGCAAGTTGACTATGCATGTTAATATATATATATATATATATATTTAGATAGTTATTTTTAAAACTTTTGAAAAAGTATGTAAGTAAGTTTGTTGTAATGTTTTAAGCTTAAAATTCTGAAATTTTTAGAGTGGTATCTCAATGGGATCAAGAGTTATAAAATAAAAGCTAAAAATTACCATGCAAATCATAAATAACAAAATAGATAGAATTAAATTGTTATTTTATTGTTAATTTTTGCTTTTATTTGATAACTCCTGATCCCAATGAGATCCCACTATAAAAATTTTAGAATTTTAAGCTTATAAAATTATAACAAGCATACAATTTTTTCAAAATTTTTAAAAATACTATCTAATTAACAATATGAAATTTTAATGCGGAAAAAAAATGAACATATATTCTCATTTATATCATCAAGCAGAACCATGGGTGAAAGTTTTCCATCTTTTAAAAATTCTCGAGGACGGAAACGAGACGGAAAAATTCCAGAGGGCGGATTCGGATTGCGGAAAAAAACCCACTACTTTCGTCAAAGGATTGCGGAAAAACGCGACTTTCGTGAAATGATCGCGCAAAAAATGCTACTTCTGTAAAAGATTGCCAAATAAGGCGGGAATTTCCTTCAAAAGCCTGTGAAATTAACGAGATTCCTGTTGAAAGATCGCAAAAATACCGCTATTTCCGTCGAAAGAACTGCAAAAATCCTGCTATTTCCGTCGAAAAATCTCAAAAAAACATGGCATTTCTGACAAAAGATTGTGTAAACACATTAATTCCGTCAAAGGATCGCTAAAAAGATGTTTTCTCTAAAAAGCTTACAGAAAAAAAAAAAAAAAAAAAAAAATGCGATTCCTGTTAAAGGAACATGAAAAAGAAGCGATTTCCATCAAATGATTGCAAAAACCCCACAATTTTCATCTAATGATTGCAGAGAAACGCATTTTTGTCAAAAGATCGCGAAACAGACGTGATTTCAGCCAAACGACCACAAAATAGATGCGATTTTAGTCAAAAGGTCACGAAATAGACGCGATTTCAGCCAAAAGGTCACAAAACAGATGCGATTCCAGCCAAAAGGTCGCGAAACAGGTTTAATTTCAACCTAAAAATCGCGAAACAAACAAGATTTCTGTCAAAAGATCGCGAATAAGGTGCAATTTCCGTCAAATGAGTGCACAAAAACCCACGATTTCCATCAAATGATTGCAGAGAAGACACGATTTCTGTTAAAGGTTCGTGAATTTTGTCATAAGATCGTATAAAATAAATGGATTTCGACGAAAAATAGAAAATTTCGGCAAGTAATCGCTGAAGAGTCTCAAATTTTCGCTAAATATCTGAGAAAAAAACAGGGTCGTAAAAACAACGCAAGTTACGTGCTTGCGTATGTGCTTACTCAGTGAAATGGAGGAGGGGGGTAGACAGACTTGTATAAAATCAAAAACTTTCTGTGCACGTAATATTAGGTCAAAAACTTTCTGCAAATTAATTTAATGTTGGGTGTAATTCGCATTTTTTGCGCAATTCATGGTCGTGATTCGCGTTTTTTATGCGATTTATGAATGTAATTTGCGTTTTTAGAGCGATTTATAAATGTAATTTGTGTTTTTTATGCGATTAATGAATGTAATTCATATTTTACACGATTTATGGACGTAATTTGCTATTTTTATGCGATTTATGGACGTAATTTGCTTTTTTTGAGTTTTCTGTCGTCAAAATTCGTGTTTTTTGATCGATTTATTAACATAATTTGCGTTTTCATGCGATTTATGAACGTAATTCGCATTTTTTTTGCAATTTATGAACGTTATTCGCGTTTTTACCCGATTAATAGACGTAATTTGCGTTTTTTGAGCGATTCATGAACGTAATTCGCTTTTTTTATGCGATTCATGAACGCAATTCACATTTATTGTGCGATTTATGAATGCAATTTGCTATTTTTATGCGATTTATAGACGTAATTTGCGTTTCAGCTTTCTGCCGATGAAATTCGCGTTTTTTGAGTGATTTATGAACGTATTTCGCGTTTTACTACACGATTCATGGACATAATTCGCGTTTTTTAAGCGATTCATGAACGCAATTCGCGTTTTTTGAGCAATTCATGGATGTAGTTCGCGTTTTTTAAGCGATTCATGCAATGTAATTCGCATTTTTTACGCCATTCATGCACGACATCTGTATTTTTTTATGCGATTCATGGATGGAATTTACGTTTTTAATGCGGTCTTTGGACGAAATTCACGTTTTTCATGTGGTATTTTGTCGAAATGTTAAATTTTTTTTACACGATTCTTTGTCGAAATACATGGTTTTTACACAGTTCTTTATTAAAATTCATGATTTTTTCGAGGTTTTTTGGCGACATTTGCGTTAGCAGTATATGATTTATTCATAAAATTGAGAGAATATTTTTATTTTTTGGTACTAAAAAATAAATAAATAAAAATTGTTTCTTTCTTAAAATTTTCTGCAAACTTCCTAAAATTTTCTGCGTGCGTCTATATTATACAACTCTGGGGGGTAGAATTAAAATATTTTCAGTCTTGACAAAATTTCAAACTTGCACACATGAGCAGAACGATTCCTGAGAGTTTTATCGAACTCTGAAAGGATAAAGTTGAGTCGCTGGTTAATTGGGCATGGAATGGCCCTTATTTATGAATTTGATTGTAAATTAATAGTACATATGAAGCAAAAAATTTACTATATCGTATTATGTAAAATATTTATATATTTTTGATTTTTGTTATTATTACTATTATTTTTAATGGATTGTGATTTCTGAAAATAAACATATGCTGCCAAAATTGAATATATTATTTCTATTTGTGATTTTTTTTCAGAAAGCAAATATGCTAATCTAAGAGGGGTTTAAGCTATGATCGTCATACGAGTATGAAGAAAGTAATGAAGCTTCGAGCAGCTATTGTTTCTGTGCACTCACAAAGCATCAAAAGATAGGTAATTATTATCTTTATGTTTAAGTTTCATGCTGTAGTTTACACAATGTTTTTTGAGACAAAAGTTCAACCCAAATAATAATGTTAACATTTTTATATTATTTTAGAAAATTGCTCTAATTAAAGGGCAAAATTATAAAATCGAATCGGGTATAGTATAAAAAGCATTGCAAACTGAAGCAACTGGGATTGTCTTGAAAAACTAGTCGTTGGGGGCCACCGTAATACTTACCCATCATGGATATGTATATGAAAATAAAACATGTGAAAACTATTTATACAATGCATTGCAATTCATAAACAAAATTTAAATTTTGTTAATATACATAGTAATGCTATATTAAAGAACTGCTGATGTACCAATTTAGACAAATTATATAAAACGCCAAACTACTCAAGTAGTACCGAACTGCGTAAAAAAAACATCCTTATAACTCCAAAAATAACAATTATATTAACTAACGATTAACTGCGTCGGATTAAGCGTCTCATTTCCAATTAAAATATACTTCTGAATTGAAATTTGAATGAAATACAGGGTCATGAAAAATCGAAGAATGTGGAAAACAAGATTACAAATATCTCGGCAACTAATAATCCGATCGACTTCGTTTTATATGCAAAATGTGTGTTATTTTATTGCCTTTTATGTCCATTCCTTAGAACAAAAAAATTTGAAAATTTTTATATACCTTTCATCAGAACGAATTTTTCGAGGGTCCGAAAAAAATAGTTCCGGATAATCGAGGTTGTTGATATTAAATAGGGTTCGTCCCATTCTTACATACTAACTACATACAAAATTTCAAGTCTCTATCTCAATTTGTTCGGGAGATAGAGCGTTTACAGACAGACAGACAGACAGACGGACGGCAAATTTCTTTTTCTAAAAATATGTTTTTCGGAATCTCCACTATCTAAAACGTGTAAATCCGCCAAAAAAAATTTTCCGATTTTCAAAACGATTGCAAGACTTACCCTATACAACGTATGATGGGTAAGAAAAATTACACAATCAAAAGTTATCGAGGTGTCCACACAATCGATAAAATTGATAAAAACATCAAAATTATAATTCATTCTGTATTCTATTTACCTTAATTTCTGGAAGAAACGCCGCAGCGTTTACGTGTTTAAAACTGAAATTTCAAGCGATGCGGTGTTTACGAGCAATTTTTTTTTCAAACAAGCGTGATATTTTTCTGAATTTTTTCGAAAATTAAAAAAAATAATCGATCATAATTCCAAAATTTCGGACATAAAATGTATCGCGAATTCCGACAAATGGTTGCAAAAACAAATTAATTTCGATTTCGTCATAATATCGCGAAAAATGTCAATTTTTATTAAAAGACCGCAAAAAGTTATGCAAATTTCGCATTAGATTACGAATAAACGAAAATTGTATTTTCGAATGAATTTCCTGAATTTCCCCCTACCCTTCTTTTATAACTTTCAAAAAATTTGTTCTGAATCCGATTTTTTCCCCTCGTTTCAAAGATTCAGTGATGAATCATGATGAAATGAATGATTCATGAATCTTTGATGAAAAGTGCTTTTTTTATGATTTTTTAAATTGATTTCATGCTTTTTTTTACAAATTTCTCCTTTTTTCTGCGTTTTTCGATAGAATTTACGTTTTTTTCAAACCAATTTTTTTTTTTCAAGTATTACCTCAATTATCAAAATTCATGACTCATTTAAAGATTTACGATTCATTCCTGAAAATTTTGTGAAACAATCGTGGAAAAATCCCGTGTAAGCACCCCTCTCTAATTACTTTATGATTTTCTGTCACGTTTGGGGGGGGGGGGCAGATTAACGGTATTTTACGGTACTGTTAGGGAAAAAAATCACCGTATCCGCTGTGCCGCATATTTTTACTTTTAAACTCGTATGCGTCGCGGCGCTTATTCCCGAAAATACGGTATTTAAATAATATTATTAATTTTGTATTTATTTATTAATTTCTGATTAATAATTTCATTTTTATGATTTCTTAATACAGCTTATTAATGTGTTTCTGTTTAACATGTTAACTGCGATTACCACGGAAATTTCACCTGCGGCGTTTACGACCATTTTCTAAATTTTCTTGAGTGACTTTCCGCGATGCGGCATTTACGCCGCTGCGGCGTTTCTTCCAGAAATTATGGTATTTTCAGCCTTCTTGTATTTATATATTATATATGTTATGCATATCCTTTTTACCGCAAAAAAGAAAATGTACATGAATATCAACAATATTGAAAAAACAACAAACACAAGTAGTAAATAACTTAGAAAAGCTTGCTGGGCACTTCTCTTTACCACTCAACATTCAAGTTATTACTATAGAGAGATCTAGTGTTAAAAATACTTACCTAATTGCTGAAGAGCACCCTTAATCACCTATTGCTGTGTTTTTTATCCGAAAAGTGCATAATTTCTTGTATGTACTATAAGTAAATATTCAAGTTCTTAAAACGTTCAACTGTTATCTATTTGCTCTTTGTATTTCTCTATTAGAATATTTTTTATGTCTTGCAATTAGCACAGTTAAAAAGTTACTATTAATTTTATTATTTCAGGATAATAATGCTGTGAACTCTGTTCTCGCCAGAATATATTCGCTTCAACTACTTGTAATTATTGAGGATGCAAAGAAAGACTTTTGATGGCATAGTGTTTTTTGAAAAATGTCTGATTATGGTAATTTTGTAACTGCTAGCATATATTGTAATTTTAACATAGTTCATGGCACATTCCAAAACCTGCCTTTATTAATCAGTACTTTGGCTCTAAAAAGTGAAATGCTATTAGCACCAGTTTCAGAATGTAATGCTGTAAGTGGTCTGTTAAAAGAATAGTTTTGTGAAGAAATAAATGTAAATTTTGAATTTTTTGAAAAATGTGTTTATTTTTTCTGCCCAGTCTGTTTTCGTGTCTTTGAATAATTTAATACAGGTTTATGCATTCACCATCAAGACCAGGATGGCAGATATGACAGAAACTAGTTTCTGCCAAAGAAATAATACTAGTAAGAACTTTAACCTGCAATAATTTATAATTCACACATGTATTTAATGTATAAAAATTTAGTCAAAAAATTAAAATAAAGATTATGAATATTATTCAAAGTAGGGAAAAGTTTCAAAAGGATCATATAAATGTCTTTTGTTTATACAATAATTTTCTGTCACTTCAAAAAAAAAAATTTTCATAATGGTAGTCTGATGCTGTACACGTTTAACTATTAATATTATTATATGAATTGAATATTTCCAGCTGAGCGAAAAATTGCCCAGGCCGGGAATCGAACCCGGATACTTGGCTTACAAAGTACCGGGGATACTTGGCTTATCCGGGTTTGATTCCCGGCCTGGGCAATTTTTCGCTCAGTTGGAAATATTCAATTCGTATGATAACTTTACCAATCAGTTTGTGTTAAAAATAATAGTATTAATATTATTGTTTGTGATTGAATTTCTATTAAAAAGTTAAAAAAAAAAAAAAAAAAAAAAAAAAAATAGTTACAAAAAGTTCTATGATATTTTAACATCCCTTTTGAGAGTATTTTTAAATAAATAACATTGCAATAACTTAAAAATTATCTACTACTACATATAAAGAGAAATGGTTCTTGTGAAAATATATAAGTAAATAATTGCAACAACACAAAAATGGACAATTCTTGTACAATTATTTTACTTCATTGAAAGAACAAATTCATTTTTGTGGGAAAAGTAATATCCTAATAGCATTCCATAATCTGCATTAAATGAGATTTGAATCTTGCATTTGTGAGTTTCCATGATATTTCCATTATTAAATAAAGTTAAGCAAATTTTAAAAGCAACTGCAGAAAAACAGCTCTTTTTTTTAAGTAAGAACAATAGATTTTAACATTTGTAACAAGAATTTAACTTCTTTATAAATCAGGATATTTATTTACAATTTTAACAAGTGCTTTGTCCTTAATATCGTTTTCATGATTTCAATTATCTGCAAATAACATGACTGATTCTTCATAAAAGATTAAAAACTATCAAATTCTAATACAAATGTATTTTTTTTATTAAAGCTATTCACAATATTTTGTTTCTTATTTATCCTGATTAAAATGTATCTAAGCAATTCAATGCTACTAAAAAAGTATCGGATTATATCATGAAAAGAATTTATGCCAGTATCTGCTGGTTAAAATTGGTTATAACCACTTTCTGCCGGCAAAAAGTCTGCCCGGTTCACCATAGCATGAATTTGATCAAAAACATTGCTTTTACAATATTTTATGAAATATTGCCTTTGTATTGTTTGCCTATTTATTGTCTTTGCTTAAAAAAAAAAAATAGAAAATGCGCTTTGTTTACATAATTTCTAAATAAGAACACATACAACTTCAGAGTTTCTCCTGCGTTTAAAAAACAGCAGGCATTCTGTTGATGAGAGGTCACTTTTTTTAGTTAAATTATTTTAAATAAAAGGGCACTTTTGGATTCTTAAAGACCTTCTCTTTTATTTTTAAATTCATTCTTGTGATTTTTTAAGCCTCTCGACAACACTGAGTAATTTTTATTATGCAAACAAATTTTTTAATGGCACTTTTTACTAAGAGGCAAGAAGGGTGCTAATTTTTTTAATAAGGTATTAGAGAATGCTATTTTGTAAACCAAGGGCAAGCGGTATGCAGCACCTATCCAAAACTACTTGCAAAGAAACTGCAATTTCTTGTGTTTCTGAACAAAGTTTAATTAGTGTCGAAAAAAGCTTTTTTGGATTTGAAATCAATCTTAATGTGGCATTATGTAATTCCGTTAGTATAAGTACTCAAATAATGTAACACAATTTGGTTCATGTTTTAAAAAGAGAGTTCACATTTTCAAAATAACTCTGTTTTTATCTCCTCTTTTTGCTACTATATAATTGCTTATATAATTAAAAATTTTAAAGTAATCAGTTGAACGAGTCTTTTTTTTTTTTTTCAAATAATTTTAAATGAGTTTTTTTTAATTGGTAATTTTAACAATTTAGTTATGTTATTTTACTTTATAATGTAATTTTATCTAAATAAAAAAGATTGATTAAAAACTAATATTTTGGTTTTCTAAAAAATTATGTTGTATATTATGAATATAATATCTTCATAAAAATATTTGACATTTACATTAGAATATATATAGTTATGGCTTTTTCTACTTAGACATGTAGAAAAGAATATTTTCCTTTATAAGAAAAAAAAATTCTTATAAAACAATAATGATTTTTAATATTTTATGGATTTATTTTTAAATAGACCAAAAACTGACCCAAATTGGTTTGTAAGATATTTGGATGCAGCAGTATTCCAAATCAGAAAAAAAGAAAACAGAACAAAAAGTGACTCAAATTGGGTTGTAAGATTTTTGGGTGTAGCAGTGACCCAAATTGGGTTGTAAGATTTTTGGGTGTAGCAGTGACCCAAATTGGGTTGTAAGGTTTTTGGGTATAGCAGCGACCCAAATTGGGTTGTAAGATTTTTGGGTATAGCAATGTTCCAAATTGGGAATGTATCTGATACCCAAAATGGGTAAAAAAAGTGTCCATTTTGGGTTTATTGCAATACCCAAATTGGAGCTGTGTTGCCCAAGATGAGTTAAAATTTTACCCATTTTGGGTAAGCTTCAGATTCCAATTTGGGCTTGCAATAGGTCCAAAGTGGGCATTTTTTTAAACCCATTTTGGATCACAAAGAGACATTCTCAGTTTGGAACATTGCTGTACCCAAAAATCTTACAACCCAATTTGGGTCATTTTTTGTTCTATTTTAGAATTTTTTTTTTACAGTGTATTGAGCACCAAAATTTGGTTCAAATTAGGACAAGATTTTTAATAGTGTAAGCATTTGCTACATTTTTAATAAAAGTAGGTTTTACATGCTAAAAGAATGTTATTAGTGAAATATTGCATTTTGCTTTGTTACAATTGCATTGTTAAAAGATTATGTTGTGGTATATACAGAATTGAGTAATATTAAATAAGTGACCGTAATGAGACGAGGATGTAAAATGTTACTGCTTTGTTTCGTCATCTACTGAAGTAACTTTTTAATAAAAGTAGATTTGTTTTAACAAAAGAATGTCATTGGTGAAACATTGCATTTTGCTGGTAGGAAATCATGCTGTGGTATGTACAGAAATGAATTATATTGAACAAATCATCGAATTGAAATTAGGATGTAGAACGTTGTTACTTTGTTTCGTCATCTACTCACGATGAAGCTGCTATTATTTGCTACATTTATAATAAAAGTGGGTTTCTTGTGCCGACAAAATTATTAGTGAAATGCTGCATTTTGCTGGTAAGAAAGTATGTTAAGATACATTTAGAATTGACTAACATTAAGAAATATAATGTTTAAATTGACAATTGAATCTTTCGATATTAAAAACATTTTTTCTTTCAAACGTAAGGTATTTTACCATTTAATTTTGTTAAAACAAATGTACTGACAATGTTCAAATAGCAGAGACTTTTGAAAATAGTCGTGCTATGTACGAGAAGCTATTAGTTATCTACTCTAAATTAATTGTAATTCGTTCTATTCTAATATACTAATAAAATTCTAATTTATTCATATTTTTTAAATCTTATGAAAGATTAAGCGTCTAATCAATAATGATGCTTTTTTTCAGTGTTACAGCAATAACTACCATGCCTTAAATAACCATACAAAAGCATATTATAACTTTAATCTATAGAAAAAAAATTTTGGAAAAATTTTGCAATTATTATTTATAATAATTAGAAAAAAAAAAAAGTCGAATCTTGTTAACATGAACCTCAAGGTATATCTAAATTTTGTTCATATCAAAAGTAATTCATGTTATCAGTATCAAATCTTTGAAGGTATAATGTCTTCGATCACAAATGATGTGATAGTCTATTTGTTTTTAAATATTTTTAAATAATTATTATCAGTTATTTATAATGATACAATCACAATATGTATACAAGCTATATTTGAACTGTAAAGCACAAAGAGGAAAAAAAAATTTAATAGGAATCCAGAGTCACAAGATACTTCCACTTATTCCATCCAAAGTTACAAGTGTATCTCATACCATGCGGAACCAGGCTTTTCGTTCATAATTTTAAAAATAACGAAGCAGACACTAATTCTCACACAGATTGAAGATATTTTAGGGAAATGATTTTTGTGAAACATGATGCAGTCGCCAAAAGTGCCAGAAATTGTAATCATACATGTCTAAATGACACCAAGTTAGACGCTTCAAAAATCAAAAAGCAGCTTATACAGTACTTATACGGTATAATACATTGACAGAATTACAGTGCAATTAGACTTCATTATATCTGGATATCAGGCTATTTCACAGAAAGCAGAGTCAGTTTGTTGATGATTTTGTTAAAATATTTTCCCTATTGTTTCATAGTTACGCAGATGAAAAGTCTGGGTTCAGCTTGGTGTGGCATATTCTGTATTTTTAATTGAATAAGAGAATTGGGACACAGGTTTCCTATACAAAAATTGTTCATTTTGACAGCTATTGTTACCATTTATAGTTCTGCAGATTAGTACAGTTCAATACCTAGTACAAATTAGTTACATTGATTTCAAAATCTCTGCGTACTGATATTTTACATAGGTGTCATATTTACGACTCACGACAGAACAAACAAGAAAGAAAAAATCATGCGTCAAACATAGATTATGAAACACTTTCCAACACATTCAGAATAAAGTAACAAAACTGCACCGTAAAAAATAAATAAATAAATAAATATAAAATATTCCGTTTCATTTCACCATATGGAAATGTATAACGCATTTCAAAACCAAATTTCTGCTGTTCCCACCTCCAATTGGAAAATTATCCGAACTTTTTAGCAGCCCTGTATATGATATAGAAAAATTTGTATCTATTAACAACATGCATTCCAAAATTTAGTTCATTTAAAAGATACATATATTTTAGTTGAAAATTCCCTTTCAGCAATTTCCTCTAATAAGGAGAATGGTATGCGAATACTTTTATGCAGCCCTGTATGTGAGGTATATAATTTATTTATAAAGAGTAATATGCAAAAAAACGAATTAAATTTAAATGCTTATACCGAATTTTAAAACGCACTCTCCGGCAATCATTACGCACAGATAGTACTGTAAACGATATCGTATGTGTGTCCCTGTAAATTAATAAAAAACACAATGAATACTCTATTTTACCGTGATAGTAGTGAAATTCATTGATTTATATCAGTTTCAATACATTCGAAATAGCGTAATGTCATTTAAATATTCTTCAAATCATTTTTCCCAATATACCATAATGTAATAGAATTATTTTGAGTGTCCCTGTAAATGAACCATTAATCGTACATATCCAATACCAAATATGCTTTACTGACGTTAAATAAGCTTTATCAATTGCATAAAAATCCGAGTATATTTACGGGAGCGTGGACAAATGGACAAACAAATCGAATGCATCAAGAAAGGCAACAAACCGAAAGGCGTCATTGTTGAATATGCAATTCTCCGAACGCATAAAAATAATATTACAAAGCGAAGTCATAAAACATATGGATAGTACGACAATAACCCAGGGATTTTTTGGCCAGCAATCCAATCCAAGTTCCACCTCCGATTTCTTTTTCCACGCAGTGATACAGTAAAAAAAACTATATAAAAAAATCTTTATATGCATATATGTTCATACCTCACGTGACAGAAATCCCTAAGGTGATTTTTTCTTCTGGGGACTTAAGTTTACTTTTTCATCTCCAGGGATTTACGTACTCCAGGTCAAATTCCAAGCTTTTTTTTTTTTTTTAATAAGTAATAAGGAAATAAATATTGCTCTTGATTTTTTATTTAAATTTACACAGATGTATCAACATATTTTATGAGATGGGAACCTAAATAGATAATAATAATAAAGACTTACAATTGTATTTGAGGATTTCTTAGCTGATGGTTAAATTTGAATATAAATGCATATAAATATCGATATATCAAAATTATACTTAAAACAATCTAAAACTGACAAAACTAAAATTATTTAAATTAAATTTAACTAAACAAGTTCAACTTGAAACTTTTTTCTCCCTTAAAGCGTATTTGACATAAAAAAGCATTTTTTGAAACTGCATTCCATCGCCAACCAATAAAAAATCACCAAATAACGAAATTTTCATTATTTTTTTTACGGACGCTGTATGGAGGTTCCGTCAAAAAAATTTTTTATAAACGTATATATTGTCATGCGAAAAACATTCTGTTTTTTTTTTTTTTTTTTTTTTTTTTTAAGATTTATTTGGGAATATGCCCGTATGGAGACCTCCCATGTCAGTCCACATTTGTTTTGACAATAATGGTGGTTACACCACACCCGAAGATAACACATCTTTATTAAACTAGCTACTAAATTTGAAAACAAGATCCTTGTTTAGATAGCAATGGATCCGAAAGATTTGAGTCGTCCATTTGTCCGACAGTCTGGATTCGCTGTCAATGGACAACGATTCATGGGTTCAACGCTGTCAATGGGCAAGTGCATTCGCCATCGTCTCATCCCCTACACCCGTAGCCATTACGCCCGCCACACACTAGTGAAACATTGAATGAAAAAACGTGAGACATGCGACAATTTCACCCCGATAACAAAGAAAAAACCGGTTTGACTGCGTCATGTTGCACGATTTTTGACGCATGTCTCTGTAGTCTGTAGCGATTACGTCTTATTGACAAACTTGGCCAGCAGTCATTACTACAAAATCATTCTCGCCGCTTTCATCATCAAAACAAAACGTTCGTAGAGAAATCTGTCAATCTGACGAACGTTCCGGCTAACGTTATGAGTGTATCTTACGTCCAAAATGTATACAAAATGTTGGAACGCAGATTAACATCCAGAAATTGATCAATCGAATCAAGTTGCTGTCTCAAAATTATGGACCTAACTTTTGTACAAGTACCTCCAAAAGTAAAATTGTATAAAGTGCAACGAAACGTTTTAATTAAAACCGATAACAATTTTAAAGAACAATGTAGTTAACAGAGATACCTCACAATGACCATTTGTGTCCTTTGTCTCGTTTTTGCATAACTTTCCAGCCAAAAAAAGATTGTGGGTATTTTTAGGAAACAGTCCTTACTTACGATCTTTTAATTGTGAAATAATTTACAAAAAATATAAAATTATAACAATGTAATCAGAATTTTTTTTTTTTTTAATATGCGTTGTTGAGTGGAGGGGGGAAAAAATAAGAACGCACTTAAATGTAACATAGGTTAACCAAAATAATGTGCTCTAAATTCGATAACGATAAAAAGAAAATATTCCGAATGCGTAATGTATTGCATTTTCATAACAAAACTAGAAATTATGGGTCTAAAAAAGAGTCCATTAATATGTCAAATGGCAAAAATAGAGTCAGAAGGACCGATGTAAACTAGGACACAACAAAAATCATTCTTACATGCATGCTGACATCGATCAAGCACCATTTCAATCACGCACTCGAGCGCTAGAAACAGCTTTTATTTGTGTGTTAAGTGAACAAACAAGCACTCATAAACGATAAAAACGCAAGGAAAATGCTCCAAAAAATGAAGAGCTTTTAGGTGCATTTTACACTGATGCCACTTGAATAAAGATCCATAAATAAGAAATGCCGTTACACATAGAAATTCAATTTCCGGAAAAAAGCTACATCACTCAGATTCTTTATGAAACTTATCACAGTCGTAATTCACCCAGAGTGCACAGAACTCACGGAAACACGCCCTTCAAAAAGAACAGAAACTTACAACAGAAAACCCCAACAAAGGAACTAATGCGCATGGAGATGAAAAATTGAGAAATCAGGAGAGCTTCAACTGGGAGTTAACTGCTGTTGTAAAAAAAAAAGACTCTAACATTCGTTCCTGTAGGAGTTTGTTTTTGGTGAAAAATGGAGCCGAATATGAGGCTAGGAGTAGCGTTATATATTATTAGGTCGACTGGGGCCGCCATTTATTACCCGCTATATCGCCCCGTCAATAGTAGGTTATTTGTTTAAAAGAAACGAAGTATGAAATAGATTTCATGAGATCATTTTAACGGTGGTTTCCTTTTCTGCTTACCGACAAAAATTGTCCAAGAATAACACGAGAGCCTTGAAAGAAAAGGTCACGTGATGATTTGGTAAAATTCCAATTTTTTCTGCAATAAATTATTCAAGTCCAATTGATCAGCCATTCATGATTTTTATGTTCTAAAGGTATAAAGTTAGAAACAACTCAGCTCGGATTTTGCTTTAAGGAGATTTGGGTGAAAAAAACAATCTGGATGGAGGTGGGAGCTAAATTACTTTCAAAGACTTTAAAAAAAAAAAAAAAAAAAAAAAACTTTTCGTCTTGTTGGAGATTTTTAAAATCGATAACCAAGCACAGATCGGGGGGGGGGGGGGAATCTGACCCCCCCCCCTTTTTTTTCCTTTTTAAGATTTAAAAAAAATGTTGTAGCCTTAAATGTGTAGTAAATTAACAGCTTGTAATGTTGCATTAATTTTAATTGCTAAAAAATGTAAATTAACTCTTTAAAAAGAGTAAAAATACGTTTATTTTGACTGTTTACAATTTTAAGCCATCCCTAGCCTAGTAATTTTAAACAAATAAAAATATTTTAAAATTGCAGGGTCTAATATGAAACACCACCATTCAATTTTGCACATATTCTATCGTGTTATACACGGTATTATTATTATACTCGCATGCTTATTTCATTTTATCGAATAACTCAGTAATTACGAAAATAAAATAAACATCCAAGTAAAATAAAAATTACGAGCACTGTTAAAAATAAATCCGTGAATTCACGGTTAAACTACCGATAGCAAAGTTGCCAGACTTTTTCCGTTCCGTTGGTAAATTTTCCGTTTGGGGAAATAAAAGAAAGAAAAACTCCATTTGACGAAGCAATAACTTTCCATTATAAATTTGGTAAAATATTTGTTTTCGAACAATTTAGAAGCACCTGCATTTATTGATCGATAGAAAAAAAAAAAACCATCGTCGGAGTGATTCAAAGACGACCTTTGGTGTGGGATCTAGTTATCACGCCATAAAGTCTTCGAATGCACATGATTTTAAAATCATACAGTGGATTCTACAGTGTGTTTATAATTTTATAAGGTAAATTGTGATTTTATAGATGCTGTTATAGTTCTTGCAAGTTTTAATTAACAAGGTTATACAATTTTTTAATAAGGTTATTAAAAAATAACAATTATTTATTAAGGTTTATAATATTATATTTTTTATTAAGGTTATTAAAAAAAATGTTATTTTAATCACATCATACATGATTTTATTCCTTTGATATAATTTTATGATTTTTTAAGTAAAATTACAAACACCCTATTTAATATATGGAATACTTAAAATATTTCTGACATAAATCATATTTATCATCTGTTAAAGCTTTCTATGCTATTGAGTATAGAAATTTCTTATTAAAAATTATATTTATTCAGTTTATTTCAGAAATTATCCCAATTTTGCTGATATTGACTATTTGGCATGCATATCGCGAATTTAACCGAAGTACTTATATGTTAAACGCTTAAATATCTCGTTGAGAGTATATATATGATTTGTAAAGAAACTCGGCTATCTCGCATTCCTTATTCAAAAATTTTAAACAAAGAAACGGACCTCAATCTAATTTACCGCTTTATCTACGGATATACACCTAAACTCTCTTCTCGCAATCGCATTCACTGTCTTTTAAACTTTTCCTCTTTTCACTGTCGTGTCACAATCGGAACTATTTAGAAAAGGGATAGAGAGAGAGAATATTACCGAAAGAATCCCAGAACTTGGGAGTATCAGGGAGAGGGAGAAAAGACACAGAGAGAGCAAGATTAGAATGTTTAAAGGGATGAGAGAGATCACAAAGAGGAAAAGTGAGATAGCGGCAGCAAAACACTCCTGTATATCAAGGTGTCTTGTACTCCCCACATATATATCGTTTCCAACGCCACATTAACTGCTGCGACTTTGCAACGAGTTCCTAACAAATGCAGCCTGGAAAAGGACACGGGAGGGTGCTAGTTCCATCTTGTGGTGTAAAATACTTAAGTGGCTTATCAAAACGGTTCGTCCAGATTTGTCTCTTGGGGTACGACGATATGCTAAAACTTTTGCCTACGGTAAATGAGGTCAATTAACGGTATCTGTTAAATAACCACGGGGTTCCTGATATCACGCCCTGCTTTTAGAACCCCTTTTGTTTTGAGGTAGTGTGGAATTTCGTAGAAATTGGCCATTGTCTTTCTCGCTACTATCACAGAGAGATGTTTGGATATTTTTGACGAAATGTATCATTCTCAAAACATCAAATACTTTCATTTTAGCTTCGTCCGTTTCAAATTTGCGGTTATCATCATCATTATTATTATGTTTCAATTATAATTTTAACCATTGAGTTTTCATTTATTTTTTTATTATTTTTTTCAAAATAGTTTTTGATTGTATACTAATTTTTTAATGTTTTTTATTTGAATAAAATTATTGATACTTTTGATCGTCTTATTTTCTAATGTTATGTTCTGCTTTTAGATCTCATTCGTTTTGAGGCAGTATGGAATTTTTATAGAAACTGGCTATTTGCCTTGCGCTCTTATATATCACGCAAAGAACTCCGGATATTCTTAAAATAGCATACAATTTTCAAACTATCAATTACTTTCGTTTTACCTTCGTCTGTTTCAAATTTGCGTGTTTTCGTTATAATTTTTCAATCATGATTTTAAATCAACAATCAGTTTTATTATTTATTTATTTATTTTACATATGATACTTTTTGATTTTTTGATACTTTTTTCCCTTATTTTAACACTTACTAATACATGTAATTTTTTTTTTTTCTAATATTACGTGTTGTTTTAAAATCTTTGATTTTTCAAAAAAGAAACTTTTCTGTAATTGAATCGCAAAAATGCTCTGATTAAACAAAGTAAATTTTACAGTAAAAAATAACTGGTGGAAATAACGAAGAAATCTAAGCATCTTAAATGGCACGTATACTGATCGCACGTCTCCAATAAAGCATATACACAACGTTCTTGATATTACATCCTAAATTTCATTTTATTTTGATAAAGTGTGGAATTTTATAGAAAATGGCCCAGCGTCTTTCTCTTACTATCACCCAGAGGGATTTAGATGTTCTGCATAAAATGCACCGTTTCCAAAAAATCAAATATTTTCGTTTAAGTTTCACATGTTTCAAACCAGTGGCAATAATCATAACTATTATGTTTTATTTTGATTATAAGTTTAATTTAACATTGTTTGTAAAGAATATTGGCTCTATTCTAAGATTTGTATCGTGCTACTGAATTGCAACTGTACTTTTATTAACAGCTTTTTGAACAACAAATTAACTGGACCATATCTAATCGTTCATTGAGCAAAGAAAATTACTCTAATAAATTATTTAATCAAACTATACTATAATTATTCATTAACCGTAAGGAAATCATAATATATTAACCTTAATAAATAATTGTTAATTTTTTAATAACCTTAATAAAAAAAAAAAATTTTAATGTCAAAACAAGTGTATGTCAAACTAATGTCAAAAAAAAGTGTATGATTTAAAATAAAGGTGTGATTTATTTTTTTCAATATTCTCATGTTTTGCATATTTAATGTATATTTTCAGTAAATATTACAGGATATAATCTTATTAAATAATAATAATAATAAAATTTATTCGTTATATTACGCGAGTTTTCAACCTTAGTTTTCTACTTCTAAAACCTCCTGACTAATGTGGCGAATTCTTCATAGTAATTGGAGGCACGCAAATTACCACATCGTAACGGAAAGCTTTTAGGATAACATGAATTACTACATTTATATACAGTCCATGAAATTAGATGTGATGTTTTTAAGATAAAAATTGAATGCTCATAAAAGAATTATTTTCCAAATGAATTATTTTTAAAAAATATTTTTTTGCGTTTTATACTTATTCATTTATTTATTTATTTATTATTTGGCAATAGTAAATTGGAAGATGATTTTATTCTGGTTTTGCAAAAAAAAAAGGAAATAATCTGGTTTTGGAATGTCAGATCCTAAATTTCTATTTCTTAGAATTTAAAAACCTCTGCAACTAAAAAAACGTAATTTCTTACCCCCCCCCCCCAATCATTGTACGCTTTTTCTTAACTCTTCTCTTATTTTATCATTTTAATTCATTTCTCCTCTTATCAAAGCAGGTAGACATGCACTGAAAAAAAGAGTTCTCAAAATTGAGTAAAAAATGCTCAATTTTAAATATGGTGGTACATGCTGAAAATAGATCCAATTCAAATATACTCAAAATTGATAAACACACGTACGTTTTTTTTATTCATTTTCAATAAACCCTTCTAGTGCAAAATCATCGTTTAGTTTGGATTTGATATCATGTGATTTTTCAAAATTGAGAAAGCATAGGTTCAATTTCGATCCAAACGTACATGAATCTCTCGATTTACTTATATTTGAACCTTTTTTTTCTCTAGTTGTACCTCAAAAGATCACCGATCGAAGCTATGGGATGAAATATAAAAAGGAATCTCGTGGATGAGTAAAACATCCGTTTGAAGAACTGCTCTAATTCCCAGTCAAATAAATATAATTCGCAAATTGATTTTAGGTGTTAAATATTTAGGAAAAATTTAGTCTTACTTTGTTTTTTGTGCAAATGTTATTTTTCTGAAGAAATAAGATTCAAGCTTTTGAAGTGCATTGGTTTTTGGTCAGTTTTTGCGATTGTTCTAAAAGAGAAAAAAAATGTTTTTTTATTAAGTTTTTTTCTTTTTTGGCCTGTTTTATTCATTTATTTTTATTTTGTTTATCGCATAAACCTATACGCCACACTATAGGATACGAACAGTGGATACCTCTACCATGAAAAATAAATATAACGTAAAAAAAAGAAAGAAAGAAAGAAAAAAAAACCGGAATGATTACAAAGAGAAATCGCAAAAGCTCATTGTGACACATCTCGGAAACTAGGCAAATTCGATGTTATTACTAGTTTTGATGCAGCATTTATTTATTTATTTGTTTTTGGCCACAGAAGAAAGAGGAACGATCTGGATAGGCAGCGTCAGAAATTCTATTTTTAAAACTTTTAAAAATCGCTGTAAACTAAAACAAACTTAAGTTGTTGTACCTCCCGTTTCATGCCTTTCCTTATCCGATCTCCCATTTTATCATTTTGATTCATTTCTCCTCTGGTCGAAGCAGACAGACACCTCAAAAGAACACCGACTGGAGGCTATGGAATGGAGCAGGATAAAAAAATAGAGCTCGTCTCCAATCGCAGGATGAGCCATAACATCCGTTTGAGAGAACCTCTTTACTTCCACCGCCAAATCCATAAAAGTATAAACAAAGAATTGCTTTTTGGTGTTGTGCGTTGTAGAAAACTACCTCTGCGAAGAAAAATATTTATTGCCTTGATGGCCATGTGGATAACTCTATGACGATGTTTATTGTTCCATTCTGTAGGATCCCCTGTTATGTCTGAAAACGGTGACATCTGTTGGGGTTTGAGGTTGGAACGGTTAGCTATTTGAGGTTCTTCTCGAAAAAATGATGGCAGTTTTAGATCTAACCCGTGTCAGGAAGCGCTAGGAAGTTGAGATATGCAAATTACTCATAAAGCGTCAAAAATAAAGTTTCTTGGCAGAGACTTGCATAAACCAAAACTTCCTGAAACTGAGAAATTATTTATTTTTCTTTTCTTTCTTATAACTTATTAGATTTTCGAATGGCATAAGAAATTATTAATGTGGCAAAGGTGTCTTAATCTGATTAAAATAATTCATTTTTCGCCTCATCATAATAATTAAAAAAATTAAATTAGTTTAAATTTTGAAATAGTTCATAAATTATGTCTATTGTTATACATGTTTGTTTCTCCCAATAAAATATAATTACGTTCATAGGTTATATAATATTTTAAAATATTTTAGCACCTAACAACTGCATTGCATTAGGATGCATTTTCCTCAGATATGCATTAACGTATAGATTAGCATTGCTTGTAAATTTACATATTCTCAATGTTTGCGTTTCGAGACTATTTACGTGCATTTTATGTGTCTCTAGGAAAACACAGAAACGAGAAAATTTGGTGCATATCATCAAGTTACCCTTTTTTCAGAAATATCTTCGAATGGCAATTGTATTTAACATCATTAAAACAGTATTGCTATTGCTGTTATTGCATTTTGAAACAAACTCCTCCTTTCCTATTTTTAGAGATGATTCCTTGTTTAATTCCAAAAGTCACAGCGTATTTAGATGAATATTGTAGTATACGTACGAGAACAGCTCAATGGAACACACCTGTTTATTTTCTTCCAAAAACTTGAGAGCCACACACATATATTACTCGCTTACCACTGTGGTCAATGTATACAAATCAACATTAAGCATTTTTCTGCATACCATTTAATCAAGAAGCACACAACAACTTTATTCTTAAAAACATTTCTAGTCAAAAATGCTAATTCAAGTTTTATAGTTCAAACAACTTTGTTCCTTCTTTATCTTCAAACAATCTTCCCTATAGCATCGAGTTTTTATTTCTTTTTTTATTTCACTATTATTTTTTATTGTTTTAGAGCTACTCGCTATTTAATTCAACACGTCAGAACTTATTTTGATAAATATTGTATCATATATATTAGAGCATTACTCTGACGAGAATCCCTCTACCCTCTCTTTTTTTCAAAAATTCGAGATCCTCACGTATCACTCACTGATCCATAAATACGTTTGCTTTCATTGATCTTTCCGGTTTTTCTGACGGATGACCACACCTTATCCCTAGAAGCATTCTCATCAGGAGGATGGCTCCGCCAATGACAGCGATTATCAGTTTTTTTTTTTTTCTTTTTTATATATACCACTGTGGCCAGGCATACGAAAATCAATTTATTATACGTTGAAGGGAAACGATGGAGTTCTCTTTTATTTTTTATGTTAGATTTCTCTTTATTTTTCTAACCCCAGGGGAAAAAAATAAAAGAAATTAATGTGGGAAATTTGTTAGACTTACTGGTGAGTTAGTTGAAAAGTAGCAATAACACATAATTCAGCTATATACAGCAAATGGGTTTAATTTTGGAAAACTGAAGAGACAGTTGATTTAATGTTTGAATTTTATTGATTATTGTTGTAGTATAGTTATATATTGCAGGGAATATTATCATCATGTTTAGTTGTTATATCTTTCCTTCTCTCTCCCTCTTTTAAGGTATTAAAAATGAAAATTCTGGGTCTGTCAATCCACAACCAGATAATTTTCTCAGAAATAATAAATAAATAAATAAATATACAATTAAAAATAGTAAAAAAAATTATAATGGTTCAATGTTTATCTTAAAAATCATGCCTAATTTTGGGACCGTTCAAGTATTACGTCAACACTAAAGGGGGAGGGGGGTGTCCAGAGTCTACTTATTTTTTCTGACAAGGGGGAGGGGGGGTCACGACAATTCTTACGTAAGCATTAAACAACGAAACAACTGCAGTTCAAATTCCACAAGCAAACAAAATATGATGGGGAAGGAGCGTTCTACAGTTAAACTGTCATAAAATCTTACGTAAGCAAAGGAGGGGGGGGGGGGGTTTCTAGAATTTCCTTATATTTTCTTACAAGGGGGAGGGAGGGGGTACAAAATGACTAAAAATATGCTTACGTAATACTTGAACGGTCCCTTTGTGACTGCAATGGGAAAACAACGCCACCCAAGAAAGACAATTTTATAGTTCTATTTTCCTTTTACATTCATGCACTCAAAAATTATCTTAAACGGGCATTTCAGGTGGTAGATCCTCCTGACAAGAAAAGTTGCCCATTTTTCGAAAAAGCCAGGAAGCTTACTTTTGTACTTTTAATATTTTATGAATTGTTAACTTTATGTATTGCATTTTACATTGACATGCTTAAAAAATGTGTTGCCTCGATTTTAATAAAACGATACTTAGTTCCGATTATTTCAAGTTCATACTCTTTAATAGTTACATAAAAAATTCGCACTCTCAGTAAAATTCGCCAATACACACTAAATTATTCCTCAGTTTAAAAAAAAATTTCCACTCACTGAAAAACACATTTTATCCGTGAATTCTTCTCAAAAATCTGAAAAGGGAGTAGAAATGCCATTCATTCGTACACTGTTAAATTTTTCTGTAAAAACACAGAAATAAAAGCTAGATTCTCTGTAAATTTACATTAGTTCTCGATTAAATGCATTTGATTCAGTTTCTCAGTCACCATTTTACAGATATTTCCCTTTACCTTATATCTCATTCCTTGTAGTGATTTCCATATCTTTATTTAAAGATTTTTTATCTGTATTGAAATTTGTAGTTCAAAATACACACACTTAAAATTCTTTAGCAATTTTATTAGGCACATTAAAAAAATAAATAAATAAATAAATAAATAAATAAAATAAAAAAAATAGCTTATTTTTTTTTTTTTTTTTTTTTTTTTTTTTAATTTAGAATAATTAGAAAGGAAAAAATTATTTTTCCGGAGTTAGAAGGGATTTTTATCTACAATCACGTAATCATGATAAAAGACAAGTTCTCAATAACAACAGCTTTCATAATTCAGTAAAGTGTCCTCCCGCTGTAAAGAGGCCTCGGATTATCATAGGACGGCTAAATACAAATTGTGCAATAATTAAATGATACCCCAATTCAAACATTTGCTAATCCTTATTAAAAAAAAATAATAATAATAAAAAAAATAAAAAAAAAATAGAAGGATGTAAAATGTATTTAAGATTATCTTTATTATCTTATGTGTCTTTATGGGAAGAAAATAAGATAATAAAGATATTATCTTTCTGTTATTCATAATAATTTAAAATTATGTTAAAATATACTAAATGTTATTTCCTTAGTCAGTCACCTTTTTTATGTGCAATGTTATTTGGGGACACAATTTTGTATGTATTCTTAAACCGTCAACACTAATCAAGCTCTATTTAAAAATAATCAATTTAGAATTTATTATATATTTAACTATTTACATTTTAAAACGATAAAAAGGTTTTGCGGTACCAAAATTCTCATTTATTAGAAATTACTAAAGATTCTGATTTATTATAATTGTTTATTAAATTTTCTTATCTTTAATCTTTCTGATTTTCTATCTAATTTTTTTTTTTTTTTTTTTTTTTTTTTTTTTTTTTTACACAATTGCGTTGTAGTTTATCAAATAGCTAATGCTGATTACTTGAATTTGTGTATATCATTTTGTTATCGTGCTATTTTAATTACTCTTTTTGCATCACTGTTTATATAAAGCATAATATAAGTTGTTGTGGCCAGCCAAAAGCGTTGGAAATGCCTGAAATAGCATTTAATTTCGCGTCCTATGTAAATACAGAAGAAAAAAAAAAAACTAAATTGTAAATAAAATAAAATGCTGAAAAACAGAATACACCACAAATACACCACAATACACCACAGAATCCCCGAAAAGGCGGCTGAAAAACTTTTAATCTTCTTGCAACTCTCAAAATATAAACCTTTCGACACGTCAAAATCTACTACTTCTCATTCTGACATGAAGAACACCAACACTTCGCGTGTGAAAAATCACCATCTGCGACAACCGAAAGAATAGAATGACTCTCGCATGGAAATCTTCCGAAAATATGGATATACGTAATAATAAAGGTGAAACAATGTCGTTCCCTGTCCGTACTGAAAAATAAGGGGTTATGTCAGTGACAGGTGACTCAAAATGTAAATCTCCATCGTTACCGGGACGATTTATGAAAGATGTCTCACTCTAGCCTCGTTACCATGTTTTCTTTCATTCTTTCCCTTTTTTTCCCCCTCTCTCAAGCATCTCATTGGTTTGTAAACCTGGATGCCAGATTGCCCGCCAAGGCGCCAAAACAAAGATATCCGTTGTTTTAAAGAATTCTTATTCGTATATTCTGGGAAATAAGCTCCTTCACGCTTGTGAAGAGTTGAAGGTTGGTATTTTAAATCTCATTTTTCAGTGACAATACAGAGTGTGATGGGTTCTTTACAATGAATAAAGGAGAGGTAATGGAGAATAACTTAACATTTTTATGATTTGTTTGATTGACATTTTCGCCTGCATTTCGTCAGTATAAAATACGCAGTGTATAATTATTTTACAGGATAATTGCGACGATCCTGTTCCTGTCGTACTTTGCGGAATGTTCTCTGTATTTAAAAAAGTCGCACAGTGAATAGTAAAAAATACAGAGTATACGTAATCTGCAATATCTGATTTTTATTTCTCCAAAATTGTTTAAACTTAAGAAGATTAACCCCTTAACTGGTTAATTCGTTTGCGTTCAATAAGTTGAAAATAGCGAACTCACACCACTATTATTTAAATAAAATATTCGTGATATTTAGTCTAAACATTTCCGCCTTTCAATATTATCAAAATTTTCTTTAAAATAATACAGATGTCAAAAAGCTTTAAATAATGAAATAAGCAAATTTATCTTGCCCGAACGCCGTTCGAGCAAACCAGTTAAGGGGTTAAGCAAAAAGAAATATATTAAATTATAAATCCTTCATTTTTTATCAGAAAAAAAAAATAACATACAAAATTTTACTAATTTCAAAATGACTTGTTTCGTCAGAATTAGTTTAATTCATGGAAAATATTTGCTAAACTAAGCAAAACATAAATTAATGAACTATCTCAATGTAGGGTAGATGTGCCAGTAATGGACCACCTTCCAGTAATGGGCCACCTGGCCATTTTTAGTTTATAAAAAAATAATAAATATAGTTAAGTTTTTAGCATCCGATGTTATTTCTTTCAGACAAGCTAAAAATGTCGTGTCATCAGCCCTGAATTTTCTACTGAACCGATTTTGATAATTATTTCTTTAAATGAAAGCTATTTATTTGTAGTTGTGCCCATTTTAGCTATTTTTTAATTTATTTCCATTTTTATATTTTATTTTTAATTTTAAATGCTTTTTTACGATATTTCTTCAAAATGGTGGCAACTTAGTTTAGCTTTTCTCTCGATAACAAAAATTTATTTTCCATTATTACTTTCCACAAGTCTGAAACTTTATTTCATCAGTGAACATCTCCTCGCATTTAAAAGAAAAAAATTAATTGTTTTCGTAAAATTTAACCACAATAAAACGATTGCATATAATTATGCACTAATTGAGGTAAAAAAATATATATATATTTACTGAGAAATAATATTAATATTGTAAATAAAATAACAGAAAATAATTTATGATAAAAATTAATGTCTAAAGCAAAGTAAGAAATATTTCAAATGAGGAAAATGATGGCATTCAGCAACCAGATAAAATGAATTTACAATATTATTACGGACGCCTTTTTCATATTACTAATAACAGTAACTTTTAAAAAACATTTGAAGAGAAAATGACGTCACTATTTAAAACATCGCATTTATTACATTTCAATATTTCTTTTTATTATGGACAGTGATATTGAGATTTTACTTTCAGATGACTTCAGTAAGTGAAAATAATGTCATAGTAAAAATAAAATTAGTTTTTTTTTTTTTTTTTTTTTTTTTTTTTTTTTTTTTTTTTTTTTTTTGTAGTGCATATAAAAAAAAATTTCTGGATTTCGCCGGCACTCAGATTACAATTTTAACTGAAGATGTGAAAATATTTGCATGCAAAATTGTAACTGGAAAACTTGACATTAAGTTTGGAAATATATTTATTATATATTGATCCAGTAATGCAATTACTTTTGCTTTTTTTTAAGCCAAATCGATCGGGTCTTTTAAATATTTCATTCGTCGAATTCGACGAGATTCCACTCGTTTTATTATTAAAATGCATTTCCTTTTTCCCGGAGTCTATAAAAAAGCGTTTAAACTAAAGAAAAAATCCGTTTTTGATGAATCTATTCAATGAAGAAGTAGCACGTCAAATTGCATCTCTTTATTATTCCGCAATTCCAATGTCTCAGAGAGAAATTGCTATTCAATTGGGTATTTCACGCCGTTCTGTTTGCTATTATATTGATAAACACAAGAAAAATAAAGTTAGTTCATTGCAATCTAAACGGAGTCTCCCTTCTAAAAAACCTCTATCGATATATATATATTTTTTTTTCTAATCGGAGGCGAAACTGAATTCTGCAATGTCAGAATCTACATTCAACTTGTTATTATTTTTTTCTTAACACCCCCTTGCATGCTCTATAATCTGGATTATTATTTTACACTTTTCATCAAAGCAATTAGAAAGCAAAAAATAAAGTTTCACAGTTTCACTGTTTTTCATTGAAAATCTTAATTAACATGCTAAGAGCCGACTTTACTTACTTAATTTATATCTTCTTTATTTTCTTGTAAAAATTGAATGTTTTTGTTTGAATAGTATTATAAAACTCTGAAGTTCATACACCAATGGTCATTTACAAAATTTTATTTATTTTTAAGATTTTAGGAGGGGTGGTCCAATACTGGATTGCTTATTTCGTGATTTTCCAGTAACGGACTACCCAAGTGACCCATACTAAAAGTGTAATTTCAGTAGAGATAAAATATTTTGATTTAACTGAAAAGCTAAATAATCAAATTTAATACTTAAATTTTACCTACTAGAATTTAATATACTAGGTAATTTCTTTATAAATAGTTGTTTTATGAAGACATTCAAAATTAGTAAAAAAACATGCAAAACATTTGACAAAATCTAGATGTGCCGTTACAAAAGAAGTTGTTTTGAGTTGGTTCAGAAATGTAGAATCATATTTGGAAGAAGATATTACTAATATCTTCCAAATTTTAAAGCATACAGAGATAATTTTCAATGCAGTTAAAACTGGTTTTCTTTTGCGCTCTTAAAACAGGGAAAATTTTGGGACCAAAATCAGTTAAAGATGTGTATTATGTAGTACCGAATAACGAAAAAGAACAAATCACTGTTATGTGATGTTTTTCAGCAAATAGTGAGGTTGTTCCATTGATGATAATATATCCATATAAGCATCTCTCAAGCGAAATTGTGGAATCAATGTGTGTCAAATTGATGGGCTATATAATTATCTGAAATAGTTGGATAATGCAAGAACATTTATCATTTTAAATGCATTCTAAAATTCCGTATTGAATAGTTTGGACTAACGGAAAGTGATGATAAAATTGAAGATTTGTTATTTATATTTCATAACACAGCACATCATTTAGATGATGATATGAATGAAGATTGGAGACTTTTTTTTAATTGCCTTATTTTATCTAAACTTGATTTCAGTAAAACATTCTCTTTATCTTATAAATCCTTTAAATTTAAATATTTTGTTTTATGTTTTTTCCTTATAAATCCTTTCATGTAATGAATTTCTAGCTTAAGTTTTAATATTTTGTTTTATTAGTGCGCTTTCATTAAGTTCTGGAGCAAAATACAATTGAAAAAACAATTATCTGTTATTTTTTGTAGGGTGGCCCATTACTGGAACATAGGGTGTCCATTACTGGAACATAGGGTGTCCATTACTGGAACATAGGGTGTCCATTACTGGAACATAGGGTGTCCATTACTGGAACATAGGCGGTCCATTACTGGGCTTTTGGGTGTTTTAGATGCATTTCTATTGCTTAAAATTAAATTTTTATTTCTATTGGGAAATGTAACTATGGGATTAGTTAAATATTGTCGAAAGATGAATATCATATTAAAAAAAATTGGAATGAAATAATTATAACTATTAATAAAAAATTATTTTTTAAAGAAATTCCTTAAGGGGGCCCATTACTGGCACATCTACCCTATATGTACATAAAAGGGGGGGGGGATCCCGAACGCTGACTGATAATTTTAGTTTTAATTAACCCGTCAATTCCTAGTGTCACCTGACAGTCAGGTGACACTGAAAATTCATGGGTTAATGCAAAAACAAGAATAGTTGTAGTAATAAACAATATCATTTTTAAGTTTTTAAAAATCGAATGTAGTTTATTTTGTCATGAAAAGTCATTTATATGTTAAAAAGTGGACAAACTTATTATGAATATTTATTTTCTTTTAAATGGTAGTATCTATTTTTGATTTTTGACATTTTATTTGAGTACTTAAAAGAAAAAAAAAAAAAAAAAAAAAAAAATTGGTACAGTTTATAATATATTTTCGAAATATAATTTAGACAAAACATTACTTAATAGACATCATTTCTTATTATTACTTATAATTTCTTATGTGATTATTTGCGCAAAATTAGTTAGGGCGAATACTTTTTTTTCCCGTATTATATCATATGCTTCGTAAATTTTAATAACTTTAATTGCTAAAAATCTTTAAAAATGTCATAGTCAGTAAAGCATTATTATTTTTTTCTTCTTTTTAGAATTTTTAACTTGGAAGCTTACTTGAACACAGCGTTGGGAGGTTAGGAAGAAGAAACAACAGAGCAACGGGAGAATTTCTCATCATAAATCAGATCCTGAGATCAGAATGTGCTGCCAAATGTTCTATTTAACTTTTCCTCAGGAAAACAGAGAGTTCCCCCCCCCCTTTTTTTCTTCATCAAAATTTGCTTCTGTTACTCTTCCATTTTTTTAATGATCCTACCGTATTACGTTTCACGAGGCCATTAAAAACGGTTATTTTACGCGTTTGTTTTGAATAGTGCAAATTACCAATTTTCTAGAGGCATTATTGAGCTTTCTCAAACTTGCAATTTATTGTTTGGTGATAAAGAAATTGCTTATTCAGATATGCAATTGCATAGTTTAATACATTTTACAATTAAAGCATAAAAATGTATAAAATGTCATTAAATTGCGCTTAAATGACTGTTTTTAACTTTATCGCTCCAGAATTTTAAAATTGCAATTTATTCCTTAATACTTTTATGAAGAAAGGTACTGTAATAACTTGCCTCATATAGATTAAAGCTAAGTGGTTGGTAGCGTAAGTGCCGCTCGGTAAATAATCCAGGCAATTTAATGGAGAATCAATTATTTATTTGTAACAATAAAAAAATTCTCTGGATTAGATTTTTATACAGCATAAATCATTTTAGAACTCGTAGGATCTTAATCCACCAGCTCCAAGTCCAAAGTTCCGTTTTAGTTCATAGAATGTTCAGTTTATATTCGACGTAAAATTTCTCCGAATCAATAACACGGCGTTAACTAAACACCGAAGACGAGACTAATCACCGGCACTCTCTTAGCGAGAGTCCTCTTCTTCCGGCTCACTTGGGTGACGTCACCCTCTACAGCTCCCGATCCGAGCTGATCCACTTTTCTCAGAGAACAAATCCGAGCTCCGAGCTCTGTTCTCTCCTCTTCTCACTCCGAGACCAAAAAAATCCTCCCTGCAAAACCTTGGCTTCCTCTTTTTCTTCTCAGCCAAGACCTCCCCTAAAGGTCACGAACCAATCATCAACCTTAATGATCTTTTCTCATTAACAGATTCGTAACATCGTCTTATCATTCGTACCTGAAAATACACGCCTATGACGCCAATGTGTCTAATCTCTGATCATCTCCGTGCTTTCATTTTTGCGTCGGCGTGCTAACAAAGGTGCGACCAGTGTGGTCTCCTATTCATGTTAGTGTCGCCCGTCTGTCTTTCTCGCTGATCGATGATGATTTAGTGATCCTTTATATCGCCGATCTTTTCATCTTGAGAATGAAAACCATTTTGTGTTTTCAGTTCCATAGTGAAATCTCTTTTCAGAAAAAATGTCTTTAAAAGCCTGTGATAAATCTAAATTATCACAACTACCCCCGCCTCTAAAGATGATTTAACGTCTGAAAGGCGTGAAATCTAAAAAGCAGAACATGGTTAGCTCATTCATTTTGGGTGGCTCTTTGCACTCAAAATAAAATTTTAACAATTCTAAAAAGACACTTTAAAAAACATTTTCAAACTCTTTTAACGACTTTGCTTTGTTTGGAGAGCTCTAATAATTTAAAGGTGTTGAAACCAGTATAAATACATTAAGAAAACCTTATATATACAACAAAAGAAAACTATTTACAAATGTGATAGAGAAAAAAAATTTTTGAGCTCTTTTTTTTTTTTTCATTTTATTGCCCTGCTCAGACAATCAACGTGCGGTATATCCTTGCCCGCTCTGTGTTTTATGGCATACAGGAACGGTTGCAGTGATAAGGACCATCTTAACAACCTGGAATTATTACCTGCATTGTTTTTCAGGAACACTAAAGGATTGTGATCGGTTTCGATACTGAACTCTTGTCCATCAATGTAGTGACGTAATTTTTTTATGGCAAAAATTATAGCTGCACATTCTTTCTCTGTGGCGCTATAACTTTTCTCTTGTTCCGAAAATTTTCTGCTCAAATATATAATGGGATGCTCTTCTGAGCCCTGTCTTACATTAAGGTGCTAAAACTACCCCTATCCCTTTATCTGACGCGTCCGTCTGAACCACAAATTCTAGATTATAATTTGGCGCATATAGGATGGGTTTTTGGGTGAGTTTGGATTTTAAGGTTTCGAAAGCCTCTTTCATTTCATCGGTCCATATGATTTTTTCTTTTTTGTTTTTTCCTTTTAATGCTCGTGTGAGCGGTTCTACGATGGTCGCATAATTTTCTATATAACGGGAGTAATACCCTGCCATGCCGAGGCATCTTCTAATTTCCGTTTTATTTTTAGGGTCTGGGAGTTCCGTTATGGCGCGGATTTTCGCTTCTGCAGGCTTCCTTTTTCCTTCCCCTACTATGTGTCCCAGATATTTAACCGTTTTTTGTGCGAATCTGCATTTCGAAATTTTAACGGTAAGTTTCGCCTCTTTAATTCGACTTAGTACCGTGTTTAGATGCTGAATATGGTCTTCCCAGCTATCTGAAAAAACGGCCATGTCATCTAAGTATGGAAGACAAAATTCTTCCAACCCATTTAGTAATTTAGACATAAATTTGGAAAACCTATAGCTAGCGTTGGACAATCCGAAAGGCATTGCCATTGGTAAGAAGCTACCAAAGCTTGTGACAAAAGCAGCTAATTTTTGTGCTTTTGGTGTCATGGGTATCTGCCAGTATCCTTTGGTCAGGTCTAATACAGAAATATATTTTGCCGCCGCCACCTTTTCGACCCTTTGTTCAATATTCGGAAGCGGAAAAAATTCTGTTTTTGTTATCGCATTCAAACGGCGATAATCAATGCATGGACGAGGTTCCCTCCCCGGAGTTTCGACTAAAATCATGGGAGAATTATAATCAGACTCCCCTTCCTTAATTATATTTGATTCAAGCATGCGCTTTATCTCTTTTTTTCAGTATTTCATTCTGTCTAGGAGATACCCTATACGGCCTAATTCTCACCGGTTTTTCCTCAGTTAGCTCAATATCATGAATAGTCAGACCCAGGTCCGTTAAGCCTGGGTCATTCGAAAAAACTTCCCTGTATTCGTCTAATACCTGTTTTAACATTTGAATTTCACCTGCTGTGCACCGCTCGTTTAATGCACTTTGTTTGATAACTTCGTCAAAGTTATAACTATTTGAATCTGCTAACGGGAAAGCTATCTCCAAATCCTGAGATTCATCTGTCTCATTAAATTCTTTTGTCAAAATATTTATTTTACCTACTCTTGTGATATAGGGTTTTAATAGATTTACATGATAGATTTGCGATTTCTCTCTTCTCCCTGGTATACTCACAATATAATTCGTCTCAGAAATTTTAGACTCTACTCTACCGGGGCCTATCCAACCTACAGACATTTTGTTTTTCTTGTTAGTTGCTAAAACTAACACTTCGTCTCCTGGTTGAAATTTTCGTTCTTTAGCATTTCTATCATACCACATTTTCCGTTTATCTCTAGTAATTGTCATGTTTTCGACCGCTAGCTCCTGACAGCGTTTCAGTCGGTTGATAAGTTTGAAGACGTACTCAGTAACTAATTCATGCTCATCATTTTCTCCCGTCCACTGTTCGAAAAGTAGGGTTTCCGGAGTACGGAGATTTCTCCCATGAACTAGCTCTGCTGGGCTAGAACCTGTAGAATCATGCGTTACCGTCCTAAGGGTTAAAAGCGCATGGGGCAAATTAGCTTCCCAGTCACTACCGTTTTCCACGCATAGCACTTTTAAAAGCCTTTTTACTGACCTGTGCCATCTCTCGATAACGTTTAAGGAGGGGTGACATACACTTGAATGGTTTAGTTTTACCCCAAACCTTTTTAGGAAGGCTGTCGTTAAATTCGAAGTAAAACTCCTCCCAAGGTCCGTTTGTATGCTAGACGGGTAACCAAGTCTACTAAAAATCATGATCATCGCTTCAATGATCGTTTCCGAGAGCATATCTGGTATCGGTATTGCTTCTGGATAACGTGAATAAACACAGATTGCTGTGAGTAAATATTTATTCCCTTTTTTGACGTCGGCAAGGGACCTACTAGATCGCACGATAATTTTGAAAGTACTTCCGAAATTATGGGAACTAATTTTAATGGGGCTTTCTTAGTTTCCCCCGCTTTTCCCACTACCTGTCAAGCATGGCATGACTTGACAAAATCCTCAATTTCCCTAATAATATTAGGCCAGAAAAAATATCTCAATATTTTATCTCTTGTTTTTGATTGGCCCATGTGAGCCGCTATACCTTCGTGACAAGCACTAAGTATCGCTTCCCTGTACTTAGTTGGGACAACTAACTGTTTTCTTTCGAATCCGTGATGATCCGTTACTTTCTTCATTACTAAATTCTCTTTAATTTCGAAATTTGATTTTTTTTGTTTTGCTTTTTCGCGAATGTCTCGTAGTGAGGAATCCGTCTCTTGTTCGGTTATGAATTCTGCCCTTTTAATTCTCGACAAGCCGGTCCCTGAGTCTTCCCCTGCTATCGGTAAAAACTCGTTATCTGGCCTTTCCGGATCTGCCTGTTCCGTGACATCGTTTCCCCCTGCCCCTAAGTTAGTTTCGGTTTCTTGTTCGCCTCCGTCACTCCCGGAGCTAGTTTCGCTTTTTTTCGCCTGCGCGCGCGTCATTACTGCGTTCAATGTTTTGATTTCGCTTTTTTTTCTCTCGTCGATGAGCTTCTGCGTATCATTCCCTAGTATATAATAGGACATATCTACGTCTCTATCAGCGTCGAGATACTTCCTATTTCTTCAATTTCAAGCGTTATATTAGCGGTGGGCAAACAGCGAACATCATTTAAGAGTGGTTGTTTTATCCACATGAATTCCCCATCTAATTGACTGTGTTTTATAAATTTACTGGAAATGACATCGACACAAGTACCAGAATCTCGTAATACTGTAATTTCCTCCCCGTTAATACGAGCCTTACTTAAATACGGCAAAAAACCTTTTTCAAATTCTTGATTTTTATTTAAATGACCTACTGACGTGGCGTTATTTTCCCTCTTGTGTTTTTCCGGGCACTGGGCACGATAGTGCGAAAAACTTCCGCAAATAAAACATTTGTTTGCTCTCTTTTGCTCAAAAACACGGTTTCTTTCTTTATCGGGATCCTTGTCTCTCCAATTCGTTTTAGTTTCGGCCAATTTCTCAACACGCGGTTTATCTTCGAGTCTCGGTTTTTCTGATTTTATGGGAAAATTTCTCGGGTTCCAGATTTTTTTCGAGGGCCCTTTGACTGCCTCAAACTCGTCTAAACACTTAACTAGAACTAACGGGTCTTTGAAATTTGCCCAAGAGTCAATAAAATGCTCTTTATATTCTATCGGCGTACGACGCTTAATTTGGTCTGTTACCAATAATTTCTTTAAGTCTTCGAAATTTGAAATTTCTAGTCCGATTAACCACCCTTCTAGATAACTATTTAACTCGAAAATAATATCCTTCCAAGGAGTGCCTGGTATCCGAGAATGCCTTGTAAATTTCTGGCGATACGCTTCAGGACTTAGCCGAAAGCGTGCTAACAAAATTGATTTCACGTGCGTGAAATCGTCGATTTTTTCTGCTGGCTCGCGCAAAATTAATTCTGCAATATCTGCCGGGAGCAGCGATAAAAGATGAGTCACAAGCTCTTCTGTTTCTATGCCTGCTCGAGAGGATTACCGTTCGAAAAGGTTTAAAAAAAGAGTAATATCTGACCTTTCTGGATCGAATTTATGCATTAATGCTTTTAAAGGGGGTTTCTGACTCCTCTCAGATCCGCTACTTGACGTAGATTCACGTCTATTCGCATTTTGAGTTAATCTCAATTGCTCTAATTGAAATTCCCTTTCTCTCTGTTTTTCTTCGCTGTCCCGAGCCGCCCTTTCTCTTTCTGCCTCTAATTTTTCCTGTTCCTTTTGTGCGGCTGTGTTAGCCTCCCTATCATGTACAATATAATTAGCCTGCGATAAAGTAAGATCTTTATCATAATCTGCAGCTGATTCAATTTTCTGTATAATTACAGCTATTTTGTCACTCTTATCAATATCAATTCCCAACTCATCTGCTAACATTTGCAGATCGATTTTTCTACATTGCTTTAAATCAGTAATGACTGTCATTTTTAGACTGAATTGCACTAACCGAAATTTCTATTTATTTCCTAACAATCTATAAAATTACCCTAGCATATATGCAATGTTAATTTTATACATACACTTTACTACACAATTTAAACACAGTAAATGAGAATGAAATGAAAAATATATACATGAAAGGTACACAATTTACCAATTCAACACTTTTTTTTTTTTTTTCAACCGACCACAATACAAGTACCTGTACTTATTTCTAATTCTAGAAAAATATTGCCAGTTTTAGCATTCAGATTTTTCGAAAACTACACTTCAAAAATGTAAACATAAATAATTTTAGATCAACAGGTAACAATATCCCTCTCTGTTTAGAAGCCTTTAAAGAAAACTTAAATTTATGACTAACCTCATAACATTTATGCTGCTAAAAAAAAGTTTTACAATTTTACAAGAGTTTACAATTTTACAAGAGTTGTACACTCTTTTTTTTTTTCTTTCAAAACTTTCTAATTTGTTCCGTTTTGTCCGGAAAGAAATGCATTTAACATTTAATGTTTTTATCATTAAAAAAAAGAAGGATTTTTTTTTTTTTTTTTGCAATACTTTTTACTAATTTCTTAATTTTAGATTAAAATAATAAAAGTATAGAAACATAGTACATAAATTTCCTCACTGAATTTAATTTTGTGCAAGAATTATGAAACATAGCCACTCAAAATTTAGAATGAGCTTACCTATTTCCGTCGTCTGCATCTCTCTTGGGGCATCTTTCCGTCGGAGGGTGTTGGGTGCTACGGGCAGGTTGCGGCTGGGTGGCCTTTCGTCGGTTAGGCGTTGTATCTCCGGTTATGGCTGGGTGCCTTCGTCAGCTAGGCGCTGGGTTTCTCTTAGCGGCTGGGTGCCTTCGTCAGCTAGGCGCTGGGTTTCTCTTAGTGGCTGGGTGCCTTCGTCAGCTAGGCGCTGGGTTTCTCTTAGCGGCTGGGTGCCTTCGTCAGCTAAGCGCTGGATTCTATCGATGATTAACTCTGGAACTGCACGGCGAACTATAGTCCTGGGCTAGTGGCTCCCGCTGCCACCAGCTGTAATAACTTGCCTCATATAGATTAAAGCTAAGTGGTTGGTAGCGTAAGTGCCGCTCGGCAAATAATCCAGGCAATTTAATGGAGAATCAATTATTTATTTGTAACAATAAAAAAATTCTCTGGATTAGATTTTTATACAGCATAAATCATTTTAGAACTCGTAGGATCTTAATCCACCAGCTCCAAGTCCAAAGTTCCGTTTTAGTTCATAGAATGTTCAGTTTATATTCGACGTAAAATTTCTCCGAATCAATAACACGGCGTTAACTAAACACCGAAGACGAGACTAATCACCGGCACTCTCCTAGCGAGAGTCCTCTTCTTCCGGCTCACTTGGGTGACGTCACCCTCTACAGCTCCCGATCCGAGCTGATCCACTTTTCTCAGAGAACAAATCCGAGCTCCGAGCTCTGTTCTCTCCTCTTCTCACTCCGAGACCAAAAAAATCCTCCCTGCAAAACCTTGGCTTCCTCTTTTTCTTCTCAGCCAAGACCTCCCCTAAAGGTCACGAACCAATCATCAACCTTAATGATCTTTTCTCATTAACAGATTCGTAACATCGTCTTATCATTCGTACCTGAAAATACACGCCTATGACGCCAATGTGTCTAGTCTCTGATCATCTCCGTGCTTTCATTTTTGCGTCGGCGTGCTAACAAAGGTGCGACCAGTGTGGTCTCCTATTCATGTTAGTATCGCCCGTCTGTCTTTCTCGCTGATCGATGATGATTTAGTGATCCTTTATATCGCCGATCTTTTCATCTTGAGAATGAAAACCATTTTGTGTTTTCAGTTCCATAGTGAAATCTCTTTTCAGAAAAAATGTTTTTAAAAGCCTGTGATAAATCTAAATTATCACAGTACAAATAGCTATATTATACCTATTATAACCCTTTTCTTAATTTTTTATCTTTTATTACCGGTTTTTCTAAACAGAAAATTTTCTCTAACTGAATCACGAAAATTGATCGAATAAGGTTGACTTTGTAAAAAAAAATAATAATAACTGGTGGTAATAAGGAAGAATTCTGAACACTTTAAGTGCCACGTATATCTATTGCTCGTTCACAAGAGGTTAATAATTCTGTACATCGCTATTCTAACTACATCGACCAAATTTAATGTCATCGATATTTTCCTTTTATATATACAAGTATAAGGTTAATAAGGTAAATATGTAAATAAATGAAATGTGCATTAATAGGTTATACGTACTTTTCATATAATAAGTATTGATGTAACAGTCTTTTAGATTAAATTTAAAGAAAATGGGAATAGCATTTACAGGTAGGCAGTTTACCAATAAAAATTTTAAGTTAATGTTTTTGATTTTGATAATATATGTAAATCTATGATAAACCGTTAAAAAAGCATGTTTTTTTTTTTTTTTTTTTTTTTTTTTAGAATTGTAAATTTGGAAGCTTACTTGAACGCTGCATTGAAAGGTTAAAAAGGAACAACAGAGCAACGGAAGAATTTCTCATCATAAATCAGATCCTGAGATCAAGATGTGTTGCCAAATGTTCTATTTAACTTTTCCTCAGGAAAACAGAGCGTTACCCCCCCCCCCTTTTTTTCATCAAAATTTTCTTCTGTTCCTCTTCCGTTTTTTAATGATCCTACCGCATTACGCTTCAAGAGGCCTTTAAAAACCGTGACTTTAACGTATTTGTTTTAAATAGTTCAAATTACCGATTTTCTAAAGGCATTATTTAACTTTCTCAAACTTGTAATTTATGTTTAGTGATAAATAAATTGCATATTTTAATACATTTTATAATTAAAGCATAAAAATGTATAAAATGTCATAAATATACGCTTAAATGAATGTTTTTAACTTTATAGTTACAGAATGTTAAAATTGCCTCCCCCCCTTTGCGATGAATTTCGCCTTTTGCTTAATTTTTTAATTTTTATCACTTTTTTTTTTTTTTTTTAATAGAAAATTTTCTCTAATTGAATCATGAAAATAGTCTGCTTAAGTAAGTTAAACTTCATAATAAAACGTTAACCGGTGGGAATAATGAAGAGTTCGCATTCTGAGCAATTTAAAAACTACCTATACAGATCGCTTGTCCACAAGGGATTAATATTTCTGTACAGTGCTATCCAAACTACATCGTTCAAATTCAATGGCATCTATATTTTTCTTTTACAAGTATCAAGTTAAATAAATAAATAAAATGTAATAATGTGCATATGTTTTTTTAATAGAAATGTTATACATTGTTTTCAAACAATAAATATTGATTTAATTGATCATTTATATTTACATTAAATTTAAGGAAAATGAGAACATTATTTACAGGTTGGCAGTTTTCCATTAAAAGTTATAAGTGAATGTTTTGAATTTTGACAATATATGAAAAAGGTTTCTTTTTTTCTTTCTTTTTTAATGAATACTTGCATGAGTATTTTGGTAGTTTTTAACTATATGGGTGATTCCCTCCAAATAGACCAAAATAAGAATTATGAGGGAGTGTTGAATTTTTAAAAAATGCCCATTTACTTTTTTACCATTATCTGAAGTAAGCTATATCTAAATAATTATTAATTAGTAAAAATTATTAATATTATATATATATATATATATATATATATATATATATATATATATATATATATATATCTGCATTCAGCAGAGGCTGATGAGGGAGTCATGAGGTCCCTTAAGAATTTGAAATACCGAGAAAAATAAAACATGCTTAAAATAATACTAACCGACTTCAAAAAAAGAATCAAGCTTGGTGACAACTTGGCGCTAAAGCATATGAATACATAGTTTTAATATGCTTATGATTTGAAAACGATTGCAACAATGAAAGATAATTTGCGACAAATCATCATTATTTTTTTTTAAATAAAATCCACATTTTTTTATTTTAAAAAAACTCTAATCATCAGAATTTAATGAAATTAAAATGGGACCACATGGGTATCTTAAACTTTCAAAAAAAAAAAAAAAAAAAAAAAAAAAAAAAAAAAAAAAAGAATTATCAAAATTGGTTTATATTTAGGGAAGTTAGTGAACAAGAAATACATACAGGTCGAAATCACAACCTCCGCCTTAAAAACGGTAAAAAAAAAAAAAAAAAAAAAAAAAAGAAGAAGAAGAAGAAGAAGAAGAGAAAAAATATATGCGCTTCAGTTTTTGTTTACACCTCTCTTTATTAATGTTAAATTATTATTTAACATTAACTCTCGTTATTAATGTTAATATTAATTTAAAATGTGTCAGAAAATTTGGAGCTGTTGAGGATGAAAAAATATTTTTTTGAGTACACCCTTAGCCCCTTGTGGAGACGAGCGACAAGTATATGTGGTGCAAAAAGACCCAAGAATCCTTGTTTATCCTTCCTCACCAGTAAAATTTGCCTTTTTTTAATTAGAGCATTTTCTCGATTAAATAATGAACAAATTTCTGTTTTTGAAAACCGGTGACGAAGCATTAAAAATTTTGTAAAAGGCTCCCGTCGCGAAGACGTTAAAGAAAGAAGATTATCGTAAATAAAATATATTATGTGGTGAATTTTTTATTCAGGTCATTCGTGATGACTGTTGTATCATCAGGGCTCGTATGGGTACTGAATTTCATGACCTGGAAATGGTTCAGTACCAATATTTTCTTATAGAAAATCGCCTGATCACTGTAAAAGCACTTATTTTTGCGAGCCGTAATTTTCGCGAAAATAATGATATCGGCGATTTCGCGAACATTAGTCTGTGCGCACATCTAGCGGTGTTAAAACCAAATATGAGATAATTTTGGAATGCTTCAAAGAAGCTGGTATAAAAGTAGTAAGTGAGTGAACAGCCTTCTATTATTTGCATTATTGTTTTTATTCAAGAAATAGTTGTAAGTATTCAAGAACTTTTAGGACTTATTTCTTACTTGAATAACTACAATCAATAAATTTTGGAAAAGGGAAAATTTTCTTATTTTTATTAAGATACCTGTGCCTAATATGGACACCCTAAGGAAATTCTATTTTTTTCACCACCATGTACTCGTAATAGGACTCCAAAAATATATGACCATGATCCCTGAACTGTTGACTATCATTATTAAAATTATTGACCCTGCAACTATTCCGGTTCAATTTAAATGATAAAAACAAAAAATGTTTACAAATGTCCATATAATGAACCACTAGTCCCTATTATAGACAGATGGCTTATTTTTGATCTACTACAAAAGGTGTACGGAAGAACCACTTTTCTGTGGAATTTTAAAAGAAAGGGGATAAAAAATCTATCTTAAGGTATTGCAAGAGAGGGTAGGGCACAATAAATATTTTCAGAACATCCACTTAGGAATTGGCGGTCATTTTCGGTTGTGGCTCTTCGAAGACCGATTCAAAGCACCTCAGTTACTGCAAAATATTATGAAATGGTGGTTGGTTTTGCTTAGCTTTCTATTTTTGTGAATCTGAAGATTCACTTGCTGATTTCCAATGTGGACATAAGGTGTCCATATTGGGAATCGAGAGTAGTTTTATTAAATCTTGTAATAAATAAATAACGAAAGCTTTTTTAAGGAATGTGTGCAATAGCAATTGAAAATATGTTTTAAAAACTTTCTAAAACACTCCACTTTTCAATATTTAAAGTAATTTTACAATGTCTAATAAGAATTTAAACTTACCTGTATTTACGATCAGCACACCACGAAACAACAAGTTTCCTTCTAAATGGCGAACAGCGCACTTTTTTGTACTTTCCTGGCTTAATTATCTTTTCAACTGCTTTTCTCTACGGACATGTAGCGCGATTTCTCTATCAAAATTGTTACTTTTAAAAATATTAGGGGTGTCCATATTGAGAGCACTGTCCATATTTGGTACAAGTACCTTACTATTTGAAGAGGGAAAAAATCGCGAGGCTTAAATTTTTGCGATTATGACGGGCTTGCAAAAATTAAAGCCTCACGAAAATAAGTGCTTTTACAGTGAATAAGGCAACATTTTGCGAGTTTGAACTAGATTTATTTTCTTAATAATAATAATAATAATAATAATAATAATAATAATAATAATAATAATAATAATAATAATAATAATAATAATAATAATAATAATAATGGTATTTCACCTGGAAATAACGGTACTCGCACGAACCCTGTATACATTGTAGAAAAAAATTTATTTGCTGACCAGTACTGTTCTGACCAAGCATTGCATTTCTTTTCAATTAAATACTTTCAGTGTTAATCCTTTTTTTTTAATCTTAAAATTAACTATCACCCTGACAGAAAAAGATGAGAGATTGAGATATTCAAATTAGAAAACACTTCATAGACAGACTACTAATATTACTGATTTTTATTTTTTTATTATTATTATTATTATTATTATTATTATTATTATTATTATTATTATTATTATTTTACATTTTTATTCACGAGTCTAAATCCTAAATTTCACATTATGGGGATATTATGAACTTTTCATGCTTAAAAAAAGACACGCTTTTTCTTCAATAATCAATAAATAATTATTTAATAACAATCTTATATGACTGCGTTATTATCAGATTTTGACTTCCATATATTCCGAAGTGTTTAAAAATTAACAAAATAGTTACCTTCAACATTTCATTATTTTTTCTGACAAATTTCCTTTTAAATAGGTATAAATCAGTAACAATATTTTGTAAAATTCAATGAAATAGCTTACTAGAGTCATTCACAACACTAGAATATAAAATATATTCCAATTCAAACCAAAATTATTTTTCCAAGTTACTATAAATTTTTATCAAAATATTGTTATGCCTTGTTTTAACTTTAAAATCTCTTGAGAGAATATTGTTCTTATACGTGCTACGTAGATAATAAAATAAGCAGACGATTGTCAAAGATGTTGCCATTTTTAATGCCAAATAATACAATACATTTCGTTTTTGTATTCAAGTGATTTTGTTTAAAGTTTCACAATTGCCCGCTGACTTTTGTGAAATTATTTACGAACTATTTTCATATGCAGTAACAATTTTAACCCGGGGAGGTGAAAAAGTAGAAATTAAAAAGTAAGTTGTGTGATCTCTGAGACCGCATGTCCCCTATTATGGGTTAAGGGGGCTCAGAGGTCAAAAACTTTTCAAAAAATCGATTTTTTTATGATCTAATTTGATTATTCATTTAATTCTTAACTCAAAGCAAAAAACCGCATAAAAATATTTGCATTTTTAACGGAGTTATAAGCATTTATGTATCAACACTTTTATAGCCGCATCCATATAATTTCAACTTTAAGTCGCGTTTTGTCAAAACTTGATTTTTGATGACTAACACCAAGATTTAAAAAAAAAAAAAAAAAAAAAAAAAAAAACTATTTGATGGAATGGCTTTTTTTTTTTTTTTTTTTTTTTCAAGCATATAACATTATTATCTAGATTATGAATTAATATATTTTAGATAGTTTAATATTTTGAGTATTTTTAATGGAAAAAAAGTTGTATTTTTTAGGGTTTTTTTTTAAATTTTCAACTTTGAGAGATTTTTAGTACTGTTTTTATTAAGTGATATTAGATATAAGTATTCCTTAATTCATAGTCTAGATTATGATGCTATATGCATACAAAAAAAATTGAGCCATTCCATCAAATAGTTTTTTTAAAATCTTGGTGTTAGTCGTCAAAAATCAAGTTTTGAGAAAACACGACTGAAATTATATGGATGCGGCTATGTAAGTATTGATACATAAATGCTTATAACTCCGTTAAAAATGCTAATATTTTTATGCAGTTTTTTGCATTGAGTTAAGAATTAATTGAATAATCAAACTAGATCATAAAAAAATCGATTTTTTGAAAAGTTTTCAACCCCTGAGCCCCCTTAAAGATCAAATTTCTGTTTGTTTCAGAAGAAAATTTTATAGTATAAGAAGTTTTACATAGTAACAATAGTTTTTATAATACTTAAAGAAGATGATGAGAATGATTTATTAGAACAACAAAAATCTGTAAAGTAGTTTTATTATTATTATTATTATTTTTTTTTTTTTTAATGATCCAGAATTTTTTAAATATCCGACAATTTTTATGAATGGAATTAGAATTATTTAAATATTCTGAAATGTAAATAGTAGATACATAGACTATACAATTCGACGAATTAAAAATAAAAATAAAATTGTATCTTTTAAAGGGCGGTTGGAAGTCAAATTTGTAAAAAATGCTTTTGTTTTGTTTGTTTTCAATTTTCTTTCTTTTTTTTAGTAATTTGAATCTTTTGTTTTCTTTCTTCCGAATGGTAATATTACTTTTGTTTCTACGACAACAAGGAGTTCAGTATTACAATTAAAGAGTACGATAAGTAATTCAGTTTTTTTTACTCCATACACGAACATTAAATTCAATTTTCTCAAAGTATTGCATTTTGAACTTCAATGCTCCTTTTTATAGAAACTACAACATACTATTGCTTGCAATTTTGCTAGAATATTTCACACATATCTCTGGCCAACATGAAGTGAACTTTTGTTACAAACGTTTGTACAGAATTTTTATTAAAAGAAAAAAAAAATGTTATTTGAAAATGGTTTTTATTCCTGATTTTTTGAAACATAACGAAAGAATATCTGTTTATAAAGTTGACTTCAACTTAATAGAGATTATTCATATTATGTATATAAAAAAAATTCAAATTAATATCGCTGGTAGTTTCTGAAAAAAAATACGTGCATTCATTTAACATGGTAGGTATAGAGACTTCCAATTCCCTTAAATCTGGATGTTTCCTATATTCTTTTTTTTTTTTTTTTTCACTCTCTCAGAGTTCTTTTGTAATTAAAAAAAAAGTCAATATAATCAAACTTTCGCATCATTTTTAAGTCAGATCTATCAACAGCCAAACAAATCAAGATAAAAATAAAAATAAACGTTCTTTTTTTTATGATCTCGCTCCGCCAAATGCGATTTGGACGCCAAATTTTCCTTTCCCTTCTCGTACTAAGGGAATAGAGGGGAGAGAGCAGCAAGATTTGGCAAAGCGGTAGCTTGATAGATGAGGAGACACATTGAGTTGACGCTCTGCGATATTGCCGTTCTGCCGGTGAGGTCAATACCATTGTTGCACCCCCCCCCCCCTCAACCTGCCAAATATTTGGCTTCGCTGCTGTTTCGCTTACCTTTTCGTTCTCTTTTCACACATACCAATTTTTATTTTTATTATTATTCCTTTTTTTTTTAATATGAGTTTTGTATGTGAGCGAAGAGCTGAAAAAAAACCTAAATAATAAACGGAAAAGAAAATGCGATAAAAGTGTCTCGAGTTTTGGTTTTACTTTCGAAAACAATCTGTTAGCACGGTGAACAGAGTTAGAATGCAGTCACCTTTTTTTTTATTATTATTATTTCAATTCTTATTTTATTTTTTTATGTGATGCATGCTACAGAAAGTTACAAAAAAGAAAATGCGATTTGTCGTTTATGTAATTGCAGTTTGAAGAGTATATGATGTTTTGTTTTTGTAATTTTCTTTTTTATATATAATAGTTTGGATACATTAAAAGTCAGAAATAGATCATTGCTTTTTTTATTTACTAAATAAAAAATAGTGCTAAATTGATAGATTTTGGTTTAGTAATATTACTACTAATAATAAATGAGAAACAAATCGGGATTAAATTGTCTCGAGCTTTAGTCGTGCTTTCAAAAACAATCTGTTAACACCGTAAACATAGTTGAGTAAATTGAAGTAGGGGAGACTGGGATACAATGGACCACGGGGTACAGAGGTCCAGCCCCTATTTTTCATATTATTTCTGTTTTTGAATGCTTCATATTTTGGTACATACATGGCAGCCCTGCAGTAGTGAATAAAAATTTAAAACCATGTGCATAGCTGCCATTTTAGGCATTTTATTCTTGATAGTTGATTGGAGACTAGTTGATTGGAGTAAAAGTAAATATTTTCAATGAAACATATACTATTTTATACATTAAAGATTTGTAATTTGGAAGACATTGCTGAGCACAATAAAAAAATAAGACAATGTATTACTACATTTATTGTAAGTAAAATAATTGAATATGAAACTTCTTTTTTTTTAATCAATTTTTTGTCAAAGTCACATATGGAGTACAATGGACCACCAGAAACCGGGGTACAATGGACCATGGTCCATTATACCCCAGTCGTGTATTCTGTGATTTTTAAAATTATAAATTATGTGTGAAATTAAGAATTAATAAATTATTTTATTTTTTGTATGTAAAAAAACTAATGCCCGCTGAATGAACACTGAATGCCCGCAATATATTTCAAAAGAAAAATGTATCAGAAAGTTTGAGTGATTCTGAGAATATTTCTGTTTAATAGTGATACAGGATTCAGTGATGATAAAATTTCACAGAATGATGTTAATTTTAGTAGTAAAATAAAAGTTTTTAGTAACATTTTGGTTAAATTTTTGACCAAAAAGAAAACCATAGATTCATTTTGTTGATTTAGTAATAGAAAAAAAATGATTATGATTCTGTTTTTGTGAGATTCATGTGCTGAAAATCAAACAAAAATGTATTTATGTTTTCCAATACTGCTGATGAATCTCTTGTAAATGTTTACGATATTGTAATGATTCTTCCAGATTCTAATGTTTCATTAGAAAGCAGCAAGCTTTCAGTGATACAAATATCTTTTGATGTATCATTTGCTATCGTATATCAATGAAGTTAAGACATATGAATAAACAAATTATGATATATTTATGCTTCTTATTATTAAAAAGTGTGCTATACTCATACATTTTTTCAGAATTACATTGATCCATAGAGCCCGGCCATGGGGTACAATGGTCCATTTTATCACTGTCTATTTAAAAGTATATATTAAAAAAAGTATACATAATTGTTATTTTTGTGTGTATGTAATCTAAACTATAATATATAGATAACATGTATGTTCGTGAGTTTTTTTTTTTTATGAATATTTTAAGAGTAAACAGTCAGAATTACTAAAAGTGGTCCATTGTACCCCAGTCTCCCCTAATATTTATTTTTTTTATATATATTTATTAATTAAATTTTATTTTATTTATTTAATAATTTATTTGTTAAAATTTATTTTATTTATTTATATATCTATCTGTATTTAATTTTTATTTATTCATTTTATGTGATACATACTACTGTTACAAGAAAGAAAATAAGATTTGTTATTTTACGTAATTGCAGTTTGAGAAGAACGTGATGTTTTGTTTTTGTAATCTTCTTTTTTGTATATAATGATCAACAAGATGCGTTATAACTCACAAATTATATTAATATTTTTCTTTATTTAGTAAATAAAAAATAGTGTAAAATTAATAACACTTTGATTTAGTATTATTTCTAATAATAATACCGAAGTTAATTCGGTAAAATTGTATATTTTCAACTGTGCATATTTATTATTTTGAAGTGTCTGTTAAACCTATTGATTTATGAGTAGTGTCAGGTTCCTAGAAGACATCTGCCCTGAATTAGAAAGGAATGATATTTCCTCATCTGAATATTTTTATGTATTGTTAGTTGTGTATCCGTGAAGCTTTCGAAATACCTTTCTTTCTTTTCTTATAATGACAAATGACAGGTGGTTATCCAGGCGCAGGTGTGCGGATGACGCACTCGTTGCTGAATGAAAGTGATGACCACGGGGCATGGCTCAGCTGTCATTTAGTATTGAAGTGATGTGTAAACAGTAGATGTCATGACTCAAGGTTGGTATGCGGAATTGAACCAATGGAGGAACTCTAAGAGGCCCTGCTGGGGGAAGGAAGATCTCTGACAAGGTCAACTCTGGAAGGAGAGGTTGGACAGTTCTCGCTTGGCGTTGAGACCGATAGGTCGCTCAGGATTTGTGGTCCTGTTGGATAGTGTATATTTTGAGCGTGGGACAAGGCGTCCCGGTGGATAGTGTTATAGGCCGAGAAGTGAGGCCTAATACCCTTGTGTATTGAGATTCTGCAGTAATCTCTGATAAAGCGTATCGAACGTGCGTTGAGTGTGAGGAAGAAAGTGTAAGTTGAACGGTACACAACCAACGTTTAGTGTAGTTAATTTAATGTTGAACCGGATCATCTATATCCGAGTTGTAATTGTAGATAGTTGTAAATATTGTTTCTTGTGTACACACCTATATCTTAAATAAACTGTTAATTCAGTTCATTAACAGCGTCAGTGTTATTTTACCCAATCCTCACAGCAGGTGACCGATATCACCCATTAATATCGGTGGTGGCAGCTTAAACTACCTAGGACATTCTTCTAAGTTTGGTGGACTGAGAGGAGCGTCCGACAAGTAGTAAAAGAAAAACAGGGTTTATGAAACTCCCAGATAAAAGGTTGGTAGGAAAAAGAACGTACTATTATAAAATGGTTATAATTTGTAAACTATCTATTAATTAATGATGCCTGACAGCAATTGTTTTTATAAAAAAAATAAAATAAAAAAGGAGTGATAATGTTTATCATATCTGAACTATTTTACAGGTCCTTGCTAAAGTAGTTTATCTCATATATCTTTGCACTTGAATTCGGACTCACTTTGAAAGGAGTCAAGGACGCATCTTAAAATATTTTTTATTTATTGAGTTAAAATTTTAATTTTTTTTGTGAAGATTAACCATGACATTTGAAAACAAAACCACGTGGATAAAACTTCTCATAATTTTTTATTAAAAAATAAAATTTATTAGAAAAAATTGGGATAGTTTAAAATACTTACAACTCCAAATATTATTTATAAAATTTCAATTTTTTTTTCATTAAAAAGATATTTTCAAAAATATATGTTTTTTTTTTTTTTTTTTTTTTTTTTTTTTTTTTTTCAAATTTGCTGACTGAAAATTAAAGTAAAACAATTTGTAAAAAATTGAACTTTACAGATTGAATTGCGTACGTGGGAGCTCATCATTGTACTATTTCTCAGATAGTTTGGGTCACCCAAGTTGAGATTTTCGTTGACAAGAGAACACTTTGGTTTAGACAGCAAATATCTTTCTCGCAATTTGTCAAAAGATGCCGCGGAATGCTTTTATGCTGAAGTATGACAGGTGTTAGTTTTTCTCACGGTAGTTTGTATATGACCTCAGCATTTTCAGGTAACCAATTCTTGAAGACTTTAAGGCTGACATCATGTGTAAGTTTTCTGATAGGTCCTACAAGGTCCCTCCCTAAAAGAGTTGTTTTCAAGGGAGGACACGAAAGGGCAGGAGAGAGTTGGTGTGGAGAAGCCTGGGACTAAACAGGCAGTCCAGTGAGAATTCTGGAGAAAGAATCTCCTCGTACAGTGAAGAGGGAAAGCGTGAAAATTCGTCGAGGTCCACGGAGACTCTTGTACATAGGATCAAGTAAAGTTGCGAATCTATAGACCTGTAAGACTACAATTTGACTCTATTAGAAACTTTCTGTGTTCCGGGAACACTCGCACAAGACTCAGAACCCACTACTAAAAAAAAATGCGCAACTGACTAATTTATAATTTAAATAAGACTTTTTTTGTAAATAAATATTATTTAATCATTTAGATTGGTTCAGTGGGTGAATTTCTTCTCATACGCTACCGGACTAATCCTTTAGTCCGAGAGGAATTCGCAACAAATTAAAAAAAAAAAAAAAAAAAAAAAAAAAAAAAAAAAAAAACATGAACGAGAAATGGTGAAAAAAAAACCCCATCATGAAGAAAAACGTATTTCACAAGAAATCGTTTCCATGACAATCATTGCTTAAAAGCTAGATTTACAAAACAAATCAAAACGAAAAAAATAATATTTCCTTTTCCAATTAAAATAGAAACATGATTAAAACATCATTTTAAACAGAAAAAGGAAAAAAAATAGAAAAAGAAAAGCCTTTAAACTGAATACGCTTTTTTTTTTTTTTTTTTTTTTTTTTTTTTTAAATTATTAGAATAATTTATTATTTTAAGTTCCAACTGGAGTGTCTGCGAAACCTGGCGATTTGTGAGTAGTGAAAAACAAACTATGTTTATATAACATCCAGGAAATAGGCAGAGTACAAAAAGATAATTTAATATTATAACGTGTTTATTATTTTCTAACTATTTAGTAAATGTCTGACAAACAAAACAAAAATAAAATGGAACTAACACCGTGCAATCGTAATTGCACTATTTGCAATTCTTGTAAAACTAGTTTCCCCTATGTATATTTGAGCTTGTTTAAGCGGTTTCCTATCTCCCCTCCCTTCACATTTTTTATTAACCCTTTGCTCCCCAGTGGTTTAGGTCTTAAACCACCGATCTTTAATTCGTATATTTCAGTTCCCACCAGAAAATTAAAACAACAATATTTGCTTTAATCAATAACAGAACATTCCATATTTAAATAAAACGAAATTAGCCATTGAATTTTTCTGGTGTGAAATGAACTACATAATTTCTAGAACGTGTTCTGGCATGGGAATTAAAGGGTTAACTATAAATCGATTATAAAAATACACGGAAACTTTGTAAAAAATTATTATGCACTATTTTAATAAAATTATGAAAATTAAGTAAAAAATTCGTTATGCTCATATAGCCTTTAAAATTTAAAATTATAAAAACAGAAACATAAATTAATTGAAAGATTTTTTAATTGCTTTATTTAACATGCATATATTTAAAACTATTTATTACTAAAATGCAAAATTGTTTAAAATATAGTTTAAAATATTTCCTTGCTGTTTAAAAACCATTTAAAATTTTAAAATTCATTTTATTTTACAAAAATTCTTCATCTAATTATTGAAATTTTTACAACAAAAATTTCCATTTACAATAAAAATCCAATTTACAATAGGAAATATTGAAAGATTTTTTAATTTCTCTATTTAACATATGTAAAATTATTTAGCACTAAATACAAAATTATTAAAAATACAGCATATCCTTACTGTTTAAAAACTATTTAAAATTTTAAAATGTTTTTTATTTTACGAAAATTTTTCATATAATTATTAAATGCTTTTACAATAGAAATTTTAACAATATAAATAAACTTAACTTAGAAACCAACATACGAGTAGTTCTGACTTACATTATTATCTATTCAGCACACTCAACTTTCAAACTTTTCCTTGAGCAAGTCTTTTTCATTAATTAGACTAATATTTATTATCTTAAGAGCTAGGGTCTTTGGAGTGACTGCGAAACCTGAAGATTTTTGACTGGTAGAAGACAAACAAAGTTTATGAAACTCCAGGTAAAAGGGCGGAGCGAAAAAAGAACATAGTATTTTAAAGTGCTTATTTTCTTGGAAGGGATTTGTTTATGTTTTTAAAATTTTCCCCGGAATGTAATTAACGAATATTTTAATAAGCGCTGGAGTATGATGGATTACTCGTTGATCATTTTGTATTAGTTTTTTGAAGAGGTTGTTAAAACTTAATTTATTTTGAAAGGTGCTGAAATTTAAGGATAATTCGAATGAAAATTTATCTCATACGCTATTGTCTGTGTTTTAAACGCATTTTCAAGTGCTTATTTTTAATCAATGTTGTTAATTTTTCACAATGACTTTATAATGGTAATCAGATGACAGATTTGTTACAATTAATATAAGTTGGCATTAAGCGCATATTTTGCTCTAATCTGTATTTTTATCTAATCAAATTATTATCTGCTTTTTCTTTTTTATATGTGGTTCTCTATTTAACTAGTATTTGCTATTTTTTAAGTCAAAAAATAAATAAATAAAATAAAGTAAAGTAACATTTTGTACAGTAAAACCCCGACAATTCGGATTAATTGCGACCAGATCCAATCCGCATCATCAAAAATGTGGATTATCTGGAGAATTATAAAAAAAATGAAATAAAATAAATCATACTTATAGAAAATCACTTTTATGTTAAACTTAATGAATATTTACAGAAAGTAAAAATGTTTACTTTGTAATAAAAAAAGTTTGTAATTTTCTGCTGTGCCAGTTTTCTATACCTTTTGCGAGTCGTACGGTCACGCATCCGCTTGAACATAAGTAGTTCGTTGGGTGTTGTCTCCACGTTCAAAATAAACCATTAATTGTTATAGATTTCAGAAAAAGTTTTTTTCATTCAGAATATGATGATGAAACAACTTTATATTATGGAAATTAGCCAATCCCTTCTCAAACTTGAAAGAAAAAATTGACAAAACCGATCCGGATTAACGGGGTCCGAATTAGCGGGGTTCTACTGTACATGCATACAGTAGCATTTATAAATTAATTTAATGAAGATATTTAAACATTTCAAGTCATAATTTTTAATTTTAATTATCAAGCTATACTTACAGAATTCATACTTTTTTTTTTTTTTTTTTTTTTTTTTTTTTTTTTTTTTTTTATAGAATACCTCTTTATAGTTTAGTATAATTCCATAAAATAAAACTTTATCGTTTATGTTTTTTCGAATATATGTTAATAGAAAATGAGAACTTATTTTCTGTCATATGAATTTTATTTTAAAATATAAATACACTATCGCGACAGCCTTTTTTACAGATAGTTATTGTTTGATCCAAATTATTAATAGTTTGTGAGGACAAAACGTTATTGAGATTACTTTGTAATTTTATTGCAGAAAGAGAAATAAGAAGAACTAATGGAAGAAAAACATAAATACAGAAGAATAACAACAAGAGCAATAATAATAATAATAATAATAATAATAATAATAAAAAAAAGAGAGAAATTATTTTTCAGAATGCACAGAAAAAATGGGTGTTAAAAATTAAATAAAAAATACTCAATTTTAAGTACTTCACATACTCAAAATAGCTCCGATCCATAAATGTACTCAAAATTAAAAAATACATGTACTTGTTTTTGATTCCATGGTTGTTTTCAATTATGAATCGTTATTGATCCCTCCTCTTCCTCTGAACATACAACTTAAAGTAAAAATGAGCTGAAATTTATTTTTCATTCAAAATTATTAATAAGAAATGTTTGATTGATTTCTTTATTAAGAAAATTGGTCAAAATTATTATCAAGATGATATCCGAATCGAATAGTTTTATAACAAGTAGCATTATTTGCAAGCTATTTAAAAATACTGTGCATAATTAAATATTTACATTGATAAATATCTTTTATACCGCTATAAGTGAAATAAACCATCACAGGTTACAAAATTATCATTTTGTTTGTGTTTGATTAAAGATGATTATTATTACAATCGTATTTTGTTAAAGAGAATATACGCTAATGAAAAGTTTCCATTGAATACAAAGATTTCGTTATAAACATACAGAGGTGACAAGTTTTAATGAAAGTTACCAGTAACCAACGTTCAGGGGGAAGGGGGGATTAAACTAAAATTTTCAAATGTCAGTTCATTTACTTTCTCCGTGGCTTCTTGACGAAATTCGCTCTTTTTAGCAATCTTTTCACAAAATCTGCACATTTTTTGAAATCCTTTGACGAAATGCGCGTTTTTTACGATTTTTTTTGACGAAATTTTGCATTTTCCGCAATTTTTTGATTAGATTCGTGCCTTTTTTTCACGATCTTCTGTCTAAATTCTCGCTTTTACACGAACCTTTTTCAAAAATTCGTATTTTTACGCAAAACTTGGATGAAACTCGCAATTTTTACACGATCTTTTAAACTAATTTCATAGCGATTTTTTTGACTAAATTTGCATTTTTTTCACGATTTTTTGACGAAATTTGCAGGGTTTTTTACATGATTTTTTGACGAAATTTCGTGTTTTTTTTTTTCGTGATTCTATATCAAAATTCGCGTTTTTTCAAGCTATCTTTTGTCAAAATTCGTGCTTTTTTTCACCGTAATTTTTATTCGATACCCGTAACGTTATAACTTTTGTTGTGTATCCGTAATAATTACGGATAAATCGTAATACTTGCCACCTCTGATGATAGCATGCACTAAAGTTTATTTCACCTGGAGATTTACACTGGTAATTTTCGACTTTATAACATATTTCAACGTTTGTTATAATTTCAATAAATAGATGATTCATTTACGATATCATTGCACAAATAATTCATCGGAAAAATTCAAGGCAATTGATGATCAAAGTTTCTTTAAAAAGAAAATTTGCCATAGAAAAACATGATTTAGAGTTTTTCACCTTATGAGCGGTAAATTAACACAACTTTTATTAAACTATTTTTTTTGTGCCAAATACAATCGTTTCTTGGCGGGGTGAGGTGGGAATTTTTCTCCTGATCATTTATAAAGATCCGAAAATAAATTAAAACAACCTCACAGCCATGCGTCAAGTATGAGAAATGCCATAAATATCCCTCCAAAGTCGCGAGAAACTGCTAGACAAAATCACAACTTTCATATTTCTGATCCTAGCAACTAATATACACCTTAATCTACTTTATCTGTCAACTCCACCTCGCTCTATTAAATCCATTCTTCAGTAGCGTTCATTGCCCAGTAAAGCAAAACCATCTATCGGTCACAATTCTCAAAGCGCTTTGCCCATCAAAAGAAATCAATTGGTCAGTTCCGTTTCCGTTCTCCGTTGCCAAGGTTACCAGGCCATCTGGAAGATCTCTATAAAAGGCTAACGGTTCACCCTCTTTCTTTGGACAAAGGGGGGTAAGGTGAGCCCCTTCCGCCCTTCTCTCTCCCCCCAATTCGTACCTGGGGGTAACACCTGGAGCCTGCGCCCCTAGAGTCCATCAATCGACCAGGGACCAGTCGAGCTGGATGCAGAATGGACATCTGTCGCATCTAGGAGAGATTTGATTTCGGGAATTGGCGAAAGTGAGGTGATGTGGAAGGATGAAATGTCAAAGGTTTTACAATCTGATGTCCGAATAAGGACCTGAGGACATATCACTTCTGTCTGTCTTTTTAAAATGGAATTTAATATGATTCCGAATATTCTAAAGGACAATAAGATTTTAAAAAGGAAAAAAAAAAAAAAATCAGTTTTTAAAAGAAGTGAAAGAGATTTGATTTGCAAAATCAAACTAAAAAGAATCATTTCGAAAACTCACGTACATTATTTTAAAAATGTACGTGTGTAAATATATATATATATATATATATATTCTAAAGTTGCAAATTTATTTTCTACAGTTTGACTGCAAAATACGTAAAAAAAGTGAAACATTTTTAATATTGTTATTTTAAATATTTTAATCCTACTTTCATATAATTAATTTCTTTTTTTAGTTCTATAAAATATTTTGTGTTTAATTATCTTAACCGGGGCTATTTAAAAATACTCTCCGAAATTCAGTATGCTTACAGAAACTTAAAATATCGAGATAATAATTTCACGTTAATGGCGGATCCAAGAAAAATTTACAGGTGTCATGACCTTTCGCCCCACTGAGTGAAGAAATTTTCTAAAGCAGATTAAAAAAAATGAAATGTATATTAAATTGTTTCAAATTTACTTCTTGCTTAACAATGAGAATTTTTCTGACTCTTTAAAGCTCTACTTAAATTCAAACGAGTAATTTCTGACACATGCAGGAAGTCATTTTGAATTTTCACATGCAAAACGTTTGTAAATGCACTTATTCAGAACAAATATAATTGATTAGCGTTTTCCCGTTCTCTATAAATTCAAAATATCTTTCGGGAAATCTACGTAAAATGTGTGGATTTAATCTGAATTTCAGGTCGCAACAGTCAATTTCTCCGTCATAACGGTTTTTTCCAACTGTCAAGTTTAAAAAATGGCTTAAAATGTTCAATTTTTGAACGATTCTTAGTTTTCATGAGAAAATGGAAAATTCTTCAATTTCTTGGTATTTAATAAAGTTATTTATAATATCTAATAATTTATTATTATTATTATTTGTATTCACGGATGAGAACGACTTACCAAAGGTATTTAAAAGATAGCCATTTATTATGTGAACAGCATTCAATATAAAAGATTGCTTGTTAAGTGATATGACACCCCCCCCCCCTTACACACATACACACACACACACACACACAAAAAAAAAAAAAAAAAAAATAGCAGCCATGACTCTTCTATAATTGGAAAGCTGGATCCTCCTTTGTTTCACGTTCACTTACAATCAAATAAAATGTTATTAATTTAATATTATTTGTTATCTGTCAAAGAAATAAGAGAAAAAATGCGAATATCTCCATTGTTGCTAAAATTTATTACTAAAATTTAAAATGTATTACATGAATATAATATACCAAGAAAAAAGTGCATTTACTCGCCTCGGATATAGGTAATTTATGATACTGGAATATTGGAGCATCCATTCGTTACTCTTGTGACCATTAGAGCACTTCTTAATAAATAATTCCGATTATTAGGTACATTCATAACTTTGTCAATAAGTAACACCTATGGTCGTCGTTCAGTTCGTCCGTCACGTCTGTTTCTCCATCTCCATCCTTATATAACAGAAGAAAAACTGCCCAACTGAATCATTTGACATTTAAAATATACAATTATTGCATAATTTTGTCGTGTCATTTCAAATTTTATGAAAATCGGATGTATAGTTTAATTACAGGAAAAATTAAAAAGTATTCCGTTACGTTACGGCCAATAGCAAAAAATGATTTCATAATATTGCACTTTTTCAAACATAATAAAATTGATAGGCATCTATGAAGTATATACTAAAATATACTTCCTGTACAATCTGTGGTGCAAAAGAATGTTTCTTATTAATTTACAGGGCCAGACAGAAGTATTTCATCACATAATGGTTTAGAGGGAAACATTGTTTGGAGTGCGTTTTAATTATATTAAACTATTTGAAATTTTATGACAATGATAAACGTTGCTGAGATTTACTAGAAGTTACTTCCTGTATACAATGGAAATCAGATATTATTTACAGGGACACATAAAAGATTTCGGCTACTATACTGTATCCGAAGTACTGTATGCAAACCAAAATCTGGATATATTTAAAATTTCATTATAATACGAAGGCAACTCATTTGTCAAGCTTCCCATGCAATTTTCTATTTGTTTTATTACAAAATATAATTCAGATAAAAATTGATATAACCAACTAAATCTAACTGTATTTTAGCCAGGCAACATACATATAGTTTGTTACTCGTGTAACACTCAGGTCTCAAGTGTTCATTTCTGGATAAAAAAATTTTATTTATTATATAGGCAAGCAAAATGTTTTCTATTAGGAATGATATATTATATGTGGGTGGAGCACAAGGGTATTGAACTGGTTTTATAATTTTTTATCTTACTTATATTTTGTAATAAAATATTTAGATGAATTTATGAAAATGTGCTTTAGCATTCACTATGAGTTATAGCGCACGTTCCCAAGTTGCAATGTATGTCTAATGTATTTTTTTTTTGCAAAAAAATTTTGTACCTCCCGTCCTCACCACACCCCCCTCCTTTGTCTCACACGTCATAAATATTGTTTAAAAAATCTCAGTAATTTAAGGTGAAATCTTTATACAGGATATGTATGCAACCATTTTAGATTGTTGGTTTATTTTGATCATCAAACTCGCATCAAAGTTTTTGGTAAAGCTACTAAGAATGTTTTAGGAAACTGGGATGCCTGGAGCTTTTTACATAACTGGCTATCCGGGTTACAGATATAAAAAAAATCAATTATTATTGTTATTATTATTATTATTATTATTCAGCTACAGCTTTCTCCAGCTTTACAAAAATTACTACTAATTTTGTAGATTTACATCTTTTTTTGTATAGTATATAGATAAAATAAAATAAAGTATTCAATAAGCAATACAGATTTCTTTAAATTTACATCTGTAGAATTACAGATTTTATTTTGCCGTGTAATCATTATAAATGTTCCAAAATACTGCAAGTGTTATCAATGCAAAGCTTTTATTTAAAAAAAAAAAAAAAAAAAAAAAAAAAAAAAATGGGGGGGGGGGGCAACTGTGAAAAAATATTAACGTAAACATCGCACCATCAGCAAGGCAATATAAAACAGTTAAGAGTTATAACATAGTAAAATTAAATTTGAGTCACTTAATTATTTTTGAAGATTTGACGGAGTTAGAGAGACTAAAAATCTATAAATAAAATAGTTCATAAAAGATATAGCAATTGCGATGAAAATTACAACCATTGAATTTTAACTAATTCAACTTCCTGGCTTGTTAAAAGAGCATAGCACTAACTTATAAAAGGACAGTTGGAACTCTTCGCGAAATGCTTTGTAGTTCTAAAATGGAATTAGAACGCGATTGAGTTAAAAGAGGATTAAAAGAATATCGAATTAGGACGTGACCGAGTTAGGAAAAGGTTTTTGTTATTGAGCACTTCGCCTGGACGATTGGTAAAAGCGATAAAACAGTACAATGCTCGGGAATCTCATTAAGTGTAGACTCAATTTGAGAAGCGTAAACTGAAGAAAAGAAATCAAGAAGCAAGAAGAATGATGCCAACTTCACGATGTAATATTAAGTTACAAATAGTTTCGTTTTTCACTCCTGGATTTACTTAAAAGACGAAACTGTTGAAATGAAATAAACGAAGTCGATAAAATTAATGTATAGTGTGTGATTAACCGCATGCAACTAAGTACTTGTGTTTGAAACAATGTTTCAATTGCGCATTTTTTTATATTTCACATAGATTTTCTGGAGATTTTACAATAGGTAATACTTAAAAAACAAAACGGAAAAGACAAAACTTTGTTTAAAAAAAAAATAATAATAAGACTGCTCTCAACTGCTTTGTTCAACAAGCGCGTAACGTTTTGACACATTTACAAATTCATTTTTTAACGGAAAGATATAAAATTGGAAGGCATGACTATATGGAAGCGATTTGGAATCGAACTTTATTTTACATTTTTTTTATCAATAAATTACCTATTGAGGTAGAAGTGATTGTAATCATGTGATAAACACGTTTTTTTTTTTTTTTTTTTTTTTTTTTTTTTTTACCCTTGTTTGAGTGGTTATTCTTCTTTCATGCAAAAATTCGGTTCAAACGGCCACGTTGACACTATTTTCTGAAGGATACAATTTATTGCGTTTGTAAAAAAAAAAAATAGGAAAATCAGTGCGATTAGGTAGTTTCTGAACAACAACACCTGCTAGTTTCATGCATTTCCGAACAAAACTAAATCAAAAAACTTATGTCATGAAGTTCGGTCATTCCATGATAACTTACGTTACATTTAGAACAATTTACTGAAGTAATTTTAGTAATATAACACTAAAGAGTATTCAAATGTAAAATTAACGTGATTTGTGAATGAAAACTATCTAAGGGTCAATTTGGATGAAAATTAATTTAAAAATGATAATGAAAATTACATTTTATGTGATAACTTGCATTCCTTTTTCAGTAATGGCAGTTATCATAGCAAATAAAACTACCAAAACTAAAGAAATACTATTAAAATTAGATAATTTTAATCTAAATTGGGCTTTGAATAAGTTTAATTAGCAAGCCATGGCAATTTTCCATTTTGAATAGTTAGTTTTGTGTGTGTTATATTACTAAAATTACTGAAAATAGTTCAAAATGTAACGTAACTTATTATGGAATAACCCAGTTGCCTTTTTTTATTTTAGAAGACGAAATTTTTATTAGATGATTACTCATTACCTAATCAAAGATCAATCCAGGGAAATTTGAAGCCTATTTAGAGCCGCTTCAGAAAAATCTATTTAATAAAACAGCCCACTATCCCAAATACCTCTTAATAAAACATACCCCTTTACAAAATTCCAAAAAAAAAAAAAAAAAAAAAATCTTTTACAAAATTTTTCTTAATTGATATGGAACTCCTTCACAAAATTCCATTCAATACTTGTATGAACATACTCTTCGTAATTATTTTATTTTGATAGGTTTTAAAATGAGTAATTGGCAAATAAAACAAGTTCACCAGAAAGGAAAACTTTAGCAGAAAGACTTACAGAAATAATTATTAATAAATATCTCGTTCGAATTTGTGTAATTGGATTTCACCTTAAAATAAATAAATAATTTAAAAAAAGACTGCATTGATTTTTGCTAATATGCTTATAAAAAAGGGGGGGGGGGGTTAACATAAAAAAGAAGGCATCACATATACAAAGATAATACCTTTTTAAAGCCGTCTCATTAAATTTTAAGGTATCCTATTAACATTAAAATTTTAAATGGGAGGGAGGAATTTTCAAATTTGCTCATTTTCTTAAAAATACTTCCGGGCCTTTTTTTTATAGGTCGGCATCATTAATGTAAAAGCAGACTGACAAGGACAAACATGAAACTCGAAGTCGTTAAATAATGTTGAAAAGTGTATGCAGTGCATAGCTGTACGAAAAATGTGTACATGAACGCAAAGAGAAGTGATTATAGGTAAAATTATACAGAAATTCGTTAAAATTTTTTCATCTTATCCTTAACAATTTTGTATCATGAAAAGCAAATAATAATAACGAAAGACGAAAATGACTCATTATCAGGCTTTTCGAAGACACAGAAAAAAGAAAAAAAAAAAATTGCTAAATGATTCATAAAAATTCCTTGAATTCTATTTCTGTGTCGTTCACAACTTTTTGCTTTACACATTCATTAAAAAAAGCCCACCAAACTTTCTAAAATTAATTCAATGAAACATGGCGTACATTTTATTATCAAATAATATCAATAATTCATCATTACCGTTATATGTACTAACCAAAGTATTTAGATACGAATCTCTCTTGGTGACGTCTAATGGTCACAGCGATGCATTTAAGAGGACTGGAATATATTTATTTAAAAATATATCTATGGAATGAATTCTTTTCTTTTTTTCGGGACTTAGTTATGAAACGGTCTGCAAATATCCAGCAAGAAAAGTTTCCAATTTCTTCGATTGCACAGAGGCACATTCGTTAGCGATATCATCGTTAAATGTGCTCTATAAAAGCTCTCAAGCTGTAAAAAGCGACGTTAAAAGAAATAACAGTAAAAGAAGAAGAAAAAACATTGAGACTTTTAATAAAAGCGATACGGATGGGAAAGAAAAAAAAAACTTTATGAAACGCATTTGAAAACGTTATCATTTCCTAGCAAAATAAATGGTCATAAAGGTAGAAACGCTGCAAGAAATAAAAATAATAATAATAATAAAAAATGTATATAATAATAATCTCTTCTATGTTCCTTTAGCTACTTTCTCCTTTATCTGGGCTGTTTGAGTCGAAACGGGCGAAAAGAAATAAATTACGTAGAACACCAATTATGGACGGGGGACGTCTTCTGAAATTTTTCAGACTTTAAATCATTTTTATGTAATCATTATTAGCAGGAGTACGACTTAATATTTTATTTATACAGATGCCTTTTTGAAGGAAGGGTAGCTGGAAATGATAGTAGATTGCAGCTAGTGGCACAAATTGGATAGAGTTATGCATGCTAAAAGTTTTATTTTTACTTTTTTTTCTGGTATTAATGTTCCCCCCCCCCTTTTTTTTTTCTTTCAGAAATCAGGTAATGGGGTGACAGATTCCGAAATGGTGGGTTCAGAATTTAATGAATGTGTTGCTTAGAAAAAGATATTTCTAAAGCTCCTTCTCTCTAGCTCCTTTTAAAACTGCTGCGAAGAAAGAAAGTTATAATAGAAATAAACAGATACATGAATTACGAATATTCGAAATTAGCCCGAAAATAACTTATTTACTCCGATTTTTACGTCTTGTAATTCTGAATATATTCAATTATTTTCGCAAGTTCTTTGACAGAAGAATCCTGTAAGTTTAGCTGAAACCGAGACACTTTTTTATTAACAATTTTAAGTACGTAAAAATTAAAAGGGAATTGAAAGGTTTTATTTAAATTTATAAGCTTTAATAATTTTCATTGCTTTTAGCATTTAATAATAATAATTTTACCATGCTAAAAATAAAACTGTTGATCAGCATTTTAAAGATATTTATTATGTGAAAGTAAAAATGACTAGATATATGTATGCTAGTAGTATACTAGATATATATACTAGATATATAATATACTATATAGTATACTAGATATGAATAAGATAAATAAAATTAGTAGAATAAGCAATACATAACAAAAGAAATATTATGGTTCATTTCAACAACGTATTCCAATATTAGAAAACTTTGAAACACTATAAGGTGATAGCAAAATATAACGCATTGAAAGCTTGGATAAAGATACAGAAAAAAAAAAAAAATACAAATGAAACACAGGAGAAACATTAAGTACAGGAGTAAAAAATTAAGACCGTCTATTATAATGCTTCTGTGTAAACCTGAATTCTAACTGAAGAACGCATTCAAAATTTCGTAAAAATCTAAACTATTTTTAAGCTATTGCATAGCTTTTATCGCGGGCTTTGAGCGCGGTGACCGAATCCAAAAATTCCGTAACGCGAAAAATCCTAACACATCCGTAACGAAAAAACCTAACACTCGGCTAACGTCGTTTCCGTTCGGAAAACTTCGGGACGGTATCCTTCGGTAGACTTCGGCAGACATTGACGTGGTATTTTTCAGATATTAGGATATCAAGTCTCAAACTTATGTTTCTTATGATCTAATTTTCATAGCAAGGCCAAATTTTGTTTGGTAATTTATTATGAGACAGTGTTTATTTTGGTGGTCTTATTTATTTTGGGGACAGGAGACCCCCCACCGTGAGAGTCGAAAAATTTAAAATGCTTATAACTCGCGATCTAATTTTCGTAGCGCGGCCAAATTTTGTTTGGTAATATATTATGAGACAGTGTTAATTTTTGGGGACATTAGACCCCCCACGGTGAGGGTCGAAAAATTTAAAATGCTTATAACTCGCGATCTAATTTTCGTAGCGCGGCCAAACTTGTTTGGTAATTTATTATGAGACAGTGTTAATTTTTGGTGACAGGAGACCCCACACGGTGAGAATCAAAAAATTTAAAATGCTCATAAGTCGCGATCTAATTTTCGTAGCGTGGCCAAATTTTGTTTGGTAATTTATTATGAGATATTGTTAATTGTTGGTGACAGAAGACACCCCACGGTGAGGGTCGAAAAATTAAAAATGCTTATAACTCGCGATCTAATTTTGGTAGCTTGGCAAAATATTGTTTGGTAATTTATTATAAGACAATGTTAACTTTTGGTGACAAGAGACCCCCCACGGTGAGGGTCGAAAAATTTTAAACGCTTATAACTCGCGATCTAATTTTTTTCGCGCGACCAAATTATGTTTGGTAATTTATTATGAGGCAGTGTTAATTTTTGGGGACATTAGAACCCCCACGGTGAGGGTCGAAAATTTTAAAATGCTTATAACTCACGATCTAATTTTCGTAGCTCGGCCAAATTGTGTTTGGTAATTTAATATGATACTGTTAATTTTTGGTCACAGGAGACCCCCCCCCCCCCCAAGGTGAGGGTCGAAAAATTTAAAATGCTTATAACTCGCGATCTAATTTTCGTAGCTCGGCTAAATTTTGTTTGGTAATTTATTATGAGACAGCGTTAATTTTTGGTGACAGGAGTCCCCCACGGTGAAGGTAGAAAAACTTAAAATGCTTATAACTCGCGATCAAATTTTCGTAGTGCGGCCAAATTTTGTTTGGTAATTTTTTATGAGACAGTGTTAATTTTTGGTGACAGAAGACCCCCCCACCGTGAGGGTCGAAAATTTTAAAATGCTTATAACTCGCGATCTAATTTTCGTAGCGCGACCAAATTTTGTTTGGTAATTTATTAAGCTATTGCATAGCCATTATCGCGGGCTTTGAGCGCGGCGACCGAATCTAGGAATTCCGTAACGAGAAAAAATCCTAACACTCCGGCTAGCGACGTTTGAGTTTGGCAAACTTCGGCGCGGTATCCTTCGATAGTCTTCAGCAGACATTGACGCGGTATTTTTGCATAAGTTGATAAAAAATGCTATGCACTAGCTTTACCGCGGCAGTCCCCGAGTGCCACACATATTTTTTTTATTTATTTATTTATTTATTTTTTTATTTTTTTATTATTATTAAAGCATTCAAGAAGTGGGGGGAGGACTCGTGTTAAGAAAATGCCAAACTTTCAAATAACTTATTTACACAGACCCTTTTTTTTTTTTTTTTTTTTTTTTTTTTTTTTTTTTCTTTAAGAAGAGTAAATGGAAATGGTATAATAAGTTACAGCTTGGTGTACAAATTAGATATAGAACTAAGCATGGAAATGTTTATTATTATTATTATTATTATTATTATTATTATTATTATTATTATTATTATTATTATTATTCAGTATTAATATTTTTTTCTTTTCTTAAAGAAATCATGTTTAGGACTCATAGATTCCGAAAGAATTTTTTGAAGAAGTTTATACAAAAATATATAGTTTATATAAATGTGTTCCTTAGAAAAAGATATTTCTAAAGCTTTTCTCCCACCTCAAAACTTAAGAACTTTTTTCTAGAAAGAAAATTAGAATAATAACAAACAGATATATGAATTACAAATATTCATGTATTCCTTATTAATCTTTATTTTTAAATCTTGTAATTGTGAATATATTTAATTATAATAGGTTACAGTTTTGATCAGTACATGTTATGTTTTCGTAATTTTTTAACAGTGAGAAGTCTAACTTCTTTCGAAAACAAAAGAATTTCCGTCCCGAAATTCGATTTTAAATGCCAAGTTTAACATTTTCTGTAAAATTTATAGCATTTCAAAAAAAAAAAAAAAAAAAAAGGAAGACACATTTTGATTCTATAGTTTTGGAACAACACCGGCCAGTTTATGCGTTCCAAACAAAAATAAATTAACATGCAAGTCATAAAGTTACCCCATTAGGTTTGAGAACAGTCTTAAGGCCCCTGTCCCTGCCCGCAAAGGCACTCGAATCTAATGCTATTCCTATGGTGAGGTAAATAACTCCAATAACTCTTTCGCATTTTGACATTTTTAATTTTTGTTTCTTTCTATCTTTGCATTGGGTAGCTGAGGTCCTTCTCGATATCGCTCCTTGACTACTTTTTCGATTTTGGCTGCAGATATTTTTTATAAAGTTAGTTTCACTTTCAAAACCGGTTCAGAAAGTGAAACTAACTTTATAAAAAAATATCTGCGATCAAAATTGAAAAAGTAGTCAAAGAGCGATCTTGAGAGGGACTTCAGCTATCCAATGCAAAAAAATTATTTAAAAATGTCAAAATGCGAATGAGTAATTAGAAAAATGCCTCCCCATAGGAAAAGCATTAGCTCGCGAGTGTCTTCGCGGGCAGGGACAGGGGCCTTTTTCAGCAACTCCACATATTCGTTTAGACTGTATAGAATGGAACTTAATAAGTCAAAACCTGTGAAAATAGAATCTGTCTAGAAGGCAGAATTATTATGAATCTATCCAAAATAATACCGTACAAATAAATGTAACCTACTTAGGAAATTTGATTTAGACGGAATATTTCAATTTTTTCAGTACTTTGTTTAGTAAAACCTGTAAAAATGGAATCTGTATATTCAACGGAATCTGGTTTTAAATGTACAACTTTCATAGTATCTACAAAAAGGATAAAGAAATTATTAAAAATATTAAGAAGATTTTTCTTAAAACGTAAATATGTCTGAAAATGAATATTCTTTACTAGGAGGTTTTACTTTATTTAATAAAACACGATTTTACTGTATATACAAAATTTTATACAGTAAACTTTGTGAAAATTGCGACAGACCAAAACGAAATTCCATTTTAGAGTATTGCCGACTGAGCAATCGTATAATTTTTTATACGATTGATCTGATAAATCTACTATGGTTCTGCAATTTTCGAATATATTTCTTTTAATTCTTTTTTCCACGTTTTATTGATATATATTGTTTTACAATTAATGGTATTATGTATATATATTAAAATAATATATATTATATATATTTCATAGTAGATGTTAAATAGTAGTATTGTATAATGGTTATATATATGAGTAGATGTTAGAGTACGGGGGAGGGCGGTGTTGTCTGGGTAATACGCAATAGTTAATTAGTATTTAATAATAATAAAAAAAATTGAGAGTGAGAAATGCATTTGTTAAATTGAAAAAACATATATAATGGATGTTTAATTGACACTAATGAATGGATAATCGTATAGTTACATCAATTAATTCTATAATATAAATTAATTAATTTATATGATTAAATTGTACCTAACTTTTAATAAATTGGAGACCTATAATACTATTTCTAAGTGTATAGGGTAAATATATTAATTATCTATTTTTAAATCATAAATCACCTTATATTAAGATATTGAGTTTAGCTTAGCATAGTCATATTAAATGATTTTGTCTTAAATCTTAATAGGGTAAACTATGGTTTATGGTTTATTTTTTTCTGTTATCACATTACTCCATTTTTAATTTAATTATTGTTATCATGTTGACGTTATTTATTTTTATTTTTTCCCTTTTCATTTTGCTATCCAATTGGTAGTTTTGATGTGACTTGATGTTTTTTGATGTTTTTTCTACATTTGGTTTTGTGTGTGTTGGTAGTCCCAAAATCTTATTTTTTGCTTTTTCATGGCAAATACGAAGATGAAACCACACACTTCATTTGTAGTTCCAAAGTATTTGGGGCCCGAAGATTCTGCTTTGGTTCTACAAATTCCATTTGTATTAATTATTTATTTTTTCCATCCATGTTCAATGTGCTATTAGTTATTTAATTCAATGGTTCATGTATTGTAATACGATTAATGGTTTACATATACATATATATTTTTTCCGGTTTTTTTTTTTTTTTTTTTTTTTTTTTTTTTTTTTTTTAACTATTTTGTTTTCTTAGGTTTTACAGTACATAAATATATACAGGGTGTCCGAAAAGTCTGGAAACGGTCGAATAACTCGAGAAATACAGATGAGATTGAAAAACGAAAATATACATGTTAAATATTTTAAAATAAGCTACTCAGTGATACCAAATTTGACCTTCGCAACCGACCCCCTGCGGGTCAGAGGGGGTCCAACTTTGAAATCTTAAATTATAACCCCCCATTTTTTATTGCAGATTCGGATTCTACGGACAAATATACGCAACTTTTGTATTTGATGTTTATTTCGAATCCTCGTTTATCACGGTATAATTCAGCATATTAAATAGATACATATTTCGGTTTCCCAACCAGGATTTGCCTGATTGGCCAGAATTTTTGACGTCAAATTCCTTGTCTTTTGCAAGAATAGCGTTTCTTGAAAATCACTCGTGGCGATTATTTCGATAATGCTACGCTGTTAAAAATTTGATCCATTTGCTGTAGCGTCACTCCACAGCTTTTATAGAATATCTCTTTTATGACCAATGAGAATGCTCCATAACACAGTAAAGTAACCGTTTTCTATAAAAGCGGTGGAGTGACGCTACAGCAAATAATTAAAAAAAAAAAACATACACCCACATCAGCCGTATTTAGAAACCATTTACTGGATAAAATAAAAATCCAAATAGAAAACTAAATTAATATATTTCAATGAATTTTTGTAGAGAAAAACATTAAAAAAAACCTATACACTGTAAAAAATTTGCTACAGCGTCACTCCACCGCTTTTATAGAAAACGGTTACTTTACTGTGTTATGGAGCATTCTCATTGGTCATAAAAGAGATATTCTATAAAAGCTGTGGAGTGACGCTACTGCAAATGGGTCACATTTTTAACAGTGCAGCATTATCGAAATAATCGCCACGGGTGATTTTCAGGAAATCACTATTCCTGCAAAAGACGAGGAATTTGACGTCAAAATTCTGGCCAATCAGGCAAAACATGGTTGGGAAAACCGAAATATGTATCGATATAATATGCTCAATTACACCGTGATAAACGAGGATTCGAAATAAACATCAAATACAAAAGTTACGTATTTTTGTCCGTAGAATCCGAATCTGCAATAAAAAATGGGGGTTATAATTTAAGATTTCAAAGTTGGACCCCCTCTGACCCCCAGGGGGTCGGTTGCGAAGGTCAAATTTGGTATCACTGAGTAGCTTATTTAAAAATATTTAACACGTATATTTTTGTTTTTCAATCTCTTATGTATTTCTCGAGTTATTCAACCGTTTCCAGACTTTTCGGACACCCTGTATATATTTTGTGCTTTATTATTTTTGTGCTTTTCTTTTTTACTAACGAATCAAAAGAATTAACTAGTTTTCTAAGAAAAAACAATTGTAATCAGATACCTTAATCTAATAATAGCACATGCTTGCGCAGTCAACCCTTGCGTCAGTTTATGTCATTAAAAAAAAGAGAGAAGAAAAAGAACGAAGTCAGTGGCCAATAAAGTGAAGAAAATGTCTTCTTTGTCTGTTGTTGTTTGATTCCTTTCATCATCCGAGCTACCTTTAGTTCTGGCTGAATACACCTTATAGCTCACACCTAGACAAGCCAGGTCACATTTTTTCTTACATGCAATTATTTTGATGCTTGTTGTCCCAGGCGTTGATTTTGGCACATCGCCTTTTTTCTTCTACTACTTAGTAGAAAAAAAAAGTGCAAGCTTGAAAATCCCTTGACAAAGTGAAGACGTAAGGTGAGGGGTTTCCTGCTAGTAGGCCGCGGGTCACAGGTAACCCGGGTTGCCTACTTTGCGGCCCGCGAACATGGTCGTGCGTAGAACAAAATCCAGGTTGGGTGAAATTTTGATTCATAGATGCGTGTAATTATTGAGATGGAGCTTGGTGCAATATAATAGCAATATAAAATATCAACGTTAAAAGAGTTATGGAAAGGAAACGAAGAAACCATGCAATGAAATTATCAGTCGAAAGCATTAAAATTCTGTTTCATCTGCAAATTGTCCTAATATTATTGAAAAATATTTCCTCCATTTTTAGAAATAAATTAATTAGCTTAAAACAATGGATGCATTTCAGAAAAAATGAAACTGAAACGAAGAATGATTGATGAAGGCATTTAAAAAATTTTTTTTTGAACGTCGAATTTCGACGTGTTTCCTTCTCGTATCAATGTTAAAATCCCTAATTATTTTAAATTTCAAGCATACCGGTTTTGGTAGGATATAGCTTACCGTCTTCATCACTGAGGATTGTATCATATCTCAGACCCGATTAAATCCTTGAATAACTATATATCCAAGAAAACTCGGAGCTGGGGATATATCGGCGCAATAGGACGGCCAATAATGGTAGTAGTACAACTCAGAGGACGAGATCGAGAAATCTACAGAAGAAAGGGTATCACTGAAAAATTACATAATTTTGATAGGAGAATTAATATTCTCTTTAGAGAAACAAGAATAAATTTTCGAAAAAGGAATACTTTACTTGCATAATAATCTAGAAAAACCTCTTAAAGAGCAGGCAAAAAATTTAAGCAAAAAACATTAACGATTACATGAAAAGGAAATGACTTTGCTTATTAGATTATTATTGTTATTATTATTATTATTATTATTATTATTATTTGTAACATAGAAAATATCAAATAAAATAAAAAAAAAAAAAATATTTATTTTTCTCTTTATATGTATATATATACATATATATACTAAGTTGCATTGTATATATATATATATATACGTATATCACTAATTATCACTTGGTTATGAATTAAATTATGAATAACGGCACCATTTGGAAGATGAGAAGAACTTTTAATATATCTTCAGAAATTCGGAATCTTTAAAAATCCGGCTTAGTCTGAGTCTCGAAGATGCCAGATTTTTTAGTTTTTAAGGTTTCGTGAGGCAAGTGGACTATTATTTTACAATGTGACTCTGGAGATTCTATCATTTCAGCTTCTAAGAGTTAATGTTCAATTTAATATCTTTGTAAATAAATACGTTCACTTAGTTTCATTCTATCAGGCAGAAATTTTGAAAATTAAATTTTAATATCTAATAATAAAAAAAATACATATGTTTCATCTTTCTTTCTTGATGTTTCCAGTTTCTCCATTTTTATGGGGTAGGTCTGTGTTCCACATGCATTTGTATTTTTTTTTTTTTTTTTTTTTAATGGGGAATCAGATCCTATTTGAAAAAGTACAAGATACTTTAAAAAATTTAATCCAGGCAGGTCTTGTATGTTCCCGTAAAGCATGGTGACGTCACTGCAACGTCGTTGTGAAGTCACATTGTGACTTTGTGACCATCGATTGTCGATGTGAAGTCACAGTTACTAAAGTGTGAAGTCGTTATGGCCGTTTTAGAGCTCTTTTGTGACGTTTCACAAAGTGGTCACAATGTAACAAATTTGTGAAAAATGTGTCATTTGTGACTAATTTGACATTAACATTGTGACGAAACTGTGACAAAAGCGACGATATTTAAATTGCGAGAAATATGTTTTTTAAAGTAAATAACATGTTTTAAAGGATATTTATAAATTTCTAAAGATTTTTAAGAAAGTCACATCTCAGTCACAATGTGACGTCACTTAGTGGTGGCATTTTGGTCACAGATGTGATGTGACCAAAGTGACTCACTGTGACCATGCATGCTATTAGAATTATTTATCAACTACAAAAGCGTTGTAAGGGAAACCTTTTCTGTCAAGTTGCCTAAAAAAGGCACCAAATGTGAAATTACTAGATTTATTGACTAGATTAAAAACACATAAGAATTACTTATGTATTTTAGTATACATACTAAATATATATGGGTAGTTTAATGAAAAAAAAAGGGGGGACAAGATAAATAAAAGAACAAACAGGTACTAAGTACGTAAGTACTTCTTTATTATTATTTTTTTTTTTTATTTTTTTTTATTTATTAATTTATTTATTTTTTTGACGTTTTATGAAAGTTTAATAAGTTCAATAAGTCTGAGGGGAATGTAATTATGTTTTAATATCGAACAGAACTATTTTTATTGATTTTGATAATTTTCTAATAATATCCTTTGTCTTATGTACGTCTTTTCATCTGTATTGTAAAATTTCGAAGACTGGCAATCAAACTAACGAAATTTCATTTGATGCATGCCAAACTGCTTTTGAAAATTTTTATTATGTAATTTTAATAAGATATTACATAATTTTCGTTATTGGAAGCAAAAAAAGGGGGGGGGGATTAATTTCCGTAGTAAGGGAACTCTAAAAAATTATTTATAACAGTTGGGGTAACTGGATTTACATGATCCAGTAACCCTAACTCTATTCGTGAAAAAATTGTGGGCTAATTGAAACACCGGCCTTACATTTGAAGCATGAAGCAAATATGTATAAATTCTTAATACTATTAATGTCTTTGCATGGCAATTTTTTAAAAGCGTGTTTAATAAACAGGCTTAACATATTTTAATAAAAAGCCGAGGAAATTCAATCAAATCGACGCTGTTTATAAAAAATGAAACCTAAATTTTCGGCAACCAATCGCAGCAGAATTATGATTGAATTGCTACATGCTGTTTTAAGGAGAGATGGGAGATAAAAGTTGGCAAAAACTAAAACTTTAAAGATATCAACGATTTCTTTATAAATTAGCTCAAGACTCAGTTGTCTCGTCGGTCGAGTTACTCCAGCAGCATTAGAAGTCTTGACGGGCAGACCTCTAATGCTGAATAATGCTAACAATAATTTCGTGTAAAATAAACAAAGAAATGCAGCAAAAAATTAATTTTTATTCACAGTACATTCTGAATCTTGTATTCACTTAAATATCCCTCACACTTGCATTACATACTTGCTTTAATTGCTGGTTACTTCCTAAAATCTAGACGTAACATACATAATATATATATATATATATATATATATATATATATATATATATATATATATATATATAACTTTAACCCCAGTAAAAAAGTTTTTAAATGAAAAAAAAACTATGAATTAACAATATTTGAATTTTTTTTTCTTTCCACTAAAGTTGAAAGTTATTGAAATTGTTATAGATAAACTGCGTTACAGACCAATAAATATTCCACGGTACCAAAACAATAATTTCGTACAAATTAAAACATAGTCATGCCGTGAAAAATTAATTTTAATTCACAGTACATTCTGAATCTTGTATTCACTTAAAACATCCCTCACACTTTCATTAATTACTTAATTACTTAAATTATCTATTCTTGCTGGTTATTTCCTAAAATCCAGGAGGAAAAAAAAACATATCTTTAACCCCAATAGAAAAGGTTCCTTAAATGAAGGAAACACCGAATATCTATGTTTACAGTTCGGGTTACAAAGAAATGCTGATTTAAACAGTGGAAACATTTGTCATTGCTCTCTACTTTGCTTAAATGAAAATTAATGGGTTTAAGGATTCTCCAATACGGAAATAAAATAAATAAATAAATAAATTGCATTAATGTTGCGGGGGGTAAGCTCTGACATGAGAATAGAGAGGAAAATGGGGACAGGGTTAAAATAAGAGAGGCAAGAGAAATGGGATAAGAAGTCTAACTTTTTCCGCTATTTCCATTAAGGTAAAATTTATTCATATCATTGTAAATGTAAAGTAACAAGATGTTTTCACCTAGATTCTTTTGCTTTTTAAAAAAAAAAAACCAGTTTAAAGAAGAAACAATTGTATTTTGGTGTAAATAAATTTAAAAACATTTAACAAAGCAGGCATTTAAACAAAAAAGTCAGTTTAAAACAAAACAACATTTTTCTTTTTTTTTTTTTAGGAGGGGGGGGGGGGTTGCTTTACTGAGAGTTTTTATTAGTAAAAGAATTTTTTATAGATAAATATTAAAAAAAAAATTAAATGGGGAAAAAAAGATTTAAATCAATTGGACACTGTAAAATGTAATTTTTATTATTTTTATTATTCGATTCATTTATGTGCAATTTTTTCGCAAATAATTCACTTGTTTTAAAGTTAAGAACAATTAGAATCCCTTAAAATAGTTTTTTTTTATTTTTTTATTTTTTTAATTAAGTATGTTGAACGAAAAAAACACTGAACTTTACAATATTTGAATTTTTTCTTTTTCGCTAAATTTGAAAGTTATTGAAATTGTAATAAATAATCTCTATTACAAACGGATAAATATTCCACGGTATCAAAGTAATAATTTCACTGAAAGTAAAATGAAAATTAATTTTAATTCATAGTACATTCTTAATCTTGTATTCACTTAAAACATCCCTCACACTTGCATTAATTACTTAAATTCTCCACTCTTGCTGGTTACTTCCTAAAATCCAGGAGGAGAAAAAAATATCTTTAACCCCAATAGAAAAGGTTCCTTAAACGAAGGAAACACCGAATATCTATGTTTACAGTTCGGGTTACAAAGAAATGCTGATTTAAACAGTGGAAACATTTATCATTGCTCTCTACTTTGCTTAAATGAAAATGAATGGGTTTAAGGCTTCTCCAACACGGGAATAAAAAAATAAATAAATAAATTGCATTAATGTTGCGGGGGTAAGCTCTGGCATGAGAATAGAGAGGGAAATGAGGACATGATTAAAATAAGAGAGGCTAGAGAAATGGGATAAGAAGTCTAACTCCCCCCCCCCTATTTCCACTAAGGTAAAATTTATTCATACCATTGTAAATGTAAAGTAACAACATGTTTTCACCTAGATTCTTTTACTTTTTTTCCCCAACCGGATTAAAAAAGAAACGATTGTATTTTGGTGTAAATAAATTAAAAAACATTTAACAAAGCAGATATTTAAACATAAAAGTCAGAAAAAAAAAGTTTTTTTTAAGGGGTGGGGGTGGTTATTGAGAATTTTTATAAATAAAAGAATTTTTTTATAGGTAAATATTTAAAAAAAAATCTTAAAAATGAAAAAAAAATCGTTTGGACAATGTAAAATGTAGTTTTTATTATTATTACCATTATTCGGTTCATTTGTGTGCCATTTTTTCTCAAATAATTCAATCGTTTTAAAGTTAAGAATAATTAGAATCCCTTAAAATTGTTAATTTTTTTAATTAAATATGTTGAATGAAAAGAAAACTGAAATTACAATATTTGAAATTTTTCCTTTTCTCTAAAACTGAAAGTTATTGAAATTGTAACAGATAAACAGCATTACAAACTGATAAATATTTCACGGTTATTTAAAATAAAAAGAAAATTATTTTTAATTCATAGTACATTTTGAATCTTGTATTTACATCCCTCACACTTGCATTAATTACTTAAATTCTGCACTCTTGCTGGTTACTTCCTAAAATCTAGGAAGGGAAAAAAAAAAAAAAAAATCTTTAACCCCAATAGAAAAGGTTCCTTAAATGAAGGAAACACCGAATATCTATGTTTACAGTTCGGGTTACAAAGAAATGCTGCTTTAAACAGTGGAAACATTTGTCATTGCTCTCTACTTTGCTTAAATGAAAATGAATGGGTTTAAGGCTTCTCCAACACGGAAATAAAAAAATAAATAAATAAATTGCATTAATGTTGCGGGGGCAAGCTCTGACATAAGAATAGAGAGGGAAATGAGGACATGATTAAAATAAGAGAGGCTAGAGAAATGGGATAAGAAGTCTAACCCCCCCCCCCCCCCTTATTTCCATTAAGGTAAAATTTATTCATATCATTGTAAATGTAAAGTAATAAGATGTTTTCACCTAGATTCTTTTACTTTTTTTAAACCGGTTTAAAGAAGAAACGATTGTATTTTGGTGTAAATAAATTTAAAAACATTTAACAAAGCAGGCATTTAAATGAAAAGGTCAGTATAAAACAACAAAAGTTTTTTTTTAAGTTTTTTTTAAATTAAAATTAACGACTTTTAAAGTGTTATGATTGTTGTTATGATTGTTTTTATTTAAAACAGATAGAGGGAAAAATTGTCTCAATTTAATAATAAACGAATTGGAAAATACATTTAAAGATAAATAAAGATCAATTGAAAAGTTCAGTTTGAATATAAAAGTAACTATACGGATGTGGAAATCCCAAAACTTTCTTCTATTTCATACATGTTTGTTAATAATACCTGAAAAATGCAGCATAGTTAGTGCCACCATTTAGGTGATTTACAACAAAATCTAATCAGCAACAACTTGTGTAAACTGGTAACTGAATCTAAAGTTTATAAAAATCCGTACATTAGTTCTTGAAATACAGCTATAGCTGGAATCGTGAAAAATGCAGCATAGCCGCGCCACATGTTTGCGATTTACATCCAAAACTAAACAAAATTAATTTACATCAGTGACGATTAACAGAATCTGAAGTTTGATGAAAAATCATGCGTTAGTGAGATAGAGCTATTGCTATAATCATCGATAATGTATTCCTCGTTGTGTCAGAAAATATCGCGCTTGTATGAGCTTGAGAACATAAATAAAAGGGTGAAAGGAAAAATAGTACGCTAATAGTAGAATGTCAATGACATTCAAGATTTTTAGTTTTTATTTATTTATTTTTATTTTCCTTTTATTTTATTTTATTTTATTTTATTTATTTTTTTGTTTTGTTCTTACCTTTATATTTTTTAATACAGCAAAATAAAAACAAATGAAGAGGCCTCTAAATAAATAAATGTAAATAATAATAATTTTAAAAATGTAATTTAACAAATTACAACAATCACTTGAAAAATGATTTTTTCAAAGACTAAAATTTATGATTTATAAATAAATTCTATATTTAAAAAATGTTTATTTATTTATTTATTTATTTATTTTTCTTTTACAATTAATTAGTTCAACATTCACACTGTTTCCTTTTTCGTGATCGTCGCACATCTCGTAATCGATGGGATCCATTTTCAGATCTCGTTTTTCTGCTCGATCTTTCATAGGACGTCTTTCTTTCCATGTCTTATAATGTGCATCTACCCATTTTGTAACTTTTTTTACGTCAAATATTGAAATGGAAAAATGTTGAAACATATTTTTATTTGCGTCAAATGTTGAAAAAATGCTGTTCTAGTCAATATTCGATCCAAATTTACCCAAATGAAAATAGATTTACTTATTTTATTTTATTTCTTACTTATTTAATTTCTTAGTTTAATGATCTCAACTGATCCGTTCAGCGGAAAGTGCAATTGACAAAAACAAATATCGCCTGGAAAGTGACAGCAACACATGTCACAAAACCATTCCGATGCTGTTCCATCTCAAAAGAAGAAGACGAAAAATTCTTTTAACAAGTCAGTGATATGTAACTTTCCGATACCTTGAAACGCACAGTGCTCAAAACTCTCTAGACTCTCTAAAAAAATATACATTACTTGTGAAAAATTGAAGTCAAATTCCTAAATGGACTAATATCAAAAGTTGTCTCTTTGTATAGCAAATAGAAAGGCGTTTTGAAAAATTCTGGTTCTGAAAATTGTTAGTTCTGAATAACGGAGGTTACTGATATTTAACAGGTATCTTTCCATTATTACATACTAAAAACACACCAAATTTGAAGTCTCTAGCTCAATTTGATAGGGAGATAGAATGTTTACAGACACACAAACGGACGGATGGCAAAAAATTCTTTAAAAATGTGTTTTTCGAAATCTTTAGTATCTAAAACGTGTAAATCCATAAAAAAAAAATATATATATATATATATATATATATATTTTTAAAACGATTGCTAGATTTACCCTATACTACGTATGACGGGTAAGTAATGGATTTATTTTATTTTATTTTATTTATTACTTATTTAATTTTTAGTTTAATGGTCTCAACTGATCCGTTCAGCGTAAAGTGCAATTGACAAACACAAATATCGCCTGGAAAGTGACAGCAACACATGACATTACTTGTGAAAAATTGAAGTCAAATTCCTAAATGGACTAATATCAAAAGTTGTCTCTTTGTATAGCAAATAGAAAGGCGTTTTGAAAAATTCTGGTTCTGAAAATTGTTAGTTCTGAATAACGGAGGTTACTGATATTTAACAGGTATCTTTCCATTATTACATACTAAAAACACACCAAATTTGAAGTCTCTAGCTCAATTTGATAGGGAGATAGAATGTTTACAGACACACAAACGGACGGATGGCAAAAAATTCTTTAAAAATGTGTTTTTCGAAATCTTTAGTATCTAAAACGTGTAAATCCATAAAAAAAAAATATATATATATATATATATATATATATATATATATATATATATTTTAAACGATTGCTAGATTTACCCTATACTACGTATGACGGGTAAGTAATGGATTTATTTTATTTTATTTTATTTATTACTTATTTAATTTTTAGTTTAATGGTCTCAACTGATCCGTTCAGCGTAAAGTGCAATTGACAAACACAAATATCGCCTGGAAAGTGACAGCAACACATGTCACAAAACCATTCCGATGCTGTTCCATCTCAAAAAAAAAAAAAAAAAAAAAAAAAGAAGAAGAAGAAGTAGAAGAACTCTTCTAACAAGTCAGTGATATGTAACTTTCCGACACCTTGAAGCATACAGTGCTATGAGCTGAGAAATTCTCTCGCTCCTTGGTTCTTTGAATATTTATCCCAGTACACTCATCTTCGAGAACAAGGGCGGACCGCCAAAATCAACTTTCGAGTTAAAAACGAAAACAGAGTAGAAGTTGAGAAGAAAAAAGAAACCCTTTCTAGATGACTGCGAGATACAAGGCAAGGTTTCTCAAAACATTTGTTAACTTGACAAGTTAACTAAACTCATGACCTAACTTTCATTAAGATCAGTCAACGCGAAAGCGGAAGGTGACAATACTTTTCATCAAAAATATTCTCGAGACAAATAGGATTTTCTGAAAAGGAGGCAAGTCACGAAAGCAAAAATGCATTTTTTAATTTTTTAACCACAAATTTGAGACTTTAAAAATGCTTGTTGTTTTATTTATTTGGTGTTTCAATATTATCCGTATGCAACTTTTTGCAAAATACTTGAATCACAATGTTAGATGCGCAGCAAAGTTTTGGAATAAAATTGTTAATTTGACAAATAAACTAAACTTATGCAATACGAAAAAGACAGGTAAAAATACTTTTCGTTAAAAAAATTTCTGAGAAAAATGGGATTTTTGAAAAGCCAACAAGCCACGAAAGCAAAAATGCACTTTTTAACTTTTAATTACAATTTTGAGATTTTAAAAATGTTTGTTGTTTTTTTAATTTAGCGTTTCAATATTATCCGTGTGCAACTTTTAACAAAATAATTGAATCGGAATGTAAGATGCTAGGCAAGGTTTGTTTATTTGTTTTTCTTTTTTGGGGGGAAGGGATGTTAATTTGACAAATAAACTAAACTTGTGAAATACGAAAACGAAAGGTAAAAATACTTTTTGTCAAAAAATACTCTTGAAAAAAAAATAGAATTTTCTGAAAAGCCGACAAGCCGCGAAAACAAAAATGCAATTTTTTAACAGTTTGCCACAATTTTGGAATTTTTACAACTGCATTTCTTTCTTTTCTTTTTAATTTTTTTACCTTTAGTATTATAAGTGTACAACTTTTCACAGGATATTTCAACAGTATTCAAAGATACAAGGAAAAGATTTCTGACACATTTAATAATTTGACAAATTAAAAAAAAAAACTAGTATAAAAAAAAAAAAGCTAACGATACTTTTTGTCAAAAATTTTTTTAGAAAAATGGGGTTTTCTGAAAGATACATCACAAACTACATACACTCTTTGAGCTCTCCCACACTTAGGCTAGCATAATCCAGAACTTTCTCGTTTTCTAATTTTACCTAAAAACAATAAAAAACAAAAAAAATATGATGTGCAATGATTTTTTTTTTTTTTTTTTTTTTTTTTGAGTTATAATTATTGATTTATATCGGTTTTTACATAGCACTATTTACCGTGTCTGGAAAACGATTGTTGATACTCGTTTGTTGAACAGGCTGCGAACTGCAGCGCTTCAATCTCATTCATTCGAGCTATAATTATAGCATTTTACCCGATTATTATTTCTCGTCACTCTGGGCTTCATATGAGGCCCTTCGAAATGCAATATTTTAAAGAAAAAAAGACGGATTTTTTTTTTCTTTTTCGTTTTGTAATACCATTAAATCATTTAGAATACATAGGAAACTTCTAAATAGTTGCATTAATCGCACTTAGAAGTCACTACAATAGATAATTTCTAGCATTATTTACAATTGTTGCTATATTGTTTTAGCAGAGAAAAGAATTAACATTTTGAGCTGCTTAATTTTCAAATTGCCTTTTTTTTTTTTTTTTTTTTTGTAAAAAAATGTTTTATTTTTGTTTTACCTTCCCTTAATGTGCTCATACTTTCAAATTAGTTCTTTAAAAATGCTCAATTGTTTTGGCCTCGTGTTTTAAGCTGGATCAAAAATAAATAAATAGAGCAACATTACAAAAAAAAAAAAAAAAAAAAAAAAAAAAAAAAAAAAAATCTCTTTGACATGATTTATATAGCGGAATTTTAGAAGTGTTAAAAATTAGAAAGTTTTTGTTTTCTCTACTTTTATAATAGTTTGGTGACAAGAGGGTTAAGGTACGTGCTAAGAAAGAAATTAAGATGGAAGCCATGCAATAAGGAAGATCATAAGGAAGAGAAAGACATTTTTTCATCATCATGACTTAAGGGGACTGGTCTTCATCTTCCAAATTCCCCTCACTAATGTAAAGTCAATGTGCATTTGATGCATTAGTATGCTTAAAATATCTTCACGGAAAATTAATATTTTAAACTTCTATTCTTTGTATATATTTCTTAAAAGACATCTCTGTTTTTCTTAGTTTTCAAAATTTTTCTAAAATATATTTAATTTTATGTAAAGTGTTAAACTTTTACTCACATTTCGTCATCTTTTAACACATAAGATGTTAAATTAAGCATAGATTTTGGAAATAATTTAAAAACTAAGAATACAATAAACAGCCTTTATTGAAAGAGTACTTAGAAAAAAGAAGTTAAAAGCATTAATTTCCCCAAGAGATATTTTAAATATATGAATGCGTCAAACGCCCAAACGTTGTTAAAGACATGGAAGAAGCATCAGAGAATATATGTCACATTTTATTAATCCATATATATGTTGTAATGTCAATTAAAAAAAAAATTAAATCTGACATAATTTAACGGAGCTAAGAATTGAATTGTGATATTTGAAAATGTGGCAAGAATTCTATGTTATATTAAATTTCATTGATAAAAATCAATCGAAGAATACTGACTATCATTTCAAATGATGTGATTTTATTTAGTCGGTTGATTAGAAATCATTTGAAGGTTTTGTAATTTTAAGTCAGACGACTTTTCTTAAGAATGAATTTATTAAAAATCACTCGAGAGTTTTAGATTAACTCTTAAATGAGTCGGTTTCATTTATGTATGAAGTGGTTACAAATCGCTCAAGAACTACTAGATTAAATCTGAAATGACAACATTTCACTTCAGTTTGAATTGATAACAAATCACTCAAAGTGCTACTGGATTTGCTATAAATTATTTCATTTCATTCAAATACGAGTTGGCTTCAGCTAGTGCTGCTAGATTTAGTCTTAAAGGACTTTGGTTGCAAATCGTTTAAGTGTTCCGAGATTCAGTCTTAAATGACTTCATTTCACTCAAGCATGACTTTGGTTACAAATCACTCAAGTACTACTATATTTAACCTTTATTGATTTGATTTCACTCAAGTATGAGTAAAATAGAGATCACTCAATCATGAGTTGATTAAAATTAACTCGTTCACTCGAGTTGTTTCAATTCTTTATGAAAAGCTGCCTTTCAAATCGCGAGATGAGTGGATTTCAGCTCAACTTGAGTTATTTTAGCTCTTTCGTTTTAAGAGAGTAGACTTAACATTACGGTGGAGAATTCCGAAGTTGAGTGGCCAGTTCTTTTACGGCTGTTCTGAACAGCTCTGCTCAACAAGCGCAAAACATTTTGACACATTTGCAAATTCATTTTTCAACGGAAAGACCATAAAATTGGAACGCTTCACTTAAAAGAACTTTCGAATCGAACTGTGTTTTTCATTTTATGATAATTACAGTACCTATCGAAATATAAGCTATTTTGATAACATGACCACGCGATTTTCTCTCTATCGTTGACTGGTTTTTCAAATACGCTTACAATCTTAACCTTCCTGCCCTGAATGGGTCTAATCGACCCATAACTATAATTTGTTTTATACGATTCGAACCAGAACTTTTTTCATAAATAAAGTTAAATAACAGATTTAGAGATATAAGTCAATTAAATATATTAAAATGTTTTAAATAACAATTCTGGTGTGAAATGTTTTTTATCACGATTGCGTAAAATTTAAACAGGGTAGGAAGGTTAATACTCAATTTATCGACCTAAAAGAATTAAATATTGAGTGAATGTGGACCAGTCATGAATCGAACTCTCGGGCTGTGTCATGATAGCAGAACGCGCTGACCACTAAACTATTACGACTCTTATAATTTTTTGACTAATTCTTTTTTTTTTTTTTCAAATTCGATCCGATCTCTAGCGTTATAAAACACAGTTGTAAGAAAAACATTATAGAAAGTTTCAAAATATAGGAGAAATCAAATTTTGAAACGTATTTCAATTTTTTAAAATAAATAAATAAATAAATAAATAAATGAAATTTATAAATTAATAAACGAAATTAATAAACGAAATAAATAAATAAATAAATAAAGTTTATAAATTAATAAACGAAATTAATAAATTAAATAAATAAATAAATAAATAAAATTTATCATAAGATTTCCACTTTTTCTTGATCAAATCAATTTTCCTTCAAGCAAATGTTTAATAAATCAAAAAAAAAGTATATAATAAAATGCTAAAATTAAGAAAAAAAGTTCAAACAGTAGCGAATCCCTTTAACCGTAGAATTTCAGACATCTGGCACAACACATTATGTAAGAGAAGTAAAGAGGGTTATTCTGACACAGTTAGAAAGTAACACTAATTGCCGAGATAAAAAGGTAGAGACTGATGAGCTGTTCACGTTCTAAAAATGAGCCAAGGAACTGCCTTCGCCAACAAAGTAGCAGCAGGTACTTCTTCTGAAAAACAACTTCATCTCCCTCTGATTTCATCAGAAAAGAAATATACTTCGTTAGGTTTGATTAAGAAAATTAAGAAATGTTTAATCAGAAAACAGTTTGATAACGTAGTAAATAGTTATTTAAATGCGTATTCATAAATAATTTTAATTTAAATAACGTTATATCTATGCAGGGTGTCCACTATCGATAGTGACCAATGACTAATTTCTAAACCGTTAGTCATAGACATTCAGTTCCACTTATAAAAATATTTTAAAAGTGATTTAGGTCAATAAAAACATTTCTAAAAAATTACGAAATTTAAATTTTTATACGGATCCTCAATTCTATAAGTTATATTTAGTAAAATTTACACTCACAAATAAGACAAAAAAAAAAAAAAATCCGTTATTCTACGGTTAAAATTGACCGAGTAATATCTATTTAAAGTTGGAGCATGTTTTTTGCTGCAAATCAGGGGTCATTCGCAAATTTAATAGGAATACGTTTCATCAGATACAGGGTGACCAGCAAATAAGACCCTGATTTGCAGGAATTATGCGATAAACGGCTTTTTTATTAGGTAAGCTGTAAAAATGTTGTACAAATGTTTCGAACGGTGAACAATTTATAAAGATTGTGTTCTGATTGAAAAGAATGCTTGACTTGAAAGTTTTCTTGTTTTGTAGATTGCATACAGAGAATGAGTCTTTCGGCGTACAATGCCATATTTTAACGATTTTTGGAACTAAATTTTTCGAATTTCAAAGATAGCACTAGTTTGCAAAAGCTGAGTTACGAGTTGTTTTTTGATAATTGAATCTTATGTATTTTGTACCGCTGAATACAAAATTAACTTTATTTTTTTACCACCACGTAAAGATTTTTTGTAAATCGTTAATTTTAAAGTTAAAAAAAGATTTAAAAAAAATAGCGAAAATTTAACATTATAAAGTAGATGTGTTAAAACTTTTTACAATGTACTTTTGCCGCTGAAACTGAAAATGACCTCCATTTTCAATCTTCGCATCAGGAGTTTTCTCAAATTGTAAATTTCAAAGTTAAAAAGCTTAACGATAAATTAAAGCTCCTCTCCTCCCCCAACTCTTGGGACCCCTCAGCTGTAAAAATCTTAGTATAAGCCCAAAATTGAATAAATTATTGAATTTTTTAAAAATGTAATTTAATAAAAAAGTTATAAGATTTTTAAATAGTATTAAATTTTTGCTATATTTTAACTTTGACATTTACGATTTACAAAAAACTTTTGACGAGATGACCAAAAAATGAAGATCATTTTCAAATTCAGTGCTAAAAAATACATCAAGTAACAAAAGTTTAAAAAAACAGCCATTTCGCACTATTGCATTTTCGTAATAGCACTTTTTCGCATGGGATTTCGTGATCAGAAAATTTTAGTTAAAGGGTCCTTTAAGGTCCCTGTCCTCACTCGAGGAAACGCTCGCGAGTTAATGCTATTCCTATGGGGAACCTTTTTTCTAATAACTCTTTCGCATTTTGGCATTTTTAAATATTTTTTTTATTATTATTATTATTAGATAGCTGAGGTGTATGCCGACAAGTGCACCTTTTCTACTTTTTCGATTTTGGTTGTAGATATTAAAAAAAAAAAAAAAAAAAAAAAAAAAAAAAAAAAAAAAAAAAAAAAAACTTTCAGTTTCGAAACCGGTTTTGAAAGTGAAACTAACTTTGCAAAAAAATATCTGCAATTAGAATCGAAAAAGTAAAAAAGGTGCGCTGTCGGCATACATCTCAGCTATCCAATGCAAAAAAAAAAAAAAAAAAAAAAAAAAAAAAAAATTATTCAAAAATGTCAAAATGCGAAAGAGTTATTAGAAAAATGCTTCCCCATAGGAATAGCATTAGCTCGCGAGCGTTTCCTCGACCAAAAGACCTTAAAGGTGTTCTCAACTGCTCCGCTCAACAAGCGCAACACATTTTGACATATTTACAAATGCATTTTTTAACAGAAAGATATAAAATTGGAAGGCCTGACTATGGAAGCGAATTCGAATCGAACTTAGTTTTCCATTTTATGATAATTAATTACCTAACCAGTTCTAAGCTATTTCGATCACATGATTACCCGTTTTCCTCCTGCTATTTGACCGGTTTTTTTGCTTTCATCGGGAAATGTGCTCAAAAACGTCAACTTTACAGGCTTGTTATGAAAGATCTATTGTGTTTTTGAAGAAACAGAAAATTGAGAGCAATTAAACAGTTTCTGAATAACAACACCTGCTATTTTCATACATTTCTGAACAAAAATAAATTAAAGTATATGTTTAAAGTGTCCCTTTTTGAGTTAAGAACAAACACCCTTAAGACAAAAAGAAAAATTTCATCCGAAAAAACTATAACAACGTCATCTCTCTTGAATTAATTGTTACAATAATTTGCAGCTGTTACAATAGATATGGAAGAATGAGTCAAATAATTTTTAAAAACTCGATTTGGGAAATGACAAAGACAATTGTCAGAATGGTATTTATGACTGTCTGTCTGCAACATGGTATATTTGAAAAGGTTGACATTCTTATCATTACTGCATTCGAATTAAATTATTACTGAATCGGCGGTAAGCGCTTTTTCACATAACAAAATAAGCTGTGTGACAGGAAAATGGACCGGAACCTTTACGGTAATTCAATCACTCTGTTCGTCAAAGAACGATCTGAGAAACTCATGACGTGCGCTACTTCTAAAAATTACCCACGAGGTAGAACAAAAGACAATAGAGCTGCACCTAGAAAGTAAGTATCTTATTCTATTTTCATTGGCATAATAGCACGGAAAATGGATGAAGAATTTTCGGCAACCGCTTTAATTGCAGATGACAATGAGTTAAGGTGAAAGAAAAAACATGACGTCGACTTTTCCCGAACTGACGGTTTTAAAAGACACGCAGTATAATTTGTGGGGAAAATATGCATATGTACCGGCAAGGGCGCGAATTTCTCTTCCCTGAGATTATGAAGTTTTATCAATTAAATTTTGCTTTTACTTCAAATTATTTTGAAAAAAAAAAAAAAAAAAAGAGTATAATTTATCTTTTGTAAATGACTACAATTTTTTTATTTGGAAATTCATATAAAAAGCACAGATAAATATATACTACAATTTAAACGCAGCAATATATCAAAAAACACCAATCTTTAGAATCTTTATTCTTTTTAATTAAAACTATCAACTTTTACCCATAAAATATTTTTTTCCCTTGAAAAAAATCAGTTGTTATTTTATATGTATGACCTCTAATAATATGTGCATAAACTAAGTAAATGTATACAATTAAAAAATATATATGTGTCTTTAAATTTCCTCAAAAGCTACAGAATTTAATGTTACATCGTTACAATGTTACATAAACTAAATAAATGTATACTATTAAATATATATATATGTGTGTGTGTGTGTGTGTGTATCTTCAAAGTTCTTCAAAAGGTACCGAATCCAATGTTACATTGGCATCGAAAACACACTTTATATAAAATTTATTAAAAAATTCTATTTTTACATATAAGAAGCAAATTATGTTAAGTAAAAGAGTACATTAATGGAAATTCACCATACCAAAGTATAATAATAATAATAAATCATACCATACTTTCCAAAACACTCATTTTTAATATTAATAAGGAGTAAAATGTCGCCTGTTATCGCAATTATTTTTTACCGTCATATCACATCCAATGAAATAAAAGCTTTCAGGTAGACAGAGATAAACGCACACCTTTCCAGTCTCGCCCAACTGGTCACGCTAAGATAATGTTTCTAGGTAACAATGTCTGATTGGCTCTTTTCCACAGGTGCATGCATATTGGCTATAATGTTATCTAAAAAAGGTTATGTTTTCGAAAGAGAAAACTCCGCACGAATCATTAACATTAGAACTATTATTATTATTGTTATTATTATGCTATTGTCTTAATCATCGATAATACTTTAAACGGAATCATGAATTTTTTATTATTTTTATTGCATGTTATTAAGTAACTAATTTTTAAAAAAGAGTAAGTATAATTAAATGGAATTATCCAAATAAACAAAAAAAAAAAAAAAAAAAAAAAGGTAATTTAGCAAATTATAACTATTATTTGGAAAATGATATTTTCAAAGACTATAATTTTAAAGACTTATAAATAAATTTTATGGTTAAATTAATACTAATAACAAACTTCATTTTTAAGATTCATATATTACGTACATCGTGCATTACACATTAATATTCCTAGATCAATGATTTAAAATGTGCATTTTTATTGGATGGAGTTAATCAGACTGACTTCTGAACGCATCATATTACGTACGACATGGATTAAACATTCATATTCCTGAACTCATCACAAACAAATTTTAAATAAAATTTCAGCTTTACAATTTTCGGAACTGCAAATTTTTTAATTTCTAAACATCTCACATTTTAAATTTTTACATCGTTGCGTAGAGAAAAATATGCTCTTTTTAACGAAATTTGTTTGAAATCGTTATCATAATTTGTTTTAAAATTATATATATATACAGTCGGACCTCGATTTAACGAATTGATTGGGACCCACAAATCCGTTCGTTAAATCGAAGCAATTCGTTAAATCGAATATCAATTTTTGTAGAGTATGTTATAAAAATATTAATACAAAATACTCTTTACCTATACAGATTTAAAAAAAGAATGATTATTGTTTGCTACGAGCTTAAAAATTATAAGTTAAAAGATCAACTTTTAAATTATCAAAATTATTTAATGTTACTTGCTTTTAAAGTTTAAAACATAATAGTACATACATACTAATTGGTACTTTGGAAAGAAATCTTTGATAATGCTTTGTTTTTACTTTCCAAAGTTCTTTGATATTTTCTAACTCCGTAAGAACATCATTAACCTCGTGAGACAAAAAATAATTTTTAAAAATGTTGAAGCTGCAAATTGATTCTTGGAATATTTAATTGAATTTCCGTTTTTTCATCCTCTTGACTACTTTCAGAATCTTCATTCTCTTTCCATTCTACATATTTGTCTACACCTTTGTTATGTTTCTAGTTGAAAAAGGAAATAGACTGTCTTTTGAATCCACCAGAATTGAGAAAAAAAATACAACACTTGGGAATTTGGATGCGAAAGATTCAAAGTTTTATGTGCAAAAAATGCAAAGTTTTAATTTTACCTGCGAATGCGAATTTTTTTTCAGCGATTGTTGTTCGTTAAATCAAAGCTAAAAATTCGTTAAATCAGAGCATTTTAGCATTCTTTTAGTCGGGACAGAAAAAATATTCGTTAAATCGGAGAATTCGTTAAATCAAAGTACGTTAAATCGAGGTTCGACTGTATATATATATATATATATATATATATATATATATATATTTTTTTTTTTTTTTTTTTTTAAGTTTTTATTATTATTTTTTTTTTTTTTTTTTTTTGTCATTGTGGCAGCAGAAGTATTTCATTTTTGGACATTAAACTTGGACCAATCAGAAAACGAATGAAATAAAAAACAAAAGTATTCCATTTTTGGACATTAAACTTGTACCAATCGGAAAACGAATAAAATAAAAAACAGAAGTATTCCATTTTTGGACATTAAACTTGTACCAATCGGAAAACGAATAAAATAAAAAACAGAAGTATTCCATTTTTGGACATTAAACTTGGACCAATGGAAAACGAAGTTGCGGAATTCAACAAATAAAATGATACAGATATACTTCAGATTTCCCAATTCTCTACAGAGGACAACAACTATTTTTCCAAATAGTTAAAAAAAAAAAAAAAAAAAAAAAAAAAAAAAAAAAAATCTAACTGAAATACGTAATTAAAATAAACAATTTGCAAGTTGTTTATGATGTTTCAAAAATATTTTGAAGCAAAAATTAATGATACCTCTTCGACGAAGCGAAAGAGTTAAACAAAGCGGAATCTTTCACCGCAAATGAAATGATTTCATGGTCCTAACAAAAAAGAAATAATTATTTCATTATAAGAAAGCATGCAACCTGCGCTAAATACTGAGTTTTTATAGAAAGTAGTATTTTGTAAAACAAAATTTAAATAGTGTTTAAAAAAAAAAAAAAAAAAAAAAAAAAAAAAAAAAAAAAAGATTTTTTTTTTTTTAAATTAGTGTGAAATATAAAAATTAAAAGATGTTTGAAAGTTCGACTGTAATAATATAAATATTAATTGTTGTTATATTATAGTTGCTTCGATGTGTAATGCTTACACAAGAATCCTTGTAACCCTACCCCTCTTCCCCCTGTCAGCAAAAATACGCAAACACTGGACCCTCCTCCCCCTCACTGCTTGCGTAATATTTGAACAACATCTGTCAAAATAGACGTTTTAAACCGAATTTTCGGCAAGAAGAATAACCATTTAAGAAAGGGTACAAACGCTTTTGTTCATGTGGTTAAAATCACATGTAATTCAACAGGAAATTTATTTATCAAAAATTCAAAACCCATTTCGATTCTAAATCGCATCCATTACCAGATCTTCCACTTTTATATCTTTCGGTTAAAAAATGAATTTCTAAATGTGTCAAAATGTTTTGCGCATGTTGAGCAGAACAGTTGCTTTTAAGATTAACTGCACGGAAACTGTAAAATGGAATATCACAAGCTAATCTGCTGCAACATATCTTAAAAATAAAATTAATGTACATTCACTGCATGCCGAAAAAAAAAAATTTAACAAATTTTGACTTATGTAGTATATTTAAAATATATTATATCCATTATATTCTAATTTTGAGTAGAATAATTTAAAACTATTACATTAGAATAATTACAGTTATTTTTTATTTTTTTAAAGGTGCACGAGGAATGATTAAATGCAGTTTACGTAAATATTCAACGTTTCCCTAAAGCGCAAAGCAAAAATAAAAAATAAATTTATGCAAGCATACATAAATTATAAAATAACAAAAATATTAAAAAAGTCATCTGAAAGTAAATAGGTATTACAATAAATAATACTTAGTCATGCTTTAAAAATTAAGTGACCTAATTTTAATGCACTCGCTAAACTTTGTTACGCAGCTCCCACAGTGCATAAGTTTAATTCTTTTTATTGCAATGCTAATTTTCAAGGATGTTCTAACAAAACACTTGGATAAAACTTTAAAATTTCTATCCTTGTCATACAAGAAGTTGCACTTACAAAAAGATATATTTGCGCGTTTGGGGTATTTCATACAGGCACTGTCTCAATATAAATCCTGCGTAATTAGTAAATTAAAAAATCCCCACATGCAAAGAACAAAACATTCTGCACTATCTCTTCTAAAAACAACAGCTAAGTTATCGCAATTTTAAATCGTAACTCTTCTAAGCCAAACACACGGCATGAAATACAACTAGGATTTTTCAAAATGCTAATGTGGAACTGTTAAGAAAATGAAATAAAGTCCCTTTGCTTTATGTAAATATAAATAAGAGTTGCATTTTTACAAGCTCTGAAAAGCTCAGGACGACATTTTTATTTTGTCATTTATTTCTCCAGTTCATAATTTTAACTAGATGTTATGCATAATTCAAGGCAATTTTTTAGAAAATTCTTTCATAATTTTTATAAGTCATTAATATAAATATTATTTTGATACAGACTTGGAACCGATTACAAAAGTTTGTAATGTGTTACTATGACAATTAATTTCAATTTCCAAAAACTTATTTCAATTATCCTCTGTTTATGAAAGTTAAATTGCAATTAACTTTCTTATTACTAATTCTTTAAATTATTGAATGTTATTATTTAAAAAGTCAATTTTGATTAATTTTCATTTGCAGTATTACTAATCCCCAATATATCTTTCTCTTCTAGTTCCTTCCTTGCAATGCTCATGAGGTAAATATATAGCTTATTAGAAAGTATGTTAATGAACATATTTCTTTAACCTCTTTGGTTCCTGGGACCCCATTCGAAGATTTCTATTCTTATTTATTTATTTATAACATATATCTGACTTGTGTGCTCGACATGAAAGTCTGCTTATAAGTCTTTGTTCAATATACAGGGACGAGATAGCACAAGGAAATTTTACAACACAAGAAAAATACAACTGGGAGCTCCACACAAAGAGTGTGCGCAATGGAGCCAGTGGGATTCGATCCCACAGCCTCCTACACTTAGCGGCGTGGTGTCTTAGCCACTCGGCCACGGATCCCTCCCCCCCCTTCTGTTCTTTTACTTACAAAAACTAAAATATTTAGAAGCAGTAACACAGATGCCGTGTGCCGATTTTAATAAAAAACAGAGTGTATAATATTTGCAGTCGAATAAACATCTGTATTGACTATCAAACTGAAAATGAACAATAAGTGTATAAATTACTGCTACAACAGGATCATATGGTCTAAGAATATATACATATTTTTTACGTATTCTTTGACCGAATGAAAGTATGCTCGCACAGATAATGATTTTAGGATGATGAAAGGATTTGTTTTTGATTTATTTTATCAACGGCTTCGGTTGAACATGAGAAAACTTAAGTAACTGAAATTTAAAGCGCAAAAGAGAAGAGATAGATACATTCTCTTTAGAAAGAAATGGGAGTTTTGATTAAATTTATAATTGTGAAAAAATAAATTAAATTTTAAAATGGAAAATTTAATTTTAAAAAGGGAATAATAATAATATGTGATGTCATGTTACTTTCAACATCACAAGCACCTCTGTTGCTGTGCTCGCTTTTCCAGAACAATTTCCTTTAGACGAGCTCAAAATAGGTGAGCAGAGCACGTGAAAAATCAAGCCACGAGTTTCCGTTTTCGAGCTTTCGTGATGTGTATATCAGTACCTGTTTACCGCCTCCTTCTGTTTCTAATTAATCATTTCCGACCGATCGGAACTATGTGGCCCGCAAGTGCTAATAAGAGCCACCTCCTCCTCCGCAATTCTTCCTGTTTGTGCACCTTGGACAGTGATATCGGACGGAAACAGGAGGTGTTGCGGAGAACGGAAATGTCCGGTCATAACACCGCAGCGGATATATATTTAGAAAGTACAGGTGACGAAGCGGTCAACGGTAGATTAAGACGGGAATTCCGCGAAGTCTGTAAAGGAAACGAGAGGCACCGCACCACAAGTATAAATAAAAGACAAAAATAACTAATTAAAAATAATGAAATAAACGCAGTTTTTAAAATTACTAAAGTAAAATCTACTAAGACAAAATCGTAATGGGGCCTTAAAAAATAATTTTAGAAGGCTTTTTAAATTGAAATGTGGCAGAAAAATGCTTTAAAATGTTATTATTTGTTACGAATTCTCAAACCGTAAAACATTGATACAATATTGAACGTAATCCTTACACCATTAAAAATCTTCTGCTAGTTTGAACCAAATTTTGGTGCTCAATAGCTGCCATTGTAAGATGGTGAAATCTTGAACCAATATTTGGAGTTCCTGTTGGAGCATGGTTCTAATAGTTGGAACGAAGTTGAAATAGGAAGTTCCACATGTTGGTACGAGATTTCACCATCTTATGGTAGAAGCTACTAAGCACCAAAATTTGATTCAAACCAAAACTTGGCAAAATTTTTAACAGTGTACACTGATTAAAAATTTGCAGCAAACGACCGCTATTGTAGAAAACGGTTAATAACAATTCAACGGTGTTCTGACTTTAATATAGGTGATTATAGTAGTCGGAATTCATTTTTATATAAAAACGACCGAACAACAGGGCAATATGTTGAAAATTTTTAACAGTGTAGAGGCTCTATAATTGTATTCCAATTATTACAATTAATACAATTTATATATATATTCGTATTAATACAATTTCAAATAAGTCAGACATAATTTCACTCATGCTTCGAGTAAGAAAAAATATTCTTAAATATATACATATACATATAAACATTACAAGAAAATCCAGAAAAGTGTGACATCTCCCACTTTCAGATTTCCTTTTTTCAATTTTTAACATTTTGACAATATTTCTCAGGGTTTTTCTAAGAATGATATCAAATTGAAACGCCGAAAACTTTTTTTAAATATGATGAAACGTGAATTATTCATTAGTCAACTGTTTTTGTTTTTAGAACTGCCTCAATAGTCACCTAAATGTAATTTAGTTTAATTGATAGACAACCCCTCTCGCGCTTTGCGTTCTTTAATAACTGCGTACTCGACCAGCGGGCAAAAAAGACTCCTTTGTGAAATATCACCTTTTGACGACTGATACGGAAAATAAGAGCATGCACATACACACATATGATCGACCCGTCTGACCTATCAAAACGGAGAAAAAACACCATACGGAGAGAGAAAAATAACCGTAGCGTTTCAGTTTTACCTAATCTAGCTCAAGAAGTAAAGAAACAAGAACGGAGAAAAACATCACGATTTAGGGAATAAGTGGTGTGAGGAATTGCGATTTGCGATTATATTTGTTATGCTTTGATGAGATTTTTTTTTTTTTTTTTTTTTTTTTTTTTTTTTATAGGACTAAATTGCTGTGGCTGATTAAAATAAATATAAATTTGCAATAGCTACACTGCAAATTCTTAACACACAGAAATAAATACATATTATAACACTTTTTGTCACCAAATTTACAACACATCAATGTGTTGTGAATTAAAAAACTTGATATAAAAAGTTTTCATATACAGTTGAAAAGCCTTAAAAGACTTGCCCATTTGTCAATTACCTGTCTTTTTACTATTATTATTATTATTATTATTATTATTATTAACTTGTGTATATAAGTCGACACCCAAATTTTTTCTAAAATTTTTCGACTTATACACGAGTATATATGGTATTTAAAAAATTGTTGAATGTGTTCTGTTATCAAAAGTCGAGAAATCCGCTAAGATCATCTAAACAGAGCGCTATCATTATTGAGGTTTTTCTTATCGTACATCTTCCTACGTTGAATTTTGTCTATACTCCTCACCAAAACAAACCTTATTTGTGCGCCTTTGATAACTGGCACTAGTCTTCACCGAACGACTGATAGGTGAGAAGGGTCTGCCTGTCATTCGTCGCATATTTTTTTCTTTTTGATATACTTTCCAGGTTGCTTTACTGATATAGCGAGGAATTTTTCCGCTAATCTCTAACCGCGGACGGATTGTTTACGTTACGTGTAAAAAGTGTAAGAGATTGAGGATTAAAAAAAAAAAAAAAAAAAAAAATGTAAGCGGGAAAATGATGTAATTGCTTTTAAAGCCAAGACGCTAACAAGTATGTTTATTCCTGAATATCCTATTTTATTTTCTGAAAAGATGTCATATGTTACGTAAATCAAAAGTATGTTTTTCGAGAATGATTTTTTATTCAGAGCTCACGTCTTTCTCTGACAGATATACTTCTAAAAGTCATTCAGGTTAAGCCTTTCTGTCGGGGCTGTACTTTAAACTAACAATAAAAAATTTGCTATAAAACTATTTTCATCCAATCATTGGCAATAATATAATTTCAGGCTTATAATAACACATTGCTCAGTGGTGCACAAAACAGGAATTTTAATATACATTTGTATAATTAAAATAAAATAAAAGTTTCAACGTTTCGCGCCGTCTTCTGCGGGCGTCTTCAGGAAAATATGATAATAGAAGGACTATGTTTGCACCTTGATCGAGAGATAATATTTCTACTAAATTAAAATCTAAATGAATTAAAATTTTAAAAAATGTTGCCACTTACACGTGAGAAAAATTAAAATATTGCAAGGAAATAAAAATTTTAAGATTTTATGATGTTATGCCATATTTTTGGTATATTGTAGGATAAATTATCATTACATGGTTTATTTTCTCGTGCTATGATTTCGATAGACTCTCTCTTATTTTACCTTGAACTGGGTTATTGCATGGTACTATGATTTTGGCCTCCTCAAAATTAATATGGCAACCCTTGTTCGCCAAGTAGAAGCGAGAAAATCAAGGTAAAATAAGAGAGTCTATCGAAATCATAGCACGAGAAAATAAACCATGTAATGATAATTTATCCTACAATATACCAAAAATATGGCATAACATCATAAAATCTTAAAATTTTTATTTCCTTGCAATATTTTAATTTTTCTCACGTGTAAGTGGCAACATTTTTTAAAATTTTAATTCATTTAGATTTTAATTTAGTAGAAATATTATCTCTCGATCAAGGTGCAAACATAGTCCTTCCATTATCATATTTTCCTGAAGACGCCCGCAGAAGACGGGGCGAAACGTTGAAAGTTTTATTTTATTTTAATTATACAAATGTATATTAAAATTCCTGTTTTGTGCACCACTGAGCAATGTGTTATTATTAGTTAAATTTTATGGTGCAACTGTCCTATATATATTTAATTTCAGGCTGTTCTCAACTGCTCTACTCAACAAACGTAAAACATTTTGAGACATTTACAAATTCCTTTTTTAGCAGAAAATGATAGCTTCTGACAATGGCATATCTAGACTTATCATTTCGGAGGGGCTGAGATATAGTAAAAGATTCTAAGAGGGAATCATACGGAAGTTAATTTTTCCGCTATAAACATATTTTTATCACAGCAGGTAATGCATATACTATACAGAATTTGCTAAGATTGAATCCCATGGGTCTGCAAAAAATTTCGGGTTTTCGTCCTAATTGGTATAATTTTATGGCATGTAAAGAGAGCCTCTGTATAACGATAACTTGGCTGAAATAGTTATTTTATTGTCTCTGAAAAAGAATACCTTTTTTCATGAAAATTTGAATAAAACGGAATGTTATTGTACTCCCCATAAATTCTATCTTAGCAGATTTCACCTCATTTTGATAAACTTTCGTAATTACCTTTTATATTTTTTACAAATTTCGGAAGAGACTACAGCCCCACCGTCCCACCCCATGAATACGCCATTTTGAACAACATCATCTGCTAGTTTCATGCATTTCCGAATAAAAAAATTTACATCACAAAGTTCCGATTTTTGATTTAAGAACACCTTTAAGCAATCGCATATGGGTATATAATGGAGAGAGAGATAAAAGCAGATACTGGTCATTTTCCTGCGACTGAACAAAATAAAGCTCAACAAAATTGTTCCTTAATTGTTCTGCATCCATTTTCTCTCGGGATAGATCATCTTTTATCAGTAGAGAAGCATTCCTTTCAACGTTTTAATCCTTTTTTTTTTTTTTTTTTTTTTTTTTTAAGCATTTCAATGGGAGACTGAAGCTAGATATCTTTACTAAAAGTTCTACAATACAAAGAAGTGCTAAATTTTTTATCTAATGTAAGAAGTTGTTTGCCCTTGTAAATAAGGCTTGAATAGATTTTTGAAAGAATCTTTCTTTTTAATTATCATTAAATTGATGTGAATAGATTTCAAAATAGTTTAAGCGTCTTCAGTTTTACATAATCATAGTTTTAAAATGTAGAATTAATAAAATAAGTCCGATTAGAAACATAAAATAAAAGTTTACTAATTCAATGAGAATTTATTATTTTTTTTTATCCTCTATTACAATTCATTTTTCAACATACTACAAAAATGTGGTTTGACTTATGCACGAAAATTAGAGGGCCGACTTATACACAAATATATACGGCATATTTTTAGTGACGGTTCTAGTGAAGGTTAAAAAATTGTACAGAAAAGGAAAAAATAGAAATAATTAAAAAAAAAAAAGTTCAACATTTCACCAAAAAATTGATTAAATCCAGCTGAAATTTAGCTGAAACAAGATATTAGTGATAATTTTTACTAGTTTAATAATGCTTACACAAGTTTCAATTATATTAGTAAAATAATGAAATGAAGTGCAGTTTCTTTTCTAAATCAATTTTTTGGTAAAAGGTTGAACCATGATTCAGATTTTTCTTTAAAGCAATTTTACTGTGGATGTCTTTTGAGGGAAGATGATGTTTGAGATCCATGTCTAACCGGATATCTTCATATTTTTTCTTCCTAAGGATGATTTTAGTTACTAAATTAGTTCCGGAACTAAAATAATATCAATAAAAAATAAATAAAAAAAAAATAAAAAAACACGAAGATGACCATTTAGACATCGATCTCTTACATACTATGAAAAAATAATCATCTAAAAATACTGAAATGCAATCGTGCAATTTGAAAAAACGGCGGCATTGGTTTATACACCAGCTTGCAAATATCTTCATATCACGTTTTACGCTCTTTTGGAAACATAACAGTTTTTCGTACTGGAGATTAAATAATTTTATGAAGTGTTTCTTATGTCTGGAAACGCACGGAGGTTTTTGCATTAAAAAAAACATATTTTGAACTTTCAAAAATTAAATATCAATTAATGTTGAATGAAAAATTCTTCTTTTGGACTCTTTTTTTTTTTTTTTTTTTTTTTTTTTTTTTTTTTCCCGTGGATGTTGCGTGACATATAATGTAGAGCACCGCGATACCAAACTTTCATGAGCGGTATCATATGAATCAAATGTAACAAGAAGCACATAGAAATATAGACAATTTTCTAATGTTTGGTCGATCGTATTTAGAAATTTTGCACTTTTAACAAAATAACATCAACCAATCACCCTTATCAATTTCTATCAAAAAATATGATTTTATTAGGCTTAATATTTTTAAAAAGGGCTTCAAGAGAATATTTGTGAAGTGTCAGACCTTTATAAAATGCAAGGAAAGAGAGCATTTTTTGAAGTCTTACTAGCAGTAAACTAGAAGTCTTTTGGTCTTAAAGCATTACTTCAGAAATCTTTTAAAAATTGGGGTATTTATATTTATTTATTCATTTACTATAGAGCATAGAAATAGCGATTATTTTAGTAATAAGTTACACTGCGCATTGTCTATCCCTTTTCTGAATGCGTCATGCCACAAGTGCAGTGACTTTTTTTATTTGAGCAGGGCTACCACTGGCAACTATTTTTATATTATTTCACAAGACTATTTAAAATAAATATATTTTGTAATATATTTATCTTGCAAATCTAATTTAAAAGATTTTTCTTTTTATTAAGTGGTGCAAAATAAAATTAAAAAATAGCCTTTTTTTTTTTTTTTTTTTTTTTTTTTTTTAATTAAACTTCCTTTTTTCCTAAATATAAAGGTTAACTGCGACTACCACAGCTAAACACTTTGTAGGTGGAGGTGTAACTATCACATTCAATCTAAGGTGGTCTGGTGTACGCCCAATCCACAAAAAAACGGACATAAGGATGAAAATTTAAATTTCTTTAAATATGATTGAAATTTTGCATATTAACAGTTAAGAGTGTACTATTTCATATTTTATCAAAAAAGAATTAAATTTTTGTCATTAACATACTTATTTTAATTAATAAAGTGACGCTATGACTTTGCAATGTAGACTGTGGCAAAAAACTTTACATTTCATGGTCTCGTACAGCTGAACAAACATTCTAAAAATCTCCAAACTTGGATATATATGATCTGAAAGCTATTATTAAGAGTTTTTTTCTGCAGAGAAGTGTTCACTAATCTTCATTACAAAAGGTAAGCATATTTAATTACTCTTAATTATTGTGTCACACCCGCAACAAAAAGATACATTTATATCTCTACAGAAAAATATTTTTGATTTAAAGTTATGAAATTTTATATTCAAAAATAGTTTATTAAGATACTTTGAAATACAAACACAAAAAAAATTAAGTAATATTTTAATTATAATTATTGAGCGTTGCGGGCGTGACATGTCCCTGTTGCGGGTGTGACATTTAATTATAATCACACCCGCAACGCCTTTTAAAATTGAATACAAATGTATATTTGAACAAATTATAAGTAAATTTATATAAGAATAATATGCTGGATAACATGTACTTGGCAGCTTTAATTATATCCTTTGATTTAATAGAGTGAATTCCAGTTAATAAATAAAAATTTGCATCATCTGAGCATCTGACACTGTGTACAGTTGATTTATTCAGTTTGGATTGATAAAACTGTTGCTTTATTATAAGAAAATCATTTTATTAGTGATATATGATTAAGAAATTAATTTAAAATGTGAAATTTTTATAGAAATTAAAAAAAGAAAATTAGGAAACAATATTTTAGCAATTATCTTTAAATTTGTTAATTTTATTTTGTTACATATATATATATATATATATATATATTTGTTATTTGATAGTATTTATCTAATATATATATATTTAGTTTTTAAAAATAAGTAAAGCAATATTAGGGGAAGATTTTTTTTCTCTTTTTTAATTCAAATTAAATAAAAATTAGAAGTACGAATAATAGAAACTGTTAAAATGTTTATTAAGTTAGCATAAAATGTATATAGTCAGTTTGAAATGAACCAAAATTTAACATAATTAACTTTATGTAAGATTAGAAATTTCAAGGAATAAATATTAACAATTTGTTAAGCATATATTTCTGGATTTGAAGTGCTATATTTATTCAGTTTACACATTAATTTATTCTCTTTTGCAGAGAATGAAGAGTACAGAAAAATCACGATATCGTCGGAAAATATGAAGAATATCTGCCAAGAGAAGGAAAGAGACAAAGCAAGGAGAGTAAAGAAGAGACTATTTTAAAAAATCATGGTAAAGGATGGCAATCCTTTGGCACTTCATCTCATGGTAAAGGAGTTGCCGACGGGGTTGGTGCAGTTACCAATAAATTGTTAACGTTAGCAATGCTTTGCAACTATAAATTCAGCTTCAGATTTTGCCATGTGTGTAGAAAAAGTCCTAAAAATATAAAAGAACTTTGCTGAATGTGAAATTTCAGAAGATATTGTGAAAATGCTTTATGCATGCTGGCACCAAGCACAATTGGAGCTCAACATTCAATGGACACATGTTGTTTCTATTGACATAGGAACAATTAATGTAGAAATTACTTCAAAAAGTCACAAGAAATTTTTTTGTTACCATATTTTGTCAAAAATATAATATCCAACGATAAGAGTGCAGTTCGAGATTTTGTAGAAGTTGTTTTGTTCTCCACATTAAATAAATAAATAAATAAATAAACGTGAAAACTTTGATGGACAAATAAGACAAATAAATGGGGATGATATAAAATAAGACTATCTGAAAAAAAAATTAAGAAAATGTGTATATTTGGCTCAGTCAGTCAGATGTATTCATACTTTGACAAGGATATAATATCCAACAATGAATGTGCAGTTGGAGATTTTGTAGAAGTTGTTTTATTCTCGACATTAAAAAAAGTGAAAACTTTGACGGACAAATAAGACAAATGGATTGTGATGATATAGAATTAGAATGTTTGAAAAAAAAAAATTAAGAAAACGTGTATATTTGGCCCAGTCAGTCAGATGTATCCTAGGAAAAAAAAGAGCATTTTTGTGAAAAAAGCTACCACCATCAGAAATTTTAAATTCAAGATTGGAAACGAAATTTGTTTGATATTTTGCTCTCTGATATTATAATTGTAATATTGCTTAAGTCTTTAATTAAAAAAATCTACCCTGAATATATTTGTGTATGTCATTAATTTTATTGGCCATACAAGTCACACCCGCAACAGGGCGTCACACCCGCAACGGAAATTTTGAATATTTTCTACAAAAGCAAGAATTGAGTAAGCAATTTAATTTTTTCATAGAATAATTATTTAAGTATTACTGTCTAATATTTAAAAAAATCAATTCACTCAGTTGTCATAATTCACAGAGTTTTGCATTTTTGCACTGAAAGATGAAAATGCATGTCCATTTTATGTCACGCCCGCAACAGGTGGAAATAATTTTTTTTTTATAAATAAATGATACATCGGACAATTTTCAGATTTGGATAAATGTATGTGTAAGTGGTCTACATTGAAATTCATACAAATTGAAACCAATGCTCAAAAATATTTTTGCTGGTGACTAATTTTAGTTGTGTAAATGTCACACCCGCAACTTTGGATTGGGCGTGTAATAACGCTAGGCGGGGTAATAACGCCAAGTGCTAATATTACGCATAATTATATAATAAACCTGTAAATGGCACGTATGAGCCTTTGCGCAGAAGGTGTCTGAGTCATATAGAACAGAAACAACAGTTTAAAGTTTATTTGTTCCATTTATAGGCCTTATTGCTTTTAGAAGCAACTAAAATTAACGCTTGATCTAAAATTTGCGAGATAAGTTATGTGATGTGCAGACAATATATTTATCAGAAAATACTTTGTTTATTACATAAAATTGTAGTGCATGTCATGAGGTTGAAATGGTTAGATTAAGGAGGGTCCGATACCCAAATCTAATCTTTTTTTTTTTTTGAGGGGGGGGGGGGTAGGGGAGAGGTAATACCAATGTAAAAACAATTTTAAACTCTTATAGATAAAACGACATCAAAATGTTTTCGATATTCTAATTCCGACATTTTCAAAATCAGGTTTTTATAAAATTCCAACTTGATTGTTCGATTGAGTCCTAAATTTTAACTTTCCGCTTTCCCAGCATTCTGTTTTTCAAGATTTTATAAATATAACCTTTAACTGATGTAATAGAAATTGTAACATAACTAGTATTAAACGATCTGTGAGACCGCAAGATCGAAAGATGAATAAAAGGCGTAAATAACTCATAGGATGATGTTTTTGCACTAAACTTTTTTGTACAAGACTATTATATTTAACAATCACTTATTTAAAAGTCTCTGAACTAAAGATTGTACTAAAGTTCCAAATGAAACAAATTTCGGTAGTACTTGTAGTTAAACCGAAAATTATAAGCTAAACTATAAAAAGCAGTAGTCTGTGATATCGGTAACATTAGTTAAAGGTTAAAATACGATCAATGATTAAAACTCACAGAGTACTGTTTCTGCACTGCACTTTTTGTACAGGATTAATTCTAATTAAATTTAATCTATTCAAATATTTCTAATAATAGTACAAGGACTCCAAACAAAAGCGAATTTCAGTTGTAGCTATAGTTAAAAACTGGAAAATACAAGTTAAATTCTAAAATTAGGGGGGGGGGGGGCAGCGTTTACTGCGATCGCTAACAGCAGTTAAAAGTTAATTTTGTTGCTAAGAATAGAAATAAGACTATATAACCACATGAATCATGTATAAAATTTAATAAGGGATCTCACACGGACATTGATTTTTATGAAAAATCTTACTTAACTAATTAAAAATAAAAATTTATTAAAGCATTTTTAAATAACTCCGACATTTTAACTTTAGATTTGGGCGAATCCGCATTAGCGTGGAATTCACCGGTTAAAAAGTATTTACAAGACTTCAATAACAGTGATAACAAACATATTTGTTGCTCATAACGCTAGTTATTATAAAACTTCACATAATAAAAATATTACATTAAAAATTGTTAAAACCTTAAATGTTTCTTAGTTAAGCGGGTCATTTTAAGCAAAGATAAGCTCAGAGCGTTATATTCTGTAGAAGCTCCCCCTCACTTCATTTTCTTTCACTTGCACAGAAACTATTTTCTCATGTATAGTATGCATACATAGAAATATAAATTCTGATTTAGAAAAACTTAGTTAAAACTGTGCAATGTTTCTAATAATTCTATTTAAGCAGTCCTTTTCAAGCAAAAAGAAGCCCTGAGTCTGATATTCTTTTGACTCCCCCCCCCCCCCCTTTCGGTTTCTTTTTCTTACACTTTTACAAAATATTGAACAGTTTCTATCGCTTAGAATGCATTTTTTCAATTTCTAGGGCTGTAGAGTTTGTTTTTTTAGATTTGGTCAATCTACATGAGATTATTCCATCTTATTTTATAGTTTTGTTTGCATGGCGTTATTACCCACCTATATGGGTAAAAACGCCAATTAGCATAGGTCAAGAAAACATGCCATTACATTTTATGTATACATGTCTGCTAAATTATTTTTTTATATAGATAGTTAATGAGTTGCTGTATCAAATCCTACATTTGTTTGAAAAATACAATAATAAACTAAGCCGTGAAAATTGGTAGAACCTTAACGTGGCGTTATTACCCCAGGGTACCTTATTATCTCTTTCTAATTATTCGTATAACAAACTGATGATGTACAGTTTCTTATTACTTAATTTAATATCCAAAATGATTATAATGTATCATTTAATTAACTATTAATAAACAGATTGGAAATATGTCTATTAACAGTCACGTAAGTAAGCATAAGTAAAATAAATAGGTTACTCGATGAAAAGAATGGCCGACTTATATGACTACAAAGTGAAATACGACAAATGCACTTGAAAAAAAAAGGCGTTAACAGAATAAAATGTAGCCTTTTTTATAATGATAAATCACATTCAAATATGCCTCAACGAAGAATGCGAGAGTCACAGCCCACAATGTGAGAGAAGTCGTTGTGTATGGCTAATATGAGGTGAAAAATTAAAAAAATAAATGAAAGCACATAACCTCTAACGGCCTCCAAGAGACACCTGAGAATGTGGTTATGACAGGCATGAATGGTATCCTTTGTATTTTCGGAGAAACTCATGCTTGCGATCACGTAAGCCCAGCTAGTTTTGGATTGCCTTGTTTGTACTTCTCTTCTCGCGGTGAGAAAGTTTTTCTTTTTCATTTTCTTCTTTACTCCTTTCATTTTGTTTTAATTGGATGTCACGTTTTTCAAATCCGACGTCCTTCTAGAATTATGTTACAAAAGTCTACGATTTCAAAGATGTCGCCATTTTCAGCGGTATCGAAACGGGTGGGGAGAGAAACAGGAAGATCCAATCACACGAGATTTATGAGGCAGATATATTTTTAATAAGTAATCCTTTAATTTGGCGAAGTAGAGCATGGAATGAATGCGATGAAATTAAATTTTTCAAAGTAGGTACTCAGCTATAGTAACAAAAGCCCACATATGAGAAATCATGTGCCGGTGTTGCACAAGCGGCAAAGCCGTGTAGTATTAAGGAAATTAAATAACTATTTCCAATAAAACATTATAACAGATTCAGCCCAGAAATGGAAAAGAAAATATGTTGATTCTGATCTTTTGAGGATAAGCTAAGCATTAATTACTACTATTATTATTAGTAGTAGGTGCATTCATATTATGAGGTGCATTCGTACTATAACAAAGTTTTTAAAATATTCCGATCTTGGTGTAGTAGTATGTAAAAAAATGTAACTGTAAAAAAAAATTTCCGATAACATACGGAAATTGTACTGGTAATCTAGACGCCAGTTTTATTTCCGCATTTTAAAGGAAATTTTTTTCCGTAAATTCCAGAAATATTTCCGTTTTTTCACAAATAATTTTCACGATCCTGAACCGAAACTATTTCGATAAAAGCAAAACAACAACTTTTCCTTATCTAGAACGGCCGATGATACGTCGTTCGTACCGCAGAAATGTTCGTATTGTCCACTTTTAGCTCCTCCCTCATCTTTCAGCCTTTGATTCTCGGAACTCTGAACGCAAGTTCTCCGTTCTGCATGGTTTTCTGGAATTCTGGCGTTGCATATTTTTTTTTTTCTTTTGTGACTCTTGTGTGAGCGTGTGATTATTCATTATTGCCATTTGAGTTTTTTATTATACCAAAGTAAGTTGAATATATCGTCGAACGATCGATCAAAATAAGTTGCGAACATAAAAAAAAAAAATATATATATATATATATAAAGTCATCTAACTATTCGCTACCTATCAAATACCACAAAAATTTAAAATACAGTTATAATGATATGCATAATAATACAATTAACTTTCTTGATCTTAATATTACGCTTTCTGATAATAAAATTCTATTTGATATTTATGACAAACGTAATGACTTTCCTTTTAAAGTAAACCTCTTTACTCATTATAATGCTTGCCTACATAAATCTGTCTATGTCAATATATTACTTAATTTTGCCCATAGAATTAAAAATATTTGTTCACATAATTTTAAAATGCATAATTTAAAAACTGTACAAGAAACTGCTATAAGATATGGTTATCCTTTACATTTGGTTAAAAAAATATTATCTGTTTAAAAAAATATTATCTGTATAAACATTTATTTAATATTAACTGTCTATTTTTCTCTTCATCCTATAGTCTTTAATATATAATAAGTTATTACATGATCTTAAAAATAATTAACACATTGCGTAAAAAAATGTTTAAAAAAATTATATAAAAAATAAAAATAATACAAAAAAAATAAAAAATACAAAAAATAAAAAAATATGAATTATAGGATGGTTGGGTGGGTTAGATGTTAGATTACGGAGGAGGGCGGTGTTGTCTGGATAATACGCAATGGTTAATTATTATATATTTAATTAAAAAAAAAACTTTACACATAGTATTAAAGTTTATGTTTACCTAAAAACTAATATGCATAACTTAAAAATGATCAAGTTATTGAGATAAGCTGTGGTTGTCTATTGTATTTGTCTTAAAGAAATTATTTGTAAAATATTAGAATAGAAATTATTCTTGGAAATTCTTAGCTAATAAATAATTTATTTTTTCCTATAATAGAGGGCAGCACCATAAGCATATAATTTAATTAATATATTAATCCTTTAGATGGCAGCACTAAAATAATTTTCCGCTAGAAGTTGCAGTAATATATTCTGGTTAATTAATTAATATAGTAATATTAATAATTGATTAAAAATAAAAATATAATATTTCTAATAGTAGCATCTATATTTTTTCTAAATATATTATTAATTATATAGTATAATATATGTTTTACTAATTTTTATAATTATTGTTACAACTTTATTTTATTATCTATGTGATTTATACTATGACATATGACTGTTAGTAAGTCACATGTAGTTTGTATATGATTGCACTACAAATCTTGCTAGGATATGGGTAATGGTAAATATCTTAGTATATATATCCTTTTTTTTATGGAATAATTTATTATTGTTATTTTGTCATATTGATTTTATTTTCTTCTATGTGTATCTTTCTACTAATTTGTCATCTGAATAGCTTCCAGCCAGTCGGGTGTATTGTGAGTCGAATTCTTAGCTTTCAGCACGACTCATAACAGAAACTGGCTGGATGTTTTTGCTTTTTTGTTAAACTATACACCCCTGATGACGTAGTTTAATGGAAAAGCCTTCTACTGCCTTTTTATCCATTTATTTTTCATTATTTTAGTAATATGCCTTCTATTTCACTTCAAACTTCAACTGTTTTCAATAAGATGATTGTAAAAATATTGGTTTCATTGGTTTATTGTATGGTAATATATGAATTACTCTGGTTATATAATGTCCATTTATCCACATATTTCTTAGTAATTTGGTAATCTGCCTTCTATTTCTCTTCAAACTTCAACTGTTTTTAATAATATGAATGTAAAAATACTGGTTTCATTGGTTCTTTTATTGGTATTGTCTGAATAACTTTGGATGTATTTATAAAGGTATTTATATATATATATATATATATATATGTGTGTGTGTGTGTGTGTGTATTTACTTATATAAAAATTTTCGCTTGAAAGGCAAAAAAGAATTTTTCAAGGACAAACTGACATGTTTATGATTTTTATTCTTCACTGCACAAAGATACATTAACATCAGGTATAGAATACGTACATTTAATTCAAACAACAGTGAGAAATGTCACTTACCATCGATGGGGATCGAACCAGGATCTTGTCATATGGCAGCTTGCAGTAGTGTAATACCGTTACACCAAAGTTAGACAAACCGTGCTTACAAATATCTTTACTTATTTCGGATGCATTTTATAAAGCAAAGACCTTATATTGAAGCGGCATTTATTTTTGTAGAGAATTATTTTTCTATTGAGTGTACAGTTCTAAATATTTAATAGATTTTATTTCCATAATTTCGAATATTTAGCTTTTAATTTCAGCTCTATAAATTATAAATTTTAGCGTTTAAAATATTACATGTATTAAGAGTTGAATGCATTAAAGAGTTTTGTTTCCTTCATTTTAAGGAGAGTTTTAAAAGTTTATTGCAATATTATTCATATTTATTTATTTATTTTTGAAAAGATACTAACATACTTTAAAAAAAAAAAAAAAAAAAACATCTATTTTAACAAAGATTTGTATGACGATCGATTTTAAACTCAATAAAATAGCTATTACCGGTTATTAAAATAAATTTCCTTCATTGATTTTAAAACTTGAGATAATCGTCAACATTATAATAATTTCGTTAATATAATTCAGTTGTTTTAAATTTTATGGACGAATTTCTTAAAGTGAATAGATTAAGAAAACATATTAAAATTAAAAGCAGAAATTTTTTCCATTTTAAAATATCCTACAGGCTTTTTAAAAAAAAATATGCTATAAATGAGTTAAACATTTTTTTAAAACCATAATAAAAATAAACTAACTTTACTTTCCAACTATCTCAAAAAGGATTAATAAAATTTTATAATTTTTATTATTTTTTTACTATTGTAAAAATATGTTAGCTTTCTGTTACTAAACAGAATGAAAAAGAGAAAATTATTATTGCAAGTTGTTCATAAAACAACTCCCTATAATATTTTTCTATTCCAGATATAAATGGTTCCACGAGATTTTTTGCTTAGAATACTGTTTCCAGAAAATTTACGGAAAACTTACTGCATTTATAATCTCAAGATGTCAGTAACAGAAGTTGTACTGTTTTTTCGAAAAAACGAAACTATTCCGTAAAATTTTACAGAAACATTTGTGTATATCAACGGATTTTTTTTTACACAGAACTTCGGATACAAAATTTTATTTGGAATCTTTTATGTGTCCCTTATACTATTTGCTACATTGTGTAAAAACTATTTGCTTTCTATTAAAAAGGAAATATTTTGCAGTAAACTTCAGCAACATTATAATAATTTCGTTAATATAATTCAGGTGTTTTAAATTTTATGGACGAATTTCTTAAAGTGAATAGATTAAAAAACATATTAAAATTAAAAGCAGAAGTTTTTGCCATTTTAAAATATTTATCAATCAAAATTTATCAATTTTATAAAATGTGAAATAGTTTAATAAATTAAAACAAGAATTAAATGAATTAAAACACGCCCGAAACAATGCCCCCCCCCCATTCCATTATGTAATGGCATACTTTTGTGTGGCCTTGTAAATTAATGGCAAATATTCTTGGTACCAGAGATTGTGCAGAATGTATATATCAGTATGTACTTCATAGATGCATATCAATTTTAGTATGTTCAAAAGAGTATATCATCATTAAAAAGCACTGTTTTTTCCTGTTGGATCTAATTTAACTTTTGATTGCTTCTGTAGTTCAACTATACATCCGATTTTCATAAAATTTGAAACAACTCGACAACATTAGGCAAGAGTTATGTATTTTAAATTTCAAGTAATTCAATTGGATAGTTTTTGTGTTGTTATATGCGGACAGACTGACGGACGGACCGAACGACGACTATATGTGAAACGCATTTATATAATCTCTAATAAAAACTTACTTCGGTTTTTTTTTTTTTTTTTTTTTTTTTTTTTTTTTTTTTTTTCGAAAAACAAATTATGCAATAATAATAATAATAATAATAATAATAATAATAATAATAATAATAATAATAATATGAATTTAAAGACAGGGATAAAAATCATGTAACATAAAATATAGCAAAACAGTGTCAGAAACTTTATCATTGGTATAACCGGACGAATTGAACTATAGTATGTCGTATGTCAACAACTCAAAAGCAAGAAATTTGTACCCGTTATTCCTGTAAATCACTTTAAAATATTGCCTTCTGTGTTCTGGCGTCTTAAAACCTTTTTTACCAAAATAAATTTTCCAGTGGAATGACATATTAGAAATATGACTTTAGAAAAATTATCTGAAACCTTTCTTTGTTTTAAACACACGTAACTGTTCCATATTATCCCTTTCATCATTTTTTAATTAGCAAAAATGTAGCTTCTTTTTGTAACTTATATATTTTTTGACATTAAAAAAATTAAAAATAACGCCAGTAAAATAATAAATGTTCACTGAGTGTATGTAGCGACTTCAACAAACCAACATTGAAAAGTATAAGGGAAGCTATGTGAACAAGTCGGAAATTGCACGCCAAGCGTAGCAAATGAGGTACGTTTGTACTACAGCGAAGTTTTAAAAATATTTAGGTCTTGATGTAGTATGCAATACTGCAAATACAGTATAGTAATCGAAATTTTATATGCGTCCCTGTAAATACTATCTGATTTCTGTTATACAGAAAATAGCTTGTCGTAAACCTCAGAAACGTAGGTCAGTTTTATAAAATGTGAAATAGTTTAAATTAATTAAAATGCGCCCCAAACAATGTTTTCCCCCCAAATACAATGAATCCCAATTTCATTATGCAATGAAATACTGTTGTGCGGCCCTGTAAATTAATAACAAATATTCTTTCTACCACAAATTATACAGAATGTATATTTTAGTGCATACATCATAAATGCATATCAATTTTATTATGTTCGAAAAAGTGTAGTATCATTAAAATGCACTTGAAACTATTTTGTCCCTATTGGTCGTAATGTAACGGAATAGTTTTGATTGTCCCTGTAATTAAACTATATATCCGATTTTCATAAAATTGAAAACGACTCAACAAAATTATGCAACAATTATATATTTTAAATTTCAAACGATTCGGTTGGATATTTTATCAATCTGTTGTATGCGGAAATGCGGACCGACAGACGGACTAAACGACGACTATGGTCGTTGTATTTACATAGTTACGAACGCATGTAGAAAGGTGAAAAGGGGAAAAAAGAATAATACAATTTCCAAGTCATAATTTTACTAACCACTATGCTACGAAAAACATCGCCTTCTTTCCTACGTGCACGGTAACGGTTACCCGGCATTAAGAATATGTTGTTGTTGGAAAGGTGGATTTACAGTCATAAAGAAATGTTAGAAAATTCTGGAATTTTATTTGTTTGTTTAATCTTAAACTATTGCTACTATTTTACCAAACTAAGAATTTAAAATGTTTGGCAATCAAAAGGAGAGGGGGTATGATTTTCAGAAAATATATTTTTAACCGTATTGTTACAGAATATTAAGGCTTTTCTCAGTATTTTAATCCTTTTTTTAAAAAGCCAGAAATCTCTGAATAGATTTTAAAATAGTTTAAGCTTCTGTAGTTTTATAGAATTAGAAGTTTTAAAATATTAAATTAAACAAAAGTCTTATTTGAAACGTAGGGGGGAAAAGTTTATTATTTTAATGAAAAAAATTATTATTACTGTTATTTATCCTCGATTACAAATTATTTTTTAACACTACTAGAAATGTTGTTCGATTTGTACACGTAATTTTTTTTTTTTTTTTCTTTCAGAATTGTGGGGAGGGGGTACTTTTACTCCAGTTTATACGGTAATATAATTTAATGATTCATAACAAACAAATTGCACTTGAAGCTTAGCAAATGAAGTACGTTCATACAACAGCGAAGTTTCAAAAATATTTAGATCTTGATGTTATAGTTGCAATACTGTAAATACAGTATAGTAATCGAAGTTTTATGTGCGTCCCTGTAAATACTATCTGATTTCTCTTATACAGAAAATAACTTGTAGTAAACCTCAGAAACGTAGGTCAGTTTTATAAAATGTGAAATAGTTTAAATTAATTAAAACGCGCCCCAAACAATGTTTTCCCCCAAATCATTATGCAATGGAATACTATTGTGCGGCCCTGCAAATTAATAACAAATATTCTTTCTACCACAAATTATACAGAATGTATGTTTTAGTGCATACTTTATAAATGCATATCAATTTTATTATGTTCGAAAAAGTGTAACATCATTAAAATGTACTTGAAACTATTTTATCCCTATTGGTCGTAATGTAACGGAATAGTTTTGATTGTCCCTGTAATTAAACTATACATCCGATTTTCATAAAATTTAAAACGACTCAACAAAATTATGCAACAATTATGTATTTTAAATTTCAAACGATTCGGTTGGATATTTTATCAGTCTGTTATATGCGGACAGGCGAACCGACAGACGGACGGAACGACGACTATAGGTCGTTGTATTTACATAATTACGAATACATTTAGAAAGGTGAAAAGGGGGAAAAAAGAATAATACAATTTCCAAGTCATAATTTTACTAACCACTATGTTACGAAAAACATCGCCCCCTTTCCCACGTGCACGGTTACCTGGCATTAAGAATGCTGTTGTTGGAAAGGTGGATTTACAGTCATAATGAAATGTTCTGGAATATTCTGGAATTTTATTTGTTTGTTTAATCTCAAACTATTGCTACTATTTTAACAAACTAAGAATTTAAAATGTTTAACAATCAAAAGAAGATGGGGTATGATTTTCAGAAAATATATTTTTAACCGTATTGTTACAGAATATTAAGGTTTTTCTCAGTATTTTAATCCTTTTTTAAAAAAGCCAAAAATCCCTGAATAGATTTTAAAATAGTTTAAGCTTCTGTAGTTTTATAGAATTATAAGTTTTAAAACATTAAATTAAACAAAAGTCTTATTTGAAACGTAAGGAAAAAAAAAAGTTTATTAATTTAATGAAAAAATTATTATTATTATTATTATTATTATTTATCCTCGATTACAAATTATTTTTTAACACACTAATAGAAATGTGGTTCGATTTGTACACGAAAAGTCTTTTTTTTCAGAATTGGGGGGAGGGGATACTTTTACTCCAGTTTATACGGTAATATAATTTAATGATTCATAACAAAATCTTATTTTGCAGTCATCACAGTTTCATTTCCTGATCAAATTCACTAAAACACCTTGAATCAATAATTTTCGATGTCTCCCCACTCCCACACTCTGTAATATGATTTATTCAATATTTGTTGTGCTTAACGAAGGAAATATACCTCCCCAACTATGTCAGCCGTCCCTATCCCCCCTGCCTCCCCTTCCCCGTTGCATCTTATGAGCACTTACCTTCTCCGCGATGGAATTTCTATGCTGTCATAATGGAATACGATTTTACGTATTTCGGAGGGCAACTTAAAAGATGGAGAGCCTCGCATACCATCTGAGAGACTTAATTAATGGTGACATCCTCAAATGGATCTATTTGCTTGTAAAAGTTGAAGGAAGAGGTGTTTATGGTGTTAAATTCGTTCACGGAGAAATTAAGATATTACCTTGGCTTAATTAACACAGGCTTATTGCTTATTTATTTAGGGATTTTACATTAAAATTATTTTGGCCTAAGGAAGTATTGAGAGGCGCGGTAAGTCGATTCAAATTTTTATCGTAATATTAAATTGTTGCTGTAAGAGATCACTTAAGATATTAAGTGCTATTTATTGAGCAAAATAAAATAACTTAAATAGTTAAGTTATGTAATTATTACTATGGATTTCGATGAATTTGCAATAGCTTTATGTATTTATTATTAACAAAGTCAAGTGTTTTTTTTTTTTTTTTTTTTTTTTTTTTTTAATTGAAAATGTATTTTTGCAAAAAAAAAATTATTATTTACAAAGAAATGGAACATTTTTAATAAAATGTGAGATGAACGCAATGATAAATTAAGAAATTAACTTGGCTTATTTAACACTGGCTTTATTGTTTATGTTATTTAGAGATTTTACATTAAAATTATTTTGGCCTAAGGAAGTATTGAGAGACGGTAGTTGATTCATTTATTATTATTATTATTATTATTATATGAAATAGTTGCTGTAAGATATACATTAAAATATTCATTGTAATTTATTGAGCAAAATAAAATGAACTTAATCAGTTAGTATGTTATGATGATGCAATGGATTTCGACAATAGTTTTATATATTTATTATTAACAGAATGGTTGCTATTTTTGTGAATTGAAACTGTACTGTTGCAAAAAATTATTATTTAGAAAGAAATGGAAAATATATTTTGAATAGATGAACGCAATTATAAGTTAAGATATTACCTTGGCTTATTTAACACTGGCTTATTGCTTATTTATTTAGGGATTTTACATTAAAATTATTTTGGCCTAAGGATGTATTGAGAGGCGCGGTAAGTCGATTCAAATTTTTATCGTAATATTAAATTGTTGCTGTAAGAGATCACTTAAAGTATTAATGGTTATTTATTGAGAAAAATAAAAGAGCTTAACCAGTTAATATGTAATGTTGTAGTATGGATTTCGATGAATTTGTAATATTTTTGTATATTCATTTGTAACATTTTTTTTTTTTTTTCATTTCTTTTAGTAAACTGAAAATGTATTGTTGTAAAAAAAAAAAAAAAAAAAAAAAAGTATTATTATTTAGAAAGAAGTGGAAAATTTTAAATAAAATGTGAGATGGTCGCAATGATAAATTAAGATATGACCCTGGATTATATAAGATTGCTGATTTATTGCTTATTTATTTAGGGATTATACATTAAATTATTTTGGCCTGAGGAAGCATTCAGAGGCAATAATCAAATTTTTACTGTAATATTAAATTGTTGCTGTAAGAGATCACTTAAGATAGTAATTGTTGTTTATTAGGAAAACTAAAAGAGCTTATCCAATTAATGTGTAATGATGTACCTATAGATTTCGAGAATTCGTAATAGCTTATACATTTATTAGCAACAGAATGGTTATTATTTTTGCAAATTGGAAATATAATGTTGCAAAAAATTATTATTATTTATAAAGAAATGAAAAATTTATTTTGAATAAAATGTGGGATGAACGCAATGCTAAATTAAGATATTACTTTGGCTTATTGGTTATTTATTTAGGGATTTTACATTAAAATTATTATGGTCTAAGAAAGTATTGTATGGCGGTAGTCGATTCAAAAATTTTTTATAACAGTAAATTGTATTTTATTGAACAAGATAAAAGAATTTAACCAGTTATTGCTTACCCATCATACGCAGTATATAGGATAAGTCTTGTGATCGTTTTAAAATTTTTAAAAGAAAATTGACAGATTATTTATTTGTTTCAGACACTGGAAATTTCAAAAGAAGACTATTTTTAGAAAAAAAAAAATTAAAAGTAAAATTGCATTTTGTCTGTCAGTGTAACTGTAAACGGTCTCCTTAAGAAATTGAGATAGGGACTTAAAATTTAGTATGTACTTAGCAAGTTATAATGAGAAAAAGCCAATTGAACTTTTGTAAACTTGATTACAGGAAACTATTTTTTTTTTTTTTTTTCAGACTCTATAAATATTCGTTCCAGTAAAAGGTACATAAAAATTTTCGATTTTTTTTATTTTAAGGAATGCACAAGAAAGACAATAAAAAAACATAAATTTTCCATAAAGAATGAAGTTGATCGGATAATTTAATTGTCACGATAAATATAATCATATTTTCCGTACTCTTAGATTTTTCATGACACTGTATTTTATTCAAATTTCAGTTTAAAGATATATTTTAATTGGAAATGAAATGCTTAATCCGAGTTTTAATCCGACGCTGTAAACTGTATATTCTACATATTATATTAACTGTATATTATATTATGCAGTGTATAAATATTATTATCATTTTTGGAAATGTAAAGCTGTTTCTTTTATGAAATTCAGTAGCATTTAAAGTTAATGACGTCATGAAGCCACGATCTTAAACACTCTTATACCTAACGAATAAATTGAAATAGTTTTGAAATTTCGTATGATACTTAGAATGTTACAACAGTGACAAGGCCTATTAAATTTCCTTAAATTTAGTTATACAGAAATATTGTTTCGGACTTTTTAAATATTCGCCCTGATGAAACGTAAATAAAATTTTTCGGGATTATCTCTTTTAAAGAATGAATGTAATTTAAATTTTAGAAAAAAACTGAAGTCAACCAGCCAATCAATTTGCCTTGATAATTTGAGATTGTGATTTCTACATTATTTTATATTATGCATATCCATGATGGGTAAGTATATTACGGTGGCCTCCAACGATCCCCCCCCCCCCCAATGTAATAATCACTGTTCAAAAAAAAAAAAAAAAAAAAAGAAGAAGAAGAAGAAGGACGATTTTACGGAGATTGAACTGGTAGTAGAGCCGCCAGTACAATTTACTGTTTTTTAACGGAAAAATTCCCTTAAATTTCCAGGAAAAAATGGAAATGTTTCTGAAATTTACAGGTATTTTTTTGTTATAAATCAGTGAATTGTACTTGCGTCCCTATTGCTAATGCAATCTTCGTAAAATCGTCCGGTTTTTTTTTCCTTGTTTTTTAAGAGATGTACTATGGATTTCGATGAATTAGAAATAGATAGATTTATTAGTAACATATATGTATACAGTTATGTACATTTATTAGTAACAGAATGGTTATTATTTCTGTAAATTGAAAATGTACTGTTGCAAAAAATTATTAAATTATTATTACATATTTAGAAACAAACAGAAAATTTATAGAATAAAATGTCAGATCAATACAATGACAATTATATACAAGAAAATATTTCATTTCAAAGTATTATATCTTTAAAAGAGAACGCTTTTCATTACGAGCATAAGGTATTCATATTACTATTTCTATTCAACTACAGAATTAATGCTCTCGGAAAGATGTAATTTCTCATAGAAAAGGGGAAATCTTGCATTTTAATGTTGTCATTCCGGTAGTAGTTTAACATTTTATAACAGTCTTAATATGACAGGCATTATGATTTCTAATTTTAATTACAGCCTTGATTTAAACAAAAATGACCGGCAAACAAATATCTGCATGCGATTTAATAATCAACGGCCAAAAGAAAACATAAAAGCGAAAAAACAAATAGATTCTTGAGTTAATGTTATACAAGATATCCTATAAATAGCATCCAAACTCTTCACAGCCAGGTTCTTCGTACTTATCGTACCTTCGTACCTGTACCTGTCGATCCATAGTTTACGAGAAAAATAGGAAAAACAAAACATCTCGTCACATCCAGTGCCAGAAAATCGGAAGGACGGCGTGTCGGATATATACCGGTATACTCCTCAGCACTTCGTAAGGCATTTGCATTATATTGGCCTTACATCAAATACCTGTCACAATATTCATGAACGAAATACATAACAACCATGCGAAGAATACCAGTAGTTGCAAGATGCAATCTTTTAAATACGAGTTCAATGTCGGCTTAACATCATGCCACGACTCCCGGATGCATGACGAGTTATGCGCAGTGAATGTTTTGAATGTTATCGTCTGGAAAGATGTGCAAATACTGCTGTTCATGTGACCAATAGGGTGTTTTTTCCTTGCATCAGCTGGGACGTTATACTTTCTTTTTCGCATTTTTCTCATATACTAATGATTGTACAGGTATACTTCTTTGGGTATTTTTTATACACTCTTAACAAGGAATCTGACTGTGCTAAGTTTGGACTCTATTTATGGAGCCCTGTATATAATTTACTATTCGTATTTCATTTTCCAAAAAGCGATGGTTTTCTAACATGATCTAGCTTAGAAAAAAAATGGAATTCCATGTATGAATTCTAAGACATTTGAAAGGATTATCCTAAATAGTATCTCAGGCGTCACCATTTAGGATTATCACGTGCACATATTAACATGATCAAAGCTGACCCAACAAGTTTATGAAGACTGACGATCTTTGAGCAGCATATAAAATTGAAGACGAATCAAACAGCTAAGTAAGATAAGTTTCTGACCAAAGGGGTACTTTGAAATTTATCACTCTCTATATGGGTGATTCTACGATAAAAGGTTCAAAAACATGGAGAATTCGGCCAAAACGAAAAGTTTGAGTTTGATCAAAAACCTTTAAATTATGATTTTTGTCCCGTTTATTTACTTTTTCATATAAGGGCAAGTTACTTTATACATATTTTATGACTTTTTCTGGTCAGTGACTCGCTCCCCTGGCAGTTATCGTGCCAGGGGAAATACTGCAGGGGAGAGACATTTTCGTGTAAATTCAAACTTTTTAACTGACTGAATTAGTTTTTCGGTTAATTGTGTATTTCACTTTAAGTATTACCGTATTGTTTAATTAGGGCAGTAAATGCAATTGAATTAAATGAATATTATAAGTTTTATGACTTACCAGGGGAGATACACAATCACTGTGCGAAACCACTACAAAACAGGGTCGCGTCGCAACAACTAAAAATGGTGACGCTTAAATGGCTTGTGCGTTTAGTATTGCTAACTTCAAGCCAATAGATGTCCTTAAGCACTACTTCCAATATAGCCATACTTGAATTTATATTTGTTTCAGCGGAATGAAATGTGACAGGGGAGAGACACAAAAAAGCGGGACAGAAGTTAATTTTAAAAATTATTTGAAATTAACAAAATTATTTTATTTTTTATTTTATAATACGTAAGTATAATTACTTAAATTCCAATTAAACATACTTTAGCTAAGCATCTGGCGGAAAAAATATATGTATTGTTTGAAAGTTAAATTGAAACCGGCAAAGGGACATGCCAGGGGAGGGGACTTTTTAGACTTTGTAAGAAATTTCAGAAAAACGTGTTTAAATTAGGCATTCAATCGTGATGTTATTTAATAAAGTATATTAAGATGATGCGATTCATTGCAAAAAATAACAAAATATAGAATAAAAAATCTGTTTTAAACAGATTGCCGTACAAATTACCTCTTATCGTAGAATCACCCATATACAACTGAAAAAATGCAATAATTATTAGAATTTACAGTTATTGAGTGTTTGTGTTAGTTTGAAATTTTGGTTTTAGTCTGCCGTGTTCTATACTTTTGAATTGTGCACATTGTAGCATATCGTCTTTATATTCTTCTGTGTGGTATGAATTAAAACCAGTGTTTTGCAACTCTGCGTCATTTAAAACTGCAATTGTTTAAATAAGTTTCCAAACTTACAAAATAACTTTCCTCTTGCCAAAGATGAAAGGTTATTAAAACAGAGAAGAAACTCAGTAATCCTTAGTTTATGAAACTGTTTTTTCGCATAATAAATAACTAACATATACCAGAACGTAACTCAGCAACCTATAAGGATAGCAGCAAAGGGCTGAGTAACCCTTGAAAACAAGAACAAAAAACTAAAAAAGTTAATGTTTACAAAAAACTATTGTAAGATTGTATGATAACATTCGATGTTAAAAAAAAAAATAAAATAAAAAAAAATAAAAAGGCCATCTCTTATAAATGCCCATACTAAGTACCAAGCTAATAGAATTTATTTAAAAACGGAACCGCTGCAAAATTATATTTCTATCAATTGTTCTGACAATAATCATAATGAAATGGTAACTTTTCAGGTGATATTAAAAGAGCGCTCTAGCAAAATGAAACAGAGAAGAAACTCAGTAATCCATAGTTTATGAAACTGTTTTTTCGCATAACAAATAACAAACATATCAGAACGTAACTCAGCAACCTATAAGGATATTAAATGCAGCAAAGGGTTGAGTGAATCTAAAAAAGAGAATATGCCAAGCTAATAAAGTTTATTTAAAAAATGAAGCTCTGCAATAATTATATTTTTATCAATTGTTCAAGCATCTTTTTTCCTTAACTGTCAATTAAACCTGACAATAATCATAATAAAATGGAACTCGTCAGGTAAAAATGAAAAAAAGTGCCTAGAAAAACGAAACAAAAAAAGAAACTCAGTAATCCTTAGTTTATGAAACTGTTTTTTCGCATAACAAATAACAAACATACCAGAACGTAACTCAGCAACCTATAAGGATATTAAAAGCAGCAAAGGGCTGAGTGACCCTTAAAAAATAAAGAACAAAAAAAAATTTCTCTGGCGCCAGAAGGTCGTCTCTGCAGGGAAAAAAGTTCCGGTGGTGCCGGATCCTGTTATCTGGAATGCACTCCGAATAAGAAGAGCGAAAAAATTGCGTTACCTAGAGCTGGCCGCAGTGTTTTTTGTTGGTGGAAGGAAGCGGAGGTTATTATCTGGATCATTTGCCTAGCGCAGAAAATGAAGAGAGGGGTTTTTTGAATGAAATATGGACCGGAAAATCAGTTTTATGGGGAGATGCAAAAACTAATGGGAAGGAATGAGTTTCTTCTTGGAATGAGCAGGTGAAATTATTCCACTGAAATTAAGAGAACACAATAAAGATGCAAAGTGTACCTATCTTCTGGAGCGAAAATAATTCCGGAATTACTTACAATTTAGTTCTCCGTTCAAAGTTTGCATTGACTTTTAACATAATAAAATATGATTCCAAGCAATAAAGGATGTTAATGATGCCTCCAATTAACTTGACTCGAACTAAGGGGGAAAAAAAAAGTCTAAATGGAAGAATTTTGAAGTTATTTATGCTTTTATTCTCCATTTATCAAGAAAAAAAAACAAAAAAAAAACAATCCATTACGTGAAAAATAATGTATAACATAAATCAAACATCAAAGTACATTTTATGATCATAAGGAATAAAATTTTCAACCTCAAAGCTATTACATGCAGATAAAAAAAACTAGTGAATACAACATTAATACACCTATACTTTTTACAAGAAGACTTATCTGATTTTTTGATATACCGCAATGCATATTTTTAACAAAAGAATATTCAATGAATGAACAACGTTGAACCTTTATTCGTAATCGAGTTTTCCCCTACCAACAAAAGTTTTTGGAGAAAACAAGATTTTAGAAAAGGGCGAATAGTTTCTATAACACGAATTTGAACAGGGTCAAGCATTCATTTAAGGAAATCGAATACATGTATACCTTATTTATAGTTTAACCCGGTCAAAAAGTTGCCATACAGCATGCAAATTTTTAACATATAACATTACACATTTCTATGAGCCTTAAACATAGCTAAATTTTGATAGAAATTTACATCAATTCATAACAAAGAGAAACAACAAATAACCTTATACATTTAAATCATCTTTTCAGAGACTTGAAAAAGCTGGCACTCCTAATCAAACAGCCTAAAAATCTTACCTTGTCTATAAAAGAATAGAGATTTCGTTTTAAGAGTTTTGTTCATGTATTGAGACAGTGCAAAAACTGCTTGATCGTCACTTTTGCTTATAAATCAGTTTTCATGAAATATGCGAGTTAGATGGCTTTTCTCTCATATAGAGCGTTAATTCAGTTGATACTAATCATTAAGAGATTAGTGTAGTCTTAGCATATTCTGATATCAATTACGAATAAACCATTCACATTTTAAAAACCAGTTTATTTATTGATTTATTTTTTTTTCATTGGCCTAAAACAAGCTGCTATAACAAAAGGTAATTTAAAAAAAATCAGCATATCTATGTAAATGAGTCAAAAATGTACTTGCAACGGACAAGAACTTGCTGTTTATACAATGCATTTTGCATATCAACAAAGCTTAGCGATAAAATTGATAACTTTTCCGTCTTTAATTTAAGTTATGTCAACCTTGGTCGTATGATTGCAGTTGTTAGTTTTTTTAAGCCACGAAACATGTCGTTAGTTGAATGTCGAGTTCAAATTAGAATTTCGAATAGTAACTCGTATCTGTGAGCAGAACGGTGCAATTTCAATTAAATTCAAACATAGTTGAAGGGAGTGCACTTGTGAGAAAGCATATTTTAGAGGTTTATGTTTTCGAGATTTCGCCAGAATGTCGGACGAGTTCGGTCGAAATTTTTTACATATGATTCAAAATTGATGAGATATGTCGAGCCGGACATACATTTTTTCTGTTTACTTGATGCAGAATGAAAACTAGGGGGCAGTCAGCGAAACCTTTGCATGGGGCTTTGAAAATTTTTGATAGGGCTTATTCTGAAGATTTAAACATCTTGGATAAATAAAAAGAAAATATTGTTTTAAATGATGAAAATTAAAAATTTCATGAAAAAAATTCATAAAGAAGAAAAAAAAATGTGAAAGCATTAATATTTTTCAAAATTTCTATGTTGAAAAATAATATTTAAATAATAAAAACAAACTTTTATAATTTTAGAAAACTTTAAGTAATTAGTCTAGTTTTGCTGTCTGAGAGGGGCTTCAGCCTCCTTAGCTCCAACCGTGGGTGCGCCGATGTACACATAAAAAGGTATTTTATTATAAGTATATTAAGCATAACCAATTAATTTTGTAAATGATAAATACGGAACTATAGTTGAGAATATTTGAACATCAAAATAAATAATTTTTTTATTATTTTTTTAAAAATAAAAATCAGCTTTTAAGAGTAAAATTGGGGGCCCTTTTGTATTTCGTTGTGTGTGTAAGTATGGACTTCACAGACCTATCCCGCAAATAGGCTCTGCACGTAACTGAAGCAAAGATCTTGGAGGAAAAGATGTGAAGGCTCCGTAGGCGTAACGTAAATCCACAGCTGTCAGTGAAACAGTGCAAACAGCTAGGCAATAGAAGTCGCATACAGGGGCGAAAGATAAGAAGCGCTCACTTGGCGCGCTTTGACATTATCACCAGTAGCGATAATTATCAAAATGTGGAGTAATGATGTGGTCATCCCTGCCCGCCTCGGTCCCCAGGAAAGCAGTGCGCCCCTCCCCCCCTGCCTCTCCATCCCTTTTCGTGGAGGGAGATGAGTTAGGTCAAAGTTCATACAATACGTTACAGAAGACTAGATGAATCTGTACGTTGTTATGTTAGTTTTCGAGAGAAAGTGGAACTTTCGATACATAATATTTATTATTTAACAAGTTCAGCATCACTGAAGACTTTTCAGTTGTACGTGTTAATCGGCTATCTATTTGCAATATAGAAAATATATCACAACAAACAAAGCATATTAAAAAATCTCCCACAATCTTTAAGTCTCAAGGCGAATTGCCAAAAGAAATGGCGTTTTGAATTCTCGCGGGGGAGTTGGCGCAAGGAGGTTTACTAGAAAAATATTTGGCGAATCGGCGGATGCGATGAACCAGCCTACGATTGGATCTCCCCCTTTGAGCGTGTTTCCTAGCAATGCTGTTTGCACTGTTTCAGTTAGTTACGGTTTCCGAAGCCTTCATGTCTTTCCCTCTAAGGTCTTTGACTGAAGCCGACACCTTTGATGAATAAAACTTACTTCCTCAACAATTTCCAAAAATCTCTACTACCTTGGAAAAAAGATGTTTTATCCATGTGTTACGAAGTTTCGCCCAGAAAACTTTCATATGCGCAAAATTATCTTCAATTTCAAGTAATTTTATCACATGCCAACGTAAGCTATTAATCTAATATTTGTGATATTAAATTATACAAATATCACTTCAAATTTTAGCCAGTCTGAAAAAATAAAAGAGAGACAATTTCATCCAAGCGAAAGGAAAAGAAGACAAATGAATAAAGCAAAGCGTAATGAAACAATTCATAGCAAAAAATTCTTATAAAGAGCCATTATTTTCCAAAACATCTCAACTTGCCGAAATAATTTCCTCATTTCATTATTTTGAAAGAATATTTTTTACGCTAAGTTTTTAAAGTAGAAGGCTATATAATACATAATAAACGAAATTTATCACAGTCCTACAATGAACAATAAAGAAAGAGCCTAAATATCTTTTTTAATGAGACAGAAAAATCTAGTGAAAACATGATTAAATGAAAAGAATAATATCTACTCATTTCGTTCATTTTTGACAGGATTTTTTTATTATCATTATTTCTGCCTCTCATTTTTATATTTCATTCCTTTCTTGTGGCAATACAGCATTCAATATTTTTTTTTTTTTTTCTCTCTCTGAAAAAGAAAAAAAAGTTTTTTCACCCTTATAACGTGGAAACCATTTCGTTCCTGCGAGACCGGAGAGGAAGATATGGGCCAATCCTTTTCCAAAAGCAAGCAAGGTGGTTTTTTCTCCTCTCTTCAAAAAACAAGGAACCATTTGTCAGTCTTTACCGGCTCACATCTGGTTTGGATCAGACATTACCGGTCCGCAACTTTAGGAGGGAAATTCTGGAAAAGAATTCCGACAAGATCGTCTTTCACCTTATAAACGAAAGTTCTGTTTCAGGGAGGGATTTCAAACACAAGGTTTTTCTGAGTGGCATGAAGAATCCAACCACTTGTAGGTGACGACGTATAAAATCGTAAGAAATGACTCATGCTACGGGAGATCTTTTGCGAGGGTGGTCGTTGACACTCCCAATTTCTGCTATAAACCTTCCAAGACAAGATATTCCAGAAAGGAAAAGAAAGAAAAAAAAGAAAGAAAGAAAAAAAAGAAAGAAAGAAAAAAAAAGAAAGAAAGGGAAAAAATGCAATAATAAAAAAAGAAGGCTGTTTAACCCACGCACACTTAAAAATGAAAATGATGTCCCTTGATAAATAGATTCTATTCCCTGTGGTTTAATTAGTAGTAAAGAAAAATAAAAGATGTTTTACTAAAAAAATAAAATATGCTTTTTTAAAAAAAATACTAACCGACTTCAAAAAAAGAATCAAGCTTGGCGACAACTTGGCGCTAACGCATTTTTTTTTTTAATTTATATTTTTTATTTAAAAAAATTTCTAATCATCAGAATTTAATGAAATTAAAATGGGACCACATAGGTATCTTATCCTTTCAAACAAAAAAAGAATTGTCAAAATCGATTCACATTTAGAGAAGTTATGAATGAACAAGAAATACATACAGGTCGAAATCATAACCTCCTCCTTGAAGTCGGTTAAAAGAACTATGAACTCTGAGACTGTTTGAATAGATTGCTTTTATATACCAATGCAGGTGTGGTAAAATACAACAATACAATTTCAATGATAAAGAGGATTTCTGACTTAAAGGGAAAAAAACAAACAAAAAGAAACTGAAAATTTGATTAACCTGCCATTATTGAAAAATTTAGAGTTATCTTGGGCACATCACACATTGAGATGACAGAGGGAAAATGAAGCGCGACATCGGAGAAAAGACCGGTCGAAACAAAGGAGAAAGCTATTTGAAACCTGTTTTAAACCAGTTTTTCCTCCGAAATCGAGCTACAAGTCGCCTTAGTGGATGATTTGCTTCACCCGTCTAACTTGTCTAAAAGCACAATCACACTTGCTGTGTGAATAAATATTAATATTTAAGCTCAGCTCGAATCTCGATGTCAAATTTTTGCTCTAAAATGCTATGTAAAAAGCATGCGTCAAACATTACCTACAAGTTATATCACTATAAATGGGAAATGCTTTAGTTAGTGATGTCCGTAACTTAACCAGACGCGTAATAACAGAATCAGGGTCATGCAAGATGGCTGCCATAGAAATTACGATGTTCGCCTTTTCTAATTTCACGTTGAGTTATACAACCAGGGATGTAGTGGAGGGTATATGGGGGTATACGCCATATGCTTCTGGATTTTTAAGGAATACTGTATACCCTCTGCTTCTCAAGAAAGCTATAATAGACACACTCTAGGGTATACCCTTTGCCTTGAGCGTATACTCTCTGCTTAGAGAGTATATATTCTCTATTATTTTTACGACTAAATCCCTGTATACAACCCCAACCCCTCAACCTCCTCAAAGAAAAAGAAACTATAAACGTTACAGGTTACATAATATGCATTTTAATTCTTACGTAGAGTAATGTCAATGGCATAAAAATATAAACTCAATACCATTATTGAGTTTTATATTTTATCACCTACTTACATTAGTAATGCATTGCCCATTGTCGGTCATTTAATAGTAACTGCAATATTTCTTTCACCTTGATTCTATACTGAAAAACTGAAACACTCAAAAACTCCCACGCTGAACTCTTCTCTTAATATGAAACATTTAAGTCTTTATTATCATTTTCTTTAATTTTTTCAACACCATTTTCCATTCATTTCTTCTCCGTACGGTATCCATTGAAGATAAAATAAAACTACTAGGTGAAAAAAATAAAAAATATAAACACAGTACAAGAAAAAGAAAACGAAACGTAGAGAAGGGTGACACAAAAGAGAGACGGCACGTGCCAGGTGATGGCACACGTATAACGGTTCGACAGTCGGCTTCTCCCTTCTTTTTTTTTTTCAAGAACACACAAAAGGGTCCTCCACTTTATTCAATAAAAACCGCTATTCATAATAGAGAGACCCCAGGTGAGCTTCCTGAGTTCGATTTTGAGGGCTGAGTTGGGAAGAGGTAGGATTTTCGCTTTCGCTTTCAGGCCTTTTATTTAGTTTATTTATTTTATTTTTATTTTTTTCATCGAGGATCGTTTTACGGTTTCCAATTTTTCCTGAGCAATTTCGTCAGCGCAAGTGGTGTATTTGATGTTTACGTACAAAAGAAGTAATGGAAGTAAATAAATAAAATAAAATAAAAGAAACTACGAATGTAAGAAATTGCAATGCTACTAAATATTATTGCTCTCCTGTTTTTACCTTTCAAAATTAAAATTAAACTTATGAGTAATAATGTATTACAGAGAGGTATCATCGATAGTTTTATGTGCGTGCATTATTATTATTGTAGTTATTACTTTGAAAACCATTTAAAATAGTCTTGTTCGTGACGTTTAATAGAAAATATCACATCATTATTGATTATTTCGCATTATTGTTAATTAAATAGGGAACTAATCCTCCTCCCCTTAAGGGTGTATTCGGAAAAATGTTTTTCCACCTTCAACATCTCGAAATTTTCTGATACAATTTCAGACGCATTTTTAAAAGTAAAAACACGAAACTTGCTGAAGGGATTTTTGAAGAGACATACAAGGTGCCGTGTGATGTCATTTTACGCTCCATTCATTAGAATTTGATTTATAAACAATTATCTTCTCAGTATGACCCTTTTTTTCGTTCGCAGATCTCCCGCTTCGGAAAAATCCGTTCAAAATACCGTTTTTGATTGTTTTTTTTTTTTTTTTTTTTTTTGCATATTTTCTGCATTTATGAAAGAATAGACGATCACGGCACCTTGTGTACTTTCCTAATAAGACAATTTGCCAGTTTGATGCATTTGAGAGCAAAAAAGAATTTAAAAATAAATCGGAAAATAAGTTGTTTGAATCGAAATACACCCTTAATTTGAGTTCGATTTTGAAGGCTGAGTTGGGAAGAGGTAGGATTTTCGCTTCGCTTTCAGGCCTTTTATTTATTTATTTCGTCGAAAATTTTTTTTACGGTTTCCAATTTGTCATCAGCAATTCCGTTAGTGCAAGTGGTGTATTTGATGTTTACGTACAAAAGAAATAATGGAAGTAAATAAATAAAATAAAATAAAATAAAACTACGAATGTAAGAAAATGCAATGCATACAGGAAAAATAAAATTTAAAGAAAGAAGAGAACGTTTTGACCGAATAGTTATTTCATTGCTCTCCTGTTTGTGTTTAATAAAATGATCATATCCCTTCAAATTGAAATTCAAATTATGAATAATAATGTATTACAGACAATAATATAGATTTATTATTATTCTTTATGGTTAATATTTTCATCGAATATTGTTTTACGGTTTCCAATTTTTCCTCAACAATTTCGTCAGCGTGATGCATTTGATGTTTACATACAAAAGATGTAATGGAAGTAAATAAATAAATAACGAATGTAAGAAATCGCATTGCTATTAAATACAAGAAGTAAAATTTAAAGAAAGGCGAAAACATTTTGGCCAGATAGTCTTATTATTGCTTTCCTGTTTCTGTTTAATATAATAATAATATCCCCTCATAATTGAAATTCAAATGAATAATAATACATTATAGACAATAATATAAAAGTATGTTCAACGGTTTTATATGCGTGTATTGTTATTATTGTAGTTATTACTTTGAAAACCATTTAGCCCTTTCTCACACGGTGGTCCCATTCCGGGCACACCTAATTTTAATTACAAACTTGCAAACGGCACCAATAGTATTTTTAAAAAAAGTTTGTTTTTACAATGAATTCTTAAATTGAGGGGTTCTTAGTTTCTAATAAGGTCATTTTTAAATTCCGGTGTCAGTCAATAATTTCTCATTTTACTAAAAGAATCTGTTTGTGTCGGAAAGGGTTAAAATAGCATTATTCTTGACTTTAATAGAAAATGGTACATCATTATTGATTATTGCACATTATTATATTTACTATATTACATTATTATTAATTAAGGAGGGAGCTGATTCCTCTTTAATTAATTTTCGAGGGGCATTATTTTTTGAAAAAATAAGTGTATAATATACAAATAGTGTGAATAGCCTGCGAGCACAATGCCATCGGTTTTACTTGTCACTTTTCTTACTTATTTAATTAGAACATCTACGTGATTAAGTAAACAGATGTAACTGTTAAAAAAAAGTTATACCAACCGAGTAAAATTCGTATATGGAACGCTTGTCCGATGAGGCTAAAAATCCAGCCATCATAATCGATGTCAAACAGCATAACCTATTTTCATCGCTTAGTAAATCCAAGCTACTTTTTAGAAGCGTTCATAATTATGTAAATACGTAGCACCCTATAGTCGTCGTTTAATCCTTCTGTCTGTCCGTCCGCATGTAATAGAGTAAAAACTACACAACCTAATCGGGTACGTAAAATTATATTACATATGAAATTTAAAATAGATAATTGTTGCATAATTTGGTCGAATCATTTCAAATTTTATGAAAAATAGGATGTATAGTTTAAATACAGCGACGATTAAAAGTATTCCATTACATTGCGGTCAATGGGAAAAAATATAGTTTTAAGTGCATTTTAATGATGCTACACTCTTTCGAACATAATAAAATTGACGTACATCTATGACATATATATTAAAATATACATTCTGTACAATCTACTGTGCAAAAAATATTTGTTATTCATTTATAGGGCCACACAAAAGCATTTCATTACAAAATGGTATACAGGGAAACATTGTTTGGGGTGCATTTTAATTATATTAAATTATTTTGGCATTTCGATTAAAATGAAAATATAAAAAATTGCGAACTGAGAAAAATGAATTTAAACATTAATAACTAAATGGACGTTGAACCTGGAAGCTTATAGAAATTAAGTATACCTCCTTTATTAATTATTGAATCGTTCCGAAAATCGGACAGAATGTTTTAAGAATAACCAAGGCGCATTTTTAAATAAAAATCTGAAATTCAACAATTTCTTTTAAAAGGAATAACTGATGTAGGCTTATACTATTAATTGCCAGCATTTAATATACAAACAGAAATATCCAAAAGATATTTTTTTTTCCAATTTGTTGACGTCTCCTATAAAGTTTCAGGGGAAAATATTCAGGAAAATGTATAAATTTGTGCTATTATGTTTACGCACTTGGAATTTCAAAATTCATGTATTTTTCTAGATATTTAACAAAATGTCTAAAATCGCAAGTGGCCGGTCACCTTTCCCCATATAGTGTATATCTGAAGTACTGCATAATATTACATCAAGATCTAAATATTTTTAAAACTTCGTTATAGTACGAACGCACTTCATTTGCTACATCTTTGCCGTGCAATTTTTGACTTGTTTTACTTTTCGAAAATCAACTTTCGATAGAAACGTATTCAATCCGCATAATTTATCACAATAAATGTGTAAATTTGTAAAGTGTGAGACATAATCTAAGCGCAAGATTTTTTCTCCCTTTCCTGATTATGCATCGATCGGCAATCATCCGCCTCTTTCCCAGTTCTTACCCAAACATTTGCTGCATGCCTCATTCCTCAAATATTTCACGGTCCCACATAAAATTCTTCATCTATTCCAAACATCCATCTACCCGAACGATGGGAAATTCAGCTAATGCCAATGAAACCCTGCTTTTCTATTTTATACAAAAATATTTTTTTCTATTCTATTGAATTAAGTTGTTGGCAGATATTGTGTGTTAAATCTTAAGACAAATTATATAAGTTATTTTAAAACAAAAGTACACAGTAATTTAGATTCATTCAGACTTTCAAGTGGCATCTTTTTTCAAATAAAATATTTACATTAAAAAATATGTTGGTGGTGTAAGCATGACTCGACTGAAAAACGAATTTTGCGTGTGCATGGGTCTAATTCAGTTTTGAAGTTGGTTCATATAGATTCTCAAATTAATAATAAAGCCTATTAGCATGTGATTTTTTTTTAATTCCCTAAATGGAAATTTTTAACAAAAATTCAGTTTTGTCAAATTTTATTTATTCATTTATTTTTTAAATAACGCTCTGGATATTTAAATAAATGCATCCATAATTCCTTAAATAAAGTTCTTTCAGCCTCCTCAGTCCTGATGTCGCCTGTAGGAGACACTAAAGAACTACTTTTAAATGAATTTAAATGCTTCTAGAATTGTTAAAATTACTTCTAGACATTTTTAATAAACGTGTGCGTATCATAAGTATTGATATATAAGCTGATACATCTTTGAATACAAAAATATTTTTAACTAAAAGCATAGCTGCCAATTTTTAAACGTTTTTGCTACCACCGTAGAGAGATTTTCTATTTGTTTAACCATAAGATTTCGACGATTAAATAAGACAATATTTACTATAAAATTTTTGTGGTAGGAAAAATGCGTAAAAATTGGCAGCTATGTGTTTTCAATTTTTTGATAAATAAAATATACCTATTGAGTTATAAGCGATTTTGATCGCTTATAAATTAACTTTATCAATTGTTTTTTACTACGTTACGTGGACTTTTTCACCCTTCTTTGAGTGGTTATTTCTTTAGAGCGGAAATACTATTCAAAAAGCGCAATTTGGCCATATTTTCTAAAAAAACTCTATTGCATTTATAAAAACTAGCAAAAGCCATGCTTTGTTTGGATTCGCAAAACATTATTTTATAAAACAGATATTTGAAAATAACAATATTTGAAAAAAAAAAAAAAAAAAAAAAAAAAACGTTATTTTATGTTTTGGCGCATTTTAATTTTTTATTTATGATGTAAGACAGGCATAATAAAATATTTTCGAAGTAAACTTTTACAAAATAATTTTAAATTTTCAACTAAAAGCTCTTTTTTAAAGATGTTTTTACAATTTCCAGTAGCCACTGGTGTTTTTTAAAGTTGTTTGAAATATGCATGTTTCCAATCTTTGTAATTAACATCAAATAATCTTTGATAGCTATTTTAGAATATCATATTTGAAGAGAGCTTGAAGAAAGTTACTTCTTCAAAATCCTATTTTTTGAAAAAACATTTGAAATCTACTCTCGTTGATACTACGAATTTTTAATTGTAAAACTTTTTATTCGAATTTCTTCGTTTTTATATATGCTAGCGTATGAGAATTTTTGATATTGTAGAATTTTTCTTAAGGAAAATTTCTATTGAATGCTTAATTTTGGAGGATTTTCACGCTCGACAACGTTACGTACGTTTTTAAGCCAACTGGTGTCTATATATCCTCAATATTTACAACTGCTTCATCTAATGTTAAACCTTGGGATTTATGAATTGTAACAGCAAAAGCTAACTGCAGAAGAAATTCTTTTCTTGATCAATTTATGCTTCCATTTTTCCAGAATTTAATTATTGGAGGAATTGGTACGCACCAATTCTTATAAGTTAAATTACTGTAGTATTCAAATTTATCCATGATTATTCGCGATATCTGGTTTGGTGGCTTGTGATTTTCTTTAATACGCGCAACAAAGTCTAAAGTCCCGTTCACTAAACCTTTTTCGGTCCACAAATAAGAAGGTAGCATTACTTTAGATCCAAATGATAAAGTAAGAAATGGTTAAAGTGCACTTGTCGTTTCTGAATCGGCCAACTTTGCTTTAGTACATTTATGAAGAGCTTGAATCGAAGCAACAACTTCACGCAATTCTTTTAATTCTTCATTTATATAACATTTTTAACAATTAATTTTATTTGTTTACAATTATTTTGTTGCCACTTTACAAGAAAAAAAAATCCATAATACAATTCTTTTAAAATGTTTAAGTGTCATCTGTGCAAACGATTTTGCGGAATAATGAAAACATATTTTATTTATTAAATTAATCATGATTCTATCTATAATTACTTACTCCATGATTTATATATTTTTTTCTGAAAATGTACGCGTTTAATTTTTTATTTATTTGCTAAAATGCGTCCGTATTGGAAATGCATGCAAAATAAATTAATTAAAATAATAATTTTTTAAACGTTTTATTGTAAAAAAATTACATTGTGCAAATCTACAGATCATAATTTATTTTTGTGTTTAATTTGAAGTTAAAATATTGAATAGTTTTTTTGTAAAGTGTACGACAAAATGTAATTTGAGTGGCCTAGTAGAGGATTCGCTCCGCTCATCCTAATAAAAAACTGGAAAAAAAAAGTTTAATTAGATAGTTTCTGAACACCACCACCTGCTAGTATCATGCATTTGCGAACATCCCTAAGGGTGTTCTTAAATCAAAAAGGGCAATTTTGTGAAACATGCATTAATTTATTTTTGTTCGAAATTGCATGAAAATAGCAGGTGTTGTTATTCAGAAACTGTCTAATTGCACTCAGTTTTCTGTTTTTTTTTTTTTTTTTTTTTTTTTTTTTTTTTTTTAACACAATAAATCTTTCATAACAAGCCTTTCCCGACGAAAGCAGAAAACCCGGTCGAAAAGCAGGAGAAAGACGGGTGATCGAAATAGCTTAAAACTGGATAGGTAATTTAACTATTATAAAATGGAAAAATAAGTTAGATTCGAAATCGCTTCCAATGTCAGGTATTTTATATCTATCCGTTAAAAAATGAATCTGTAAATGTGTCAAAACGTTGAGCGTAACAGTTGAGTGAAATAAAAAGAAAAGTGAAATAAAAAGAATGCACTCTCTTTTCACGGATTTGATCAGTATACGATCCCTCAATAATATCACCTCACGATAAAGCAAAAGAAGAAAAAAAAAAATGAAATATAAAAACAACTACCACGTAGCGGATGTGGCCAGACGATAGCGCTGAGCAAAGACGGACCAAAGGGAGATATCATTGGTTGCAATCGGGCCAACACAGGATATCCTCTTTGCTGCCCAGCTTATATACCTCTGGACGCCAAGTCAAGGTGACGAAAGTCAAGTTATAAAAAAGGGACTCGCTTCTTATAAATAGCACCGTTTTATCTTCAAATCGGATAAAATAAAACATGACTAGATAGAAGAATATTAAAATGAAGATTTCCACAGTAATGGAGATTCCAAATCATGGGGACACATCGGTTGTAGTATGATTTGTCCCGATAAAGCAGCTGTCCTAATTATCAGAAGTAAATATGAGATTTCCCGATTTTGGTCTTGACGATTTAAGGCTCTTATGTTAAGCGGTGCAACAGACAATAAGAATCTACCGTAGTTGAGAGCGAATTATTCGCACTTTTACATCATGAAAAATTATAATTGTAATTTTACGTAGTTGAAATTTTATGTCAATTCTAAGTTTATAAATTCGGGTTGGGGGTACACTGTAAAAAAAAAAAAAAAAAAAAAAAAAAAAAAAATCGTTAAATTTACGGCGCAGCAATGTTGCCAGCAGTTTTTGCCGTAAAAATTACAGTAAAATTAGATGTAATTAAAAAAAATTGCATCTAATTTTACTGTACTTTTTACGGCAAAAACTGCTGGCAACATTGTTGCCCGCAGTTTTTACAGTGCATTATACGCATGATGTAGTGAATAAGTATATTATACAAGTAAATATACATATATTGGCATATAATACATATATTGAATATATATACATTCTCAAATATATATATATATTCACAAATATAGATATCACACGGGAATCATTGATTTAAAGAACACTTTTTCCATTACTTCAGAGTTTTTTTTTTTTTTTTTTTTTTTTTTTTTTTTAAGAATAAACAAATATTAATTTTAATGTTAAATATTAAACTCATGTTTACAGAACAGTTATTTTGAAAACAATAGGATAAAAACACATTTAAAATAATGTATACATGAATTTTTCCTTTTATTGATTATCGTTATTATTTGCAGAATAAATCCGCATAGTCATTGGTTAGGCAAAATGATTATACAAATGACGTAATCGATTCAAGCAACAAAAAGGAATTATTTTATTTTGTCAGACGCAAAAATAAAACAAATCATTGTATAATACTGTTTTAAATAGGATTTAATTAAAATGTCTTTCAATTGTTTCGCAATATTTTTGTGAAATTTCAATAATAAAAATATTAAAGCTGACTGACAGAAGAATAGTTTTTATAATTTAAAACTAGTCGAATGTGGCAATCATAATACTTTCTTCTATCTCATACTTGTTAATACTTCCTGAAAAATTAAACATATCAGCTCCACTGGTTAGGTGACCAAAATTTTGCACCAAAATTTAATCAGCTACAACTTAAGCCATCTTCTTAATGAATCTGAAGTTTAATGAAAATCTGTGCATTAATTTTGAGGATATAGCTATTCGGGAAATCGTAAATAGAAAAATCCGCATAGCAAAGTTACCTGTTGGACGATTTCATCTTAAAAAAAAATAATCATGACCAATTTATATCAGGGACTACTGAATCTAAAGTTCAATGAAAATTTGTGAATTAGTTCTTGAAATGGCGCTATTATCATCTATTCTATAATCTTGAATAATGTCATGCAGCAGCTTCACCTGTTGAAGGATTTACACCAAAAAAAAAAAATCAGCAGCAAATAATATCAAGAACTAACGAAATCTGAAGTTTTATAAAAGTCTGTGCATTAGTTCTTGAGATCTAGATCTGAAAAATGCAGCAAAGCAGTGCCGATTTACACCAAAAAGTAACTAGCACTAGTTTATATCAGGGACTAACTAAATCCAAAGTTTCCATTAAATTTCGTCCATTATATAGCTCTGTATTGCGCCCACAAAATTTATGTTACATGATACAAACAGACAAGCTGATTGACAGAAATTTTGTAGAGTCATATTTTTCGGGTTATCTCACCGCTATAGGCTACAAATCCGTCGAAAACCGGAATTGTGAAATTTTCACGAATCAAATACTTTTTATTTATTTTTTATAAAGATAGAAGAAAATAAAAAGTATCAAACGAAGAAATGTCAAATTAGCATTACAATATCATAATTTGCCTATAAGAATATCTGTGCGACCAATTGAACATTAAAAAGAAGAAGAAGAAAAGTAACATTTCTTCCTCTTGCATCAGTACGGGTGCGATTAAAAAAAAATACTTTTACCAATGAAAATCACTGACTCATCTCAAGAGAAGTGAAGAGTTCTCCTCTTCCACATCACTAGGATGATAAGACGTCCGCCGAAGCCGTTATTCTATTTATACTTAAAACGTAAACAAGGAAGGGACACACACACAATGGTGTATGTGTCACTACAACACCTGGATTTGTATATAGTACAGGATCCTTTTTCACCGACCCCTACGAGAACGATCTCTTCTACAGCTGGTTCTCATCTGCGCAAATATTCAACAGACATAGACGGCTTCTGGTACAGTGTCTCTTTACCTCTCTGATATGTGGGCACCCTCTTCTCCGTAAACATTGGATTTTTTTTTTCTTCGTGAGATCGGTATAATGTGTCTATAGATTGGGTAATGAAAATTGGGATTTTATTTTGTTTTGTTTTGTTTTTTTCTTTTCTTTTCTTTTACACGTACACAAACACATGTAAATGATATAAGTATTGAAAATTGTAATTACACATACATACTCACTCATACATGCATTGAAACAGACTATGGTTTCTTAAACAATTAAGAAAATTTCTGCATCTTGGTCAATAAATAATACATAACCATGCATTTTGCAGTACAAAATATAAATTCCCTCTAAACATTTTTAGCAATTTTGATGACTTCTTTTTCTAATGCAATCTGATGTTTGCGTATGAAAAGAATAAATGTTTAAGCTTTAAATATTAAAATTTAAACTATTTTCCGAGTCTAAATTTTTTCTTTCTTTTTTTATGCAACCTAAAAACAAGAGTAGCTTTTGTTAACAGAAAGATGATTTTTATTTTCAAGAACACACTAAAGAAAGAAATAAGTAGGTTTCACTTAATATCTTGTTTTAAACACTTTATTTTTAAATTAAATGAATAAAAATTGTTTATATATAAATAATAAATCCTTACATTCAGCACCATTACATTCAATTTTAAAAATATTTTTTTAATCAAATTAAAAATATTCAAATAAAAGTATTTAAATAAAATTAAAAAATATGAACACTTTTAAATTCAGCAGGTTAAAAAAATTAACGAATGTATAAATAAAATATAATTTTTTTAAAGCAGAAAAAGGGTTTAAAACTTATTTAAAATGTTTAAATAATTATGAAAAAGTCCATGTTTATTATTTCATCTTCCAAACACTTATTAGATGGCGCTCAAACAGATTTTAACATTTATTAGTAAAAGAAAAAAAAATAGTTATTAATAAAATAAAACAAACATCACCAAACTATAATTTTGCATACTATAGTCTCCATATCCTAGATAACTGTTAAAAGAATTGAGAGAGTAGGAGATAAAGCGCACACCTAACATTCTGATGTGATTGAAATCTAAAAGAATTTTCAGATTCCTGCTAATATATTCATTTATTTATTTTTGATCTGAAAGAAAACTTTCGTAACAGCCTTCACTAGCACAAGAAAATATTTTCTTTCGTCCAAGTTCAATCCATGCATTTTAATAGTTCAAAGAATGCATTATTACAAAAGTTTTTTTTTCCTTTCCCGTTCATAAACATATCAAAAACATTAACACACACTTTTTCAAGCTGTCCCATCACTTGGCACAACGTTTAATAAACATTCTTTTGCAATGTTTGAGTACAAAAGAGCCCGCCAAAAGAAGCATATTTATCAAACTACCAGCACTCTTCAAATAAGGAGGAGAAAAAAAAATCTTCAGGTTTTCTTTTCCATAATTTTGTGAAACTCATCCCGCATCATGATTGACGAAACATCTTTTTGTCGACCTGGAAGAAGAGAGAGATGCCGAGGGGATCCTATAAATAGGCTTCTTTTCCATTAAGATAGGCATCGCGTTTGTCTCGTTAGAGAAAATGTCCTACGAAGCAAGTTGACGGTTTACAGTTACGCACTCTTCTACAATAAGGAAAAGTCTGTTCTTGCACTTAAGAACTAATCCATTTTCGAGCAGTTTCGACAGTTTTGCTTTCCACATTTTTTTATCTGGCGTAAGTATAAATTTCGGAGCCCGGTGACAACAGAGGTGGCGGTTGTCGGGAGTTTCAGAAAGGTATTTGAGAGATGTAATCTGTCAGTGGTTGATGATACGCTCTTTTATTTTATATCTTGCTAGATTTTTAAAGTTTGCTTTACAGGCTCACTTTTTTTTTCTTTTCGAAAAACTAAGCAGTGTAAATATTCTCCATCATACCCCCACTTAGCGTAAGGTAGGGAAATAAAGACAGCAAGCTGTTATGTTCACAGATAGAAGGAATTTCTTTAGAGAGTCACGAAAAATTACTTTCGAAAGAAAGTGAAATTATAAGTTGTTCAAAGCTCTAGAAGATTGTTTTACAACAGTTGCAATAAAAAATCTGTGGAAAACCACAAGAATTATTGTCACAAAAATTTTACATGTCACAAATAACTAGAAATTTTATCGTTAATGATACGCTTTTTTATTTTATATCTTGATAGATTTTTAATGTTTTCTTTACAGGCTCATATTTTTTTTTCTTCTTCTTCAGAAACTAAGCAGTGTAAATATTCTCCATCATACCCTCCCCCCCCCCCCCCCCACACACACACACACTTAGCGTAAAATAAAGTAAGGAGGGAAATAAAGATAACAAGCTGCTATGTTCACAGGATTTTCTTAGACAATCACGAAAACTTACTTTTGAAAGAAAGTGAAATTGTAAGGTGTTCAAAGCACTTGAGGATTGTTTACAAGAGTTGCAATAAGAAATCTGTGGAAATCCAAGAATTATTGTTACAAAAATTTTACAAGTCAGAAATAATTAGAAATTTTAGGGTTATATAATCTAATAGATATTTCACCAAAATTTCAACATGCGTCAAAGTTTTCCAGTTGCTTTCAATCTAATAATGCTTTGTGAAAAGCTGTCCCTTTGAAAATGTGATGGGTGTTAAAGTTAATGAAACCGAATCAACGAGTAAGGAGTAACGAAATTCCGTTAAAATTTATAAATATCGTGTCATAATCCCATTAACTTTTTAATGATAGGGATAGGCACTTTTTTTCACAACAATGAGGAAAAAAATTCGCTTTCACCTAGAATAAATAGGTAGTCATTTTCTGAATCCAGTTCAAACAAGTTTAGACATGATTAGACAAGGCACAAGTAGCAAAGGCAACGCAGAATGAGCTTGATCACTCATACGGAAAAAGTGACCAAAATAGCGTAAAAGCTGCTTTTCATAGGATTCCTTATCATCAAGTGACGTCACAGATCAGGAATCACATTACTGTGCCATCCATCAATCTAATGGGACGAAATTGTCGCGTAATATCGTATTTCCGCGATTAGGATTTGCCATTTCACTTGAAGTTGTTCTGTCAAACGTGCATGTCCTAACCCTTTCTGGCACAGTGATCCAGGCACACCTAATTTTAATTGCAAATAGCACCGATAATATTTTTATGAAATTTTGCTTTTCCAATGAAAGCTTAAATTAAGAAATTCTTAATTTCTAAAAAAGCTGTTTATAAATTCCGATGTCAGTCAATCAATTTTGACTTTACGAACAGATCTCGTCTGTGCCGGAAAGGCCGGAAATCAAGCTGGTGTAGATTAGGTAAAAGGAGAATGAATTAGGTAAAATTAATTAAAAATGAATTGGAAAATTAAAAATAAATTAGGATGAATTAGGTAAAAATTGAATATACTATGACAATAGATTTGTTAGCTATTAGAATCTTAATATCTATAATAATAAAGAGAGAAGGATGTTTGTCTGTCAGCGCTGTTCTGAAGAGACTGCTGCACGTAGAGTTACAAATTTTGGAGGGTAGGTACTTTTTTACATGTAGTTTTGCACCTCGAAGCCCGATTTTCGATTTTTTGATTAGATTTTTTTTAATAATTTTTTAGGCGATTTTTAGCATTACTTTTGCGGTTTTATCCCATTAGTGAAAAGAATACGGTTTCATTCTTTTAACTCAAAATAGAAATTTTTTTCTCTTTTCAACAAAGTTTATTCGGAATTTGTACAGCGATTTTTGAATTTTTAACGAATTTTTAATGCGATTTTTAGTGTTTTTTCTCTATTTGCGGCTATTTTTTTTAGATTGATAAAAAGAAAATAGTTTTAAACTTTTAGCCTAATGCCCTAAATTTTGTGTTTGTTACGATTTTTAGATTTTAACAATTTTTAATGCGATTTTTAACGTTTTTTTTAAAGATTTTTGCGTTTAGCATCTATTTTTTTCATAGTTGTTCTATCAAAAACTTGAGCTGTTGAGAATGCAATAAGTAGTATTTTTTGTGAAATCTACCTAAAATGTCAAAAATTTAGGTACCACTATTTTCGAATAGCAATTTCATAAAATATCTTAAATTCTTACTTAAGACCGCTACCCCCTCGAGTAATATATCACCTGATAGGTTATTTAACAGAGTATCGTTTTGATAACGTTTTTGAAGAATAGAGTGCGCTACCTGGTGGTGGAAAATGGAACTAACAAAACGCGATTTTTAAAAATCTATAATAATAAAGAGAGAAGGATATTTGTCTGTCAGCGCTGTTCTGAAGAGACTGCTGCACGTAGAGTTACAAAATGCGGTGGGAAGGTACTTTTATATATGTAGTTTTGCACTTCGAAGCCCGATTTTCAATTTTTTGATTAGATATTTTTTAATATATTTTTAGGCGATTTTAGCGTTTTTTTTGTTTTATCCCATTAGTGAAAGAAATAAGGTTTCATTCTTTTAACCCAATATAGCAATTTTTTTCTCTTTTCAGCAAAGTTTATTCGGAATTTGTACAGCGATTTTTTGAGATTGATAAAAAGAAAACCGTTTCAAACTTTTAGCCTAATGTCCTAAATTTTGTGTTTGTTACGAATTTTAGATATTAACGATTTTTAATGCGATTTTCAATGTGATTTTTAACGCTTTTTCAAGATTTTTTGCGTTTAGCATCTATTTTTTTCATAATTGTTCTATGAAAATCTTGAGCTGTTGAAAATGCAATAAGTAGTATTTTTTTTTTTTTTTTTTTTTTGCGAAATTTACCTAAAATGTAAAAAATTTAGTTACCACTGTTTTCGAATAGCAATTTCATAAAATATCTTAAATTCTTGCTTAAGACCGCTACCCCCTCGAGTAATACATCACCTGATAAGTTGTTTAACAGAGTATCGTTTTGATAAAGTTTTTGAAGAATAGAGTGCGCTAGCTGGTGGTGAAAAATGGAACTAACAGAACGCGATTTTGTTAAAATTTGGAAATATAACAATGTGATTTATTTTAAATTTTAAAATGGTTTATAATACATGATAAAAATGTAATCAAAGAATGGTGTGACACATTTCAAGGTGCGTGAAAGGAGAGACGTGAACAAAATTAGGAAATTTAATAAGGAGATCTGTTTTACACTTTAAGGTAGTTTATAACGCATGTTAAAATTTTTAAAGTATTAGCGATGCTCTGGAGAGACCGCTGCACGAAGTTATGTATGAAGTTTTACACCTTGAAGGCCGATTTTCAGTTTTTTTAATTTAATTCATATGCGAATTTTAGTGAATTTCGAGGTGATTTTTCCACATTAGCGAAAAAGAAAGCGGTTTCATTCTTTCGACCTAATTTATTGAATTTTGTTCTCTTTTCAATATAATTTATTTGGATTTCGTGCAACGATGTTTGGATTTTTAGTGAATTATTTAATGTAAATTTTGTCGCTATTATTCGACTTTAGTAAAAGGAATTTTGCTTAAAACTTTCAGGTTGATATATTAAATTTTAGCTGTTAAGATTTATGAATTTCAGCTAATTTTAATGCGATTTTTCGAGATTTTTTGCGTTTGATGTCGAATTTTTGTCATTCATGAGATATTTCCAATTACAAAGTTTTACCCTATTAGAGTAAATTTTGACCCCTGTGATTTTTTAATATTAGTGATTTTTAATGAACTTTTCAATGCAATTTTTAGAAATTTTTCGTGTTTTATGGTGATTTTTTGATATTCGGAAGTAAAAATTGATTTCAAACTTTTAATCTAATATAATTTTAGGGATTTTTAACGCGATTTTTCAAGAATTTTTGTGTTCCGGGTCAATTTTTTATTATCTATAAAGGATTTCCATTTACAATGTGATTATCCTGTCGACCAATTTCGTCAAATTACATCAATCGTGAAACAAGCCAAATTATGCAAATAGATGTAATTTTTATGTTAAATAATGAAAGAAGAAATAATCTAGAAAAACATTAATACAAATGCATATAAAAATAGGAAGTAAAAACCACTTGATGAATGAACAAACATATGTAACATGTTTAATGTCAAGTGAATATGGAATTTACGATCCGCCATTATTTTCATTTAATCTTATAATTTGACCCAGATAGTTTCTTGGTCAACCGGATAATCAAATAGTACAGATTTCCTTTTAGAATGTTTTATCCGTTTGATGAAATTCCGATTACTACGATTTAAAAAATAACTAGTGATATTTAGTGCATTTTTCAATGCGTTTTTAATAAACTTTTTAATGCGATTTAGTACTATTTTTTTCAATCCCCACCACAGTGGTGTTTTAACAATTAAAAAATTATTTTGGTTTCAAACTTTTAGCCTAATATAGTAAATTTCGCCATTTGCCTTTTTTTAATTTTGTCGATTTTCAATGTGATTTTTGATATATTTTGTGTTCTGCGTCGATTTTTTTGTAATTCATGTAAAAAAGAATGATTGCTACGTTTTACACGACTAGAATATTTTTTATTCACGGGATGTATTTACATTTAGCGATTTTTAATGAATTTTTCAATGGTTTTGTATTGGTTTTTTGAATCTCACGGCTATTTTTGGAAATTTCGAAAAGGAAATTAATTTTAAACATTTACACTTCATTTACAAATTTTGAAATTTAGTGATTTTTTAATGCAATTTTTAGCAATCTTTTCATTATTTCTCACGCTTTGCGCCGATTTTTTCATTCGTATTTAAGAAATAATTCAGATTACACTATTTTACTCTATTAAAGTAAATGTTGTCCCCCGCTATTTTTAAATTTGAAACGATTTGTAATGCATTTTTGAGTACAATTTTTAGATGTTTTCGAGTCCACGGCGATTTTTTCACAATTGGAAAAGAAATTTTTAAATAATTTGTAGCTTAATGTAGTAAATTTTGACATCAATGATTCAGATTTTTTGTGCATTTTCATTAAATGTTTAGCAAGTTTTGTGTCGATATTTTTTAACTAATGAAAGAGTTCAGATTTCAATGTTTTGCCCCATTATGGTAAATTATGTCCGCAAGAATTTAATATAAACGTTTATCTTACTATGGCAAATTTTGTCTGGATTTTTTAATTTTACTGATTTTTAAACTGTTTTATAGTGATTTTTTAAGTTCTGTGACAGTTGTTGACATCGGTAAAAGAATTTCGGTTTCTAACTTTTAGCTTAAATAGTACAATTTGTTCTCCACGCTTTTATGAATTTTGCCAATTTCTAATGCGATATTCAATGTAATTTTTAGTTAATTTGGGGGATTTTAGGTGTTCCGTGTTGACTTTTCCTTATTCATGAACGATTTCCGATTACAATATTTTCGACTGAATATTAAATTTTTACAGACATGACTTTTAAATATTCAGTTGTCAATGTTTTATCTCTTAATATGATTTTGGCGTTCCATGCCTACATTTTGTAATTTATGAATGATTTCGATCATAACCCGCCCCCCCCCCCCCCCCCCCCACTTTGCCTTAATGTTAATTTTTTAAGCAGTAATAATATGATAAATTTTCTCTTGTGCGATTAAAGATTTTTATTGCAATTTTTTTAACGTTTTTTTTTTTTTTTTTTTTTTTTTTTTTTTTTTTTTTTTTTTTTTTTGCATTTAAATGTTTTTTTTATGTTATCAAATTAATTAGATTCAAAACATTTATCCAAGTAGAGTAAATTTTGAGTTCTGTGATTTTTGAAAATTTTGCCATTTTTAAAGCGATGTTTACGTTTCTTCGCGACCTGCTTCGATTTTTTAGACGTTTAATTTTTTGCCGAATTTATTAAATTCTGATCTCTTTTCTTTAAAGTTTATTCGAATTTTGAAACACAATTTTTGAATTTTGTTTTATATTTTTATGAGATTTTTAATGTTTTTTTGCGATTTGTAAGATTTTTCCACATTAGTAAAAATAATCCAGCTTCAATTTTCTAGCCCATCTCTTTTCAACGAAGTTTAGACGAAATTCATGCAGCATTTTTTTAAATTTTCGAGATTTTATTATGATTTTTAAAGTTTTTTCGCAATTCTTGCTATTTTTTGATAAACCTGGGCAACGCCGGGCAGAACAGCTAGTTTTAAAATAAATGTTTTCGAGGGTATATTTACTTTTCGAATAATAGTAGAACCTATAAAATCATTCGAAATTAAACATTTAAGTGAAAAGAATTTAAATTTTTGCAAGTGGATATATTTCAGGAAACTAAGTTGAACTGTAAACTGTAAATTGGTAGCCGACAAGTTTTATATACATATTTAAAACAAGTTTCATCATAGTAAATCTGGTAAACGGAAAAAAAGTGACCGGAAAAAAAGTTATCGGAAAAAAAGTGACCTAAACTACAAAAGCGGAAAAAAAGTGACAAGGAAAAAAAGCGACACGGAAAAAAAGGGACACGGAAAAAAAGTGACAAGGATTGGTTTTGGGGATTTATTATTGATTTTGGGGATTCATTGGTTAAGTATGAAAGGGGGATCGGGGGGGAGGGGTTTCATAATTTAGGTAAATGGGTTTTTCATGCTGAATTAACTATTTTGGTTCAATTTTTGGATATACGTTCATACTGAAAAGACGCTTGCCTGATTAGTTTTGGGAAGGGACGATTCCCCCCCCCCCCCATCCGTCCTCAATTAGATGAATGGGTTTTTATGCAGAATTATCCAACTTGTGTCAAATTTGCATATAGGTTCTTTTCGATAAGGCTTATATATAGTATAAAGTGCCTGAAGAGTTTTAGGAGTTTAATGGTTAAGTATAGAAGGGGAACGGGGGATAACCTTTCTTAAATTAATGGCTTTTTACGGATAATTATCCGATTTGCTTCGAATTTTGGACATGGGTTAATTATGATAAGACGTATTTCTGATTATTTATGGGGTTCTTTTGCTAATTAAAAAGGGGGCGGGTGATTACTACCCCCGGCCTTAAATTAGATTTTAAAAAAATTATGCACACTTATCCGATTTATTTCAAATTTTGGATGTAGGATCTTTCTCATAAAGTAAATTACTGAATAGTTTTAAGGGTTTAATGGCTATGTATAGAGGGATAACGGGGGATAAACCCCCTTAAGGGTGTATTAAAAAAAAAACGCTTTTCCACCTTCAACTGCTCGAAATCTTCCGATACAATTTCAGACACATTTTCAAAAGTAGAAACATGAAACTTGCTGAGGATATTTTTGAAGAGATGTACAAGGTGCCATGTGCTGTATTTTTACGCTCAATTCATTAGAATTTGATTTATAAACAATTATCTTCTCAGTATGACCCTTTTTTTTCGTTCACAGATCTCCCGCCAGGGGAAAATCTGTTCAAAATGCCGTTTTTGATTGCTTTTTTCGCGATATTTTCTGCATTTATCAAAGAATTGACAATTACGGCATCTTGTGTACTTTCTAAATAAGACAATTTGCCAGTTCGATGCATATGAGAGTAAAAATGAAGTTAAAAATAAATCGGAAAATAGGCAGTTTGAATCGAAATGCACCCTTAAATTAAATAAATGGCTTTTTGCGCAGAATTATCCGATTTGCTTCAAATTTTCGATGTACATTCAATATAAGAAGGCGTATCTCTGATTAATTATGGGGTTCTTTTGCTAATGAAATAAGGGAAAGCGGGCGATTAATCCCCCACTCTTTAAATAAGATTTTTTTTTCACAATTATCCAACGTATTTCAACTTTTGGATATAGGTGTTACCTGATAAAGTGAATCCTTGAATAGTTTTAAGGGTTTAATGGCTAAGTATAGAGGGATGAACGGGGGATAACCCACAAATAATCAGGAGTTCGCCTTATCATAATGAACGCACATTCAAAGTTTGAATCAAATAAGATAATTCTGCGTAAAAAGCCATTTATTAATTTAAGGGGGGTTATCCTCCGTTCCCCCACTGTATATGTCGGACGTTCCTCTCAGCCCGCCCAACTTTGAAGAAAGTGCGTGGCAGTTATAGCTGCCACCACCGATATTACTAGGTGATATTGGTCACCCACTGTGAAGATTGTGTAAATGAACACTGACGCTGTCAATTAACTGAATTAACAGTTTATTTAGAATATATGTACACACTAAATACGCTATTTACCATTATATACAATTACAACTCGGATATAGGTGATCCGGTTCAACATTAAATTAAATACAGTAAAGGTTGGCTGTGTACTATTCGAATTACACCTTCCACCTCACACTCAATGCACGTTAGATTAACTTTATCGGAGATCACTTTCGAATCTCCCAACACATGGATACTCGGCCTGCACTTCTCGGCCCAGATAGCATAGATTCGCACTAAACACCAGGACGTCTGTGTCCCTTGCTCTCCAGATACGCACTGCCTCCGCTCTACAACGCAGAGCACACCCTATCAGGACCTCTGTTCTACACTACTCTCTAGGTATGAACCCAGATACGAACTGAACTAATCTGAGATAAGACTTGCTCTTCTCAAATCACGGTTTCCCCAATGTCAACCCCCTTTCGGGCTTATCCATTGGACACATTCCACATTCCTTTCTTGATTAGTGACATGTTGCTTGTCAGCTCATCATCCACATACCTCACTGACGGATGAACACGCCTCTCTGCAATCTCCTCTTTCTCACTCACCACCTGTAAAGGATTACCTGTCAATTCTCCCTTCAACAAAGAAAGAATGTCACCTTAAAAATTCTAGTACACAGCCGGTATAATATAAAAGATATTAAGATAGAGAAATAACGGAAATTCCAACCTTTAGCAGAGGTGGTCTCAGAACCTAACAGTATACTTAGCCATTAAACCCTTAAAATTATTCTGGGGCTAACTTTATGAGAAAAAACATATATCCAAAATATGAAATATATCGGATAAGTGAACATGAAAAACAATTTATATAATTTAAGGGGATCGGAAAATCACCCGCCTTAATTTTTAATTAGAAAAATAACCCCATATGTAATCAGGGATACGCCTTATCATAATGAATCTATAATCCAAAATTTGTAGCAAATCCTATAATTCTGCGTAAAAAGTAATTTAATTTAAGGTAGGTTATACTCTATTCCCCTTCAATACTTAGATATCAAATCCTTAAAACTATTCAGGAATCCACCTTATCAGTAAGAACCTATATTTAAAATTTGTAATACATGGGGTAATTCTGCATAAAAACCTATTTATCTAGTTTAAGGGGGAGATAATTGCTCGCCCCCCACCCTTTATAATAAGCAGAAGAACCCCATAATTAATCAGAGATACGTTTTATCATAATGAATCTATGTCCAAAATTCTAAGCAAATCGGATAATTATGCGTAAAAAGTTATTAATTTAATTTAAGAAAGGTTATCCCCCGTTCTCCCTCTATATATAACCATTAAAACTCTTCATGCATTATATACTATATATAAGCCTTATCGAAAAGAACCTATATTCACAGGGCCCGACTTAGACAGTGGGGGGCCCTGGGGCAAACATTATTAGAGTGGCCCCCTTCTATCTTAAAAATGTTTGTGAATTATACTCAAGTGACTAAAATTAAAATTCAAACCTATTGTATGTATGCATAAATTTTGTACCAAGTACTGATTTCAGTATTTATATTTCACATCTTTATACATAATAACAGATGATAAATAATTTTAACTATTAATTTTCTTATGATGTAACTATTACTTTAAGGGAACGTGGGGTACGGAAGCAAAGGGGGTAGGAGGAAAAAGACCCCTTAAAATTGAAAAAAAAAAGAATTTCGGTAATATTTTGCTATTTTATATCATTTGGCCCTCTTTTAACAATAAACTTTTCTCTCCTTGCCCCCCCCCCCTCAAACCGGGGGCCCGGGACAATTGCCCCGCATGCCCCTGCCTTAGTCAGGCCCTGTATATTCAAATTTGACACACGTAGGATAATTCTGCATAAAAACCCATTCATCTAACTGAGGACGGATTGGGGGGGGGGGGGTAATCGTTCCTTCCCAAAACTAATCAGGCAAGCGTCTTTTCAGTATGAACGTATATCCAAAAATTGAACCAAAACAGTTAATTCAGTATGAAAAACCCATTTACCTAAATTATGAGCCCCCCCCCCCCATCCCCCTTTCATACTTAACCAATGAATCCCCAAAATCAATAATAATTCCCCAAAATCAATCCTTGTCACTTTTTTTCCGTGTCCCTTTTTTTCCGTGTCACTTTTTTTCCTTGTCACTTTTTTTCCGTGTCACTTTTTTTCCGCTTTTGTAATTTAGGTCACTTTTTTCCGATAACTTTTTTTCCTGTCACTTTTTTTCCTAGATTCAGTAAATCTACAAAAGAAATTCTTAAGCCTGAATATTATCAAACTTTGTTAAACTAGATATATTTCAATTTACATATCTTGCAAACTAATATGAAATAGTAAGCATTTAGTTAATTTAAATATAACACTTTGGTTATTACTACAGATAACCAAAAATGCATATGTGAGATTTCGTGGAAAATGGACAGGCTTTGCAAATCTTCATTAGAACTCTGTATGTTAATAAGTTGGATTCAAAAGAGAATTCAATTCGTCAGTTAAAAGAATCAAAATTTTACAAACATTTAATCTTAAAATTTTTGAGACAAATTATTATTAATTTTTTTTCTAAACTTTTTTTTTATTTGCCTTTGTTTAATTTTTTTACCTTAATTTTTTTTTAAAACATAATTCTTTTTTTATAACTTAAAATTTTAACTTATTTTATCCCTTAATTTTTTAAACTTTCAAAGAATTTTAAATATAAATACATTTATAGTTTCACACACACATGCAAATATAATCTTAATATTATGTAACATGTTAGCCTAAACATGCTAAGTTTGAACCTATGTTTGTGGATTCAAATCATGCTCAAACCAGGCGAGATAAATGTATTAAGTTTTCAGAGTTTTATTATGTGAAATAGACTTCATCAAAGAATTTAAGTATCTTTGAAAATTTTTTTACTAACTGATGATATAAAAGAAAAAAAAAAATAAATTACTAAGTTCGCTGAAACAATGAGAACGAAAAAAAGGTAAAATTTCACAAAGGTTAAACTTAAAATATTTTCTTAACTTAATTTTTTTCTAAACTAAAAATTTGTAACTCATTTTTTAATTACTTATTTTTTTTCTTTGCTTAATTTTTATCTTATTTTTTCTTTTCATCTTTAATTTTTAACTTAATTTATTTTTTCAAAGACTTTGTTTTGTTAACTAACAAATATTTTAAATTAATTTTCGCAAACTATCCAAATATTCTCGTTGTTCTTTCTCCCATATATGAATACAAACCTTGCACTTGACAAAAACTTAAAATAATAATAATAATAATAATAATAATAATAATAATAATAATAATAATAATAATAATAATAATAAATATATAAATAAACCGAGCATAGCCTGTAACAACACAAGTTTTTTTCATCAGTCTTTTTTCCAAGCAAATATTCAATTGATTTTTTTTTTTTTTTTTCAAAAATTTAATGGACTTTCAGCGTTCTTTCTTTCATGTATGAGTTCAAATTCTGCTGTTTTTTATGAACTTTCGAGAATCCTGCAAACCTTTTTAGAAAAAAAGGATTTTAACTCTGTTTTTCTACAAAATCCTTGAATTAAATACATTTTCAAAATAAACTATCACGCGTCAGGTCGTAAAAGAATATTAAGTTATTTTTAAGATCATACTAATGTATTTTAAATAATAAAAATAAATAAATCACTTATTATTATAAAAATTGTCTAATTACAATTAATAATTGTTGTTTTTAACTATATAAGTAATTAAAAATAAAAAATAATCATCTATGCATCTATGATATTTTTATTCTTATTATTGTTCAAATGATTATTCGGAAAAACTGGTTTTTTTTTTTTTTTTTTTTTTAATCTTCATGTCGATACAAGTGTTAAGCTATTCTTTTATAAAAGAAATTTGAAATGATGCCTTTAGAAAAAAAAATCTTTCACACAAGCATTATGCATATATAAATCAATATAATTTTCAAAAAATTTAATCTCAGAATTTTTTCTCATTTTGTCTTATATATTCTAACCACTTTAAAATGTTATACTGAGTCAAAAGACAAACTTTATTTATTTGTCAACCAACGAAATACTTCTTTTGTTTTCTGCTATTATTATTATTATTATTTCAGTGTTCTTCTTCTTATTATTATTACTATTATTTCACTGTTATATTTTAATTTATGTACTTACTTTTAACATATGTTTTAAATTTCTTTTGATCATGTATTGTTAGGAAGAACTTTATTTCAATGGCAACGCTTTATTTTTTAATTAATTCGGTAGCGCTGCCCTTCATTCTTTACACATATTTAACATGTTTTAATTTAATTTCGTTTCAAAACTTTTATTTAATTAGGTGGCAACACCAGCCGCTAAATAATCCTTCTTTCAAAAATTGTCTAACCAAATTAATTGGTAGTTTAAGAATAGCCCATAAGTGGTATCGCAATGTAAAATCATTTGCGCAACATAAATGTTAAGTTATATGGTGCTCCCATCAATTATTTTATCTCCCGCTCATTAAAAAAAATAAACACACAAAATTTAAAAACATTTTTCACCAACATTCTATCTACCATTTAATTAAATTGAAAAAAAAAAATCTTTCCCACGGCGCTTACCAAAATAAAAGAAAAAAAATATCTATGTGCGCATAAATAAAATATATTTTATTCAAACTATCACCATGTTAAAGCAGATTTCCTCCAAAAATTTATTCTTAAGATAATGATATTTAAATACCTACAACTTCTCAAAGATCATACATCAGAAAAATTTAAACCGAAAAAAAATAATTAAGTTTCCGAAATTAAAATCTTTTCCGCAAAATTGTCTAACTTTCGTTCATTTAAGAAAAAAATATCTCGGAGCAATACATTTACAAAGTATGTATCGTCATATTATAGTGCATTTCTTCCAAAAATTTACACTCAATTGATAGTTTTTATGTGCTTACAAATTCTCGAATAATCGAAAACTAAAAAGTCTTCTCTATGAAAATTGTCTATCTCGTGTTAAATACATTTCCAACATAAAAATTTTCTCCGCAAATTTTCTACATATCACTCATTTTGTAAGAAAAATAATTAACTAAATAAATATAAATAAAATTATTCACAAAAAACTTCTTACCTAATAATTCAAAATCAGTATAATAATATTATATAATACTATATATGATAATTCATAAATCAGTAAAATTTGGCTTGGTCTAAAAATTTTTGCAAAAAAGGCATATACATTTAAATCGTCGTTATTCTACAACTAAACATTAGATTTTATTCTTTTTAAAGAAATGTGGATTACTAGGCGTTTTACAATAGAATTAAACACATGAAAAAAAAAAAAAAAAAAAAAAAAAAAACATGATTATGACGGAATTTTCTTTTAAACTGAAAACTGCAAATTTATTTTAAACTGTTCACCCATGCAAAATAAATACAACAAAATGCGAGAAAAAAATACATTAAAAATTTACATCTGCTAAGAAAAGAACGCATTTCTTTCTTTACAATGCGATTCTGTCTTAGAAGATTTTACTTTTACCATATACCATTTTTGTCGCTCAGTCCGTCCGTCTGTCTGTCTGTCTGTCCGCATATAACAACGCAAAAACTACCCAACCGAATCGTTTGAAATTTAAAATACATAATTATTACATAATTTTGTCGAGTCATTTCAAATTTTATGAAAATCGGATGGATAGATCAATTACAGGGGCAATCAAAAGTATTCCATTACATTACGGTCAATGGGGAAAAAGTTTCAAATGCATTTTAATCGTTTGAAATTTAAAATACAGAGTTATTACATAATTTTGTTGAGTTATTTCAAATTTTTTGATAATCGGGTGCATAGATCAATTACAGGGACAATCAAAAGCATTCAATTACATTATAGTCAATGGGGAAAAAGTTTCAAATGTATTTTATACGTTTGAAATTTAAAATACATAGTTATTACATAATTTTGTCGAGTCATTTCAAATTTTATGAAAATCGGATGGATAGATCAATTACAGGGGCAATCAAAAGTATTCCATTACATTACGGTCAATGGGGAAAAAAGTTTCAAATGCATTTTAATCGTTTGAAATTTAAAATACAGAGTTATTACATAATTTTGTTGAGTTATTTCAAATTTTTTGATAATCGGGTGCATAGATCAATTACAGGGACAATCAAAAGTATTCAATTACATTATAGTCAATGGGGAAAAAGTTTCAAATGTATTTTATACGTTTGAAATTTAAAATACATAGTTATTACATAATTTTGTCGAGTTATTTCAAATTTTATGAAAATCGGATGCATAGATCAATTACAGGGACAATCAAAATATTCCGTTACATTACGGTCAATGGGGAAAAAAGTTTCAAATGCATTTTAATCGTTTGAAATTTAAAATACATAGTTATTACATAATTTTTGTCGAGTTATTTCAAATTTTTTGATAATCGGGTGCATAGATCAATTACAGGGACAATCAAAAGTATTCAATTACATTATAGTCAATGGGGAAAAAGTTTCAAATGTATTTTATACGTTTGAAATTTAAAATACATAGTTATTACATAATTTTGTCGAGTTATTTCAAATGTTATGAAAATCGGATGCATAGATCAATTACAAGGACAATCAAAAGTATTCCGTTACATTACGGTCAATGGGGGAAAATGTTTCAAATGCATTTTAATGGTGTTGCACTCATTCGAACTTAATAAAATTTATATACAATATAAAGTACATATTATGATATACATTTTACATAATTTGTGACGCAAAGAACATTTGTTATTGATTTACAAGGCCACACAAAAGTATTCCATTACATAATGGTATAGGGAGAACATTGTTTTATGAGCGTTTTAATTGTAATTCACTATTTACAATTTTATGAGATTGATATATGAGAGTAATATTTTTAAAACTTCGTTATCGTACGAACGCACCTCGTTTGCTACGCTTCACGTGCAATTTCCAACTTGTTTAGATTTTTATATCTCCATTACATTGAATATGGATTAATAATATTAATGATAATTGAAATATTTACATACAACTAACAAAGGTTCATTAAAGCATAAATATCGCAGCCTATGGCCCTTTTGCATAAATAGAGATTATAAACATGAAAAAAAAAAAAAAAAAAAGACTAACGCAAGTTTTTTGGTCTGAACTCTTCCGTAAGAGTAAAGATCAATGTTCTATAGAAATATTCACTCGGCCCGGGCCGGGTTCGGACCAAATTTTTAACTTTTTTTCGGGCCGTGCCGAGCTCTGGCCGAAATTTTAACATTCGAGCCGGGCCGGGCACGGACATATAGGACACATTTTTGGAGTAAATAATAATAATAATAATAAATAAAACTATTATGAATATCTTATTTTCAACAAATCAAGTAAATTTAAAGGACAGGACTTTTCAAATTTAATTAACTGTCCCCCCTACACACACACACATATATTTTCTCCCGTTTTTGCTTGCAATGAATTCAAAGAAACAGGTGTTTTGACTCAAAGGTAAAGCTAGAAGTTAAGGTTTCGATTTTTCTTACTCATGGTATCAGGTAGTATCATGCACAACGTAAAGGTAAATAGAAGACAGAAACAAGCTGTTAGCTCGATATGCAGATTTTCACATGAACATACTTCATTTTCCTGATACGAAATATGGCTTGCAAAATGAACTGAAAATAATGATTTTCCTTACCTCGAAAGTTGAGGTAACTATACACACATTTAAAAAGATAACACAAGTTCTTTAATGCAATAAGAGATTCTTTTTTAACGCGACAAACTGTAAATGGGAACCAGCGTCACTTTTACCGAATACTAAAATACTTACCTTATACGTGCTCGTCCTTAAGGCGGTAGGTAAAAATTGGGTTTTTCATTTATATTTAAAAAAAAAAAAAAAAAAAAAAAAAAAAAAAAAAAAAAAATTAAAATGACAAAATAATTGACAACATGGAAGCGTTTAGGTGATCGAAGTTCGGCTAGTTTATATTCTAATAAACACACTATTAGCATCTATACTTCTGGGTAAACCAGGCTTTCCGACTAATATATCATAATAAAGTTAAGATTTCTTAATAAAACACAAAATTAACAAATATGCAATAAAACTACGTAATTAAAAAATTCCTCTATAGCTATACTATCTTTGTTTCACATTTCAGCAGAAACGAATTTACAGAAGAACCCTTTCCGAAAAAGATTGTTAATTGAATTAAGGGAAGGCTTTGTTAAAGTTTTATTCACGCCTATTTTTGTTTTTCGTCTGTATACCAGCGCACATACGGGTATTTAACCGATCTGGGCGGCCAAAAGTCAAATTTTTAAAGTACTAAAACCGTTAAACGAATGGCAACCTGAGTTAGAGGACAGTTTTGTGAACAACAACCAACCATTCAACCTTTCCCTGGCCAACGCATCTCGTTAAAACTTTAGTCGGAATTCAATCATTCAAGTTGTTGTTTGTGTCAGTTCTTGGCGTTCGTATACAGACGTTACCTTTGAAGTGAAATATATATTATTTTACGTTTATGTTGAAAGTGCTTGTGATGGATCCTGATACAGCAGGTAATAATGCAAAAGTTTATTATGTTTTTTTATTGTTTTATCGTTAAGAAGTTTAATTGATGCACTTTTAAGATACCCTCATTTTAGAGTAAGATTATTTCTAAAATAGTCTATTTAATCGAGTTTTTGTTGTATTGCCCAACCATATCCTGTTATAATTTTTAACTAATCGAAAGTTTAAAGTATTGAGTAATGCAAAATTAAAGAAACTGCCGCGGAAAAGCGCGGATGTGTATTTTCTGGTACTTTGAACATTTTTTACGAAATATTAAAGAAAAATTGACTTTCGCATATAGCATTCTAAATAAAAATATTTTTATTGTAGGTTCACAAGATACCTCGAAAGTAAGAGTTGTGACCCGTAGATGTTTGTTTAATCGAATGCAGAGTTTTGATTTGTCAAACTTTGAAGATAAATTAAATTTCTTAAAAAATCAGCTGATATCGAATAAAGATTACACAGACGACCAAATTGAGAGATTAAAACGCAATTTTTCACGATTTAAATCACAAATTAAAAAGAGATGGACAAATGCACATAAGAAAGAAGACATATTTATCAAAAACAATCAATCTTGGCTAGAAGGAACGTTTGATATACCTGCCATACTTACAACCTCGGCCTGGACGACCAACTAAATTATTTATAGAATCAAGTGAGAGAACTAAGAGGAGAAAAACAGAAGAAGTACGATCTTCTCTAGAAAAGGAAGTAATAATTTATGTATCTCAGATTGAGTTGCAGAAATCTGGAAAACGAGATGCTTCTGAAATACTTAAAGAAATCATTAGTCCGAAACGTGCAACAAAATATAAAAAGGTGTTTTCTAAATCAGAGATCGAAAAAACTGACTCACTCACGCCAACTCAAGCATTGTCCATGTTCGTAGAAGCCGACTAAACTCGTCGACAATACGAATTAGTGAGGAATACCAACAAGAAATTCTTTCCTTGTTATACTTTGCTGCAAAAAGCGAAACAAGAATGCTATCCGCTCCCAGATTCATGCCGAGTAACAAGTACTTATGCCGAAACCGACTTAGTCTTTGGTTGACCATACAGTTTCATACTTGCCAACCTCCGGCTTTTTGTAAATCAAGTAAACGTACTTTAAACCAGAAAATTCTTTTAATTAAATGTATAATGTATTAAATATTGTTCTAACATGAAATCTACTGGATATCGTTGACTAAATAAATTTCTGGTTCAAAATATGTTTCGTTGACTTATAAAAAGCCGGAGGTTGGCATGTATGCAGTTAAGCGTTTATCCATGTTCCTGGAAAATGTTTTAACAACAGGTTTTAACTTTATAAAAAATTCTGCGATGTCACTAAATGTCACAGTGGTTAATTTAAATGGGAACAGGTTTTCAGTCAGTTATGTCTTCATTATGACAATGGTAGATGGCAAGGTCTGCAACGCTGCAACTGGCGCAAAATCCACAAGTCAATGCTACATATGCGGTGCAACTTCTAAGGCCTTTAACAAAATTGATTTTCAGAAAGAAATTAATAGAGAAACTATCGAGTTTGGTCTTTCAATTTTACATCCTTGAATTAGACTTTTGGAAGCATTTTTCATTTAGCTTATAAATTGGCAGTAAAGAAATACAGAGAGCGGAAAACTGAAGCTGAGAAAAAATTTGAGATGGAAAAAAAACTCGAAATTCAGAAAAGATTTCGCGAAGAAACAGGTTTACTGATAGACATGCCAAAGGCAAATATTGGCAACACCAATGACGGTAATACAAGTAGGAGGTTTTTTGAAGATCCCAAATTGGCTTCAGACATAACAGGCATTAGTTATGATTTAATATATCGCTTAAAAGTCATACTCGAGGCAATTTCAAGCGGTCATATAGTTGATCCAGAAAAATACGAGAAATATGCATTAGACACTGCTCGCTTATATGTAGATTTGTAGCAATGGCATCCAATGTCTCCAACTATGCATAAAATATTAATTTATGGTTCAACTATCATTAAAAATGCATTATTGCCCATTGGGTAGCTTTCAGAAGAGACCGCAGAAACGCGCAATAAGCATTTTAGGCTATACCGCCAAGACTTCGCGCGAAAATTCTCGAGGGAAAGCTGCAACAAAGATATTTTGAATCGGCTACTTTTAACATCAGACCCTTTTATAATTAGCATGAGAAAAGTCATTGGTAGAAAAATGAACTCCTTTTTGCCAGAAACAATTGCTCTTTTTTTATCTGCGAAGCCCAATGTTAGTGATGATTCTTCAGAGAGTGACGAAAATGAATATTAGCATTCAAAAATGAAATTATTTTAATAAATCGTCTTTATAAATTTAATAAATGTATTTTTTCTTTTAATCGTACCATTTAGAATAGATATTTGCAATAAAATAATTTTGGCCGCCTAGATAACGCAAATACCCCTATGTGCAGCGGCTGAGAGGCTGACGTCACATGAAGAAGCAGGTGTTTCAGGTGACATGTAGTTCCATGGTTTATTTATTTATTTATTTCAATGAATGATTTACAAAATTGAATGACTCACTATACGTTACGTTGATTCCAACTCGATTTCTGAAATATATGTACATATTTTTTTCACTGAAATTTTGTTAGTTTGGAATCCTTCAGGGAAAATTATGTTGAGTAGAAGGGATTTCAGAAAGGAAAATATTTGTATTTAGGCAGATAAGTTTTCTCATGCAGAACTCGAAATTATACATAATGTGGGTCCATCAGATTGGTAAGATCGATGGGTTCGCCCCGGAATTGTTACACTGTTTTTTATTATATGGGTGATTCTACGATAAGAGGTAATTTGTACGGCAATAGGTTTAAAACAGATTTTTTATTCTATATTTTGCTATTTTTTGCAATGAATCGCATCATCTTAATATACTTTATTAAGTAACATCACGATTGAATGCCTAATTAAAAGACATTTTTCTGAAATTTCTTACAAAGTCTAAAAAAGTCCCCTCCCCTGGCATGTCCCCTTGCCGGTTTCAATTTAACTTTCAAACAATACATATATTTTTTCCGCCAGATGCTTAACTAAAGTATGTTTAATTGGAACTTAAGTAATTATACTTACGTATTATAAAATAAAAAATAAAATAATTTTGTAAATTTCAAATAATTTTTTTAATTAACTTTTGTCCCGCTTTTTTTGTGTCTCTCCCCTGTCAAATTTCGTTCCGCTGAAACAAATATAAATTCAAGGATGGCTATATTGGAATTAGTGCTTAAGGACATCTATCGGCTTGAAGTTAGTAATACTAAACGCGCAACCCATTTAAGCGTCGCCGTTTTTAGTTATTGCAACGCAACCGTGTTGCGTAGTGGTTTCGCACAGTGATCATGTATCTCCCCTGGTAAGTCATAAAACTTATAATATTCATTCAATTCAATTGCATTTACTGCCCTAATTAAACAATACGGTAATAATTAAAGTGAAATACACAATTAACCCAAAAACTAATACAGTCAGTTAAAAAATTTGAATTTACATGGAAATGTCTCTCCTCTGCCGTATTTCCCCTGGCAAGATAGCTGCCAGGGAAGCGAGTCACTGACCAAAAAAAGTTATAAAATATGTATAACTGAACTTGCCCTTATATGAAAAAGTAAATAAACGGGAAAAAAATCATAATTTAAAGGTTTTTGATCAAACTCAAACTTTTCTCTTTGGCCGAATTCTCTATGTTTTTGAACCTCTTATCGTAGAATCACCCATATACAGAAGTGCTTAACGGAATAATCACTTTGAAGGTCTTCCAAATTGTCATCAACTTGATCAATATCTTATAATTAATGAGCTACTGGAGGAACTATTTTAACTATAAATAAAAACCTAGGTAACTTGATTTGATTAAAATAAAAATATATTATAAAAGATTAAATGACTAAAAATATGCTTATGCAATACTAGAATGACCCCTAAAGAAAATATTTATTTGATTTCAGCAGTTTTTTGAAAATTAAAAATCCTGTACGAAATGTCAACTACATAATACTAGTAGTATCAATAAAAATAATAAATGTAAGAGTAACTAGCCTTATTTATGCAACAGGAGTCAACAATAGCAAAAATAAAAATAATACAACGATCCGTGCAGTTTTCAGAGACGAAAAAATGAAATCATTATACAGCTAGTTAAAATGAAACAGCATTATCAATGATGAGCATTATTATATGTATATATATGCATTAATTCAAACACATTTATATGGACTAATATATTTTTCCTAAGAAGTTATTAAAACTCACATATTCTGTAGAAAACCTTTACGAAATAACAAGCACAACAGGCATTTTAATATCTTGCTTTTACAAAAGAATTTCTCTTTTTCGGTGATTTATTAAATTCCCTAAAACAAGTGATTTATTTCAGTTTTTATTTTTTATTTATATTTAATTTGAACAATTCACAGATGTTGCAAAACCGTCATAAATATGCAATTATTTTATCTTTTTTGCATCGGCGACGTTTAAAACAAAAGTGAAGAACGAAGCACAAACAAACAAGTTAATAAATAAAATACTAAATATTATACTATAGTATGTGTTTCAGTTAAGATTTTTTTTTTTTTTTTTTTTTTTTTTTTTTTTCGTTTTCTTCAAAAGGTTATTAAAGTCTCTTAAGATGATGAGAGCACAAGCTCAAGAATTTTTAAAAACCGATTTAATATCCAGGAGGGGGGAAAAAAGGGTGGGTCCACCTTTAAAGAAAAATATCGAGTAAGGGGAGAAAAAAATGTCATTCGCCATTTTTTTAAATTGCGTAAATAATGTGAAAATGATGGAAGTCTGACACAGCGTTAACTGTCGGTGAAGATTACGGCAGACGATTTCTTGGAATGAAGCCGAAGCTCCGTTGCGACCCAATTAAAACGGGAAGATAGCGAAATGGCGTAAGGGGATTAACGCTTTAATCTGCTATTTAAATGTCGCCGTGAGACGTGGTTGCTATGGTTACTACCCGCTCTCACTCTTAAACACGAGTCGTAATAAACGGTACGGTCGCGAATATATTAAAACAATAATTTAACCCGAAAAGGAATTGGAGAAAAGTTTTCCCTCTCAGAAATACATGTTTACCACCTTACTTTTTTTTTCACGAAAAGAGCGGCAAACAATATTCTCGTTAGCTGTTACCGATTTCCAAATCCGAAATGTCGAAGATTGGGGCTCTGGCAGTTTCTTAACGAGCGATAGCTGTTGATTGTTGGAGGCGCCCAAGCTTTTGCCGTAAGATCAATCTTCGACGATCAATCAAGTTTAAAAGAACAGATTTTACGTTCGTTCGCAATTGGCTGCGAAGAAAAGAGATCTATTAATTCCAAAGGAAAGAGAAAAGAATTTTGCATTATACGAGTGCCTTTTCCAAAACGGACCTAATAACAGACACGGAAAATAAGAATCAACATTTGTCTGAATCCGCGCCTTATTTTCGCATATGTTATTCGCTCTCCCATCTTGCTCCTGATAAGGACTTAGCGGTAAAAAGCTGCATTTGACAGTTGCTCAAATGAGGTACAATTTATTTCGCTCTTACTTTTCTCTTGATTTTTCTTTTTAAAACAGATTTCTGAACACAAAAGGTTGCAACGAAAAGGAAAATTTTGTCGCCAAACTAAAACTCTTGAAAGTGAACATAGCTTTTTAATTATGCCCCTAATGAAGTGAGACACGCAGGAAATAATTTAAATATTAATTTAGTTAAGAGCTGTCATTACGAGTACTTCTGAAACAATAAAGATAAGCTGAAGTTGACAGTTGCGAAGCTCATTCGAAATATGTATTGTGTAACAATAACAGAGAAATGATATTCTAATTATAATTTGAATTGTCTATTTTAAAAACTTGGTAAGTTATAAATAATTATATACAGTCAGATATGATTCATGCAATTGTCTGTCACCTGATGTAGCAATCAAAATTTACGTTAAAATGAAGTACTTTAAACCTGTTAAAATTAATTAGACTTAAACGATTTTTTTTTTTTCATTCACTCGTACAGACATATAACTGTTAAGTTCTCACATTATTAACTAATCAGTGTATCATCTTCAAAATGTCTGTTTTCTATTTATTTATTTATTTCATTCCAAACCGCTTTCTCCAACAAATCTAACTAATTTTTTTCCTTCTAAAAATTTATAAACCGTAAACGATTTTTTTTAACTTACCCATATAGAGGCGTAACTATTTCGCATTATTAACTAATTTTGTATCAACCTTTATACTGTCTGTTTTTGTGATTTTTTTTTTCAACCATATCTTATTTCCATCAAAGCTACCTATTTCTTTTCCTTCCAAAAATTAATTCGGGGCAATTTTTTTAATTCACCCGAATACGCGTGTAATAATTAAAATTTTCACATTCAACTGTAAGTTTTGTGCAATATAAAAGGAAAATCGGCAGCCAATCATTTGTTAAAAACAATTCATATCAGAAAAAAATATAATTGTTTTATAGCTATATTTTAATTATAATTCCACATTACTTTGCTACTATTTTAATCGTAATTCGCTACAATTATAATCGTAATTATAGTCGTAATTCGAACAATACTGGTATCACAACATTTTCTTCACAAAGTAAACAAGAAATTGTGTTAAGAACAGTGTTGTAGTAGTTAAAAAATCCAAAGGGCATATGTTAATGTTGTAGAACAGAACGTTCATGGCCAGAGTATATGCAATAGTTTTATTTGGGAAACGTGACGTATACGACGCTTCTTCATAGAATCCAGAAGTTATATATAGCATACATCTCCGTATACTCTTTACTACACCCCTAGTTAAGAAAATATATATTTTTTAATTAAATCAGTTGTACTTTTACCTTTCGGAAAAAAATGTATTGAAGACAAACGCTTTATTGGGTCTAGACTTCAAAATAAATAAATAAATAAATAAAAAATTGAAACAAAGCAATGCAGCAAAATAACTGAAAATTTCATCAGTTAGTCTTTTATAATAGCTTCCTACCAAACTATGTCTTATCGCTAATATTTTTTTTTTCTCTTCCTAAATTTTACTGATTAGCTATGAAGAATCTTTCGAAATCTACAAAATCCGACTCAAATTAGATACAATTGACAAAGAATTTACCACCATTTCAGGACTTACATTCATATTTGACAGTGATAAATGTTCGAAATAACGAAAAGTCATCTGTCCAATGATCTATTAATAATAGTCAATATTTAAAAAGAAATAAAGTATATTATATATACATATATATCGGATACGAACAGATTTGGAAAACAAGATAACTAATTCCCAGCAGTTTTGTCTTTTAAAAATTTCTTTCTTTGAAATGATTAACTTATCTCTCTCTCTCTCTCTCTCTCTTTTTTTTTTTTTTTTTTTTTTCAGCCCAAAATTTAATTAGCAGTTAACAATTCTTTAAAATTCTACAAGTCTTATGTAGGCATGACTATTTGGGGCTGTGCAAATATAATGTTATGATTTTTTTTTTTTGGACCCCCTCCCCTTTTTCTGATATTATACGTTATCATCCCTCAACCTCCCCCCCCCCTCCCTCCCGGTAATGATATCGTTATCAAAATGTGATATTTTGTTTTATTTTCAGAATATTTTCTTTTTTGTTTTGAGTGATATATACAAAACTGGTTACATTTATTTTTCGCATACTTTATTCATTCAAATGCATAGAAGTCAATAAAATATTGCTTTATATCAAGTAACACTTCTTTTTCTTTTATTTATTAGTAAACATAAGCTTCATTTCAAATAAAATTCACAGATAATTTCTCGAACCGTGATTATATATGCAAACACATATGAAGAAGAAGAAAATTGTCAAACGTTGGGTGTATTGCACATTTTGAAATTATATAATTGTATAATAATTTAGTTATTCGAATAATAACCTTGTATTTTCATAAAAATAAATAACCGACTAAAAAAATAACTTTTTTTTTCTTATTTTTACAAAGACTATTTACAAATAAAAAAGAGAAAATTTTGGATTAGATCAAAAATGAAAAATGATATCGATATCAAAAGACAAAGCCCTCCTAGAGATATCTTGCAATATCATATGCCAGACACCCCCCCTCCCCCCTAAAATGATAACGGTATATAAGCACAGCCCCTTTCACGTCTTCACATTTGAGAGTAATAAATGCTCGAAAAAATCGTAAAATAGGTCATTTCTTCACAATGTAAATAAAAAGTATGTTGTGTAAATTAAATTAATTTCGTCTTTATGTTCAAAAACTCTGAATGGAATTTCGAATTGAATAGGAACGTTTTAATTGTGTATTAAATCAAACAATTTTGAAACATAAAATAAACTTAACTATTTTTCACCCGTTTTTAGGTGTATTCGTAATTATATAAATACGTAGCATCTATAGTTGTCGTTCAGTCCGTCCTCATATAACAACGCAAAACTACCCAACCGAATTTTTTGAAATTTAAAATATATAATTATTACATAATTTTGTCAAATTATTTATATTTTTATGAAAACTGGATGCATAGATCAATTACAGGAACAATCAAAAGTATTCCGTTACAATATGGTCAATGGGGAAAAAATTTCAAATGCATTTTAATCGTTTGAAATTTAAAATATGTAATTATTACACAATTTTATCGAGTCATTTTAAATTTTATGAAAATCGCATACCTAAATCAATTACAGGGACAATCAAAAGTATTCCGTTACATTTCGGTCAATGGGGAAAAAAGGTTTAAATGCATTTTAATGGTATTACATTCATTCGAACATATTAAAATTGATATGAATCTATGAAGTACATATTATAATATACATTTTGCAAATATTGATGCGCAAAGAACATTTGTTATTGATTTATAAGGCCACACAAAGATATTCCTTTACATAATGGTATAGGGAGAACATTGTTTGATGCGCGTTTTAACTATATTAAACTATTTCACATTTTATGAATATGATATACGTTGCTAAGGTGTAATAAGAGTTACTATTTCTGTATATTTTCAGGAACACAAAAAGATTTCGACAACTACACTGTATCCGAAGTACTGTCTATTATAACAGCAAGATCTGAATATTTTAAAAACTTCGTTATCGTACGAACGCATCTCATTTGCTACGCTTTACGTGCAATTTCCAACTTATTTCTTTTATAATCTCTTTCTTTCAGACCATACTTTATCTCTAATAATTTTTTCTCCTCAAAATTAATTAGGTGCAAACAATTTTTCCGAATTCTACAAAGTCCCATGTAGGTGTGTGACCATTCTAGGTCTCCGTGTCTGACAGTGATGAATGTTCGAATTTTGCTCAGAACTCCAAACTATAGATATCGAACAGCCTTCCTCCCCAAGGTACTGGGATGACAGATTCCTTCAATAGCGTTATCGCAACTACCAGTTTAGTTTTCGTTTTCCCACACACACATACACATACTAAGACGAGAATTTTATCTAAGTATAGTTTTATTTTCGATAAAATCTTCTAAGAGGCACCATTAGTGGGTATAAACACCCCCCACAAATAACAGTAAAACAAGAAATTCTTTTTTTCGTTTAATGTATTTTTTTTTTTTTTTTTTTTTTTATTCCATTGATTTCAAGATATCGTTTCTCAGTTACTGTAAACGAAGATTGGAGTTTATGGTCAATAATTCTTTAGCATAACTCGATAGAACGAGCGAAGTGACAACATGATGGATAAGAAGTATATAGGAAATGATAAGTAATTATAAACACATTTCTAAACTCTGTGCTTGCAGGTAGGGATGCTATAATTTAACTGACAGTTTATATTATCTGTGAAAAATGTTTTGACATTCAAGGACATATTCCTTCGTTGTAATCTAGCTTTATCATTGTTGTATAATCTAACAATATACTACAACGATTCTTGTTTAGAAATAATAATCACTGATAATTAATAATTTTTAGTACACACTTTAAAATTTTATTAAAATAATAAAAATATAAAACATTGAACAATATATTTCCAAATAGATTTAAACAGTCTTTAAATAATAGATACAATTATAAAATCCAATATGATTATGAATGCAATTTCTGATAATCAAGGTAATACATAAAGTATATATTTTCAGTATAATTACTGAATTACAATACATTCTACTGCATTTCTTTCAAAAATAACCTTGAAAGCGTGCACAAAAATCACAAGTTTTTTAAAAGGTTTTTCACTCTATCATAAAAATCAAATTATTGATTCCTTAATCAAAAAGCATATCAATGTATTACTTTAAATTACGTTGAAGTGTTATGTGTTTCACAATGGCTTGTATTATTAGTCACAGATATTGTATAAAAGTAGGACACAATTTATTGAAATCTTCTTTAACCGCTTGATGGGCAGTGATCTTTCAATGAAACCACTTCATTTTAATTCACAAAGGTCACTTTGGCAAAACAAATTTGGTTTATTAAATACGTGAAATATTGCTTTTTTCGTATTTACAAATAAAGTTATTTTCAAATTCCAGCGTCATTCTTTAATTTCAACACTTAAGAAATTAAAGTGCTCTGCGCCGCAAAGGGTTAAAAATACCACAGCAACGAAATATAATATTAGTCAGCATTTTCAAAAAATTGCTTTTCGTTACGAACATAATGAAAGATAAACAGTGTAAACTTTAATTTATAGAATAATAGAGTCATCATGCAAAACTATAATGGCAGAAGATTACTGACGTAGATATAATAAAAAATATATATATTAGGAAGAAGTCAAGACATTTCTTTTGAGTTCTGGATCAACAAACCAAAAAGAAAATTTCTTATGACTACAAGATCTACGATTATATTTCATGTTCTCATGTATCATCCATAGTAAATCCAAGAGAATGGCACCAAAACATTCTGCAGGAACTTAATACAGAATTTGTATTAAATTAACAACTCTAAAGTAAAAAACAGTCCAGCCAAGAATCGAAGAAAACTCACGATTGGACAAAGATGTCTCCACCAAGGCGTGATAATGAACAGGCCTTGTCTTCACGTGGTAACTTGCTGGACAGCTTCTGACTGCTTGAAAAAATAGCAATTTCGTGGCAACAGTCCTCAGCCAACAAGGCAATTTTCAGCAAAATCTCGGCTGTCTTAGCAGGCCTCCACGGGATTCCAGTAGCCCTATATCGGAGAGTGTCTTAATGAGAAAAATTGGAAGATACCTTACAATGGGACAGATATTCTGAATTACAATATATATAATAATAATGTTCATTGCTATGATACACTAAACATTTAAAATTAAGTATATAAATATAAATCTACTTAGTATATCAATTGCATGCCACAAATAAATAAATATATATTTCATTCAAATATTTCTGGAAACTTAGCATATTTGCGAACAAAAGAAAATATTTATTTTATAGATGTTCATTGTAATGTTTGGATATGAACATTGTAGTTCTTATTGGTCACAGCTGAAGTTATATTGGCACTTTTTACAAATATAAACTTATTTTGAACTCTTTCAATTATAGTATTAATAACTACCAAAGTATCTTCCAAATTTTTCCCATCATACACTCCATGATCAAATCGGATCATCACTTAAAAAATAATAAAAAATCAAATTTATATAAATGTATAGATTAAAAAAAAAAAAAAAAAAAAAAAAAAAAAAAAAAAGCGAGACTTTTTTTTTTTTTTTTTTTCTTTTGGTGAAACGAAAACAAAAGAGAAAGTTCTTAGAACTTTACAATCAGTGGCGCAGCCAAGGGGGTGGTTTTGGGTTTAAAACCCCACCCAGAGCTAAGAAAGATCGCTATAATTGCCACTTATATGAATGAAAACCAAACTTAATATTTTAAAAATAGGTTGTATGAATTAATTCATTTTTCTGAGACGTATTGTGCTAAAAAAATGATGATTTCCTGCCACACATATACTTTTTGAGTTTAAATATTATGCAGTGAATATTCTAATTAGAATTGATTCTATTAACCGGCGATTCAAATTACCAGCAAACATCTGTATCAGAAAATCACCCCCTCCCCCTACAACCGAATTCCGGCTGCGCCAGTGTTTACAATAAACTGTTTTTTAGGAAAATAAAAAAATTATTTGTGAATTTATAGCTATTTCACAATTGAAAAAGACGAATTTTGCAAAATCAAATATATAAAATAAGGTAAATTGCCCTAAACAGTCCAAAGCTTTAGAGACTATGATAGAGATGATAACCAAAATAGATTTAACTGTTCAAATTTCAAATTTTATTTCAAAATTCTATTTCACATTTTAAAAATTATAAAAATATATCAAAAGAAACATATTATGAAAATTATATAAAAAAGCAAAATACCTCGATAAAAAAAAAAAAATCCCAAAAATTAAATAAGGGTAAGTAAAAGCAGAGCTTAATAAAATTAATAATAACCCAAATGATGTAAAATTATTTGAAAATTGTTGAGATTTCTCATGCATTCTGACATGTTCGCGGACAGAGAGAGTCACATCCATAGCATTTAATTTATGAGCCATAAAAATTATGACAAATCATTTGTAAGTAGCTGCCAATACGTCCATCCTTTTATATTCAAGGATTCAAATAAATCAAATAATTTTATTTTCGAGCGAAAGATTTGTTTTACACTTTAAACCGATACGCACGCAGACAGTAATTTTATTAAATACACAGTAAGTCTAAAAGTGAGAGCAAAGGGATGACAAGTGTAAAAATTTGCACATTTTAATTAATTTTAACCAACTATCCTTTACAGTGCTCTAAGGGCCCGGTCCTTCAGATTGAATAGCATTTATCTCTATCTGTCACACATTTCTCTAATGTAAAATATGCAAGGCAGTTCGACTAAGCTGAAAGCAAGAATAAAGGACGTGGGCGACAAATATGACTTCGTGCGACGAGAGAGAGATTCATTTAGATTAGGCGGAACAATTAAAAGGAATGCCAAAAAGGTCGAATGGTGGAATGGTACGGACGGAAATCTTGTTATTCCTTGTCATCGTGCCTAGCAGGATTGTATTACTTTCCCATACACTTTACTTTTGTTGGAAATGTCGCTTTGTAGAAGTTGTCACTCTTTGCCAAACGTCGCCAAGAGCTGTCAAATGATGCCAAAGCTGGATTCAGTCATCACGCGTGGTGATCGCTCGATATTTCCAATTCCGTTAATGCCATCAGCAAAGAGATAAACAGTTGTAAGTCAGAACTTTCTCATTAAGAAAGGACGCTGTCTTTGCTGAAACAAAAGGGGGAAAATAAGGAGGGCGTTTAAGAAGAATGCTCTCTGAGTCGCGTTGAAGGAGTTTCACAAATTATCCACATAGAGAATAACACGAGGCCATTAAATTTGCACTGATAAGAGGGTCCCGCTGTTGTTTGGGATCGTTAATCAGACAGGGAAATAGATATTTACCTAATGCTGTTCCCTTATTCCTCTTCCCCAAACGCCATTATCACTTTGAAGAATGGTTCGAATCGAAAACATTCGTCCCGAAATTCCTTCGGTTGTGGTCAGCTATTACAATCTATCACGTGATGACAATTAACCAATCAGCGGGACGATATATAGGCGGGTCGAGTAAACACGGAAATTCGGAAGTATTCGATATTTCCACATTGTCCTCATTTATTTTCCAGTGAACAAACAGGTCATAATAATTCCCTCGCCAGAGCCTCAATCCATAGAAACACCTATTATGGCAGTTAAATATTCGCTGTTAGTTTCCGCTCGTAAATTTTAGAGACCTCTTATATGTGTGAACTAATGAGAGAAATTTTACGGATTTAAAAGACACCGCATCAGTATGTTTGACTTTCGTAGTAGTCATTTCCTCGAAGCTGGGAAAAGCATTATTTCAATGAATTTAAGCACTACAATCAGACAAACTGCTGTTTTTAAATTGATTCAACATTCAAACAATCGTGTAATATCAGATTGTTAAAACAACGCCAAATTTTCATTAAATATAATACCGAATTTAATGTTAACGAAACAGAAGATAGCTCATTGAAAATGACGGAGCTATTAAATGAAATACATTTAATTTAAGATCAATTATTTTATTTTTCTTTGATGATAGTAGAATTTAAAACGGACATTATTTCGAAATAACTGCAAAACTTCCCAAGAAATAATTTAATTTAATGCTTTTGGGCAGCACATTCGAGACGAAATTCACTCATATCAATAAAATTGAATGCAGAAACATTTTATCTTATTAAACTCATTGCATTGTTAAAATAGGCTAGTAAATTCAAAATTGCAAAAATTGTTCTTTGCTCCGACAAAGAAAGTTTTGAGAAATTTCTCTATATGTATGTAAATAAGGATATCTAGGAATTATAGTAAATAACTGTTTAATAGCTCTAGGTTATATTACATGATTACAATATTTACAGTTTAAAATTAAGGGCCTTTTCTTGGACATCAGCCGAATCATTCCGCTATCAATTTACAGAGATCGACCGGGGCAACTTACTCGCATCCGAGTCAGTGTCATTCTCTCTTCTCATTTCAAAATGTTCCCAGGACAGCTTGGATAAATGTTACACTCAGCAAATACATCTGTATGAGTTGGGTCTCTACGTCATTCGTATTCTGTGGGAAACTGCTCAGAAAGCTTATCACTAGACATGGAGTGTTTTGAGAATCCAAAACACCATGAACGGTAAACGGAAAAAAAGTGACCGGAAAAAAAGTTATCGGAAAAAAGTGACATAAACTACAAAAGCGGAAAAAAGTGACACGGAAAAAAAGTGACGCGGAAAAAAAGTGACAAGGAAAAAAGTTACCGGAAAAAAAGTGACAAGGAATTGATTTTGGGGATTTATTATTGATTTTGGGGATTCATTGGTTAAGTATTAAAGGGGGGATCGGGGGGGGCTCATAGTTTAGGTAAATGGGTTTTTCATGCTGAATTAACTATTTTGGTTCAATTTTTGGATATACGTTCATCCTGAAAAGACGCTTGCCTGATTAGTTTTGGGAAGGGACGATTACCACCCCCCCCATCCGTCCTCAATTAGATGAATGGGTTTTTACGCAGAATTATCCAACGTGTGTCAAATTTGCATATAGGATCTTTTCGATAAGGCTTATGTATAGTATAAAATGCCTGAAGAGATTCTAGGAGTTTAAGGGTTAAGTATAAAGGGGGAACGGGGGATAACCTTTCTTAAATTAAATGAATGGCTTTTTACGCATAATTATCCGATTTGCTTAAAATTTTGGACATAAGTTCATTATGATAAGACGTATCTTAGATTAGTTATGGGTTCTTCTGCTTATTATAAAGGGGGGGGACGAGCAATTCTCCCCCGCAAACTAGATAAATATGTTTTTATGCAGAATTATCCCATGTATTTCAATTTTAAATATAGGTTCTTTCTGGTAAGGTGAATTCCGGAATAGTTTAAGGATTTAATGGCTAAGTATAAAGGGGAGATGGAGGAAACCCCTCTTAAATTAAATAAATGGCTTTTTATGCAGAATTATCCGATTTGCTTCGAATTTTGGACATGGGTTCATTATGATAAGACGTATTTCTGATTAGTTATGGGGTTTTATTGGTAATTAAAAAGGAGGGCGGGTGATTACTATATCCACCTTAAATTAGATTAAAAAAAATATGCACACTTATCCGATGTATTTCAAATTTTGGATATAGGATCTTTCTCCTAGAGTGAATTCCTGAATAGTTTTATGGGTTTAATGGCTATGTATAGAGGGGGAACAGGGGATAAACCCCCTTAAATTAAATAAATGGCTTTTTACGCAGAATCATCCGATTTGCTTCGAATTTTGGATGTATATTCATTACAAGAAGGCGAATCTCTGATTAATTATGGGGTTATTTTGATAATTAAGTAGGCGAAGCGGGCGATTAATCCTCCACTCTTTAAATAAAATAAATTGTTTTTTTTCTTTCACAATTATTCAACTTATTTAAAATTTTGGATATAGGTTCTTCCTGATAAAGTGAATCCCTGAATAGTTTTAAGGGTTTAATGGCTAAGTATAGAGCGATGAACGGGGGATAACCCACAATTAATTAGGACTTCGCCTTATCATAATGAACGCCCAATCAAAATTTGAATCAAATGAGATAATTCTGCGTAAAAAGCCATTTATTAATTTAAGAGGGGGGGGGGTATCATCCGTTCCCCCAGTGTTTATTTAGCCATTAAACCTTTAAAATTATTCCGGGATTCACTTTAAGAGAAAGAACATATATCCAAAATATGAAATATATCGGATAGTGAGCATAAAAAAAAAACAATTTATCTAATTTAAGGGGGGGGGGCGGAACAATCACCCGCCCCAATTTTTAATTGGCAAAATAACCCCATATGTAATCAGGGATGTACCTTATCATAATGGTTCTATAATCCAAAATTTGAAGCAAATGTGATAATTCTGCGTAAAAAGTAATTTAATTTAAGGTGGGTTATATTCTATTCCCCTTCTATACTTAGATATTAAATCCTTAAAACTATTCTGAGATCCACCTTATCAGAAAGAACCTATATTTAAAATTTGAAATACATGGGATAATTCTGCATAAAAACCTATTTTTCTAGTTTAAGGGGGATATAATTGCTCGCCCCCCTTTATAATAAGCAGAAGAACCCCATAACTAATCAGAGATACGTCTTATCATAATGAACCTATGTCCAAAATTCTAAGCAAATCGGATAATTATGCGTAAAAAATTATTAATTTAATTTTAGAAAGGTTATCCCCCGTTCCCTCTCTATACTTAACCATTAGAACTGCTAAATCTCTTCAGGCATTATATACTATATATAGGCCTTATCGAAAAGAACCTATATGCAAATTTGACACACGTTGGACAATTCTGCATAAAAACCCATTCATCTAATTGTGGACGGATGGGGGGGGGGGAGTAATCGTACCTTCCCAAAATTAATCAGGCAAGCGTCTTTTCAGGATGAACGTATATCCAAAAATTGAACCAAAACAGTTAATTCAGCATGAAAAACCCATTTACCTAAACTATGAGCCCCCTCCCCGATCTCCCTTTCATATTTAAGCAATGAATCCCCAAAATCAATAATAAATCCCCAAAATCAATACTTTGTCACTTTTTTTCCGGTAACTTTTTTTCCTTGTCACTTTTTTCCGCGTCACTTTTTTCCGTGTCACTTTTTTCCGCTTTTGTAGTTTATGTCACTTTTTTCCGATAACTTTTTTTCCGGTCACTTTTTTTCCTAGATTCCCATGAACATGTATGGCACAAACGAAATGTAATGTAAAATTTTAATAACACCGTCATTCATAAAATGTTACTTGAAAAAATGTAATCATTTTTCTACGGAACAGAGGAGAAGAACACGTTATTATGACAGGAAAAAATACTGTACATTATCAAAAGTATCAGAAGTGAAACAAAATAATTTGATGTGAAGTTATAGCTATCTTGTGGTAACAAAAAATGGCTATTTTGTTATTCATAATCTATTTTTATTGTCTAATAGCAAACATTAGCCGTAAATACAAGAGATTTTTTTTGTTGTTGTTAATATGCGATATAATTGTAAGATTGCATAATTTCTGATAGCTTTAGTAATAATGGTGATAATAACAGTATCAACAAAAAAGTTAGTGATTACAGTTCTTTATGATTATTATGAAATCTAAATACATAAATGTTTTCAATTTTAAAGCTAAAAAACACGTACATAATGCATGATCTGTTTCTCCACGACTACAGACTCGGTCATATCCAGCCAACGGAACTGAGGCATTTTAATTAATTCGGGGTTAGTGGACCCGAAAATATTGTATTATTATTAGATATAGATAAATGAAACTGAATAAATTAGTTAGATGTGAAGTTAAAAGTTATAACTATTTTATGATTATAAAATGGATATGATATATTCATGAATAAATTTAAGATAATGTATTCAATTCTTATAAATGAATAGCATGATTAGCCTAATACTATATAGATTTTTTAGTTAATATGATGATCTCTTTTTTAGTCGTTCCGGGAGAATTCACGGATCAAACATGCTTTCTTGGAGTACGAAAATTATTTGTGAAAAAAATAAGGATAATTTAGTGCATGTAGATAAATTTTTCTGACGGTGTATATTAAAGAACTTTATAAGAATCCCTTTCATAAGAAATTATTTTTTCTTGTAATAAATCAAAATATGGATATTTTATTTTGTACATACATGCTAAATTCAACTTTTTTTTTTTTTTTTTTTTTTTTTTTTTTTTTTTTATCCAACTCAGATTTTTACGATGATACGATGTAAAATCATTTTTTCCCCACTCATTACACAGGGTAATAAGCATATTTTTTTAAAAATGTTTAATGAAACATTTGTGAATTCAGCTGAGGAACTCATTGGAATAAAATCGGTAGCATTGCTGTATTTCTGAGTATGTCGAATTTAAAACTTTTCTCAAATAAAAGAGGGCCCCAAAATGATACTAAACTTCACATATCTTCAGTGGTTAATCAGGCCCTGGACATAGCTCTTTTCGATAAAATATTTCCTTAAAAACATCTCTTTCTCATTAAAAATTGAAGACCAGCCAATTAAGCAAAGTCAGCATAAAATCTTGGCTTATAAACGAAAGAAATAAAACAATGAAATAAAAGTACAAAATACGAGTAAACATCCAATTAATACTTACAAAGCCTTCAAAAATTCAACTAAAACTTTTATACTCACTTTCACCGCAACTTTTTTTGTTTGAATTGCTCACTCCCCCCGAAAATCGATACTGCATTGATCGCAGGACGCTTTTTAAAGTCCACTCTACTCTACTTTTTACCAGATCTATTTCTTTGGATTTGTTCTTTTAAAAAAATATTTCGCTTGAGACAATCTCTTTTTTTTTTATTTCTCTGTTACAGATAAGCCACGGAAGGTAAAAAGCGGAAAAAGAGGGAGTGATAGGCAAGTAACTAATCATGGGGAGAGGATTCAGGTAAGAAAAAGGAGACACATTCAATAGGCCATGACAGGAAGCGGATGCAGCTAAATTAAAAACAGTAAAAAGTAATCAGGGCATGGGAGACTATTTATTTTTGTCAATACGTGGAAAAAAACCCTCCAGGAAGATTCCACTATTTGAATGTCATTTATTATTTTTAATTGATCCAACATGTCCAGGTATATATGGAATAAAAAAGAGGATACCTGGAAAAAAAAAAAAACCTCCAGGAAAATGCCACTATTTGAATGTCATTTATTTTTTTAATTGATCCTAACATGCGCAGGTATATACAGAATAAAAAAGGGGGGAAAAGAGAGATAAATTTTAATAAGATGCAGATGTTTGGTGTTAGGTTTTGATCTAAAATAAATTATACTGGATTCAATCAATGCCAGATTCTCAATCAATTGCAATTGTCGAGATTGATTGCTCAGATTATACAGAAGTTCGTTCACACCAATGACCTAAGATATATTAGAAAGTCAATGGTTCACACGTTATAGTAACGATTCTGAAAACTACGCCTAAATGCAGCAATTTGACTCTATTAGATAGTGCATATAGAAGAATCTAGGAAAAAAAGTGACCGGAAAAAAAGTTATCGGAAAAAAAGTGACCTAAACTACAAAAGCGGAAAAAAAGTGACACGGAAAAAAGTGACAAGGAAAAAAAGTGACACGGAAAAAAAGTGACAAGTATTGGTTTTGGGGATTTATTATTGATTTTGGGGATTCATTGGTTAAGTAAGAAAGGGGGATCGGGGGGGGGTCATAATTTAGGTAAATGGGTTTTTCATGCTGAATTAACTGTTTTGATTCAATTTTTGGATATACGTTTATACTGAAAAGACGCTTGCCTGATTAGTTTTGGGAAGGGACGATTACCCCCCCCCCCATCCGTCCTCAGTTAGATGAATGGGTTTTTATGCAGAATTATCCAACGTGTGTCACATTTGAATATACAGAGCCTGACTAAGGCAGGGACATGCGGGGCAATTGCCCCGGGCCCCCGGTTTGAGGGGGACCCCCAAGGAGAGAAAAGTTTATTGTTAAAAGAGGGCCAAATGATATAAAATAGCAAAATATTACCAAAATTCTTTTTTTTTCAATTTTAAGGGGTCTTTTTTCTCCTACCCCCTTTGCTTCCCTGCCCCACGTTCCCTTAAAGTAAAAGTTATATCATAAGAAAATTAATAGTTAAAATTATTTATCATCTGTTATTATGTATAAAGATGTGAAATATAAATACTGAAATCAGTACTTGGTACAAAATTTATGCATACATACAATAGGTTTGAATTTTAATTTTAGTCACTTGAGTATAATTCACAAACATTTTTAAGATAGAAGGGGGCCACTCTAATAATGTTTACCCCAGGGCCCCCCACTGTCTAAGTCGGGCCCTGTGAATATAGGTTCTTTTCGATAAGGCTTATGTATAGTATATAATGCATGAAGAGTTTTAATGGTTATATATAGAGGGAGAACGGGGGATAACCTTTCTTAAATTAAATTAATAACTTTTTACGCATAATTATCCGATTTGCTTGGAATTTTGGATATAGATTCAATATGATAAGACGTATCTCTGATTAGTTATGGGGTTCTTCTGCTTATTATAAAGGGTGGGGGGCGAGCAATTATCTCCCCCTTAAACTAGATAAATAGGTTTTTATGCAGAATTACTCCCATGTATTTAAAATTTTAAATATAGGTTCTTACTGATAAGGTGGATCCCTGAATAGTTTTAAGGATTTGATATCTAAGTATTGAAGGGGAATAGAATATAACCTACCTTAAATTAAATTACTTTTTACGCAGAATTATAGGATTTGCTACAAATTTTGGATTATAGATTCATTATGATAAGGCGTATCCCACCCTGATTACATATGGGGTTATTTTTCTAATTAAAAATTAAGGCGGGTGATTTTCCGATCCCCTTAAATTATATAAATTGTTTTTTTATGTTCACTTATCCGATATATTTCATATTTTGGATATATGTTTTTTCTCATAAAGTTAGTCCCAGACTAATTTTAAGGGTTTAATGGCTAAGTATACTGTCAGGTTCTGAGACCACATCTGCTAAAGATTGGAATTTCCGTTATTTCTCTATCTTGATCTCTTTTATATTATACCGGCTGTGTACTAGAATTTTCAAGGTGACATTCTTTCTTTGTTGAAGGGAGAATTGACAGGTAATCTTCTACAGGTGGTGAGTGAGAAAGAGGAGATTGCGGAGAGGCGTGTTCATCCGTCAGTGAGGTATGTGGATGATGAGCTGACAAGCAACATGTCACTAATCAAGAAAGGAATGTGGAATGTGTCCAATGGATAAGCCCCAAAGGGGGTTGACATTGGGGAAACACCGTGATTTGAGAAGAGCAAGTCTTATCTCAGATTAGTTCAGTTCGTATCTGGGTTCATACCTAGAGAGTAGTGTAGAACAGAGGTCCTGATAGGGTGTGCTCTGCGTTGTAGAGCGGAGGCAGTGCGTATTTGGAGAGCAAGGGACACAGACGTCCTGGTGTTTAGTGCTCTGGGCCGAGAAGTGCAGGCCGAGTATCCATGTGTTGGGAGATTCGAAAGTGATCTCCGATAAAGTTAATCTAACGTGCATTGAGTGTGAGGTGGAAAGTGTAATTCGAATAGTACACAGCCAACCTTTACTGTATTTAATTTAATGTTGAACCGGACCACCTATACCCGAGTTGTAATTGTATATAATGGTAAATAGCGTATTTAGTGTGTACATATATTCTAAATAAACTATTAATTCAGTTAATTGACAGCGTCAGTGTTCAGTTACACAATCCTCACAGTGGGTGACCGATATCACCTAGTAATATCGGTGGTGGCAGCTATAACTACCACGGACTTTCTTCAAAGTTGTGCGGGCTGAGAGGAACGTCCGACATATACAGTGGGGGAACGGAGGATAACCCCCCTTAAATTAATAAATGGCTTTTTACGCAGAATTATCTTATTTGATTCAAACTTTGAATGTGCGTTCATTATGATAAGGCGAACTCCTGATTATTTGTGGGTTATCCCCCGTTCATCCCTCTATACTTAGCCATTAAACCCTTAAAACTATTCAGGGATTCACTTTATCAGGTAAAACCTATATCCAAAAGTTGAAATAAGTTGGATAATTGTGAAAAAAAAAAATCTTATTTAAAGAGTGGGGGATTAATCGCCCGCTTTCCCTTATTTAATTAGCAAAAGAACCCCATAATTAATCAGAGATACGCCTTCTTATAATGAATATACATCGAAAATTTGAAGCAAATCGGATAATTCTGCGCAAAAAGCCATTTATTTAATTTAAGGGTGTATTTCGATTCAAACTGCCTATTTTCCGATTTATTTTTAACTTCATTTTTACTCTCATGTGCATCAAACTAGCAAATTGTCTTATTTAGAAAGTACACAAAGTGCCGTAATTGTCAATTCTTTGATAAATGCAGAAAATATTGCGAAAAAAGCAATCAAAAACGGCATTTTGAACAGATTTTCCCCTGGCGGGAGATCTGTGAACGAAAAAAAGGTCATACTGTGAAGATAATTGTTTATAAATCAAATTCTAATGAATTGAGCATAAAAATACAGCACATGGCACCTTGTACATCTCTTCAAAAATATCCTCAGCAAGTTTCATGTTTCTACTTTTGAAAATGTGTCTGAAATTGTATCGGAAAATTTCGAGCTGTTGAAGGTGGAAAAGCGTGTTTTTGAATACACCCTTAAGGGGGTTTATCCCCCGGTCTCCTTCTATACATAGCCATTAAACCCTTAAAAGTATTCAGGAATTTACTTTATGAGAAAGATCCTACATCCAAAATTTGAAATAAATCGGATAAATGTGCATATTTTTTTTTAAATCTAATTTAAGGCCAGGGGTAGTAATCACCCGCCCCCTTTTTAATTAGCAAAAGAACCGCATAAATAATCAGAAATACGTCTTATCATAATTAACCCATGTCCAAAATTCGAAGCAAATCGGATAATTATCCGTAAAAAGCCATTAATTTAAGAAAGGTTATCCCCCGTTCCCCTTCTATACTTAACCATTAAACTCCTAAAACTCTTCAGGCACTTTATACTATATATAAGCCTTATCGAAAAGAACCTATATGCAAATTTGACACAAGTTGGATAATTCTGCATAAAAACCCATTCATCTAACTGAGGACGGATGGGGGGGGGGGGTAATCGTCCCTTCCCAAAACTAATCAGGCAAGCGTCTTTTCAGTATAAACGTATATCCAAAAATTGAATCAAAACAGTTAATTCAGCATGAAAAACCCATTTACCTAAATTATGACCCCCCCCGATCCCCCTTTCTTACTTAACCAATGAATCCCCAAAATCAATAATAAATCCCCAAAACCAATACTTGTCACTTTTTTTCCGTGTCACTTTTTTTCCTTGTCACTTTTTTCCGTGTCACTTTTTTTCCGCTTTTGTAGTTTAGGTCACTTTTTTTTCGATAACTTTTTTTCCGGTCACTTTTTTTCCGTTTACCCATATAGAACACTTGGCTATAGATCTGACTTGAAATTTTCATCACTGTAGAATTTTTTCTTAGTAAATGGAAGTCACTCTTTTCCGGCCATTTTTCCCCCTTAGTAATTTTTTTTCGGTCACCTTTTTTCCGCTCTTGTTTTTTCTGTCACTTCTTTCCGGTCACTTTTTTTCCTAGATTTGGCTACAAGACAAATTTAACAATATGCAGATATTGAGTATTTGTTGTGGATTAAATTATGATGGACTACCGTACTAACGAAAGCAATTTAAAAACAAGAAATGAAAATCATATCTATTAGCATGTCATGCCATTATTAGCCCTTGGTATGCGATTTCTTTCAGATAACAGTTAAAGTCTTGTCCCAAAGAAAAAAAAAATCGGAAATTGCATGTTAATTGTAACAAATGAGGTGTATTCGTACTATTATTAAGTTTTAAAAATATTCAGATCTTCGTGTAATAGTATAGAGCACTTCGGATACAGTATAGTAGCCGAAATCTTTTGCGTGCCCCTGTACATACTATCTGCTTTCCATTATACCAAAAGTAACTATTAACAAATCTCAGCAACGTATATCAATTTCATAAAATGTGAAAAAGTCTAAGATAATTAAAACGCGCCTCAAACAATGTTTCCTCCTATACCATCATGCAATGAAATGAAATGCTTTTGTGTGGCCTTGTAAATTACTAACAGGTAGTCTTTGCACCACATATTCTAGAGAATGTATATTTTAGTATATACTTCATAGTTGCATATCAATTTTATAATGTTCGAAAAGAATGTAACATTATTAAAATGCACTTGAAACTATTTTTTCCCATTGCCTTAATGTGATAAAATACTTTTGATTATCCCTGTAATGAAACTATGAATCCGATTTTCATAAAATTTGAACAAACTCGACAAAATTATACAACAATTATATATTTTAAATTTCAAACAATTGTGATGGATAGTTTTTGGTCTGTTATATGCGGACTGACGGACGGACTGAACAACGACTATAGGTGATATGTATTTATATCATTACGAACGCACCCAAAAATGATCTTTAAATGCAGTTTGTTTAAAAACTACATCGCAATTTATTTTTAAGATATATTATTATTATTATTATTATTATTATTATTATTATTATTATTATTATTATTATTATTATTATTATTATGTAGTTTTTAATGCCATTTCTCTAATGGTGGCAAGTACACCATTTCTGTAGAAAGTATAAAGAAAATAGTAGATTGCTATACATTTTTGTTACCCTTTTTGCATAAATTCTGAAGAAAAAAAAATTGTAATTAAAATATATGCCATACCAAGAATATTGTTTGCTTAAAAAATGTAGTATTTTAAAGTATATATGTGTGTGACTTTTTTTCTCCGCATGTATACTTAATTCTCACCAAAAATATAAATGAATGATCTCTCATAAAACATGGAGCTATTATAAACAATATTTAATTTTCAGCATGCATATTAATGTTACAAATAAAGGAGGGCTTATAAGGAATTATTAGATACCCGAATTTTTGTCGAGTTTTTGAACGACGACATCGCTTTTTGCGGAGTTTCTGTATGTACCGCCATACTGGTATTATATATGCATATTGGTAAACGGGAAAAAAGTGACCGGAAAAAAGTTATCGGAAAAAAAGTGACGTAAACTACAAAAGCCGAAAAAAGTGACACGGAAAAAAGTTACCGGGAAAAAAAGTGACAAGGAAAAAAAGTTACCGGAAAAAAAGTGACAAGGAATTGATTTTGGGGATTCATTCGTTAAGTATGAAAGGGGGATCGGGTGGGGGGGCTCATAATTTATGTAAATGGGTTTTTCATGCTGACTTAACTGTTTTGGTTCAATTTTTCGATATACATTCATACTGAAAAGATGCTTGCCTGATTAGTTTTGGGAAGGGACGATTCACCCCCCCCCCCATCCGTCTTCAATTAGATGAATGGGTTTTTATGCAGAATTATCCAACGTGTGCAAATTTGCATATAGGTTCTTTTCGATAAGGCTTATGTATAGTATAAAATGCCTGAAGAGATTTAGGAGTTTAATGGTTAAGTATAGAGGGGAAACGGGGGATAATTTTTCTTAAATTAAATTGATGACTTTTTACGCATAATTATCCGATTTGCTTAGAATTTTGGACATAGGCTCATTATGATAAGGCGTATCTCTGATTAATTATGGGTTCTTCTGCTTATTATGAAGGGGGAGACGAGCAATTATCTCCCCCTCAAACTAGATAAATAGATTTTTATGCAGAATCATCTGATGCATTTCAATTTTTAAATATAGGTTCTTTCTGATAAGGTGAATTCCGGAAAAGTTTTAAGGATTTAATGGCTAAGTATAAAGGGGATATGGGGAAACCCCTCTTAAATTAAATAAATGGCTTTTTATGCAGAATTATCCAATTTGTTTCGAATTTCGGACATGATTTCATTATGATAAGACGTATTTCTGACTAATTACGGGGTTCTTTTGCTAATTAAAAAGGGGGGCGGGTAATTACTACCCCCGCCTTAAATTAGATTAAAAAATTTATGCACACTTATCCGATGTATTTCAAATTTTGGTTATAAGATCTTTCTCATAAAGTGAATTCCTGAATAGTTTTAAGGGTTTAATGGCTATGTATAGAGGGGGAACGGGGGATAAAGCCCCTTAAATTAAATAAATGGCTTTTTAAACAGAATTATCCGATTTTCTTCAAATTTTGGATGCATATTCATTATAAGAAGGCGTATGTCTGATTAGTTGTGGGGTACTTTTGCTAATTAAATAGGGGAAGCGGGCGATTTACCCCCCCCCCCCCACACACACACACTCTTTAAATAAAATAAATTGTTTGGGTGTTTTTTTGCGCAACTATCCAACGTATTTCAAATTTTGGATATAGGTTCTTCCTGATAAAGTGTATCCCTGAAAAGTTTAAAGGGTTTAATAGCTAAGTATAGAGGGATGAACGGGGGATAACCCACAATTAATCAGGGTTTCGCCTTATCATAATGAACGCACATTCAAAATTTGAATCAAATCAGATAATTCTGCGTAAAAAGCCATTTATTAATTTAAGGGGGGGAGGGTTATCCTCCGTTCTCCCACTGTATACTTAGCCATTGAACCCTTAAAATTATTCTGGGATTCTTGTTATGTAACATATATCCAAAATATGAAATATATCGGATAAGTGAGCATAAAAAAACAATTTATCTAATTTAAGGGGGGAGAGGGATAATCACCCGCCCCAGTTTTTAATTGGCAAAATAACCCCATATGTGATCAGGTATACGCTTTATCATAATGAATCTATAATCCAAAATGTGAAGCAAATCCGATAATTCTGCGTAAAAAGTAATTTAATTTAAGGTGGGTTATATTCTATTCACCTTCTATACTTAGATATTAAATCCTTAAAACTATTCAGGGATCCACCTTATCAGAATGAACCTATATTTAAAATTTGAAATACATGGGATAATTCTGCATAAAAACTTATTTATCTAGGTTAAGGGGGAGATAATTGCTTTCCCCCCCTTTATAATAAGCAGAAAAATCTTATAACTAATCAGAGATACGTCTTATCATAATGAACCTATGTCCAAAATTCTAAACAAATCGGATAATTATGCGTAAAAAGTCATTAATTTAATTTAAGAAAGATTATCCCCCGTTCCCCCCTTATACTTAACCATGAAAACTCCTAAATCTCTTCAGGCATTATATAATATATATAAGCCTTATCGAAAAGAACCTATATGCAAACTTGACGCATGTTGGATAATTCTGCATAAAAACCCACTCATCTAATGGAGGACGGATGGGTGGGGGGGGGAGTAATCGCGCCTTCAAAAAACTAATCAGGCAAGCGTCTTTTCAGTATAAACGTATATCCAAAAATTGAACCAAAACAGTTAATTCAGCATGAAAAACCCATTTACCTAAAATATGACCCCCCCCCCCCCCCGATCTCCCTTTCATACTTAACCAATGAATCCCCAAAATCAATAATAAATCCCCAAAATCAATTCCTTGTCACTTTTTTCCGGTAATTTTTTTCCGTGTCACTTTTTTTCCGCTTTTGTAGTTTATGTCACTTTTTTTCCGGTCCTTTTTTTTCCTAGATTCATGCATATTTTTGTATCCAGGGCGTGCGAAGAGAAAACTGCGACGGGGGCAAAGTGTCAATTTGGCGCCCCCCTCTCCGAACTTTTTCTTGCGACAGGGTAAAAATGACATTGGTAGCATAAATTTGGCGCCCCCTGAATTTCCGCGCCCGGGGCGACAGCCCCCTTCGCTCTCCTTTCGCACGGCACTGGCTGTATCAGATGTTGTTTAAGACTGGATCGTAAATGTGGAATTCTTCAGAGGATGCAAATGAGCTTCATTCCATACAAAATAAAAACAAGTATTTTAAATCTTAAAGCTGAAATATGTTTTGTACTACATATATTTATGCACATTATCATGTATATACGGGGTGTCCCAAAAATGAGTGGTAGATTTTAAAATTTAATAACTTTCAAACTTTAAAAAAAATTTGCAGAAGGGTTATACATAATATCAGGAGTTTTTTTTACTGTGATTCTCGATTTTATTTCGAATTGCAAGCTATAGATGGCGCTGCAAGCATGAGGTGACCAATTCCAGACCGGATTTTTGGTACTTTGGGATCCAATTTGCACTCAGGTTTAGAATAAGTAATGACAGATAACTATAGTTCATAGAAATCAATAAACAGTGTCTTATTGAAGAGGTCGAACCAATGCTGAAAATGCAGGATTGCGAACTCGGTGGCAAAAATGGACGACTCCAACTACGACTCCTACTCCAGTCTGACTAATATACTATAAGTGTTGCTGTTGATTAAAATTATGCAGGAACGCAAGAGAAATAAGGCGAAAATTTCACTATTTCGGTAACTATTCAGTTCTTAGAGCTTTGAAAGAAAAAAAAAGGGGGGTTAAATATTTTCCATTGAATTTATTTTTCAATTCCATGTCCCACAAATCCGAAATATCCAACTATTGAAATCTAAAAGAGAAAAGAAAAGGGAAATTTTGCTATTTCCGATCCGTAGACTTGAAGAGGGATTTGAAATCATCACAATTTTGGTCTTAATTCGTGTCCTATAGAGCAGAAAAATTTCGATGGAAAGAAAAAATAAATAAATAAATAAAGGTGAGAATTTTATTAGTTCAGAAAAAATATTCGGGATATTCTAGAGTTTTTAATTATAAACGATTTTCATCTACTGTGTACGCCAGTCAGTATATATTGGGAATCTTTAACTTATTGGGTAGTCCGGTATAATCCAATAATAGCAATAATAATTACTTTTATGGATTAAAAATTACATTAAATGGCTTAATTTTCCTTCAAACTGTGTAGAGAAAAAAAATTCGGAGTCAGAATAGAAGTTGTTTTGTTTTTTAGCGACTCCGACTCATTTACTCAAAAAATGGGCCCGACTCCGACTTCCGGGCCCCACTCCGCAGACCTGTGAAAATGTCTGAAGGATGAAACGAGATTTTTAGTCGGAAAGATTAAAATAAAGTTTCGGTCTGGCCGAATTTTCCACAGCATTTTTGCTGAAAACAAATTTTGGGCTAAAAATCAAAACGAAACCGAATTTTTGCTCGATCTCTAGTTTTATTATCCTTTCGATAAACTCAAAAATCCTAACATTAAATTGTGATTTTTAGATCAATTTTTGTTGTAATTATAATTATAGTTACAGACCACTCCTCTTTACACAGCAAAGTTTTGATTACGCCACATATAACGGTTGAACAAGGAAATAGAAGAAAAAAAAATGAAGTTCTACGCAAGATGCTTTCTTTTTTACCCAGCTATCATTTTTCATGCGTTAAAATTTGGAGTTACTTTCGTTAGATACGTTGGCGTTACTTTCAGGTCAAAGCAATTATTTTTTCTTTCTTTCAATTTTTTATAGAATGGCGACCAATGAAATGTCGAGTTCAAAGAGATGTACGAGTTGAATTCTTTGCAAAAACAAGGTTCTTATCGTCTGCTGGTCAGGTGGAGGAAAGAGTTGGACTAGATAAGAGGAAAACATAAACAGAACAGCATCTGATGACAGAATGTTTACGACGTAAAGTACATATGACTTAGCGTGCAATGAGAAGGACATTTTCAGACTACCACATGGCCTTATCACAAGTATAAAATATTTCATCCAGCGCTCAGGCGAGAAATTTCGAAACAATTAAGGGTATTCGTAACTGCTCCGCTCAACAAACGCAAAACGTTTTCACACATTTACAAATTCATTTTTTAACAAAAAGTTATCAAATTGAAATGCCTGACACTATGGAAGCGATTTTGAATCGAACTTAATTTTCCAATTTATGATAAGTAAATTACCTCTCCAGTTCTAAGCGATTTCGATCTCGTGATCAGCCGTTTTTCTCATACTTTTCGACCAGTTTTTCTACTTTCGCCGAGAAATGTGCTGAAAAACGTCAACTTTGAAGGCTTGTTATGAAAGATCTATTGTGATTTTGAAAAAAAAAAAAAAAATGAGTGTAATTAAACAGTTTCTGAACAATAACACCTGCTATTTTCATGCATTTCCGAACAAAAATAAATTAAAGTATATGTCACAAAGTTGCCCTTTTTGATTTAAGAACACCCTTAATAGCCAGTAAAAACATTTCAGTAGGGTTTCGTAAAAATGAAAAAGTAAATTTTATGTCGAAAAATCTTAACGCAACACGCAAAATTGTATTAATTCAATGCGTATATTATTGACAATGTGGATTATATCTATGTAATTCATTGCAAAGTGTATTAATATAAAACTGTACATGATTACATGTGTTGTTATAAGATTTTCTAAACAATAAGGATAAAAATATATAAGTAAATGTTACAAATTATTTAATAAATTTAACAAATTACAACAACGATTTGGAAAAGGATTTTTTCAAAGACTAAAATTTAAGACTCATAAATAAATTCTAATTAGACTGCGATCTTTGTTCGGTGAATTTCTAAATTAATACATCCTTATGTGGAAAGTACCAAGTTCGTAATATTGCCCCTCTTATGAATAGAATCCCATGATCCAAATTCCCATTTAGAGTCGGCATAAATTTACAGAAATTTTATTCGATTATCACCATTTACTTTTTAAAATCTATCTTTAATTTTACATTAAAAAAAAAAAAAAAAAAAAATAGAAAAAAAAAAGAAAAATCCTCCAATTAAATAAAACAAATTTTACTTTTCTTTATTGATTGTATTAGAAACCAGTCCTCTGCAATTTTTGAAGGTAAATATATGCACGCATGAAGAGGGCGATTAAGATTTAAAAATAGGCGAAACCCAGCATCACGTATGACACAGGGGTTCCGAATTAATCTACCAATTGTTTTTATTTTCTTTTATTTTCTTTTATTTTATTATTATTTACTAAATCCATTTTTCTTATGCTTAAATTTTTAAATCAAAATTTCAAATAAAGACTATTTTAATATTAAACGAAAACTGACTATGTGTATATTATACATATGAAAAAGTATTTTATTAAATACATAATCACACATAAAAAAATAATGAAAGATAAATCGGGAACTACAGTTGAGAGTATTTGAACTTCAAAATATCTTTTATGATTTACAAATTGCAACATGATTAAAGGGGGAAAAAATCCATTAAAAAAAAAAAAAATCCCCATTTTACTTTTTTTTTTTTTTTTTTTTTAAGAAATTAGGTTTGAAAAGTAAATTTGGGAGCCCTTTTATATTTCAATGTGTAAGCTCGGGTTTCACGGGCCTATTCGGTAAACAGCCCTGCACCCATCATGGTCCCGAATGAATTGGACAATCGAAAGCAAACCATTTTTTTTTTTTTTTAAGGCTTATTATAGGTGGATCTTTTCTGCAAAGCATTTCGGAAATATTGAGTTTGCTGAAATGAAGTCACTCAAAAGTTTTGTTTTGACATTAAAAAGAACTAACACACACTGAATAATGATGCTGTGATGAAACAATGGTAAAAGACATCTTCATAATTTATTTATTTTATATATATACATATATTTGTTTGTTTTTGTTTTGTATTTTCCTAATGACTACATTTTTATGAAAAAAATCATGAAAATAACTAGATTAATAGGGTATGCATATTAAATAGAAACGTGAAACTTTGTGTCGGTCATAAAGCGCACTTGTCCCTCAATATCCCATCTTTTTGAACAAATTTATAAACAAACAGGAAATAACTGACAGGATCATAAGGGAGTAGTAGAACTGAAAATAAATTGTAAGCCAAAAAGTTTGAGAAACAACTTTTTACATCTACACTCTTCTAAAGCGGAGAGGAAAAAAAAAAAAAAAAAAAAAAAAGAGTGAAAGAAACATTTTTTGGAAGAAGAAAAAAAAATGCGTAAACAAGGCATGGAAAAATGTGTAGAGAAAAAATGAAGGTTCTGCGCCGTTGTAGTTGTTTATTATTAATTTCTCATAAAAAGCAGAGTATATTGCCTATCCCCTAAACGCTAATCAACATTATATCTTACCCGTTTAAAAACTGACTTGCCCATTTCAGCCATTAGCGCAGCGTGACACAAATTGTCCCATTGTGTGTATACTGCCTTCTCATCTAAGTAAAATATGTAAGACAAATAATAATAATAAAAAAAAAAACATGCATCTCTAAAGAAAAAAAAAAGCTATTAAAAAAGCGCGGCAAATTAGCCGGGATAAAAACATTATTTTTTCGATCCTAAGCTTTTTTTTTTCCCCGTGTGAAGGCATTAGTTATCCCTTTCAGGGAATATTTTTCATTAACGTCTTAAAGCCCTACCTTGAGTCTATTTTCCCCTTATGAGTAATTTATCATATTAAATTTGCCCGAGAGGCAGATAGTTATATTTCTTGTAAGAGGAGGTACTCATGTTTTTTTGGTAAGTACATGAATACCCGAGGCAAAGTTTTCATAAATAATTACAAACGCCGATGTTATAAGATTGTGTCGTGTCCTTTATTTTTACAAGGCCCAAAATTTCATTTCAAGATTGATTATTGATAAAGTCACTTTTAAAGAATGGAGAAATGGAAATTAGGATGCATAAAAAAAAAGAAAAAAAAAAGTCGGAAACTGCAATTTTATGTCAAGCGTAGCAAATGGGGTGCGTTTGTACTATAACGAAATTAAAATATACATATATTCAGATCTCTGTATAATAGTATACAGTACTTCGGATACAGTATAGTAGCTAAAATCTTTTGTAGCTAATAGTAGCTAAAATGCCCCAATAAATACTATCTGCTTTCTATAATACAAAAAGTAACTTATAGTGAACCTCAGCAACGTACATGAATTTCATAAGATGAGAAATAGTTTAATCTAATTAAAACGCGCTCCAAATAGTGTTCCCCCCCCCCCCTATACATCATTCTGTAATGGAATACTTTTGTGTGACCCTGTAAACTAATGACAAATATTTTTTGCACGACATTTTGTTAAGAATGCATTTTGTAGTATATACTTCATAGAGTATATCAATTCTATTATGTTCAAAAGGAGTATAAACATCATTAAAATTCACTTGAATCAATATTTCCCATTGATCGTAATGTAACGAAATACTTTTGATTGTCCCTGTAATCAAACTATACATCCGATTTTCATAAAATTTGAAATAACTTGACAAAACTATGCAACAATTATATATTTTAAATTTCAAATGATTCGGTTGGGTAGTTTTTGCCTGTTATATGCGGACAGACGAACGGATTGAACGACGTCTATATAGGTGCTACGCATTCACATAATTACGTAGCTGACATATAATACAAAGAACTTGTTTCTACTATGGAAAAAAAAAATCATTAACCTATAATCGACGTCCAAAAAAATATTGAAACACTGAAAAAGTATGGATTTTAATTAAGAATGAAATACATTACTCAATTATTGATAAACGTCTCAGTAGGTTTATCAATAAATTTATCCAAATGATAATTAAATTACATACCAAAAGTTATGAATAGATTAAAACTCATTGATTTTTAGGAAGAGAGATGAAAAAAGAAGTTTACCATAATTTTTTTTCTGTGATATTTCAGAGAATCTAGGCATAATCCATTATCTTAAGGTCCCACACTAATCACTGAAGACCCGGATGATAATATAAAGGCTATGAGAGCGTTCTTTTCAAATATCTCGCTCAAATTTTAATATTTTTACATGATTTTTTTGCATATGATAGTTGAGGACGATCTACAACCCAGCTATTTTTAACTTTTTCGATTTTGCTTATATATTTTTTATATTATGGTAGGTTCAGTTTCAAGTAATTTAAAAAAAAAATCTAAAACCAAAATTGAAAGAGTAAAAACTAGCCCGGTTATGGATCGTCCTCAGCTATCCTATGCAAAAAAAAAAAAAAAATCATGTAAAAATATTAAAATTTGAGCGATATATTTGAAAGGGACGCCCCCATAGGCTTAACACTATCATCCGGGTCTTTCTCAATGACTAGTGTTGCGCCTTAAATCTTATGTAAAATAACAGAGAATAAAAAACCGAAGTTCTGTAAACCACTTAATTGATCAATGTTTTTGAGAAATATTTTCAAATAATGTCTACATTTTTCATGTCTTTTAGAATTTTTAATCTTTTTTTTTTTTCACCTGTTTTTCAAAACATAAATTTTTGCCGAACGGAATCAGAAAAATACTCGGATTAAATAACAGAAAATTTACAATAAAATTTTTCTGAGAATAACAAATTAGGATTGGAGTATGAATGTCCATACGACGTACGGGCAAAGAGGGAAGCGGTTAAATGAGAGAGAAGGTATTAGGCAAATTTTCAACAGAATCTGTAAATTAACACTGAAAAAAAAAAAAAAAAAAAAATTCTAGACGCCAGTACTATTTGCTGTTTTTTAACGGAAAATTTTCCGTAAATATTCCGTTTTTTTTTTTTTTTTTTCAAGTTTTTCCCGGAATGTACGGAAATTTTTCCGTTAAAAAAACAGTAAATAGTACTGGCGTCTAGATTACCAGTAATACTTCCGTTAAATCGTCCGTTTTTTTTTTTTTTTTTTTTTTTTTTTACAGTGAACATCATTAAAAATATACAATACTCTGTACATATAATTTTGATCATAATAATTTTATTTAGTTTTGAATCACCCATTCTTTAGTGACCTCAAAGAAATTTAATAATTCGAGTAAATTTGAATAAGTGCATCGTTTAATTTTTACAAAATTCGTACCTAGCCGTCCTGAGATTTGAACCCGAGATCTCTGAGCAGTGGACCTTAGAGACACCTTATTGACTAAGCTATAGAAACTGGTATAATGGCGAACAAATTATGATCTTTATCATAATTATGTGATTGTCGATAAAAATCCCCACTAGCTCCGAGGAGATGATTTTTCCCTTTAAGAATTACAATGGTCTACAAATTTTGACTTTAGAAAAGTATTTTTCAAGCAAAGTAGCTTTTTTTACTTATCTTCCCATGCTGAATACGAAAACTATAATTACTTATTTAAATTTGTTTCCATTTATTAGAAATAAAAAAAAAATACAAAATTATGCAAGAAATATGAAAAAATACATTGTTATTCTATTCATGCAGCATTCAAGAGAAATCGAAATTTACTAGACATTCGAAATTTAACTTTTGTAAATCAAATTAAATAATAATTAGAATTTAATTTTACGACGCTTTTTAAAACAAAAAGCATATTTCATTATAAAAGGAAGGGTTCGGAATTTAAAATTTTAGGTTTGATTTTACGTGTGTAAGTGTATTGATTTTGTTGAGAGAATAAAAAGTTATTTATCGAAACTTACACTCAAAACGTATTTCATTATAAATAAAAATTTTGCACGTTCACAGACACGCGAGTTTCGTTGAGATAGTGAAATCAATACGCATTTTCTCTGACTTTGCAATATGAAATTATGTGTGTTTTGCATCTTTCGACTTACTTTTATTTTCTATTTTAGTTTAAGAAAAAGAGCATGCATTATGTTCACACACTAAGGTCAAGCAAACGATACATAGATTATTTCCTTACATTACTGCTTTTTAGTTGAAAATATGCCACCAGCAGTGGTGACCCCCCCCCCCCTTAAACACAATGACGCAAATCCCCCCCAGAAAAAAATTCATATTTTAACATCCCCCCCCCCTAAACAGAGTATCAGTTGTAAAATTTGGTCTATTTATAATCTGCAGCACATTTAAAAGATAGTGAGTTGAGCATAGCGGAATGAGTTCTTATTGCCCTTATCTCGAATTTAGAATAAAACACAGAAACATTTCTGAAAATTCAATGTTGAAAAAATTTAAAAGTGATATTAAAAAAATCAAGATTTACAAACGACAGCAAGTTGAGTATAGCAGAATGAGTTCTTATTGCCCTTAACTAGAATTTAAAGAAAGAAAACACAGGAACATTTCTAGAAATTAAATATTGAAAAAAATTAAAAGTGATATTAAAAAAAAATCAAGATTTTTTCTTTTAACTGTAAAAAAAAGGAAATATTAAGAATTTAAAAATCCCCCCCCCCAAAAAAAAATTTCTTTTTCTCAAATCCCCCCTCCCCAAAAAAAACTAAATTGTATGACGCATCTTGCATCACCAAACCCTTCTCTGGGCACCCCTGGACACCAGACCATAACTTAAAAGTTAAAAAACATATTTGTTTCATCATATACTCGTATATGGACAGGACATTTAACTAGAGAATTTAGTTGATTTAAAATCATTTCAAGTGTTAGTCTGATTAACCCCCAATTACGTTATTGGGTTATTCTTAAGAAAAATATTCCTTTTCTGAAAATAAAAACTTTAATTAAAAAAAAAAAAGGATTTTATTTTTATATTAATATTTACAGTTTTTTTGTACATTTTATACATTATTTTATAAAGATTTTCGGGTTAATTTTTTCAATAATATTGTTATGTAGGATACAAATACAGTAATACAGTCTTGATTCATAATGCCATATGTATTCATTAAATTTCAAATAAATATCTAGAAAAAAAAAGAGAGAGAGATAGATAAAGAGAGAGAATTGCGCATATAATTAAAAAAAAATTATTGAATAAATAATCGTTACTTTTGAAATCACGAACAGAGTGTCGGACGTTCCCCTCAGTCCACACAACTTTGAAGAATGTCCGTGGTAGATATAGCTGCCACCACCGATATTACTAGGTGATATCGGTCACCCACTGTGAGATTGGTGTAAATGAAGACTTACGCTAGTAACCGAATTATCAGTTTATTAAGAATATATGTACACACAAAATACGCTATTTACAAATATATACAACTACAACTCGGATATAGGTGATCCGGTTCAACATTAAATTAGATACCGTAAAGATTGGTTGTGTACTATTCCAATTACACTTTCCACCTCACACTCAATACACGTTAAATTCACTTTTTTGGAGCTCAACCTTGAGTCTCCCAATACAAGTATAGTGGGACTGCACTTCTTAGCCCAGAACACTAAACACCAGGACGTCTGTGTCCTTTGCGCACCAGAAAACGCACACTTTACGCTCTTCCACACAGAGCAACCTCAAGGTACGACACCTAGGTACCGAATGACTGATCTCTCAGACCAACTTGCCCTCTCCAAATCACTGCTTTCCCCAACATAAACCCCTTTGGAGCTTCCTCATTGGACACCTACTCCATTCTTTTCTTGCTTAGTGACATGCTGCTAATCTGCTCATCATCCGCATACTTCACTGACAGATGGACATGCCTCTGAGCCATCTCCTTTCTCTAACACACCACCTGAAAAAGATTATCTGGCAATTCTTCTTTCCACAAAGAAGGAATGTCACCTTGAAAATTCTGTATACAACCATACAATACAAAATATTCAAATAGAGAAATAGTAGAAATTCCATTCTTTACATTACATTCTTTAGCACAGGTGCTATCAGATCCTGACACAGAGGATACTTGAGAGTTCAGGAAGGCGAATAAAAGCATTAAAAAGTGTAAAGAATGAAAAATACACCCCTTTCTTTCACAAAAATACGCATTTATGTAACTACAGTTGTTTTCAACTGCTCTGCTCAACAAGCGCAAAACGTTTTGACACATCATTTACAAATTCCTTTTTTTTTTTTAATAGAACGATATATAATTGGTAGGCCTGACTATGTAAGCGATATCGAATCGAACTTTGTTTTCCATTTTATGATAATTAAATTACTTATCGAGTTATAAGCGATTTCGATCATGTATGAGGAGCCCAGAAGCCAAGGGGTACAAGTGACAAAATGTCGATTTGGAGCAGGCGCGGATCCACGGGGGGGGGGGGGCAAAAAACATATGAAGGTGATTCAAAATCGTCGCAAAATGAAACAAAATGATGCTTTTTTTTTTTTTTTTTTTTTTTTTTTTTTTTAATCTAATGTTTTTGAAGTTCAATTTCCATCAAAGTTTCATCTGTTGTATGAAATGAACGCACGAAATCAGTTATTTACGCTAAAACGATATAGACTCGCTTGACAAATTCTCATACTTTGACATTTTTTAACCCTTTATCAATGTGCCCGACAACCATCTTACTGAAAGATTTTTCATTCTTTATTTCACACTGAGGATATGAAATGTTCTTTCATCGAAGGTCCGGCTCTTTTCTCTGACCAGATGAAATCTGATAAACATGAATTCTTTCTTTTTGCATAGAAAGAAGATTTTCCAAGAAGGGAGAAAAACTTTAAACGGACCGAATAACTAATCGTTTGCACCTTCGACAGCCTGCCTTGACCGACCGATAAATCTTTATGTAATACAGCACCACAAGAAGGGGTAAATGGTTTTTCTATTGTAAGAACAGATTCGACAGTCGTTAGAAAAATCCTGGTTTAATTACTTACAGAGAAATGGGAGAAACAAAATTTCCTACACAAGACCCCACAAGGTTTGGCCCTAACAATGACCACGCACTCACTCCCCTCTAATTCATCTTCATTTGCCATCGCTGCTTGAAACACACTTTAGGATACGAAATTCTGGTTGACGTTGCCAGTGAGAAAATAATATAAACTAATGATAAAAGAGTAAAATATTAAAACTTGTACGTCGAAAATACCCTGAAGCCTTTGAAAATACCCGCAATTCGGGTAATTATTCACAGATTGGCAACACTGCTGGTAACAGTTCGTCCGGAAATCTTTAAACTGTGTTTCATTCTTATTTCTCTATACTTTGGGATACAGAGGCAATAGTAGTTAAAATTTAAATGTTCTTTTTCTTTTTTAAATTAAAATATATATATATATATATATAACAGTGTTATCGAGAATGCCTCCGAAACGAAAAGGTGGAAATATGGACATTCTGGAGTTATTCAAGAAAAAAAAAAAAAGTGAAAACAGAATAATTGTAAGTATAATTTTTGTAAACTACTTTTAGTATGTATAGTTTCACTTTTCACTTAAATTCTATTTTACAAGGTACAATATGTTTTTGCAATAAGCCATATTTTGAGAATAGAGGGAATTATATACTAAAAGGATTGGTTAACCGAATGTTTCGATTGATCGAACGTCGGATAATGGAGAATATGTAGTATTTTTAAATTACATTAATTATGTCATATTTATTTAATAATTAACTCCAAGGAATAATTTAATCAACAGAAACAGGGATGATTCTCGTCCGAGAATTCCAAAATTTCCGAAAATTTAAGGCATGCTCTTCCGAAAATTTGAAATTGGATTATCAGTTCCGCATAGTTGCCAACTTGTACGGTTTTGCGCGCGGAAAAAACAATTGCGTAGAAATGCAAATTTCCTGATAGGATCGCCGAAATAGCATATATTTCGTCAATATTTCGTGGAAGAACGACGATTTCGTCAGTGTTTTTGTAAACGAACTTTGTCAAAAGATCGATGAAAAACGTGAATTTCCTGTGCGGATCGCGGAAAAAACGGCAATTTCACCAAATATCGCAGATAAAACGCTGATTTCTTCTGAAGACGGCGGGAAAACACCGATTTAGTCGAAAGATTGCGGATATAACGCCGATTTCTTTAAAAGATCGCGGGAAAAAAACGCCGATTTCGTCAAAAGATCGCGGGAATAAAACGCCGCTTTCGAGAAAAAATCGCGTAAAAAAGCAATTTTGTCTAAAGATCGTCGAAAAAACGCCGATTTCACTTTTAAAAAAACATGGGAAAACGTCGATTTCGTCAAAAGATCGCGGGAAAACCGCCAATTTAGGCAAAAAATCGCAATAACTCGCCGATTTTGCTAGAATATTGCTGATTTCGTCTGAAGATAGCAGGATAACGCCGATTTTGTCCGAAGATCGCGACCCTCCTCGCGACCTTGGACTCACGACCTCCCCTCCTCCCCCGCCGATTTCCGAAAATGCGATGCGAATTTCCGAAAAAAAAAAATTTCATCCAGAATCACCCCTGAACAGAAAATTGTGACTGTTGGTTACATATCACTCGGTATCGCCCCCCCCCCCCCAAAACGATTCTCTGGATCCGCCCCTGATTTGGAGTTTATTGAGTTTAAAGATAATTGATGCTAAATTGGAACATCAATAACAATTGACTAAATTGAAATAGGAAACATCTGCTTGTTGCATTCTAATCTTTGAACTCTCATTTCAATAACTGTTAAAAAAAAATAGAGTACAATTTTCTTTAAATGTATAATTAATCAATATTGTTTGTTTTTCGAAAAAAGTGGTTTATCTCTACAACTCCCCAAATAATCAGAAAATGACCTATATTTCTTTACCTGAAATGAAAAAAGCATATTTCCAGATACCCTGTGCATTTAACTCATTTTTTTTCAATTTTGTCACTTATACCCCTTGGCTTCTGGGGTCCTCATATTATGATCACGCGTTTTTCTCCTTTCATAAGACTGGTTTTTCTGCTTTCGTCGAGAAATGCATTTCACTTTGACGGTTGTTCTGAAAGATCTATTGCGTTTGTAAAAAGATGGAAAAGTGAGTGCGATTTAGATAGTTTCTGAAGCTTCTTTTTTCTATAACACCTGCTAGTTTTGTGCATTTCCCCCAAGGAAAAAAAAAATGAAAACTTATGTCAGAAAGTTGCCTTTTTTGAAATAAACACCCTTAACAGAATTGCTTAAAAACATTAAAAAGAAAGAAAGAACAGATTGCGAACAGATTGTCTTTCGTTTAATGGGATGCCTAGTTGCAGTCAACTTTACTCCCGGAATATACTGTGAATAGTCTTGCAACATGTGGAACCATAGGGGAAGAAAAGTTAATTTGTAGTAAAAAACTACTTAAATTATAAATAAAAATTTAAAGAGGAGAATAAATTTAAAATAAGAAAAAGTTAAAATTTAATTTTAATGAAAAATGTTAAAATAAGTGTAACTGTAGTTCAAGAACTACTAGAGGGAAGAGAAAAAATAGTAAAAAATTCGCAATAAGTTCAAAACAAAAAGACGGGACAGGGCAAGGCTGTAATCTACACAAAGTAGGAGGCAAAAGCCACAGGAAAAAAAAAAAAAAAAAAAAAAAAAAAAAACACTTTTCAGGGCTTTTTTTTTTTTTTTTTTTTTTTTTTTTTAAAATATAAGAAAAAAGAGAAAGAGTGAAAAAGAGGAAGTGAACACAAGTTCAATCCTGGTCCATAATCATGGAATATTTCGGGCGTTTGCGATTCTGGAAATCAGAAGCGTCGTAGTCAAGGAATTCGGCAACAATTTCGCTGGGAAAATCATAAATTTTGGCAAAGAATTTAGAGGAAAGGTTTACAATGCGTTTGCGTAGGGTTATGGTATTTAAATCACGACGGATAGTAGAGTTTCTAAGATAACGGAAGCCGTTATGGACAGTTCTCAAGTTTTTATTGTGCAGGCGGCTGAGGTTGGTCATGTGAGTTTTACAGGTAAAACCCCAAATCGGACAAGCGTAAATAATAATTGGAAGGATGCATGTGTTGTATAGAAGAAGTTTGTTGTGTATGGAAAGCTTTTTAGGAGAGGATAAAAAGAAGAGTATGCAGTAGCTGCTTTTTTCCTGATTAAATTTATGTGTTTGCTCCAAGTGAGTTTATTGTCTAAAATGACCCCCAGGTATTTAGCATCGTTGGACTATTCAATGGTAGTATTGTTAATAATTAGTCTGCTAGGATATGTTAGTTTTCTCGAAAAGTAAACGGCTTGAGTTTTAGTTTCGTTTAATTTGACACGCCAAACAGAGCACAAGTTCAGGAAATCGTTGATGTGAGTCTGTAGGTACCGGTATAGAGTGTATGGGTGGTGTGCAGAAGCATAAATGGCAGTATCATCTGCAGAGAGAGCAAGATAAGTGTGTAGTGAACGTAAAGCACTTGTGGTGAATTTGTTTATTTTCCCCATTATTGCTCTTTCATATGTAGCAAACCTTTTTCATATTTTTCTTTCATACCATCTAATTTTTTACTTTTTCTTTTGTTGTTTACAGTATTAAAATACTCCTTTATTTATCAGGTGTATATTTGAAAACATACATATATCTCTTTTAAAATAAATAAATTAATTTAAAAAAAAAAGATGAAAGAGATAATTTAAATTTTGTTTAAAGGGCTACTTCAGTCACCTGGAAAGACTCGCAGGCGCTAAAGCCTATGGAAGATTTTTTTTTTTTAAAGATATTTCGTTTGCTTTTTAATATATATATATATATATATATATATATATATATATATATATATATATATATATATTATTATTATTATTATTATTATTTATTCAGTAGCTGATCTCTACACCTGCCTTTTTTTACTTTTTTCGATAAGAGAATGCTTTCTCTTTCGAAATCGGTTCCGAAAATGAAAGTGCCCTAATTACAAATATCTGTAAACAAAATTGAAAATGTATAAAATGCCCTTTGTATAGACCGATCTCAGCTAGCCAATGTAAAAATAATTGCTTAAAAATACTGAAATGCAAACGAGATATCTTTAAAAATTTCTTCAATAGGATTAATATCAGAGAACGGGTCTTTTCAGTTGACTGAAGTAGTCTCTTGACGGATGATTTTATGATTTATTCTATCTGTATATAACAATATAAGGAAACTGAAATTATAGCCTCACAGTAATAAATAAAAACATAACTGGTGCATTTTTAATGATTTTTCCTTATATTTCGTTATTCGTCTAAAAATGAATGAATAGTTTAAAATAATAATAATAATAATAATAATAATAATAATAATAATAATAATAATAATAATACAGACAAAAAGAACAATTAAAGATAGACTAAGGAATTTTTTCACATATTTTTTTAGTTTAGATATCTATTTCAATAATGTAATATATTACAGAACTACAAACTACATAATATATAACATATCTAGCACAAAATATATTATACATGTAGCATTGAAAAAAATAACACACCTGTAAAATTACAAACATTACCTCATATCTAATTTGAAAATATTATTCAATACTTTCCTTCGAAATACCTGCTTACAATTTTCCAGTGTTGAATTGAGGGGGTGGCCCAGGGGGGGGGGGGGTATATTCCCCCCGGAGCAATGAAATGTCTCACCGGAAAATTTGAAGTTTTGTCTTTTCAATGGTCAAAAAGTACAACTCCCCCCCCCCGGAACTCTAGAATGTCCCACCGGAGCCACTGAGGTCCCTCCCGGACAACTGTGTCTGAATTCAACACTGCAATTTTCTAAATAAACGTCCCTCTGCCCCACAACACGTCTACAGTTAAAAACATGAAGAAATTTATACAAAGAAAATCTATTAAGAGAAAGAAATAATAACAGAAAAACAAAATATATCCTCCTTCAGAACACATTTTTAAATTTAACAGGAATTCCTTTGAAACGTTAAAGAAAAAGAAGAAGGAAAAATCTTGTTCCGGAGCAAGCGTGATGTATTTAAAGGTGGTTTATTTTTTCTACGATTGCTCTTTCACGTGCAATAACGCTAACGGTGCACGTGAATGAAAGGAATAACATCATAAATTAGACTTAAGATTCCCCCCCCCCCCATTATTTTACCACTCTCTTACTTGAACGAGCTAAAATACAGAACAGGAAACGGTAATATGCCAGTTGATAGACATTACCCTCTTAACAGCAATCTGAGTCAAACTCAGATAAGAAATTAATATAAAAATAAATTATTTCGCTATTTCCCTTCAAGTTTAAACGAGTTTTATGGCATAAATATAATTCCACACAAAAAGTGTTTAAAAGTTCAAAAAGATGATGATTTTCGTTTTTGTTATAAGATAGCAGATGACAAGGAGGATCAATTAATATAGCAATTACGGAATTAAATAATTTTGTTAAATTTTTGATTAATAATTCATTTGTGATTTTTTATATATCATTTTTACTATAACTTACGCAAAACATTTTACGTAACAGCTTTGGTCAGCTATATTGTGCACAGCAAATTTTTTATTTAATTTTAAAAGAAATACAGTCGACTCTCGTTAATTCGAACTCGTCGGGACCACAAGAAATGTTCGAATTATGGAAAACATGCATAATATGGTACTATTACAAAAAAATTAATGTTATGGTGTTTTTTAAACTTATTTCGTTTGTTTTCTTAGAATATGACTTTATATTAAATCAGAATTTATAAATACACAAACTAATTAAAAGATTAGAAACAAGCATTATGGAAGAAAAACTTAAAGAGTCACTGATGGACAGACGGGGCTCTAAGAAAGTGGATATCAAATGCATTGCATTATATGTATACTCGTTTGGAACAATTCTCACAAAAATCGAATAAAGAAAGTTATTCAAATGATCTGAAATCCGTGAGAAAGAAAAGAAAAAAGAAAAATTGAAATTCTCATTAGTTCGAATTAAACGAAGTCAAGAGAAAATGAGTTCGAATTAATGAAAAATTTTAATGTTATTCTGCCATTGAAAATTTCGGGACTTCATGTTTGGTTCGAATTAAGCGAAGATTCGAATTATCCGATTTCGAATTAACGAGAGTCGACTGTAGTTGGATACAAATGTTTCAAACGATTAGGAATTTCATTTTCTAAATTATTATTATAACTAGTATTAAAAATTATTATAAATAATATTATGAATTATTATAAATATTATAAATAATATTATAATATAATAAATAATATTATAAATATTATGAATAATAGTATACATTATATTAAAACATTTTCACATCACGAGAGGGGAGGTAAACTTTTTTAAAAATTTTCAAGGAAATTACATAACATACGAACATGCAGAATGTTTGAAGTAACAGAGTACAACCGTTTAATCGTTATAGTTAGCATCTAACCAAATTATATTTATTTACTACTACCTTCACTATTAAAAAAAAAAAAAAAAGAAAAGAAAAGAAAAGAAAAGAAAAGAAAAGACAATTTTACGGAGATTGTACGAGTAATCGGGACGCCAATGCAATTTAAAGTTTTTTTAACGGAAAAATTTCCGTAAATGCCAGGGAAAAAATTTACCTAAAATTTTTCTGAAATTTACCGGAATTTTTCCGTCAAAAATGGTCAATTGTATTGACGTCCCGTACAATCTCTGTAAAATCATTTTTTTTTTTTTCTGTACAGTGTTATTTAAGTCTACAAAAAATATTTTAATGCTATCTAAATTTGTAAGGTAATGTATAAAATTAATGTATGGCTAAATATTAATCAAATTATTCTTGGCATTGAAAGAATACATTATATAATATTAATAATTTATTTACCTTTCCCAAATAAGCCAATAAATTACTAACGTTGGCCTATGGACTATAATAATTGCAACTATACAGAATTATTATTTGAAAAAAATATTTTTTTATGTAAAATATTCACTTTTGTTGCAGGAATAACATACAGATATCATAACATTAAATTCTTCACCATGCTATCTCACGACGATACAAAATACATCATATATATATAAAATCTCTCACACATTACCTGGTTCCCCCCCCCCCCCCCCGTACCGCTTTCTCTTCCTCCACTCACACAAACTTTAATTCCTTCAATATGACTCCAAAAGGTATAAAGACCGTTGTGACAGCCGACGCAATCTTTTGTCAAACGACTAATGTCCTGGGTATTGTCAACAGTGCTCGGAGTTTACAATAAAACGACAGATGTTGCGCGTTCCCCCCAGTTGAAAATGTCGCGCGACATAAAAAATAACATAATAACAAGTAAAATGAAAATATGGGGTAACCTTTAGATGTCGTAAACGTATGGTTCGACGCGTAGGTAGGAGATTAGGGAGTCATATTAGTTACCTAGGGGGAACTACCGTAATACCTACCTCTGTGAGCCTGGGAAATACCTAGGTAAAATATATAAAAGTGTTGAAGGACAAATTTTATATTTCATGTGCACTATAGCCGCATAATTTTTTGTTCGATAAAAATTACGAGTTTTTATCTTCGGAACTTAAAAATTTATGTTCAGATCTCCTCACATAAAAAGTTGAAAGTTTCTAAAAAAAGATTTACGATTATTATAGTTTTTTTAACTAACTTATCTCGAACAGCCATCAATTAAATTAATTATAACCAAGTTTAGTGAAAAATGTAAATTTTATTCTAGTCGAAATTTTGCTTCACATTTTAAATATCGTTGTTCAGATTAATATTTAAACACTGAAAAAGGAAATTATGCATCAGCACATTGATTTTGGCATTTTATACACTTTACTTATATTGTTACTTTAAGTGTTTATTCTAGTGGCAGTGACAAATTCAGAGATTATTCTTGGAGGATTTTGCAGCTCAGGCGGTATACTGTACAACAGTTACAAGCGGGGAAGACCGTGCAACGCTCAGTTAAAATCAACTTTGTGTTAAACTCAATATAACAATAAATTATAGCAGTATTATTGCCAAAAAAATAAATATTAAAAACAGTATTATTTAAAGAAACAATCGATAATAAAACTGTACACATTTCTAAATTTTATATTCAAAGTTCGATACAACATTGGTTGAATTCCGTTTTCAAAATCGTTCTAAGGACTCTGATTGGAGCTCCTACTGTGAATTTCTAAAAAATTCCTTCAGATTCTGAAAGCCAATTTTTTTTTTTTTTTTTTTTTTTTTTTTTTGCCAAATATTGCGAAATTAGGTGATATTATTTTAGGTCACGTTAAGCATGTGCCCGTATTTTTTCATTAATAAACTCTCAAGTCAATTTCTTCAGCAAATATCGTTAATTTTGGCGAGTTGCCAGTGTATTTCGATTCAAACTGCTTATTTTCTGATTTTTTTTTAAATTCATTTTTGGTCTCAAATACATCAAACTGGCAAATTGTCTTATTTAGAAATTACACAAGGTGCCGTGATTGTCGATTCTCTGATAAATGTAGAAAACACGGGAAAAAAAGCAATCAAAAACAGCATTTTGAACAGATTTTTTTCGAAGTGGGAGATCTGGGAAAGAAAAAATGGGTCATACTGAGACGATAATTGTTTATAAATCAAATTCTAATGAAGTGAGCGTAAAATGACACCACACGGCACCTTATACATCTCTTCAAAAATACTCTCACCAAGTTTCATGTTTCTACTTTTAAAAATGCGTCTGAAATCGTATCAGAAAATTTCGAGCTGTTGAAGGTGGAAAAGCGTTTTTTCAAATACACCCTTAACTCTGTCAACTTCATTCCCATTGAAATGCTCTGATCCGTAGTGACCCCAAACTGACCAACTAATTGAATTTTTCCGAACATGTAACTTAGTCCAATGGTCTTCTTGCACTCCAAAACGATAGGATACAAAATTTAGTCAAAATTGTTAAACGCGTTTTTTAGATAAAATTTGCATATACACCATTTCTTCTTCTTATAATATATGATTAGAATCATCGTCACTATCGTTACATTGGGCATACACCAGCATACGAAACCTTTCTGAAAATATAATTTAAACGAACAGAAAGGGAGAAATACACAGCTCCTATAATAACACCTTTTCTGTCATTAAACTGAGATCAATCAAGTAGTGAAAAGCGACACTAAAGCAGAGAGGAAAAACAATAAGAAAGACGAGACAGCATCTGCACCTCTTGTTATTTCAGGTGGCAACTGTTTTTAAGGGGGTGTTATTTAAAAAAGAAGAGGTGGGAAAGAAAAAAAATCAAATATGCATGGAATTCTGTAGAAAGCAGGAATAAAAGAGAAATCAAACTCAGATTGTGGTCTAAATTAAATTAAAAATTTGGATTTATTCAGTTAAAAAATTCCCGGCGTTTTTAGTAAGTAAAACGGTTTATTACAAAAACTAATTTAAGTAATTATAGAAAGTAGAAAAATATGTAGAAAATAATTAACCCTTTCACGTCTCGTGTACTATTAATAGTACATATCCTTTAATAGAGCATTATTTTGTTTTAAGAAAAATACTTTTGTTACGATTTATATGTATAATTGTGGTATATATTTATTCATTATATGACTTCATTTATGTTCAGGCACTTAGTAATAATAATAATTATTGTTAATTGATTTATTCTCTTTACCGCCTTTGCGATTTATTTAATTTTAACCATATATTTCACTCTTTAAATTTAAATTAAAAGTTACTTTCCTGAAAGAATAATAAAATTAAAGAACAAAAGAACAACAACAGAAAGAACAAAAAATATTAGAAAATTGTAATAAAGTTAAATCTTACTGTAATACAATATTTTCTAAAAATCTTCAAAAATTCTTCCTTTAGCCTATTGTCATATGAACATTAATTGAATAATATGCAAAACAAAAGCATTCGTTATCTTTCAGACAATGAAATATTCATTAAACACTAATTAATCTATTTGGATAGTTGTGTTAATGTTATTAACGCAAAAATATTTTTTTCTAAAAACTGAAAAAAAATTCGGACCTCGAAAGACTTAAATAAGTTTGAAGAATAATTTAAATATTGTAACACTTAGTCTTGATTCATAACATAATTCTGTCATTTTTTACGTAATGATACAATATTAATTGCAAGGAGCCCAAAGATTCATTTTATTCTATGCGTGAATAAATAGTGTATCTAAATTGTAAAATCCGGCTTCGCACACTATGTGTGTATTTTACAAGAATATAAATATTTGAAAAGAATATAATTTTTTTTGGAAATTAAGCCTTTGTGATAAAATGCCATTAAATAGCGCATTTATTTAAATGATTTAGTGAATATTTAGTGAATAATAGTTATAAAAAAAACTATGACATCTAATCAACTCCAGCAAAATATCGAACAAAACGGAATTTTTTAAGGAATATACGGAATTTTTACGTTAAAAAACAGTGAATTGTACTGGTGTTCAGATTGTCAGTACCATCTCCGTAAAATCGTCTGTTTTTATTTATTTATTTATTTATTTATTTTTTTTTTTTTTAGTGTATAGATTACTAAGGATCAGTGTTGAATTCAGAGGGTGGCCAGAGGGAACCCCCCCCCCCCCCACACACACACACACGCTCGAAACAATAAGATTCCTTTCTCCCCGGAAGATTTGAGATTTTATGTTTTCATTTGTCATAAAATGATACCCTCCCTTTCTAATATCATCCCCTGAACAGTGAAACCCCTCCCGGAGAAGAGTGTCTGAATTAAACGCAGTTATATATAAATGATGTTTAAATGTTAAAAATATTACATTTATATTATAAAACATAAGCATGTCCATGAGTAATGCTGGTGTCATACTGACAGTGGCAACGATTTTAACTCATTTCGTAAATTTAATTACTTCTAAACATTGTACTATAATTTATACATCATATAGGGCCAAAGCTAGAAGTGAACAATAGGGGGGGAGGGCTGGGGTTCAAGAAAATGTAGGGGGGGGGGAGGCTCATATTCTCTCTGCATAACCGCACTATAGTTACTATGTTTCTCATTAAACTGTTGTAATAACTTTATTTTATGCTAAGAAAAGAATATGATGATGAAAAATTCGAGTGTATAATTAGTGTAATATTAAACATCAAGTCAGTTTCATAGGTGCAAATAGGATGAGCAAGTGTTGAAACACTTATTTAGTAACAATTTAATATTTTTGAAAACTATGAAATGTTCTCAAGCCTCAATTAGGTTTTTGAACGGAATATCATTTGGATTTTCGGAACTTAAATTCATTTAGTGACCTTGTAATCTTTTCCAAAGGGGGGGGGGGATCAAAATATTTTAGGGGGGCTGAGCCACCCATAGCACTCCTTTAGCTACGGCCCTGACATCATACCATAAATTTTTACATCATACCATGGAATACAGAAAAATAAAAATGTACTTTCATAAGTGATTCGTTTAAAAAATCAATAAAAATTGTTTGTTAACAATATTGCATGTATCAAAATATTAGCAAATTATCACTCCTGAAGAAAAAGAAAATCTGAAAACAAATATTTAACATGCATCGTAAATTCGTGTTATGACAACTCACAATCTTTCTCGCTTCTAACTGCAATCATGTTTTCCTTTGTCACTGAGCAAACATTAGCTTGTTTACTCTTGTAACTGTCTTTTACACTCTGTGTAAAACGTGGAACACAAATTGTCACAGATAATTTCCCCCTTCTTTCAGATATTTATTGTTTGACATCAATGATAATAATTACTTAAATTACATTCGTGGATTTCAGTACAAATATTCTGCACCAGTTCATTAAACTATATTTAGGGAATTTAATTACATTTTTAAAATATAACATAAAGGTAAGGTCAATAAATAAAATACGAATACAAAAGTAACTTTGAAAAAAAAAAAAAAAATACATAATGATTTTGTTTACACATTAATGTATGGTATATTTTTTCTGTTACCACATCGCAAATGCATTTTAATTTTTAAAATTTTCTATTATTTTTTCTCTTTTTATTTTTCTGTCCAATTTAGTAATTTTGTTGTGTTTCGTTTTTGATGTTTTTTCTTCATTCAATTTTGGTTTTATGTGTGTTGGTACCCCCAAATTCGTATTATTTTGCTTTTTCATGGCAAATACGAAGATGAAACCACACACTTCATTTGTAGTTCCAAAGTATTTGGGGCTTCACAATTCTGCTTTGCTTCTGCAAATTCCATTTGTATACATTTTATTTATTTGTTTAATTTTTTCCCCATTACAATGTGGTAATTTTCTATTAAATTCGGTGGTTCATATATTGTAATAAAATTAATGATTCTATATATATATATATATATATATATATATATATATATATATACATAGAACCATTATACAATACTCGTATAATGGTTCGTATACTCGTATAAAATTCTCGTATACAGGGTGTCCACTCACAACGGTGGCCAATGGCTAATTTCTAAACCATTAGTCATAGACATATAGTTCCAATTGCAAAAATGCTTAAAAAAAGGTAAAGAATTGTTTTTCAAGCGATTTAGGTCAAAAAACCTTTTACTAAAAAATTACGGAAATTAACTTTTTGTACGATCCCCCGGTCCTATAAGTGATACTTAGTAAAAATTTTCCATCACCCTATCAAGAAATACATAAAAGGTCCCATTCATCTAACATTAAAATTGACCGAGTTATGAAACTTTAAATTTCATGACTTAAACCACTTTCTTGTAGCTGAAAACGAATGAGTTGGACTAAGCTTTCAGGGAACGTATACTAAGTGCCATAGGAGCCAACTTTGGTCCCAAAGCTGGGTCTGCCACAAGGGCAGTTGTTTGAGGGGGGATGGGGTTCTCATTCTGTTTCCGCCCCCGGGTCAAAAGTCAAAATTCAGTCCTGTGGACGGAAAACTTGCACCCATGATCACAATACATATATATGTGACGGTCAACTGATTTGATTGTCGCGAATAATAAAAAAAGGACGGTGGCTCAGATTTTAGTGATATTTTAAACACATTTTCAGGCATACGTTTGCAAAAAGACAAAAAAGAGGAAACGTACGTGAAACAGGAAATTGAGAAATTACTTAAAATAGCTTGTGTTTAAACATATGCTATATTAAAAAAGATTATTAAAAAAAAAAAAAAAAAAGGAAGAAGAAAAAGAAAAGAAATTATACTTTTCAAATGCTGTTTTATTTCAAGGGGGAGGGCGGGAGAAATCAATAATTTATGCAAATAGTATAAGTAATTTAAATTGAAACTTTGTTTTAAGTCCATAATTATGATTCAATGTTTTAAACACAGCAATCTTTGCTAGTTGTCCAATTCACATGCCCAGCAGCAGAATTTTTTTCTACAGTCTGCAACACAAGTAAAAACTTAAAACAGTCTGCAGGCCAAACCCTCGCATTACATTATATGCACTCGAACTCCAAGTATTTGTGATAGACATAAAAGGAAAGTACTTTTAAAGATAAGTTGCCTTTGTTCTCAGATTTTTTAACACCTCATGGGAAGGGAAAGGGGGGAGAAAAACCTTTCCTTTGAGAAAATATTTGCGGGTTTTTCGCGATCTTTTGACGAAATTTACATTTTTTCGCGCTTTTTTGACGAAATTTGACGTTTTTTTCGATCTTATGATAAAAACTGTCGATATTTCGCTCTTTTTTGACGAAAATTACCGTTTTGTCGCGATCTATAGGCGAAAACTCATTTTGTAACAATCTCTTGAAGAAATTTGCTTTTTTGCCGCGATCTTTTAATGAAACTTACCGTTTTTTAGTGATTTTTTGAAGAAATTTGCTGTTTTTTCGAATTTTAATGAAATTTACCGTTTTTCGTGATTTTTTAAAATAAAAACTGCCGTTTTTCGCGATTTTTTAACGATATTTTTCGTTTTTTCACGATTTTTTGAAAAAATTTGCCGTTTTTCGCGATTTTTTGAAGAAATTTACTTTTTTTCGCAATTTTTTTGAGGAAATTTACTTTTTTTCGCAATTTTTTTGAGGAAACTTGCCGTTTCTTCACAATTTTTTTGAGGACATTTGCCGTTTTTTTGCTAATTTTTGAGGAAACTTACCGTTTGTGATTTTTTTAAGAAATATGCCCTTTTTGCGTTTTTTTTTTTTTTTTTTTTTTTTTGAAGAAGTTTGCCATTTTTTCGCAATTTTTTGAAGAAATTTGCTGTTTTTTTCCTGATTTATTGACGAAAACTCTTTTTTTTTTCGTTATCTTTTGAAGAATTTTCCCGTTTTTTCGGCGTTTCTTTTGACAAAATTCACGTGTTTCCCGCAATCTATGACGAAATTGCTTTCTTTTCGAAGCCTATTTGTTGAAATTCGCGATACATTTTATGACCGAATTTTTGAAATAAAGATCGACATTTTTTAATTTTTGTTAAATTTTTAACAGTTGCAAAATAGTCTGCCGAAACTTAAGAGTCTGCGATAAGCGTCGCAGCATTGCGCCGATTCTGCATGTGGGTTCACATGTTCATATCCTTTACTCAAAACATCAGTTAATAAATATGGCAAGATAATCACGTATTTTTCTCGCAATCTTGACAAATTTTTTATTTTTCTCGCGATTTTTCGCCGAAATATGCATTTTATTCTCGATCTTTCGCCGAAATAAGAAAATTTTTTCGCAATCTTTAGCCGAAATTAGCATTTTCCCGCGATTTTTGCCGAAATTAAAGTTTTCCCGCGATGTTTACCTGAAATTAGCATTTTTTCCTTAATTCTTTCAATTGAATTTGTTTTTTTTTCCTGCTATCTTTGAACGAAATTTGAGTTTTTCCTCGATTCGTTGTATTTTTCTGTTATTTTTTCATGAAATTCGTGTCTTTTTCCGTGATTTTTTGCTAAAATTCAAATTTTTCCACGATCTTTCGCCGAAATTTGCTTTTCCTCGCGAAATTTAGGCGAAGTTTGCGTTTTTATCGCGATCTTTTCCCGAAATTTGCGTTTTCCGCCAATTTTTTGCCTAAATTCCGATTTTCTCCACGATTCTTTGACAGAAAAATTGCTTTTTCTCTGCTGTTTTTGAACAGAATTCTAGTTTTTTCTCTATTCTTTGCATTTTGCCCGAAATGTTTTCGCGTTTTTTGCCAAAATTCGCATTTTTTTTTTAATTTTTTGCAAAAAATCGCGTTTTTTCTGTGATTTTTTGTCAAAATTTGCATTTTCCATCGCAATTTTTTACCGAAATTCGCGTTTTTCCTGCCATCTTTTACCGAAATTCGCGTTTTCCCTAACATCTTTTGCCGAAATTCGCGTTTTTCCCACGATTCTTTGTCAGAATTTGCATTTTCTCTGCTATCTTTGAACGAAATTAAGAGTTTTTTCTGCGATTATTTGCATTTTCTTCTCTATTGTTTGATGAAATTCGCGTCTTTAGTAAAAATTCGCAATTTTTCAACAGAATTTGCGTTTTTTCTGCGATTTTTTTTTTTGAAAGATTTAATTTTGTTCTCGCTATTATTTGCGAAATTCGTATTTTTCTGCGATCTTTTGCGAAAATCCACGTATTTCTCTCGATTCTTTGTCAGAATTTGCATTTTCCTCCACTATCTTAGAACGAAATTTGCATTTTTCTGTGGATTCTTGGACAGAATGCGCGTTTTTCATGCTATTTTTTGATGAAATTTTTCGCGATCTTTTTACGATTGTCATGTTTTTTCCACTATCTTTTCACAAAATTGACGTTTATTCGCAATTCTTTGATAAAACTGGCGTTTTTCCATGATCTTTTGATCCCCCCCCCCCCCCCCCGCTATTCTTTGATTCCCGTTTATTACGCGATCTTTTGACAAAATTTGAGTTTTTTCGCGATCTTATCTACAAATTTTCGGATTGATGACCGATTTTTTAAAATTCCGAAACAAATCACTCCCGTCATAAACAGCAATAAATCGGAAAGTGAAAAAAAAATAAAAAACCCGAAAAATCGCGAGTCTCATGCCTGCATTTTGCAGGGTCTGCCAAGATATTGCAAGGTCTGCAGGTATTTTTCAGGGTCTGCGCTGCAGACCCGCAGACCCGGAAGTCGGCGCCACTGCTAAGTGCTTAAATTATTATAAAGGGTGCCCATTTCCAACGCTGTCCAATAGCTAATTCCTAAACCATTTATCACAGACGTTTAGTTTCAATTACAAAAAAGTTTTAAATGAGATTAAAAAAAAAAAAAAAAAAAAAAATATTTTTAAAGTAATTTAACTGAACGTACTACCACCATATAAGTTTTACGGTAGAGTTAATTTTTATTAATTAACTTCTAGATTGGTTAAAATAGTTGAAGACGTGAATTTTAAAATTCTCTTTATCGAGAAAATCAAATTTTGGGAAATCGCGATTTTATTTTAAAAATGCATGTTATTTTGATAAGCTTTTATTTTGCTTAAAAGTTCGTATGTAGGTTTCACTAGTTCAAAATTTCATTTAAATTTTAACTCATTTCCAGATATCCGACGAGGTTCAATTTGCACACTTATTTATATCCAATGACAGTATAATATTAATACAATTTTAAGTGCGTACCATTTATTTATTTTATAGGATTACATCAAATTCTGTTAGGTTAAGTAATCTAATAGAATAGTAAATATATGTCATTTTGTAACGATTTGTGACTGTTGCTTTTCATAAATTAAATTAACAAACTTTCTGTTATTTTTTTACTTATAATTTTAGTACAAATTTTGCTTTAATATATAATCATCAACATAAATTTAAAAATAATATTGAAAACATTATTTTACTCTCAATGTTTAATGTTAAATTTTGTATCTTGCGTTTATTTTTATTTCCAGTAAATTTGTGACTGACCCCTAATTTGCAGCAAAAAAAAAAAAAAAAAAGCTTCAACTTTAAACAGTTATTACTCGGTCAGGTTTAATCGCATAGGAATGGGACTTTTTTTTTATTACTTGTTAGAGTAGAGGTAAAAATTTACTAAATATCACTTATAGGACCTGGGGACAGTATAAAAATTTAATTTTCGTAATTAAAAAAAAAAAAAAAAAAAAAAAAAAAAAAAATTACCTAAATCGCGTGAAAATCAATTCCTTACCCTTTTTAAAGCATTTTTGCAATTGGAACATATGTCTATGACTAATCAGATTGTTAATATAAAATATATTAATTGAAAATAAATAAGTATTTCAATGTGCATGATGATATTCAATTTGAGAAAAAAACAAGTTGGAAATTGCACGTGAAGCGTAGCAAATGATGTGCGTTCGTACGATAACGAAGTTTTAAAAATATCACTCTCATATATCAATCTCATAAAATTGTAAATAGTTAATTACAATTAAAATGCGCACCAAACAATGTTCTCCCTATACCATTATGTAATAGAATACTTTTGTGTGGCCTTGTAAATCAATAATAAATGTTCTTTGCGCCACAGATTATGCAAAATGTATTTTATAATGTGCACTTTATAGATGCATATCAATTTTATTTCGTTCGAATGAGTGTAACACCATTAAAATGCATTTGAAACATTTTTCCCGATTGTCCGTAATGTAACGGAACATTTTTAATTGTCCCTGTAATTGATCTATGCATCCGATTTTCATAAAATTTGAAATGACTCGACAAAATTATGTAATAATTATATATTTTAAATTTCAAACTATTAAAATGCATTTGAAACTTTCTTTCTCGATCGATCAAAATGTAACAGAATACTTTTGATTGTCCCTGTAATTGATCTATGCATCCTTTTTTCATAAAATTTGAAATGACTCGACAAAATTATGCAATAATTACATATTTAAAATTTCAAACGATTCGCTTGGGTAGTTTTTGCATTGTTATATGCGGACAGACGGACGGACTGAATGACAACTATAGGTGCTACGTATTTACACAATTACAAATGCACCTAATAAAATGTATATAAGAAATGCAATCATACATTATTCTTTCTTTTAGAGTCATTATTTTTTCTTTCAAAATATGAAAAATACTATCAACATTTCTTTTTGACGTGACAACGTCTTGCAAATTGGTTTGCCGGGAGACACTTCAAGAAACTGCGTTACGTTACGTTACGCTCCGCTCACGATACGCGCTCACTTTTCTCTTAACTTTTTCCGGTCACTTGTGGGACCATTTTCTGAACGTGAATGTGAATTCGCTGCAAGGAAGGGGCGGTGCTTAATAGGAATTTTAGATAGTATCAAACTAAGACGAAATACGTTATGTATTAGTTATTAGTATAAAGTACAAAGAAAATAAGTGTAGTTTATTTCGTAATTCGGTGGTATATTATGGAAAACTAATGATATGTGATTAGTAAAAGCCATTTTACTTTAGTTATATTCTGCTCATTGAAAAATTCTTTAATATGCTGTTTACAAAATTCAACATTTGACATCAATAAACATGAAGTAAAATGTGTTTAACAAACACAGTGTATTGCAAGTTATTGTATGTATATTTGTATATAAATACGTATGTATGTGTAAAGGTAAAAATAAAATTTTGTTAATATGAAATTCAGTGCGAGATTCTTTGTATAAATTAATGTTTTAAATATAATTCTTTGTATAAATAAATGTTTTAAATTGTTACTATTATTTCATCCTTCTTCCTACTATACGAATGAATATTCCCATTAAAATTATTTTACAACTCAAAGTCGTTGTCACGTAAAACTTTCGCCCGTATACCGACTTTACAGGCAACTTTTTTGATACACTCCAAGATTACACGTTACACAGTTTACATGATGAATGTACACATACACATATTACTTGAGTGTAAATTTAGAAGTGCCCGCTATTCAAAGAGATAAGCTTTCAAATCCATACATTTTAGAAATTGAAAAAGTGTTCGATAAATAGACGTGTTCGTCTTTCAGGAGAAAAACCATTTCGGGGGGTCTTATTGCATATACATTTTTAACCTGAAAAAATAATTAGGACATTCTTGTGAAATTCGAGTCTACCCTAATCTGGCCCATTGTAGTCAAAACCCAGCCCGAACCCGAAATAATAAAAGTTAACCTGACCCGTAATAATAATAATAAAAATAATAAAAAATAATAATTAAAAAAACAAAAACCTAACGATCAGCAAAAGAAAAAAAAAAATCTAGCGTCAACGCTACCCGACCATACCCTCAAATCGGGTGAGGGGTGTAAATTGCAAAACTGTAAATTTTCCAACTTTTTTTTTTTTTTTTTTTTTTTTTCAAGTGGCAATTACAATTTTCTTGAGAAATATCGAAATATCCCTTTCCTTATAACATTTTTTCCCCTCTTTAATGTATACATATTCAGTGTTATGACATTATACAGTGAAACCTCCGAATAAGGGACACCTCTATTTAAGGGACAAAAGTCGCGGTCCCATAGGTGTCCCTTATTTGGAGGTTTCACTATATTATTATCGTTAGTATAAATTATCATAATTAGCATAAAAATGGTATAAATTACATTACAGAGGTGCAAAAATCGAGTTTATAAACTTTGTAAGACTAAACAGACAAACATGGCATTTATGATATATTTTGTCTCCTTAAAATTTGTCACAAAATAAATAAATGCTTCAAGTTTCATAAATAGTAAAGAATTTCAAACCATAAATAAACATATATCATCACAAAGCTTTCACATTGTATGAAATATATGTACGAAACGCTATGTCTAGAACAGATATTTATTCGATAAAATAAATAATGTAATAAGAAAAAGAGACGGGTTTTGACAAAAGAAAAGGGTAAAATAAACTGCAGTAATATTTAGAATTTTTGCTATTTGTAGTATGTTTGCACACATTTCGCCAGATGACAAAAAAACTAAGTTCGCGAAATTAGTTCCTCATTTCACACATTATTTACAGTTTTAAGAAAATATTATGAAAGTAAATAATAGAAGCAAACGTAGTTTACAAAATTACAAGATTGATTTTAAAATACATGTATATTTTTTAAATCTAAAATTTAATAAAGTGCACTAGTAAATTTGTTTTATAAATATTTTATAAATTTTTCGGTTTTATATGTATTTCAGAATTTTTTTATCAACAAAATTATACTAAAATAAATAATACGCCGATTCCATTCACAAAGGTGTGTGTGTGTGTGTGTGTGTGTGGGGGGGGGGGGGTGCAGTTTACAAAAGTGCAAAATTCGTTCAATGTATATACACATTTTAAATTTAAAATACAATCAACAGGAATTTTAAATTTAAAATAAAATCAACAGGAAATACATCAATAAATTATACTTTTAATTATTCTATAATTTTTTTTTTTGGTTAAACTTATATTTTAATTTTTTTTTTCACAAATTTATATTAAAGTAAATAATAAATCAATTACAATTACATTTTTTTAAAATGTTATTTACAAAAATACAAGACTCATTCGATATTATCATTATTTTTTTAATGTAAAATGCCAATAAATTATATTTTCAATTATTTTATAACTTTTTCGGTTATACTTCTATTTTACATTTTTTTTTTTTTCAATAATTTTTTTTTTTTTTTTTTTTTTTTTTTTTGCTATTTATTAAATGATATCTGTATAATATTAATTTTCTTATATTGATTATATAAAAATAAAAACATATAATCCTTTAACTTATTTCTTTTTAAATCCAGTCTTATTTGAAATCCACTCTCTATTTTTCACATTTGAGTTATTATTTCTTCGATTTAAAATAATAATTCACAAGTTATGGTCTATATTTTATTTTTACACATCGAATAAATAAGAAGTTTAAGTTATTACATATTGAAAAAAACTTTGTGTTCGTGACATGTATGCATAAGAATATATAATTAGTTATTGTGAACGGTGGAGGAGCGATGTGCGGCGTAGGGGTAGGGGGGGGGCGCTGCGCGGTGGTACTTAAATAGATCGCACGAAGGAAAGGGTTTAGTGCTTGTATAAATGTTACGTCATGGAAAGTGGGTTCCAAGGAACTCCTGTGTAACTTTAACTATTACTTAAAATTAATATTAATAATGCAATGTGAAATATTTCATAAAAGCCATATTAAAGAGCGGAAGTCGTGAAAAATATTTGAAAAATTAGTCATCAAATATAATCGAAAATATAAATGATATAAGTGAATATATTTGTTTCTTCAAAATAAAAATTTCCGCCGGCTTTTCAGCTAAAAAAGAAATAAAAAGATTTCGATCGTATACAATTATAATCCTGCGAAGTTTCATATGAGAAATATCTTGCAGTACTAAAATATTATTAAAAAAGAAAAAAAAAACAATAATAAATGAACAATTAGATTATATTGCGAAAAATATATACGAAAGGCTTGGAAATGATAATTTTGAAAATATGTAAATGATTAATCTTTATTGTAACATATTCCTTTAAATAAATAAGAATTTATTGTTAATTTACATTCAAATTAATCGATGAAGTTTTTCATTCTTTTAAACGTAATCGATTGTTGAACATGTTTTTGAAAAAACAGATTATTATAATTAATATTCTCTTTATAGAATTTACTTTTTTTTTCTTCCACGAAAAATAAATAAATAATATGAGAATAAAAACGACATATTTAAATATGAAAAATAAGATTAACTTTTGATTTTCGTATAAAATGTACTATTTATTTGTCATCTGCAGATCGAAAGCAATAATCGTAGTTTACAAGGAAAAAATATGAAAATGTTTTAAAGAGATGCTGCATTATTTTTTTTTCTTTAAAATAAGAAAAACATGTATCTGCGTGATCATTTTTAATCAGTAATATTTCTTTTAATGTATTTTTATTGTCATCCATGTGTATTGCTTTGTTTTTTCCCCCTTAACATCTAATTTTCTTCTTATAATTCTCTATTGAAATAGCGGTCATCAATATCCTCATATTTCAATAGGGGGTAAGTAAGGTGTGATATTCGAAAGGGGATGACGTCACATGTAGAATATGAAAATAATTGGGTACGTATAATTTGTAAGCAGACTATTAAAGTAAGAAAAAAAATGTATTTTAATTCATGTAAAATGCTTTTAACTTATTTATTCAACAAATTTTATCCACATTTTTCTTCCTAATTACTACTTAAAAAAGACGATGAGGTGGGGTGTATGGCATGCCAGTGATGAATAATATCAATGATTGCCATGAAATGCTGCGAATTAAATATGACCAATGTATTACAGATAATAAAAAATGTGCCAATGTTTTTACCGTTGATTTATTTCTTTCTTCATAAATATTTTTTTTAATAATAATGTTAGGGTTGTTTTAATCAAATTAATTTAACAATTGAAAAAAATGCAACATCAGAGCCTGGGAGTATTATCCAAAGGACAATCAAGGATTTTCGATTGCCCCTCCCTGGTGGGGGGAAGGAAGGGGTGAAAAACCTCGAAATCTGTATGATGTAATTAATGCAGGAGTTTATATGTTATATAAATGGCAAGTTGTGTGACATTTTAGTAACTGGCAGTATACAGATAATGATGAGAACTATTTATCAGGTAGATGAGATAAATGAAAAAAAAAATGATTCCTCCCCTCTCCCTGGGGGGAGGGGGTGAAAAGCCTCAAAATTTGTGTGATGTAATTTATGCATGAGTCTACATAAAATTGTGTGATATTTTAGTAACTGGCAATACACAGGTAATGGTGAGAACTATTAATCAGGTAGATGAGATAAATGAAAAAAAGATGAAAATGATTTTATTCCGGAAAATCGGAAGGGCTTACCGTTTTTCCGGCGAGGATTAGCCTGCTTCCGTCTTTTACACCCGCGATCGGCCATAGTTTCATCTTGCAGTCAAAGTCCTTTTTTCACATCTCATCTGTGAGTTTATTTTATTATTATTTTAGAAAAAACGGCAGTTGTCCTTCCGATTAGGGATTATAAAAAATAAATTATCTGGAATACTGGTGAATACGTTGCCACGGCAACGGATTAGTTCTAGTGTAAACAAACAATACAGAATGTAAATATGTTTAATCTGTTACGCTCTGTAGCAATTTTCTTTCCTTATTTTCAAGGTACAATGATATGAGAATCATTGTTTGGAATTTTATGTGATATAAAAAAGGTAAATAAACAAAACTAAACTAAATTTTGGGGGGAAAACGCCTAAGGATACGACAACACAGCTCGCAGAGTCACGAGCGGCAGCTAACTAATCAATGGATTCCCACTGACTGGCGACCCACCGACTCCGCCATTGGAGGAGATCGGAACGATATCTGATTGGCTGAGCATTTTACACCTATCAGGTCGCTCCGCCCATTGAGCCTAAGACGTGAGTCACACATTCACAAATTTGCAGACTTGTCGGCGACAGCGTGATGGCCGGTTGTCTCTATTCTGATCTCCAAGTCCAGTTATGTTTTTAAGAAAATTACGCAGAATATTTTTTTATTATGTTTCTTTTTTTGTTCGCGCTGTAAATGGCGGTAGCTTTCATTTTTTTTTCTCGATGTTTATAAGAAACGAATAACGGGACGCTGTGATGTTTTGCATTTCTGTGACATACTATTTTAGTGAAACGTAAAAGAGTATAGCATGATTTAGGATCATCCATTAATTCCATCACATTTCAAGAAGAGTGAGGGAGGGTCACAAAGCGTGACATGGGGAGAAAGTGGTTTAATATGATGTGACATGACATCCAAATTACGAAAACAATTAGGTAGGTGTTGTTTGCGAACGGCATAAATCAAATTTTCAAACAAAATGCAATTTTAAGTATTTTTCTTCGAAATTTTAAGAGCTTGAAATAAAAAAGAGACAAGATCTTAATTTTTTTCACAGTATCAGTGTTGAATTCAGGGGGTGGCCCGGGGAGGACATTCCCCCCCGGAGCAATGAAAGGTCCCCCTCCAGAAAATTTGAGATTTTGTGTTTCAAATGGTCAAAAAATGCAATCCCCCCCCCCCCCCGGGGAGCCACAGAAGTCTTTCCCGGAGGAAAGTGTCTGAATTCAATACTGCACAATATTTATTTCAAAAGATCAATATGATACGAATAAAATAATTTCATTTTTTTCCTATTGAAATTATCTCTAGTTTAAAAAGATGTGACATCAGAACAAGGATGGGGGGGAGGGTATTAGCTTGTGACATGACGATTCACGCGAAAAGAAACGTTCACTGTTCTGCTAATTTTATGGAAAAAATTCATAAAGATATCTCTATTGCATTTCAATAGTTTTAAATATATATATGTGCGTATATTTTTATTAATTATGTAAGATTGATCTGCACAAAGACTTTCTTTATTTTTTGAATTTTATTTTTAGCAGTTTATAAAGAGGACACCTTCACTTTCAAAATCAGTTTCGAAAATAAAAATATCTTTAAAAAAACTGTAATCAAAAAAGTGAAAAAAAAACTGAAATTCAACAGAGGTATTTTTATAATTTTCTTCCATTGTATTAGCGTTAGCAAGCGGGTCTTTTCGCGAGACTGAAGTGGCCTATCATCAAATTTTCGGTGGGGGTAAATGCAAGCTTAAAAGTTCTGTGAAAAGTTAGTTCAAGTGTTATCCTGATAAAGCATCCTATTCCGACCCTCGGAACCCGAATGAAAGGAAGCGTATTTATATTTTAATGGTATTTTGAAAAGTAATCTGCAATTAATCTCTTGTACAAATTTTGTCCTTCATATGTAAAAATAGACATATCTATTTTTTTCGATTTGAGTTGTCTTTTATTTTATCATTAATTTTCGTTTTACGGGTCGGGTTTACTCTCGGACTAGAATGTGTCTTGGGGTTCAGATTGAGGATTTCCCCAAAAAAGTTTATCCGTGTCGGTGTTATTTATGACGACCGATTATCTGCTCGAGTGATAGGGGCCCTAGGGGCAGCGTACTCCGTGGGGGGTCTTTTTAAGGGAAATAACCCGCAAGGTTCCAACACCGCGTAAAACTCCGAACGGTCATGCCGACAGGCGAGACGGTTGGAACCCAGCAACTCCCGTCGACCAGCTTCGAGAGCATAACCTTTCAGCCACTTGGGGGAAGGGGGGGGGACACAAAAAGTTTGAACAGAATTTTTCCAGGTGATTGAAAATATATATCTCAGTACGAATTAGTCAGTGTATATTTAGTTTATTGCATGAAAAATAAAATGTAAATAAAAAGCTATATAGACTATTTTTTTCATTACAGGTGTTCTTAAATCAAAAAGGACAACTTTGTAAAGCATTCTTTAATTTATTTTTGTTCGGAAATGCATGAAAATAACAGGTCTTGTTATTCAAAAATTGTTTAACTGCACTCAATTTTCTGTTTAAAAAAAAAAAAAAAAACAGTAGATTTTTTTATAACAAGCCTTCAAAGTTGACTTTTTTGAGCAGATTTCCCAACGAAAGCAGAAAAACTGGTCGAAAAGCCGGAGAAAAATGGGTGATCACGTCATCGAAATAGCTTAGAACTAGATAGGTAATTTAATTATCATAAAATGAAAAACTAAGTTCGATTCGAAATCACTTCCCTAGTCAGGCCGTCCAATTTTATATCTTTTCCTTGAAAAATGAATTTGTAAATAACTTTTTTCTCGGAATATAAAAAGAATATTATCAGTATTTCATTTAACATAAAAACACACATATCGCATTTGTGATAATTCGTGCACACATACGCATGTTGCGTGTATAAATCGGTAGATTTCCACTATTCAGAGGTATGTAAATATATTAGCGTTAGTTAACCCCTTGCGGGGCGGTGTTTTCATAGATATACCACTTAATTTTAATTCCCAAACGCCACATTCGCACCGGAATTTTATTAAAGAAAATTAGGGTTTATTGAATGCATGAAGTATAGCGTTTTCTTATTTACAAATAAAGTTGTTTTCAAATTCCGGTGTCAGTCATTAATTTCATTACTTAAGCAATGAATTTGCCCTGCCCCGCAAAGGGTTAATTGAGGAAGTGCTTTTCGGACTTGTCTCTTATGTAGGCTTTATAATATACAGATGAAAGAAAAGAAATAGAAAGAAAGAAAAGAAAAAATACAGATAAAAAAAAAAAAAATAGACCTTTTTTATTTTATTTTATTTTATTTTTTTTTTTTGAAAAATTGGTTTAACACGATACCCGACCCGCAAGAATAAAAATCAAAACCGAAACCGACACAATCAAAGGTCAACCCAAGACGTAGCAAAAAAATGGAAATCAACCAATGAGAAGTCATAATGTGATCATCCCAAAATTTACTTCTACCTGATACATGTTAATACATCAAAAATTCGCTACTACAGTGCCAAAATCAAATGACAATTTATGCCCACCATGGGCGCTCTCATGATATGAAATTCCATGCATTAGTTTTTGAGATATGACTGCCTCTAAAATCACGAAAATCACCCAAAATGCAGCATAGCAGCGCCACTTGTTGGCTGATTAATACCAAAATCTAATCCACAACGACCAGGGACCGATTTAAAAATTTTTGGGCCTTGGGCACAGATGCTTACAGAAGCTCCACCCCCCTTGCACTGATACTTACAGGGCGATTGACTAAAAAAAATGAAAAAAGATACTTACTAAAATAACCATTATTGACTTTAAAATATATCCATTAAAAAATTAAATAATGATAATCAATAACTTGCTTTTAAAAAATTATATATATTTATTTCACAATTATGAAATTTAAATGAGTTGATGTTTTATAGTAAATTGTGTTATGCTAATTATATTTTCCCTTGCAAGTTTATAGATCTGGAATGATAAAGTATGCAACAACTAATAACAAATTTTTGACAACACCAAGCTACAAATATTTAAAACATTAGGGGTCTCTACAGCCTGCAAGCTACGTTAACCAACACTCAAATAATCGGACAATAATCAAAAAAGGATTAAACAAGAAACTATATATACAATATATTTTTAAAGTCATAAAAGATAAAAGAAAATATTCACTATGATAAAGTAATAAATGGATGTTTCAGAAAAAATATACAACATTATAAAAATACAATATGAACATAATAGAAATGTAGAATGAAATGTAAAATTTCATAGGATATTAAAATCATATTAGGTTTTGGAAAATAAATGAAAACCCCCCAGCAACATTTGGGGGACCTTCTGAAAATCAGGGGCCCTGGGCCCGTGCCCCGAATGCAATGCTGTAAATCTGGCACTGGCGACGACTTATGTCAAAATCTAGCTGAATTTGAAATTTGTGCATTAGTTCTTGAGATAAAGCAATTGCAGGAAACGTGTAAAACGCAGCATAGCAGCGTCACCTGTTGAACGATTTACACCAAAATGTAAAAAGCATCCATTCATGTCAAGAACTAACAGAATTTGAAGCTTGGTGAAAATCCGCATACTATGTCTAGATAGAGTTATTTCGGAAATCACAAAAAATGCAGCATAGCAGCGCCATCTGTGGAGCGATTTACAACAAAATGTAGAAAACGTCAAATCACGTCAAGGACTAACTGAATCTGATGTTTGATAAAAATACATGCATTAGTTCTGGAGATTGAGCTATGGCGGAAATCGTAAAAAATACAGCAAAGAAACGCCATCTGTCAAGCGATTTACACCAAATTGTAGAAAACATCAACTCATGTCAAGGACCAATTGATTCTGAAAATTGGTGAAAATCCGTGCATTAGTTTTGAAGATTGAGCTATTGTGAAAACTGCTGTATAGCAGCGCCACCTCTTGAGCAATTTACACCAAAAAATAATCAGCTTCAATTTATATCAGGGACTAACTGAATTATTTTTTTTTACTAAATTCCGTGCAATAGTTCTTGAGATAAAGTGCCCACAAAATCTGTGTTACAGACAGATATTTTGTAAAAACATGGTTTTCGGTTTCTCTGACCCCTAAAACGTGTAAAGCCGTGGAAAACCGAAACTCGAAAAATTTTCCTAATCCAATAGAAGGAAGTATTCAAATCCGATTCGATTCTACCTGTGATTTTGGATTTCCTAAATTGAAAGATTGATTTTAAAATTCAATAAATTGCAAATGTTGATAGCTATTGAATATATATATATATATATATATATATATATATATATATATATATATATATATATATATATATATATATATATATATATATATATATTTTAGCAGGGTTATGCAAGGTGTCAAAATTATTATTATTATTATTATTATTGCGATTCCTGGTTTTTGTTTCAACTAGCAGCGAAAGATGTCGCTGCAAGCAATCTGCACAAAATCGAGGCTGAGTTTTTAGCCGCTGCTCTTCTTTAAAAAAAATAAGGAGAAAAAATGTATCGAGTGGAAGATTAAATGTATCGAATCTTGTGCTTAGGGATTCAAACCATATATTACTTCCTTAGCACCCACAATGATGGAAGAAAAATGAGGCCAAAATATTGGATTAGCCCTCGATTTAGCTTATACCACAAACTTTAATTTATACTTCCCATGAAAATATCCCAAATGAAATGTTTATTTTAAAATATTCTCTTCTTACAAGGAATAGTTCCAAAAATTCCACGCACCTTTAATAAATAAATACATGTTTTCAACAAAGACAATTATTAATGAATAAATGTTTTTAAAAATTATGAATTATCTCTTTCAATATTTTTTACAGAGAAAGAATAAAATGTCCAAGAAAATATAGGCCCAACCCGAAACGTGGAGGAATCAATTAAATCAGGTCCTATTCAATTTCTACAATAATAATAATAATAATAATAATAATAATAATAATAATAATAATAAAATAATCCTTTTTTTTTTCAAATAATATTCTTATAAAGAATGCTGAATGCATATTTATGGGATAATTTTACAATATATTATAAAGTTACCATGTGTTTGCAAAACAGAAAATACACAATAGCAACATTAATAGTTATAGTTTTAGATGTTTCAACTTTAAAATAAGGATTTAATAAAAAAATTATGTAGTTTAAAATAAAATAAAATAAATGATAAATGTGATTACAGATCGCACAGAGTATTTCGCTCAATATACTTTTAAAACAATTTATCCCTTAATTAATAAAGCCAAATTGTTAATTTATAATTATTAAATTCCTTACAAGTGGAATTGGGGTGATATAGAAGGATGAAGACGGAGGTAAGAAAGAGATGTGAATAATAATAATATTGGGTACAATTTCCCTCATTTAACCTCTTCGGGATGGGAGCCTTTTACGAAATTTTTAATGTTTTATCACCGGTTTTTAAATGCAGAAATTTGCGCCTTATCAAATCGAGAAAATGATCCGATTAAATAAGGCAAATTTTTCAGTAAAATTTTACTGGTGGGGATAAACACAGATTCTTAAGCCTATTTGCGCACGTATACGTGTAGTTCGTCCCCAAAGGGTTAAGATATTACATGACATATTGTAGTTTAAATTTGAAGTTTTCTCACTTTTTTCAATAGCGCTACTATCAAGTTTTATATATTGTATTCATTATTCAGGTTTTATATATTGTTCACTATTTATATATTGTATTCATATCTCCTGTGTAAATTGACGTTTACAGGTAACATTTTTACATGTCAAGAAGTTAATCCGAGCTAGTTAGACAATATTGGATGAAAGAATGTATTGTATCTATAAAGGGGTTTCTCTTGTCATTCAAAATACATACTTGAGATAGGCAGACAAAAGAATTCTCTAACTTTCTAGATAAGAGAAGTCCCAGTAAAGTGACATTTTAAAGGGACAGGGCCCTGTTGATAGATGGGTATCCCAATAGGCTGTTTTGGAGTGGGTTTGGATAGCTAACAGAGTTCAATTCTCATGTGGAGATCAAAGAATGTGGACACATTTCCTCAGTAAACCTCTCGCACAGAGCGTTTTTCAAGCTGTGTGAGGCTCTTGGAGGATAGAGCCGATGTACTGGGAGAGTAAGAGAAATCCCCAATAAATGTAATTTAACTAGTCTAATGAGAGAAGGATACAGATATTTTATTATGCAATCCAGTACGCAGAAGGTAATTGCTGTATCTAACTTAATGTCGGACCGGATCATTTATATCCGAATTCTTAATGGTGAATATTGTTTTGTTAAATGTAAATAAATTGTTATTTAAGTTAAATTGATTGAGTTAGTGTTCTTTTTGACAATTCTTCTCACTTAGTGCCCGAAATCACTTAATTATATCGGTAATGGCAACATACTAAAACAAAGGAACTTTCTTCAAAGCTGTGTGGAATAGGGAAGGAAGAGTTTAACAGCCCCCTTCGACAGAAAGGAATAAATGGGTGAAAATATGCTGATTGCTAAGATTTGTTATGCAGATTTTTTCTCATTTTTGAAAAGATTTATTCGATAGTAATAGTCCAAAAGCATTAAAAGGATATTTCACATGAAAATAAATAAATAAATAATTTCCCGCCCCACCCCCTTCACGGAAGATTGTCCCTAATGGTATGGGTCGAAATAGACCCCAGCAAGATGTCGGGCTCGACAGGATATTCTCTTCGTTCAAGCCTTCAAATGAAATTGAATCTCGTTGTAGTTTAATTAGAGCTAAGTTAGAAAAATTACTTAAAATAAACAAGCTAGAGCCCGATGAGATAAAAAAGAAACTTAGAAAATCACCGCCCCCCCCCTCCCCCCGCCACACACACACCCCCTTCTTAAAAATGTGGAGAAAATATCTGAAGAAATTTTATAACACACTAAAATTGCTAAATTTTGTATTTTAATCTAAAATTTAAAATCGATGACTAACAGTTATTGATTTTTAAAATTGATAATTGAATTTCGATTTTAGATTGTTTTAATTTCTTTAATGAAAAAAAGAAATCGAATCTCTTTTCATTTCTAACGATCTCTCTCATTACAAATAAAACGAGAATCATTTCATTTCTGATGATAAATTGGAAACTTCATCATTAAATCGATATGATTTACTGTTGATTTAAACATTAAATCAATCGATTTAATGATTTCGATTAAATTGATTCATTATCTCTAAATGAATCTATTTAGAGATAGATAAGGAATCTATTATTATCTATCTCTAAAGATAGATACTGATCTATTTTTAGAGATATATCAGAAAAATTAAAAAATTCTTTTAAATTTTCTTTAAAAGAAAAATTTATCTTCCTATACAGTTGAACACAACTTTGAGAGAAATTTCAACCGGCTACACAGTTTCAAACAAATTTAATTTGAAAGCAGATATTTTACCTATTCGAAGATGTAAAAATTTCAAATGAGCAATGTTTAAAAATAAAAATTGCATTAAAAGTTAAATTTAATCATTTTGTATTGCAACGATCAAAATGACGTATTATTATGTGCAGACACGTTTGCCTTTTATAACGTAAATAGATACATAACCATTGTTTTGAACTGGATTAATTTAGAAAACTTTTTTTTTTTTTTTTTCTTTAATTTCCTGATAATGAAAGTGAAGGTGTTATATAAACTTGAAACGAAAAGGCATTTAGATATATAATGTCAAATAAATAAATAAATAACATAAAGGATTTCCAGTTTATCATTTATATCGCAATCAACTTATAATTCATATAAATAAATTTAAAAAGAGAGAGGGAAACGCGTAGACAGTAAATCACCAATTAATTCGAAAATAATTTTAACAAATTAAGCAATTAAACTTCTTTTGAAATACATTTGTTTACTATAAGCTAATGAATATCAGTTCTTAAGTTCCATTTTTCACATTTGGACAATAGTCAATTTGTCTAGCAAACAGCGTTGTAATTAAGAGTATCAATTAGAAAATAAAACTTTTTAAATTTAATCCCTTTGTGTTGCCACGGTCAAAGTGACGTCATTATTATGTACAGACACGCTTTCCCTTTGTAACATAGACAGATACATAACCTTTGTTTTGAACTACATTAATTTAAAAAACAAAAATCTGATAATAAAAATAAAGGTGTTATACAAAACTGAAATCGAAAGGCATTTTAGATGTACAGTGTCAAATAAATAAATAAATAAAATAAAACACAGGATTTCTAGTTTATCATTTCTATCACAATCAACTTATAACCCATATGAATAAATTTTAAAAGAGATAGAAAAATAAGAGATAAACGCGTAGATATTAAATCAGCAATTAATTCGAAATTAATTTTAACAAATTAAGCAATTAAAGTACTTTTGAAATAACATTTGTTTACTATAAGCTATGAATACCAGTTCTTAAATTCCATTTTTCATACTCGGACAATAGTCAATTAGTCGAGCAAACAGCGTTGTAATTAAGAGTACCAGTTAGAAAATAAAAATTTAATGAGGCGCAAATTTTATGCACATTAAAAAACTGAATCTTAATAATGCACCATTTATTTGAGAATTACAAAAAAAAGCAAGACGCTCAAAAGCCTAGTATATCATTTTCGCAAATGTTGAAGAGAAAAAAAAAAGGGGGGGGGGGTATAAAGTGTTTCAGAGAACTGAATAATCTATTTGGCACCATGGGTTAAATTTTTTATGGTCGACGAATAATCGAGGGTCCGGAAGAAAATGCGTGTAATCTCTTTAAAAAATGAACAGAAAGTAAACAAAAAGTAAAAAATGAGAAAAATCGCGATAAAAAACGCTTTCTTAAAAAATGAAATAATAATAATAAAAAAAAATGATCTAACATCATACCGCTGCCAAATTCCAGCTTTTGAGAATTGCATACTAGATTTAAGGGCATGTCATATTCCGTTTTATACAAACAACTCTTTAGGTGAGGGGATGGGGAGAAGTTTTAGAGTAAAGTTTTTTTTTATGTGTGTATTTCTTGTTATGGAAATGGAATTTTGGAATAACATTCAATTTGCAATCATCGGATTTTTTCATTTATTTATTTGCTGTTATAATGCAGGGCATTTGAAAAATGTATATTGTTTGGGGAATATTTTTATGTAGTGGTGGTTGAGCTTATAATAGAAATAAAAAAAGTAAGCGTTTTGAATATTAAATATAAAGTTTAAAAAATGATGGCGGAATAATGTATGTATTAATTTGTCATCGAATATGTAAATCCTAGCCAAAAGTCTTATTTTCGCTTCATTAACACATTTACTTGCCTATTAAACTTTCATAAAGACATTATATTTCTAATGTTTTTATCTATAAGGATTTTTATCTCTTTAAAAGGATAAGTGAATTTTTTTGAGCAAAAAATTATTTTAAAAAAATTATTATTATTGACTTAAAGAACTCCTTGAGACTTTTAGAATCCATTGGTATTCCCATTTGTTTCTCTGATCGTTAGAAATGTAATTGCAAAAATTCACTAGGAAGACTAGACTAGGAAGCCCCACCCACTCACACATTAATTTTACTGTATCATTTTATAGTCATTTATTATATCTAAACAAATTTTATCCAAGTGTTTATATACATTTAGTGTGTTACACAAGTGCTACATTTAGTGTGTAGTGTGAAGCGAGTGGTCAGGGAAAAACACAGTAAAAAAATGTGTTAAGGGTGTATTTCGATTCAAACTGCTTAGTTTCCGATTTATTTTTAAACTCATTTTTGCTCTCAAATGCACCAAACTTTCAAATTGTCTTATTTAGACAGTACACAAGGTGCCGTGATTGTCGATTCTTTGATAAATGCAGAAAATATTACAAGAAAGAAAAAAAAAAAAAAAGCAACAAAAAACAGCGTTTTGAACCGATTTTTCCGAAGTAGATTTGTGAACGAAAAAAAAGGTCATACTGAGAAGATAATCGTTTATAAATCAAATTCTAATGAAATGAGCGTAAAAAAACATCACACGGCACCTTATACGTCTCTTCAAAAATCCCCTCAGCAAATTTCATGTTTCTGCTTTTAAAAATGTGTCTGAAAATGTATCAGAAAATTTTGCGCTGTTGAAGGCGGATAAGCGTTTTATCGAATACATCCTTAAATACCAGTAATTTGTTAAAGATAAAATAGCATTGTCTAATCCCTTTATATTACTCTAAGTATTTTCTATAAGAAAATACTGGTAGATACCTCTTTTTCTGACTGTTTTCTCCTGACCATTCACCACCCTGTAACTTCACACAAGCTAGAAGTGTCTCAATTTTTTAACTCTCTGAAAAATTGTATCTTTCAGCTAATAACCCCTTTACTTAAGTACTTGAGCGATTTCGATAAAACATGGTTTGATGGTAGACTATAAATAAAAGATCATGTGTGGCAGACAGTTAAAAAAATAATAATTAGTTAAAAAAAAAAATGATCTAAAAATGAAAATTTTTTGAAAAATTGCCATTTTTCTAATATAAAAAGGTTTAATTAAAAATAAACAAAATAAAACTGTCAACAGAACGAAGTTTCTTTTTGAACATAATGCAGTGGGTAGAGATTGAAAATTTTATGAAAATCAGTTTGTTTAGTTCCCAAGGAAAATGGCCTTAAAGCTCTCATATTTCATCTATGATGTTCCCTGTGTTGTCGTTCCTCAAAAACACTTTTCAGCTAATACAAGTTCAAAAAATGCAAGTCACAATTCAACACAAAATAAAATACAAAAAGTTGGCATCATTCTATTGAACAATAAGATGTTTTAAAAAAGGTTTACAAACATTTGATTGACAATCGAAACTCCCACTAAAGGTCTGCACGGGCCAGAATTTCCAGGTTCGGGCCTAGCCCCGTGTAAAACCTGAAGATTTGGCCTAAGCCCGGCTCGATCTGTTTAGATTTTCACAGTTCACGTCTCGCCCGTGCAGATGTCAGTAAAATCAATCCCGTCTCGATCTGGCCCGACTCAATTTCTAAAAAGAAAAAAAAAAAAAATTCAAATTTTTTTTAACATATAATTTAAATTTCTTTAAAGGATGCTAAATCCATATTTATGGGATAAATTTACAGTATATTTAAAAATTACCATGTGTTTATTCCCAAGACAGAAACTACACAATAACAACATTAATGATTACTTAGATTCTTAGAAGTTTCAACTTTCAAATAAGGATCCATTAAGTAAATAATATGGCTTAGAGTATACGAAAAAAAAGGGGGGGGGGGAGGTTAAAAACTTCCTAATTTTTGAATCTGTGTACTAAAGAGTAGATTTGTGAAAATATTTCACTGTTATTTATTAAGGCTTTTCTGAAAATCCAAAGGAGCTTTTTTCTGATACTTTTCTGAATTAGTTTCTTTTCGGAAACGCATAAAATTTGCAGGTGTTGAAACTATGTAATCGAATGGCTATATGTATTTTTTGATAAAGGCAATATATCTTTGAGAAAAATACTGACAAAGTTTGCGTTTTGAATCGAATTTTTGGAAGAGACAGTAAGGGAAAGATGATAAACCTGCACCTACATAACAAGAATCTCTTGGCAAGTTATTTATCAAAATGTGAAAACACTATTCGATTAAAAATACCTTTGACAGTCAGACTTACTAATTGAAGGCTTTATAGTTAAATATTAGTCAGAAAATGTGTCAAAGTGATGTAGTGTTAAACAGTGAATTTGCGAACCATTTTAAGGTATATTTAGAAAGATCACGTTAACGAAAGTTCATTATAGCTATTAATATTTTTTACAAAGCATATTGCCCTTCTTACACATTCAGTCAAGCTTTGGCTTGGTTCAACTTACGCAAGAAAAAGAAAAAAAAAAAGATTTGGGTTAGACATTATGTACCTGTCTGATGCCGATATCTATAATGGACAACTTATATTTCTGTATTGACGTTGTTAAACTAGCATCGGTTTGTGACGCACATTTATTCTTATTTTCTCGAAAGTTATATTAATTGGAAATAGCTCATATTATATCGGCTTCAAATAATTTTTTTTTATCGCTACATTTTTTTTATATAGTCCTGGCCCGGCTAGTCCGTTTAATTTTTTTTTTCGGCCTGGACCGTTTATCTTGGTTATCAGCTCGGCCTGGCACGTACAATTTTTTTTTTCTAATTCTGCTGGCCAGGATCGCGGGCCCGTTCAGAACTCTACGTCTGTTCTGTACATACGTCACCAGAAAACTCGATTTGTCATTCGAAAAGAGCGGGTATTGTGGATTTCTAAGTATTTTGGCTCTCCTGAAAAATCGTTCTGTTTAGGTAAAAATCCTACTATCTCCTAAAGTATTCAAGCGATTTTATAACTTCTTTTTTCTTCTCTTTTTCTTTTCTTTTCTTTTTTCATTTCGTTTCTTTTTCTTTTCTTTCTCTTTCTCTTTTCTTTTCTTTTATTTATGATACAGTATAAATATAAGATCATACGTGGCAGACAATTAAAAATAATAATAATAAATTTCAGAACAAAAATTAAAAAAAAAAAAAAAGAAAAGAAAAGAAAATTTTTTGAAAATTTGCTATTGCTCTAAAATAAAAAGTTCATTTTGACTTGTATAAGAGAAAAAAAAATAACAAAGTTTATTTATATAAAACAGTGGTGCGAAATAGAATATAAAAATAGTTGCTGCTAATAACCTCGTATTAGCCCCATACCAGCGGTCAAAAGAGAAATATTTCACGATATATAGCAATACAATTATTGAATAATTGTTGATAGTGAAGTGGGAAAATTATTTTTGTCTTTAAATTATTTATAGTAGGATTTGAAATTACTAATATGTAAAATTATTTATTAAAAAAAAAAAAAAAAAAAAAAAAAAAAAAAAAAAAAAAAAAAAACACTCTCTTGTATTGTTACCAACTAATACCATTGTTTAATATTGTCTGAAAAATTTATTTTACAGCAAGATTTTTGTTTGTTATGGTTTATATTTTGTAACGTGCAGAGTGCAGACGAAGTCGTACATTAAACTGACCCATGTCATTATTCAGTATCACCTGTAAAACAAGTTTTACAACAACTGTCGTATATGCGAGAGGAAAGTAATTTTGCCTCTTTTTTTTTTTTTTTATTCAATAAACGAAGGGTGTAACATTGAGCAATAATACTGAAAACTTCGTTACTTGTATTTCATTATAGATATTTTTTAGTTATTACAAAAAATCAGAAACGGTAAATTATTTTAAATATTTTATAACAAGCAAAGTAATTTCATACGAAGTAATACAATCATTCAGTAATTGTCTGTATTCGAGTGGAGGGTACTCGAGTGTTTGTTTTTAAATTATTTATAATAGGAATTGAAATTATTAATTTTTCAAGTAATTTATAAAAATGAAAGAAAACCTTTTTTTATTTATACAGTTACCAACTGATACAATATTTCAATATTGTCTGAGAAAAAAAAAATAAATAAAAATAAAATACAGTTACAATTTTTTTGGCTAATTTTGATTTTTTGTTCGTTATGATTGATATTTTGTAACGTGCAAAGAAAGTCGTACATTATACTGAACCACACTGTTATTCAGTTTCACTTGTAAAACAAGTTTTACAACAACTGTAGTAAATGCGAGAAAAAAATAATTTTGCAATTTTTTTTTTTTTCAATAAACGAAAGATGTAATAATGAGCAATATCACTGAAAACTTCGTTACTTGTATTGTTTTCGCCCGATAAACACAAAATTGATTTCTCACGTCGTTGTCGCTGTTGATATGACATCAAAGTTACTCCCCGACATTACAAGAATTTTTTATTTGTTACAAAATGTCGGAAACGGATTGTTATTTTAAATATTTTCTAACAAGGTAAATTAGATGTGTTTCATACGAACTAATACAATTATTGAATAATTGTTTATATTTGAGTGGGAAAATTATTTTTGTCTTTAAATTATTTATGATAACATTTGAAATTTTTTGATATTTGAAATTATTTATAAAAATAAAAGAGCATACTTTCTTATACTATTACCAAGTAGTACCATTGTTTTGTTCAATATTGCCAGTAAAATTTATTTTACAGCAACAATTTTGTTCGTTAGGTTTTATATTTTGTAACGTGCTAAGGAAGCCGTACATTATACTGACCGATACGGTTATTCAGTATCACTTGTAAAACCAGTTTTGCAACAACTGCAGTATATGTAAGAGGAAAGTAATTTTGTCCTTTTTAGGTGCGTTCGTAATTATATAATACGTAGCACCTATAGTTGTCGTTCAGTCCGTCCGTCTGTCCGTCCGTCTGTCCGTCCGCATATAACAACGTAAAAACTACCCAACCGAATCGTTTGAAATTTAAAATACATAATTATTACATAATTTTGTCGAGTCATTTCAAATTTTATGAAAATCGGATGCATAGATCAATTACAGGGGCAATCAAAAGTATTCCATTACATTACGGTCAATGGGGAAAAAAGTTTCAAATGCATTTTAATCGTTTGAAATTTAAAATACGCAATTATTACATAATTCTGTCGAGTTATTTCAAATATTTTGATAGTCGTGTGCATAGATCAATTACAGGGGCAATCAAAAGTATTCAATTACATTATGGTCAATTAGGAAAAAGTTTCAAATATATTCTATACGTTTGAAATTTAAACTACATAATTATTACATAATTTTGTCGAGTTATTTCAAATTTTATGAAAATCGGATTTATAGATCAATTATAGGGACACTCAAAAGTATTCCGTTACATTACGGTCAATGGGGAAAATGTTTCAAATGCATTTTAATCGTGTTACACTCATACGAACTTAATAAAATTTATATGCAACTATAAAGTACATATTATAATATACATCATACATAATTTGTGGTGCAAAGAACATTTGTTATTGATTTACAAGGCCACACAAAAGTATTACATTATATAATGGTATAGGAAGAGCATTGTTTGATGAGCGTTTTAATTGTAATTCACTATTTACAATTTTATGAGATTGACATATGAAAGTAATATTTTTAAAACTTCGTTATCGTACGAACGCACCTAATTTGCTACGCTTCACGTGCAATTTCCAACTTGTTTTCATTAAGGGTGTTGTTCTCATCTGCTCCGCTCAACAAGCGCAAAACGTTTTGACACATTTACAAATTCATTTTTTTACAGAAAGATATAAAATTGGAGTGCCTGAGTATGGAGGCGATTTCGAATCGAACTTAGTTTTCCATTTTATGATAATTAAATTACCTATCCAGTTCTAAGCTATTTCGATCACGTGATCACCCGTTTTTCTCCTGCTTTTCGACCGGTTTTTCTGCTTTCATCGGGAAATGTGATCAAAAACATCAACTTTGAAGGCTTGTTACAAAAGATCTATTGTGCAAAATAAATAAATAAATAAATAAAATAAATAAATAAATAAAATAAATAAATAAATAAATAAAAAACAGAAAATTGAGTGCAATTAGACAGTGTATGAATAACAACACCTGCTATTTTCATGCATTTCTGAAAAAAAATAAATTAAAGTATATGTCTCAAAGTTACCCTTTTTGATTAAAGAGCTCCTTTAAGGGTGTATTCGAAAAAACGCTTTTCCACCTTCAGCAGCTCGAAATTTTCCGATACAATTTCAGACATATTTTTAAAAGTAGAATCATGAAACTTGCTGAGGGGATTCTTGAAGGGACGTATGAGGTGCCGAGTAAAGTCTTTTTACGCTCAATTCATTAGAATTTGACTTATAAGCAATTAACTTCTCTTGAAGACCCTTTTTTTCGTCCCCTTATCTCCCACTTCAGAAAAATCGGTTCAAATTGCCGTTTTTGATTGCTTTTTTTGCAATATTTTGTACACTTATCAAAGAATTGACCTTTACGGCACCTTGTGCACTTTCTAAATAAGAGAATCTGCGAGTTTCATGTGTTTGAGAGCAAAAGTGAATTCAAAAATAAATCGGAAAACAAGCAATTTGAATCGAAATACACCCTTAAGCGAAGAATGTAATATCAACAATAACATTGAAAGCTTCTTTACTTGTAATCTATCACTGATATTTTTTAGTCGTTACGAAAATTCCGAAACGGAAAATGTCAGGTTCTCATAGCACCTGTGCTAAAGAATGGAATTTCTACTATTTCTCTATTTGAATATTTTGTATTGTATGGTTGTGTACAGAATTTCCAAGGTTACATTCCTTCTTTGTGAAAAGGGGAATTGCCAGATAATCCTATGCAGGTGGTGTGTTAGAGGAAGAGAATATTGCTGACAGGCACGTCCATCTCTCAGTGAGGTATGCGGACGGTCAGCAGATAAGCAACATGTCACTAGGCAAGAAAGGAGTGGGGGAATGTGCCCAATGAGGGAGCTCCAGAGGAGGCTGGCATTTGTGTGACCCCGTGAGTTGAGAAGGGCAAGTTTGTCTCAGTTTAGTCATTCCGTTCCTGGGTCTCATACCTAGAAGGTGTATGCCAGAGGTTCTGGTAAAGTGTGCTCTGTGTTGTAGAGCGTAAAGCAGTGCGTTTTCTGGTGAGCAAAGGACACAGACGTCCTGGTGTTTAGTGCTCTGGGCTAAGAAGTGCAGGCCTAGTATACTTGTGTTGGGAGACTCAAGATTGAGCTCCGATAAAGTGAATTTAACGTGTATTGAGTGTGAGGTGGAAAGTGTAATTGGAATAGTCAACAGCCAATCTTTACTGTATCTAATTTAATGTTGAACCGGATCACCTATATCCGAGTTGTAATTGTATATATTTGTAAATAGCGTATTTAGTGTGTACATATATTCTTAATAGACTGATAATTCAGTTACCTGACAGCGTAAGTCTTCATTTACACAAACCTCACAGTGGGTGACCGATATCACCTAGTAATATCGGTGGTGGCAGCTATATCTACCACGGACATTCTTCAAAGTTGTGTGGACTGAGAGGAACGTCCGACAAATTGTTGCCAGCGGTGGGATAGAATCGCCTGAAACCAGTGACCAGCGAGCCGTGTTGCAGTCTGTTAATGCCGGAGTATCCAGTGGAATTCTTGCGTGGTAATGCCGGATCGTCGAATGTGTGTAAAGTGTCGTGCCATATCGTCGAGTGTGTGCTAAAGTATCGTGCCGGATCGTCGATGGTGTGCTAAAGTGTCGTGCCGTATCGTCGAATGTGTGCTAAAGTGTCGTGCCGTGTCGTCGAGCTGTGCTAAAATATCGTGCCGTATCGTCGAGTGTGTGCTAAAGTGTTGTGCCTGTGCCGTATCAGTATTAGAAAAAACTGAACCTTAGTGTTGTGCCATATTACCACTACATCGTGGAGCTACCTGTGAATAGAAGAGTACCCCAGCAAATAAAGTATAAGGTAAGGTGTTTTGATCATATCCTTCTACTGACATCTCGAACCAAAATTTGTTGTTATATAATTAATAGTAATTTAAGTAAATTGTCTATATTATTTACTAGCAGCCTTCGCCCGCTACGCTGGTCAGTTTTTTTAAAGAAACTTTGAATCAAACGAAATTTTTATATCATAGTAATTTTTAGTTTTATATCGTATTTTAGACTGTCTGTCATCGGTGAAAAATCAATCATCTAAACGGAAAGTTCAGTGTTAGTCACCAATGAATGACGTAGCGCTCAACATGTTAACAATTTTAATCACATAAAAATTCATTCAGCGGAACCTTTAAATTAAAGCCAACCTTTTGTAATTGTGTTTATCTGATTTAAAACATCTCCATAAGTATTCAATTAAACAACGTAGAATGCTATATTTCACTTGTTACAAAATTTCTGAATAATTATCCAACTAACAATGTAAGTTCCATTAAAATCTATCTAGTAGAACTTAAGTTATAAGCGTCCGGAGTGAAATTTCACTTTGCGTTTTATATATATTGAGATAATTAAATGTAGCTTACATAATCACGTTAACTGATTATAGAACTCACTTTCAAAATTTTAGGTTCAATAGATTTTTTTGTACGATAATTAATACGAAATCCAGACTTTCTTTTATATATATAGGTTGAAAATTACCGCTTTTTTGCGCCGAAGACATCGCCAAATCAAAAAAATATATGGTATCTCACGAACTACTGAACTTAAAAGAATTTGCTTAATATCATTCGATGCAGCATGAAAAAATACACTAAATTATGGTATCAGTAAAAAAATAACTACAAAATCTGATCTATATACATAAGGATTGAAAACTTCAGGTTTTTGCGCCGAAGTCATCGCCAAATTAGGAAAATATGAAGTAGCTCACGAACTACTGGATTTAAAAGAATTTACTTAGTAACATTCGATTCAGCATGAGAAAATACACTAAAATATGTTATCAGATGAAAAATAACTTCAAAAGCCCATTTTTCAGGAATTTTTTAAAAGTTCGTTCTTTTTTTTACCTCCCTTAGGGGTGGAATTTTCGAAAATCCCTTCTTAGAGGCACTCGATGTTATTAGAAGTATTTTTACCCTAATTTTCAAGATTTTTGGTTCGGTAGATTTTTTTGTGCTGTGATTAATACGAAATCCAAACTTTCTTTTATATATATAGATTATTTATTTAAATTAAGATCCGCCTCTGGTGACCAATTTGGTCTCCCTTAAATTTATGCTAAGCTTTGAAATATTTTACTTTTATTCATAATTTTATTTACTTGTGTAGTTTTACTAAATCTGCAGATTATGATAGAGAAATGAACAAATCTATGCGATCAAGGCAACATTTAGGGGAATATTCTGTTAATATTTTGTTCTGGTTGGCGCGATTAGCGAAGAAATCCCAAAATAGCGCCGAAAAACCATTTTTCATTTGTTAATTTAATGAAAAAAAGTGTTTTGAAAAGATATTAAACGAATCCCTGTGTGCGATTGCCAATCACACTTATCCACTTTTTTTTTCTTTTTTTTATACTACTTTGCTATCCCGTCAACCAATTTCGCCAAATTATACAAATCGCCAAAATAATAGCCCAATTATACATATTGACGTAATTTTTATTTTAAATAACGAAAAAAACAAATAATTAGTAGAATATTAAGAAAAATATTAATAAAAAGTCGAAATAAAAACCATTTAATGACATTTTAAACACGTGAATCGTATTTAATGTCATTGAATGCGACATTCACGATCATCCATTATTAGCATTTAATCTGATAGTTTGGGGATAATTTTTTGGTCGACGGGATAACCTAGTAGTACCTTTTTTTTATTAGAATGAATGATAAATTAATTGCAAATATTTTTTCATGACAATGATTTTTCCTTCACATTCAAAAAATTTCTTTTTTAGTGATGGTAAAATAACTGCAGACGAAAAAGATATAATAGTAAGGCTAAAACTCAGATTTAATGACTGCTTGGCATATGACTTGGCGGAGGCTCAATAAGTACGCTAATTCCAGATAGAGTGTAAAGAAACAATTGGTACCATTTGATTATTCCATCGATCAATTTCGCCAAATTATACAAATGGATATAATTTTTATTTTAAATAACCAAATAATTAAAAAATTACTAAAATATTAATAGAAATAGAGATAAAACATCGGATTAAAATTAGTTGACGACGTAACAATTATGCAAAACATATTTAATGTCAAAAGAATGTGATATTTACGATCATCCATTATTGACATTTAAACTTATACTTTGGCGACAGTTTTTTGGTCGATGGGAGATCAATATTGCCAAATAATGTAAACAAATTATATAAACAATAATATTGCCAATAATATTTAGGTGCAGATGTCATCTACGGATCACGTTGGCACGATTACAACAAAATTGCGATTTTATGCCTCACGTGGTAATCCAGTAATAGTCGTTTATTTATCAGTAAACTATTTCATTATTTTTCTTTTCTATTTTAAAATTATACAAATTGTTTTGTTCCATAATTACTAAGACTTAATTTATTTATTATTACTATTTCAGATTACATTTTCTTGGCAACGGGAAAGAAAAATGGTTATTTTTTATCGGAAAAATTTTAATTGATTCTGTATGAAAAATAATGAAATTTTGAATTATTAAGAAAAATATTTGAATAAATCAATAAGAAATTAGCCTATGTTCACCGGAAATAGTGTAGCTTTCCAACGGTGAAAGAATTTTTCAAATCCGTCAAGTAGTTTCGGAGCCTATTCAATTCAAACAAACAAACAATCAAATCTTTCCTCTTTATAATATTAGTATAGACGTGTTTTATCAATACTTCCTACCTATGAAGTGTTCATAACCATATTTAAGGAAAGGTCATAATAACTTGAGCTAGTATTGGCTTTCTCTAGATATTTTCTTTACCAATGGTGTTAATATAGTTGGAAGGAATAATTAACTTTATTTAAATTTAAATTATTGTTAAAGTAATATTTAAATGAAGCAACATTTTTTAAGTTTGAAGAGTGTACAATAACATTTGCTTAGAATTTTAATTGGCCAATAGTAAAAAAAAAAAAAAAAAAAAAAAAAAAAAAAAAGGCTCAAAAGAGAGTCATAGTGAGGAAAAATAAAAGTGAAGATTTTTAGTATATTTGTTTTAAGTGTGAGAACCAGTATTGAATTTGGAAATATTTTAGTGAGGATAATTTTAGAAATTTATATATGCATGTTTTACAATTTTTCTTTATGTGGATTTTCTTGATTGACACCAATACTTCTATTCAATTTCAACGTATCAGTATTTTTATGTAATTTGTATGTTATTATCTAAGTGTATAAATTGGAATCTATATTGCATAGTGGTCAAATTGAATTACTATTTTACCTTTTGTTTTATTGGAAGTATATTGTGTGATATCAATGGTTGAGGAAAATTAGAGTATTTAGTAGGTTAATTAGAAATTAAATGCATCGATTAACTGAAGGGTATTAATTAGTATAATAAGTGGAGAAATATCTGTACTAAGTTAGAAAATTAGGAACTATTAATTTGGTAGTTTAACCAGTGGCGTAGCCAGGGGGGGGTCCGGACCCCCCCCCCGAAATCTGAATGAAGAACTGATTTACTGAATAATGGATACAACAATAAAAACGATTAAGATGGAATAAATAAACTTTGAAAATTCCCGCTTTATACAGGTGTTCGTCTTAAAAAATGTAATTAAGTAATATGTCTTAAGCCGGGAATATTTTTTTTCGTTTTAGACAGGTTTCTGTTATAAAAATTTTGTTTTCCCAGTTTCCTTTAAAATTACTGAAACGTACTTATTCTATAATGCACCTCTAAAAAGTATTAATGTATTACAGTAAATCTGTGAAGATGACTTACCTGAAAGGAAAATAATTCAAGATTTGACGAAAACAACACTGTACATTTATGCTTGCTAATGTTTGAAACCTATTTGAAAGAAAAATTTACTGCGATTCCCAAAATTCATGATAAAAAATTATTTAGATGTAAAACATACAAATTTGTCAAAGTTTGATGCTACATATCTTTGTTCTTTTTTATAATTAGGGGGCTTATACCCTTGCGAGTAACGTTCGTCAACACCCGTTCAGACACTGTTTCCTCTAAATATATGGTAATGTATATTAATTCAAAAAATATTATCTAATTACGGATAATTGAATGATGTAATCACAAGCGACAACTATCTTTTTAAATCGGGTTGTCGTGTTTTTCCGTTTAAATAAGGCTTTTTTTTTTTTTTTTTTTTTTTTTTCTTCTTCTTCTTGTTACGATGCTTTTATTCACCGCTGTTGCGACAGCTTACGGATTTTTTGTGGATTGATAAGTTAAATCAACTGCAGCTTATGTAAAATGATCAGATAATTCGTACAAAATAAATTGAAAGCATTTTGCACATCTAATTATTGCATTTATGCTACATCAAGTGATGGAATATATAAATAAAATATATATATATATATAACTTTTTTAAATACGAAAAAAAATCTTGAAATGATGCAAATTTAATACAAAATCATAAAACTCATTTTTTTTGGCTTAAAATATGAGTTAAAAAATAAGTATAGTCTGCACACCTCAAATTTATAAAGTAATTCCCTAAAGAAAAAAAAAAATAAATTTTCATGCTTTTGCTCCTATAAAACTTTTTAAATTGAACGAATTTGACCAATTTGAACAATTAAAAGCCCTTAAACTAATTCTTTGATTTAAAAAACGGCCTTAATTACCGTGTTTATCAAACATTTCTCTATAATACTACTCATTTTCATATTTTTGTATGTGGTAAGTTTCATAATATTAGTCTAGTTGAAATTCCATCAATTGAAATTATGTTATACTATATTGATACATTTATGGTTTTAAAATAAATATCAAACTATTTTTTGTACAATTACGCAAACAAACAAGTTTGAAATCCGAAATAATAATAAACAAACATATTACATAAACGAAGTAGAAATTTCAATTTCAAAATAATATAGTCATTTTGAGACTTGCGAAAATCATAGGTATAGTCATTTTGCGCCGTAAGCGTTTCACGTTTCACACAAAGAACATTTTTTTTTTACTCTTTTCCGTCTATAGTATTAACAGACACGTCCTAGGAAAAACTAGTATTTCCCCCTGCAGTATGAATAGCCACGTCCCAGGCGAAACTAGTATTTCTACCCCTGTGGTATTAATAGACACGTCCTAGGAGAAACTGGTTTTGCTGTCGCATATCACCCGTAGTAAATGTATCTTTCGTTTATGCTTGCTGTTTTTTAAATTCCTTTGATGTATCAGTGTTTGAAAGACATTTTCTAAGGTATTCGAGTGAGAATTTTTATTATTTTGTAATTTTTGATTATTTATTAGTTTTATAATTGATTTGATTTATAATCTCTTTATTCTGCGAAACAAAAAATGAAAAGGCGAACTACTATTGATCAGTTTTTCAAAGGAAAAGTTTCCAAAACCGATACAGATGTCGGTTCTCCTGCATCAGCAGAAAGTACTCCATGCTGTTCGTCGTCGGCTCGCGAAGAATTATTTGTAGAATCTGATATTAGCATAACGTTCGTAGATATAGGTACTGTCTCCGAAAAATTATATGGACAAGGAAAGACTTTAGCACAACCTGTCAGTACTGAAACAAAGACTAAAGTTTTGAATGATTTGTTTGTGCCGGATGAAACTTTTGTTTTTCCAAAAACTGAGTACAACAAAAAGAACCTTAAATTTCAAAGAAATCGGTTAAGCAAGTGGCCTTGGCTTGCTTATTCTAAAATACAGGATGGTGCTTACTGCAAATATTGCGTGATTTTTGGACGTGAATATGTGGGTAAAGGAATCCACCAAAAGATAGCATCACTTGTAGCTACTCCATTCAAAAAATGGAAAGATGCTGTAGAAAAATTCAACGCCCATAACAACACTGATTATCATAAATTTTCATGCATTGCAGCTGAAAATTTTTATAAAGTCAGCAGTGGTAAAATGGAAGACATCGCTACGGCATTAGACAGCCAAAGAATTTCAGAAAAGGAAAAAAACCGATCTATGTTGAAGCCAATCATAGAAACTATAATTTTATGCGGGGAAAATGAAATACCCCTTCGAGGACACAGAGATAGTGGTCCTCTAACTATTGATAAACCTCCACAAAAAGAAGGAAAGTTTAGAGCTCTTCTTAGATTTTTTTCCAAGTCTAACAACGAACTGAAAAAACATATATTAGAATGCTCCCGTAATGCAACATATATCAGTCCAGATATACAGAACGAAATTATTAGCATTTGTGGTAATTTGATACAAAAAAAATTGGTACAAACCATAAACAGCGGAGATTGTTTTGCAATTTTAGGGGATGAAACAATGGATGTATCTGGGAAAGAGCAATTTTCATTGTGCATTCGTTATATTTCCAAAGATAGTAAGCCCATGTTGAAAGAAGATTTCCTTTCATTCACCCAGATTGCTGACTTGTCAGCAGAAAGTATCACCAAGACAATTTTAGAAACATGCAATAATCTAGGTTTAGACCTAAGTAAAGTAGTTGGCCAAGGTTACGATGGTTGCTCCACTTTTAGTGGTCATATTACTGGTGTGCAACAGAGATTTCAAGAGCTTTTCCCAAAAGCTATGTATGTACATTGTGCAGCACATCGTTTAAATTTAGTTTTAAGCGATTCCCTTAACGTGCCTTCTATAAGGAATTGTCTTGGTGTTGTAAATGAAGTTTCAAACATCTTTAGAAATAATGTCCTGGCTAATGATTCATTAAAAACTAACATATCTCGTTTAGTGCCCGACAGTAAAAAAACACGTTTATTAGGTGTATGTGAGACGAGGTTTGTTGAACGGCAAGATGCAGTCAACACTTTCCTTGAGCTGTTCCCCGCAATAGTTGTTACTCTAGAAGAGTTATCTCATACCCATCGAGCAATATCATCAACTGCTTCAACTTTGCTTGCTGCAATGGAAAAGAGTAGTTTTATTGTTGGATTGGTTATTTGTGAATTTTTATTCAATATTACATTACCACTTTCAAAATACCTGCAAAAATCAGACTGTGAATTGTCTTCTGCTCTAAAACATGCTGATAATGTAATTTCAGTTCTTCAAAGTTTGCGTCAATCAACAAGCATGGAGCAGGAAACTGATGTTGAAAAATTTAGTGAACTATTCAGAAAGGCAGAATCCTTATCTAGAGACAATTTTCAGGCAACTATCACAGTTCCTCGCCAAGCAGGTCAACAAATGATGAGAGATAATCCACCACATGGAAATGCTGAAGAATATTTCAGAAGATCGATGTTTCTTCCTTGTATTGATATCTTTATTTCTCAACTTGTGGATCGTTTTTCAAAGAATCGAAGCATCTTGGAGGGTTTTGATGTTTTACTTCCAAAGAATGCCAATACATCAAATACCAAATTGCTTCAAAAACTCAACATCTTTTATGACGACCGAGTGTCACAATCATCTATTGAAGTGGAATATTTACTTTGGTGCAAAAAATGGCAAAATAAAGAAATGGAGAAACCCAAAGGTATTATGGCTGTTTTAGATGATTGTGATCAAAATATTTTCCCTAATATTAATTATTTGTTGAGAGTATTTGCAACATTACCTGTTTCTGTATCCGAAGTTGAGAGATCTTTTTCTTCTTTAAAAAGAATAAAAACTTACCTCAGAAATTCTATGGAGAATGAAAGGTTGACTGGGTTGGCACTTATGTCAATCCATTATCCAGTAACCATCACCCCAGACGAAGTTCTGGATGCAATGGCAGTAAGTGGAAAAAGAAAGCTGCTATTATAAACTCAAAGTTTTTTGTTTATAATTTTAATTTAAGGAGACTTAGTACCCTTCATTGGACAAAATATGACAAAAATATTGATTGTCTAATTTTTTGCTTGTAATTTACTTTATACTTAGTACATGCTGATGAAGTTTCGTAATGATCCGAATATTATAAATGCAATTTAAAGCGATTTTATTATATCGCTATCCTTTTAAACAGCTACACCCACTTCATTTGAAAGAGATTTTTCTCAAATTGTGCTTTTTCGACGAATAGGCATGTTCAGTGGGATAAAACTTTTATATATTTTTTTCAATCGATTCGATTTTTTTTTTTTTTTTTTTTTTTTTTTTTTTTTTTTTTTTTGGGGCGGGGGGTGGGGTGTTTTTTATGATCTGTTTGATAAAGCTAGATATCGGATTTACAATCAAGTATTTTTTATTTATTTTACTTATAAAAATGCACAATAAATTCAGTTTTTACTGTATTTTACACGTATTTGCAGATTTTATTTTTTTCTTCCAAAATATAATTAACTTATGTTATGGTAAATACGATACTTAAAATTATACAACGCACTGCTATGAACAATTTAAAAAATAAATTAGCTCAAATTGTCCAAAATTGTACGAGAAGTCAATTTAAAAATTTACATAAATTTCTCAAGAAAATTTAAATTTTTCGAATTTTACCAAGAAATCCAACACTTTCTTGAATAGAATCATTTTCCTTCATTGAGCCTTTATTACTATACCAAAAATGCACCTTAAAATGCTAAAAAATAGTTCAGAGGGTACCGAGTCTCCTTAAATAAATATTCATGCTGTTATATGAAATGTGATTTGAAAATACAATCTTTACAATATGGTGTAAAAAAAGTGATTTACAATATAATCTTTTTCCGAGCTGCCAATGAAAAAAAAAAAAAAAAAAAAAAAAAAATGTATATATTATCTTTAGAAAGTACATAAATCAATGTGTTTTCCTGATCTGAACAAGCATTTATTTAAAAAAAATTTCATGAGTTGTTTTATAGTGTTTTAATCATAAAAAAATATGTGTTTTACAGAGAAATCTGCGAAATTAACAAAGTTCACATTAACATTAAAATAAATATTATTTTTTGATTCTTACATGCATAAATTAGATTATGAAGCTGAAAAATTTTAATTGAGAATCTATAGGAAACTAAATTCTTATATTCTGACTTTTGGAATTTATAAAAAAAATAGTTGGAAACTTTCCCGAAAATTTGTGGCAACATTTATATATATATTATTTTATATGCTTCTTTAAATCTCGAAAATATCTTGATTTCTGAAATTTCTACAGTTAAAGAACGTTTTTCCTGGGTTCGTACAAGTACCGTACCGTTGGTTTTCCAGACCAAATAGCAGTACTTTTTTAACCCTTTTAGTGCCAAGGAGCGCCGTCGCGCTGCTCTCGCTAGTCGTGAAAAATTCCAATGTCGCTATAGCGCTCCTTTTGACAGTTCACTTTTGCCGGGCGCAGTGTTTGATAAAGTAGTGTTTAAATTTATTTAATTTATTGTCGCCTAGTAACAGAAATACTAAATGTAAGAAGTTTTCTAATTGCGAACGATAAACTGTGAATAAAGGACATTATCATTTTATTTCTGCAATTTTTTCTAAGCTGTGAAAAATATCTTTGTTTTTCTTGTTGTCATATGATTTCGAACATTGGATAAACATAGTGATGGCCGTGTTACCGTGTTCGTATTTTTATTCATTATATTGCATTCTAACTATCTTCGATCGCATATTTTTTATATAAACATCGTGATTATTATTATTTTTTTTAATATTTCTAATTTTGATTTCAAAATGTCGGACACAAGTGAATTTTCAGATACAGCATAACGACAGAGCAGGGCGACGGCGCTCCTTGGTATTTTTCAGAGCAGCGCGACGGTGCTCCTTGCCACTAAAAAGGTTGATCTGGTTCAAATGCGTGAAATTCCGCCTTATTTAAAGAGAAAATTTCTATAAGAAAATACTGATACCGAAGAATTTCCCGGTCTTGAAATTCCAGAACTCGTACAAACCCAGTTTTCTTAATCATGGGTAACTTTTAAAAGATAATTCATGGTTACATTTTATTGTCGTAGGTTAACAAACATTTTTTATATTTACTCACACTTTTATATCAAAGCAATTGTCGCATCTTTTTCTATAATACATAGTCACCTCAGTAATCGATGCAATTACAGAGATTGTCTAGGTCTTTCTCTTTGTAAGCTAATTTTTCTTTTCAAATAAAGTATTATCAGAAAATAGTTAGCATTTTAAGGTTTATTAGAATATTTCTATGACACAAATATTACAAACACACAAACATAGACATACATATAATGTATATGTGTTACAAAATTGAAAATTCTGTATGGTATTAGAAATGTTCGATTAAAAAAACTTCCTTTAAATTTAATTGTATGGCAACTGATATTAAGACCATTTAACGCTTCCGTTTAAGGCAGAATTCTTATACATATAATTACTATTTTAACAGGTTTTACTATTCATCTAACATAAATAAGTATATCTATATAAATACACAAAACTTGTAAAAACAGAATCTGCCTTTAACCAGTGTTGATTTCAGGAAATAACCCGGGGGACACCCCTCCCCCAGAGTAATGAAATAAGAAGTGAAAAAAAAAATAAGATTTTGTGTTTTTAATAGTCAAAAAGTGAAATTCCACCCCAGAACTCTAATGTCTCTCCAACGGAGTCACAGAAGTTCCTAATGAAGAAAAATGTCTTAATTCAACACTGCCTGTAACGGAATTCTTTCTTAAACGGAAAAATTCTATATTCTTTAATAAAAGAATACTGTACTATTACATCTGATAACACAAAAACCTGTGTAAAACGGAATTTTTCATCAACAATTACGATTTTATCTTGACAGGCAGGTTTTTCTCTCTCTCTCTCTATATATATATACATAACCTGAAAGAAAAATTTTGGACCCCCCCCGAAACGAAATCCTGGCTACGCCACTGAGTTTAACTATTTTTGTGGGGCGATAATAACAATCGTGAAGGTATGGTTTCTTATTGAAACTAAAAAAGGTGGATCTTCAAGGGGTAGCCGAAGAATTGGGTGTTGAATTCGCGGAAGATGATACCAGAATTCAGCTTAAGAAAAAGATAATGGACAGTGATGAGTATGACGAGGGGGTTATTAAGGAATTATCTGACGCTATTGTTGCAGAACGATTAGAGCGCGAAGAAAAACAGGAAAAATTAGAACGCGAAAAGTTAGAAAAACAGGAAAGGTTGGAGCGTGAAGAAAAACAGGAAAAATTAGAACGCGAAAAGTTAGAACTCGAAAAGTTAGAAAAACAGGAAAAGTTAGAAATGGAAAAATTACGAATGGAACATGAATTAGAAATGGAGAGACTAAGGGTTCAAGGATCGGCAAATAATTTTAATGGGTCTACACTGTAAAAAAAAAATGTAAATTTACGGGCATTTACCGTAATATTTGACGGTAGTTGTCCGTTTTTGAAGCTTAACGGTACACTTCCGTAAATTTACGTTGCGGAAACATAAATTCGGAGTACTAATATGTTTTTACGGGCAACGCCCGTTTTTTTATGCAGGATGTTCAAATCTGCTGCCTAGCCATTTTTTTTACGGACAAATACCTTTGAATAAAGGTCTTTCGATGACGTCATAACAGAACGTTTTATTTTGTTTGTTGAAAATATTATTATTATTTAATTAAATTATTGTCTGGTTTAAATTATCGCATAAAATTATCGTCTGGTTTTAATATGCTATTGTTTTGGTAAATTTATCGAAAAATTAATCGGTGATGGCACTCCAAAAATTTTCTTATCTCATATATGTAAATACTTCCTGAAAAGTGCAGTATAACAGCGCCACCGGTTATGTGATTTACACCAAAATCTAATCATTAACAACTTACGTGAACTCCTAACTGCATCTGAAGTTTGCTGAAAATCCGTGCATTAGTTTCTGAGATAGCGCTATTACTGAATCTGAAATAAGTTCTGCATAATAGTGCCACTTGCAGGGTGATATACACAAAAAACTAATCAGGACTAATTTTAATAAGGGGTTAAAACTGAATCTGAAGTTTGATAAAAATTCATGTATTATTTCTTGCGATATAGCTATTGCGAAATCGTGAAAAATGCATCATCCCAGGTAAGCATGGTAGCACAGCAGTATCGACTCGATATTGCCCAATATCGGACAACTTTGGCGTGCATCGGCAAAGACAGGTTACCTTTTACCAGGGATGTTAGTGGAGGGTATACGGGGGTATACGCCGTATACCCTCTGGACTTTTTTAAGGAACACCATATACTCTCTGCTTCTCAAGAAAACTATAGTATATACATTTTAGGGTATACCATACCCTATATTTTGAGCGTATACTCTCTGGATTTTTTGCCATTACACCACTGCCTTTTACCGACATTAGCCAATATTGATCGATGTTCGGCGATATTGGATCTAAAATATAAAAACTTGTGGAATTTTTAATATTTAAAATTTTAATTTATGTGTTGTACATTTTTGGAAAAATGGAAGGTAGGAATACATTTTTATAACATCTTAAATTCTGTAAATTTACGTAGAAAAAGTCTATTTCTCAATATCGGTCTATATCGGCCATGACCAATTCCAATATTAGCCAATCTTGGCCTCTATTGGCAAAGACCGATTTTATTTTACCGATATTGGTTAATATTGGTCGATGTTGACCAATGCTGGATCTGAAATATTGAAACTTATGGAAACTTAAGAATTTAAATTTTTTTAATTATATATACTTTTTTGGGAAGAGGTCTTTTTTATTGCATGGCCAAATCGGGACTTTGCCTATGAGCCCTGGACTTCAAGGGACCCTCTCCATATATTAATTTCCAAAATATTTATCATTTCCCCCAATTCCAACTCTGAAAATTTTCAAATACAAAATACAAATTTAATTTTTAAAAAATTTGCCTAACTTTCTGAAAAACAAATTTCATTTTGAACTCACAGAGCTCAATGCTTTCGCAAAGCTAATTTCAACCACTATTAAAAAAGAAATAATATTTTTATTGTAATATATCGTATTAACGATGAACTTAAATCATATCAAAATTTTAGTGATTGAAAATAATCAATATGTGTAGTACAACTTAAAAATATGCTAAACTAAAGAAAGTAACTTGGTAAACAGTGGCGTAGCTAAGGGGGGGGGGGGGGCAAGGGGGGCGTCCGCCCCGGGCGCCGAGACCTAGGGGCGCCAAATTGAGAGAAATTGTTATATATCTATATTGGGTTGGGGGCGCAAAATTTCTTGCTGGCCCCGGGCGCCAAAAAACATAGCTACGCCACTGTTGGTAAACTCTCATTTTTATGTTAGAATATTTAGCTGAAGTTATTAAATTCATCTTAAAGTAATATAACAAGTTCCTAAAGTTATATAAAAGAATCTTGTTCTACACTGTAAAAAAAATCTGTAACCTTAGTAATCTAAATTAACCGAAATCTCTTATGCTTACTAAAATTTTATGTGTACACTGTACAAGAAAATGATGTCAATCTACAAAACTTGTAAGCAAAACTAAAACCATCTGTAACTTTACAAAAGAATTTACTAAAATTTTGGTAACTTTACTAAAATTTTATCTATAATGCTCGTTATCGTCACTTAAAAAGTTCTTGGAATACGATTTCCCAAAAAAATTCTTAGTAACCTTAAAATTTGTTTGATTCAAAGTGCAAATCTGTATCTGTTACATGAATTTTTATTGTTGCCGTTACATAAAAAGTTCTTGGAATACAATTCTACTAGAAAAATTTTTGTAACTTTCCCAATTTTTTTTTACAGTGTATACTAAGGGGAAAAAAAAAGAGTATTTTTATTAATTAAAATACTTAATCCCAGCTAAGAGTTTTCTTCGATAAATCCTAAGTGCGGTTTTCTGTGCAATCGGGCAGACAAATATTCAACCAATCAGAGACAAGCATCCTTTTCAACATTTCAACCCAAAACAAAACATGGCGATTTGTCGCGTGGAACAACGTCTCTCGTCTGTTTGAAGCAACTGTCTTACGTTAATTCTCATTTAAAACAGGTAAGCGCTTTTATAATTTATATTCTAAATTGATTTTGAAGTATTGCTTTCTGTTTAAGTTATTTATATTCTTGTGTAGCATGTATTTTCTGTTCGAATTGTGTTTATGATACATTGACAATGTTACATTGGCTTACAAACGTTTGAAGTATATTCTTTAAATGTGTATTATCATTTTTATACATCCAACTAGTTTTTTTTACAACAAACAGTTTTTCATCTACCTTTGATTATAAACCATCTGTTTTTGATTAATCAAATTATTATTGGCTTAGATGCAGTATCTTCCCGCGAGCCGCCATTTTGTCTCCCTGTTATTTCTCATACATTATTATTTTATCTAAAACTACAAAATGCAACTGAAATGATTATTTAACGATTGAATCATACATTTCAAAAAATGATACGAAATTAAACAAGACAATTTACTTTGGAAATTCAAAGATTGAATGATCAAATTTTTGATAGTAAAAATCGCTTGATTTACATATTCATTTATTATGTAAAACATTCAAGTAAAGTGAAAATAAATTTTTTAGTATGCATAAGCTTTAAAAATATTTATTTTATGTTTCTTCAAAAAAAAAAATAAATGCAAAATAATGATAATAATAGCAATTTGTGAGAAATGATAGGGAAACAAAATGGCGGCTCGCGGGAAGATACTGCATCTGTTCCCCATAGACAGTGCCCGAAATGGATTTCCCCCTACTTCTATCACTTTTCAAAAATTTGTTGTTAATTTCAGATAGGGATGTACTGAATATTCGGTTTTAGGCCTACACGGCCATATTACCGAATATTCGGTTACCTTTCGGTTTGGCTGAATATCAAACTATTCGGTTTGGCCGAATATCAAAGAATTCGGCCGAATCCAATACTTAATAAAGCCTTTTAAAACGCATTTTAAAAAACTTTTCACAATTTCTACTTTTAACTGTCAATTTATTAATATATTTAAGATAATTAGAAATAAAAACATATTTAAATAATATAGAATGTTTTTACATTATTTATTTGCTGTTTGTAAAGTCTAACTTAAGAAAATTAACCATGAGAAGGATTAAAATTATGATTTATTAGGATTCTTCCTAGGAATAAATGATGCGAGTGCAGATGCAAGTTCCTAAATTCTATTTAGTAAATAATCTGTTTCTTGCTTTTCCCAAAAGACCTTCCTTAAACAGGAAAGGAAAACTTTTGAGATTAGTAATTGCTATCAAGGTAGACAATTTTTTGTTTATGAAACCATAATCTTAATCAACTTATTGAATCATAAGTGCATTATATTTCATCTCACTCTAGGTCAAACTTGTGTTTTCGTTTGCTGCATTAACAATAAATAAGATACCATATTTTCAACTTACATACTCACATGCTTTGATTTCTGTAAAATAAGATATGATGGGAAGGATGGAAAATGCCACTATTCATAAGAAAAGGACTATGAACTAGACATTCCTTTATTCAGAATTAAGTTGAAAGTATTTACAGTGGCAATTAAAAGTTTCAGACCAGCAAAAAATTTTCAGTTAATTTGTAAATATACCCATATGAAGAGGAATCTCAAAGTAATACTTATACATTATATTGACATATTAGTTAGGAACTTACTTATAGAAGAATAGATAGTATCAATAAATTTTATTGACAAAATTAAATATAAAAGAAAACGCATGTTCTCAAAAGTTTCCAGCCGCTTATCATTCTTTAGTTTTTTTCTATGCATAAAGTGTTTTTTGGTTGTGTTTATGAATGAATCAACATATATAGCATAGTTTGAATTCAAATTTGAAAAGTTCAACAATTACCTATTATTCATAAATGAGTGATCTTAGTTTGTCGCTAAAAGAACAATCTTCTCGAGATATTGCGGCTAAGTTATCGATTGCTAAAATCGACTGTAAACAATATTTACAAAATTAAATAAAGATGGTTATGGCTTTCAGAACTTTCAGAGGTCCGGGAGACCCCGAAAAATTGCTATTCCTGCAGACAGAATTACCAGGAGAAAAACCATTGATAATCTGCATGAAAATTCCGTTGCAATATATTGTGATTTACGGAATGAAAATATTGCTGAAATAAGTTAGTCTACCATGTAATGATGCTGATGTGATACAGAACTTTATGGAATAGTCTGTGTTAAAAAATTTTCATAAGTAAAAAAAATACTGACGTACCCTACTTTCATTTTCCAAGGAACACAAAGTCTAGTCAAGTGAAAACTAGAAAAAAGTTCTATTTTTCCATCAATCGAATTTGAAACAGTTTTGGAAGTGATGACAGACACAACGTCCGATGACCTAACAGCAAAAGATATGATTCAACCTATGTTATTCGTACAATGAAGCATGGCGGAGGACACGTTATGCCGTGGGGAGTATTTCCTTCAAAAAGTGACAGTCCGTTATTTGAAATCCACAGCCAGGTGAATTATACAATGTATAATTCATAATAAATTTGTCTTGCTAGCCTATTTTCTGCCTTATTAGATAAAAAATTTGATCGCATCTATTTTTCTTAAAATGATAACGACGTAAATAATGTTTGCAATCCTTGATAAGCAATGGTTTTCGCACAAAAAATTTCGTTTTTGAAATGATCAGCCCAAGCGCCCAGCATGAATCCAATAGAAAATCTTTGAAAAGAAGATGACAAAAGTCTGCGGAACTATAAATATTCCAACTCAGCCAAAATTTCACCAAAATTGCAAGAAATGTGGGAAAAACTTACCATAGACGATCTTTAACCGTTGATTGTATGAATGTCACGTTGCTGCGCCGCAGTACTTATTGCTAAAGCTATAATAAAATAGTAGTGCGATAAAATACTAATAAGGTGATCGTAAATGTTGTTGATCACTGTAATTTTCTATTACAATACCATTTTTTTACAAACTTGTGAAGGTGGCCGGAAACTTTTGAGAACATTCATTTTCCTTTATACTTAATTTTGTCAGTTAAATTTATTGATATTTACATGTTCTTCTATAAGTAAGTTCCTAACTATTATGTCAATAAAATGTAAAAATATCACTTTGAGATTTCTCTTCATATGGGTATATTTACAAATTAATTGAAAAAGTTTTGCTGGCCGGAAACTTTTGACCGCCACTGTATACTTTATATTGAAAAAAAATCTGCCTTGAGTTATTTAAAAAGAACAAATGAGACTGTACAGTTTTTCTTCAACTATTTTTTCATTATTTCTCTTTGATTTCAAAATGTTTGTTTCAATTCGTAGAAGAAATGAATTTTAAAATTTTACTAATTGAAAAAGTCTCATAATTATTAGGGGTGGGACGAATATTCAGCCACTATTCGGTATTCGGCCCTTTTGCCGAATATTCGGTTGGCCGAATATTGAAGGCTTGTTCACCGAATACTTCGGCCGAATACCATTAGCCGAATATTGCTAAAATCTCGCCGAATAGTGAAAGATATCTTGCCAAATAAATTTAGGATTTAAAGAATTTCATTTCTTGCAACTTTTTTTCTCTAATCCAAATTGGCTACTTCATTCATGAAGTCATTCTTATTCTTACTTAGAAAATATACAGTTATTCAGATACTAAAAAATATACAGCCTTTCTGTATTTCCTATAAAAGTTAGTGATATTTTAGAAAATGCAGCCTAAGTTGGAGATTTAATTATACAGGAAATGTCTTCATTAGAGAATGATACATTACAATTCAAGATATAAAAGCACTTATAGAAAAAAAAAACCACTGCCTTATTCTAAAACACTCTAATATTTATTAATGTCTGCAAATTCCATGCACATATATAAAGGCTTTTATGAATTTCATAACTTATTTTCTATAAAGTAGGAAATAAAAAAATTCATTCACTAGATGTATTAACGAAGATTTATTTTTTAAATTAAACATCAAATATCACTATTCCAAATACAGCGGTACATCTGAAAACAGAACTGATGTCAAACAAGATATGCTTAGATGACACAACTTGTTTTATGAAGATGATTTTATAAATATTTAAACATAAATTCTAAATACTGAACAAAGTATTTTTTTTATTCTGTAGTTTCCCCTTTTAAATAATTATTTGCCTGATTACTGACTTAAATATGTAACATTATTATGTATATATCTTTAATTTACATCTCCCTTCATTTATGTTATCAATTTCTGTTTATCCTTTTAATGCTTGTTGAATAAGTGAACTATTGAAGTTGAATATTGTATGCACCGATTCAAATGTCAAAGATTTTGTTAACATATGCATTCTACTTTAAGCATAACCTTTTGCTTTAACATAATTTGTAATTTATAGCTTGGCAACTGATTTCAGAACAGTCTCATTCTTAGAAATTTGCTTATCATTAGGGACGCAAACTCTAAATGATCAAATTTACTTCATTAAAGGTTATTTCAGAAAATATCTCCTTGTGAGTTCTGAGAGAAAGAGATTAAGAATATTATTAATTTTGGATGGAAGAAAGGATAAAAGTACATTTGATAATAAAACTGAACTACATTCCTCATATTTTAAAGGAAATACCTTACCATCCTGACTTGCTGAAAATCAATTTGATGTACATTAGCATAAAAGAATATGATGCAATTTCATAATTTTTTGAGTTAAAATGAGTTTTACAAGTTTAAAAATACATCTAAAAGCCCAATTAAGAGTAATAATTATTAATGAGCTCCTATTTTTAAAATTATATGTAATCAAAATTTATTTCCTTTATTGAAAAAAAAGTTGGTATTCGGCCTAAATTTTGGCCGAATATTCGGTATTCGGCCAAATCACTATTCGTCCCATCCCTAATAATTATGCTTCTTAATTAAAAAAAGGCATATTTTTTTAATACTGAATGTTTTTATAAAAAACTCTTGTTTATCAAAATGTAAGTTTCTCTTATTAAACATTATGGAAAATCCCCGTAGCAGAAAGTGCGTGACGCGCGACGTGCGTCGCAGATTTATTTTTATCCTTGCAGACATATTTGCTAACTTGGAAAAGAAAAAAAATTATTTGGGGGAAAAAATTGGACAGGACGTGAAAAACGGCGAATTTCATCCAAAGATCGCGAGAAAAACCGACATATTTCATCAAAAGACCGCGTAAACTGCAGATTCCGACAAAAGATCACGAAAAAATAATAAATTTTGTTTAAAAAATCGTTAAAAACTTCTAATTTCGTAAAAAAAATCGCGTAAGAAATGGCATCTTTCGTCAAAAAATCTTCAAAAAAAAACGGTATCTTTTGTCAAAAGATCGTAAAAAAACGACAGATTTCGTCAAAAGATCGCGAAAAAACAAGAGATTTCATCAATAAGTCATGAAAAAAAGAATTTCGTTTAAAAAATCGCGAAAAAAAGGTACATTTCATCAAAAGATCGCGAAAAAATGATAGATTTCATCAAAAAAAATCGTAAAAAAGGTAGATTTCAACAAAAGATAGTGAAAAAAGATAGATTTAATCAAAATAAGCGCAGAAAAACTGCAGATTTTGACAAAAAATCGCGAAAATATCGTAAATTCCGTGGAAAAAAACGAGGAAAAAAGGCTAATTTCGTCAAAAAATCGAGTAAAAATGGAATATTTCGTCAAAAAATATTGAAAAAAAAAGGCAGATTTCGTTAGAAGATCGTGAAAAAAAGACAGATTTCGTCAAAAGATCGCGAAAAAACGACAGATTTCGTTAAAAGATAGCGAAAAAAAAGAAAGATTTTATCAATAAGTTATGAAAAAAACAATAAATTTCGTTTAAAAAATCGAAAAAAATGGTAAATTTCAACAAAAGATCGCGAAAAAACGATATATTTCATCAAAAATAGCAAAAAACGTCAGATTTTGTCACAAAATTGCAAAAAAACAGGCAGATTTCTTCAAAAAATCGCAAAAAATGGCAAATTTCGTTAAAAAATATCGTGAAAAAGGCTATTTCGTTTAAAAAATGGTAAATTTCGTTAAAATATCGTGAAAAAGCAGCATATTTCGTCAAACAATCACAACAATAAAATGAAGTTTTGTTAGAGGGGCATAAAAAGTTGTGTATTTTCTGCTACAGAATTCTATTTTTTGCTGCTACAAAATTGTTTTTCTCTTTCTTTTCCCAAAAACTAATTTTGCTGTCCCCCCCCCTTTTTTTCCAAAAACGGATTTTTCTGCATCAGAATTCGTTTTTTGACCATAAATTAGCACTGCAAATATTAATAAAATTTTAGATACACATCCAGTGTATTTATAAAAATTATCATCCGGAATTTTCTATTTCTTTTTCATAATATTTGGTTTTTCAAAGTATCACTGTTATAAAACTATAACATATATATTTTATGAGAAAGAAATAGTGACTTTAAATTTTTAATGTGCACCCTTTTTGAATAAAATTTAAGGTTTTAATATTTTAAGTAATTTTTGTCCCCCCCCCCCCTTTTTTTTTTTTTTTTTTTTTTTTTTGAAAAAAAATTAGCACATTTCAATATTTTATTTTAACATTTTATTATGATTTAACAAGTAAACAAATGTATTGAGAGTTTAAGGAGGCAGTATAGCATCTACTGTTCAATGGAATTTGAATTATTTTCTTCATTTTATCACTATTTCACATGTGACAATATAAATGATTTTTTTTCCCTTTAATATCATTAATATGTATTTATTTCTTCTGTAGATTTGAATACTTAGGCAAGGTAAGAAACTATACATTGTTTTCAATAGCTGTACACTAAATGTCAATGTAATCTTAAATAGATTTAGCCTAACTTCAAACTTAATGAACCACTTTACATATTCATTATTAATCTAATTCTTCAAAAAATATTAATTTTACTATTTTCTTGTTCAAGTTATATTTTTATTGGAATATAGTTGTCTTTTTATAATATTAATCAGTAAGAACTATATTTTATAATGTACATAAGAAAATTATAACCCCCCCCCCCCCCCCCCCCCCCTTTGCAGACAATTTTCATCCTGCTGCATTGCTGTTGCAGACACCACCATAACTTTCTGCTACTGGGTGTAAAATTGTTTTAAAAAGTAACATTTTAATACCTTTAAACTTTGAAACATAAAAAGTACAGTCGAGTCTCTGTATAATGAAACTCCATACATCGAATTTCTCTATATAACGAATTTTTAGTTGGAACGGTCCCCTTTTCGCATGATTACATTAAAAACAGTCTTTAGCGAAATATCTATCTCCGTATAACGAATTTTTTCATAAATTGATCTTAATTTATTCAGTTTTAAAAAGCTTCGTATGGTATCAATTTTCCATCACTTACTTTTGATTTATCGTCAGTGCTGAGTTTTTTTTTTTTTATATTACTTCTCTCCTTGTTCTTTAAATGCAACAAATTCATCCCACCTACCACACACCTTTCCACATCCTTCTCGAAACAGAGTCAATTGGATTGATACACGTAAGAGAGGAATCAATGAAAAGCACATAAGGGAGGCCTTCAAATGGAGGAAAATGTTAACGACAATTTTTCATTCCTTGCTAAAAGTTTTTTTTATTGGAGAGCGTAACAATTTTAAAATCAAAAACAACAAAAAATTACAGATTTCTTCGTCTGAAATTAATGCAAGTCTTCCTCATTTGATTTTCATTAAGTTTTTAAATAAATGTCTGTTCTCTTTTTTGAAACAACTTAAATAATTAAGAAATAAAATGTTAGGTTAATATTTACTTTTAAATATTTCAAATACTTAATTCAAAAGATTAATTTCTCTATATGAAAATTTTTTTACTGGAACGGTTGATTTCGTTATATAGAGACTCGACTGTATTTGAAAAGCCAAATATTCGGTATTCGGCCGAATAGTTACTATTTGGATGGCTGAATGTTCGGTATTCGACCAAAATGACTATTCGGTTGCATCCCTAACTTCAGTTTTTTTTTTTTTTTTTCCTTCAGAATCACCTGTGATGTACAATCCTATTGAATGGTAAGTAACAGAAATAGTAAATAACATTGTTCTTAGCTTGAAAAAACAATTTTGTATGGAGCATTTGTAACTTTGTTACTGGCCAGTAGTTGAAAAAAATAGCCAGTTAGAAAAATTAGTGTATTGGCCAATGACCATTGGCTAAAAATGTTAATTTTGACCTATATCTTCCACCAAAAAAAAAAAAGCACAAGTATCCTATACCTAAATTTAGTTTTCATGCTGTCCATGTAGCGAATTGATTATTATCTTTATTACTGTCTGGCCCATATGACAGTGCCTGCATCTTGATTGAATTAGTGTAATTTTACATTTAAAAAAGAAAATTCTTCAAAAACAAACCTATGATTGATGACCTCACGGATTTTGGTAGTGCATTTCCTTGTGTTCTCTCTAACATTGTTTAGGCCTCGATAAAATTTGCATGTTTTCAAATTTTATGAAAGAAATCTTTCAAAATGAACTTTATTTTTATTGTTATTAATAATAAATAGAAATTAGCTTTTTATTTTTAACAATTTCAGTTTTAAGCATTTACATTCATTTTTTCTTGCTCAATATGATAACTAGTCCTCTTGTCCCTGTCCCCCCCTTTTATTAAAAATATGTGAAAAAATTGTATATAAACTTACTTTTTTGATATAAAATTTGTTTAATATTTTCATTTTATATTAAGTATACTTTATTTTCAGTAAATGGTGTTGGTGGTAGCGAAAAATAATTGGTTTGTGTAAGTAAAAATTTATGATGCTAAACCTAAAATTCTTCAAAATTGGTTTTATGAATTTTTTATTGAGCTTTTCGCTATGATAAATGAGTAATTAAATTCGACACAAAAATCATTAAATGTCAGGTGGAATGAAATTGTTATAAAAACAGCACATAGTGTGTTCTAGATTATTAGGAAATATTGTTAATTGGCAATACTGTCTTTAAGATACATAGCTGGCTTTACAGTCTACCAGCTGTAAAAAGAGCAATTGAAATCTAGGAATATTTGTAGTTGTTTATCTGTTGTGTTGAAAAAGAAAGAAAAAAAAAAAAGATTCCCAATCCCAATTATCACATGTATGATTCTATTGTATCTTTTTTTAAAAGTTAAATTTATTCTTAATTTTCATTTCCCTTCGTCGGTTTATTGTTGGTACAGCCTTACATGAAAAAATATCTGCCATTTGTTGTAATTGATTTAAAAAAGTTGATTCAATCATGCTAATTAAATAACAAATTTCTTAAGGAGAGTGAAATGAAACATGTAACAGTTTCTGAACTTCCTTGCCTTGAATTCAAAAGTATTATGTGAATTTTGTTGCTAAAATAGACTCTGTTCGCTGGGATAAATTCTTTAAAAATCTTAACCGAGCAACAATCTGCGAAACAAAGTGGTGTTATTTTTCTTAAACAAGAAATAAGGAACTTCATTTGCATAGTGATGTAAAAATCATTAAAAAAAGTCTAATAATGTATAGCATTGTGTGAAATTTATCTTGTTTAACTCCTAATGAAATTTCATGGGTCAAAAAAAATTGCATTTCACAAATGAAATCACATAGTCTCTCACGAAAATGGTTGATTACCGAAAAATGACTATGAAATCACTCTTCACTGTAAAACATTTCTGGAAACGTTACTCCATACAATTGGTGTAAAAATGGTGGCAAATGCTGCCTCCAGTTTCATGGAGTAATTGTTTTCACATATGCAATGGTGTAATTTAAACATATATTACTGATGTAACATGACAATGTTACACTGGTTTTAACGGTTAAAATACTCGATAAAACTGGAGGCAGCAATGAACCCTGTGAAAATGCTAACAAAAATTAGCTGCTTGCTTACAAATTTGTGCTAATTTAATACACATATCGACAAAACATGTGCCCGTAATGACAGTTAATAACAATGAAAAGGTCTAATAAATAAGCATGTGAAACCAGCCATAAATGATTCAAAACTTACTAAAATTAATTATATTAGCAGAGTTAGAAGCTTTTAGCCAAACCAAATATGTCATCTGGCCTTTTTTTTTTTTTTTTTTTTTTTTTTTTTTTGTAAAACACTTTAAAAAAGCCTGTTTTAATTGAAAAACGCCAGCTTTTATTTATTTGTTAAAGATGGTTTACATTAGGGGTGCACAATTTTTTGAAGAGAAGGGCCACTTTCAAATATATCTGGGTGGTTGCGGGCCACATCAATAACATGGAGAGAATTCGAGTTAGAGAAGGTGATCTGTAGCCTACAATCTGAAAAAAAAATATGTGGTTTCAGAGGAGAGTGTATGTGTATGATTGGGGGGGGGGGGTACGAAATTTGCAATTTTTACAAAGGCGATAGACAAAATTCATGATGTTCATGAAGGCGATCGACAAAATTCATGATGTTCATGAAGGCGATCGACAAAATTCATGATTTTTACAAAGTCAATAGACGCAGTTCGCGATTTTTAAAAAGTTGATAGATGAAATTCATGATTTTTGCAAAGCTGATAGACGAAATTCACAATTTTCCTTCGCATGATTGACGAAATTGGCGATTTATCCGAACCTGATTGACAAAACACATGATTTTAATGCGACTGAATAACAAAATTCGTAATTTTTCCGCACGTGATTGACAAAATTCGTGATTTTTCTGCACCTAATCGACAAAATTCACGCTTTTCCAATTCGGATCGGCAAAATTCACGATTTTTCCGAAGCTAATCGACAAAATTCAGGATTTTTACGAAGCCGATCAATCAAATTTGTGATTTTTTTCAAAGCCTGTCGGGGTCATTCCATGTCAGATCACCCAGACCATGGCACCCACCATCACCAATTTTGATAAAATTCAGTGAATTTGTAGAATTTCTAATGCTGATTCCAAAAACATCAATTATATTGAAATTGATCAAACGGTTTGTGAGTTAAGAGCTTTTAAATAGCTCCCAAGATGGCCGACTTGCCGCCATTTTGAATAGCACATGTGACAACAAAAAAGTCCATAACTTCTTTCAGGTTTAAGCTAGAGCTTTCAAATTTTTTTTGTTTTGTTCAGAATAAAGTAAACTTTCATTTAAACAGATTTTTGTGAACCTCATTTTATAAAAATGCTGTCAAAAATGACTTTTTGTCATTTTTTAAGTAAAAAAAGGGGCAACTTCAATGGCTGATTTCCCCCAATGTACCCCCTTCAATTTTCATCTAATTGCATAAATAAGCAACTCAAAGTGTGTTTTGATGACTAATAAAAAAAACTTAATGGGCAGTTCACAGGTTTTTATTTAAAAAAATAAATTCAATTTTACTGACTTTCCTCAATAACAGAAAACGCAAGATAATGTGTTGACATTTCTTTTATTACCAGAAATATTTATGCATCCAAAAGTTTGATAAGGTTTTATGTTACTTAAATATGTATGTTTAATGTGGCTAAAATAGGGGAATCCCCTATAAAAAAGGAAATTAATAGGAATGCCAATAATGGATTTTTGCAAGACATAGAAGTACTTTCCTGACAAATTGAAATCTACAGCAGAGTTTCAATAAATTATTTCCTGACAAATTGAAATCTACAGCAGAGTTTCAATAAATTATAAGTAAAAAAGAAATGATAGAAAAAACTCTACAAATAGGTACATTATATAACAAAATCATACTTGTATATAATAAAAAATGTGATAAAATTAAAACTCTTAAATAAAAAATACAGTAAGTAAAAGTTACACTAGTCTACATATCAGATGATTAAGAACCAATGCACCCCTTTAAAGTATTTTTCCATGCTAATTTCACAACTGATCTTAGTTTTCTTCTATCACGTATAGTTTGTTTGCGATCAACCAGAGGTGATTTCTAAGATTCATTGCCGAGAACAAGCATCATGTAATCGTCACAGATAATGTAAATGTATACTTGTTGTGGGTGTTTGCAAACTTATCTAACGACTTTTAGAATACAATCTGATTGTATTTAGCATGAGATAGACAAATGGTTTAACAGTGACTTCATATGTACATTAATATTATTGGCACAAAAAGCTGTGTATACAAAAATGCCTTGCTTTCTATGTGAACGGGACAGTTCGGCAAAGCAAAATCATTGGATTTTCTGATTCATTTTTAAATCCATTTTTGCTCACAAACACAATTTAAATTCAAATGGCAGGTTCTCTCTCTCTCTCTCTCTCTCTCTCTCTCTCTCTCTCTCTCTCTCTATATATATATATATATATATATATATATATATATATATATATAAAAGGCATACTATATTAAAAAAAATGCTGTCAAAGTGGGCATTTTGAATTGAATTTAAGCTATAGTACTAAAAATGGAAAAAATGGCCATACTGAGAAAATAATTGTTGTAAATCAAGATCTAATTCATTGAACAAAAAATAAAAACACAGGTTGCAAGGCTGCCACAGACAACTATTTTTTAATTCTAACTGGCACCAACCACTTTCTTAAAAATGAAATCCATAATAGATGCTTTGATAACATTTGCAAGTAAAATATACTTCAAATTTTATATTAGAAAAATACTAGTGCACACAGAATATAAAAATAGTTGCCAGTAGCAGCCCTGAGGTCGCTTATAAATCTCTGAAAAAAAAAAAAATCACATCAACAAGTATAATGTTTTTACTTTTAAAAATGAATCTGAAAATGTGTTAAAAAATTTTGAGTTGTTGAGGGTACGAAAATATTTTTTTATATGCACTGCCTTAATATGATTCTGACAAAACCAGTTCTTACAGAAAATTTAAATTTTAAAAACAGCCAGATAAAATTGTTAAACTAGGTTTATATCTAAATTTGATTTAGTTTTTGGTTTTTGTTACTGAAACAAGTACAGTAAACTATCTCAAATCCGAAACCCCAAAATCCACAACTCTAAAAAATCTGCATATAATTTACGGATGTAAATAATGAAACATTCAGTTCAGATATAGGGACAAAATTTGACTTTTATAATTTTATATCAATTCCATTTTATTTTAATTTGTAACTTTTGTTAATAGTACTGAATTCATGTTTTTTTTTTCCCCAAGAAGGAAAAGAAATATATTCTGAAAAAATTCAGATTTTTCTTATATATCATTGGTAATCACAATCTTCTTATCAAATATATTTATGTATTAATCAAGCTTTTTTGGTTATTAAATCTAAATCTGGCTGAACCTGAAAAAAAAAAACTTCTTTATTTTATGATTTTGTTGAGAATTAGTAATGTATCTTTATGAGGTACATTAGTAACTACATTGAATAATTTAGGAAAGATATATTTCATGTTTATAATGAATATTTAATCATATATTATTGATTATTAACTTGATCCTTACTTTTAATATTTTAATCACTTTGAAAATTATCTACATTTTTATTATTTTAATTTATTACTTATTTTAATATTTATTATATTGTAAAGCATTCATTTTAGTTTTGATTGCATTATTAATTGCATTCAAATTCTTGTTTAAAAAAAAGTAAACAAAGTAATGACCGGAAATCGGCAAAATTCTAAAATCCACAAAACTTCTGGTTCCAAGCTGTGCGGATTTGAGGGAGTCTACTGTATTTAACTTCAAAATTTACATCTGCATGTTGGCAGGAATTTTTAAAAATTACCTTTACTTTAAATTATTATTGATGAAGATATATTTTTAATAGCATGTGTTTATTGTGTATGTGATATGTTATTTTGCATTAATTTAAAGTACCGTAATATTTATTTAAGAGTTGCAATTTTATTGTATTTTGTATAACAAAAGTATGATTTTGTCATAAAATTCAACTATTTGTAGAACTTTTTCCATCATTTCCTTTTTATTCATAATTTACTGAGACTGCAATAGATTTCAATTTGTCCGATTGTAAGAATCCATTATTGGTATTCCTATTTATTCCTATGGGATTCCCATTTTTTAGGCACATTAAATACATATATTTATGTAACATTAAACCTTATCAAACTTTTAGATGTAAATATGTATGATATTTCTGGTAATAAAAGAAATATCAATATTATCTTGTGTTTTCTGTTATTGTGAAAAGTCAGTAAATTTGAATTTATTTTTTTAAATAAAAACCTGTAAACCGTCCATTAAGTTTTTTTTATTAGTCATCAAAACACACTTTGAGTTGCTTATTTATGCAATTAGATGAAAATTGAAGGGGGTACATTGGGGGAAATCAGCCATTGAAGTTGCCCCTTTTTTTACTTAAAAAAATGACAAAAAGTCATTTTTTGACAGCACTTTTATAAAATGAGGTTCACAAAAATCTGTTTAAATGAAAGTTTACTTTATTCTGAACAAAACAAAAAAAATTTGAAAGCTCTAGCTTAAACCTGAAAGAAGTTATGGACTATTTTGTTGTCACATGTGCTATTCAAAATGGCGGCAAATCAGCCATCTTGGGAGCTATTTAAAAGCTCATAACTCATAAACCGTTTGATCAATTTCAATATAATTGATATTTTTGGAATCAGCATTAGAAATTCTACAAATCCACAGAATTTTATCTAAATTGGTGATGGTGGGTGTCATTTTTGGAAAAATCTGGGTGATTTGACATGGAATGACCCTGTCGGCGAAATTCGTGATCTTTGCAAAGCCAATCAATGAAAATCGCGAAATTACTCTGCATGATCGATGAAATTCTCGATTTTATTCTAGTCTGATCAACGTAGTTAGCAATTTTTCTATGTGTGACCAACAAAATTTGCAAAATTCCCATCTCCGACCAAAGAAATTTGCTATTTTTCGAAATGCGATCAATAAAACTCGCAATTGTTCGGTCTTTGATCGACGAAATGTGCGCTTTTTTTTGCTGTAAATTGACAAAATACACATTTTTCTTCAACCGAGTATCAATATTTGTGATTTTTGTATTAGCATTGACAAAATCTGCATTTTTTTTATGCGGCAAGATAAAACTCGTGATTTTTTTTTCTTGATAAATTGACAAAAACACGATTTTTCCGCAGCTGATCAACGAAATTTGTAATATTTCCACGCATCATCACTTAATTCGCAATTTTCCCGTGTCTTATCAACAATTTTTTTTTTTTTTTTTTTTTTTTTGTGTCTGATCGACAAAGTTTGCGATTTTTTGTGCCTTATCGACAAAATTCGCTTTTTTTTTTAATGCGATAAACCGAGAAAATATGCTATTTTTCCATCCGATGATAATTTGCAATATTTTTGAGGAACAACAACATTTATGATTTTTTTCTTGCTTGATCAACGAAATGTGCGAGTTTTCGCGTCCATCTGACAAAATCTGCGATTTTTCCATCCCTGGTCGAAAAAACTTGCTATGTTTTCGTACCCAATCGGGAAAATTTGCTACTTTTTTCCCCGAGTCTCATGAGCAAAATTCGCGATTTTGCCCTCTCTGATGAGCAAAACTGATGATTTTTCCGATCCTCATCGATAAAATTTGACTTTTTCGCATTTGATCAGTAGAATTCGTGATTTTTCCGTGTCGATAAATGACATTTGTGATTCTTAAATGACGAAATTTTATATTTTCCCGCAATAAATTGACGAAATTTAGGATTTTTTTTGTGTGACATATGCACAAAAATTGCAATTTTTCCCAGTTGTAAATTGACGAAATTCGCAGGCCACAGGTTGTGCATCCCTAGTTTACAGATATTTCATATTAAATTTGAATTAATTTATTTGTAATACACTTATAAATATTTTCTATTAAAAAATGTACATTTCTACTAAATTTTATCAAATAAATGAGTCTTTATAACTGCTGATGCATCTGTGAAGGCATTATGTCTGAAATTGAAATTATAAATATTCATAAGAATAAATTAAATTAGACTGTAATGTTGTGGTTTGGAATTCGTTGTTGCATAGCTCTATATATACCAAACATTTTAAAGATTATATGAAACAATAACTAAATGTTACATATAAAAATGGAATTTTCCTTACATACTTCTATTTACTTTTGAAATTGACAATAGCTTATGTGTATTTAATAATTGAAATCATCTTGTTGTAATAAAACTTGTTGAATTAAAATTTTGAAAAGCTCATTGTTATTTTAAAGAATGCATACTCATACATAAACTAATGCAAAGTTATTCGTAATGCTGTTTTATTAAAAAGAATTGCTCTTTTTATTAAATGACTTTATGTGTGGCTCCAAATAAAAATTTATGAGCAATAAAAAGACTTGTATATTAATATCTTTTAAAATTAGTTAAGTAATAAATTATGATACTAACTATACAACTATTGTCCTTTTTAATTATATAAAGTAGTAAAAAAGAAAAAAAACTGGAGAAAGCATTTTGTATGGTCTTTTAAAAGTTAGTTGATATATTTATAATTTTGACTGCAAATCAATACGTATTATTCCAATATTAATGTGTTCATTTTGGAGAAATTGGGTTATATTGAATTCTACCTCAATTAAGTCTTTAAAACTAACTAAAAAACACCAATTTTGGTCAATAAAAGCTGGTTAAAACAAATAAAAGCCACCGGCATGGCTTTTTTGCAATCCTGGCTATAATTGGTTCAAATGGCTATTGCCGAAAGTTTTAATACTTTAACAATTAGACAACTGTTCTATAAAATAATTTGTTACATCTTAAAATGCATTGACTTTACACACTTTAACATACTCAGTGATTTCATGCAGTGGCGTAGCTATGTTTTTTGGCGCCCGGGGCCAGCAAGAAATTTTGCGCCCCCACCCCAATATAGATATATAACAATTTCTCTCAATTTGGCGCCCCTAGGCCCCGGCGCCCGGGGCGGACGCCCCCCTTGCCCCCCCTTAGCTACGCCACTGATTTCATGAAATAATTAGGTATTTTATGAAATAACATAATTACTTTTAATGGTAACTAATACATTTTTGTAAACACCCTGTATAATACTGCATTTTTTTGCAGATGAACCAAGTAAGCCTGGCCGACTACAAGCTACTGGTTAAAAGGTTACTAATTACCTATTTCAAATGGACAGCTCCAGAATATGATGGAGATGCTTCTATCACTGGTAGTGTCATTGAGAAGAGAAAGAAATGGAGGCATAAAGTGTGCGTCTCAAAAGTAAAATCTCACTTTTAAATTTTTAAATGAATAACTTTATTTATTTGATTTAATTTTAATGTTCTAACATATACTATAAATAATAAGTATTTTTGATTTAAAAAAAAAGAATTCTAAAATTGATAAATGTTAATGATTTGTCAATTTAACTTTAGTCACCACGTGGGTCATTTGTTAACAGAATAGTTGAGGCAGATTTGAATAGTTCATAAGTGTCTCAATAATCATTCTATGATTCTGTTTCTTTCAGTTCACTTCATGCGAAATAATGTCATATCTAATATTGTCTTGAAATAGGAGACTTTTTGTCATATATTTGATTTTGTATTGAACTTTTCACAAGAGCATCCGTTAGCAAGTATGTAAAGAGCTATAAGCTTATTTATATCCAATTATAATTTAAATCCATGTAAAGTTTTCTAAGATGCAATAGTTTTTTGCAATATTTTGCTAAACAATTTCATTTCTTCCAAACTTGGAATGATGGCCCACTTTCACCTCTAAAATGTGTATGTGTATGATGCTTTGAATGGAGATAGATATTAGAATTGCCTGAAATTAAAATTTTTAAACTGATACTATAAAATATTGTGAGCTTCCCCCCCCCCCCCTTCCTCTTTCAAAAGTAAAAGAAGTTAAATTTGGGTGTGTGCTTGTAATTGAGTTTATTTTTTTTTTAATCATTTTAAAATCCTTTATCATTATTTTAGAATAGAAGGGAAATACAAAGATACTCAAAGGATACAAGTATACACATACAAGGTATATATATCCTATACAAGGATACTAGAAGGGAAATACAAGGATAAGGATCTTTTGTACTTTGGCAGATTTTTGATAAATATTATCTAAATTCCCCTAAGCAAAATTTAAAGGCTTTATTTTTTTCAAATGTACATCTTAATTTTTATTTTATTCCGACAATATTTAATTAGTCATATAATCCTCCTTTTTCCCAGTCTACTTATTTCCGTCTTATAATCTTGTGCTTAAATCTATCACTGCGGAACTAGAATTTTGTTTATAGTAAATTTAACACATAGTGTAACTAATGATCATGACAACAAATAAAAAACAGAATGTAAAGCATATCAAATATTTTTTCTTGTGTTCGCAACTACCCTGCTGTTGGGGCACTTGTGAGCAATTCATTGAATTTATAAAGTTATTAAAAAAAAAAAGAAGAGCTAACTATAAAGATGATTTTATAAAAAATTACCTTGTTTAAAAAAAGGGTTCTGTTTACTGTATTCAGTATTTTTTGTTTTCAGAAATTAACCAGTAATAAAAAAAGCTATCTTTATGTGAATTATTCACATGTGCTCCAGTCTCTCCTTCATGTATTCAAAGGCAATACACACATTAGGCTGATTTTTTTTTTTTCCTCTTTAATTCACTCCCTAAGGTGGTCAGTGGGCTGCCGTAGGTATAATGGTTGTTTTCATATGAAGAAATCTGTATTAGCTTAAACAATGGGTAATTGTAAAAAAAAAAAAAAAAAAAAAAAAAAAAAAAAGTAGTAATAGCAGTATTACTACCATAGAACTAAATTTTGACCAATTTGGGCATATACAACTAAATTTGGCAACAAAATAAATTGCCATATATAAAACCAACTTAGCTGGTTAATTTGGTGAAATTTTCTATCTTTTAATGCATTTTCAAAAAATGTATATTTTTGTAAATGTTACAATAATGAAAACATGCTTTTTTTTTCATTTATATTTAATTCACAACAATCTGTTTTTTTTTTTGTTTTTTTTTTCATATGTAGATATGTAATGTTGCAAAAAAATTTTTACCTGCTTCCTAATATGTTAAAATAAGAAATTATGCAGAAAAATGTTTCTAATGACGATATAGCATTTTAATATTGTTACAAATAATTATTAATTTTAAGGCATTTTCACTCAGTTAGTTATAATTCGAAATATTAGGTGTTGCATTGAAATCATTGTAGCGACAAGTCATCACAGCATCAATTTGTTCGCGTGAAGTTTTATTTCCAGCCTTCTTCTCCCCCCCCCCCAAAAAAAAAAATACTCACCATTAAGGGGGTGGCACAGTCTGCAATATTATTAATCTAAATACGTTTTTGTTAACTTTAAAAAATTGACTGTGAATTACAGGTCAGCAAATTAGATACTCTACTGTATAGTATTTTTTAGAAGAGGCATGTTTGTTTTTAATTTCTCAAAAATTAAAATCAATTACAAATACCACTACAGATCTGCCAACTATTGCAGTTAAATTGTATTTTGAATGATTTTAATGCTCACTACGATAATACAATTTTACTAGCAAAGATGATTTTTTGTCGTATCTGAAATACTCTAGATTCTAGAAAGGAAAAAAAAAAAAGGGGGGGGGGCACCAGGTTGAACTTTTCGAAGAGAAACCACTAATTTAAAAAAAGAGTACATTTTTTCAAAAAGAGCTATTAAAAAAGGGGGGGGGTATGCTTGTTCTTTGTATACCAAAAATATTTGCTATAATTTTCAAAGATCAATTGAATTTCCACAGGCTGCCATGGAAATGTTTAAAAAAAAACCATTGTGTGCATCAAAAGAGTTTAAAAGAGCCGCCAAGCACATAAAATAAATAAATTGGCTGCTTATGGTGCCATTTTAAGAGTTTCTTGGGGGATGGGTTGTCTTTGAGGGATAGGGTTTGAAATCATGTGCAGAATTGTGTGATTTACATACAGAAAAAGAAAGACCTACACATTAAAATTCTGTACTGTATTTCCCCCTGTAAATTCTTCTACATATTTTTTTCTGCAAAGTGAGCCAATCGGTTGTGCAAAACTGTTGAGAATTTTGGCGATCAGTCATGATAAACTATCGTGAATTTTAACAAATGAGTACGTATAAAAAAGTCAATTAGTTGCAGAAGAAATAAATTTTGTCAAAGGGTCATGGTAAAAATGCACATTCTGCCAAAATATCACAGAAAGAAATTGCAAATCCCTTAAATAGAACAATCGCATTAAAAAAATGAAGTTTCGTCAAAGAATCTTGGTAAAAAATGCTAATTTCATCATACTTACAAAATGCAGATTTCAACTTAGAATCATGATAGAAAAATGGGAATTATGATTCTGCAGAGAGGGAGGGGGTGATATGAATATCATTAAATAATCTGAAAAAGTGTGACTTTAGTTGACATCTTCGGAAAAAGTGTGAATTTAGTCAAGATTTCAGGGGGCGGGGTGCAAATTTAGTTAAGATCCTGGGAGGGAGTGCAAATTTAGCCGTGATCTCGAGAAAATGCATTATTTAGTCGAGATGAAAAAAAAAAATGCATTATTTAGTCTTGATCTCAATAAAAGATGCAACTTTAGTCGCGATCTTGTTAAAACATGCAAATTAGTTGAGATCTCCAGAAAACGTGCAAAATTAGTCGAGATCTGAAAAAAAAAAGCGCATTAATTAGTCGAGATCTGAAAAAAAAAGCGCATTAATTAGTCGAGATCTCGAGAAAAAGTGTTAATTTCATTGAGATCTCAGGAAAACGTGCAAATTGAGTCCAGATCCTGGGGGGAAAAGTGCGAATTTAGTCGAAATCTTGAGAAAAAGAGCAAATTTAGTCTAGATATCTCGAAAAGAGCACCAATTTATTCGAGATATCTCAGAAAAAGTGCCAATTTAGTCGATCTTGAAAAGAGTGTGAATCTAGTTGAGAGATCTTGTAAAACATACAAATTTAGTTGAGAGTGCAGTGACAGAACTATCTTCAAGTGTCTGCATCAATAATTATATTATTAAAAAGTCTGCAAGATGGAATGTATTATATAAATCTATTGTTTGTGCTGTTGTAGTGTTAATTATGGCAACGTGTGTGTATGTGTAAAATATTTCCATCACTTACGGAAAAAAAAGTTTTTCGATAAACAAAAATATTTATTTATGGCATTAAGAATGTTCTTAATTGATCCGCTGAACAAGCGAAAGACGTTTTGACACATTTACAAATTCATTTTTTAACAGAAAGTTATAAAATTTTAATGCCTGACTATGAAAGCGATTTCGAATTGAACTTATTTTTCCATTTTATGATAATTAAATTACTTATCGAGTTATAAGCTATTTCGATGACGCAATCACCTGTTTTTCTCCTCCTTTTCAACCGGTTTTTCTGCTTTCGTCAGGAAATATGCTCAAAAGTGTCAACTTTGAAGGCTTGTTATGAAAAATCTATTGTGTTTTTTAAAAACAAAAGAATGAGTGCAATTAGACAGTTTCTGAATAACAACACCTGCTATTTTCATGCATTTCGGAACAAAAATAAATTAATGCATGTGCAGGGTTGTTATGTTTAAAACATTTTGTTTAAAGCAGCTGTTTAAAACGCGTTTAAAACATTACATTTAAAACAATGTTTAAAACATAAATAGTGCTAATAATGTCACAAATTAAAATTTACGAAATAAAATTGTATTAAAAATTTCTAATTAGCTGTATGTACTAAAATATATTCAAATTTTATTAAATTTATAAATTGGTTATTTAATTTTAATTAAGTATTTAAATTAAATTTATTTCCTCTAAAATTGGAAATATATAATTTATTTTTTTAAATATCTCAATTATGATTTTTTATATAATATCAAAGTTCTATAATATATTAATTTTCGAAGATTAAAAGTAAGACTGAAAGAGCATTTTTCGGATATACAATACAACAAGCCTAGTACAGCCTTATCTAGAATGCAACGAAAAGAAAATATTTTGATAAATTTCTACAAAGCTAAAATAATCTTTTCAACATCAAATCATTACTCTTCAACTATCCGTGAATCCCTCGAAATTTTGCTTAACAATGATACTGTTTGTAATGACGTCATTTCTTATAATATTCGACACTTCGGTACAATATCCTTGGTGTTTTGATGAATTCATTGTGACTTTGTTTGTACAAGCAGACTGTTTTTGTTTTGTTTTTACATTTTCCATTTCTAATGAATTATCTTCTTTTATACTCCTTTGAAAATGGATGCGAGGGCATCCAAAAGATCTAAGGTAAATAATAATTAAATAATATCTATTTTTACAACACTTTTTAAGTATTTATTTGTATATTTTGAGAGATCTATTTCTCCTTTTTAGTGAATAAATTCGGCAGTTGGTGCACAGAGAACATAATATTGAGTAAAAAATCTGGGCTAAATGCCTTCTTAATATACTATAAATAATACTTTCTCCCATCAATAGATAATGCTATAATACTTTATAGATATTTGTTTAGTAGTCAAAAAAGATTTTTTATTGTTTTTTTTTCTCTTTCTTTATTAAAATTATAATGGCTTCAGTTTAAAATATTCATATATAAAAAAAAATTCAACATTAATTTAAATTTCTTTTAATAGTATTTCCTTTTTAATAATTCATTTATGAAAATAAACTGAAATGAAAAAAAAAAACTTATCTACTTTCAGTTCGTTTTAAATTCTAATTGTTTAAATTTGTCCTCAGAGTTATAAAAGTATGCTACCTACCAACCAATCTATCTACTTTGATTTTCAGTTTGAATATGTTCTCAAAATAATAATAATAATTTAATAATAAAAAATGGACATGTTTAAAAAATATTTATTTCTTAACTAATTTTTTACGTACTTCATATTTTTTTACACATTTATTACATATTTTTTACATATTTCATTACGCTTTAAAGGAGAATCACTTGCAATTGATGAGACTGAAAAAGGCATGAACTTTGCTGCCAAATTATGTCCTGAACTAATTTCAATAATTATAAATTATAAGCTAAGTCAGTTCCATTCTCTGATTATATGTTTGATGCAGTTGCCAATCATAAATTTGACATTGGAGAATCAAATAAAGTGGAAATAACACAGGTTAAGCTTTGAAAAACACATATATATTGATAAAAATGCCATGAATATCATAAAACAGTTACACACAACTGTATGTTCTACTGCTGGATTAGAATAGAAAGAGTTTTCCCTACTTTTGGTTTTGTGCAAAGCAAAACCAGAAATCGTTTGGGTGTTGATAAGGCTGTTGTAAGGGTATTGACAAACTTGTTACCATTTTTAAAGAACTGAACAATTAAATGTTTTAGTTTAGAATAAAAATAAAATTTGTAATTAATGTTTGGTATTTGTTATATAATTTTTTTCTTCCTTACTGCCGTTTGAAAATATTTCCATTCTTTATATTTAATAATTTTTGTTCACTTTAATCAAAATTGTGCTGTGTGAAAAAAAAACGTTTTAAACGTTTAAAACATGTTTTAAACAAAAAAAACATGTTTTTTGGTTTTTTTTTTATAAAAAACATGTTTTTTTCCAACCCTGTGCATGTGTCACAAAGTTGCTCTTTTTGATTTAAGAACACCCTTAAACAGAAAATTAGTTACTAAGAGAACATTGGAAAATGCTCTATTTGAAAGAAAAAAATATTATTTTACTATTCTCCAAAATTCTCAATGTAACTCTTGATTTATTGCTTGATACAAAAGAAGTTGATGTCGATATATTTTTGAAATGGTAGTAAAAAATTGTTCCCTATATGAATTGAAGCAATTTTTAAATCAGGAACTAACAGAGTTTTATAATAACCTGTGCATTAGTTCTTGAGTTAAAGATATTATGGAAACTGAATAATGCATCATATCAGCGCCACCTGTTAAGAGATATACCCCAAAAACTAACCAGCTTCAGTTTATATCAATGCTCTAATTAAATGTAAAGTTTTTTGAAATGTCATGAATTATTTCTTAAAACAAAGCAGCCACATTTTTTTTTTTTTTTTTTTTTTTTTTTTTTTTAATTAAAAACTTACGGAGTTGACTGATAGACATTTTCTAAAAACTTTTAAATTTCATTCCTTGCCTTCCAATACGTACAAATCCACCGAAAGTCAGAATACCATATTTTCTTTGAATTCAGTATTTTCTTGTAAAGATAGAACATAAAAACATATGAAAAAACATGCACTCTCAATTACAGTTAGCAATGAAGAAGAGATCTAAGAAATGCAATACACATTGGCTGCAAAACAGACAAACAATTCAAAAGTGATTAAAACCAACTATAATTGGTTCAAACGGCTATAAGTGGTATATATAAACGGTTCAAGGTGCTATAAAGGCATCTTACTTTGATATAAATTAACATTAATGTCTATCAGAGATGTTCAGGCCTTTTTGTTTTTGGGCCCAAAGTTTTATATCAGAGCTTAAAAGAATTTTGTCATTTTAAAATTGCTTCAAATTTAATCTACTCATTTAAAAATATTTTACATAGAAATAAAAGGTCAAGTGCAAGTTTTATTCATGTACAAAAGGTTCAGTAAAATAAATTACTAACTGTAACATTACAACAAATGAATTATTTTACAATAATTGAAATTAATTTTGGGTTAAACTGGAATGAATTCTAATTATTCCTTACTTTTTTTGTTACTTGTTTTAATAGGATGCTCATAACAATTATCTATTAAACATAACTGCTGTATTTTCTGTTCATCTGGAATAATTGAGATTGTTATTATACTCAATTTCTGTTTATTGTGTATACTTTTATGTAATATTTATCTTACCTTTTTTCTAAATAGGACATGCTTGGCTATTAATCTGGAAAAAGACACAAAATCGAAAAAACTATCTGCAAGATCCAAACAACCTTGGCGATAAATTGTGTTACTACAAATCTGTGTGAAAAAATGAATTTTTTATTTGTTGTTTCTTAATTTGTTATTTAAATTTGTTACTTCTAAGAATACTGTGTTGAAGTATATTAAATAAATTTGTAAAAATTCATGTTTTCTTTTTATTTATTGAATGATAATTTATAAAACAGAACCATTGTAATAATTTCATCTTCAAACATTCCCAAGTTTAATCAATTTTCACCGAAATCTCGTAAACAATATAGTATATATTATCTGTGTACACAAGATCAAGAACCGTGGGACATGGGTGCAAGATCTTCAGTCTCAGGACTGATTTCAGTGTTGAAGAGATTTTTGACTTACTTAAATAATAGTGGTTCTACCATCAAGAACATTTAATCACTTTCTTTTATTGTTAGAGACCAATTTTTAGGTATAAAACAAGACTTAGAAATCTTCTAACCCTTTTGCATTTAGTTATTTCTAATGCTCAGAAAATATTTCAGTCTTGACTTAGATGGATTTCTTGCACCGATGTGTGTAGGATTATGAATCATTGTTAAATCAAAAATGGACTACTTTTGTTTCATGTAGTATTTAGTAAATATGTGATACATAAAAATCGAAATAATAAATTAGCATTTGTGTATCATAAAAAAGCTGCTCTCTATTATTAAGCGGCTTGGAAGGGAAAAGAGGGAGCCATAGCAGTACAGCTAATAAACTGATATTACTAATCATAATTTTTCTGATCAATTCAGGAGTCGATGCAGGTTTTTATTCTGGGGCTCATTTTGTGAAAAAGAAAAGTTATTTTTGTGAAAATAACATTTTTTAATGGAAGTTGACTTTGTTATTTGAACAAGGAATTTAAAAACTAAATATATATATTTTAAAAAACTCCTTTGCTAAGTTTTTGAAAATTATGACATGTTTTTGTGTACAAATTAGATTTTAAAACAGTATGAAAATGGCATAAAAGAATTTTGTGAAAGGGTCTGTTTTATTAAAGTTATTTTTGTGAAGAAACCTATTTTATTAAATAGTTTTTTGTGAACCCCAAATTTTGCCTGGATCAACCCCTGTAATTTAATATTAACTAGTTTTCTATTTTCATTTTACATATCAGACTTTTATCTAAACACATGAGGGTTTGTTATCTTACCAGTTTTTAAATGCTTCACCACTCTCTCACTATTAAAGTGTGTGATGGTAAATTTTGGAAAGCTAAAAATTGTATTTTAACATAAGTTATTAATGCAATAATACCAAAAGTGAGAACCTCGTAACTGAATAAAAATACAATTTACTATAGGAAATGAGTGAGAATGCTCTCCTTTAATAGAATTAAACTTTTATTAAAAAAAAACAAAAAAAAAACTAACTGCCTGCTAAGAGTACCTGAAAACCTTGGAAAATTAGGCTTTGAATATACAAATTTTATAATATGCATAAGTTATGAATGTTTTATTCAAATATTGCGAAAACATAAGTACTCCTGTGAAAATTTTTGTTGTTTGTGTTGTGAATTATCTATATTCCTCTTTTAAATCTATTATGGATTTTCAGTTGGTATATATGGTGATCCCCATTAAAGATTTTATTTAAAAAACCCCATATTTTATGATTTGTGGCCCCTTTTTTCCCCCCCTGAGTCCAAAAGAGAATGGGGTAATACTGGAGTATGGAAATTTATATTAATTTCACTGAATGATCCTTTTTTTAATTTTACAAACAATGCTTTTTCTTTAATGAGGTATCCTAATGTATGTGTTTTGTTATTTTATGGGCAACATCCTTTTTTTTCATGGCCAGAATTTGTATTATTTTACAGGCAATGTCCCTTTTCTCAGAGATATCTTGGTATTGTATTTTTATGGTCAATGCACCTTTTTTTACGGGCATCTTGGCATTATAGTTTTACGGCCAATGTCCCTTTTTTCACGGGCATCCTGGCATTATAGTTTTGCGGGCAACGTCCTTTTTTTCACGGGCATCCTGGCATTGTAGTTTTACAGGCAATGCCCTTTTTTTCACGGGCAACTTGGCATTTTATTTTTACGGACAATACTACTTTTTTTACGGGCTAGTTATGCATTTGCTAAAATGTAAAATTACGGGTGATTTTTAGATTTACGGTCAAAATATTTTTTTACGGATATTGTCCGGAATCTCTGCTGCCGGCTTTTGTCCGTAATTTTACGTAGATTTTTTTTACAGTGTAGGGAAGCTAATAATGAAAGTAATATAGAAAAATTGATCAAAAGTGTGAAAACTCTATCTATTAAAGTACCGGAAGGGACTGAGGGATGGAATTTATTTTTTAACAGCTTAGAAAGGGCATTCAAAACTAAAAATGTACCGGAAAACCAGCAGGCCGAAATTCTACTAAATATGTTAGGAGATAAGGCGGATAATTTGTTAGTTTATACCACTACAGAACAAATGAAGAATTATGAGGAATTAAAGGAGTTAGTTCTAAGGGAACATGAGCCGACCCCAAAGGCGTGTTTGGAAAATTTTAAGAAGGCTAGGAGAAACCAGAACGAAACTCATGTGTTATTTGTATCGCGTTTAATAGCGACATGGGAAAATTATTGTAAGATTAGAGGTGCTGACTCTTATGAAAAGGTCAACCAGTTAATAGTTACGGATAAATTAGTAAGTACGTTAGATGAGGATACCGCGTCATATACTGGGTTAACTCAATAAGGTAAATGGTTAGAAACTTCTAAAATTGCTAAAGAATGTGACAATTATTTTGACGCTAAACATAAGTCTTATGCAGTTACATATAAAAGTTTTAAAAGTAAAGATAGGCATGTAAACAGTGAAAAAATGAGACCGAGGGAGGATAACAAAGTTAGTAATAATTGGAGGCAAAACGGAGTAATGAGACTAATTCTTTTTCGGATAGGAAAATAGATTTTAAGAAACCTAGTGATGCTTCAGCTCCGAAATGCTTTAAATGTGGTTTGAGAGGTCATTACCAACGTTTTTGTAATAAAGTGGGTAATGAGGGAAATAATGGTAATAAAGGACGAGATCCGAAAGCGGGTGTACATAAGATTGGGGTAAAAGAAAGCAAAGAGTTACCTAATGGAGCTATTGTGGCGAGAATATCGGCAAAGGCCGAACAAAGAACTAATGTTATTGGTGAGAAATTAAATAAACTTGAGAAAATTTAAGTTAGTGTTAATGGACAAAAAGCAAAGGGATTGGTTGATTCTGGATGTGAAATTAGTGTTGTTCATAAAGATTTGGTACCGGAAGAGAAATTAAAAGGAGCGGGTAGTATTTATTTACAAGGGTTATTCGGTGAAGCAGTTAAATCGCCGTTGGTTAAACTACTGTTAGCTGTTCCGCAATTCGGACAAACTAATATAATTCATCAGGAAGTACTTTGCGCAGTGACTGATAATATTAATGAGCAAGTAATCTTACATCCCGAAGTGATTAATGAGTTGTCAGGTGTCAACCGCGAGGAGCCATTGCTAGAGGCCCAAGAATTAGAAAGTTCAGAAATTATTATTGATAATTCGAGTGAAAAGAAAGATATGAGTAACGATAATAGTAATGTTTACGCAATAGAAGCGCGGTCAGAAAATGTACAAACTCAGAATACGGAAAAAATGGAAGTGGAGAAGGATAATGAAGCCATTGTTAGCAATTCAGATATGTTTAAGAAATACCAATTAAAATGTAAAGAGTTAGAGAAAGCTTGGGAATTAGCTAAAACGGATAAGGGGGATTATTATATTGTAAATGGTTTATTGTATCATAAAGAGAAATTGTTAGGCGAGACTATAGCGCAATTAGTAGTACCCAAAGTAAGAAGGGAAGAAATACTAAAATTAGCGCATAGTTCGGTATTTGGAGGGCATCATGCAGCCAAGAAAACTTTACAGAGAATCAGGTATTCATTTTATTGGGAGGGGATGGCGAAAGAAACTAAACAATTTTGTGAGTCATGTTTAGAGTGCCAATTGACTAGAGGGGTTAAAGTAAATGATAGAGCTCTTATTTCCCCAGTGTCGCGGCCGGAACTGCCGTTTCAGGTAGTTAATGTTGATTTAATTGGGCCTATTGATCCTAAAAGTTCACAAGGGCATCAGTATATACTAACCTTAATTGATCAGCATACCAGGTGGGCGGATGCGATCCCTCTAAAAAGTTTAAGTGCTAAAACCGCGTGTGATGCGTTACTTCAAATATTTATGAGGACAGGAATTCCAAATATAATTGCCTGTGATAATGGAACCAATTTCACTGCCGACTTAACGAAAGAATATGAGAAAAGGTTAGGTGCTAGTCCAAGATTTTCGACTCCACAATATCCACAGTCTAACGGGCTCGTGGAACGATTTAATCAGACTCTTAAACGTATGTTACATCATACTATTAGAGAAGAAGGAAAAAAATGGCATGAACAAATACCATTTGCATTATGGGCGTATAGGGAAGTCCCAAATTCTACGACGGGAATCGCACCTTTCCAATTATTATATGGTAGAGCGCCGGAGGGTCCTTTATCGATTCTCAAGTCGTACTGGGCAGGAGAAAATAAGGGGGCGCAGTTAGATACTACGCCGATTCATGAGTATCTGAATAAACTTAGGGGACGTTTAGAAAGAGCCGCAAATGAGGCAAAATTATCGTCTGAGATGCAAGAAAATAGAATGGCGTATCATTATAACTTAAGGTCAAAGGAAAAAACGTTTGAAGTAGGCGATAAAGTAATATTGTTAATCCCCGATTCAACTAATAAGTTATATTCTAGGTGGCAAGGGCCGGCAACCATAGTCGAAAAACGAAATCAGCATTCGTTTATAGTTGAGCTAGCCGACGGTAGTAGGAAGCATGTGCACCAAAATAAGATAAGTGAATTTATTGCTAAATGTAATATAGTTAATATTGTTTTCGAGGGTGATGAGGAATTTGGAGAAGTTGGGGAAATTCCTATTTTGAACCGGGATCAGGAAATAGAACGAGATATAGAAAGGTTCGAAATAAAAGGGTTATCTAATAGTCAAGTCAAAGATATAAAGTCTATTTTGAGGGAGAATAAAGATGTGTTTATGGGTCCTGTACGACCAGCTGAGGTAGGGGAGCATCGTATTGATCTGAAACCGGGGGTGGAAAGGAAAAAGCCAAAGTTATAATGTGCCGGTAGCTTATAAAGAGGAAGTAGATAGGCAGATTCAGGAGTTATTAGAATTAAATCTAATCGAAGTGTCAAATGCTGAAATTAGTCATACAATTGTTTGCGTGGCGAAAAAAGACGCAACTGTTAGACTTTGTATAGACTATAGAGCGTTAAATTCGGTAACTCAGATGCCAACCTTTCCGATGAAAGATTCACAAGAAATCATGTATACCGCAGGGGCGGCTAAATATTTATCATCGATTGATTTATTGAGAGGTTATTGGCAGATTAAAATGGCAGAGGAGTGTAAACATTTGACAGCTTTTACAACGCATAATGGAACTTATCAGTGGCGTACCATGCCTTTTGGATTATCAGGGGCGGCTGCCACGTTTCAGAAAGATATGAATGAGGTTCTTCAAGGTCATCGGAGGTATGCGGAAGCATATATTGATGATGTCATCATTTTCTCCGACACCTGGGAAGAGCATTGTGAACATGTTAGGGCTGTCATTGAAGAGTTTAAAAAGAGAAATTTTACGATTAGGCTAGACAAATGTAAATTTGGAGAGAAATTAACTAAGTTTTTAGGTCATGTAATTGGGGGTGGAACGCATGCACCTGATGAGGAAAAAATAGGAGCAATAAGGGATCTAAAGAGACCAAAAACTAAAAAGGAAGTCAGATCTGTTTTGGGATTAATGGGATTTTACCGATCTTATATTCAAAATTATGCCGAACTTGCTATACCTTTAACCGAATTGACTAAAGGGAAGGTTAAAAATACTGTACCATGGGATGAAAGGGCAGAAAAAGCATTTAATACTCTTAAAGATGAGTTATGTAAAGTGACGAGTTTGGCTACACCTATCGTAGGCCGGGAATATCAGCTCCACGCAGATGCTTCCGACCTGGCAGTAGGATGTTGCCTTACTCAAAAAGATGAAAAGGGTCAGTATAAATTGATAGCTTTTGCCAGTCAGAAATTGTCAGGGGCTCAGCGTGCTTGGCCGAGTATAGAGAAAGAGGCTTGGAGTGTTCTCTTTGGGTTGCGAAAGTTTGAAAAATGGACCCATGGATCTCAAATTGAGATCATTACGGATCACAATCCATTAAAATTTCTCACCGAAACAACCCCAAGATCACCCAAACTCACTAGATGGGCTCCTGCCTTGCAACGCTGGAACCTAAGTATTTCTCATCGTCCGGGAGCCCAACATTTAAATGCTGACGCAATTTCCAGGCTACATAGAAAGAGCTGGGAAGAACAACCAGTTGTTAGCCCATCAACATCAACGACCCAATAGTGGATAACCTTAAAGGGATGTCGTCACACATTTAAATTTTTTTTTCTGTGTGTGTGTAAATATTTTTTGATTTATTTTGTTTATAATATTGTATTAACGTGTATATTGTTTATGTAATAATAATATTAGTAAAGGTTCAGTAGAGATGTCAGTAGATAGTGTTCGGACACCTGGAAATACTTATGTAATAAGCCTAATGAAAAAATCTGTAAAGAGACTATTGAACTCTTCTGCGATATTACTATATGTTTGGGGGAAAATTAGCCCCTAAAAGGCATATTTTCCGCTAAGGTGGGGGTGTCAGGTTCTGATAACACCTGTGCTAAAGAATGGAATTTCTACTATTTCTCTATTTGAATAATTTGTATTGTATGGTTGTGTACAGAATTTCCAAGGTGACATTCCTTCTTTGTGAAAAGGGGAATTGCCAGATAATCCTATGCAGGTGGTGTGTTAGAGGAAGAAAAGATTGCTGACAGGCATGTCCATCTGTCAGTGAGGTATGCGGACGGTCAGCAGATAAGCAACATGTCACTAGGCAAGAAAGGAGTGGGGGAATGTGCCCAATGAGGGAGCTCCAGAGGGGGCTGGCATTTGTGTGACCCCGTGAGTTGAGAAGGGCAAGTTTGTCTCAGTTTAGTCATTCCGTTCCTGGGTCTCGTACTTAGAAGGTGTATGCCAGAGGTTCTGGTAAAGTGTGCTCTGTGTTGTAGAGCGTAAAGCAGTGCGTTTTCTGGTGAGCAAAGGACACAGACGTCCTGGTGTTTAGTGCTCTGGGCTAAGAAGTGCAGGCCTGGTATACTTGTGTTGGGAGACTCAAGGTTGAGCTCCGATAAAGTGAATTTAACGTGTATTGAGTGTGAGGTGGAAAGTTTAATTGGAATAGTACACAGCCAATCTTTACTGTATCTAATTTAATGTTGAACCGGATCACCTATATCCGAGTTGTAATTGTATATATTTGTAAATAGCGTATTTAGTGTGTACATATATTCTTAATAAACTGATAATTCAGTTACCTGACAGCGTAAGTCTTCATTTACACAAACCTCACAATGGGTGACCGATATCACCTAGTAATATCGGTGGTGGCAGCTATATCTACCACGGACATTCTTCAAAGTTGTGTGGAGTGAGAGGAACGTCTGACAGAAAAATATTTCAATATTTTATAACAGGCAAAGTAAGTTTATACGAGCTGATACAATTATTCAGTAATTGTCTTTATTAGAGGGGGGGCGGGAATTATGTTTGTTTTTAAATTTTGCATAACAGGAATTGAAATTATTTATAAAAATTAAAGAAAACCTTCTTTTATTTATACTGTTACCATCTGATACCATATTTCAATATTGCCTGTAAAATTTATTTTACAGTAACTTTTTTTTCTTTTTTTTTTTTTTTTTTAATAAATATATATATATTGTTTTCTACGTTTGACATTTCTTAGCGTGCAAAGGAAATCCTACTGACCCATACCACATTATTCAATGTCACCTGTAAAACCAGTTTTACGACAACTTTAGTATAAACGAAGGGGGGGGGGGTATTTGTGCCTCTTTTGTAATAAACGAAGGATTCGATATTGAACAGTGATATTGAAAATTTCTTTCTTTGTATTCTATTAACGAAAAAATTTAAATTGTTATAAAATGTCAAAAACGGAGAAAATTATTTAAAATTTTTATTAACAAGCAAGGTAAGACGTATTTCTTACCAACTATTCAATAAGCGCCTGCTGTATTCGAATGGGGAAATTATTTTTGACTTTACATTATTTATAATAGATTTTTAAATTATTGATTTTTAAATTTATTTATAAAAAAAAAATAAAATAAAGTCGCCTTTTAAACCAACCAATACTCCATTATCAATATTCTTGATAAAACTAACTTTTCATCAACAACTTGTATTCACGTGGGAAAATGTACCTGCCTTTTTAACACTTTCTAGCAAAGATGAAACGTGTTTATGCATTCTGTTTGTCTGCCGTCTGTCCACGTTCTAACTTCCTTAAATATACTTGGACTTTCATGCAACTGATAAAGCTTATTTAGGATCCCCTATGCATGTTTGGTATTGCATATGAAGTATGTGAGACTAATAGTTCATTTACAGGGATATCCAGAAAAATTCCATTACATTATGGCCTTTGGGGGAAAATCGTTTACAGAGTATCTATATTATAAAGGCCAAACGTATCTGTGCGTAACGCATACGTCCTTTTTGCGAATGCCAACACTTTCAAATTTTAAATGAAATTTTGGTATTGCAATTTTTGCAACCACAAATTTTTAAATTTCCAAATATAGCACATTTTCAATTTTTACACCATCGTGTAGAGAAAAAAATGTACTTTTAAATGAAATTTGTTTGAACGCTGTATCTTAATTTGTTTTTGAAATATTAATTTTTTTGTAGTTTTTATTAAAGCTTTTCTAAACATGGCAACAGTAATACTCCATTTCTATTAAAAGCAAAGGAAAAAAAGGGGAAAAAATTATTACTGTATCTTTATGTTGCCATTTTCTCATTAAAAGGGAAAAAATTTATATTTAAATATCTTCTGTTATAAAACCCGATGAATTTTGATTTCATTTATAAAATTTGATGCACAAGTAAAATAATATCAACGGTTTAATATCTGTTTCAGCTATTAGCATTTAGACTTACAGTTTTTAACCAAAATGATCAAATTAAAGTGCCAATTTTTTTAAAATGGTGAACACAGTTACAAAATGCGCATTTGTAAATTTTGATATGGTGAAAATGATGCTTAGTTTAGATTTCACGAAAAGAAAATTTTATGATTAAGTCAAAGTTGAAAAGATTTTGCTTTTTTGCAATTTGGAATACTAGCATAAGAACCTTAATCTAAACTTTATCATAATAACAGATCTTTATTATTTTTTACTGCTTACATGCACGATTGATTAAAGTTTAATTTAACAATTTCTACAACCTAGTTTTATAGAAATAGTATTTTGTTAATTTGACATTAAATATCGTTTGTTTAAGAGTTAGACTTACCAACATAAAATGCATTTTTTACTATAACTAATTTTGTAGGTTTATTATAAATCAATGAAACAGTTCCTTCTTAAACATTTTCTTTCGTCAAAATTTGACGGGTTCTACCTTGTTCTAATAATGACATTACGCTCATATTCAATGACATGACTTACAATGAGCGTAATGACATTTTAATAATGACATTACGCTCATTATTTTCAAAGCATTTGCAATAGCAAATGCATTGAAACTGATATAAGTCACTGAATTTCGCTACGATAACGTTAGAACAGTCCCTTCACAGCATTTTTCATCCATTTACAGTTACACACAAAAGAAATCGTTTACACTACTGTTTTAGAGTAATAATTGCCGAAACTGCCTTTTCATTGTGCAACGCGCTTTTAAATTTAACTATTTTTTAGGTGTATTCGTAATTACATAAATACATAACACTTACACTCATCGTCTGATCCGTCCGTCTGTCCGTCTATCTATCCGCATGTAACAGCACGAAATCTACCCAACCGAATCGTTTGAAATTTTAAATATATATATTTACTGAAAAATTTTGTCAAGTCATTTCAAATTTTAGTATAATCGGATACATATCTCAAATACAGGAACAGACAAAAGTAATCCGTTGCATTACGGCCGATGGGATAAAATAGTGTCAAGTGCTTTTTGATGATGTCACATCCGTCGAAACAACAAAATTGATATGCATTTATGAAGTGCACTAAAATATGTATTTTGTAGAATATACTGAACTAAGAATATTTATTATTCATTTACAGGACCACACGAAAGAATTCCGTTATATAATAAGATAGAGGGAGGACATTATTTGCAGCATATTTCAATTATGGTAAACTATTTCCCATATAATAGAATTGATATACATAGCTTAAATTTACTACAAGCTACTAAATGCGTTTCCATACTGTTGAATTAAATGTAACATTTTAAGTTATGAAACAGTGCAATTTTGTTACATTATTCTAAATGAGTTGGAAAGTGTTTCATAATCTATGCTTGACGTATGATTTTTCTTTTTGTTTGTAATACGCAAATGAATTCTTATTTTAAGCAGGCCAATACCGTATTTTACTGCCTACAAAACTAGCTTTGTAACAACAACTGGGTTCGCGCAGGAATTTCTTTTTTTTCTTTCATTTACTTATCGGGCTCATATGTAAGTAAAACAGTACATAATCAGGTGAATTTTTTTTTCAACTCTTTCAGGGGCAAGTAATTATGTTTTTGTAATTTCGAATTTAAATCAAATTCTTAAAAAAAAAAAAAAAAAAAAAAAAAAAAAAAAAAAAATGCAAAATAAGAAAAAGCAATTTTACACCTTTTCTCACCAAAGTTAGAAAAGTAAAATTTAATAAAAATTTTCCAGCGCAAACTTTTATTTATCGTAGGCAAGATATGATATATCCCACCGCACTTTAATAGTTTAAACAATTGATAGCCATTCACCAAAATTTGCGAAGAATTGCCTTTTGGCCTGCAAAACTAGTTTTGCAACAACATTTTCGCATGGACATTTATTTATTTTATTTTTATCAATATAAAATTTTGTTCACAAATTCTGGTACAAACCTTGATTAAAAAAATCCCTGTCGGTTGGGCCTATAGACGGAGGTAGATTTCGAAGAGTGCTCATTTCAACAAAAAATATATATATGTATATGATTAGAGATAAACCCAGTTTAATAACTTCATTTGGCCGTTTATGAAAAAATTTTAATTTCATTTTTCTGCAAAATGGTTTTATCAGAATCATCTTAAGAAAAATTCAGCTCAAATGCCCATTTTGACAACATATTTTGAAATAAATTCTGAATTTATTTTAAAAAATCGACCAAAACAGTACATTATACAGTTCCTAAATAACAAGAAACTGACAGTTGAATGCATTTGAGAAAAAAATTGAATTTAAAAATGAGTCATAAAATAACCGATTTGTTGTTTGAATACATCCTTAATTCTTTAATCATGATTGCTTCGGAAAATTTTGCGCGAATTACTCACTTTGACAGCATTTTTAAAAATATATTCTATTTTTATCAAAAAACTGGCCAATGTGTCACAGTATATAGTTCCTAAATAAGAGGATCTGTAAATTGGATGCGTTTGAGAGCGAAAATCGATTTTAAAACGAATCATAAAAAACGCAATTTGCTATGTGAAAACTTCCTTAAATTTTCAAATAACGAAGACTTCGGGAAATTCTGTTCAAAATACTCCTTTTGGTAGCCTTTTTCGAAATATATTCTGTCTTTATCAAAAAACCGATCAATGCATCACATTATATAGTTCCTAAATAAGAGGATCTGTAAATTGGATGCGTTTGAGAGCAAAAATGGATATTAAAACGAGTCAGAAAAAAACGCAATTTCTTATTTGAACACTTCCTTAAATTTTCAATCACGATGATTTCGGAAAATTCTGTTCAAAATACCTTTTTTGGTAGCCTTTTTTGAAATATATTCCGTCTTTATCAAAAAACTGACCAACGCATCACGTTATATAGTTCTTAAATAAGAGGATCTGTAAATTGGATGCGTTTGAGAACAAAGATGGATTTAAAAACGAGTCAGAAAAAAACGCAATTTCTTATTTGAACTTAAATTTTCAGTCCCGATCACTTTGGGAAATTCTGTTCAAAATACCCATTTTGGTAGCCTTTTTTGAAATATATTTTGTCTGTATCAGAAAATTGACCATTGGTCACTTTATACGATTTCTAAATAAGAGGATCTACCATTTGGATGCGTTTAAAATCAAAAATGAATTTAAAAATGAGTCAGAATATAAGCAGTTTGGATTTGAGGTTTTTTCTCCAACTCCTATTTTTGTTTAATTTCTTTTTGCTATATGAATTGGTCCTATGAAAAACTTGTCAATATAAAAGTTGTAGATATTTTTGAGAAGATGTAAAATAAATTTAATCAGATTTGATATCGTAAAAATTGACGGAGTTATGGATTTTTCTCTTTTTTCACCTCCCTTTTTCTTTTCGTTTTTAATTTTTTTCATGGGTAAAAGTTGATCCTATCAAAAACTTGTAAATACAAAAGTTTTAGATAATTTTAAGAACATTTATAAAAAATTTAGTTGGACTTGATATTTTGAAAATTGACGAAGTTATGAATTTTTTTCTCTGAAAACCCCTGTTTTTTTCGCCCCTTGAGCCCACTTCTAAATTTATCAAAAATCTGTCATGCATTAACTTTTGTACCATTTTTAAGAAGTAATATAAACTTTAAACCGATTCGATATCTACTTTAATAAAAAAATTATGGTGTTTTTTCGGTTTTCACAAAAACGCCCCCTATTCCGACTCCCTTGGTCCGATTTTGCCCATTAACGAACATAGCCGAGATTTTATCCCCTTTGATTTTATGTACCAGTTTGGCGGAGATTGGTGAAGAATTATAGAAGTTATCGTGTCCATAAAAAAGTGAGATATATATATATATATATATATATAGATAGATAGATAGATAGATATATAAACTGGTGCGATTGCAATAGGTAGTATTTCATACGAAATCTACCTAATTAAGTGGAATAAAAAAATAATTCCTTAAGGGGTTAAACATTTTAAAAACACTGTAATATGATGTATATTATAATGAAGGCTCTTTGGATGATTTTAGTTACTTGGCTAATTACTTACCTTGCAGATTTAATTTTACTTTCAAACCGAGATAATGGAAGTGATACTGAATCAGAAACTGAATTAATTTCAAATAACATGGGAAATGCATGAAAAGAGACACCAATTGTAGATAATACATAAATAGTATAAATTATCTCGTTTTAATCACTTGTATGGTCAGGTGGCTTAGTTATGATAAGAAACTATATATGGTAAAATTTTGTTTCACGCTTAGATATTAACTTCATAATGCATTTTTTATTTTAGATATTCTTTATCACCAGTCTGATTCATTTTTAAGATTCATATGGCAATTTGAACAAAGTCTACCAAAATTTTTAATAAGTGGAATTTGTCAGTTTGGTGTTCTAATGATCTTAATTACTCCCAAATAAATGTGTGTATCCAAGTGTAAAAAAGAAATACAGTGGTCATAATTTCCCCACTAGTGGTCTTAATTAAGCCCAAACTTTTGTGATTGTGTATTTTTGAGGGGTTAATTATAACCACTATTTTACTTAATAACAAGTGAGAAAAATCATACGTTAAGCATAGATTTTGAAGCTCTTTCCAACACTTCATGAAAGCTTTAACAAAACTTCGTTATTTAGGTAAATAAGGATATAAAGTCAAATGTGTATTCCAGTACTATTGAACAGCCCTGTATTTGATCTGTCAGCTAATATGCATACTATATAATGGGAAAATTTAGTTTAGCAAAAAATGCCCAGTAGCTTGAAATTTCTCTTTCAGCAATTTATACTAATAGATGGAAACATACTTGAATACTTTGGTCAGCCTTGTAGTTTGCCTGGTACCTTTATTGCAGATCAGTGTTAAGATAAAATTTATTTTAAACTAAAACACTCTTAAAACAACTGAAATCACTTTCTCATAAATTATCATCAATGTACTCAATTCTTTGCGCAGCCCTGTATATCATTTTTTCTATATTCTGCAAACATTTATTAGTAAATTTAATGTAGTTCAGCGTAAAAATGCATACCTTATTTACGAATCACCTTTTAGTAATTTATGCTCATATTCATTAATGTTGGCGAGCTCTTTTGGGTAGCTCTGTATATTAACTATAGCATTTATACTCACCATATAATATGCATAAATTTAGGGAAACTTATACGCGCATATCATGATTAAAATGCATTTCATCCATCCATCAGCTATCATCGGATACATATACAGTAGTTCGGAAAGAATGTACTATTTGAAAGCTTTTGTATGTGCCTGTAAATACTATGTACTTTATATTAGGGAAGGCAGTATCGTATAATTTATACTAAGCCTCATTGACATACACCAATTTTATTATACTTGAAACAGTTTAATATATTTTAAAAAACGTCGCACACAATTTCCCCGTTTTACCATTATCTGATGGAATTCATTTATGTAGTCCTGTAAATGAATAATAGCTACATTTTCACCTTGTATTTTATAAAATGCATATTTTAATGCACCTCGTAAAAGCATATAAATTTTAGTATGTTTGACACATCTATATCGACATCTATATCTATCATCGTTGTTTATAACATCTTTAAAATTCCTTTGAAACGATTTCCCCCCATTGGTCGTAATGTAATGGGAAACTTTTGATTATCCCTGTAGATAAACTAATCATGGTTGAAACTTCATTTTCAGTAGGGTTCGTGCAAGGGTAAACGTCAATAATGTCCTAAAATTTCATGACAATCCGAGTATATTTACGTGAGTTAGAGCGCGGACAGACGGCCAGACAAATCGAATGCATAAGCACTTTTTAACTTTGTTGGAAAGTGCTAATGATAATAATAAAAAAAAAAGGCGGCTATGAGAATTAAAACTTTTAAGAGGTGTTCTTAAAGGGTCAAAGTTACTTCCTATGTACTAAAAACACCACTTTTACAAATAGAAAAAAGTAAAGAATAACAATGTTGAAAATATGTAAAGGGGTCATAATTACCCCCCTTCTGAACTATCGGCTTTATTAGGTAAAATGTGGCAAACTGTTGTATGCATCCCTATACTGTTAAGTTTCAGCTAAACATTTTTCATTTTGCTTATTTATTTATTATTATGCATTTCATTTGCTTATTTTGCTCATTTATATTTGCTTATAATATATTTATCTCATTCCAGTGATTTTTTAACAGCATTCGGAATATCGTATACCTATGCCAACAGTGTTAATTTAAACTCAATTATGATATTTTTATGTTATAAAAATTGTTAAAGTAATTTTGTAATTAAATAAATTTACTTTGTCCTAAGCACTTAAATACTGCATGTTTGTATAATAACCGTACTTTTTTTTTTTTTTTTTTTTTTTTTTTTTTTTTTTTTTTGTATTGTAATACAAAAATTTAACTGCGTCTATTTTGCATAGAAAACGTACATAATCATTTTTAAAAAATGTAGCAGTACATAAAATTTTTTTTATATAAATCCTATAAAACTTGATTTTTGCATTTGAAAATCAGTGTATAAAGATGCAATATTACGAGACTAAACACGGCAGATTCCTTCTACAGACTTATACATTTTAAAATATCCGTGTTATTCCAAAAAAGTTATTCTCTTTTCATTTTTTTGCATCATTAAGCGTAACACATTGAAACGGTTGCCAAAGCATGAAAATTCTCTTACCCTCAAACGTTATCAAAAAATGTTATTCAACAAATTACAACTATTTGGAAAATGATATTTTCAAAAACTAAAATTTTAGGCATACATAATAATAATAATAATAAACATCATTTTTATGATGATCAAAATATGGCTTACGTAATAAACAGATTCATATGTTATGTATATCATGGATTAAACATTAATATTCTTGGACCAATCATAAACAAATTTTAAATGAAATTTCAGTTTTGCAATTTTCGGTACTGCAAATTTTTAAACTATCGCAGATTTTCAATTTGTAACACTCCCATATATAATAAAAAATTTACTTTTAAATGCAATTTGTTTAAAAAATGTATCTTTTTTTTTTTTTTTTTTTTTTTTTTTTTTGTAGCTTTAATATTTTTTGTCATTGTGGCAACAGAAGTATTTCATTTCTGGACATTAAACATGGATCAATAAGAAAATGAATTAAATCCGCACATCACAAGCATGAGATATGCCTCAGTTAATCTTTATTCTAGACGGATAAAAACAACCATTTCCCAAATGGTTAATAATTGTAATTCGCTTTTAAAATTTTTCAGATAAAAGTATATCAAATTAGAAAAAAATAAATAAAAAAAAAAAAAATAAATAAAATCGAAAATAAAAGACGTTAGTAAGTTGGAATTCATTTAATATATCGTAAAATTTTGTGTATATAAAAATACAAATTATTTTTCATAATCATGGGATAATCTTTACCCTCCCCCTCCTCCCTCCTTTCTTAAGAACAAAAAATTACAGTGAAAAAAGAAATTTTAACCAGTTTTTAATGGAAATCTGAATATCCAGAATAATTCTTTCTTTCTTTATTTTTTAATATCTTGTGTAATAATAATAAAAAAAAAAAAAGGTATAAAAGACATATTTTTGATAACTTGATCAAATAATTTCATAAACATCTCTTTGTTCAAGCCTTATTGAACTGTTTAGCCTATCTCGTAATGCTAATATTTGAATTTTTTAGAATTACAGTCAACAATTCTGAATTTCTTTCTACTTTAGAAATTATTTCCGAAATCATCAGACTAAACCATGATACCAAATGAATTCGTTGTTTCAAGTTTGTACTTGAGTAATATCCAAAATTATTTGAATAAGTGCCAATATCTTACAAAAAATTAACAGCCCAATTTACTTTTATGCTTCATTTTAAAACAAGGAATTGACATCCACATCAGACAATTAATTTTCTGTATCAGGATATATACACTGCAAAAGCATGAAACGCTTTTGCAACACTAATTGAACATAAAAATCAACACTTCGAACTAAAATCGTTTTCGAATGTGTTATGAATGTGTTCTACGAAATAAAAAAATATGTGTAAAAAGTGTTGTTAAAAATTACAAGAGGAGAAAATGTGTTTTCAAAAAAAATTTCAAAATATTTATTTTTAAAATTGTGTAATTTTAAAAGCAGCTTTGAAAGTGTTTTACATATGTTGTTTTATAATGTTCTAAATTATGTGGTGTTTACAATGTGTTGTTGATTTGGGGGACAAAGTGTTGTGCAACACAACACTATTTTAAGAAACTATTTTCATCAACACTATTTACAACACCATTTCAACACAATGGACCATACTGTATTCCCGTCTTTGGTTCGAGGCTACAAAAATTCATCTGCTTTGGAATAACGTTCATAATCGTGCCTTTGAAAAGCATTATGGTTAGAAAATTTATGCTTACATTTTATTTTTATATGAAATTTCGAATTTTTTCAAAGACAGGGATGATTTATACATGAATTTTTTCTCTATTTTAAGCAATTGCATGCACATTTTTCATTTTATTTATAAAAACAAATTTTTTATTTTAATTAATAAGTATATATGGATTTTAATTAGTGTTTCATTTATTTAATTTATTATATTATTTATTATAGTATTTCATTATATTATTTATTTATTTAGTTAATTAGGATATGATGTAAGAGGGATTTAATTTTGATATTTTGTAATATGGTGCATTTAATTATGTTGAACTAATAAATCATCCATGTCATATTTTACATATTATTATTAATAATAAATAATTTACATATTTTTTCTCGTGTTATTCATTTGTTAAAATATTTCCCCCCTATGTATCTTAGAGAGTATATGCTTTGAGGCATCATCTATTGACTGTTATAAACATAATACACAGCTTTTTGGTCTAAGACAATTTATTTTACTAATATCTATAATTTTTTTTTTCAGTTTTAAGGGGCCTTTTTTCTCCTACCCCCCCCCCCCCACGCTGCCTTAAAGTACTAGTTACATCATAAAAAAGCTAATATTTAAAATTATCTATCTTCTGCTATTATGTATATAATGTGAATAGTACTTGGTACGAAATTTATGTATGCATACAATAGATTTGAATTTTAATTTTAGTCACTTGAGTATAATTCATGAACAATTTTAAGATAGAAGGGGGCCCCCTAATAATGTCTGCCCTGTCTAAGTCGGGCCCTGAATTACATTATTTTATTTATTTATTTATTGTATTTTTTTTTTTTAATTTTCCAAGTTTTATTGTGTGTTGATCGCCCTAAATTCCTATTATTTTGCTTTTTTGGGGGGATCTAATACGAAGATAATTAAGATAACGAAGGTAATAGGAAGATAAGATGCCATGATTTAATTTTCTTGGAATGAAAACCAATGAATATTTTTCAATCTAAAACAAAGATTTTGTAGAAAGTTTAAACTTGACAGAGAACCAACCATTGTTTCGGAAAGAGAACGCACAAATTCTCACGAAAAGTCACCTGTCAATTATATTTCCCGTAATAGCACATTATTTTAAACAATTTTAAAAAGTACGCTTAACAATGTAAAAACTTCAAATTATTTTTAAAAATATATAAAAGTATACAAAGGCATGATTATTCAAGTGATTTCTAATCGAAAGCATTTTCATTATAAATGAATTCCTTACTGTAAATTCCAATAGCAACCTTTTGGCCAAAATAACAGGTTTTTCCAGTATAATTCTATAACTAATCTACATAGAGCGAGGTATTGTGTACGAAAACCTTCTTTGGAATAATACCTATTTAACAGTGCAAGTCCCATATGAATCACATCAGAAGAACTCGAGTAATAAGCGGCCGAAACGAAATTTCCGTTTTATATTTTATATATATTAGGTGGAACCCGTCGAAATTCGACGACAGAAAATCTTTAAGAAAGAATTGTTTCATTGATTTATAATAAACCTACAAAATTAGTTACAGTAAAAAATGCATCTTATATTGGTCAATCTAACTCTCATACAAATGTCATTTTCAGTTAAAATTAACAAAATACTATAAAACTCAATTATCCAAATTATTAAACGAAATAAAACCGAATTTCATCGGATTTCATAACAGACAATATTTTTAAAACAGTATACACATTTTAATTTCTCTTTTTTTTTTTCCAATTTTAGGAAAAAATGGAGTGAAACTGTTGCCACAATTGCAAAATTGGTACTAAAAACTATAAAAAAATTAATATCTTAAAAATAAATTGAGATACAGCTTTCAAACAAATTGCATTTAATAGTACATTTTTTTTCTCTTTACGACGGTGTAAAAATTAAAAATGTGCGATGCAGAAATATAAAATTTGCAGTAGCGAAAATTGCAAAACCGAAATTACAGGGGAATGTACATTGCCATTCGCAAAATGATGTATGCGTTAAGCACAGATATATTTGGCATTTATAATATAGATAGGTAGATGAGAATCAAAATTTTAATCCGAGGCACAGACAGTCAACTATGAACCACACAAATATAATTAATTAATAATTATGTATATTTAACCCTTAAGCGGTAACCATGGGTCACTAGTGCCTCGGTCAAATTTTCTTTCCTTGCTAGCTTAGAGGAGAGAGTGGGGAGCGGGACTAAACTACCCTGAAAAAAATAGTACACTAGTAGGCTATTAGCTCCCGAAACGCCGATGTTTTAATACGTTCACAGCCGACGTAAGAGCCAGTCAAAATTTCGAAAAGGCACGAGTGACCCAGGGTTACCATTTACGTTGACGAAAAGTGTAAGGTAAGAAAAAATTTGTTTGGTTAGGAATTGATGTTTTTTCCATAAAAAATCGATACATTACACTCACTTGGGTTTCCGAAGGACAAAAAAAACCTTTATTTGCGGCAGCAAGTGTCACAGACCTGTGTGCGAGGAACACAGACATCAAATCTGTTTCGATTGTTTATAAATGATGATATCAGTGTTGCTGTAATTTTTCATTATTATATTTTTTGTTTAATTAAATAAAGTTTGATAATTAACATCATTTTCATAAATAAAATTGATTAAAAACTAATAAAATTTCTATTTCATTGTAAATTGTACCTATTTATAAGTTAAAAAAGCGGTATTTTTATGCTCAAAACTTAAGCATTTTTTAAATTTATACCGGCTATTTTTATTTTTTTTGTGAAAGTACCATTCTTGATCTTCAATTTCCCGTTTGGAACAGCAATAGATGTCAATTCTATCCGAAGTTATGACTTTTTAAAGAAAATGTGCATTTTCACATTTTTATTTGTTTATTTAAACATATTGTTTAAACAAATTAATAAATCAGCAATATTGTGACTGATTCTTGTTCAAGGGTGGTTGATGTTATATCATGAATTTTTTTAGAATTTTTAAAGCACTTTAAACCACTTTTTACAGCGCTAATCACGAGTGACCCATGATTACCGTTTAAAGGTGCCGAAAAACACGTTACCGTTTAAGGGTTAATAAAGATTTATAATTAATTAATAATTATGTCTATTTATGTATATATATTACTTTTTTAAAAAATTTGAACATTTTCGTTTACGTTTTCAGTCGAAAGTATACCGAAATTCGGTTTCGGTCCTTAAAGTTTATTTCGGTCGATTCTTAATTATTATTATAAACATTTAGAAAAATGCTTGTTGGATGCTTGTAAAAGCATATCTTGACCACCCCTTATAAGAAAATTCTAACGGTAACGTCATAGTTTAATTGCTATTATATTTTTACATGTATATTTATTAAGATAGCTCATAAAAGAAACGAAATGCCGGAGAAAAAAAAAATGTAAAAAGTAAAACTAGAGAAGAAAAAAGTAAAAATTAAAAAACCCTCCTCCATCACTCTAAAAAAAGTATAAAAGGAGGAATTTTTTTATCCCCTTTCTTGCTTAAGCAGACTGTTTAAATCACTTTCAATTATTTTTTATGAATAATTTATTTGAGTAAGTAGAAATGACTTTATGTGAAAATGTAACGTCAGAGAAACATTTAGCAGAGAAACTAGAGCAAAGAAAAAGCGTTATGATGAAATTATTAACATTTCTTAAATCAAGGAAATTGTGTGAGTAATTTAATATGTCACTGGAAATGAAACCGTTAACAAATTACTTAATTCCTTTTTTACAGCGAATAAGTTTGTTATTTCGAAAATTTTCGCATTAATGTTTTTTTTCTTTTTTTTTTTTTATGAAAGTTATCCATTGTTTAATACCTCTGTAATGTTGAAGCTTATTGAAGGCAATTTAGTAAATTTATTCAATCTTTTGTCTTGTTAAATTATCATAAGGTAAATGAATAACGTGCAAATTATAGACATCCGAGTGTATACATATGTATTATATATTGTACATTCAAGGTGTCTTAAAAAGGAAATTAAATACTGGGAGTGCCAAAAATCATTGACAGGTTATGAAACTGGAATAAAAAATTCAATAATTAGTCACGAAAATGCAAATTACTTACAAGGAAGGTCTCCAGACTGGACATACTCAGAAATTTTTGAAAAAAAAAAATACTAATTAAACTACTTATGTATTTAATAAAGGATCTGTGAAAATTAGTGTCGGAATCACAATAGAAATTATGTAAAAAAATAAAAAACTTTCGAATATTTGGCGTGAATGCTGTTCGCGATTTGGCGAACAGCACTTTTCCTCGCCAAAAGCAAATGATTTAATGCAACTGAAAACTGCTAGATTTTTAGAATGCGTGTAAATAGTATTTAATGAATTTAAACATAAACAATGAAAGAGTTTAATATATTATATGCATATATATGTATCTTGTATTGCATATATATATTGTTTGTTACTATAGTTTTAAATTTATCACTGGAAAAATATTTTCATATACAAAAAATTCATATTGAAAAAATTATTTTCATACTAAGCGCATTCAAAATTAAAAGCCAGACGTTTCCATAGCAACGAAATTGCTTTGACAATGCTCAATTGGACTTTGAGCTTGAAACAATTTTAATGAATTTAAATTATGAATTTCATTTTAAATCGCAAATTTTGATGGTTAAGTTTGAATGTGAATATCGATATAACAAATTGCATAAAAATTTCGATATAACAAAATTATACTTAAAACAAACTAAAACTGGCAAAAGTAAAGTTATTTAAATTATATTTAACTAAATAAGTTCAACATGAAACTTTTTTTTTCCTTAAAGCGTATTTGACATAAAAAAGTATTTTTTCAAACTGCATTCTATCGCCAACCGATGATAAATCACCAAATAATGAAATTTTTTTTCACCATTTTTTTTTTTTTTTTTTTACGGACGCTGTATGTAGGTTCCGCAAAAGAAAAAAAAATTATATATATATATATATATATATATATATATATATATATATATATATATATATATATATATATATAAACATATATATATATCCTCATGAGAAGAACATTTTGTAATTTTTTCAGATTTTTCGGAGTATGCCCGTATGGAGACCTTCCTTTCTACATATTGGTCTTGATGATGTCCTGATGATTAAAAGTTTTGTTCAAATACACTAAAGAGATAAGAACCCAAATTCTTTTGACAGATCGTGTTGTGCCTCGAAAGATGCCATAAAGTACTAAAAGGAGCAACAGACGTAGATATTTCAGCACACTGAATACAATTTTTGAGAATAACGTCTACATATTAAAAAAAGAAAGAAAAAAAATCATGTGTTAAGCATAGATTATGTAGCACTTGCCAACATATTCAGAATAATGTAACAAAACTGCACCGTTTAAAAAATTAAAATATTATGCTCCATTTCACCAATATGGAAATCTATAACGCATTTCAAAACCAAATTTCAGCTATTCCTGTTGGAGTGAAATAGACCAGCAGTTGCTTTTCCACAAACCACTCATATTCTAACTCTAAATATATATTTTTTTCTTAGCTGAGTAACTTTACGTGATCGTATATATAATCCCTAGCTAGAATGATAGGTCCTATGCTGGACTTTAAGGAGCGATATTTTTACTTAATCATCGCCAAAACGTTGTGAATTTTTAGTAGACATTCTAGCTTATAGGATTTCCTTAAAATCATTAGGGTTCAATCATCAAAATATAAAGAATAACTACACTCATTTTACTAGGAAGAATGATAAAAGGGAATTTTAAATTAATTAATTTATTTGCAATTCTATTAATTACATACAATTTACAATACCTTTAAATGTTACATAATTTATTTTAAGCATCATTTACTAATCTAGAAACAGAATCTACATTTATTAAAGTTATACATTATTCACTTTCCCATGTCCTCATCTGGGTACAAAAATCCCTAATCACAAAACATGTAATATAAATATGGGAACAACAATATATATTAAGCATTACCTGTTCTCTTTTTTACATCAGCATAGATGGAACATACACTAACTTTTTTTTTATCACTGACCATTTTTTTACGTGTAGAACTCACCAACACTCTCATTCTTCTTCCAACAAGAAAAACTGACTAACTTCTCTGGGAAAAAAAACTGGAGGCGGACTTCTAATTATCATATTCAGATTTTTTTGGGGCATCATTCTGGCCTTCGGAAAGCCCCTTAGCCAATCTGTGATTAGCCCCACATCTGATTAGTCTCATGAACAAAACTATTTGCACAAGGGTCCTACATGCTCCTCCCCTGGTCCGGCTGAGCTGACCCTTGCCCCGACGTCCCTTGCCTCCAACATTTTCCCAGAAGTGGCCCCTTCAAGGGGGTGAGAACAGGGGCGCAGTCCTGCGGACTGTCATAAATATTTTTGTGACTGACTATAAACTATAGCCGACGTATACTGTCAGCCCCATTGTATGGGCTCCCCAGCTTGGCGCCTCATGACTGCTCAACAATTAATTATACAGAAAATCATACATCTCTGTAAACAAAATTAGTTACATTTTTTTTACACAAAATAAAATTTCACAAAATTTTACTTTCACTACAACATCTTCCCCCCCTTGGATAAATGAAAAAAACAAAAAAAAAAAACAAGTTCTGTTGTGTGTGAAATGTTAAAAAAATGAGTTCTGTGCTGCTTTTTATTGCAACGCACCGCTGAAGAATCCAGTTCATTGATCATAGTGGCACAGTCATCAGTGTCTCTGAAGAGTTTTACCGTCCATTACAGTGTGGTGCAAGAGTCTGTGACACCTTTTTGAGTGTCCTTCAGCTGTATTCCAGTCTATCTTACTGTATTGCAACAGTCTGTGGCACAAGTATAAGTGTCCTTTTGCTGTGTCCCAATCCGATTTTCAGCCGTGGAATTCGTGAAGCCAACCTCTTTGATATAGCTCTTCAGACAGCAGAGAAAGAAATGCTTAGCTGCTATGCCGTAATTGAGACTTTTTACTTTGTCCCGACCTCGCCCGGTCCTTCACAGGCTTACTAGAGACTGGGTATTAGCAAATTTTTGTGCTAGTTCAAGCAATGGCCTCTTCAAAGAACTTTTCGTGTAATATAACTTCGAAGTCACTCTTGCTTCAACTACTATGGTAATGATTATTATCATTGTTCCAAGAATTTTGAATATTTTGGTAGATGAGCCCTGTAAACATGGGCTCAGATTTCTAGACCAAATGTTAAACCAAACTCTGATAGCATCTAGTATAGAAAGTAAAACTCTGGCTAAATTTACATCATTGTACTGAAAAATGGCATTTTAATATATAATTAATATTTTCACATATAATGTACACACAACTTATAAAATTGATGTATGACAATAGTATATAAAGAAACAAAACAAGAATAACACACTTCAATATGCAAGAGTCCGATTCAAAATCAATTCTATATTTGTTCATACCCACACTATGGCAATATATCTTCAATTATATATATATATAACATCCTGAAGAGGAATCAATGTATGCAAAAAAAAAAAATATATATATATATTATACTAACACATACGCCAGAAAAAATATTTACAGCAGACAGAACAAAGTTCACGCGTATGCAGCAAAATCATTCTAGACTATATATAAAATCTATACCGATTATATTGATCCCTACATTCGTTCAATTCCCTTTCAAAACCTAGTCATCGTGAGAGAAAAAAAATTTTTTTTTTTTACCACCCGCTCAAGACAACTGAATTTATGTGAAGACGAAATCGTGAAAAGAGAAACAAAATATATTCCTCTTTTCGCCCCAACACTGACAGCCAGGGACGGGAATCCAGTTTCCCACGATTAAAGTGTCATTAGTACTTCACACCCCTTTAAAAAGACCACAAATGAGCTGACCCTATACTTCTGCCGACGCGGGAGAAATACAACGCGTCTGACCACTGAAAGCGTCATCGGAAGGATTACTCATACAAAGTAAGTACATATATATCTCTGTATATGTTGTATAACTTAAGTGAAACAGTGTGCTTTATTCTTTTAATCTTAGCCTATAAGAGAGAGACAGTAGTCATTCCCGTATATTAATTGCTTTATGTGTCTCGTAAAAGTTGAATTATTTACTATATACTTTAGACAACATGTTGATAGCCGTAATCATTGGCCTCTCACTTTTATCCAGAGAGCCAGACATGACACACCGTCTTGCTGTAGAGTGTTTGATGCTATCTTATGTCTATAAACTTTATACACCCAATTATTTTGATCTATTAAATCCTCAGTGAAACATAAATCAACTAGCCTGCTTTGTAAGCACCCTATTAATTTTTTTCTCTCTCTCTCTCTTTTTTTTTTTTTTTTTTTTTTTTTTTAACAATGAATAATAGTTTAAACTTAGTCCTGATAATTATGTTTTATCCATTTATTTATTTATTTATTTTCTACTGCAGCTCCAAATAGTATTAAAATTTTAAAACATCTAAAATGAAATTTTCAAAATAAGCCGAAATCTAACTACGCTCTTCTATGCCTACATTTTATGTATATGTTTATTTCTTTATTTTCTTAAATCTATATATATTGTAAATTCACTATACTAACAATAGCTCGGTTCTTCCCCCCTTTTTTTATTTAACAGGTGAATAACAGAGAAGCTGAGACTCCATGATCTGATGCCGGCCGGAAGCAGAGACCTTCGCCTGCGAAGCTGTCTGCACATCAGACGCATCGAGACAACCCCTCTTTTATGTTAAAAGTATGTACCATCTTATTATAATGATTCATTACTCATCCTTGCTTTTATATCTTAATTTATTTATTTATGTTTTTTTTTAACAAAACTGAAAAATTTACGTATTTAATGCCTAATAATTATTTTTTTAAATTTAAGCAGAAAAACCAATTCTATATGGAACCTGGAGCTTGGTATTTGCATTTTTTTTGTATTTTAAAATTTTGACATGGAATTGAAGCTTATTGTTGTTATTATGTTTTAAGAGAGTTAATAAGATAACATTATTATTTTTATTATTATTATTTCATTATTATTATTTTTTATTATCATTATTACTATTTTAGCCCTACCATGTAACACTTAATCCTGTCTCCATAGGAAATTAAACGACGTTACTTCCCTTGCACTTTTAAGAAACTGAACATTCCCACTCTTAACGAATTTATGTTTTATTTAATTTTAAACTTATAATACCCCTTTTTTTTATTTAAAAACAGTTTCAATGATAGATCCACAGAATTACTCGCAAAGTGCTGTTTTGGCCAATTTTGCCATCGTACCTTTAGTGATTTTTTTTTTTTTTTACAACTTATATGGGAATTTTAAGTACTAGCAATAATCATATATCTTATTTTTATTACACTATTCCTGAGATCTAATCTGTTTGGTTTATTTCAGCGCCCACTGAAGATATTACTGCCCAGCCATGGCCTTTCTCCAACTGTGTACTTCCTGGAAGGCGAAGCATGACCCTTCAGCTAGATCGGAAAGCGAAAGCAGGCTCCTCAGCTAAAACGAGGTAAGTCTCTCTTGTAAGCATGACCTCCAATCTTCCTTGCATGACGCCCCCCATCCCCTCATTCTAGCGACTCAACTGACCCAACCAATCCCACTGAAACATATCTCCGTTTGTTTACCAACACCTAGTCAGTGAGGGGACCAGAAGTGTCGTAATATCACGCGTAATCGTTTCACTCTGAGTCCTTTTTTTTAATGCATTACATGACGAATCCCTAAGCGAGACCCCCGCATCAAGTCTTTCTAAGTCAAAGTTATTATTATAACTCAGTGAAAAGCAAATAAACTAGATACCAACAACAATAATTTTTTTTTTTTTTCGATCCCAACCATATATTTCTTTATTATGTTTAATATCTATGTTTCAATTATCCTGTAATTTGATCATGATACACACACATCTCTTCATAAGAAGAACAGAAAACCATCAATTCCAACATTGACACTCCCCTCTTTTTAATTGCATGAAGAAGCATGAAGAATTGTCATTCAAGCATGCGTTTGCACGCTGTCTTTCTTTTTTTTTATTATTTACTTATTTTATTTATTTTTTTTTTTTTTTAATATGAGAATCTTATTGTAAGCTATAAAGCGAGATCGCATGATATTATTATTACTTTTTTTATGAATTTTATCTGTCATTATAACATGTTTTCAGGACAGAAGAAGAAGCTGTATGTCACAAAGAAATTTATTTAATTATTATGTTTTACTATATTGTATGCATCTTTATATATTTATTCGTGGAAATTTTCCCTGTATAAACTGTGTTTCATTGTTATAATATGCATTATTTTAATTTATTTATTTATATTTCAAGTATATATTGTGATTATTGTATCACTGCTCCTACTTATATAGTGTGCCAGCTGATTGTTTAATTATTTATATTGTTAGCACAAAGTTTAAATATATTGTGTTCGTACTGTAATGAACTGAAGCGTGTTTCAAAATTTGTAAATAACTAATATTTAATTTGTTAAATTTATAAACCGGGACTGCAGATAACCTCCATGCCTAGTGAGCTTATAAAACTTCGTCTGAGGACAGGGAAAACCTAAAAATTTATTATGTTTATATTTTTTTTTGTTGCTTATCTTAATCCGACCATTTTTTTTTATTAAGATTGTCCATATGTGTGTGTGAATCACGTTAAAGTGAAAAAACCTGTATTATTCATATTATTATCATTACTGACCCAAATAAGCGCTTACTTAATTTAGCTATATGCTTGCATGCCTGCAAAACACGATTCCCTGTGATTTGTCCCGTATTAATAAATTCTCTCTATGTGTTATCGCTCAAAGTACTTAAATGAAACTTTAGCAACCAGTTTCCTCACTGGCTTTTACGCCTGTATACACTGACCCCGGAGAGCGACATAGTATGACGTCACCAACAGCGCATTTCTCCTCTCTCCACGAAAAGCGAAAAGGGAGGGGGAAACGGCGCTCCGACACTCGTAGTTCATTTGCATAAAAAAACATTCCTATTTCTCATCGGGGAGAGAGAGCGTGTGTTCCGGTAGAAAGAAAAGCCCTCGCCTCCGAATGGGTTACGGGGAAAAAAACCGCTTTCTCCGCCGAAGAAAAAAAAAAGCTGTCCCAACAAATCGCTTTTATTGTCAATGCTGACCTCTGCTACTTCAAATAACAGAGTAATTTATACCTAATTAACTTTTTTTTTTTTTTTAGTACCTCTAGTAAGATCTTCGAAACAGTAATCATTTATTTACAAAGGGAAAAAAATATATATATACATATTTATTCAATGTTCGGCCTATAAGATGATAACCCATCGTGTACTTAAGTGTTTTTACTGCACTGAACCCGTTTTATCCGAATCTTCTAAAAGTTTTTCGACATTCCTTGTCATTTTAGGCGCATACAGATGCTGTATGTGTCTTCTAATCGTAGGCGCATTTTTATTGAATTCATCCTGTAATACATAATTATTGTTACGCACTACTTTTACTACTATAAATGGCCCTTCGAATCGCGGGTGAAGTGCTCTGGGTTTGCCAATAACTTTCATAAATACTCTTTGACCCAGACTTAAACTTGTAGTCTTCTGGAAATCATCTTCTTTAATGTATTCACGCAGCATTTTTTGTTGATTTGCTAATGCTTGTTTGTACACTTCCTGCATATGTTCTAGCCTATTCTTAACATATGTTAGTGTGCACATTTCGTCGGGAGAATTATAAATCGTAAACTGATTTCTTATCTCTCGACCGAAAAATAGTTTAGCTGGTGAAAATCCGGTAGCCCTGTGTAGTGACGTATTGTAATGCAATTTAAAATAGTCGAGACGCGTGTCCCATTCTAATGTCGAATTGCTCATAGCCACCAAAGATGATTTCAATATTTTGTTCGTGATCTCTACTAAACCGTTTGCGCAAGCTTTATACAGGCTCGTAAAATTTAAATTTATTTTAAGAGCACGCATATATTCCGTAAAAACCGCCGACCTAAAATATTTCCCATTATCCGCGACAATTTCCGACACCAATCCATAAGAAGCAAAGTATTTATTTAAAATATTTAACAATGTTTGCGATTCCACATTCCGTACCGCAACTGCCTCTAAAAATCGTGAACCCGCATCTACAATTGTAAATATGAAACAATTTTTACGTAGTGTCAGAGGTAATCGCCCAATCACATCGATATGTATAGTTGCCCCAATTTGTAGATTTCTATCCATTTCCTGAATCGGCACTTTAATTGTCGGATGTTGTTTACTTTTATTGCATCTTACACAATTACTGCAATAGTTTTTGATATGTTGGTACATGCCATACCAAAACAACCGCGATTTTATTGTTGCATAAGTTTTTGCAAATCCAAAGTGCGGTCCATGTGCTTCTTGTATAATTGTTAACTTTAAATCATCTGGAACTATAATTAGTTCAGGGTGTTTTGCATTTTGTTTTAATATTAAGAGTTTCTTATCATTTAACGCAAATTTTTTATTAAGTTTCTTGTTTTTGCCTGATTCAATCTTTTGATAATTGATAATTTTTCATCTTGGTACTGATGTATTTTTATATTTTCATCAGAAAGTTGGGGATTAACTTTAAATAAATTGTTTTGTAATTCAGTTTGAGTAGTAATATTGCATATGTTCCTACTTACGTAATCTGCAGGATTAATTTTCCCTTCTAAAAATTCAATAGTGTAATCAAAGTCACTAAGGTTTAATATCCATCTAGCAACAATGTCCGATTGATTTTCTAGGTTTAGAGGATAAGTTAAGGCTTTGCTATCCGTTAGGATAGTGAATTTTCTACCAATGAGAATTGATTTGAAGTGCATGACAGCCTCATGAATAGCTAACAGCTCAAATTTTAAACTCGGATACACAGATTCAGTTTGTTTAAGTTTGCGTCCAAAAAATTCTATTGGGAATAAAAACCCATTATCCTCTTGCGCCAAAATGGCTGAGATTGCAACTTTTGATCCATCTGTGATTAAGAAAAATTCCTTGTTAAAATTTGGTGGTTTTAACGTAGGATTATTTATAATGGCTGCTTGTATGTTCAAAAATGCCTGATCTGCTTCCTTAGTCCATTTAAATCTCGCACTGTCTTTTGTCATTTCTACCAAAGGGTTAACTATCTCCGCATAATTATGAATGAGGGTTCTGAAATAATTGGCTAATCCAAGCAAAGATTTAACCCCTCTCTTGTTTTTGGGACGCACTAAACGCTGAATTTTCCCCACATTTCTGTCAGAAGGTGCATACCCATTTTTATTAACCTTAAATCCTAGAAACTCTATCTCCTCTTTACAAATCTGAGCTTTAGAAGGCTCCACAGTTATATTATTATTTATAAATGTTTGCAGGACCTCCTGTAAAAGTTTAAGCATTTCCTGCGGATTTTCGGCAGCCATTATAACGTCATCCAGATAGTAATTTACTTTGTCTTTGGGGAAATGTCCTAACACTTTATCCATTAATTCTGCGAACCTGGTGCTACTGATCTTCAATCCAAAATTTAAACGACATGGTGAAAAAACGCCATATTCTGTAACAAATGCTAATTTATGTCTGTCCTGTGGCCTCAAATTTATTTGAAAAAAAGCTGAGTGAAGATCTAAAACCGAATACAGTTTTTTTCCACTCATTGCCTGTAAAATTGTCTTTGCGTCGGGTACCGGGTAAGGAAACCCTTCCAATATCTCATTTAAAGTTCTATAATCTACAGCCATGCGGTATCGAATTTTCTCCTTGTCAGTACTCTTTTTTTTAACAAAAAGTACGGGGAATGCATAATCGGAATCCGATTTTTCTATTATCTTAGCCTCCAAAAGTTTGCGAATCTCTTGTTGTGCATAATCTTTCGCCGCTTGTTGAGTCTTGTAAGGCTTATGCTGAATGGGGAAATTATGGCAAAGTGTCACTTTTGGAATGACTAAATCTGTTTGACCCAAAGTTTGGTAAGATTTAGAAAATGCGTGGGCATGTTTTATTAATAAATTCGCTACTTCCTCTTTAAGATCCCCCGATAAATGATCAATTTTAAAATCCTTGATATCAAATTCTGCTTCTCTCAATGCTCTAGTTTCCTCTAAACTCAGATTATTGATTTGATAAATTTTCCCGTCCTCGATATCATTTTCGTTTAAATTATTTTTGCTATCAAAATTTGTGATAATGTGTCCTACCTTCGCATTTTGTTTAATTATTTTCTTTTCTCCGCTGTTATTTGTTATAATAATATTAATTCTGTTTGTACTCTTAACCTCATGAACTGACTGTTCAGAAATCAAATCCCTAAAATCTTCCAAAGGTTCAAGTAAAATCAATTGATTTGGTTGAATGGAACATGGACAGTTCAATGGCATAATTTTTACTTCCCCTGGCTGAATGTGAATATCTTTCACACTTGTTGCGAAAATTTCCGTATTAACTCGTTTAACTTTCTTCGTGTTTCCTTTATTTGATTTATTTGTGACTACCGTATTATCATTATTTTTATGCAGTACATTAATTTGACTGTTGTAGTCCTTGTCCTTCTGTGGTTCCAAAGACAACCTAGTATTTTTAAACCGCAATGCTTTTTCATTAAAGTCTAAAATCATTCTATTTATTTTCAGATAATCATATCCTAATAACATATCATAATCGCCCTGAAAACTTTTTGATGTTACATAAAATGTACCGGTTGTGAAAATGTTATTTATTTTAAACGTTAATTTTATGCAGTGTCTGAAGGGTATTTTGGAGTTATCAAAAGATTGTATAGTTATACGATTACCTAAATATTTTATTTTTGCTTCAGTTTCTTTTAGAGATTCAAAAATGTCCGGTGATAATAGGCTGACAGCTGCCCCTGAATCGAAGAGTATTTTCACTGAAATCCCATAAATATCCAATTGTATGATAGGTAAACTATCTTCTTTAGTAGAATTTACACTTGAAATCAGAGCTGTTTTATTCCTTTGTTCATCCCATTTCGGTTGTTTTTTTTCTTGTAAATTGTACCCCTTCCTAAGGGATCTACCCGGGTACATCCTTTCTTTATTTTGAATTGTAGACCCCCTTATTTGTTTTCCGATCGATTATTTCTATTATTATCTGTTTTCGAATTATTTCCTTTACTTCTATTGTCTTGCATGGTGTTTCGTCTGTTATGGTTGTTTTGACCACGCCACCCTCTCGTATTACCTCTCCGAAAAGGTTGTTGCCGATTTGTATTATTGTGTTCGGCGTAATACTCATTATTAGGGAATATAAAATTTTGATTAGGAGCGTTTTGGCTGCTAAAATTATCCCTCGGATACCCATGATAATTGTTATAACCATGATTATTGAACGGAGTGTAATTTTGCGTCGAGTAGGAACCTGGAAATCTCGTGTTTCCATGACCATAATTTTGGGTCAAACCATTTTCATTTTGAGTGTAATTTTGCTGCATACCTGTGTTAAAAAAATCCTGTCTAAAACCTCTATTACTCTTTAAATTGTACCAACAATAGCTAATGTCATGCCTACCATCATTGCAAATTTGACAAAATTTCTGTGATTTATTTCCTTCAGTTGTGTTTTCTTTATTAGTCAATTTCAAATTATTTATTTCCATTTTAAGCTCCGATATGGCAGTCGATTGATTCGCATTTATTTTTAATAAATTTTCGTAAAATTCATTTTTTTCTGTACTCGCTATAGCTGAAACTGCATTTATTTGTTCTAATGTTGTTGAATTGAAAGCATTTTCAATAGTTTTAGCCTTTTCGCATAGACGCGAAAAATCTTTATTTTCCGATTTTCGCAATTCTAAAGAAATATTTGGGGAAATTGCTTCCAGAAACTTATTAATTTTAATTAAATCAAAAAGTTTTTTAGCTCCATCCTCTGTTGCATGCCCAGAAGCATTCAGATAGTCCGATGCTGCTCTTTCAAATTCACTTATAAAATCAGTAATAGACTGATTTGGTTTCTGTTTAATAGAATTAAATTTTGTTTGCGAATCTGCAAATGAATCCTTTTTTTGAAAAATTTTAGTCATTTTTGTTTTAAATTGTTTGTAATCAGTTTCATTATTTAGACTATCATCTGAAGCAAGTTTATCGCGAGCGTCACCTATAAATTTTGCTTTTAAAATTTGCAATTTGAAGTCTTCTGAGACTTTTACTTGGTCTGTTAGAGTATCAAACTCTTTCAAATAAAATACGACATTTTTTACTTTTTTTCCATCAAAGGGTAGTATTAATGTCAAAATATTCGCTAGATCTGGTTTAGCTTCCGCCATAATGTTATCAGTTAATTTGTTTGATGCTTCCTGCAATTGCTTCCTTGTTTGTACCCCTGAGTTATCTCTATTAACGGATTTTCGTTTTCTCCCACGCGACATATGCTACACACCAATCAATACACATAAATGTACAATTATCACAATAACAAGAAAAGAAATATGTATGTATGAATATTATTATACAATACATAATACCATTATTTAAATTTTCTTTGCTTTACCACATAGTGTGATAATTTTAAAATTATTATATTTCTTTAATTACACTTATTATCATTATTTTTATTTTATTTTATTCGTTTCTTTATTCATTTATTATTATTTTTTTTTTATAATTTGCATTTTGCTATTGTTATGTATTTTTTTTTTTTTAATTTAATTTTATACATATAGAAACCAATTCAAAATCGATAACATACACCATTTCTAAGAATAACAGTTTAAAATTAACAGCATGATTACCAGAATATTTTTATAATATTAATATCGAAACAAATTACAAATGCATAAAATATCATAGTATGTGCTATCTTTACTATATAGCTATAAATATACAACCCTAGTTAATATCTAAAACACCTATATATAGATATACATATCAAACTTGAAAATGCCATTCTCAAAAATTAATTTTGCCAGAGGTTTACTTTTGTGTACCCAGTGAGGTGGGAATAGTTGTTATTATGATTAGATATTAAATTATGTAAGATGATTTTATACTAAAAGTCACCACGAGTTGTGAATAGTTAATTTATTATATACCATAGCCAATGTCCATTACAATTTAGAATCCGAAAAGAGGGTAAAAAGAGAAAAATGATATGAAGTTAACGGAATATACATATGAAAGAAGAGAAATTTCATAAATACTCTAAACATAGTTATAATATATTTTAATTAACCCAAGGAGATATCCGTGAGGGAACTTGGCACCACATTAATTATTATATAAGATGTTGGAGTGAAATAGACCAGCAGTTGCTTTTCCACAAACCACTCATATTCTAACTCTAAATATATATTTTTTTCTTAGCTGAGTAACTTTACGTGATCGTATATATAATCCCTAGCTAGAATGATAGGTCCTATGCTGGACTTTAAGGAGCGATATTTTTACTTAATCATCGCCAAAACGTTGTGAATTTTTAGTAGACATTCTAGCTTATAGGATTTCCTTAAAATCATTAGGGTTCAATCATCAAAATATAAAGAATAACTACACTCATTTTACTAGGAAGAATGATAAAAGGGAATTTTAAATTAATTAATTTATTTGCAATTCTATTAATTACATACAATTTACAATACCTTTAAATGTTACATAATTTATTTTAAGCATCATTTACTAATCTAGAAACAGAATCTACATTTATTAAAGTTATACATTATTCACTTTCCCATGTCCTCATCTGGGTACAAAAATCCCTAATCACAAAACATGTAATATAAATATGGGAACAACAATATATATTAAGCATTACCTGTTCTCTTTTTTTACATCAGCATAGATGGAACATACACTAACTTTTTTTTTTATCACTGACCATTTTTTTACGTGTAGAACTCACCAACACTCTCATTCTTCTTCCAACAAGAAAAACTGACTAACTTCTCTGGGAAAAAAAACTGGAGGCGGACTTCTAATTATCATATTCAGATTTTTTTGGGGCATCATTCTGGCCTTCGGAAAGCCCCTTAGCCAATCTGTGATTAGCCCCACATCTGATTAGTCTCATGAACAAAACTATTTGCACAAGGGTCCTACATGCTCCTCCCCTGGTCCGGCTGAGCTGACCCTTGCCCCGACGTCCCTTGCCTCCAACATTTTCCCAGAAGTGGCCCCTTCAAGGGGGTGAGAACAGGGGCGCAGTCCTGCGGACTGTCATAAATATTTTTGTGACTGACTATAAACTATAGCCGACGTATACTGTCAGCCCCATTGTATGGGCTCCCCAGCTTGGCGCCTCATGACTGCTCAAAAATTAATTATACAGAAAATCATACATCTCTGTAAACAAAATTAGTTACATTTTTTTTTACACAAAATAAAATTTCACAAAATTTTACTTTCACTACAACAATTCCCATTGACAATCGAAAAATTATCCGAATTTTTTACAGCTTGTATATGACATAGAGATTTATATCTATTAGCAACATGCATTTCAAAATTTAGTTGATTTAAGAGATACATATATTTCAGTTGAAAATTCCCTTCAGCAATTTCCTCGAAAGAATGGTATGCGAATAGTTTTGTGCAGCCCTGTATATGCAATATAGAATTTATTATAAAGTGTAATATGCAAAAAACTAATTAAATTTAAAAGCTCATATCGAATTTTAAAACATATATCTTCCAGCAGTTACTACGCAAAGACTGTACTGTAAACGATTTCTTTTGAGTATTTTTGTAAATTAATGAAAAATGCTATGAATGCACTTTTTTAACATGATCGTAAAGAAATTCAGGGATTTATATGAATTTCAATACATTTGAAACAGCGTAATGTCATTAAAATTCTCTCCAAACGATTTTTCCCCATACACCATAATGTAATTGAATTCTCTTGAGTGTCCCTGTACCTGTAAATGAACTATTAATCATATATACTTCATATGCAATGCCAAACATGCTTTGGTGACATAAAATAAGCTTTATAGAATAATTTTATAAAAGATTTTTTTTATAGAACAAAAATAAAATGATGAAATAAGTAATATAACCGAGTAAACGGAAAAGACGTGACTGGAAAAAAAGTGACATAAAAAACAAGAATGGTAAAAATGTGACACGGAAAAAGGTGACCAGAAAAAAGGTGACAAGGGAAAAAAATGACCGGAAAAAAGTGACAAGGAATTGATAAATATTAAATTTGTCAATAAATATGTGCTAAAAATTATAGCGGTAATGAAAAGTGTATTTTTTATGTTCTGATCAGTGGGATTAGTATCTTCAGATATTAATAGAATAATGGGAATGTCAAAAAACAAAATGTTGTTATTGATGTTATCATTGCATTAAAAGAGATATTTCTTTTTAATTATTAACACTTAGGTGGTTTTAAATATCAATCTTAGTTTCATTAAAAAGAATTGATTTAAAAAATAATTATATATTTTATTAACTGATAGTAAATTAATAAAAATAATTGTAAAAACAAATATAATTATATATTAAAAATTAGCTTCATTAACAAAAATTGATTTTAAAAATGGTAATATTCTATTAACTGATAATAAATTAATAAAAATATTTGTACAAGTACATAAAATTAAATATTAAAAATTAGTTTCACTAGCAAGAATCCATTAAAAAAAATAATATTTTATTAACTGATAGTAAATTAATAAAAATAATTGTGTAAAAAAATAAAATAAAATATTAGAAATTAGTTTCATTGGCAATAATTGATTTAAAATTTTTTAATTAACTCACAGTAAATCAATTTAAAAAATATATAACTAATTAAAATTAAATATTAAAAATCATACTCATTAACGATTATTAATTTAAAAAAATAATATATTTATTAACTCGTAGTAAACATAAAATAAATAAATAAATGTGTAAATAAATAATAAATAATAATAAGTAAATAAATAAGATAATAATTAATATATTAATATAATATATAATAATTATGTATAATAATTTATATATTATATAAATATATTGTTTACTATTATATATGTATTAAATTATATACTAATATTTTGTTTTATATATATATATATATATATATATATATATATATATATATATATATATATATACACATATATATATAATTGTTGTTTAATATTATTTTAATAATTTAATATTTTTAATAAAAGTTATTTTAATTATATTAATAATTAAATATATATATTTGGTTTCTGATATTAATTTCTTTGTTAACTGTCACCTCTTAACTGTTAGCAAGGTGAGATTGCAAATTTGAATTTATGTATTTTTTTCTCCCCCATGATGGCGATTTTATCATGTAAGTTATGTATTTGATAATTCTATTATTATTGGTTTAATATTTGTCTAGTATTTTTCATTGAATTAAATTTCGCATTGGCGATTAATAGGGTAATTTAGAAATCATTTTTAGGTTTATCCTGATTTTTAATGAGAAATTAATCGCAATTAATGTGTATATTTGGTATTACCCTTGATAAGGAGCCAAATACCACATTTCCAATACTTCGTATTTGTTCCAATATTTGCCAACTCCTCTGTTCTGTTGTAGTACGGTATTTTATGGGTTATTCTATATTTTGATATTAAATAGTAGTATTGACATAAATTATGGTGATGCTGAATCTAGGAAGAAAAGTGACCTGAAAAAAAGTTACTGGGAAAAAGTGACAGAAAAAACAAGAGCGGTAAAAAAGTGACACGGAAAAAAGGTGACAAGGAAAAAGAGTTATCGGAAAAAAAAGTGATAAGGAATTGATAAATATTGAACTTGTCGATAAATAAGTAATAAAAACTAAAGTGGTAACAAATGACTGGTTTGTATGATTCTCATAGGCCAGCCGTTCGCAACCAGGGGTACGACGCGTATCCTTCGGGATACTTTCAGGATGAACTGAGGATACATGACAAGAATGGAAAAATGTGGAAAGTAATAGATTAAATCACAAAACTGTTGGAAACGATAATGCAAATTTTATCGATTTATTATATGGTTTAGAAGAGATAATTACTAATGAAAAAAATACATACTTATTATTATTTATTTATTATTATTATATAGTATTAGATATTTTTATTATATTAAATTAGTTATTTTATTATATTAATATATTAAATATTATATTATATATATAATATATAGATATGTTATGTAAATATAATATAAAATATTAATACATAAGTTTATAATAATAATATAAATTATTATGTACGATTAAAATTATAAATAATATTAAAATATAAATTTTAAAAATAAAAGTATAAATAAATAAATATAAATAATATAATCATTTTATTACACAATGTAATACATAATATTATACATATTAAATTAATATATATTTATATATTATTATACATTATGTTATTTTGCATAACTGTATTGTATTATACAATATATTATCTTAATATATACATTATCTTAATATTATATTATTTTATTATTTATGTAATTTTATATTATTTATTATATAGATAATATTATAAATATTATTATTATACTTCATATTTATAGTAAATAAATAAATATATATGTACATATATATATACGTATTTATTTATTACTATACTAATGTTAATAATAATAAAAAATACTTATATTATAATATTATATGTATAATAAATAATATAAAATTATATAAATATAACAAAATATTAAATATATAATATATAATTATAATTGTAATTATTATATTATGTAAAAAAATATTTTTATAATATATAAACTAATATGTATATTTATTATGTGTTAAATTAACATATTAATTATTACATTATTTATTTATACATTTTTTTTTCTATGAGTTAATGAAATATTATCATTTTTTAAATAAATATTTGTCAATGAGTATAATTTTTTATTTTCATTTTATTTATTTATACCTTATTTTTATTTATTTACTAGAGTTAATAGAATATTATCATTTTTTTAGAAAAAATAAATATTTGTTAATGAGTATAATTTTTAATATCTAATTTTAATTAGTTATACATTTATTTTTATTGATTTACAATGAGTCAATAAAATATTATCATTTTTTAAATCAATTCTTTCCAATGAAACTAATTTTTAATATTTAATTTTATTTATTTATACAATTATTTTTAATAATTTACTATCAATTAATAAGATATTAAAATTTTTAAAAGAATTCTTGTTAGTGACAATAATTTTTAATATTTAACTAGCTGCACCCGTCGAAACTCGACGGAAAAGAATATATATCAGGTATGATATATATAAATCTTATACAGACAGTAAAATACTAAGCGAAATAAACAATTGCCGCCTCTTAAAATAAGGATAACATAGCTTTTCATGATGAAGATACACAAACTTCCGAAAAAAAAAAAAAAAAAAAAAAAAAAAAAAAAAATAAGGAAAACAACTCATAAATTATTATGTTTGACTTCAGTTACAAATCTTTTTTTAATGCAGTTTCTAAACCTTAAATATTATTTAAATGCCAAATTATTTAGGAAGTTAATATTATACCCCGGAAGACGAATTCAAAAATATCTGCATAGTTTATTTTTTCTCTGCTTAAATATTGCTTGATAACTGTACAATAATTATAATATCAATGAAACATTTTAATTATAATAGAAACATGGACTTACTAAACTGCCTAACCAACCCACTACACATTTATAGCACTTGCAATAAATTTAATTTATTTATTGGTTTGTATCATCCTCCATGAACTTGTAAAAATTAATTTTATTGCTATGGCAACGAAAAAAAAAGATGTCTCTGTTATTAAAAGAATAAAATTTTTGTATTTGTTGCCGAAATGCAATTTTTTTTAACAATAATTTAATACAATGAAATGATTTTAATTATTTTTTGATATTATGTAAGATAGAAATATAGTAATACCGACATATCACAGGTTTTATTCTTTTTTTTTTTAATATGACATCATTTACACCTTCAGAAGTACTCATCTTTTCTTAAATAAAAGCGTGATTTATGTAGTTATTTAAGAATTCTTTAGTTTCATAAAATATTCATTATAATTAAATACAAATGGCGCAGTTTATAGAAATATTTTCATTTGTGCACACCACGAACCTTTTAATTAATAGAAGTTCACTTTATTAAGATGCAGGAATTAAAGTCTGTGAATATGATATCATCACTGACACAGCTATAACAATGTTGTAAGGATTTAACAATTTGGCTAATTAATGCTAGACAATGGACTGCTACATCGAAGTCTGGCGATTGTGAAAACGTGAATTGTGTATGCACTTAAAAGGATTAAGGTCCTTTTTTCCCTGTAGACAGCAAGTCTAGCGCGGCCTTTTTTATGTGACGTTAGCATATTAGTTACGGCTACCGTTGACTAATCACCAGACCACCCTGAGAACTAAAAATCGGTTGAAATAGTTTCACTAGGTCCAGACGGACGATGGCAACCTGGCGCCGAGGCGTATCCCAGCTGAGCCAATAACTTTGATCTGGGAGGAGCCCGAAGGAGAGGAGGCTCTCTTGATGAGGATGAGAGGGCAGTTGGAGATTTCTCGATGATGGAGCTCGCTGTAGAAAGGCGTGTGGACTATTTTATCATAAAGAACCCTGAGTTCGTAGAAATGTATTTTATTTTATCAGATCTTGAATAAAAGTTATTTAAGATGAAAAGGATTTGCATCACGTCATCGCTACCAAAATAATTACTAAACAGTATATAGAAATGCAAAATCCTCACAGTGGTGGCAGCGGAAGATTATGAAAAATAGCCACTGAAGCCCAGACGCAGCGGACGATGATGAATATCGCTAGTGGAGCCCGGACGCAGGCGACGTGACTGAGAGTTAGGAGAGTCAGACGTACAGCGGGGACCGGAACGAAAGAGCCCAGACGCAAGTGACGTGACTCAGAGCCGAGGACTCCAGACGTGCAGCGGGGACTTGAAGGAAATTAGCCCAGACGCAAGCGACGTGACTCAGAGCCGAGGACTCCAGACGTGCAGCGGGGACTTGAAGGAAATTAGCCCAGACGCAAGCGACGTGACTCAGAGCGGAGGACTCCAGACGTGCAGCGGGGACTTGAAGGAAATTAGCCCAGACGCAAGTTACGTAACTCAGAGCCGAGGACTCCAGACGTGCAGCGGGGACTTGAAGGAAATTAGCCCAGACGCAAGCGACGTGACCCAGAGCCGAGGAGAGGTCGGACGTGCAGCCGGAGACCTGAGACGAAAAAGAATCAACAGACGTAGCTTGGAGCCCGAGATAATCCAGAAAAGGACGCCCGGGGAAAGTGGACAGTGGATTACCCTAAGTGTGGAAGCTGTGGACATCCGAAAAAGGAATACAGGTCAGTGCTCTTTAATTGTTCATTGCAGAGGTTTTCACTGTAGGTTGTGTGTTCGTTCAAAAAAAAAATCATCGGCAGTTATCTATGATTATTCAAAATTGAATTAAATTAAATTTGCAAAGTTTAAAATTAAAAAGTTTAAGTAGGGTACAAATTGGCATGCAGTAATTTGAATAACTAATTATTTATTGGAAATGCATTTTAATAATTTTGAATAAATATAATTCTGTGATTTAGGATTTAAATCTTTATGTGTAGTAAAAGTTTAAATATTATACTAGAGTTTTGCGATTAACTAAAGAAATTTCTATCTCTTATTTGCATATTAATCAAAATTAATATTTTTTAAGAATCAGTTGATTGTTTAACTTTGGGTTCGGTAAAATGCTTTAGAAATATTTTCCTGTTTGAGTAATGATAAGAGCTATTTAGCTTATTGTTGAGTATTTGTATCGTATTTTCATAGTGTATTTTGTATTGTGATTGACATGTCGCGTATTATGATTGTGAATATTTACATTACGGGAAATAATTGAGAGGCATCCATTTACGTAGTGAACCTAGTATAGATTGTTTTTTTTTCATAATCACGCACCGTTCAGAATGACGTGGTCAGGAAAGAGAAAATGTGATTTAAAGGTATTAGCTGTTGAATTTGGCGCAAATGTAGAGGATTCGGATAATATTCCTAAAATCATAAAAAAACTAATTGAAGCACCTGATTATGATGAGACCTTGGCATTAGCCCAGCTAAAAATTATTGAAAAGGATAGGCTAGACAGGGAAAATGAAGAAAGGGCTGAGAGAGAATTACTGAAAGTTTATGAGAGGGAACAAAAGACTAAAGCGTTGGAAAGGGAGCATGAATTAGCGAAACTAAGGTTAGAACGGGAGACGGATACAATTAGTTTGGCCTCTAATCAGAGCGAGAGAGAACCAAAAATATCTTTAAAGTCTGTTCTACCAAAATTTGATTCAGAGAACTCCGAGATTTCCATTTATTTAAATTTGTTTGAAAGACAAGCACGCAAAGCTCAAATTGATAAAAATCAGTGGGTTACTCATTTGTTAGGACTATTGCCTACCGATTTAGGGGAATTGATACTACGCGAATCTCCCTCTGATTCAGATGATTTCGACCACATTAAAAAAATGCTTCTCGAAAGATTTCAACTTTCAGCAGAAGACTTTCGGCTAAAATTCGTAAATTCTAAAAAGCCCGAGAACAAAACATGGAAAGATTTCGTGTACGAAGCTTCCAATTTCTTTGACCAATGGTTAAGTGGTTTAGAAATAACGACGTTCGAACAACTCAGAGATTTGATAATCACTGATCAAATGAAACGGAAAATTAACCCGGAAGCGAAGCAACATTTTATTGATGTTTGGAGCGCGATAATTACACCATTTGAGTTAGCTAAAAAGTTAGACGCGTACGAGGTGGCGAGGAAAAATATTAGGCGGGAAGGATCCCCTAAAATTCATAGCGCCGCTAAACCTTTTGAGCGTAATAAGTCTAAAACCGAAACTAGAACGGATGAGACCAAAATAAATTGGAGGGATAAAGAAAACTCTAAAAATCGAAATGGGATATTCGATAAGAGAAAAGAAATTACTTGCTTTAATTGTAAGAAATCAGGTCACTATAAAATTAATTGTACGGAACCAAAAACTGAAAATACTGAAACAGTTTATCATATCGCGGGTCTACGAAATTTGGAAGAAGATTTTAGTCCCTATGTCAGTCGAGGGAAAATTAATGGGAAAGAGATGAAAATTTTACGCGATACAGGATCTACTTTTGACCTAATTTCTGCTCACGATGTAAATAAGGACCAATTTACTAAAGAAAGGGTTTGGCTAAAACAAGCCTTGGACAACAAACTTCGTTGTTTACCAGTGGTAAATGTTGAAATTAGGCTAAGTGACGGCAGCTTCATACGCACTAAAGCGGCTGCAGTTGATAAAGAAACGGATATGATCCATTATTTATTAGGAAACAAAACCCAAGCGTTAATTGATAAACAGAGGGCAAGCGCGAAATTAGAGGGACATATCATTCCGAAATCACGCGTATTTTCGAATACCGAAACTAGCAACGAACGTGAGAAGAGAAAATCTCAATCGTTAGACGAGCGAACCGGTTTCAAGATCTCCGCAGTAGAGGGAATTGTCAGCGCTGAGGGAGGAAGAGCGTCCCCCCATTTCGACCCCCCTGTGTCGGGAGGAACGATACACCAGAGCGCCAAGATAGTCAGTCCGAAGGAGGGAATTTTCTCGCAGAGCGAAAGAGAAGGTTTAGGAGGAATGATGGCCTGGGGCAATCGGAACGCCGTTAGTGTTTTTAAATCGAAAGCGAAAGTAGAATGTACTAAACTTGAACTTGACGAGAAAATATCGCTCGCTGGAGAAAAAGGAGAATTAGGGGAATGCCGAGTTTTAACAGATCAGCGAAAAGGAAAAACTAATCACAGCCGGATGGATATTGAGAAAAATATCGGATCTGACGACCGGGATGGTTTAGAAAAACCGGAAATTATGAAAGGAATTGAGAGCAAAATAGGGGATAATTATTTTTGGCCAAATGCCGAAAAAGAGCGGAAAGAATTATACGAACGATGGAAGAAAGGTGAGATTTCCGAAAATACGGTAATCGAATGTGCCTTTGATTTGATGAACCGCATGAAAGGTCATCAGGGATTAGTAGGGAAAACGATGACAAAGGCGTCTGAGGATAAGACGGAGCAAAATGATGTAGGTACGGTGGAGGAAAAATTAACCGAGACGGATAATGTCACTAGTCGGTCGAACCGCAGAGAGCTTTCCCAAAACAATAAGGAAAATTTTCTTAAAATGCGTGTTCCAAGAGAGTCAGAAGTTCACTTCTTGGGTAAAAAGGCATCGAAATCTGATGTAACGAGGGATGATTTCGCTACTAGATCTTTAATCCGTATCCCGAAAGAAGTTGACTCGGAAAAAAGAGAATCAAATGATAACAAAGTGGTGAGGCTCCGCCCGAGTCGGAATTCGCAGAGGCGTAAGGAAAATTTGAAAGTTAAGGTTACGAAGGGAAAATCAGCGCTGCATAAGATTAATGAATTGAGACGAAGGCTAGGTGACAGAGGTCATAACTCAACGGGAGTTAAAACCCGAAATAAAACGGAATTCTCCTCGCCGGAATGTAAGTCAAAATTTAGTCGTTCGAAATTGATGCCCGATCTTATCCAAAATTATGCTTCGGTAATAAAATCTGAGACGCACGATTTTGAGGAAAAAAATCGGAAAACTAAACTTAATTGGAATCCAGAAAGGGAGGAAACCTTCCTCACATCGAAAGAGGTGAACGAAAATCCGATCTGGGAGATGCCGAATTACGCGAAGAAATTCGAAAATAATTCGAGCTTATCATCACTCTTTCAGGAAAAAGGTTGTAAGGGGAAAGTTACACAAATGTTTGAGTAGAGAAGAATGAATGTGAGCTGTGGATAATATTTGTATATAAATTCTTAATTAGCTTGCATTCAAATTATTTCTATATTATATTATTAATTAAAATGTGTATCTGGATTATAAAAATGTTGTATTGTAATAAATTGTGTGTTTTATCTTACAAGTTAAATTAATAAAATTAACTGGTGCTAACCTCTGTAGTGAACTAAGTTAAGAGTAACTGTACCTCGACGTAAGATTTTCCACATGTGGAAAATCTCTGTCACAGGAGGGGATGGTTGTAAGGATTTAACAATTTGGCTAATTAATGCTAGACAATGGACTGCTACATCGAAGTCTGGCGATTGTGAAAACGTGAATTGTGTATGCACTTAAAAGGATTAAGGTCCTTTTTTCCCTGTAGACAGCAAGTCTAGCGCGGCCTTTTTTATGTGACGTTAGCATATTAGTTACGGCTACCGTTGACTAATCACCAGACCACCCTGAGAACTAAAAATCGGTTGAAATAGTTTCACTAGGTCCAGACGGACGATGGCAACCTGGCGCCGAGGCGTATCCCAGCTGAGCCAATAACTTTGATCTGGGAGGAGCCCGAAGGAGAGGAGGCTCTCTTGATGAGGATGAGAGGGCAGTTGGAGATTTCTCGATGATGGAGCTCGCTGTAGAAAGGCGTGTGGACTATTTTATCATAAAGAACCCTGAGTTCGTAGAAATGTATTTTATTTTATCAGATCTTGAATAAAAGTTATTTAAGATGAAAAGGATTTGCATCACGTCATCGCTACCAAAATAATTACTAAACAGTATATAGAAATGCAAAATCCTCACAATGTATATTATATTCATGGAATAAATTTATCTGGTTTCTGTATGACGACATTTTCTCCATCGACAAAATTTCACTTTAGATATTATATTTTATTAAAGTTTATCTTCTGTTATTTTACTTACTTAACACTTAATAATATTACTCAGTAAATAATCTGTATATTGCAGGGAATAAGTATGTGCAATCATTTTATTATGATTAAATTTTACGAAAACTTTTTAGCATCCGATGCTATTTCTTTCAGACAAGCTAAAAATGTCGTGTCATCAGCCCTTAATTTTCTAGTCAACCGATTTTGATAATTATTTTTTTAAATGAAAGCTATTTATTTGTAGTTGTGCCCATTTTAATTATTTTTTAATTTATTTCCATTTTTATATTTTATTTTTAATTTTAAAAGCTTTTTCATGACATTTCTTCAAAATGGTGGCAATACAGTTTAGCTTTTCTCTCGATAATAAAAATTTATTTTCTAAAATGATTGCGTATAATTATGCACTAATTGAGTTAAAAATATATATATTTACTGAGAAATAATATTAATAATGTAAATAAAATGACAGAAAATAATTTATGATAAAAATTAATGTCTAAATCAAAATAGGAGAAATTTCAAATGAGGAAAATTGTGTCATTCAGCAACCAGATAAAAGGGAATTACAATATTATTATGGAGGCCTTTTTCATAAACAGTAACTTTTAAAGAACATTTCAAGAGAAAATGACGTCACTATTTAAAACATTGTATTTTTACTCATAACGATATTAGGTACTACTCTGTTATCCCGTCGACCAATTTCGCCAAGTTATACAAATCGCCACATTAATAGCCAAACTATACATATTGACATAATTTTTATTTTAAATAACGAAAAAATAAATAATTAGTAGAATAATAAAAATAGTAGTATAATAAAAATATTAATAAAAATCACTTAATGACATTTTAAACACATGAATCGTATTTAATGTCATTGAATGTGACATTCACGATCATCCATTATTGGCATTTAATCTTATAGTTTGGCGATAATTTTTTGGTCGATGGGATTACCAAGTAGTACCCGATATTATTTTTTTCTTTTTTTTTAAATAAAGCTATTTTTCTGTGAGTGCATATAAAATAAAATTTCTGGATTTCGCCGGCATTCATATTACAATTTTAACTGTAGATGTGCGAATATTTGAATGCAAAATTGTAACTGGCAAATTTGACATTTACTTTGTAAATATATTTATTATATATTGATTCAATAATGTAATTACTTTTGCTTTTTTTTTTTAAACCAAATCGATCGGGTCTTTCAAACATTTCATTCGTCGAATTCGACGAGATTTCATTCGTTTTATTGTTAAATTGCATTTCCTTTTACTCAGAGTCTATAAAAAAGCGTTTAAACTAAAGAAAAAATCCGTTTTTGATGAATCTAGTCAATGAAGAAGTAGCACGTCAAATTGTATCTCTTTATTATTCCGCAATTCCAATGTCTCAGAGAGAAATTGCTATTCAATTGGGTATTTCACGCCGTTCTGTTTGCTATTATATTGATAAACACAAGAAAAATGAAATTAGTTCATTGCAATCTAAACGGGGTAGCCCTTCTAAAAAACTTCTATCGATTTTTTTTTCTAATCGGAGGCGAAACTGAATTCTGCAATGGTAGAATCTACATTCATCTTGTTAAATATATTTTTTTTTTTTTGTTTGTTTGTTTGAAATGCGATTATACATTCACCGATGAGATCAGCTCCTGATTGGTGGAAAATAATGAAACAAAATAAATTTTGAGAAAAGCTTAACCTGTTGCCACTGTTTTGAAGAAACGTCATGAAAAAGCTTTTAAAATTGAAAATAAAATATAAAAATTGAAATAAATTAAAAATTAGCCAGAATGGGCACATCTACACATAAACAGCTTTCATTTAAAAAAATAATTATCAAAATCGGGCCAGTAGAAAGCTCAGGGCTGATGACCAAAAAAACAGCCAGGTGTTTTAAATATATAGATTTTATTTATGCAATTATTTTTATTAATTTACTATCAGTTAATAAAACATTATCATTTTTAAAAACAATTCTTGCTAATGAAACTAATTTTTAATACCTAATTTTATTGATTTTTACAAATTTTTTTATTAATTTACTATCAATTAATAAAATATATAATCATTTTTTAAATCAATTCTTCTTAATGAAACTAAGTTTAATATTTAATATCGCCTAAGGGATGATAATTAATAAGAAAATCTATTTTAATGCAATAACATTTTGTTTTTTGACATTCCCATTATTTATTCTATTAATATCAATAGATACTAATCCCGCTGATCCGAACATTAAAAGTGCTCTTCTTTATCACTTTTATTTTTAGCACTTATTTATCGACAAGTTTAATATTTATCAATTCCTTGTCACTTTTTTTCCGGCCATTTTTTTCCTTGTCACCTTTTCTCCGGTAACTTTTTTTCCGTGTCACTTTTTTTCCGGTCATTTTTTTCCTTGTCACCTTTTCTCCGGTAACTTTTTTTTCGTGTCACCTTTTTTCCGCTTTTGTAGTTTATGTCACTTTTTTCCCGATGACTTTTATTCCGGTCATTTTTTTTTTTTTTTTCCGTTTACCGGTGATGCTATTTGGCTTCAATTTTCACGATTTTTGTGATATCTATATATTAAGTTCCGCATGCTTCATATTCTGTTTCAGCTTAACACTGACTAGATTTTAATGTAAACTGCTTTAGTCGCATTGCTAAGCTGGACTTTTATTTTATTTTCACAACAATTAGATGCCGTTTGTTTCGCAAAATGGATCATTCCTCCGCGTTTGTGTAATTTATCGACAGTGTTCAATATTCAGGAGGTAGCCAAGCCAGGAGGATGGGGGACACACTTCTCCCGGAACAATAAGAAGTAATCCCAGCAAGGTATGCGATTTTGTGTTTTTAATGGTCAAAAAGTGAGATCCCATGCCCGGAAGTCTAAGATGCCTCTTCCTTTCCCCTGGAGTCACAAAAATCCCACTCGTACGAAAAAGGTTTGAATTCAACACCGATAATCGAAATTTCCCCCCACTAATAAAAGATCGTCTAGAAAAGAAAGAAAGAAAGAAAGAAAGAAACAACAACAACAAACACAAGTAAGAAAAATCATGCGTAAAGCATAGATTATGAAACACTTTCCAACACTTCCTGAAATATTCAAAAAACTTTATTTAGATAACGTTATTTAGATAAATAAAGTGTTACTGTCGATAGCCAAATATGCATTTCGATAATTTTGAACAGACCTGTATTTGATTTGCCGGTTGATATATATACTATATAATGCGGAAGTTTAGTTTGGCAAGAAAATGCCTAACAGGTTGAAATTTCTTTTTCGCAATTTATACTAATATATGGAAAAATACTTCAATACTTTTGTTCAGCACTGTAGTTTACCTAGAACTTTTATTGGACACCAGTATTTTGTTAAAGTTTGGTTCAAACAAAAACTACTTAAATCACATTTCCAGAAATTATCATTCATGGGTGACCATGTAGATAATTCTTTGGGTGACCCTGTATATCATTTTATTTATATTCTACAAACATTTCTCAGTAAACTGAAAACAGTTCAGAATTGCATCACTTATTTAAATATTATTTAAATTTAAAAAATATTATTTATTTATTTAAATTACCCGCATATTCAGTAAGATTTGCGTAACCCTGTATATCAACTATAGCATTTGTCACACTATAATATGCAAACATTTAGTAAAACTTAAAAGTGAATATCGCAATTGAAAATGAATATCATCCATCCATCAGCTTTCATCTATAATATACGATTTGAAATATTTTGTGTCCTTGTAAATGCTATGTACTTCATATTATAAATGAAATATTGAGCCTCAGAGGCGTATATAAATTTTATGATAGTTGAAATCGTTTAACACTGTTAAAATATGTCGCAAACAATTCCTTTCTTTATTATTGTGTAATGGAATTCTTTTGGGTGGTCCTGTGAATGAATAATAACTATTATTTTCTCTGCATATTTTACAGAATGCATATTTCAGTGAACTTTGCGAATCCATATAAATTTTAATATGTTTGATCGGGGGTAATACCTTTAAAATTCATTTGAAACGAATTTTTCCTATAGGCCGTAATGTATCGGAAAACTTTTGACTATCCCTGTACATAAATTAATCATGGTAGAAACTTCATTTTCATTAGGGTTCGTGCTTGGGTAAACACCACTAAAATAAAAAAAATTCATAGCAATCTGAGTATATTTACGGGAGTTATTGCGCGGACAGACGGCCATACGGCCAGACTAAACGAATGCATAATCACTTTTCAACTTTGTTGGAAAGTGTTAATAAAAAGCTTTAATTTAAAATTGCAGAGAGCATAAAAAATCTTTAACAATAAATGAGTTCATATTATATTTGAAATATAGAAAAATAAATTTAATGTTCCCACACACGGTAATTGTAATTTGTGTTTCTTATTATTCAATTAAAAAAAAAAAATCAAACGAATTTGTGTCTTTTTATGTTTAAATTACTGGAAAAAAAATAGTATACATGTAATTAAAAAATAAAGACACCTTTTTAATGTTTAAATAACATTTACGTCTTACAAATCGAAAAGGGCAACTTTGTGACATAAGTTTAAATTTATTTTTGATCGCTTATAAACCGATAGGTAATTTAATTATCATAAAATGGAAAAGAAAGTTTGATTCAAAATCGCTTCCTTAGTCAGGCCTTCCGATTTTATATCTTTCTGTTACAAATTAATTCGTAAATATGTCAAATCATTTTGCGCTTATTTAGCAGAGCAGTTGATTTACTTACGGAAATAGAAAGTGGTGAAACAGTTGAAAAGCGGATAATTTGGGAGTTCAGATATTCGGAATTCATCCGTTATTACGACTTTTCAGAGGTAAACAAATTTACTTATGTAAAAGGTGGAAATAGAACCAAAAAAAAAAAAAAAATTCTCTGAGTTCTTTGATGACCATTTTCGCTAAATAGAGGTGTCCAGTTACTATTGAGTTGTTTTTGCATCATAACTGTATGTCAGCGAAAACGAAAACCCCTCTTCAGATTTGATTTGGAAAGCGGTATCCTGCTGCCATCTATTGTTCAGTGTTAAAACTAAAACTAAACTTCCTTAATCGCAGTAAATTGCAAAATAATATATAGCTTTTCTTTGTTTCGTTGATTTATTTTTGGGCACTCTCGTTTTCCCTCGTTTGATATGAAACACCGAAGTCATTTGTCATAAATTAAATGACACTGAAACTCTCTTTTTTTGTCATTTCGAATCAAAACTCACTCCAAAATATTTTTTTCCCCCTTCAAAAACAAAAGGGAACAAAAAAAAAGCAGAAAGAAGGAAAAACTGCTGCATGAAAATCGGAATATTTTAAAAGAGAAATACTTTTTCGTCTTTTCCAAATATAAATTGTCTCGTAACGGTCAAACTAAGTCGTTTTCCATTTTAAAAGAGGCACAGTTTTCGCATATGCTATTCCGAAGCAATGCTTCAATGAGTTTTGAGGGCAAAACTTAAGTAGGAGTGGAGTTGAATATATTCTCAAAGCGGAGATGGGGTGGGATACATCCCTATAATCATAAAACAAAACTGGAAAATAAAATTTAGAAAAAATATTTCAAACTCCTCTGTGAGTCTTTTGCAATACATCAGGAAAATGGCATTTTTATTACAAATGCATTTGGCCAGTCTGGCTATATCTAGCCTAGCTGGCTTAAAAATCGGTTTAAAAGTCATCAAAATAGGAAAAGATCGTCTGCCGTTTGTTTTCCTTATTCAGAACATGATTTTTATCTGCAGATGATTACATTTGAAGAATCAGAATATGATATTATTTGTAATGCACGTAAGTACTTTTTTTTTTTTTTTTTTTTTACTCGTAAAGTTTGAAAAAAAGTTCGAAAGTTCTCGTTAAGTTTCATTCGCTCACATTTTTCATGGTGCATTTGTAGAAAGTTCGCATCAGAGCACCTTATCATAACACGAGAAGAAGAAAGATTTCAGCTTAAAATTTCAGAAAAAGAAAATGAATTTTGAAAAAGAGAAATGACATTCAGAAAAATAAATTTTACTTTACAAATTGCATGATTTTTTATAAGATTTTGGATTCACATAATCTTACATTTCTATTCATACGTTTTCGATATTCACAATGTTCTCGTTTTGCCGAAGATTATTTTCAAATTAAAAAGGAGTTGGACGGTTTTTTGTAGTTTTAAGGCTGTTCATAAATCCGAAAGGATCATTTTATGATATGAGTTTTAATTTATTCTTGTTCGGAAATGCATGAAACAAGCAGCTAGTGTTATTCAGAAACTATTTTTTTTAAATACAATAGATCTTTCCGAAAATAGTGTCAAAATGAATGTTTTGAGCTGAATTTTCGCGCGAAAGAAGAATAACCACTAAAGGAAAGGTGAAAAAGTTTTTGTCACGTTATCAAAATCTCTTATGACTCAATAGGTAATTTATTTATTAAAAATGGAAAACACAGTTCGATTCCAAACTGCTTCCACGATTAACCCTGCCAACTTTATATATTTCTGTTTAAAGTGAATTTATAAATTTTTCAATACGTTTTAAACGTATTGAGTAGAGTTGTCGATAACAGCCTTAGGATGACACGAAAGGGACGGGAAAAATTTCCGTTTTAGACACATTGCAATATTAGCATGTACAGGGCCGTAACTACCTCCGGGGCAGCCGGGGCACTGCCCCGGGGCCCCCAAGCCTGAGGGGCCCCAAACTGATGGTTAAAAAAACTATTGATTTTAGTTTCTAGTCTAAGTTCCTATAAAATGCCCATCACCAGTGGCGTAGCCAGGGGGGGGGTCCGGGGGGTCCGGACCCCCCCCCGAAATCTGAATGAAGAACTGATTTACTGAATAATGGATACAACAATAAAAACGATTAAGATGGAATAAACTTTGAAAATTCCCGCTTTATACAGGTGTTCGTCTTAAAAAATGTAATTAATATGTCTTAAGCCGGGAATATTTTTTTCCGTTTTAGACAGGTTTCTGTTATAAAAATTTTTGTTTTCTCAGTTTCCATTAAAATTACTGAAACGTACTTATTCTATAATGCACCTCTAAAAAGTATTAATGTATTGCAGTAAATCTGTGAAGATGACTTACCTCAAAGGAAAATAATTCAAGATTTGACGAAAACAACACTATACATTTATGCTTGCTAATGTTTGAAACCTATTTGAAAGGAAAATTTGCTGCAATTCCCAAAATTCATGATAAAAAATTATTTAGATGTAAAACATACAAATTTATCAAAGTTTGATGCTACATATCTTTGTTCTTTTTTATAATTAGGGGGCTTATATCCTTGCGAGTAACGTTCGTCAACACCCGTTCAGACACTGTTTCCTCTAAATATATGGTAATGTATATTAATTCAAAAAATATTATCTAATTACGGATAATTGAATGATGTAATCACAAGCGACAACTATCTTTTTAAATCGGGTTATCATGTTTTTCCGTTTAAATAGGGGTTTTTTTTTATTCTTCTTCTTCTTCTTGTTACGATGCTTTTATTCACCGCTGTTGCGACAGCTTACGGATTTTTTGTGGATTGATAAGTTAAATCAACTGCACACCCGACTTTCAGCTTGTGTAAAATGATCAGATAATTCGTACAAAATAAATTGAAAGCATTTTGCACATCTAATTATTGCATTTATGCTACATCAAGTGATGGAAAATATAAATAAAAAATATATATATATAACTTTTTTAAATAGGAAAAAAATCTTGAAATGATGCAAATTTAATACAAAATCATAAAACTCCTTTTTTTGGGCTTAAAATATGAGTTAAAAAATAAGTATAATCTGCACACCTCAAATTTATAAAGCAATTCCCTAAAGAAAAAAAACTAAATTTTCGTGCTTTTGCTCCTATAAAACTTTTTAAATAGAACGAATTTGACCAATTTTAACAATTAAAAGCCCTTAAACTAATTCTTTGATTTAAAAAACGGCCTTAATTACCGTGTTTATCAAACATTTCTCTATAATACTACTCATTTTCATATTTTTGTATGCGGTAAGTTTCATAATTATTAGTCTAGTTGAAATTCCATCAATTAAAATTATGTTATACTATATTGATACATTTATGGTTTTAAAATAAATATCAAACTATTTTTTGTACAATTACGCAAACAAACAAGTTTGAAATCCGAAATAATAATAAACAAACATATTACATAAACGAAGTAGAAATTTCAATTTCAAAATGATATAGTCATTTTGAGACTTGCGAAAATCATAGGTATAGTCATTTTGCGCCGTAAGCGTTTCACGTTTCACACAAAGAACATTTTTTTTTTATTCTTTTCCGTCTATAGTATTAACAGACACGTCCTAGGAAAAACTAGTATTTCCCCCTGCAGTATGAATAGCCACGTCCTAGGCGAAACTAGTATTTCTACCCCTGTGGTATTAATAGACACGTCCTAGGAGAAACTGGTTTTGCAGTCGCATATCACCCGTAGTAAATGTATCTTTCGTTTATGCTTGCTGTTTTTTAAATTCCTTTGATGTATCAGTGTTTGAAAGACATTTTCTAAAGTATTCGAGTGAGAATTTTTATTATTTTGTAATTTTTGATTATTTATTAGTTTTATAATTGATTTGATTTATAATCTCTTTATTCTGCGAAACAAAAAATGAAAAGGCGAACTACTATTAATCAGTTTTTCAAAGGAAAAGTTTCCAAAACCGATACAGATGTCGATTCTCCTGCATCAGCAGAAAGTACTCCATGCTGTTCGTCGTTGGCTCGCGAAGAATTATTTGTAGAATCTGATATTAGCATAACGTTCGTAGATATAGGTACTGTCTCCGAAAAATTATATAGACACGGAAAGACTTTAGCACAACCTGTCAGTACTGAAACAAAGACTAAAGTTTTGAATGATTTGTTTGTGCCGGATGAAACTTTTGTTTTTCCAAAAACTGAGTACAACAAAAAGAACCTTAAATTTCAAAGAAATTGGCTAAGCAAGTGGCCTTGGCTTGCTTATTCTAAAATACAGGATGGTGCTTACTGCAAATATTGTGTGATTTTTGGACGTGAATATGTGGGTAAAGGAACCCACCAAAAGATAGCATCACTTGTAGCTACTCCATTCAAAAAATGGAAAGACGCTGTAGAAAAATTCAACGCCCATAACAACACTGATTATCATAAATTTTCATGCATTGCAGCTGAAAATTTTTATAAAGTCAGCAGTGGTAAAATGGAAGACATCGCTACGGCATTAGACAGCCAAAGAATTTCAGAAAAGGAAAAAAACCGATCTATGTTGAAGCCAATCATAGAAACTATAATTTTATGCGGGGAAAATGAAATACCCCTTCGAGGACACAGAGATAGTGGTCCTCTAACTATTGATAAACCTCCACAAAAAGAAGGAAAGTTTAGAGCTCTTCTTAGATTTTTTTCCAAGTCTAACAACGAACTGAAAAAACATATATTAGAATGCTCCCGTAATGCAACATATATCAGTCCAGATATACAGAACGAAATTATTAGCATTTGTGGTAATTTGATACAAAAAAAATTGGTACAAACCATAAACAGCGGAGATTGTTTTGCAATTTTAGGGGATGAAACAATGGATGTATCTGGGAAAGAGCAATTTTCATTGTGCATTCGTTATATTTCCAAAGATAGTAAGCCCATGTTGAAAGAAGATTTCCTTTCATTCACCCAGATTGCTGACTTGTCAGCAGAAAGTATCACCAAGACAATTTTAGAAACATGCAATAATCTAGGTTTAGACCTAAGTAAAGTAGTTGGCCAAGGTTACGATGGTTGCTCCACTTTTAGTGGTCATATTACTGGTGTGCAACAGAGATTTCAAGAGCTTTTCCCAAAAGCTATGTATGTACATTGTGCAGCACATCGTTTAAATTTAGTTTTAAGCGATTCCCTTAACGTGCCTTCTATAAGGAATTGTCTTGGTGTTGTAAATGAAGTTTCAAACATCTTTAGAAATAATGTCCTGGCTAATGATTCATTAAAAACTAACATATCTCGTTTAGTGCCCGACAGTAAAAAAACACGTTTATTAGGTGTATGTGAGACGAGGTTTGTTGAACGGCAAGATGCAGTCAACACTTTCCTTGAGCTGTTCCCCGCAATAGTTGTTACTCTAGAAGAGTTATCTCATACCCATCGAGCAATATCATCAACTGCTTCAACTTTGCTTGCTGCAATGGAAAAGAGTAGTTTTATTGTTGGATTGGTTATTTGTGAATTTTTATTCAATATTACATTACCACTTTCAAAATACCTGCAAAAATCAGACTGTGAATTGTCTTCTGCTCTAAAACATGCTGATAATGTAATTTCAGTTCTTCAAAGTTTGCGTCAATCAACAAGCATGGAGCAGGAAACTGATGTTGAAAAATTTAGTGAACTATTCAGAAAGGCAGAATCCTTATCTAGAGACAATTTTCAGGCAACTATCACAGTTCCTCGCCAAGCAGGTCAACAAATGATGAGAGATAATCCACCACATGGAAATGCTGAAGAATATTTCAGAAGATCGATGTTTCTTCCTTGTATTGATATCTTTATTTCTCAACTTGTGGATCGTTTTTCAAAGAATCGAAGCATCTTGGAGGGTTTTGATGTTTTACTTCCAAAGAATGCCAATACATCAAATACCAAATTGCTCCAAAAACTCAACATCTTTTATGACGACCGAGTGTCACAATCATCTATTGAAGTGGAATATTTACTTTGGTGCAAAAAATGGCAAAATAAAGAAATGGAGAAACCCAAAGGTATTATGGCTGTTTTAGATGATTGTGATCAAAATATTTTTCCTAATATTAATTATTTGTTGAGAGTATTTGCAACATTACCTGTTTCTGTATCCGAAGTTGAGAGATCTTTTTCTTCTTTAAAAAGAATAAAAACTTACCTCAGAAATTCTATGGAGAATGAAAGGTTGACTGGGTTGGCACTTATGTCAATCCATTATCCAGTAACCATCACCCCAGACGAAGTTCTGGATGCAATGGCAGTAAGTGGAAAAAGAAAGCTGCTATTATAAACTCAAAGTTTTTTGTTTATAATTTTAATTTAAGGAGACTTAGTACCCTTCATTGGACAAAATATGACAAAAATATTGATTGTCTAATTTTTTGCTTGTAATTTACTTTATACTTAGTACATGCTGATGAAGTTTCGTAATGATCCGAATATTATAAATGCAATTTAAAGCGATTTTATTATATCGCTATCCTTTTAAACAGCTACACCCACTTCATTTGAAAGAGATTTTTCTCAAATTGTGCTTTTTCGACGAATAGGCATGTTCAGTGGGATAAAACTTTTATATATTTTTTTCAATCGATTCGATTTTTTTTTTTTTTTTTTTTTTTTTTTGGGCGGGGGGTGGGGTGTTTTTTATGATCTGTTTGATAAAGCTAGATATCGGATTTACAATCAAGTATTTTTTATTTATTTATTTATTTTACTTATAAAAATGCACAATAAATTCAGTTTTTACTGTATTTTACACGTATTTGCAGATTTTATTTTTTTCTTCCAAAATATAATTAACTTATGTTATGGTAAATACGATACTTAAAATTATACAACGCACTGCTATGAACAATTTAAAAAATAAATTAGCTCAAATTGTCCAAAATTGTACGAGAAGTCAATTTAAAAATTTACATAAATTTCTCAAGAAAATTTAAATTTTTCGAATTTTACCAAGAAATCCAACACTTTCTTGAATAGAATCATTTTCCTTCATTGAGCCTTTATTACTATACCAAAAATGCACCTTAAAATGCTAAAAAATAGTTCAGAGGGTACCGAGTCTCCTTAAATAAATATTCATGCTGTTATATGAAATGTGATTTGAAAATACAATCTTTACAATATGGTGTAAAAAAAGTGATTTACAATATAATCTTTTTCCGAGCTGCCAATGAAAAAAAAAAAAAAAAAAAAAAAAAAAATGTATATATTATCTTTAGAAAGTACATAAATCAATGTGTTTTCCTGATCTGAACAAGCATTTATTTAAAAAAAATTTCATGAGTTGTTTTATAGTGTTTTAATCATAAAAAAATATGTGTTTTACAGAGAAATCTGCGAAATTAACAAAGTTCACATTAACATTAAAATAAATATTATTTTTTGATTCTTACATGCATAAATTAGATTATGAAGCTGAAAAATTTTAATTGAGAATCTATAGGAAACTAAATTCTTATATTCTGACTTTTGGAATTTATAAAAAAAATAGTTGGAAACTTTCCCGAAAATTTGTGGCAACATTTATATATATATTATTTTATATGCTTCTTTAAATCTCGAAAATATCTTGATTTCTGAAATTTCTACAGTTAAAGAACGTTTTTCCTGGGTTCGTACAAGTACCGTACCGTTGGTTTTCCAGACCAAATAGCAGTACTTTTTTAACCCTTTTAGTGCCAAGGAGCGCCGTCGCGCTGCTCTCGCTAGTCGTGAAAAATTCCAATGTCGCTATAGCGCTCCTTTTGACAGTTCACTTTTGCCGGGCGCAGTGTTTGATAAAGTAGTGTTTAAATTTATTTAATTTATTGTCGCCTAGTAACAGAAATACTAAATGTAAGAAGTTTTCTAATTGCGAACGATAAACTGTGAATAAAGGACATTATCATTTTATTTCTGCAATTTTTTCTAAGCTGTGAAAAATATCTTTGTTTTTCTTGTTGTCATATGATTTCGAACATTGGATAAACATAGTGATGGCCGTGTTACCGTGTTCGTATTTTTATTCATTATATTGCATTCTAACTATCTTCGATCGCATATTTTTTATATAAACATCGTGATTATTATTATTTTTTTTTAATATTTCTAATTTTGATTTCAAAATGTCGGACACAAGTGAATTTTCAGATACAGCATAACGACAGAGCAGGGCGACGGCGCTCCTTGGTATTTTTCAGAGCAGCGCGACGGTGCTCCTTGCCACTAAAAAGGTTGATCTGGTTCAAATGCGTGAAATTCCGCCTTATTTAAAGAGAAAATTTCTATAAGAAAATACTGATACCGAAGAATTTCCCGGTCTTGAAATTCCAGAACTCGTACAAACCCAGTTTTCTTAATCATGGGTAACTTTTAAAAGATAATTCATGGTTACATTTTATTGTCGTAGGTTAACAAACATTTTTTATATTTACTCACACTTTTATATCAAAGCAATTGTCGCATCTTTTTCTATAATACATAGTCACCTCAGTAATCGATGCATTTACAGAGATTGTCTAGGTCTTTCTCTTTGTAAGCTAATTTTTCTTTTCAAATAAAGTATTATCAGAAAATAGTTAGCATTTTAAGGTTTATTAGAATATTTCTATGACACAAATATTACAAACACACAAACATAGACATACATATAATGTATATGTGTTACAAAATTGAAAATTCTGTATGGTATTAGAAATGTTCGATTAAAAAAACTTCCTTTAAATTTAATTGTATGGCAACTGATATTAAGACCATTTAACGCTTCCGTTTAAGGCAGAATTCTTATACATATAATTACTATTTTAACAGGTTTTACTATTCATCTAACATAAATAAGTATATCTATATAAATACACAAAACTTGTAAAAACAGAATCTGCCTTTAACCAGTGTTGATTTCAGGAAATAACCCGGGGGACACCCCTCCCCCAGAGTAATGAAATAAGAAGTGAAAAAAAAAATAAGATTTTGTGTTTTTAATAGTCAAAAAGTGAAATTCCACCCCAGAACTCTAATGTCTCTCCAACGGAGTCACAGAAGTTCCTAATGAAGAAAAATGTCTTAATTCAACACTGCCTGTAACGGAATTCTTTCTTAAACGGAAAAATTCTATATTCTTTAATAAAAGAATACTGTACTATTACATCTGATAACACAAAAACCTGTGTAAAACGGAATTTTTCATCAACAATTACGATTTTATCTTGACAGGCAGGTTTTTCTCTCTCTCTCTATATATATATATACATAACCTGAAAGAAAAATTTTGGACCCCCCCCGAAACGAAATCCTGGCTACGCCACTGCCCATCACATACCTAAAAGTTAGTAATAAAAAAAGAAATCAAAGTGTTAGAATAGATGTTTTTGCTTGTCTGTCAATACACTCCTTACGCTTCGCATGCAAAAGGAGTTCTACAGCAGACAGCAAAATGTCGAGTCGAATGTGTCATGTCGCGCTAGCATGTTTGCTGATTCCACCGAAGCTAGTATAAGGAAGAAAATATGGACTTCTAATCGACTGAATAATATGAAAAGCATCTAAAAAATTCTTGAAAATCTTTCTTCTTATCTGTACTAATAAGTTAACAAAACGCTCTGTTTGTGTATGTCTGTGTTTGTATGTGTGAGTGTGTGACTGCGATGGTTAGCAAAATCTACCGCACATAGAAGTCTGAAATTTTAGGTGAAGATAGTCCAAAACAGGTCTTGATGCACCTGAGGCTCAGCTTTTTAATATTTTAAGGGCCAGGGCCCTGGGCCTCTTACAATTTTTATGCGCCAAATTGTTAATATCTTGACTCCTTTTTATCTAATCTTTTCCGTTTTGAGGTATTTTTCTCCTTTTAGATATTTTCGCCTTTTTACTCTTCAGTTATGACCTTGGACTCTTGGGGCCCCTTTTAGTCTTTGTGATAGTAAATTGTTAATAAATTGCTTCCATTAATTTCTATCTTCATTTTTGGGATACCTGTTCCATTTAGATATTTTGAAATTTTTACATTCCATATAAGACACTGGGGCCCCCTAGATAATCATAGGGCCATCCCAGTGTCCCTTGATCTTTTTGTGCGCTAAGCATTTTTCACTCCCTGAATTTCTCACCTTCTTAGTGCAAATTTTTAAAGCTGAATCTTGGACTCTTATGTCAGGACCAGCATCCTGATATTTTTATTCGGGCCCTGGGGCCCTTTTTTTAACTCTTACCCAAACAATTGGTGCATTTAAAAAAATATTATTCTTGCAAATAATTCATACTCTATGCTTAATTTTGACTAATTAAAGGTCTAAAGCGTTATGTATTAAAACATTTTAACATGTTTTCATGTTAGGGCCCTGATTGTATTTGGCAGTTGGCCCCTATGGGGCCCTCTATCATAGCTTCCTTAAAAATGGTCGGATTCACTAGCTTTTTTTTAAAACAACTTTTTAGATCCTCCAACTACGACATGAACAACAAAAAAAAATTTTTAGACTTCAGCTACCACTATTTATGAATATTAATCGCTTTGATGGAGCCCTTGGTGCAGCTTCTTTAAAAATGATAAAAATTGCTTTCATTTTTATTCAATATAGTTTTAGCGTCTTCCCATTATTTTAATAACTACACAAATATTTTTATACCCAACTACATGCGAAATAATTTCCTGGCCCTTTGGGGCCCGGTACAAACCCCCTTGAAGTTTTTGTAATAATAAATTGTCAATAAATTGCTTCCTTTTATCTTCATTTTTAGGATTCTTTATTCATTTAGATATTTTAATGTTTTGACATTCTATACAAGACACTGTGTTCCCCTGTGGAATCATAGGATCCAGTCCAAGGCCCCTCAACATTTTGTGAAGTAAACATATTTCACTTCCTATATTTCTGATCTTCTTAGTGCAAAATTTTAAAATTGCCTGGAACTCTTCTTTCAGGACCAATCCAGAAAACCTGATGTTTTTATTCGGACCCTAGGGCCCCTTTTTAAACATTTGCCCAATCAATTGGTGCATTTAAAAAATTATATCATTCCAAAGAATAGTTCCTACTATATGCTTAATTTTGACTAATGAATGACTTTTGAAAAATGATCCGGATTGCTTGCAATTTTCTTTCACATTGCTTTAGCGTCCTCCCACTACTTTAATAACTAAAAAAAATTTTTTATACCCAACTACATGCGAAATAAGTTCCTGGCCCCTTGAAGATTTTGTACCATAAATTGCTATTAAACTGCCCTCTCTTAATCCAATCTTCATTTTTGAACTATTTTTTCACTTAGTTATTCTCATGTTCTTACATTCCATTTAAAAGCCAGAGACTCCCTATGGTCTCGGCTCAGGCACCTTGAAATTTTTGTTCTCCATGCATATTTCACCCACTTATTATCGAACCTTCGCAATGCATAAATTTAAAGTTGAATTTTCGACTCTTATTTCAGGACCTACACCCTGATGTTTTTATTGAGGTCCAAAGGCCCTTTTTAAAGCATTTACTCATTTTTTATGCATTTCTTTAAAATATTATTTAACGAATAATTCATATCCTATGCTTAATTTTGACTAATTGTCGATCTAAAGTGTTAATTGTTTGCTTAAGGTTATCATAACGTGTCCTGGGCAATGCCTGATGGGTCAACTAGCCTATTAATAAATACATAAAATCAAAAAAAAAAAAAAAAAAAAAAAAAAAAAAACTATCACAATCCATCTTTCAAAAGGTTTTTAAACTGAAACGCATGATTAAGTTACATATACTCAAAAATGAACTAAATAAAATGCTCTTTAAAGTATTCAACCAATCAGAAGTCCGTATTTTCTTCCCTATGCTAACTTCAGTGGGATTGGCAAAAATGGCGCCGCCGCCAAGTGCTGCCGAGTAGAGTTGTCCAATTCTACATTTTTTAGTCATTTTTGGGCTTATCATACTATGTACATTTAAACAAAGGTGTGCGAGAAAAGAAACTATGCGCGGGGCAAAGTTTCATTTGCCCTCCCTGGGGGGGGGGCCCAGAGGTTTTGCCCCAGGGCCCCCAAGTTTATAGTTACAGCCCTGAGCATGTATACTGTTTATTATAATTGTATTGTTTATTCGAGATTACGAAAGTTGTCCGTTTAAACCACATTTCCGTTTTGTAGATTCCGTTTTATACAGTATTCAAGTATTTCCCAATTTTGGGGGAATCCGTTTTTTAAGGGGACAGTGGACTTTTATTTGAGCAAAATCATCTATAGCAAAATCGTCAGAAAAAAGGTCTATTTCTGGGGTATAATAGTACCTAAATAGTTGTTAAAATATCATTTATGAAGGTTTTAAGGAGGACTAAATAAAAAAAGATAAATGTATTTATATACTTCAAATCTGTTTTTCTTAAAACTAATTTTTCAGCGTTTTTAGATTTTTGAATTGCTCCTTGCATCTTAACTTTTGATCAATAATTATAAAATTGATAAGGAAGTATCCTGATATTATTTAAAAAGAAATTGTGCAAGATTTTTAAAATTCGTCTTCATTAAGATAGTCAAATTTTATTTTTTACTTATTAAAAGGCAAAATTTTGATGAAAATCGATAAGGAATTTAGAAAAAAATCTGTAAAATATTAACTGTTCAAGAGTTTTAAAAAATCTTACACAAATTTGTTTATAATATAGTTTTAAGTGATAAAAATGCAAAAGCAAGAAAATATTTCAAAAATTAAGACACGAGGAGCATTTTAAAATTTCGTTTAAAAATTTAAATTTTTGTACAAATTTTAATAAGGTTGGAAATTTTTTGAAGGTATTCTATATGCTGTTGGTGAAATGTATATATGCACAAAATTTCATATTGCTATGATAAAAATGAATAAAATAAATTTTTAACGTCCACCGTCCCCTTAAAAAATATATCGTTTTGTGTCGCCTTTTTTTCGCTGATTGATTCACTTTTTGCGAGACTAGATCTGGCAATACTAATCCTAAAATTCATCATTCAAAAAAAAAAAAAAAATAAAATAAAAATAATAATAATAATAATAATAATAATAATAAAAAGATCTCTAAGGCTCTGATGGATTTTGCGAGATATTCCCTGCTACCAAGATCAGTAGAGATGCGAGTGATTTTCGAAAAATGCCTTACTGAATCTTGCCTGTGTTCCAAGAAAATCACCATTAAAAGTTTTACCTTACAACTGTGATATATATCACAGTATAGTATACAACAGTAAAGAATTTCGAAAATTTTATTCTGTCCATGAAACATCGGACAGAATCGGTCTTTTGTCCGATGCCTATCAACGAGCAAAGTTGATACTCTGTGGTTGATACTGATCTACAACTGTGGAGGTTAATTTTCCTTTCTGGAGTTATATTTTGCAGTCCTCCTCTTGCCTGTCTGTAGAAAGAAATTTCGGGAAATTCCTTAATAAGCTTTGACAATGCCCAAAGACAAAATCGTGGCAAAATTTCATTATATGCTATGTCCATAAGCCCTTATAGTGTAAGTCATATGCTATTAGTTTTGTCTATTAGTATTTTAGAACGGAACAATGTGACTTATTTTATCGGAGATATCTCATTAATTGAATAAGGCCAAGCAAACTTTTCGAATATACACTGAGGTAACATAACTCATGGGATACTCTGCTATAGCTTGTTGCTCCTCCGTTTGCCTGGCGAAGTTCAGCAATAGATGTAGCATGGGTACCACGAGTCGTTGAAAGTCCTCTGGAGAAATATTGAGCCATGCAGCTTCTATAGACGTTCATAATTTCGAAAGTGTTGCCGGTGGAAGCTTTTATGCATGAACTGATCTCTCGATTATGTGCCATAAATGTTCGATGTGATTCATGTCGTGCAATCGCGATGACCAAATCATCCGCTGAATTTGTCCAGAATGTTCTTCAAATCAATCACGAACAGTTATAGCCCGGTGACATGGCGCATTGTCAGCCTGGAAAATTCCATTGTTGTTTGGATATATGAAGTCATTGAATGGTTGCAAGTGACCTCCCAATAGCTGAACGTAATAATTTCCAGTTAACGATCGGTTCAGTTTGACCAGCGGACTCAGTCTATTCCATATAAATACAGCCCACACCATTATGGAGCCAAAACCAGCTTGCACAATGCTTTGTTGACAACATGCGTACATGGCTTCATAGGGTCTGTGTCACACTCGTAATCATTCATCAGCTCTTACCAATTACAATCCTGACTCATCTGACCAAGCCACTTTTTTTCAGTCGTCTAGAGCTCAAATGATATGGTCACGAGCCCGGGAGCGGCGTTCCCGGGCTTGCAAAGAATTTTCGCAAAGATTTGCCATTCCGATCCGATGAAAAAAAAAAAAAAAAAAAAAAAAACAATTCTTGATCATCTCAGTCGTAAATTTTCGGAATGAACCGATATTTGTTTCAATTGTTATTTTCTATACAAAAGAGATTTTCTCGATTGTAGAATTATCCAACAATTGCGCAGCACCAAAGCAGTACACAAAGTACGCGTCTTGTCTTGGGAAAGGTAACCGCAAGATTAAAGGTAAGGTCACATCAATCAAGATCACACGCCACGTAACGGACGAGATGAAACTACAAGAAACTACAAGGGTGTGAGAACAAACACAGCGAAACAAATACTAACATTATTTTGTGATTTTCTTTCTGGTTTCATATTCATGTATATTATACATTCGGTACGCAAAATTCTCCAGATTTATGTACGCAATGGCTAAAATTTCTTCAGTCAATTCTAGTCGATTATATATTGTTTTTAATTAATGTTTTGAGTCTGTCTTACTGATGCCCCAGTTTCTATTATTTTCAGCGTTTCTCATTTCAAAGTTTGTATCCTGTAAAAGCTAGAATTTTTTTTTTTTTTTTTTTTTTTTTTTTTTTTTTTTTGTATTTATTCAATATTACTATTTTTATTGTTACATTATAATTAAATTACATTCCATTGCATTTTTCTTATAACTTTCAGAATATGTTTCATTACTTTTCATCTACATTTCATGTATCTAAAGGGGGCAAAATGCATTACATATCATTTCTTAAATTACAAAGAAACCAATAATTGCGTTTCTGAAACTCAACCAATTTAAAATAATTATGTTAGAAAAGAGATTTTTAAATTGAATTTCAAATAACTGATTGAAATAAGAATAACTTTACATCCATACAGTACAAATATGTACAAATATTCCTTGTACATACAGAATTTTTCTGGCAACTTTTGCTTCCAGAAATATTCTGTATGTACAAGAAAAGTGTAGTCAGATATTTCTTGTACATACAAAAACTTTCTGGCAGCTTTTGCAGCCAAAATTTTTCTGAATAACTTTCTATAAACTCAACCCAATTTAAATTGTTTATGTTAGAAAGGAGGTTTTAAAATCAAATTTCAAATAATTAATTGAAATAATAACTACTTTACATTCATACAATACAAGGTAATGATGTTTCAATTAAAAACTAAAAATAACTGTAACATATTTATCTTTCAATATATATGCAATTAATTATTACTTAGTAAAGTACTAGAAACTTCCAAAAGTTTCTAAAAATTTTCACGCCAGAAGTAAGTCAATAACATTCGTAAAAAAGACAGCCTGAACCGATTAGAAATGAAGATATAATCCTCCACATGGTTCACCGCACTACTTCTAACAAATATCTAATCCTATTCAGCTCTTCGTGAAGACCGATTCAAAAATAAACTGAAAAAAAAAATCTCTATTTCTTTAGCACCGGAGATTTACTCTCTCTCACGCAGTTTTAGTTTAAAATTGAGTTTTGTAGATTAAAACTTTGGAGAATCATTTCTCTTGAATAACTGCTTCAACTGATTGAAAATCAGAAGTTCTCATACAGTTTGGCTTTGTACAGTTTATAAAGCAGTGTGGCATTTCTTTTTTTCTTTTTTTTTTTTTTTTTTTTCCCTTTTTTGACTTGGATCTTTCAATAAAATCTGTATACCTAAAATTTAAAAACAACTTCTGTAGAATAAAATTATCTTCAAAAATTAAAACAGAAAAGTCGTTACAAATTGAAGTAAAACTTTGAAAAATGATTTTTTTTTTTTTTTTTTTTTTTTTTTTTTTTTTTTTTTTTTTTAAACCAAAGAGTGATTGAACAAGCAGAAAAAATCATGCATCAGTCATGATTATGAAATAACACTATCAGAATATTTCAAGGACTTTTCTCAAAGAGATTAGTCTAAGCAATATCTCTGAAAACATAGATTTATAATTAATTTATAACAAATAATGGAAATGAGATATTATCTTTAATTAATTAAATAATGATACAAATTGAAATAATGAAAATGAGAAATTAAATGGTAGAATTACAAAATACCAAATATTCAGCAGCAGTGTATATATATATATTATATATATATATTATGTATATATATATATATATTCATTTTTGGACTCGGATTTTTTAATAAAATATGTATACCTAAAATTTTAAAACAACTTCTGTGGAATGAAATTATGTTCAAAAGTAAAAACAAAAACATCGTTACAAATTGAAGTAGAGCTTTGAGAAGTATTTATTTATTTATTTTTTTAAACTAAAGAGTGACTGAATAAGAAGAAAAAAAATCATGAATCAGACATGATTATGAAACAAACTATCAGAATATTTCTAGGACTTCTCTCAAAGTCTGAGCAATATCACTGAGAACATAGATTTATAATTTAATTTCTGACAAATTAATGAAAATGACAAAATTAAATGGTAGAATTACGAAATACCAAATATTCAACAGCAGTGTTTTTTTAACGCCAAATATAGATTCCTGTACACTGTTTGCAAAACGATATGCTTTTTGAGAAGCAAATAGGGTAGACATAACATTAAACATAATAAGGAATGTAAAACATTAAAACGGTGGTTCCAAAACTTTTATTAGCCCCCACCCCCCACCAAAGCATCAATAAAATCACTATGTCATCTCTACTCCTATTACTCTGTAAATTATGTTTGTTATTATTTAAAAGTGAACCCTATTCACCTTGTGAAAATGTAATAGAACCTTAACAAACGAACAAAAATAAATAAATAAATAAAAATAAATGGTACTACTAGGTTATACCGTCGACCAAAATATTATCGCCAAACTATAAGATTAAATGCCAATAATGGATGGTCGTGAAAGTCACATTCAATGACATTAAATACGATTCACGTGTTTTAAACATCATTAAGAGATTTTTATTTCGACTTTTTATTTGTATTTTTATTATTATTCTACTAATTATTTGTTTTTCCCGTTATTTAAAATAAAAATTATGTCAATATGTATGATTTGGCTATTAGTTTGGCGATTTGTATAATTTGGCAAAATTGGTCAACGGGATAACAGAGTAGTACCAAATAAATTTTTGTAACATATCAAACAGGTTTTGTCTTTTGTTACAAATGTGTTTTTAATATAATTCAATAAATATAGTGTGGCTATCGCCTTCGTGCATAAAAGAATTTTGTTGCACTTTTCCAACTTATTTCAGTATTAAAGAAAAGTGTAATATAAACTGAATTGTTTATTTTCACAAATTTTCTTGAAGATAGACTTACATTTAGCATTAAAATTGATAACATTTACATATTTTTGTAACTTATTACAAGAAGGTGGAAAAGCTTTGGATACTAAATTTTCTTTCTAAGGATAACATAATACACACGAAGTATTTGAAGATTTTCATCTTTATTAATTTATAATAATAGCTGTTATTTCCCATCATGACACATTTTCTCCTCTTTTTCCTCTTTTCCAGTAACTATATGTATTTTCCATGCATTATCCGATTTTTTAAATTTAAAATGCACTTACAGTAGACTCCCTCAAATCCGCAACGCTAAAATCCACAACTCTGGAAAATCCACACATAATTTACAGATGTAAACAATGAATTCAGAGTTTTGATGTAGGGACAAAATTTGACTTTTTTATTTTTATATCAATTCCATATATATTTTAATCTGTAATTTTCATTAATATTACTGAATTCATGTGTTTTCATGAAGGAAGAATAAATTTATTTTAAAATAAATTAAGATATTGCTGATATCACTGGTAATCACAATCTTCTTGTCAAATATATTTGTGTATTAACCAAACTTTTTTGGTTATTAAGTCTGGCTAAACTTGAAATAAAACTTCCTTATTTTATACTAGCTGACCCGCCCGGCGTTGCACGTTTCCGGGGTAATAATATTAAAGGAACATGAAATTTGAGATTTTATCTCTAACACGAAATATGTGAAATTACGATGTCTGAAATACACGGCCACTGATTGTGTGAAAAATTTGTTTAAAAAATGAATAAATAATATTTAGCGGTGAAAATGTTCAAAAGGACTGCAATGGGAAACAGGAGAGGAACTACTCAAGTAATAATTAGAATTTTGAAAATCTCAACGTCAGATATATCAGGAGAGACTTTGGGGGTATTTTCAAGAAAGTTTTGAGCCTCGTAAGTGCCGTAGATTTTGCTAGCCATCGCACAAAAACATACATACACACAGACAGTGCGTTTAGATATTTTATTATTGTAGGTTACTGTGGATATTAAAAATAATTCCTTTACTGCTAACTCATTAGTTTTATGGGTTTTGCCTTTTTTACATGCATTTTAAAAATAGATGAGACCATGATGCGTACCAAAATCTGTAATATTGACAAATTTGTAAAAAAAAAAAAAAAAAAAAAAAAAAAAAAAAAAAAAAAAAAAAAACTGTGCTAAACGCACAAAAAAATCGTTAGAAACCACGTCGAAAATCGTACTGAAAATCGCAATGAATAAAATCACAAAAATTGAAAAATGATACCAGACAACATTTAGTTAATTAGGCTTTGAAACAATTTTATTTTTATGATTCTCAAAAAATAGCCCCAAAATGTGAAGAAATACTAAAAATCGCAATAAAAAATTCGTTAAAAGCTCCAAAATTCACCGCACGAATTCCGAATAAACTTTATTGAAAAGAGAAAAAAGTATTATATTGAGTGAAAAGAATGAAACCGTATTCTTTTCACTAATGTGGAAAAATCGCCTCGAAACATAAAAAGAGCGCTAAAAATCGTCTAAAAAATTAAATTAAAAAATTCTAATCAAAAATCAAAAATCGGGCTTCGAGGCACAAAACTACATGTATAGAGGTACCTTCTCTCCAAATAACTCTACATGCAGCGGTTTCTTCAGAACAGCGCTGACACACACACATACTTGTCTCTTTATTATTTTAGATTACTGTGAATATCCTAATTAATAACTTTATTGCTCATTCGCCAATTTTATGTTTTTTGCTTTTCTTACATGCAATTCAAGAATAGATAAGATCATGATGCATACAAAAAAATATAATTTTGACAAAAATGACAAAAAATCGATGCTAAACGCAAAAAAAATTTAAAAATCGCTAAAAATCACATTGAAAATCGCATTAAAAATCACTGAAATTGAAAAATCACAGCAGACAAAATTTAGTTCATTAGGCTGAAAGTTTGAATCAATTTTGTTTTTATCATTGTCAAAAAATAGCCGCAAAATGCGAAAAACACTAAAAATTGCATTAAAAAATCGCTAAAAATTAAAACATCACCGCACGAATTCCGAATAAGCTTTATTGGAAAGAGAAAAAAAAATTACTATATTGAGTGAAAAGAATGAAATCGTATTCCTTTCACTTATATGGAAAAATCGCCTCGAAACATAAAAAAAGCGCTAAAAATCGCTTAAAAAATTCTAATAAAAAAATCAAAAATCGGGCTTCGAGGTGCAAAACTACATGTATAGAGGTACCTTCCCTCCAAATTTTGTAACTCTATATGCAGCAGTCTCTTCAGAACAGCGCTGACACACACACATACTTGTATGTTTATTGTTATAGATTACTGTGAATATCCTAATTAATAACTTTATTTTTCATTCGTTAATTTTATGGTTTTTGCTTTTCTTACATGCAATTCAAGAATACATAAGATCATGATGCGTACAAAAAACTATAATTTAAAAAAATGACAAAAATGGATGCTAAACGCACAAATAGTAAAAAAAATCGCTAAAAATCACATCGAAAATCGCATTAAAAATCACTGAAATTGAAAAATCATAGCAGAAAAAATTTAGTTCATTAGGCTGAAAGTTTGAATCAATTTTTTTTTATTATTGTCAAAAAATAGCCGCAAAATGTGAAAAAACACTAAATATCGCATTAAAAATATTCGCTAAAAATTCAAAAATCACCGCACGAATTCTGAATAAACTTTATTGAAAAGAGAAAAAAAAACGATATTGAGTGAAAAGAATGAAACCGTATTCCTTTCACTAATATGGAAAAATCGCCTCGAAACATAAAACGAGCGCTAAAAATCGCCTAAAAATTAAATTAAAAAATTCTAATAAAAAAATCAAAAATCGGGCTTCGAGGTGCAAAACAATATGTATAGAGGTACCTTCCCTCCAAATTTTGTAACTGTACATACAGCGGTCTCTTCAGAACAGCGCTGACACACACACATACTTGCTTCTTTATTATTATAGATTTCTGTGAATATCCTAATTAATAACTTTATTGCTCATTCGTTAATTTTATGTTTTTTTTTTTTTTTTTTTTGCTTTTCTTACATGCAAGCCGAGAATAGATAAGATCAAGATGCATGCAGAAAACTATAATGTTGACAAAAATGACCAAAAATCGATGCTAAACGCGCAATAAATCAAAAAATCGCTCAAAATCACATCGAAAATTGCCTTAAAAATAACTGAAATTGAAAAATCATAGGAGACAAAATTTAGTTCATTAGGCTGAAAGTTTGAATCAATTTTGCTCCTATCATTGTCAAAAAATAGCCGCAAAATGCGAAAAAACACTAAAAATCGCATTAAAAAAATTCGTTAAAAATTCAAAAATCATCGCACGAATTCCGAATAAGCTTTACTGCAAAGAGAAAAAAATTACTATATTGAGTGAAAAGAATGACACCTTATTCCTTTCATTAATATGGAAAAATTGCCTCGAAACATAAAAAAGCGCTAAAAATCGCTTAAAAAATTAAATTAAAAAATTTTACTCAAAAAATCAAAAATCGGGCTTCGAGGTGCAAAACTACATTTAAGAGGTATCTTCCCTCCAAATTTTGTAACTCTACATGCAGCGGTCTCTTCAGAACTGCGCTGACACACACACATACTTGTCTCTTTATTATTATAGAAGATAATAATAAGATTACTGTGAATATCCTAATTAAAAACTTTATTGCTCATTCGTTAATTTTATGTTTTTTTTCTTACATGCAATTCAAGAATAGATAATATCATGATGCATACAAAAAACTATAATTTTGACAAAAATGACAAAAAAATCGATGCTAAACGCACAAAAAGTAAGAAAATCGCTAAAAATCACATCGAAAATCGGATTGAAAATCGCATTACAAATCACTGAAATTGAAAAAACATAGCAGACAAAATTTAGTTCATTAAGCAGAAAGTTTGAATCAATTTTGTTTTATCATTGTCAAAAAAATCCGCAAAATGCGAAAAAACCCTACTAAAAATCGCATTAAAAAATTCGCTAAAAATTCAAAAATCACTGCACGAATTTCGAATAAACTTTATTGAAAAAAGAAAAAAAAAATTACTACATTGAGTGAAAAGAATGAAACCGTTATTCCTTTTACTAATATGGAAAAATCGCCTTGAAACATAAAAAGAGCGCTAAAAATCGCCTAAAAAATTAAATTAAAAAATTCTAATCAAAAAATTAAAAATCGGGCTTCGAGGTGCAAAACTACATGTATAGAGGTATCTTCCCTCCAAATTTTGTAACTCTACACGCAGCGGTCTCTTCAGAACAGCGCTGACACACACACATACTTGTCTCTTTATTATTATACATGATTTAGATGTGAATTAATAATGTATCTTTATAAAGCAGATTTCATATGAAAAATGCATCTTATCTTTATAATAAATATTTAATTATACATTATTGATTATTAACTTGTCCTTTACTTTTACTATTTTAATCATGTTAAAAATTATCTAAATTTTTATTATTTTAGTCTATTACTTATTTTATGTTTTATTATATTGTAAGCCTTCATAATAGTTTCAATTTCATTTTAATTGCATTCAAATTACTGTTTAAAAAAAGTGTAAACTAAGCAATGACCAGAAATCTGCAAAATTCTAAAATCCCCAAAACCTCTGGTCCGAAGCTGTGCGGATTTGAGGGAGTCTACAGTATTATTACGTAAATTTATTTACTGTCTTAGATACCTGCACTAGAACTATAGATATTTACAGGGCCGTAGTTATAAGTGAATAATAGGGGGAGGGGGGGCTGAAGAAAATGTAAGGGGGACTCGTATTTTTTCTCTCTCTCTGAAGCAGAAAATAAATTAGCGCTTATTCACATAGTAGATATGTTTCTTACTTAACTGTTGCAATAACTTCATTTTATGCTAAAAAAAGAATGATGAAAAAATCGAGTGTATAATTAGTACAATATTAAACATCATGTTAACTTCATGTGTTCAAATAGGATGACCGAGTGTTAAAACACCTATTTTAGTGAAAATTTAATACTTTTGCAAAACTGTGAAAGGACTTCAAAACTAAATAAGATTTTTGAACAGAATTTAATTTGGATTTTCAGAATATAAATTCACTTAGTGACCGTGGAATCTTTTCCAGCAAAAGCTCAAAATGTTTTTTTTTTTTTTTTTTTTTTTTTTTTTTTTTTTTTTTTTTTTTTGGGGGGGGGGGGGTGAGTCGCCCGTAGCACTCCCCTTAGCTACGGTCATGGATATTTAAATTCTTTTGAATTATGCCTAGTACATAGACGAAACGCGCCTCACGAATTTGTATATCTGCAGTGACAAAAAATGTGTCATATAAAATGATTAATTATTTTTTATATGGTTTGCAGCTTACTTAGATTTATTAAGTCTGTTTTACAATTTTCATTGGAAGCTATGAAGTTGTCGATAAGAGTTTAGGGAATTATGTTATACTCTTCAAAAAGTCCAGAAGAGACGACAGAAATATTGTTCTCGCTGCAATGCGTAATCCGAATGTGCCCCAAACATGCTCGATTGCATTTACAGAAGAGCTCACTGGATCTAAACAATTCGTTTTAAAAAGTGCTTTAAAAAAAGCAAAAAAAAAAAAAAAAAAAAAAAAAAAAATTAACGTAAATAATGCCAACTTGGCGAGGCTAAGCATTAAAAAAAAAATTCTCATCCACATTTCAATATTAACGAAAACTGGTTTTCGTATAGTCGGATTCCACGTATTTTAGCTTCGTGAGTTTGAGTAAAATTAGCTGAATTCTTAAAAATAAGGAAAAGAAAATCAAGGAGGATCATTAGCTCTTTTCGATGCTCCATCTAGTCCCTACAGTTCGGATAGATTGTTTTTCGCGCAATTCATTGTGCAATAATTTGAAAAGTTGCAATGCGCCCTCATTTCATTTCTTAGTTTTAGGTATAGTGTCATCCAAAGAAGGAAAGTTATTTTATACCCAACCCAATACATCAAATTTATAAATATACGTATTGTAGATAATTTAGTCCATTCTTTATTGCGCTGCAGGGCGCCACAATAATAAAGTTTTGATTTTTGAAGTATTTCAAATAAGTGTTTGGTGTAAAATTTTATCACCATGTTATTAAAGAACCTGGTCAAAACATCGCCAACAGAGCCATGACACAGTAGCCTACTGATTTTTGGAGATCCTCGAATCTGGTATGCATTAAAGCTGATGTTTTGTTTATTTTTTAGCCTAACTCAAATGAATATTTTGTATTTTTAGATAGAATTAATTTATGACAAAGGCTATATATTTATCCAGATATATATTTATATGTTCACATATTTATTCTAAGCTTTCAAAAGTGAACGAGTGTTAGTGCACGGGTCTTTTCATTTGTATGAATAGTCCCTTAAAGGTGTTCTTAAATTAAAAAGGGCAACTTTGTGATACATGCTTTAATTTATTTTTGTTCGGAAATGCATGAGAATAGCAGGTGTTATTATTCAGAAACTGTCTAATTGCACTCAATTTTCTGTTTTTTAAAAAACACAATAGATTCTTCATAACAAGCCTTCAAAGTTGACACTTTTGAGCTGATTTCCCGACGAAAGCAGAAAAACCAGTCGAAAAGCAGGGGTAAATCGGATGATCGCGTGGTCGAAAATACTTAGAATTGGATAAGTAATTTAATTATCATAAAATGGAAAAATGAGTTCGATTCGAAATCACTTCCATAGTCAAGCATTCCAATTTTATACATTTCTGTTAAAGAATGAATTTGTAAATGTGTCAAAACGTTTTGCGCTTGTTGAGCGGAACAGTTAAGAACACCCTCAATTGCAACAATATTGTATGAATGGTGAAAGCTTTTTAGTACTTGGCTTAAAAAATAGTTGCATGTGCCAATCCCAAAACTCTCTTCTATCTCAAACGTACATTTTAATATTTCAAAATTTAGTTACACATGTTAATGCGTTAATATTATTAATTCAGGACTATATCAACTATGATTTGCATCTTAAATTTCTGCTTCTGTCAATTAATCGGGGTAAAAACGAGTTTCGGTATCTGCACGAGCCGATGAACAGTAGAACAGATTTTTTTTCAAATTTAGGAAGGATCTACTCGCCATGCTCCAAAAAAAAAAAATCATACGCAAAAAAATTAGTTCGGTTATATGCAAAACTTCAAACCCTTTTTAATGGTAAAATAATAAAAATGGCACAGACATCGCGATTATAGCGCCTTCTTCCAACAGATTTTTTTCAAATTCAGGGAGGGTCTGCTGACCATAGTCAAACACTTATAAAAAACATTTCATTCAATTCTATGCATAATTTCATATACTTTTCTGTGGTAAAATATTGAAAATAGCACAAAAATCGCTATTGCAGCACCCCCTTCCGACGGCTTTTTTTCAAATTCAGGGAGGACCAACTAGCCATAGCCATTCACTTACACAAAAAATTTCGTTCAATTTGATGAATAACTTGATACACTTTTAGTCGGTACAATATTGAAAATGACACAAAAATCGCTATTGCAGCTCCCCCCTCCGACGGATTTTTTCAAATTCAGGGAGGACAAACTATCCATAGCCATACACTTACACAAAAAATTTGGTTCAGTTTGATGCATAACTTCATACACTTTTACAGATGTAAATTTTTCCATATTTCAATATTGGGTGAAAAAAGTCCGGGCCAGGATTCGAACCAGGGATGTATTGGCTGAAGCCGCCAATGCTCTACCAACTGAGCTATCCCAGACACGAACACTGGAGGACTATTTCACCCAGTTAACCTCAACGATCACTTTATCTGGTCTGATACTCTGGATCAGTTCAACAGAATAAATCGAAGGTCAATATATGGAACTGCAGAAAATCGCTGCATACGAAATTACATTAGATTAATTTTAGAAATACGATTATTCAATCGGTAAATTAATTACAGATGTAAATTTTTCCATGGAAAAATTTACATCTGTAATTAATTTACCGATTGAATAATCGTGTTTCTAAAATTAATCTAATCATACACTTTTAGTCGGTACAATATGGAAAATGGCACAAAAATTGTTATTGCAGCGTTCCTTTCTGGCGGAATATTTCAAAATTAGAAGGGAACCTGCTTACCACAGCCAAAAACATGCACAAAAAATTTGGTTTAATTCTATGTATATCTTCATACACTTTTTGATGGTAGAATGGCGACATACGGACACATACAGACACACGGACAGACAGACATTTTGTAAAAATATGTTTTTTGGAATCTTTGACCCCTAAAACGGGTAAATCCTTCGAAAACCGGAAGTCGAAAAAAAATTTCGATTACAATACTTTCTGCTATTGAAGATGAAGATAGAAGAAAGTAAAAATAGTTCATTCAGTTTAAAAAATCTACTACAGGGAAATGCATGTAAAGGCCGACATAAAATTGATCTGGACGAATTTATTCAAAAACATTATTTTATATTGTTAAGCAAGTACTAGAATTTCTAAATTCGAAATAAATATTAAGGTTACATTATTTGCTGAAAGTTTGTCAAAAGAAAGTATTTTAAAAATACAACTCTTCATACTTGCATTGTGACCATGAACATTTAAAGCATTTCAAAGTTTGTGCTGTTTGATGGCATAATTAAAGCACAATCTAGAACAGGCAAAATCTGAAAATCTGAGTGAAGACATCACGCAGATCATAGAAGGCGGCAGCCTTCAAGTGACGCAGCTTTAAACCTACCATCGTCATAACGGTAGATGCGGAACTTCATATATACAGCTAACTCAACATCAAAGAAAATCGGAAAAGCCGCCTTCTAATAACTCAGCAAATATTGGTCAGAATGGTCCAATTTTTTTAATATAGTCTTATATTCCCAGTCTAATCCTATCCTATAATTTTTACATTTCTACGTGCCGTATATTTTTAGATCTCGATAACCATTTTAAAACTGTAATCGATGGTGTTTGTTCCTGATAATGAGATCTAGGAAACGGGCTGGGAGATTTTATTAAAACTTATATATAATATGAATCTCTTTAAGATAGAGGTAATAAGACTTGCCTTGTTTCTAGGAAAACTCTTGTTTGTTATATATTGGTCTTCGAAAATTGGACTATATTAGCTCGCGGATTACATGTTATTCTATGGGTTAGCAGACGGAGCCTGAGTGAAAAACCTTATGTACTTATGGTCACAGTTAAAACACCCGAATCGAAGCAATAAATGTTTTTTAAACTACAAAAACATCTTATCATGTGCTTTAAAACATTCAATAAATATATACTAAATCAAATTTCTATTTATTTTGCCTTTATTTTTCGTAAGAAGAAAATATTACGTTTCTTACGTTGGATATTTTTGCATTTTGTGGAAAAAATATTTTGAATCCTTTTTTAAAATAGGAAAATATTTTTTAATTATACATATTCAATATACTTTCGACTTATGATTTTTTTTTAAGTTTTCAAACAAAAATTATTTTAAATTATTTGTTGTTGGAAAGTCATGTATTCATACGCCTAGGGGCGCCACTTGTCTAGTTTTGTTTTGAATCCGAACCCGAACGCGGCAAGTTACACGGAGCATTTTTCATTCTGGTAGTAATATTCTTACATAATGTCCATTAAATTGATATAGAAAATGCACGAATTAAAAAATATAAACCAGACAAGATAGAATCATTAAGTAATTTTCAGGTTTTAATAATCCACATGTTGTTTCTTGTTACGCCAATTGAATCTCGCAATGTCAATATACAACGAATAAGCTCTGCAATAAAGTTAACCGGAGAATCTTGCAATGGATTAGTAATTAATACAGAATGTGTAACTTTGCAATAAAGTTTTTTGCTTGTATTTTTGAAGACTTATGAATTACAGTGTGGAGGCAGGATATATTCAAAATTTTACGAGAATGCCAGTTAAAAATCTGGACTGCATTTTGTTTTGTTGTCAGTAATTTTGGGTGAAATGCAGTTTATTCTCCTTCGCCAAGGAACTTTTTATGTGTATTGTTTGATAAACAAAAAATATATAGAGGTAAAATTGTTTATTTTTTTAATTTTTTCGCTGCTTGAGCAAAGAATAGGTTTGCATTAATCATAATTAATAAACGGAAACTTACTGGCTTGCTTAAAGTATTGCTTTTAAATACAGGGTACAAAATACATGAATTTTCTTAAATCCCAGTTTATTTTATTAAAATTTGTCATTTCATAAAAATAAAATTATTGCATATCTGTTATCTTTGAGTTTAAGTGTTAAAACACTTTTCGATGTTTGCATTTTAGCATGTTTTGCAGATAATACATTTTGTGAATTTCACAGAGTTGACTGTATTATACTCTATTATAAGCATTCATTATGATTTCTAGTACATTATTACATTCAAATTACTCTTTTTAAAAATGCAAACAAAAGATGAGCACATATTTGTGCAATGTCTGGTCCCAACAATGGAAATTGTAAAGTACACACACGTGATGGACTTTACAATTTCTATATATTGCTTGTTTTAAACTTAAGTGAAATGTTGGCTAAAACATTTTCAGTTTCATAAATTATTTCAATTTGAAATATTTTAGTAATCGCTACTACTGTTATTCCGTCGACCAATTTCGCCAAATTATACATAATCACATATTTTTTTATTTTAAATAATGAAAAAACAAATAATTAGTAAAATATTAATAAAAAGTCGAAATAAAAATCAATGACATTTTAAATATACAAATTGTATTTAATGTCATTGAATGTGACATTCACAATCATCCATTATTGGAATTTAATCTTATAGTTTGGCGATAATTTTTTGGTCGACGGGATAACCTAGTAGTACCTAGTAATCTATAAAGCTAACAAGTAACATTTATACAACATTTCATTAACTCGATTCTTCTTAAGTAAATTTGAATAAGCGACGGCAAAAATCCATTGCAAGATTCTCTGGTTAACTTTATTGCAGACTTTATTCATTGTATATTAAGACATTGCAAGATTGTATTGGCATAACAAGAAACATCCATGTGGATTATTAAAACCATGAAATATACATAATGATTCTATCATGTCTGTTCAATGGTTTTCAATTTGTGCATTTTCTTTATCAATTCTATTCTAAATAAATTCTACCTGAATGAAAAATGCTAATAACGCGTTCTGATTAAAAAAAAAACTAGACAAGTGGCGCCTTCTTAATATGGAATATAATATAGAATGTATGAAAACTTATGAATTAGAGGGGGGAGGCAGGGTATATTCAAAATTTTATGAGAATGCCAGGTAAAAATCCTGTATTGTACTTTTTTTTGGTTTGTTGTCAAACTTTTTTCTCATGTCTATGAATAAATTACTCCTTGCACCAACATAAGATTTTGTTGTCAGTGGCACAGCCAAGGGGGTGTTTTTGTGAACTACATCCATGAATCGCTAAAAAAAAAAAGCAAATTGCATAAAAAATGGGAATTACGTCCACAAATTGCTTAATGTGAATTACGTCCATGAATCATGTAAAAAAGCGAGAATTATATTCATAAATTGTATGAAAAATGCAAATTACGTCTATGAATCGTGTAGTAAAACATAAATTATGTTCATAAATCGCTCAAAAAACACGAATTTTGGCAGCAAAAAGCTGAAACGGAAATTACCTATATAAAACTCATAAAAATAGCGACTTGCATTCATAAATTGCATAAAAAATATGAATTACGTTCATGAATCACTCAAAAAACGCAAATTACATCCATGAATTGCATAAAAACGTGAATTACGTTCATAAATCACTCAAAAAATGCGAATCACTTCCATGAATTGTGCAAAAAAACACGAATAACATTCAGAAATTGCAAAAAATGCGAATTATGTCCAAGAATTGGTAAAAAAAAAGCGAATTACATTCATAAATCCTATAAAAACACAAATAATGTCAATAAATCGATCAAAAAACGCAAATTTCGTCGATAAAAAGCTCAAAAGATGCGTATTATGCCTACGAATCACATAAGTATAGCAAATTATGTCCATAAATCATGTAAAATGTAAATTACATTCATTAATCGCATAAAAATTGCTAAATTATGTCCATGAATCGCTGAAAAAAAGCAAATTGCATAAAAAACATGAATTGGGTCCACAAATCGCTCAAAACATGAATTACGTCCTTGAATTGTTTAAAAAAGTAAGAATTACGTTCAGAAATTGTATGAAAAACACAAATTGTGTCTATGAATCGTGTAGTAAAATGGGAATTATGTTCATAAATTGCTCAAAAAACATGAATTTTGGCAGCAGAAAGCTGAAATGCAAATTACGTCTATAAATCGCATAAAAATAGCAAATAGTGTTTTGCATTCATGAATTGCATAAAAAACGCGAATTACATTCATGAATCGCTCAAAAAACACATTACGTCCATGAATACATGAATTACATTCATAAATCACTCAAAAAATGCGAATCACTTCCATAAATCGTGCAAAAAAACACTAAGGACGTTCATAAATTACAAAAAATGTGAATTACGTCCAAGAATTGGTGAAAAAAAGCAAATTACATTCATAAATCCTATAAAAACACAAATAACGTCAATAAATCGATCAAAAAACGCAAATTTCGTCGATAGAAAGCTCAAAAGATGCAAATTATGTCTATGAATCGCATAAGTATAACAAATTATGTCCATAAATCATGTAAAATGTAAATTACATTCATTAATTGCATAAAAATTGCGAATTATGTCCATGAATCGCTCAAAAAAAGCAAATTGCATAAAAAACATGAATTGGGTCCACAAATCACTCAAAACATGAATTACGTCCATGAATTGTTTAAAAAAGTGAGAATTACGTTCAGAAATTGTATGAAAAACACAAATTATGTCTATGAATCGTGTAGTAAAATGGGAATTATGTTCATAAATCGCTCAAAAGACAAGAATTTTGGCAGCAGAAAGCTAAAATGCAAATTACGTCTATAAATCGCATAAAAATAGGGAATAGCATTTTGCATTCATGATTTGCATAAAAAACGCGAATTACATTCATGAATCGCTCAAAAAATGCAAATTACGTCCATGAATCGCATAAAAATATGAATTATGTTCATAAATCACTCAAAAAATGCGAATCACTTCCATGAATCATGCAAAAAAACACGAATAACATTCATAAATTGCTAAAAATGCGAATTACGTCCAAGAGTTGTGTAAAAAAAGCAAATTACATTCATAAATATTATAAAAACACAAGTAACGTCAATAAATTGATCAAAAAACACAAATTTCGTCGACAGAAAGCTGAAAAAACGTAAATTATGTCTATGAATTGCATAAAAATAGCAAATTATGTCCATAAATAATGTAAAATGTAAAGTGCATTCATTAATCGCATAAAAATTGCGAATTATGTTTATAAATTGCTCAAAAATGCAAATTACATTCATAAATCGCATAAAAAACACGAATGATGACCATGAATTGCGCAAAAAATGCGAATTACACCCAACATTAAATTAATTTGCAAAAAGTTTTTGATTTTATACAAGTCTGCCAACAAGAACCTACAAGTTATCCTGAAACCCATTCTAAACCAACAAAAATTTAATGGAAAGATAAATTTGTCCAAGAAAGACAAAATAATTTCCATTGACATACATTGACCAGAATCGAAAAATTCCTATTGAAATCTATCCTATACACTCCAAAACCAGAAAGAAAAAAATCCCTCCAAGAGTAACTCAATCTATCTGCTGCAAAATAAAATACATTGAAATGCAACTGAACAAGAACCTGAAAATTACATTTGAAATCAAACCGAAAGCAGATTCAACCCCCCCCCCCCCCAAAAAAAAAAAAAAGAAAAAAAAAATCCAACCATATCTTGATTTGGGAAAGAAAACTTAATTTCCATAGATACGCGTGGTCAGAAATCTGAAAATTTCAATTAGTCTATGGGTTAGCAAACCTTAATTCGATCCGAAAAAAAAAAAAAAAAATTCTGACAATACACACTGACAAGCAGAGTTGTATAATATAGACGCATGCCATGTGCAGAAAATTTTATGAAGAAACAATTTTTATTTATTTATTTCGACAAAGAATTGCGTAAAAAAAAAGGGTATCTCAACAAAGAATCATGTAAAAAAAAAGTTTCTAAATTTTGTTTAGTAAATAATCTGTTTTTTGCTTTTCCCCAAATAAAAGTCCTTTATAAGAAAAAAAAACCGTTTGAGATAGTAATAGCTATCAAGGCAGACAATTTTTGTTCATGAAACCATAATCAACTTATTGAGTCATAAGTACATTGTATTTCATTTCAGTCTAGGTCATAACTTGTGTGTTTGTTTATTACATTAACATTAAATAAGATAATATATTTTCAACTCCCATGCTTTGATTTCTGTAAAATATGATATGATGGGAAGGGTGGAAAATACCACCATTCATAAGAAAAGAACTATGAGCCAAACATACTTTTATTCAGAATTAAGTTGAAAGTGTATTTTATATTGAAAAAAATCTGCCTTGAGTTATTTTAAAAGGACAATTATCAGACTATAAAATTTTTCTTCAACCATTTTTTCATTATTTGATTTTAAAATGCTTGTTTTGATTCGTAGAAAATTTTTTTAACTTTCATAATTGTGCTTCTTAAATAACTCAAGGCAGATTCTTTTCAATACTAAATGTTCTTATAAAAAGCACATGTTTATCAAAATGTAAGTTTCTTTTATTAAATGTTATGTAAAACTGTTTTAAAAAGTAACATTTTAATACCTTTAAATTTTGAAATATAAAAAGTATTTGGAAAGCCGAATATTCGGTATTCGGTTCACCTGTCGGCCGAATATTCGGTATTCGGCCAAAATCACTATTCGGTGCATCCCTAAAAAAAACCCAACATTTCGACAAAATACCACGCGAAAAACGTGAATTCCTTGCAAAGACCGCAATAAAAACATTAATTCAATCCATGAATCGCATAAAAAATACGAATTCCATGCATGAATCGCATAAAAATGTGAATTACATGCATGAATCGCATAAAAAATGTGAACTACATCCAAGAATCGCTAAAAAAAAGCAAATTGCATAAAAAATGGGAATTACGTCCAGAAATTGCTTAAAATGTGAATTACGTCCATGAATCATGTAAAAAAGCGAGAATTATATTCATAAATTGTATGAAAAACGCAAATTACGTCTATGAATCGTATAGTAAAACATGAATTATGTTCATAAATCGCTCAAAAAACACGAATTTTGGCGGCAGAAATCTGAAACGGAAATTACCTCTATAAAACGCATAAAAATACCGAATTGGATTCATGAATTGCATAAAAAATGTGAATTACGTTCATGAATCGCTCAAAAAACGCAAATTACATCCATGAATTGCATAAAAACGTGAATTACGTTTATAAATCACTCAAAATATGCAAAAAAACATGAATAACGTTCATAAATTGCAAAAAATGCGAATTACGTCCAAGAATTGGTAAGAAAAGCGAATTACATTCATAAATCCTATAAAAACACAAATAACGTCAATAAATTGATCAAAAAACACAAATTCCGTCGATAGAAAGCTCAAAAGATGCAAATTATGTCTATTAATCGCATAAGTATAGCAAATTACGTCCATAAATCATGTAAAATGTAAATTACATTCATTAATCGCATAAAAATCTCGAATTATGTCCATGAATCGCTCAAAAAAAGCGAATTGCATAAAAAACGTAAATTGGGTCCACAAATTGCTCAAAACGTGAATTACATCCATGAATTGTTTAAAAAAGTGAGAATTACGTTCAGAAATTGTATGAAAAACACAAATTATGTCTATGAATCGTGTAGGAAATCGGGAATTATGTTCATAAATCGCTCAAAAAACACGAATTCTGGCAGCAGAAAGCTGAAACACAAATTATGTTCATAAATCACTCATAAATTGCGAATCACTTCCATGAATCATGCAAAAAAATACTAATAACATTCATAAATTGCAAAAAATGTGAATTAAGTCCAACAATTGGTAAAAAAAGCAAATTACATTCATAAATCCTATAAAAACACAAATAACGTCAATAAATTGATCAAAAACAAAAATTTCGTCGACAGAAAGCTCAAAAAATGCAAATTATATCTACGAATTGCATAAATATAGCAAATTACATCCATGAATCATGTAAAATGTAAATTACATTCATTAATCGCATAAAAAACCCGAATTATGCCCATGAATAGTTTAAAAAACGCGAATTGGGTCCACAAATCGTCAAAACGTTAATTACGTCCATGAATTGTTTAAAAAAGTGAGAATTACGTTCAGAAATTGTATGAGAAACACAAATTATGTCTATGAATCGTGTAGTAAAACGGGAATTATGTTCATAAATTGCTCAAAAAACACGAATTTTGGCAGCAGAAAGCTGAAACGCAAATTACGTCTATAAATCGCATAAAAATAGCGAATAGTGTTTTGCATTCATGAATTGCATAAAAAACGCAAATTACATTCATGAATCGCTCAAAAAACACAAATTACGTCCATGAAACGCATAAAAACGTGAATTACATTCATAAATCACTCAAAAAATGCGAATCACTTCCATGAATCGTGCAAAAAAACACTAATAACGTTCATAAATTACAAAAAATGCAAATTACGTCCAAGAATTGGTAAAAAAAGCAAATTACATTCATAAATCCTATAAAAACATAAATAACGTCAATAAATCGATTAAAAAACGCAAATTTCGTCAACAGAAAGCTGAAAAAACGCAAATTCTGTCTATGAATTGCATAAAAATAGCAAATTACGTCCATAAATCATGTAAAATGTAAATTACATTCATTAATCGCATAAAAATTGCGAATTATGTCCATAAATTGCTCAAAAATGCAAATTAAATTCATAAATCGCATAAAAAACATGAATGATGACCATGAATTGCGCAAAAAATACGAATTACACCCAACATTAAATTAATTTGCAGAAAGTTTTTGGTTTTATACAAGTCTTTCAACAAGAACCTACAAGTTATCCTGAAACCCATTCTAAACCAACAAAAATTTAATGGAAAGATAAATTTGTCCAAGAAAGACAAAATAATTTCCATTGACATACATTGACTAGAATCGAAAAATTCCTATTGAAATCTATCCTATACAATCCAAAACCGGAAAGAAAAAAATCCCTCCAAGAGTAACTCAATCTATCTGCTGCAAAATAAAATACATTGAAATGCAACTGAACAAGAACCTGAAAATTACATTTGAAGTCAAACCGAAAGCAGATTCAACCCCCCCCCCCCCCAAAAAAAAAAAAAAAAAAAAAAATTATCCAACCATATCTCGATTTGGGAAAGAAAACTTAATTTCCATATATATGCGTGATCAGAAATCTGGAAATTCCAATTAGTCTATCTTAAACCTAATCTGAACCTGAAAAAGGAAATTCCATACAACCGGAGCCCAGTATCTATACAGGACAAAATATTTTCCATTAAAGCGCAACCTGACCAGAACTTGAAAATTCCATTTGAATTGAACCTGATTGAAACCTGAAAAAAATTTCCATCGAACCTTAACCTAATCCGGAAAAGAGAAAATTATTTCTGCCGATACACACTGACAAGAGTCTGAAAGTTATCATGAAACCTAATCCAAACCCGAAAAGGAAAAAACAATGGAAACACAAGTCTGTCCAAGAAAGACCAAATAATTTCTGTCCACATACACTGACAAGAATTTCAATTGAAATCTATCCCAAACCCAGTTCAAACACTACCTGCCCCCCCCCCTCCCCCCCAAAAAAAATTCCAATTGTAACCCAATTTATCTGCGACAAAATAATATACTTGAAATGCAACTCAACAAGAACCTGAAAATTCCATTTGAAGTGAATCCGAAACCAGATTCAATCCCCCCCCCCCAAAAAAAAAAAATTAATCAAATCGAGATTTTAGAAAAAAAAGAACAATTTATGTCGATATGTATTGACCAGATCATGGAAATTCCAATAGAAGTCTATCTCAAACCCGATCAGAATAACCTGAAACCCAATCTAATCCCCCCCCCCAAAAAAAAAAGTAAAATAAAAAAATTAGGAAATAAAAATCTGTTCAAGAAAGACAAAGTAATTTTTGTCCCCATCCACTGACCAGAATTGAAAACTAGTACTTGAAATGCAACTCTGCAAGAACCTGAAAATTCCAATTCAAGTCAAACTGAATCGAGATTCAAACCCGAAAAAAAAAAAAAAAAAAAAACAATTATCTAACCAAATCAAGATTTTTAGAAAAAAAAATTATGTAAATACGTACAGACTAGAGCATGGAAATTTTAATAAAATCTTAAACCCGATACAAACTCCTCCCCCTCCCTTACATAACTAACAAGAAGCCTTGATGACCCCACAAAACATAACTAACAAGAACGAAGAGTCATGCATACTGCATCGATTATGATGCATTTTCTGACTCATTCTGAATATTGTAAACTTATTGTCATTCATGTACAATAATTTTACCATTCTGTGCAAAAAAACAAAGCATAATTAACGAGAGTAAAAAATTTTCCTTTAACATGTTTATATACAGTAGACTCCCTCAAATCCGCACAGCTTGGGACCAGAGGTTGTGCGGATTTTAGAATTTTGCGGATTTCTGGTCATTGCTTTGTTTACGTTTTTTAAACAGTAATTTGAGTGCAATTAATAGTGCAATCAGGACTATAATGAATACTTACAATATAATAAAATGTTAAAATAAGTAATAAATTAAAATAATAAAAATTTAGATAATTTTCAAAATGATTAAAATATTAAAAGCAAAGATCAAGTTAATGATCAATAGTGTATGATTAAATATTCATTATAAAAATTAAATATATTTTTCCAAAATTATTCAACAAAACTTGCCTCATAAAAGTACATTACTAATTCACATCAAAATCATAAAATAAGGATTTTTTTTTAAAGTTTAGCCAGGCTTAGTAACCAAAAAATCTTGATTAATGCATAAATATATTTGGTAAGAAAATTATGATTACCAGTGATATCAGCAATATCTTGATTTTTTTTTTTTTTTTTTTTTCCTTCCTTCATGAAAAAAAAAAAAAAAAAAAAAAAAAAAAAAAAAAAAAAAAAAAAACATGAATAGAGTATTATTGAGAAAATTAAAAAATATATAGAATTGATACAAAATTTAAAAAATCACATTTTGTCCAAATATCCAATCTGAAAGTTTCATTGCTTACATCCATAAAGTATGTGCGGATTTTAGAGAGTTGCGGATTTCTGGTTTGCAGATTTGAGGGAGTCTACTGTACTTTCCATTTTATTCTGAATGCTTTAAACCTATCAGTTTCATCTTTGTACAGTAATCTTCCCATCCAAATCTTCCCCCCCCCCCTGTTAGTTTATATATGTTTTGTGCAAACAGCAAAAAATAAATAAACTAACAAGAATGAAAAGTTACACATACAGTATAGATTATGAAACACTTTCCAACACATTTTCATTATTGTAAACATATCATTTTAATCCATTTGCAGTAATTTTACCACTCTATATAAAGAACAAATCATAATTAACAAGAAAGAAAAACCTGTGTGCACCATAGATTATTAAACACTTTCCGGCATATTCTGAATATTGTAACGGATATAGTCTTAATCAATCTGCAATATTACCAACCTATACAAAGGTTGAAACATAATTAACAAGAATCATGCACGCAGCATAGATTATGAAATACTTTCCAGCACATTCTGAATATTGTATTCCTGATCATTTTAATCCATCTGCAGTATATGTATCATCATGTGTAAAGAATAAACATAGTTAACTAGAATGAGAAATGATACATACAGCATAGATTATGAAATCCTTTCTTAGAAATACAGTGCTGAATGTACATTACTTTCTTATCTTATACTAACGTACTTTACTACAGAGTTGTTTTTAACGAAATCAAGTAGCACAGCATATATTAATAATAAAATATGAAATATCTTTTTTTAAGTGGGTGGGGAGGGGTAATTAAAGGTGATCAGAAATCATGAAAATGAATTCTTTGCATTAGTCTTTAATTTTTTGTTTTTATCTTTTTATTATTAACCTAAAAAAAGCACTGATATCAGTACAAAAAACCCTGAACGGGTTAAAAGCTTGTGACGCAGCACTTTATCTTATATATCTAAGAATTTTAAATTTGGGACTTAAAACTAATGATATCAAAATTTATGTGACGCTATGCTATTAATTAATATATACATATATTAAAATTTATTCATTAAGATTTTATCAATTACATCTTTCATAAATTCAAAATATGAATCTTAAAAGATATGATATCAAAATTTAAGTGACGCCTTGACGAGGCTTTAAACAATGTTTTAAAATTCCATTTATTTATTTATTGTCTAAATACATTTTCATATCTAAACAATACTTTTCATTTTCCAATACACTGTTAAATACATCACTTTCACTGAATATATATAATGCACTGAAATTTATTTATTTGAATAAATAGATTTATCTTTTGGGCTACGCTATCCAAAATCAAAAATAACATTTGAATAAATATTTTTTGCGTCATTGTATCCAAAGTAAGTTAAATAGATGCAAATAGATACAATGACGCAAAAAATATGTATTCAAATGTTATTTTTGATTTTGGATAGCGTAGCCCAAATGATAAATCTATTTATTCAAATAAATAAATTTCAATGCATTATATATATTCAGTGAAAGTGATGTATTTAACAGTGTATTGGAAAATGAAAAGTATTGTTTAGATATGAAAATGTATTTAGACAATAAATAAATAAATGGAATTTTAAAACATTGTTTAAAGCCTCGTCAAGGCGTCACTTAAATTTTGATATCATATCTTTTAAGATTCATATTTTGAATTTATGAAAGATGTAATTGATAAAATCTTAATGAATAAATTTTAATATATGTATATATTAATTAATAGCATAGCGTCACATAAATTTTGATATCATTAGTTTTAAGTCCCAAATTTAAAATTCTTAGATATATAAGATAAAGTGCTGCGTCACAAGCTTTTAACCCGTTCAGGGTTTTTTGTACTGATAAGTATATCATGGTTCGTACGGGTACCGTTATTTTCAAGGTGAAATACCAGAAATGTTTATTTAAAAAATAAATCTAGTTCAAACACGCAAATTTTCACCTTGTTTAAGAAGATATTTTCTGTAGAAAAATGCTGGTACTAAATAATTTTTTCCTCATAAAATTCCAGGACCCGTACGAACCATGTATATACAAGAAAATTCCACCAAAAGGTTCGTCTTGATTGTCAGGTTTAGATTCTAGATTGGTTGAACCGTTTACCCATCATAGTCAAGATTTTTTTTTTTTTTTTTTTTTTTTTTTTTTTTTCACACATCGATACCTTATCAGCTATTCTAATATTTTGAAAGGACATCTAAAGATTATATTCAACTTCGCCTTTAGATCTGCGTGAAAAGTTTAACATTCAATTTTAGTGCCAAGTACATGGGTTAGTTTTCTTTATATTGACAGCTGCGTAACCAGCTAGCGAAATGAGCATGCTATTCCTTATTCCGTAAAGTGATTCCGTAGATTTGACAATTTCACTGGTGACTATCACTATGGATTTGTCAACTCCAGCGGGAGCAAAAATTAGGGATCTCTTAAGGCTGTTTGTTCTCAACTGCTCGGCTGAACAAGCGAAAAACGTTTTGACACACTTACAAATTCATTTTTAATGGAAAGATATAAAATTGCAAAGCCTGGCCAAAAATAACAAAAATAAATAAAAATTTATGTCATAAAGTTATCCTTTTTGATTTAAGAACAGCCTTAATAATATTAAAGCCATTAAATTGGTCAGTGAAGTTTTATTACTACTTGTTATTCTTGAGAACAAAAGATTGCTCAAAATGATTAACAGATGAATTTAACTCCTTTGAACGTCTGTGAATGAAATCGATGTTGCTTATATTAGTCCGAGTGCTACGCGACAAAAATAAGGTGAAAACTGCAAATCGTGATAAGAATATACCGCTTGGTAAGTATGTACTTCATGACAATACAATGGATATTAGAGGGGAAGGCATCTCGTAAAGTCGTCGGAATTCAAGATGGCGGCTGTTATTCAAAATGGCGCCATTTTCCGAATTTTCTTAAGATGCATAATATAAATGTGCATTTTATGTCGATTTTGATGTTTTCAAAATAAATTTTCGTTTTTAACACTTTCCAACATTATTTAATAGAGTGTATGAATTCGGTTTATCTGTCTGTTTGTCTGTCTGTCCGCCTGTTCCTTCCATGCTCTAGCTCGCTTAAATTTACTCAGATTGCCACGTAAATTATATATGTCTTATGAATTTTATAATAAAATGTTCGAAGTTAAAAATAAAGTATATATAGCTTTTATAGTGCATTTACAGGGTGCAAAAAAATGACATTACAATATTGTGCATTCGGCGAAATCGTTTGCAATTTGTTTTAATGATGTTATACTCTTTAAAACACATTCAAATTGATATACATCAAAGTTAATACAATGGATATTAGAGGTGTAGGCATCTCGTAAAGCCCTCGGAATTCAAGATGGTCGCTGTTATTCAAAATGGCGTCATTTTCTGAGTTTTCTTAATATGCGTAATAAAAATGTGCATTTCATGTCGATTTCGATGGTTTTAATGTCAAATTTTCAAATTTTCGTTTTTAACACTTTTCAACATTATTTAAAAGAGTGTATGATTACGGTTTATCTGTCTGTTTGTCTGTCTCTCTGCCTGTCTTTCCATGCTCTAACTTGCTTAAATTTACTCAGATTGCCATGTAAATTTTATACCTTATTATGTAGTAAGTATTTGGTAGTTCATTGCAGTATTAACATTGATGTATATCAATTTGAATGTGTTTTAAATAGTATAACATCAATAAAACACATTGCAAACGATTTCGCCGCATTCACAATATAGTAATGTCCTTTTTTAGCGCCCTGTAAATGGGCTATAAAAGCTATAAACTTTAATTTCAACTCCTAACATATTATTATAAACTTCATAAACATATAAAATTTACATGACAATCTGAGTAAATTTAAGCGAGCAAGAACATGGAAACTGAGACCGACAGACAGACAAACAAGCAGATGAACTGAATACATACACGCTTTTAAATAATGTTAGAAAGTGTTAAAACCAAAAATTTGATTTAAAAAAAAATCGAAATCTATTTTAAATGCACATTTATATTACGTATATTAAGAAAATTCAGAAAATGACGCCATTTTGAATAACAACCGCCATCTTGAATTCCGAAGAGTTTACGAGATAACTACTCCTCTAATGTCCATTGTATTAACATTGATGTATATGAGTTTGAGTGCGTTTTAAGGAGCATAACATCATGAAACACATTGCAAAGGATTTCGCTGCATACACAATATTGTAATGTCATTTTTTAGCACCCTGTAAATGAACTATAAAAGCTATATACTTTATTTTTTACTGCGAACATGTTATTAAAAACTTCCTAAAACATATAAAATTTACATGGCAATCTGAGTAAATTTAAGCGAATTAGAGCATGGAAAGATAGGCGGACTGACAGACAAACAGACAGATAAACTGAATTCATACACTCTTTTAAATAAAGTTGGGAAGTGTTAAAAACGAAAATTTGACTTTAAAAACATCGAAATCGACATGAAAAGCACTTTTATATTACGCTTACTAAGAAAATTCAGTAAATGACGCCATTTTGAATAACAGCCGCCATCTTGAATTCCGACGACTTTACGAGATGCCTCCCCCTCTAATATCCATTGTATTATCATAAAGTACATACTCACCAAGCGGTATATTCTTATCACGATTTGCAGTTTTCTGATGCGTAGCACCCGGACTATATGTCATCATGCTCTTATCGGCAAACAAACCAAACTGATTTGATTGAACGCTACAAGGGTTTATGTCAGGGCATGAAATTTCAGCTTAAAAATTACTCGCCAGCCTAAAATTTTTTCTCGCCACTATTTTACATTCAAATAGACAACAATGTCAGCTCCCTCACCTGCGAGGAAAATGAAATATTTTTGGCAAATTTAATTTAAATTGTCGATTGTTAGAGGGAGATGTCTGTTAAATCCAGAATTTTTTACATTTATGAACTAGTTGGATGTGTCAATCCCGAAACTTTCTTCTATCTCATAAGTACATTTTAATATTTAAACAAAAAACGTGGTGACCCCAAAGTTACCCACTATCGAATTTCCTCGAACATTTGACCAAGCCTAATGAGATTCTGGTATCCGAAAAGCCTAACACGCAAAATTTAATTAATATTTTGAGAAAATGAGCTTAGTAGTGCCTCATGTTGGGTAATTTATACTAAAACCTAATAAGCATCTATTGATGTCAAGACCTAACAGAATCTGAAATTTGATGGAATTTCGTCCATTAGTTCTTGAGATATAGTTAGAACAAAAAATTTGCAAAACGTAGTACAGCAACACCATATCTTGGACAATTTATGTCAAAACGTAAAAAAGCGTCTAATTATGTTATGGTGTAAAAGAATCTGAAGTTTTATGAAATTCTGTGCATTAGTTCTTGAGATATACCTAGTTTAAAAAAAACCGTGTAAAATATAGAACAGCAGCACCATCAGTTGAAGGATTTATAACAAAACGTAATCATCGTGTAATTATGTTATATGTCATTTTGTAACGAAATCTGAAGTTTGATGAAATTCTGTGCGTTGGTTGTTGAGATATAGCTATCGGAAAAATCGTGCAAAATGCAGCATAGCTGCATCACCTGTTGCAAGGTTAATACCAAAATGTATTCAACGTCTAATTATGTTATATATTCTAGTGTAAAAGAAACTAAAATTTGATGAAGTTCTCTGCATTAGTTCTTGAGATATAGCTATCGCAAAAATCGTGCAAAATGTAGCATAGCAGTGCCACCTATAGGGAAATTCACACCAAAACCTTATCAGCGGCTATGTATCTCAAGGTATCGCGGAATCTGAAGTTTGGTGAAATTCTGTGCATTAGTTCTTAAGATATAGCTATCAAGAAAATCATGAAAAACGTGGCATAGCAGCGCCACCTGCGGACCAATTTACACCAAAACATAATCAGCGTCTATGTATATCAAGGGGTCACAGAATCTGAAGTTTGGTGAAATTTTGTGCATTAGTTCTTGAGATATAGCAATCTTGAAAATCATGAAAAACGTAGTATAGCAGCGCCACCTGCAGGCCAATGTTCACCAAAAATCAATAGGCACTAATTCATATCAAGGTCTAACTGAATATAAATTTTTATTAAATTTTGAGCATTAGTTCTTGAGATAGAGCGCCCACAAATTTTTTGTCACATACAGACAGACAGACTCACAGACAGACACACAGACTCACAGACAGACGGACAGACTCACAGACAGACATTTTCTAAAAATAGTCAAAATGTGTTCAGGACCTTCTAAAACGTATAAATCCGTCGAAAACCGGAAGTCGAAAATTTTCATGAATCCAATACTTTCTTCTTGTAAAGATAGAAGAAAGTAAAAATATCGAATATTTTAAAAATATTAACAGATGTAGTATAAAAAACTTTCTATTGACCGAAAAAAATGCAGAAATTGATAAATCAAAACATATTTACTGCAAAAAGAAAAAATAACATTAATTCAAAATAAGCCTGCCAGAAGGTTTCAGTGGTTACAGAAATACATACCAATGGTAAGTTTCTGTCCTATTAGCAGTTCAAGTTTGTGTAGCTCTGTCTTTCTGCACAGAAATACCACTCATCAATTGCAGCTGTAGGGTCAAACTTTGTCAGAGTCCATTAACAGAAATTCTGAGTAAATCATTCATTCTCTCAGTCCTCAGGTAATTCCTGTAAATGCTGTCTTGAGTCTATTGTGACAGCTGAAACCTCTCTCCCATGAAGCTGTGCTTATTGGTAAAACAGCACAAAATGTTAGGATCTGGAGCAAATTGGTGAATCTTGCTAAACATTTTTCAGTGTAAACATTCTCCAGCATCTTTTTCAGTGTCAGTGATGCCAACATAATTTTAAATTCTGCCCACTATGCCAATACAGCATCTACTTTTTCATTAAAGAGATTTGGGTTCAAATACATAAAGAGCTACTTTATTTCGTCTATCCCAAATTCAAGAATTTTTCCTTTGGGAGGTCAACCCACAGTGTCAAAGATATGCAGACATGCTAACACATCTAATGACATAGATTGCAGTCTTTCTGTAATGTAAAATTTTGTATGTTTAATTAATGTCCCTCTTAAAATCTGATTTCCTCCCCATTTTCTATATTTGTCAACTGCACATCCTTGATTATCCCTGAAATGGATAGTTGGTCTAAAAACTCCTGGTCCAACACTAGATTCGAGATCTGTTAGAACTGAGATGCAATATTCAATATTTATTTTCAAAGATGAAATGAGAAGTTCCTTGTTTTGTAATGCCACACTTAAACGGTTCAATTTCTGGTAGAAATCCAAGAGGAAGTACAGAACTTAAAGAAATTTAATATCCTTCAAACTTTTTAGCAAATCCCCAGTTCCAAGATTTCAAGAGAGCTTTTACTGCACTTTCTTTGCTGGATAACCATCTAATTACCATCTAAACAAAAAATTTGAGAGAGAACGTATATTTTTTTTACCGTATTTCAAGCAGCTGCACTGAGGTGACGAAACCTGAATCTCTTTGCGCAGGAGTGAAGAGCGATCTGATTCGGTATTGACGCGTGCGCTGTTCGAAAGTTTGGGCGAATAAATGCAGAGAATGGAATTTCATTCCTCCGTAGGAAAGACAAAGAAGTAGGCGACGGAGCATTTTTACTTCTTTTGGAGAATAAATACTATCACTTCATTTTTAAATAATTCCGTGTATTGCTGTGCATAGTTTGATATGAAGCACAACATTTTAAAAGATCAAACTTACTCGCCAATCTTAAATATTCACTCGCCAATGGCGAGCTGGCAAGTGGAAATTTCGCGCCCTGGTTTATGTAGTTTTACAAAAACTACTTTTGTAGATATACAACATTTTCTGTACAGTGTACAGATAAAATTTTAGTAAACATAATTTCCGTAACTTTTACATCTGTAGAATTACTTTTTACTATTTTTATTTTATTTTATTTTTTTTTACTTTCTTCTATCTTTACAAGAAGAAAGTATTGGATTCATGAAAATTTTCGACTTCCCGTTTTTGACGGATTTATACGTTTTAGAAGGTCCTGAACACGTTTTGACTATTTTTAGAAAATCTCTGTCTGTGAGTCTGTGTGTCTGTCTGTGAGTCTGTCCGTCTGTCTGAGTCTGTCTGTCTGTATGTGACAAAAAACTTGTGGGCGCTCTATCTCAAGAACTAATGCTCGAAATTTAATAAAATTTTATATTCTGTTAGACCTTGATATGAATTAGTGCCTATTGGTTTTTGGTGAAAATTGACCTGCAGGTGGCGCTGCTATACTACGTTTTTCATGATTTTCATGATTGCTGTATCTCAAGAACTAATACACAGAACTTCACCAAACTTCAGATTCTGCGATCCCTTGATGTACATAGACGCTGATTAAGTTTTGGTGTAAATTGGCCAGCAGGTGGCGCTGCTATGCCACGTTTTTCATGATTTTCATGATAGCTATATCTCAAGAACTAATACACAGAATTTCACCAAACTTCAGATTCTGCGATACCTTGAGATACATAGCCGCTGATATGGTTTTGGTGTGAACTGTCCTATAGGTGGCGCTGCTATGCTACATTTTGCACGATTTTTGCGATAGCTATATCTCAAGAACTAATGCAGAAAACTTCATCAAATTTTAGATTCTGTTACACTAGAATATATAACATAATTAGACGCTGATTACATTCTGGTATTAACCTTGCAACAGGTGGTGCAGCTATGCTGCATTTTGCACGATTTTTCCGATAGCTATATCTTAACAACCAACGCACAGAATTTCATCAAACTTCAGATTTTGTCACAAGTGACATATAACATAACGACACGATGATTACGTTTTGTTATAAATCTTTCAACTGATGGTGCTGCTGTGCTATAGTTTACGCGGTTTTCTTTAAACTAGCTATATCGCAAGAACTAATGCACAGAATTTCATCAAACTTCAGATTCTTTTACACCATGACATAATTGGACGCTTTTTTACATTTTGGCATAAATTGTCCAAGATATGGTGTTGCTGTGCTACGTTTTGCAAATTTTTTGTTCTAACTATATCTCAAGAACTAATGGACGAAATTCCATCAAATTTCAGATTCTGTTAGGTCTTGACATCAATAGATGCTTATTAGGTTTTAATATAAATTACCCAACATGAGGCACTACTAAGCTCATTTTCTCAGAATATAGATTAAATTTTGCGTTTTAGGCTTTTCGGATACTAGCCCAGTCATTTTAGCAAAAATAGGTGAAAAAATTAGAACAAAGCTGGATTTTTGCATAAGTGCTAGTTAGGTTATGTAGTTAAACATACTAAAAGTCCACATCGATCCGATGTGAGCTTTCGCCACCAGGGGGCGCTAAAGAGCTTGAAAATCAGTTTTTTGTGAATATCTCACGAACAATAGCATTTAGAGAAAAAAGGTGAATTACAAAGTTGTAGATAATTTAATTTTCTATAAAAAGTGTCATTAACTTTTGTTTGTCACATTAACCCTTCCCTGTCAAAAATGTAAAAATGTGACCATATTTGAAAGTAAAATTATAAAAATTCAAAAAATCTGCTGCTACTTAAAAAAAAAATTATAAACAGATCTATAATTCTCACCTTTGAATGGGGAAAGTGAATATATAATATATATTGATGCTTATTTCCACACCACCCTTGAGGTAAAACACTTAGTGCGTTTTTTTTTTCTTTTTGAGGTTTTTCCCGTAGGCATATTCCACTTATAGTGACTGGCTTAATCCGATTTAAGTCGTTTAACTGCTTTAGTAGTTCTTCGCACAGCTTCAATTTCTACACTCGATTCAAATTCGTAATTATCTGTATTTATTTCTTTCGTTGCTGTACTGCTTTCAGAATTTTTTGTTTGCCTTTCGATATCATCACTGAATACAGAAGTAGCGCTTGTCTCCTCCCTTGCAGTGGACAGGATACTGTCAATATTTTCCTCGTCTTCAAATTCAATTTTACTTGCATTATGAAATGAAACTCCACAGCAATTTATGAAATATCAGAACATTTCAATCCAATTTTTCGGCATCCACATGCTTTTCCACATCCTTTGGAGCAAGTATAAAAAATAGATTCAATAATATCTTTTGGTGCGGGCGGTAAGGTAGCAAGAATTGGTAACAAATTAGGTGCATTTTGCCAGCCCCAGTTCTCAGGAAATAGTTTATTGCTCAATCAGTATTGTACTTGATGATAAATACGTAAACTGTACAATCTAGCTGCATCTTCGGCAGGCGGCAACGATAAAAGGCTTTATTTTACCAACAGCAACTCTTTTCTTGAAACATACATAACGGTACTTTTTCAGAGAAATTTCTGCTTTACTACCGTATAAAGCAAGAAAAACAGTTTTTCCAGCCTCGGAAACTTCAAATTAAGATACTTGATCACTTTTAAAAATGCTGGCAGCTTGTATGTTATGATCTTCTTCCTTCTTCAAAAATTTTGCTAACGACATTTTACCTTTCCCAAACATTGCTGATGTCGAGTCACAACCTGAAAAAGCATGAAGGAACAATATATGATCTTTCAGAACAGCATCATTGTTAAAACTGTGCGATGAATACAGGGTGGTAACAATTCGTCCTCTTCCAGACTTAATAAAAAATATCTCTATCTCTGGAGGTGCTAAAACTGTCAATAATACGAGCAAGTCAACATCATCGCCAACAACAGCAGTAAGCGCACCAGACTTTGCTACTTCAATAACTGTGTTAACAATTAGTGTGTATGCATCATCTTCTGCTTGTTTCGCTTCGAAACCATTCTCCGTAAGCATAGATATGAGACGTGTCTTATTTTAATGATTAGATTAAAAAAATTCTTTTCCGTGATACTTTAGAGATTTTTTTTTCCCTTCTGTAACAAATCTTCGTCGAATGTATCAGAAATAGCAAACATTTTCCCTTAAATTCAAACAACGGACTGTCATTTCTCAATTTTTCCTTCAATTGGATGATTAATTTGTGCGGATGTTGATCATTTTTCGGCAATAGATTTATTGTATGATTTAATAGAATTCTTTCGTGAATAATTTTTCTCCTCTTCGAATGAACTGTAAATTCATTATTGTTTTCAGCCATTTCTTCAAATATTTTCCACTTATGGTCATCTCTTTCCGAATTTGCTGTCACAAGCGACTTCAGACCCTTTTTTTCTATTTTTACAAAATCTTTCGAAGCCCAGTCCTCATCTCATGCAAGATAAACTATTTTGTCAATCCCCATTTTTCGCTCAGAATCAGCAATTAAGAAAGAGCCATTTTAAACTGTCATAAATAATTTAAAACTTTCTACAACATGCGTTGAAAATAAAATTATTCCCTTCCTAAAATCTTAAAAAGAATAAATACTTTGTTCAATAAATTAGGGTCATTTTATACTAGCGAAATGAGCACCAAATAAAAATAAAATATTGAAAAGTACTTGCACATGGTACATTTCGACAAATGCAAAGAGAGATAGGGTATTGGGCAATGACTATTCGTCACCTGAGAATAATAAAGTTCTATCTGTGTTTTTGAAAATATTGACTTATCTATATAGAAAAACTATTTGTATCTATGAAGGTATTTTTGCATCAAAATGATGTTATATATAATTTACATATAATATTACGATTATATTACGACATTATTTTAATCCAGAAATGTTTTCATAGATACAAATAGAACATTTCTATATCGATAAGTCGATTTTTTCAAAAACACAGATAGAACCTTATTATTCTCAGGTGACGTATTGCACAAACGCGCGAAAACGCCATACAAACAATGGGGGAGAGATGAGGGGGGGATCAAAAGTTGTTTAGCATTTGTTCTGCCTCTTCACCGCGTTATGATTGTGCTTGCACATTCTTTTTCAATAATATTTATTTTATCTTAATTTTTGGCAGGGAAGGGTTGGTGTGACAAAAAAATGTTAAGGACATTTTTTGTAGGAAATTAAATTATCTACATTTTTGTAATTGAACTTTTTTGTCTAGATGCCATTGTTCGTGAGATATTCACAGAAAACCGATTTTCAAGCACTTTAGCGCCCCCTGGAGGCGAAAGCTCACATCGGATCGATGGGGACTTTTAGTATGTTAAACTATATACCCTAACTAGCACCTATGCAAAAATCCAGCTTTGTTCTAATTTTTTCCGCTATTTGCAAAAAAAGGTGCTAAAATGACTGGACTATACCAGAATCTCATTAGGCTAGGTCAAATGTTCGAGGAAATTCGATAGTGGGTAACTTTGGCTTCACCACGTTTTTTTTTTTTTTTTTTTCCCTTAAATATTAAAATGTATTTATTAGATAGAAGAAAGTTTCGGGATTGACACATCCAACTAGTTTTTACAGTGTAGATTCAAATATTTTGTCATTGTAGAGCATTCTCGACTTTCTTCTCAGGGTTAATCAAAACGAGTTCATCATTTAATATAACATAGCATTTATAACAGCTTCCTCGTTACCAGTTTGTCATTAAGTTATTTAAGAATATTAAATTTTGTCATTACTTCATACCTCTTTATTCTAAAGAAAATTGACTAACCATGCGCGTAGCCAGGGGGGGTGCCCTGGGTTCCCGGGCACCCCCCCCCCCCCCGCTCGCGCAGATCCAAGATTGATTGTTTTAAAAAATCAAAATTTATAAAAGAAAAAAGAAGAAAAATAAAAGCAAAGTTAGTTCAATTAGTTAATCAAAATTAACAGTCTACGTTTTGAAATGTGATAAAAAAAAAAAAAAAAAAAAAAAGATTCTTTTTTTTATTATTTTAGAAAATTATTTTGTTTATCTTTTTTTTATCATCAATATTTACCAGAATCTGTATTAATCACAGTAAGTCAAAAAGTTGGTTTTATAATCCCAATGTGATGGCTTTTGTTTATGAAAGTTTTTTTTTTTTTTACTCCGTTCTTTTTTATGTATGTTTTTGTAATTCCATAAAAACTAGCGTAAATTCTCGACAAGGATAGAAACTATTTATATCTTTACTTTTGTAATCTAAAGTCTAGATAGGAGAAAAAAAATGAAAGAAATGCAGATGTAAAACGATAATTCCACCATGTGATTAGTCTGGAGAACGGAGGTTGTTGGGGGTAGAGATGAGATGGGCTCAGGCCGAATCCGAGCCCGGGTCCGACACGGACTCGGGCGGGTCCGGGCTCATTTTTTCTAAAGCCGGAAAAATTTATTTATCCATGTGTAGAAACGATTGGAAGAACTTTTTCCACTTAAAATTGCCTACTTATTTCTTTTCAACTCATTTTAATTAATTTTATCAAAATTACAGGGGAACTGAATGCCTGATTATTTATTTTAGTATTTTATTGCTTTTTCAAATGAAAATTTATGATAATTACAGATTTATGTCTACGGAATTTCCTGCGACGATCTATTTATATGGCGCCAATCAAAACAAACACAATAATAAATTTGCTGTAAGTTAGTTTTCCGTTAGCAGAAGATATTTTTTAATAATATTGATCGTTTTTTTATTTATGATTTATAATATTTTCTTTCTGTTTTTGGTAGACGAGAATTAGCTGGAGGTTTGCAAATTATTTAATCTTCGATTGTACATGAATTACAGTCGTTTTTCATGCGAAAATATTTTTGGTGATTATTATTATATGTATTTGTCATCATAACTCTGCTCATTCTGGGGACGCTGTTCCTTTTCGAAGTCACTTTCCTCAGTAAGTAAATATGATTACTATGTTATTCCGATAGAAAGCAATCGATCAGTGTTTCCTCTTTTTCTATAGAAGAATCGGACCTTTAAAATAACAATATCGGTTTTTTTTTTTAATTTACGTTGATTTTCAGGTACCTGTAAATCACAGAAGATTGTTATAAGAAAAGAATCGATTATGATGAAACATGCACACTTTTTACAGAAAATTGAAGAACGTTGTTCGATTCGCCAGCTTACAAATAATAATTTCTGGAAATTTCATGCATTTATTTATTAAACACAAACGTGTCCATCAAATTTGTTTGTTAAAAGAGAAAAAGTATGAGAATCCTTTTAAGTATGAAGTATATTTTAACGGATTATATATTTACGGACGGTATATTTAATACGGATTTTGATAAGATTGAATTTAAATTTTCATTTAAAAATTATATCTATGTAAAAAGTTTTTAAAAATGAGCTATCACTTTTGAAACAATTTTTAAATACCATACAATTTTGTTTTGTATGTTTTTGGTATAGGACTCGGGTGGGCTCCGGCTCTGTTGACAAAATATCTTTCGGGCTCGGACTGAAAATCGTCAGGCTCGGGCGAGCCCGGTCCCTGTTGACAAAATATCTTTTGGGCTCGGACTGAAAATCGTCAGGCTCGGGCGGGCCCGGGCCTCGAAAAACGAGCCCGTACTCATCTCTAGTGGGGGGTTTGTACAAATCTGCTTTCTTTGAAAATGAGAAATAATGCTACGCAAAATTCAAATTAATATGGAGGTTGGTTGGTTGGTTGGTTGGTTGGTTGGTTGGTTGGTTAAATTTCGTTTTCCGTGGCCATTTTTTGACATTTGTACGGGCTCATTTTTTTTAAACCGGTAAATTTTGTTTATTCATGTGTAGAAAATATTGAAAGAACTCTTTTCTACATTAAATTGCGTACTACAAGATATTTTAATGCTACTTTGATCAAAATGACGGGGATACTAAAGTCGTGTTTATTTATTTTAGTATTTTATTGCTGTTTGAAATGAAAATTTGTGATAATTACAGACGGATAACTTAGTTTTATATCTATCATGTTTTATCTATGTTTATATGTGTTTTTCTTATCCATTAGATTTAGTTTTGAGCAACTTCTTAACCTTCTTCACGCAATGAAAAATTGCGTTTGGGTACCACACAATTATACCTTCCGCAAATAAAAACCTGTCTAAAACGGAAATTTAATTGGGGTTCCATTTTATTAGGTTTTACTACATAAGATATTGTTTGTACCCAACATGTTCAGGTTAAAAAATTTGGGTACCCCCCCGTTCAAAAGGCTGGCTACGCCTATGCTAACACTGCCACTGTAGCTGTAAATGAAATTTTCGTAATCAGGGGGAGGAGGGAGTGTCTTTCTTCGTTGATATTTTTAAAAATGCTGCAGACAAAATTAGGAAAATCGGTGGCATTATAGAAAAATGTTTGATAAATACGCTGATCCAAATAGCTTTTAAATTTAATAATTATTTTCAGAGCTATTTAATGTTAAAATTGTTCCATTAAAAAGTTTCATATAGGAGTAATAAATACACATAGGAATTAAATCATTTTTAGCTCACAGGCTATCATAGCCTGAGAGCTTATGTGCCCGTCCGTTCTGTATGTATGTTCGTATGTTCGTTCGTGCGTAACGCGATAACTCATGATAAAAATATCGGATCCACTTGAAATTTTGTATATAGGTATATCCTGATAAGGCGCTTCCCTGATTAGTTTTTGGAGTTAATTCGATATGTATAAGAGGGTAAACGGGGGCTCATGCCCCTCCCCTTAATTGATATAAACGGGATTTTCAAAGAATTGACAGTTTTCGTTTAGATATAGGATCATTCTGATGAGGCGATTCCGTGATTGTTATTAGGTGTTCATTGAATAAGTATAAACAGGGGGAACGGGGGGCTCATGCCCCTCCCCTTAATTGATATAAACGGGATTTTCATGCAGAATTAACAGTTTTCGTTCAAAATTTAGATATAGGATCATTCTGATGAGGCGAGTCCGTGGCTGTTATTAGGTGTTTATTGAATAAGTATAAACAAGGGGAACGGGGGTTCTAATGCCCCTCCCCTTAACTTGTATAAATGGATTTTTCAAGCAGAATTGTCAGATTTCGTTCAAATCTCTGAATAGTTTTGGAAGTTTAATGGTTAAGTATAAAAGAGGGGAATAACTCCTCTTAAATTATATAAATGCTAAATGGGTTTTTATTAAGAATTATCCAATTTGCTCTGAATTTTGGATATAGATTTTTTATATGATAAATCATGTCCTTGATAGTTTAGGAGGTTAAATGATTAAGTATAAAAATGAGAAAGGGGAAGCTGTTTCCCCTTCTTATTTTTTTTTTCGAACGGAATTAACGAAAATACAAGGCTGTAATGTACAATTAGTATGTGTAGCCTGTGAGCTCAATGCCATCAGTTTAACTGGGCAATATTCTTTTTATTTTTCCCCTGAGCATATGAGTGATTCTCAAAATAGGGGACAATTTCAAAAGTGAAATCTTAAAAAAATTACTGTTAGCAAAATTTCTGAAAAAAGTAGGTGTTGTTAATATAGTATTAGGTATACTTTACATGTAGTCAGCAGAGCTAAATATTTAAAAATTAACTTAAAAAAATAATTAGTATTTTTTGAGCCATGCTAATGACAAAAGTCCTTCCGGCAATGCCGGGAGGAAAAGGTAGCTTTCATATACTTATATATTTATTTATTTATTTTAAAGTAAGTTACATTGTTCAAAAATACTAAGCTCAAATTAGTGGAAATAATCTTTAAAAATTAGTGATTTTATAAGATTGAATACTAGTTTTTGTCAAGACTGAATATTAATAGGAATTTTTAGAAATTAGTCATCTTTTATTCAACCTGGTTTTATTTTAAGCGATTTAGAGAGTCACCAAATTCCACGATATCATAAAGTGTATGCCATTTTAAAGCAACATGATGGATCGTTCAGATCAGACCGTTTCAAAATGTCAGCCATAAGCAAAATTCAAAGTGCTATAACTCAATCATTTTTTAAGATATAGACAAAATAAAAAGTGTTCTGGAATCGTTGTTTTAAGTTTTAACACGTAAAAGAAAAATATTTTTCAACTTTTAATTTTTTCGCATTTAATTTTAAATTTTAAATTTTTTAAAAAATTTAAAATGGCCACCATTTTGAAACAAAATGGTGGATGATGCTGGCCAACGAACTCGGTTGAGGCATTTGTATGTAGTATGTACATACCAAGTTTCATTGAAATCGGTTCATAAATACACGTGTTGTCACGTGACAAAATCAGATCGTTTCAAAATGTCAGCCATAAGAAAAATTCAAAGTGCTATAACTCAATCATTTTGTAAAATATAGACAAAATAAAAAGTGTTCTGGAATCGTTGTTTTACGTTCTAACACGTAAAAGAAAAATATTTTTCAAATTTTGATTTTTTCGCATTTAATTTTAAATTTTAAATTTTTTTAAAATTTTAAAATGGTCACCATTTTGAAACAAAATGGCGGATGATGCTGGCCAACGAACTCGGTCGAGACATTTGTATGTACTATGTGCATACCAAGTTTCATTGAAATCGGTTCATAAATACGCGTGTTATTACTTGACAAAAATCAGATCGTTTCAAAATGTCAGCCATAAGAAAAATTCAAAGTGCTATAACTCAATCATTTTTTAAGATATTGACAAAATAAAAAGTGTTCTGGAATCTTTGTTTTAAGTTCTAACACGTAAAAGAAAAATATTTTTCAAATTTTAATTTTTTCGCATTTAATTTTTAATTTTAAATTTTTTTAAAAATTTAAAATGGCCGCCATTTTGAATCAAAATGGCGGATGATGCTGGCCAACGAACTCGGTCGAGACATTTGTATGTACTATGTACATACCAAGTTTCATTCAAATCGGTTCATAAATACGTTAGTTATCGCATGACAAAAATCAGATATATATATATATATATGGTTATATATATATATATATATATATATATATGTCAACATTTGAACGGAGGGTGGTTTTGGGGTCTGGGGGTCATGATCGGTGAAAATATACCAAAATTTTCCGGAAGTGCTTTCCTCCGGACGGCTGCAATAGGTAGCTTTTTACTTTTTGTAATGAAAGCTACCTAAAACAAATTGCATGGAATAAATATATTCAGAAATTTTTATTTTCTTCCTGTTTAAATAATTTTTTCTATATTTATTAGCCTTCCTTTTCAGCAAATGGTTTCCATTTTTACATATATACATATAAGGAGAATAAAAACATTACCAAAGAGCAAACTTTGTTTACATGAGCAACATTCTGACACTAACAATGTAAGAAGCTGTCTTAGTGATTTTCTGACAGATTTAATGCATATTTTAGGGATAATAAATGTAGTGCCTAAATTTATATGTAAAATTAAACTTTATAAAGGATACAATATAAGCACTGGTTACATTTATGCACATAGGAGTCTTTAGCATGGACAGAAAGACCATGCTAATGACACTGATATTTGTCCATGCTAATGACAAATTTTAATTTAAATAAGATTATGAGCCATAATATAATCACAATGCAATTGTCCTTTCTGGGGCTTTTTAAAACACAAAAGTTCTATGCAAATAAGTAAAATAAAAATTTTAACTATAAAATAAACATGAAAATTATTATCCATTCTAATGACATACAATTGATGTACGCCCCTAATATTCAACTTATATTCTTAAAATACAATACATGCTTCTATTTTCAGGCTGGGATAAAATGGCTACTTGTTACCATGGAGAAACTTTATATTTTCAAACTATTGTCATATGTGAAAATGAAATTTTGATTAATAACCAGCTGTTATAGTATGATCTTGTTTTGAAAATAGAATATGGAGGACAAACTTTAATTCTTTTTTTATATACTATAATTTTATTTTTAAAAAGAAATTTATTGGATAAATCCTCTCCTTGATTAATTTAAAAAAAGAATAACATTTGTTTTATTTTATAAACATGACATTAACTCTTGAAAAATGCTAGTATACACAAGGCACAGCTGCTGTGGACATCCATGCTAATGATATTTTGAAGATTTATTCTGTTATTTTAATATGTTTTTAACTAAAAAATGAGTAATTCTTGAGTGCAAATAATGAATAATATTAAGACAAACATATCTAAATAGAAAAACATGACAGAAAACCTCTCAATTTTTTTTTTTTTGTATGCCGAAAGACATAAATTGTCCCCTATTTTGAGAATCACCCATATACATTAGAAGTTCTCGGTGCGCAGACTGCATTTTTTTAACTAATTTTTTGAGGATTTATTTCTATTTTAAATTTAAACACAATAGCTGTATCTCAAGAACTAATGCGCTTATTTTCATAAAACTTAATATTCAGTTAATTCTTTATCTAATTTGGCGATGATAAGTTTTTGATGTACATCGCTCAATAGGTGGCGCTGATATGCTGCATTATTAATCAGTACCGCGATAGCTCTATCTCAGGAATTAATGTACGAATTTTCATCAAACTTCAGAGTCAGTTAGTATTTGAAATAAAGTACTGTTACTTAGGCACAGATAGAGCCATTCTGACCAACAGATATACTTATAATTAAACAATTATTCTGCATATTTATTAGGATGAGCGAAGCGAATCCTCTACTAGGCCACTCAAGTTACATTTTGTCGTACACTTTATTAAAAATCTATTCAATATTTTGACTTGAAATTAAACATAAGAATAAATTATGATATGTAGATTTGCAGAATGTTATTTTTTTTTTTTTTTTTTTTTTTTTTTTTTTTTTTTTTATAGAACAACCTTTAAAAAATATTATTTTAACAATTAATTTATTCTACATGTTTTTCTATTATGGACGCATTTTTTCAAATAAAAAATTGAATGCGTATCTTTTTATTTTCAGAAGGAAAATAAACCATGGGGTTAGTAATTATAGATAGAATCATGATTAATATATTAAATAAAATATATTTTCATTATTCTGTCAAAATTATTTACGGAGTTTATACTTACGGATTTTAAAAGAATTACATTATGATTTATTTATTTAGGTATTTACTTTGGTAAAATAGCAACAAAAGAATCGTAAACAAGTAAAATTAATTCTTATATTTGGTACTTAAAGTGAATATTTTTTTTTAATTTGGTAAGTTTCTTAAGTTTGGTATAGACCCCTTGCATTGACGTCACAGCACTCTAATCTGGTGCACACCTGGAGCCCAAACAAAACATCATAACTCCCCGTTTGCTGTTTAAAACACGCGTAATCTTTCTGTTTAATTTTGATTATTCTTATTATTGCATTATTTTTCTAAGTAATTAGAAAATGAAGCGCAAATCACTATATTTACAAATGTGAAAACACCACATTTGCGTTATGTTTGGGCGCCAGATGAAGCATGTGAAGTCACATGCAAGGGGTCTATTCGAAATGAAAGATTAAAAAATAATTTAAGAACATTTTAATTGATTGAAGAATAATTTAATTCAACCAAATTAAATATATTAACTACGTTTATAAATAATTTCTGGAATGTATTAGTAATTTAAAAATGTCGAGAAAAAAAACATTTATTGGCCAGAACGAACGCCATTACTGGCCATTGGAAAATGTAAAAACATCTTTAAAACTTTTTTTTAGTTAAAAATTTAAAAAAAAAAAAAAAAAAAATATTTTGTAAAATTCTGTTTCGAAAATATTTTTATTTATGCCAGCCTTATATCATAAATAAAAAATTCCGAGGAAATTCTTAGTTATTTGGCTGAATTTACATTTCTAAAATTTAAATGCGCCAAAACATGAGATAACGTTTTTGCTTAATAAAGATGCAAAAATAATATTGTTATAGTAAAAAAATATTGTTTCTTTCAAATATTTATCTTATGAAATAATACTTCGCGAATCCAAACAAAGCACAGCTTTTGCTAGTGTTATTAATTATTTAATTTTTTCCCTGGACATTTTCGTTTTCGACCGCAAAACAGGAAGACTAACGGAAATTCGTTTTCGGTCTTAAAAACCTGTTTCAGCCGATCCACGGAAACTTTAATTTCTGTATATTATTGTTTAGTGTTGCCATCTATTAACTATTAAGCGAAATAATTTTATTAATTGATTTTATTGATAGATGGCGACACTAAAACTCGTAGAAAGCTTTTTTTCCCGACTCATTTACTTATTCATTTTTAAACATAAAAATGTGACATTTGCAATTATGATTTTATATTTTTTGTGGATATAATGAACTCCCCCAAAAAGATGGAAGTTGGATATAATATCAAGGGTCCAGACGTTTTCCTCAGGATCCTGTTTTTATGAAATTGTGAAGAATTTTTTACATTTGTGAAAACTGTAGTCATTATTTTGTGAATTTGAAATGATTGTTGTATTGAGTTTCTTGTTTATACATTTTTAAGAAGATATATTAATGTAAAATACAGGATAATATGTATGTAAAATACATATATTTTTTCTATATATGTAAAAGTGACAAGTCAGATTTTACTCTTAAAAAACTTAATTTGTGAAAAATTCAACTTAAATAATAATTTAAAAAAAAAATGTGAGACTTATTTTTAAGACAAAGCAATTTGCAAAAAGTCCTGTTTTGAAGTGAAAAATTATGCTAAGAGTCCTGTTTAAAATTTAAAAATTTTGTGAAGGGTCCTTTAAATGACACTATTTCTTCCTAAACAGATTACCTGAATATATAACTTTTTTCTGTCTTTGATGGATTTTTTTTTTCTAACCAATAATTTTGAAACTGTTACTTTAAAATAAATACATATACTGATTTTTAAAATCATCTATAGACTGAATCTTATTTGCCTCTTTTATCTTTCTTCATCCTCTCTAAATGAAGATTGTACTCAGCAGATGTTGATGTTCAGAGATCAGTGGATACAATTATATACATTTCCGGAAATTCAGGAGAGACACGTAGGAATGCATACTCATTATTAGTCAAAAGGATGGATACGGATTGGTTTGAAAAAGACCTTTTATTATGTTTTTACTCTCAATTGAGTTAAAGAAGCAAATTTAAACTATGGAGAGCAGTAAACATAAAATGTTCGCCATTCAAAATAAAATGGGCATAAGTCAAGTTGAAAATGGATGCAATGAAGCTGATATCAGCAAGGATTATAAATTATTCAAATCTACAGTTTGTAACACGTGGAAAAATAGACAAATAGTAATGATTCAGCCTCTAATCTGCAATATATTACTTTTTTTTTTTTTTTTTTTTTTTTTTTTTTTTTTTTTTTTGTAGACAAGATGTTGAGTAAAAAATAATAAAAGTAAGTTAATATTTTTTTTTTTTTTTTTTTTTTTTTTTTTTGTCATTTTGTATTTTATTTTATTGGTCATTTATTTAAATAACGAGCAGACCTTAGCAACCAGTTTGGTCTCCTTTAAATAAAAAGTCTTAAGCAATATATCATGTTATTTTTATTTATAATCCAATGTGTTCACTCAATCTTTAGCTAGTGACGTCAAAACTGCTTTCGTCACGTGACGCGGCTTTTTCCCGCCGAAACTAAAATTGTATTTTTAAAGTTAATTTAATGGATTTTCCGAGTTTCAAAAACACGTAAAAATGGTATCAAAATGCTCGTACGTTTGTACTCTATAAAATGCAAGTTAAATTGAACAAGTTGGAAATTTCACGTAAAGCGTAGCAAATGAGGTGCGTTCGTTGATAACGAAGTTTTAAAATATTCAGATCTTGCTGATATAGTACAGCGTACTTTGGATACATTATAGTGGTCGAAATCTTTGTGTTCCTGTAAATATGCAGGGAGTGATTTTTATTATACTTCATTAACGTATGTCTTATTCATAAAATGTGAAGTAGTTTAATATAATTAAAACACCCCCCAAACAATGTTTCCCTTTATAACATTATTTAGTGGAATACATTTGTGTGGCCCTGTAATTTAATAATAAATATTCTTTGCATCACAGATTGTACAAAATGTATTTTTAGTACATATTTCATAGATTCATGTCAATTCTGTTATATTCAAATGAGTAACATTATTAAAATGCATTTGAATCATTATGAAATGCATTTCCCCATTGGCCGTAATGTAACGGAATACTTTTGATTGTCCCTGTAATTGATCAATGCATCCGATTTTCATAACATTTGAAATGACTCGACAAAATTATGTAATAAATATACGTTTTAAATTTCAAACGATTAAAATGCATTTGAAACTTTTTTCCCCATTGACCGTAATGTAATGGAATCCTTTTGATTGTCCCTGTAATTGATCTATCCATCCGATTTTCATAAAATTTGAAATGACTCGACAAAATTATGTAATAATTATGTATTTAAAATTTCAAAGGATTCGGTTGGGTAGTTTTTGCGTTGTTATATGCGGACGGTCAGACAGACGGACTGAACGACAACAATAGGTGCTACGAATTTACATAATTACGAACGCACCTAAAAACGTGCAATTTCCCCATTGTGCTTCTTCTTTGCTGAAAGCTTTTGGTAGATAAATCGAAGAAACTAACTGACCGGAAACTTTTGACCGCCACTGTTTAGCCGAATCAAAAGATTCTGATAAAGAAATCAAGAACTAACCAAGAAATGTTAAAATAAAACATTTGTGAATGCAAACCATTGAATTTAGAGCCGCCAATTTACTTATTATGATATCATAAGCCTATTTTGTGATTTTTGCCTTTAAATTGAATATTTAAATGCAGTTCTTGATTCTTAAAATTAGTAAATTTTCTTTATAAATTTAATTTTTACTAAAGTAATTTTCAGCTTATCTAAATTGAGTTTTAGTTTAATTGTATAGTAGATTCTCTTTTATAGCTATATTTGCATTTTTTTCAAAGCAAGAATAAGAACTTCTGAAACTGCACTACAATGCTACTGATGGCTACCAGGGTTGGCGGCAAGTTTCTTCCACAGTAGAAAAAACCGACCGGAAGAAATAAATTTCTTCAAAGTAGTAGAAGAAATGGAAGGAACTATTATACTGTTACGAATTTTGTAAATAGTTAGTGTTTGTACTGTAAAATAATGTAAATAATCTCATTAAGCTCCATTACTTTACTAATATTAGTTTTTGTTACATTGTCTCTGTTATCAAGCAAACTTGTCTATTATTTTCAGTGTATGTCTAGGGCAGATTGGCGAAATAATAAAGATATCGCCAAGTTAGCGTCACTTTTGGCGACTAATTTTGGTCGCCAAATTTGGCGATATATCGCCAAGTTGGCGACAAACTTGGCGATTGTTGGCGATGGTAACCCTTCCCTCTCAATGGTAACCCCCCTTTAGATATACTGATACATTGTTTGTTGTTCCGTGGATTTTTCGAGTAGGTTCTAGAAACTTCGGCGCATGCTACGAGCCTATGTATAGGAGAGCCGATACGAGCTGCTGTTGTCATTATTTACCAGTCAGTCATTGAGTGAACAAGGCGTAAGCAAGTTTGCTTGAGTTTTGAATGTTATTAAGTGTTGAGACGTTGTATAAAGAGTCTTTGGGGTCTAAAGCTGTAATTGTACGATAGATTTGAGCAGTTATTTTTGAATATCCAGTAATATTTGTGAGTTTCGAAGACTCTGTTGTTCTGAAGTCTGTAAATAAATTATTTTCTACTTTTCTAAGAGCAAGAGGTTGAAGTTGTCTAACCATAAGATCAAAATAACCCAATATACGCTACAATTTTTGGTGTCAGGAGTCGGGATCTTATGGCGAAAACACGAACAATGGACGTACAACTGAAAGAACTGTTAGAAGCTATTAACAGATTAAGAACAGAGCTGACCAATAAAATTGATAAAGGCCAAGAAGAGTTGGCGGACAAAATGAATAAAAACGAAGAAAGAATGGAACAGTTGACAAATAAAATTGATAAAGGCCAAGAAGAGTTGGCGGAAAAGATGAATAAAGGCCAAGAAGAGCTGGCGGAAAAGATGAATAAAGGCCAAGAAGAGTTGGCGAATAAAATCGACAAAGTCCAAGAAGATGTGACTGAAGAAATGAAAAGAAGCCAAGAGAGAATGGAAGAATTAAAGGAGGAAGTTAATAAAAGCCAAGAAGAAATGAAGAAAACTTTGGAAGAAAAGTTCTCATCGGTAGAGAGAAGAATAGATTCGGTAGAAGAGAAAATTCAGAATGAAGTTAGTAATGTTGAACAGAAAATGGAAAGGAAAATGGCGGAAGTAGAAGAGAAAATTCAGAAAGAAGTTTGTAACGTTGAAGAGAAAATCAGTAACGTTGAAGAGAAAATACTAGGTGAAGTAGATGAAAAGCTAAATAAAAAAGTACAAGATCTTGAGAATAAACTTTCAGCGTCTAGTGGTAATTATGAAGAATTTAGAAATCCGCCTGCTTCTCCCGTGCACATCAAGCTGTCGACATACGACGGAAAGAGTTCCTGGCAAGTTTACAAGACCCAATTCACCATTGTAGCCGAAGCGAACAAATGGAGTGACGAGGTGAAAGCTCGTCAACTGGCAGCATCTTTAAGAGGAGAAGCCGCCGACGTGCTGCAAACATTGCCCGATGTGACGCAACTCAATTTTGAGACTCTAAGTTGTGCACTTGAAATGCGATTCGGCGAAAAATTCTTCAAAGAGTATGCGAGAATACAAATGAAGAGCCGCCATCAAAAATCGAATGAAACCCTTCAAGAGTTTGCCTCAGAAATAGAAAGGCTGGCAAATTTAGCATTCATTGACTGTCCAACAAATGTACGGGAGATGCTCTCACTGCAGTACTTTGTAGACGGAATAAAAGATCCAGGAGTGCAGAGAGCGGTACGAATGGCAGATGTGCAGGATTTAAAGGCTGCATTACTATATGCCTTAAAGTTGGAAGCAGCTTCACAAGACAGCCGAATAGATCGTCATTCAGTCCGAGGGGCAACGGTGAACAAAAGCTCAGACACTGAGAGCGACGTCTTGAAAGAAATTAGGAAAATAAATCAAGAGCTGGAAGCTTTAAAATATGGAAGAACAAGCTCAAGAAGACAGAATCTCAGGTGCTGGGGATGCGGTGATACAGGACATCTCCGAAGAAACTGCTCCAAAGTCCACGAACGTGAGATGAATTCAAGACCAGAGAATAAAAAGCCCCACCTGAAGATCCTTCAAATATCGAAAATGAGCGGCGGTGATAACGAATTATATGTGATAGGCTTTATTAACGGAATTCAGTGCCGTATGATTGTCGATACAGGAGCCAATGTGACAATAATAAGAGATTTGGCTCGAAAATTGAAATGTAAACTCATCTGGACTCCACCATGCGTTACCCTGCAAACTGTGACGGGCGACAAGATAGGCATATATGGAAAGGCAAATTTAACTATCAACTTTGGAGGAACGAAATATTACCATACGGCATATGTGGCTGACATAACAGATCCTTGCTTAATCGGGCTAGATTTTCTGAAGAAGTTTGACTTCAAGCTTGATTTCAAAAATAACAAAATGCTCTCAAAATTTGAAGAAATAAGTCTTTTTGGATTGAATAACGAAATTGAATGTAAACAAGCAGTAATAGCCAAAGAAGACATCAATCTAGATCCAAGAACAGAATTTTTAGTTCCAGCTGTAATTAAAAATGAAACTAATTACCGATTTGGCCATATAGATTATCCAGAAGACAATAGTACACAAGCAGGAGTATTGGTGGCTTCTTCTGTGGTCGACCTCTCGAAAAAGACCATTCCAATCAGAATTGCTAACATCAGTGATAAGACGAGGACTATCAAGAAAGGAGAGGTGATAGCGTAATGTGCTCCTGTGACGTGCATAAGTCAAAATTCCAGTCACTCTGAGAAATCTTCAGATAATTTAGTCAAGGATTTGTTACAAAATACAGACTTAAATCCAAAACAGATGGAAGCTGCTGAAAATTTAATTAGAGAATTCCAAAGTTTATTTTCCCAAACATCTGAAGACTTTGGACGAACTAAAATGGCACAACACCGAATTGACACGGGAGATCACTCTCCTATTAAACAGCACCCTAGACGATTACCTTTTGCCAAGCAAGAAGAGGTGCAGAATTTAATTAAAGATATGGAAGAAAATGACGTCATCGAACCATCAACAAGTCCATGGGCGTCTCCCATTGTATTAGTAAGAAAGAAGGATGGTTCTACAAGATTTTGTGTAGACTACCGCCGACTGAATGACGTCACTAAAAAGGATAGTTACCCTCTGCCAAGGATTGACGACACTCTTGACACACTTGCGGGCAACACTTGGTTCTCGACTTTAGACTTGAAGAGTGGTTACTGGCAGGTAGAGATCCATCCCGACGACCGCGAGAAGACTGCCTTTACAACGGGACAAGGATTATGGCAGTTCAAGGTAATGCCTTTTGGTCCATGTAACGCACCTGCAACTTTCGAACGGCTTATGGAAACGGTTCTCCGGGGACTGTCATATGAAGCATGTCTTGTTTATTTAGATGATATCATAATCATAGGAAAATCTTTTGATGAACATCTGAACAACCTCAGGCGGGTGCTACAAAAATTATAGGAAGCTAATTTGAAGTTAAGCCCTTCGAAGTGCAGTTTGTTTCGAAATGAAGTCGCCTACCTTGGACACATCATTTCAGCGGAAGGAGTTAGGACTGATCCAGAGAAGATATCGGCTGTGAAAAATTGGAATCGTCCAGCAGATGTTCATCAGCTTCGGAGCTTTCTCGGATTATGCACCTATTACAGAAAATTTGTCAAAGGTTTCTCGATGATTGCAAGACCACTTCATAAATTAACAGAAGCCAATCAAAAATTTATGTGGACACAGGAATGTGACGCTGCTTTCGAAAAGCTTAAGGAGGCCTTAACATCCACTCCAATTCTGTCATATCTTCAAATCGATAAACAGTTTATACTTGATACGGATGCAAGTAACGAAAGCATTGGCGCTGTACTGTCCCAGGAAATCGACGGCCAGGAGCGTCTTATCGCCTATTTCAGCAAGTGCTTATCAAAGGCAGAGCGAAACTACTGCGTAACAAGAAAAGAGCTTCTTGCTGTAGTGAAAGCCATAGACCATTTTCATCACTATCTTTACGGTCGAAAATTCCTGATCCGAACTGATCATGCTTCTCTAACTTGGCTATTGAATTTTAAGAACCCTGAAGGCCAGATAGCCAGGTGGATACAAAAACTTCAAGAGTACGATATGGAGATACGACATCGAAAAGGCTCCTCACATGGAAATGCAGATGCTCTCTCAAGAAGACCCTGCTCAGAGAATTGTAGATACTGCGACCGGGTTGAGAAGAAATTTAATGTCAAAGGTCCTATAGTAAGACAAGTTACAACTGGCTCTACATCATCGCAAGATCCGTGGAGTGACGAGAGCCTGCGAAAAGATCAACTTGCTGATCCTGAAACTAAGCCAATTCTAGAGCTGAAAGAGGAGTCCAACAGGAAGCCCAGCTGGCAAGACATGGCCCATTACCATCCTACGACTAAACGTTATTGGGCTCTCTGGGATTCCCTACATTTGAAGAACGGTATCTTGTACCGAAAATGGGAGTCTGACGATGGAAAGACATGTAGATGGCAACTACTACTCCCTAAGTCGAGAATTTCAATGGTCCTTCAAGAACTGCATGGTAGTCCCACAGGAGGTCATTTTGGTGTAATGAAGACCCTGCAAAAGGTTCGAGAGCGTTTCTACTGGAATAATGTTCGCAGTGACGTGGAGAAGTGGTGTCGAACTTGTGACACCTGTGTAGCACGTAAAGGTCCAAAGAGGCGCCCCCGTGGACGATTGCAACATTATAATGTAGGAGCTCCTTTCGAACGAATTGCACTAGACATCCTGGGTCCACTTCCTAGAACATCTGATGGCAATAAGTACATCCTCGTTGTCATGGACTACTTCACTAAGTGGCCTGAAGCATATGCCATTCCTAATCAAGAGGCGGTAACCGTAGCAGACATACTGGTTCAACACTGGGTTTCCAGATACGGAGTTCCTCTTCAAATCCATTCTGATCAAGGAAGAAACTTTGATTCGGCTGTGTTCAAGGAAATGTGTGAACTACTCGGCATGGACAAAACTCGAACAACACCTCTACACCCTCAATCGGACGGCATGGTGGAGCGGTTCAATCGTACCATCCTAAATAGCCTCTCTCTCCTGGTGTCTAGAGACCAACAGGACTGGGACAAGAAATTGCCTCTTTTCCTGCTTGCCTACAGGAGTGCCACTCATGAGGACACTGGTTACTCCCCTTCTCAAATGCTCTTTGGTCGTGATCTTCGTCTGCCTGCGGATCTTTTGTTTGGCCGTCCTCCTGACGCTCCTTTGTCGCCTGAAGAATACGTGGGTGAACTCCAGGCACGGATTGAGGAGATTCATCGTCTAGCGAGGAACCGAATCGGACTGGCAACGGAAAAGATGAAGACACGGTACGACACAAAGGCAACAGGACATGAGTTCAACGAAGGTGACAAAGTTTGGTTGTGGAATCCGATACGTCGTAAGGGACTGTCGCCAAAATTACAAAGAAACTGGGACGGTCCTTACACAGTCGTCAACAGGCTGAATGACGTCGTCGTACACATACGAAAATCGCCACACACCAAGCCCAAGGTCATACATTATAACCGGCTAGCCCCCTATTTTGGCGAAAAAGATTAGAAATTCGAAACTTGAATTTCAGACCATGGTCATGAAAGTCACTTTTTGTAAATATGTAAATAGTAATTAATTCTTATTTATGTAAATCTTATTATTATTGTTATTATTTATTTATTTATTTATTTGTTTATTTTAAGTGTTTTCCTCTAACTCAGGGATTGCACTGCCCGGGACGTGCAGTCTTTGAGGAAGGGGTAGTGTTACGAATTTTGTAAATAGTTAGTGTTTGTACTGTAAAATAATGTAAATAATCTCATTAAGCTCCATTACTTTACTAATATTAGTTTTTGTTACATTGTCTCTGTTATCAAGCAAACTTGTCTATTATTTTCAGTGTATGTCTAGGGCAGATTGGCGAAATAATAAAGATATCGCCAAGTTAGCGTCACTTTTGGCGACTAATTTTGGTCGCCAAATTTGGCGATATATCGCCAAGTTGGCGACAAACTTGGCGATTGTTGGCGATGGTAACCCTTCCCTCTCAATGGTAACCCCCCTTTAGATATACTGATACATTGTTTATTGTTCCGTGGATTTTTCGAGTAGGTTCTAGAAACTTCGGCGCATGCTACGAGCCTATGTATAGGAGAGCCGATACGAGCTGCTGTTGTCATTATTTACCAGTCAGTCATTGAGTGAACAAGGCGTAAGCAAGTTTGCTTGAGTTTTGAATGTTATTAAGTGTTGAGACGTTGTATAAAGAGTCTTTGGGGTCTAAAGCTGTAATTGTATGATAGATTTGAGCAGTTATTTTTGAATATCCAGTAATATTTGTGAGTTTCGAAGACTCTGTTGTTCTGAAGTCTGTAAATAAATTATTTTCTACTTTTCTAAGAGCAAGAGGTTGAAGTTGTCTAACCATAAGATCAAAAGAACCCAATATACGCTACAATACTTTAAGAATTTGCCATATAATTTCCAACTTTGTAAGAAAAAAATATCTTTTTCCTAAAGCCTTAAGTAAATTAATTTGATCAGAACTATACAAATTTAATTAATTATATATGCTAAATTAATAATTATATCAGTTATTTAGTCAAGATCATGTACAACACCTATTTAAAGATCTTCATTGACTAAATAAAGAAAAGAAATTTTATTCAAAATGCACAAAATCAATTAAATGTTATGCATTGCAATTTAAACAATTAGTTTCAATTAATTTTTTAATTATTTAAACATTTGAAACTAGTAATAAATAGTCTACTAGTAATAAACAGATCATTTATATCTACCGTAAGTATATATAAATTCATTTAAATAGAAGACAGTACTTTTAATTTACATCAATTTTATAAGGATAATATTACCCGGCAAACGAAAAAAAGTGATCGGAAAAAAGTGACATAAACTACAAAAGCAGAAAAAAGTGACACGGAAAAAAGTGAGAAGGAAAAAAGTTACCGGAAAAAAAGTGACAAGGAATTGATTTTGGGGATTTATTATTGATTTCGGGGATTCATTGGTTAAGTATGAAAAGGGGGGGGGGGGCTCATAGTTTAGGTAAATGGGTTTTTCATGCTGAATTAACTGTTTTGGTTCAATTTTTGGATATACGTTCATGCTGAAAAGACGCTTGCCTGATTAGTTTTGGGAAGGGACGATCACTCCCCCCCCCCCCATCCGTCCTAAATTAGATAAATGGGTATTTATGCAGAATTATCCAACGTGTGTCAAATTTACATATAGGTTCTTTCTGATAAGACTTATATATAGTATATAATCCCTGAAGAGATTTGGGAGTTTAATGGTTAAGCATAGAGGGGGAATGGGGGAATAACCTCACTTAAATCAAATTAATAGCTTTTTACGCAGAATTATCCGATTTGCTTCGAATTTTGGATATGGGTTCATTATGATAAGACGCATCTCTGATTAGTTATGGGGTTCTTTTATTAATTAAAAAGGGCGGGATGATTATCCCCCCCCCCCCTTAAATTAGATAAATTGTTTTTTTATGCACACATATCAGATATATTTCAAATTATGGATATAGGTTCTTTCTCATAAAGTGAATCCCTGAATAGTTTTAAGGGTTGGGATAAAGGGGGATACCCTCCTTAAATAAATAAATGACTTTTAAGCAGAATTATCCGATTTGCTTCAAATTTTGGATATAGATTCATTATAATAAGGCTTATCCCTGATTAGTTATGGGGTTCTTTTGCTAAATGAAAAGGGGGGGCGGCCCATTATACCCCCTTCTTAAATAAACTATTTATTTATTTATTTACAGTGGAGCATTGTTTCGAAGATGTCGAAGGGACTATCGAGAAACGTCGTATAAACGATAACGTCGTATATTCGATTTTCACGTCTAAAACTCGAATTAATTTTGTTTTCACTTAATTTTAATACTCAATGTGTTGATTTACATACATTTATAAATTAAACAAACAAATAACCAAAAAATGGGGGAAGCTAGGGGAATATAGTAAGAAATTTCAATTTAACACCAAAAAGTACCAAAATTAAGCTTCCTCTGGATATATGCTCCCTTCTCTGACATATTTTACAAATTGTATAAACACTGGAAAATTTATAAATTTCAAATATAACCCATCACCTCTTATTATTACCTCTCTATTCCACAAAAGTTCCAAATTTAAGCCTCCCTTAAAATTATTAGAATTTCCTGTCTGCTAAAGGCAGGCTCACTTTCAATACTTTATGGTACACAAAGTTTTTTTTTTTTTTGATCATTTTATGCAGAGAAAAAAAAATGCCTCTGGTTGTTTAGTGTAATTGATTGATGTTGAGTTGCAATTAACGATTTGTGCAATGAGTGATGGATTCAAAAAATATTTCTGCTGGTATTGTAGCCCAAAAAAAGTTCTTAATGTTTTGATGCAATTCATGAAATTTTTTACTATCACAATTTTTACATTCGAATTCTTTCAAAAGGTTAATTTTTTCTTTTACCAAGATAAACTTGCTTTTTTAAAACATGTCCAAAAAATCTGTTGCCGAAACAGTACGAAAAGTGAAGAATTAAAAGAAAAATTGTTCTGTACTGTTAGCGCACTGATAAAAAAAAGAATATGCCGTGCCCTGTAAAAATAAAACAGGTCGGAAAAGCTTACGATCTCCTGTCCTCGTAAAAAGAATGATCCCTCCTATTTTTTTGTGACAATTCCCAAACAAGCCCACGTTGTTATCATATGGATGAGGTATATTTAAATAAATACATTCGTTGGTATCATTCATAGCTGGCAAAGTGCGTCTGTTCTTAAAATATACAAGAAAAATAAATTTAAAAAAGAAATGTGTAAAAATCAAAAACCCGACGTATAAACGATTTTATGCGTCGTATAAACAATACATTTTTACATTAAAATAAATAGGAATGAATTGGGACCACACTAAAGCGTTGTATAAATATAAACATTGTATAAACGATGCTTTACTGTATTTATTTTTCTTTTTGCACAAATATCCGACGTATTTCGTAAACATATTATATTCTATTCCACTTCTATACTTAGCCATTAAATCCTTAAAACTATTCAGGGATTCACCTTAACAGAAAGAACCTACATTTGAAATTTGAAATACATCGGATAATTCTGCATAAAAAAACCAAGTTATCTAATTTGAGGCGAGATAATTTCCCGTCCCCGCCTTTATTAATAAGCAAAAGAACCCCATAACTAATCAGAGATATGTCTTATCACAATGAACCCATATCCAAAATTCGAAGCAAATCGGATAATTCTGCATAAAAAACTATTAACCCCTTGAGCTCTGCTGGTAGAATTTTCTACCACATAATTTTAATTTCAAAATATCACAATGACACCAGAAAATTTTACCAGATTTACTTCAAAAAGATTTAATGCATTTTTTCGTGTTTATCGTTAACTGGTTTTTTTCTTTGCAAAATTCTGGTGCCAATGTGATAATTTGGAATTTTAAAGACCCCACCCCAAAGCTCAAAGGGTTAACTTAATTTAAGTGAGGTTATTCCCCCATTCCCCCTCTATGCTTAACCATTAAACTCCCAAATCTCTTCAGGCATTATATACAATATATAAGTCTTATAAGAAAGAACCTATATTCAAACTCTGACACACGCTGGATGATTCCGCATAAAAATTCATTTATCTAATTTAGGGCGGGGGGGGGGGGGGGGGGTAATCATCCCTTTCCAAAACTAATCAAGCAAATGTCTTTTCAGTATGAACGTATATTCAAAAATTGAATCAAAACAGTTAGTTCAGCATGAAAAACCCATTTACCTAAATTATGAACCTCCCCCCGATCCCTCTTTCATACTTAGCCAATGAATCCCCCAAAATAAATTCCTTGTCACTTTCTTTCCGGTAACTTTTTTTCCGTGTCACCTTTTTTCCACTTTTATAGTTTATGTCATTTTTTTCCCAATAACTTTTTTTCCAGTCACTTTTTTTCCTAGATTCATATTACCTGTATAGTACAGTAATTACTACAGGGTGTTTCAGTTAAATGTTTCAGAACTTCTAAGAGGGGTTGAGTGCATCCTCACGATTTGAAATCATATAGCATTGCGGGGTCTGAAATGCTTTCCCCATGCGCTAGATGGCGTTGTGCAAAAGCTCCAAGCTTTCATGCAGGGCTTTTGGTCAACAGTAGATCGGACGTGGTGGTCCCGTGTGTTGGCCTGCTTGGTCACCCGATATATCATGTCTTAATTTTTTATTTCTGGGGTCATATGAAAACACTAGTTTATGACACCCCTGTTGACAATGTTGAGAAGTTGGTTGCAAGAATCACAGTAGCTGCCAGAGAAGTAAGGTGTGCATTGTAGTCGGTGGCAGAAATTTCGAACACTTACTTTGACCCATGTACCTCTTGATTTTTTACAAACATTAATAAAACGATGTGTTGGCCTGCTTGGTCACCCGATATATCATGTCTTAATTTTTTATTTCTGGGGTCATATGAAAACACTAGTTTATGACACCCCTGTTGACAATGTTGAGAAGTTGGTTGCAAGAATCACAGTAGCTGCCAGAGAAGTAAGGTGTGCATTGTAGTCGGTGGCAGAAATTTCGAACACTTACTTTGACCCATGTACCTCTTGATTTTTTACAAACATTAATAAAACGATTTTTCACTTACGGTATCTTTCCTTTATGGTGCTTCTGTGCACATCACTGCTTCAGGAAAGCATTTCCGACCCCACATTGCTATATGATTGATTTCGAGTCGTCAGGATGCACCCTACCTCTCTTAGGAGTTCTGAAACATTTAACTGAAACACCCTGTATACCAAAATTCTTGAAAATGCTCATTTTCCATACTACAATGTAGCATAGTATAATGAAAATATCTTTTAGCAAGGGATGCTGCAATCAATTTCTCAACTTACAATAGATTAATGTAAAAGATGAAAAAAACTTTTAAATTCTACAGAAAGCATCAAAAGAGTTTAAAACATTTTCACATATCCATATATATTTTTAAAATATTAGTTTTTTATAATCAGCATTGGGATATGTATTCTAGATGCTAGTATGTATAAATAATTACAAACTTGCTTATTTAATGTGTTGTGCAATTAAAAACAAGGGATTTTTATATGATTATATGAAAATAATGTATTTTTATATGAAAAATAAACATTTTGTAAATAATTTTTTCCCTCTTTTTACATAAATGGCATAATTATTAATAATAATATATTGTTCTACATCTACAGTTGTAAAATCCATTGCTTGTAAAATGTCTGCTGCACCTGAAGTTTGTTACTAAAAAATAATTTTTTTTTTTTAATAGCTTTTTTTTTTTAAATAATAATTTTAATATTAATTAAATTTCCCAATTTAGATTTCATGTGATTATACTTTGAATTTAACTCTTTTACATTGTTAATATACTTTAGTTTTGAGCATCTGTTGGTTTCTTTCATTTCTGCCAGCTTTTTCCATTTCTTCTGGTTTTTTCCAGTTTCTTCCAATGTCTTAGAAAAAATAGGTTTCTTCTGGAAGAAACCCAACCCTGATAGCTACAAAGCCAAAAATTTGTTGTTGGTGTTTAATCATTTATTGATAAAAATATCTATAATTTTGCTTTAACAATAAAATATTAATAATGCATACGCACAAATAAAATAAAACTAAGTGCATAGCAATATGAAAGAGGAATTTTGTAAATTTAAATAAACTTGACAAAATAATGATAGTAGTGTAAGTAGTAATAGTAGATAATGATGTATGTCAATGACTTCAAAATAGTATTATGGTTCAATTTAATAAATATAATAATAAAACTAAAATTTTAGCACCTCCTCCCCCTACACACACACTCTCTCATTTTATTGATGAGTGCAAAATCTATTTCAGTTAAATTTATAGAAAGATAAAAATGTGAAATAATAAATTTATTAATCTCCAGAGTGTATGGAGAACTTTCGTACATCTTCATAAAAATGCTTATGAAACTAATGTTAATTTAATATTTTCTTTCTCTGTTTCTTTCTATTATACAATTTATGCCTTTTTATTTAACACACATCTTAAAATAAAATTCTGTTAAAAATATTGCAAATGAGTAAAGTTATTTCAGGAGAAAAGAAAAATATAAGTAAATCACTTGGAGGGTTAATAAAATATAATAGTCTAAGATTATATGCAATAAATATTTTGATGCTGCAATGAATGGTTGGCAAATGAATTTTATCTTATTATAATGAGAAAATTTGCCTAAATGATAAAGATTGACTTACAAACACTAATTACCCCACATAAAAGTTACAGAAAAGATAATTTAGATATTAGATAATATTTGAAAGACTGTGCATTGATTAAAAAATAATAATAATTTAACAAATTACAGTGACCATTTGGAAAATGATACTTTGAAAGACTAAAATTTTAGATTTATAAATAAATTCTATATTTTAAAAAATAATAATAAACAACAATTTTATGCAGCACTTATACCGGTCGTTTGTCTCCAAGGAGTTAAATAATAAATTATTACTTAATATTTACCATATCTTTTTAAGCTCTCTTTTTTGCATATTTCTAAGTTATTCTCTTTAAAAATAAAAGTCACATCTGAGAATTTAATATAACTGTAATGTATAACAACACTTATAGAATAAAGATTGACATGTTGATATGTTATAACATCATATTTATTTCACTTTAAAACATACTTTTAAGTAACAAAAAATATCCACTATATTACATTTTATATACAAAAAGTATTCAAGTAATAATGTCATGCAACAATACAGGGCAAGAAATATTGTATAGAAACATCGTCATGAAGAAGGAAAAATTGAACCATCTGGTGATTTAGTACATCTAAAAAAAGATATTTAGAATAAATAAAATTTTAATAATTCAAATAAGACAAGTTAAACAAATATAAAATGTATTTGAAAAAAATAATATAGGATTCCTACACAATTCTGATTAAAAAAAAAAAAAAAAATCCAGGTTTTTCCTAATTTTTTATAAAAATGTCTGTGAATTTTTCAGCAAAAATTGGTTTATATAGTGTTATAAAACAATCCACAGTGGACAATTTTAATCTAGATAAATGTTTTTAAAAAAAGCATGTTTTGTATAAATTCCTGATTTTTAATTATTTTTCTTGTTAAAAATATTGTTATATAGTTTGCATAAATTTTATTTAAAAAAATTTAGATTGGATGAATAATTAATTCCAAATTTCTTCTTTTATGATAAACAAGATTCTGATGGAAAGTAATATTTAAAAATTCCCCAGCTTTTTGCCTAAATTTTCAAATTTCCTTACTTTTCTCTGACCGATAGGAATCCTGCAATAATAACTGCTATACAATTTAAACATCAGAACTAAAAATTTAAAAAGTATAGTTTTTTTTTTTTCCTTGGAGTGTGTATGTATGTGTGTAAAAATCTTAGCATAACTCAAGAAAGTGTAATTTTTTGCCAAATAGTAAACAATCAAGAAAATGAAAAAGTAACTAATGAAAAAAATATATATAATCTATATGCATTTGCTTGTTTTTCAGCTTGTAAAATTTGTCTTTGTTAAATTAATATATATATTTTTTCATTTCTAATTTTTCAATATGTTTACTAACTTTAATTTACCAGTAGCAGAAAAAAAAATACTATGTTTTTTCCTTCTTTCATGAGAAAGATCCTTTTGAAAGAATCTCTTCGGAAAAAATCTGTGAAAATGACCATAATATGCAACTGCACATTAGAAGAATAATCATATGGAAATGCAATATAAATAGTTGCAAAATGAAGATAGGTGTCCAGATAGCAAATTGGTTCAATGGCTCTCAAATATCTTTCTTGTGCCATTGTGATTCATTTATTGTTGGAATTATAAATTAATTTCGTTACAATTGTGCAATAAATATTAAAATACAGAAGAAAAAGCTGTCATAAAATGCAATAGTATATAGGGCATCAAATTCATGAAAACGCTTTCAGCCAGAAAAATAAGGAAGGACGGGTAAAATCATAGAAATCAAGAACTTCCTCCCACACACTCCCTCAAAAGAACACTCTGAGAATTCTACTTTAGGTGGGACCCTGTGATAAGGCTTATCTATGCAAATGCTAAAAAATTTCTTCTCAATGTCTATATTAAACGGTATGAATGTTGAACAAATTATTTGTGTGTTTGACAGATTGCATAAAAAGATAAAACAATATGATGAGTTTTAAAAATTTAAAATAAAAGTCTCCAGAAAGTGCTTTGAATTTTTTTCTTTTTCTTGCAAAATTTAACCCTGCCATTTTCATTACTGTGCCAAAGCCCCTATGTTAAGGATATCCACATACAGAACTGAATTAAATATACATTAATATATTTATAATTAAATGTTATGGACAATATCTGAGCATGCGGGGCAATTGCCCCTGGGTCCCCCCAAGGATAGATGTAAATTTTCATTAAAAGGAAATCAATTCAAATGATAAAAATTGATAAAAATTCTTCTTTTTTCAGACTTAAGAAGAGGGGGGCTCCTCTCCTCCCCCCTCTGTACCCATGTTCTCCTGAAGGTACCAGTTACATCATCAGAAAAGTTAATGATTAAAATTTAAAATTAACAATCCAGTAGTCCATTGTTTTCAGCTTAAGCTTTTGTCCAAACCATGACAATTAATACTGGTGAAAATATTGTTTCTAAATACAGCACTTATCCTAAGTAAGGCAATCCTCTCTTTCATCCAAAACTTTGTGATGACTGCTTGGATGAACATATGTGAAAACAAAAAGTATCTTGGCAAAAATGGAAGGAATATTATGAAACTAAATGCATGCCACTACTTGCCTTTCCATATGATGAAATCGTCGAAATGCATGTTGAATAAAAATAAAGATTAAGTTAAATAGAAAAATATTAACACAAATAGCCAATAATGCTTGAAAGAACTGTATTAAAATTTTAATGGCTCACATTTATCCTTATTTCTATAACCCAGAGATCTGTACAGGTTTTTTTTTCCCAGAGTCCTATTTTTGTGAAATTAACTATTATTTTTGTGAATTATTTCTATTTTTGTAAAAAAAATAAATTCACAAAATATTAACAAAAAGTAAATTCATAAAATAAAGAATTTTTATGTATTTTTCCCTTAACTTTTGATTAGTTTCTTTAGCCTTTTGAGCTACAATTTTTGAGCCTTTCTCTAAACTTTCAGAAACAGGTTGTCTGATGTTCGATGCAGCAACTGCTTGATTATGTCTTGTACTATCTTCATGTCTGGTTATGCATCTGGATGGATGACCACCCAAGCATACAGCTTGGTCTATCCAAGGCCCCTTTGAAAAGTAAACGGAACACAGTTTACACAAAAATCCTTCACCAGATACACTATAATAAATCCAATTATTACGTTTTTCATATTTTTGGATATTCAGGGAATATTGCTGTTTTTGAGGTAAACTTCCTTTCAGGGTTCTGTCATTCGATTTTAACAATACTTCACTTCCTCCTAAATTTTCTTCAATAGCAGATATTGCTCCTTTTTCAAAATCATAATTTTCAACAAAAGATACTTCATATTTTCTGAAATTATCCTGTTTGACAGGCAATTTTTCTTTTTCAAAATCATCATTTCTGTTAGAGGTTGAATTTGAAATCTCAATAGAATTTTTGATTGGTTTGTCTGAAATACACACGGTTGAATCGTCGACTGGATAATCTGGAATTGATAATTTTAAATTATCAGTTGTTAAATCCCCTTTTTGAGATGAATTTCTGATTGGAGATTTTTGCACATCAGCATCTTGATTGATTCCCTTAAAATAATTAGAAATTTTATCATAGCCTTTAGCATCTGACAATCGTATTTTTTGTACGTAATAATCAGAATTTCGAGAATTTATTCCCGTGGAGGGATGTCCACGTTTCATATTGATGGAAATAAAAGAAATGAGCACATACAGTAGAAACAAAAAAATAAGAGAAATCAGAGAAAACTAAAAGTAAGAACACGTAAAGCCCGCGAAGCACATTTCATGCACGAAGCAAACACAGTAAAATAAAAGCAGGTGTTGCCAAATTAGGAAGTGAAATCATAAAAAGATACAATCGCCACACTCACTATGCTGCTGATGTCATGTATCAGCCAATCGGCGCTCATTCGAAATAAGGATAACAGGGAGAAAAAGTGGACAGCAAGATAGCAATAAATGAAAGAGGCTGTAGTTTGTTTAGGTTGAGATAAATGATACAATGAACACAAAAATCTAGATTTTTGTAAAAATATACACTTATTACGCTTTTTTTTTTTTTTTTGTGAAAGGGCTGTTTTTTTTTTAAATATAATTCTGTGAAGAGTCCGTTTTTCTTAAATTTATTTTTGTGAAGAGTCCGTTTCTCATAAATTTGTTTTTGTGAAGAGTCTGTTTTTCATAAATTTGTTTTTGTGAAGAGTCCATTTTATTATCATTGAATTTTGTGAAGAGCCCGTTAACGGACTTAATTTTTGCCCTGGACAGACCCCTGCTATAACTTAAAAAAAAAGTGCATTTTACAATTTCTTAAAGTTATCCTTCTTGTTCAGTATATAGATGTGAATAGTACTTGGTATGAAATTTATGTATACATACAATAGTATAAAATTTAATTTTAGTCACTTCAACACAATTCAAGAAAAATTTCGAAAGATAGAAAGGAAACAGCCATGAATAATGTTGCCTCCCTCCCACCACCACCAGTCAGGCCCTGATAGCAGCTAATTATAAATTTTAGTAATACAATTAAAGAATATCTAACAAATAGAGCATTTTTTGATAATGTATTAATTCCTTATCAATAGTTGTTATAGCAGCAAGCTTCAAAATCCACAATATATTTTAGTTTTCTAAATTGGTTGGGTTTTTACAGAAGAAAACATTCTTTTTGAATGAATTAGCTAATTCCATGTAACAAAATTCTAAAAAAATCACTAAAAGATATCTTATCATTCAAAGTTTCGTTAATTTGTAAAAAATCTTCTTTTAACAAAAGGACTAAAATTTTATAAAAAAGAATTTGGAAGTATTTTAACATCAGCAATTTGTAAGCTTAGACCACCATATGGTTACATAACATCATAAATAATTCTTGCAACCACAGTTTCTTCTTTTACATTATATTATAAACAATTTTTATTGATAGAAAACTAATCTTAATATTGATGTTGCCATGGGATACCATGATTTCTTTAAAAACAAGTACTGTATCAAAATCTGATGATAACATATGGAAATTTATCAATTCTCTCTGTTCTTTTAAACAATTTCAATGTAGATAAATTATGGGTCTCAAAACATGCTTCCTTAAGTTGCCTTTATGCTATACAAAGTCTCTTTTTGTGTAAAATGAGCATTAACTTTGCTAGATATTTTTCGAATTGTGTTTGGTTCAATGTCACTGATGGATTAAAAGAAGAAACTGCTATTGATTAATATATTAATAGCTAACATTCAGAATAGACTAACATTGCTTGTTTAGCAAAGAATCACATTCATTGGCAAAGGGAACATGACAGTATTTTTCATAGCTTCCTTGATTTTTGAGTATTTTATCAGAATTTTGTCATTATTAAAGACTAACAAAATTCTCTGACTTTTTCTTGACTTTTCTTATTTCTCTGACAGGGTTCCCAGCAAAATATGACTGGTAAATTCCTTGAATTTCCCTGACCAAATCACAAAACATTCTCTGACTAAAAAAACCTGCAGTGAAATTTGCTATTTATTTTTGCAATTCTATGTTAAAATTAGTGATTTTTTTTTTTTTTTTCTGTGACTGTTCTTCAAATTTCTCTCTCTCTCTTTTCTTTTCTTTTTTTCTTTCTTTCTTTGAGAGGGGAGGGGGTTGTTTGAATTTTGTGTTTTTTCCCAAAACTATTTGATGAAATACATGTCATTTTTTTTTTTCCCCTGAGATTGTTCCATGACTTCTTAGAAAATATTTGTAAATTCTCTGATTTATCCTAAATATTTTAAAGTTTCCCAGACTACTTTGGATTTCCCTAACTTTCCATGATGCTGGCAGGCCCATAGCTTAGCTAGACCATATTGTCAGGTAGGGCAAAAGTTTTTAAAGGGGTGGCAGATTATTTCTTCATTTTTTTAGGGTTATAGACGTTACATTAAATCTTGCAGGAAAACTATAACGATTACTCTAGATCGTAGTTTTTGAGAAAAACACATTTTTCTGTTACACACAAATTTAGATTTGAGGGGATTGAGCAAAGGTATTGAGACCTATCGTAGCAGAAGTATAAAAGCATTGTTGATAATGATTTTTGAAAAAATTCGTCGATAAATAGCCGCAATATTAACCTTCCTTCTTCCGCGACCCGATACATCCGTTCACTTGGCTGCAGGTTTCACTGCAGTTGAAAGTTGAAACTTTATTTAAATTAATATAATTCTACAAATGTAATCCAATTTAAGAAATTAAGTTATGATTGAAAATTTCAAGGCTTATGAGCATATACGTAACAAAAAAATTATCTCATGATAGAAAATCCCTTTTTTATTAATATTTAAAATAATTGCAGCGAAGTTTTTTTTACAATTTTGCCCTTTTGCTTGGCGGTCAGGGGGTTATCCCTTAAAGACAGGGATGGTTTGAACATAAATAATGAGTGGCGTCATACTCTGCATACCATCGGCTTCTAAAGCCCAGATAATAACTTTTAACAATATATTTGGGTAATACAATACCTAGTCGCAGTATAAAAGCAATAAAGTTCATACTTTAGAAAATATGCTTATTTAATTAAAGTTAATTATATAAATCAGGATTCATATGCATAAGAAAAAAATTATCCATTTTAGTACCAAGATTTTTTTTAAGTATTTGCCTTGTTTCATGCAAAGAGTTTTCTAAACAGATATAGCGGCCTTTACGTAATGAAGTTTTTGGTATTAAAATGTCTATTTAAAAAAAAAAATTCCTTGTGCATGCAAACCTTTCGTAAATAGTGTGGAGTTCGGGACTAGTTTATATTGAGTAAGTCAGTCATTACGAGTCTAGTATATTTAAAAGTTAATTATAAACACATCTGGAAAAACACGTCACGAACCAAAGCCGCTTTGAAAATTTGCGAGCTACTTTCTATACAAGCTCCTACACAATGCCAAGTTTAAACATTGAACAAAGGTTTTGTGTTAGCTACACTGGAAAAAGAAAAGGTTATTATGCTGAATTTAGTTTCATAGAATACCAAATAAAGTTTAAATATACACTACTTTTTATTCTCAGTACTGATTTAAGTTTCTTATAAATAGATAAGAATAAGATTTTAAAAAAAAGTGTTATACAGAATAGCAATATTTGGAATTATTTAGGCTTCCCTTCACTTTGAACTTTTATTATATTCTCATTCACACTTTTCTAGAATGCTTTAACTAAATCTACCTTGAATAGTTTCTTATTATTCTTTCAGCATCGATTTTCTTTTAAAATACAGTTAACGTCTTTGTAACGAGATCACTTTGCTTAATTTTTAATCTTTAATCACCGATTTTTTTAAACAGAAAAATTTCTGTACCTGAATTGCGAAAATGCTCCAGTTACAAGAGGTGTAAACTTTACGATAAAAAAAAATAATAACTGGTGAGAAAAATAAAAAATTCTGAGAATTTTAAGTGGCACGCACACCAGTCGCTTGTCCAGAAGGGATTTATATGTTTAATTACCGAACCCTTTGAGCATGAGTAAAACCCACGAGTAACCCTTTGAGCACTTGACCGTTTATTTAGTCTTTCATACGTAGTTCATCAAACGCCTATATTGCAATTTTAGGGATTTCTTTTCATTTAAAATATGAGAAATTTCTAAAGCCAGAGTAAAATTTTTAAAGTTTTTTCAGAGGCACAGAAAAAAAATATAGATTAAAGTTTAATATATATATATATATATATATATTTGTTTTAACGTAAATAAATTATTTTTATTTTAATTAAATAATTTAAATATATGCATGTTCTATGTTCGTTTATATTAATAATACTTTTAGGTCCAATTTATTAAATGAAGGTTCACTATATTTACATTCCACAATAAATTGATAATAAAATAAGAAATAAAATAAAATAAAATAAATAGAATAAATAATTAATGCTTCTTACTCATGATTTAGGAGCAGATAGTTACAGCTGAAGTAATCAATTCGCGTGCACTCATCTTCTCTAAATACATAACGTTTAAAAAGAAAACAGATTTTTTTAAATACACTATCACCAAAGACGGAACTGCAATTAAAATTCAAAATGGCTTAACTATGCATATGATGCATCGTGCACATAGAGTTGCTACTGTATTCATGAGTTGCTATTTACTCTTCAAAATCGCTGTCCAGTAGGATGGAGCGAAAAAAATTATTTTTTAAAAATCAAAAACGGGTAGGTGCCAAAAGTTGCCTTTATACTAGTACATCAACTGTGTGAAATTTTACCGCTGAAAAAAAAAATGGCTTGAGTCTGCGCTTTTGCTCCAAAAATCGAAATTTTAGGTAAAATTTGTCATTTTTTGACATTTTTTCAAAAAAATTAAAAAATTCCTACAGAGCTGGTTATTATTTAAAAGTGTTACTTAAACCTTTATATGTATCTGCTTAACATATTTAAACTATAAAACAATATCTTTTTTCCGTATAGCTGGAGCAAAACAGACAATTTTTGGTAAGAAAACGGCATTACCACTCTATTGGGACATACAATGAATTGTTTTTAATACAGCTCTTCTTTTTAAAACTAACTTGGACATACGTCGTGGAGGTGGTTATATTTTATGTCCGAACTATTCGATCATCTTAGTACAGTGTTCATATTTACATATTCATTTGTGATTTTCTTTATCAAAATTTGGCATGTTTTCGATGCATCCATCTAGTTTATCTGTTCTTTGTATTCACATGCTGCTGTGACTATCTTAATGTATATTTTTACAGCTTATACAAAAAAAATGACAAGCAGAGTAATGTATGGGAATATTATTAAAGGGATCTATTCGGCCATCTATTATCTTTATCAAACTTACATCCAGTTGATGAAAGTGATTGGAAGTTCTGTTACCACAACATTTTTTTAGTCAATTATATTTTTTTATGTAATGACCTGCTTCAAAGATGATTTCATGTATTTCAAATATAATTATGCTATCATTTACTCTGATTTTGCATTTTTTATATGTTGAGAAGCGAGCTGTTTAATGAGATTTCTGGTGTTCGTCAGAGGGAATTGCAATGGGAATTTGTCCTGCACGTGCAGAGCAACCGTCGTTGTAAATATCTTTCTTTTGCATTAGTTTTATGCCGTTTTCTAAGTGTTTTCGTAGCCAGGTAATTTTCCATTTATTTTTAGATCCTCTTTTTATAAGGAAACAATATTTGAAGGTAAACTGTCCTGGACATAAACTTATAATGCATAGTACTTTTTGAGAGAATGTACCCACTCTAATCGACTATAGGTATACTCATTTAAATTTAGGAGAATTCTATTTATCGCTGTGAACCATTTTGCATTGGGTAGGTATAGAATTATGTATAATAATGGATCATATGCTACTTCAACTCCAGAGAATTTCCTCTGTGTCAATTATTAGAGAAGTCGATGTAAAACGTTATAATCTACATGGATTCACTGGATCAATAAGAAAATCTTTGTCTACGTGCTATTCACTTCCTATTGCAATTTTTTATAAATTAGATAATAATTCTGAAAAATTATTTTCTCAAATTAAGTAAAAGATTCTCAGAACAGACTAGAAATTTCTGTCTGACATTGCAAAGCTAATTCATAAGGAAAGCTATTTATGAGAAGAAATGGGGAATAGGAATTTAGAAAACATCTCGCACAAAAAAAAGCTCATAAAGCGAATAAAATTTTCCGCTTTATATAAGCACAGATTGGCAATCAGAGTCTATAGATTCACACACAAAATATATAATCAAAGTTTATACCGCGGGATATTTTAAACCAAATGTAATACACACCTAAAAATAGGTCTAAAAACGTATTAGAAATTACTCGACTACGAAACAACACAGGAAACGACATAAAACAAATACTAAAACTTCTTTCGAAATATTGTTGCTTTACACGCAAATTTTGTTTGTAATCCTCTGTGACGATCATCATAATATTAAACTGCTAGCTTCTCAAAATATATTCAATGTAATAGATACAGTAAATGATGACATACTAGAAATTGAATTCATGCAATCAATTTTTAGGCATATCATTATATATATAATGTAATTGATTGAAAAAATGTTGTGATAACAGAACTCCCAATCATAATGTATTAATTGTATAAAAAATTAATGAAGATAATAGACTGCTGAATAGGTTCAATTAACAACATACCTAATACATAACTCAGCTTCCTCTTCTGTTATACAAGGTATACAAATATACGTGCAGCAGGTCACACCAGTAGCATCATAATGTCAGTGAAAACAAAGAAGAATAAACTACTTTGATACATAGAAAACTTATGCTCTTCTTCGGGAAAAAAAAATAAAATAACAATTCAATACATAAATAAAAAACTGGGCCTAGATTGTTGGGTGGCGGCTGAAACGGGTGGGATATGAAATGGAGCCACATCTACGAGCTATAACCAGAATAGTTTTGAAAGCAGATAGGTAAGAAATGCATTCAAAACAACATTTCGTTGTATGCTCCAATAGAGAGGTAACGCTGGTTTTTTCCAAAAGTTGACATATTTGCTCCAATTATACAGACTACAGATATTGTTTTATAGTTTAAATATGTTAAGCAGATAAATATAAAGGTTTAAGTAACACTTTTAAATAATAACCAGCCCTGTAGGAATTTTTAAATTTTTTTGAAAAAATGTCAAAAAATGACAAATTTTACCCAACATTTCGATTTTTGGAGCAAAAGCGCAGACTCAAGCCATTTTTTTTCAGCGGTAAAATTTCACACAGTTGATGTACTAGTATAAAGACAACTTTTGGCACCTACCCGTTTTTGATTTTTAAAAAATAATTTTTTTTGCTCCACTTTACTATCCAGTACTTAAAAATTTCTGGGGACGGCTCTGCTCTGTTCACAAAAGGCCGCACTCCACACAAGCACAGGGATGACAAATTGGATCCAGATCGTCCCTTTGTAAAGTTGTTTAAAACTAACTTTTAAAAAACACTTCACAGTATCTCTTTATTTAGAAAAATAATCCCTTAAACACTTTAAAGAATATTTCTGAGGAAAGAACGCAATGTCAGACCACAGATGGTAAATGTGCGGGCAGACATGACCACTACTTGCGGTCACTTGTCGGCGTATTTTATGTTCGCAGGTGCTGTATTTTAATTATGGCTTTTCCATGTCCAGGAAGGAAAACTGTTTTAACTCAGTTTAACTGCAGGATAGGGAGTCTTTCAACTAAGTAGCATTTACATCGTTATCTCCTAAACTATTGTAATTTTCCCCTTTTCTGTTGTCAATAAACTGCCGAAATGAAGAAAAGAAAGGATTTTTCTAATTCAGTTGAAGTTGGGCAAAACATAGGTGTACCCGGCCTCTTTTTAAAAGAACCCTCTCTTCCCAAAGCAAGCAAGTAAGTAAACATAACAAGAGAGAGAGAAAAATTCTAATGTGTGACATTTGCTGTTTATTGTTTACATGTAATGAATTTACATGTAACAGCAACTAACTGTCAAGCATAACGAATTCAAGTTAGGAAAACAATATTGTAAACTGGTTCAAAGTAATTTCAGAATCCTCTGGTTTTGGACGGCTTTCTAACAATAAATTTCGTATGGTGACAAGTGTACAAAGAAAGCAATCTTTAGGAATATAAGCTCCAGATTTGTTTAATTTGGAGCGGTGTGGGGAAATTTCTACAAAGCAAAAAAGGGAGGAATGCAAAACACTGCAGAAATCTGGCAGAGGTCTGTAAAAGAGGAGAAAAAAGCTTTATAGAGGTAATTGTTTAGCTATTTCCAGTCTAAAAATTAAATTTAAGGGAAGAAGGGGAAACCTGGGCAGGAAGAAAGAAAAACGGCAATTTCATTGTTGTATTACATAACAATTTTTTAAAAGGAAATACTTAGTGATGAAATCATCGGAATGTCGAATTTCATTCTAGGTTGGCTAAAAAGTGGAAAAATATACATTTAACTTTTTTTTAAAGAAATTTAAAGTAGAGTTTTGCGCTAGGTCGGGCAAAACTTTTTCCAGGTCGGGCGAAGCCCGACCTGGCCACCCCCTGGCTACGGCCCTGGATGCTGGGAACCTTGTACTTGTAGCCTCTCTGTTCAAGAATTCTAAAAATATATTTTCTTATAGTGTTGTAAAAATTAAATTTGAGAATGCAGGTATTAAATAGTTCTTCAATGTAGGTATAAATAATGGAAATATTAGAACAAATTGCTTGTGCAAATGGGCATTTCATAAAAATATAAGAATCTGATGAGATTTTAAAATGTAAATAAAAATTGACAGAACATGCCTTGGAAATTTTAATTTTGTCATTTTCTATGAGCATAGATAGTTATTTGATAACGATCTAACAGTCTGGTGAGATTTTAAAATGTAATTAAAGATTGCCAGAACATGCCATGAAAAATTTATTTTTCTAGCAATTTTCTTTACATCAAGGTTTTTATAGGAAAGAAATATCAAAATCTGTAAGAGCAACATTAGCTGTTATTAAAAATGATTAATTTATTAATTTAATCTGGCATAAAGTCCTGCCAAAAACAAAAATCAATATTTTTTAAACTGATTAAAATTTATTTGTAAAATTCCATAGCAAAATAGAAAAAAAATTAAAAAACTGCTTATGTTGATGAAATATGTAAGATGTTATATGAATAACTAAAATATGTAAGAAGAGAAAACTGAATTAAAACGGTAAAACTGAACTAATGAAGGGATAATTTTAACAAATGTATAAAATGACTGAATTTTTGAGTGTAATAAAGCATATTAATAATAAATCTCACAATTAAAAAAATATGTATGTTATAAATGAAAAGAAAAATACATTTATAAAAACTTACTACAAACTACTTTAGCAGGGTTTATTTGTTGTCCTAAAAGGAACTGGTTAAACTTTTTAATGTCTATTCTACATTCTGCTGTTTGTTTTATCCCAGTAGCTGATGCAGCAACTAAAAATTAACAGAAAATCAATATATATTTATTTATTTAAAAAATATATATACTAAATTATAGCATAAAATTAAACTATATGTAACCAACATGATGATTTTAATGAAACAGAATTAATAAATGTAAAAATTTTTACATGAAAAAAACAAAAACAAAAATTATATACTGTCTGACCGAGATAAGAAAAACCCTGAGTAGGTTTCCTGCTTTCGAAGGTTCCAAAACTTGCAGGTAGGGAACTTCATCCATAGGGGGGAAAAAAAAAGGACTGCTTATTTGTGGAATGATCGAGTGAATGAGAGAAAAGGAGATGCCGGACTTCCCTAAAATAAAAACGACTGACTAGTTACCTTGGCAACAGAATGGACCTGAGACTGGTTCTAGAGTCTTTCTTTTAGGAGTCAGACAGTATCTTAACACATGACTATTACATTTAGCAAAATTTCTAATTTTATAAAGAAAAAAAAGAAGAAAAAAAAGAAAAGAAAAATAGAAATTTATTTTTCGTTTATAATTTATGTGTATCTTACTACAAATTTTGCATGTAGATTATGTTCAAGATCAGAATGGCCAGCATCTGCACTTTTTCATTTTCTTTGACTTTTCCACATCATTTTTCTCTAACTTTTCTTTTAATTCTACTTTTCCATGTGGTTTAAAAAATATATAAACATTTTTTTTATAATAGACTTTCAGATAATTAAATTTACCCATTATACAATTAAATTTTATGATTAGCTTGATAAAAAATGGTAATCAAAATAGTTTTATTTAGCGTTGTCAAAAATATTAATCTTGATCAGAGCTGAAGCATTTTTTAAAGCAATACTTTTACAATTTTTGTAAAATTTGCAAGAAATATCGTTTTTTCCCCCAATGAAGTCATGCTATGAGCAGTCAATTTTAAACTAGTCGTTGGAGGCCACCGTAATACTTACCCATCATGGATATGAATAACATAATATATGAAAACATAACATATGTAAACAATTTATAAAATGCATTACAATTCCAAAACAAAATATAAACGTATTTTTAAGTATTTTTAACACATCATCATGCTCTATTAATGAATTTCTGATGAATCGATTTCGATAAATTGTATGAAACGCCAAACTATTCAAGTAGCACTGAATTGCACAAAAGAAAACATCCTTATAACTCTAAAAATAATTATCATATTCACTAATGGTTTCTTGCATCGAATTAAGTGTCTCATTTGCAGTTAAAAGATATCATTGAATTGAAATTTGAATGAAATACAGGGTCATGAAAAATCAAAGAATGTGGAAAACAGGATTAGAAATATCTCGACAACTAATAGTCCTATCGACATCATTTTTTATGCAAAATTTGTCTTAATTTATTGCCTTTTACGTCTACTCCATAAAATTAAAAAATTCGAAAATTTTTATATACCCTTCATCAGAACGAATTTTTCGAGAGTCCGAAAAAAATAGTTCCGGATAATCGAGGTTACTGATATTAAACAGGCTTCGTCTCATTCTAACAGACTAAGCACATACAAAATTTCAAGTCTTTATATGAATTTGTTTGGGAGATAGAGCGGTTACAGACAGACAGACAGAAAGACACACAGACAGACGGATGACAGATTTTTTTTTTCTAAAAATATGTTTTTCGGAATCTCCAGTGTCCGAAACGTGTAAATCCGTCAAAAAAAAATTTTCGATTTTCAAAACGATTGCAAGACTTACCCTATACTACGTATTATGGGTAAGTAAAAAGCATTGAAAACTCCAATTTCCAATGAAGTTTCCCTAACATTACACTTTTTCAATCAAAATTCACTGACCTTTTCCCTATGTCATTAAATTCACTGACTTGTATAAATTTTCTTGAACTTCCAGGCCAGCTGGCCATGTTAGTAAAACTGTTTAAAATATATTCCTATTATTAAAGATGTCTTTTATTGAATACCAGTGTTTTATTCAAATTCTTATTCAAATCTAAATTTAAAAAGGTTTTTTATTTACCTAAGATAAAATATTCTGGACTATACCTTATTTTTGTTGAGATGTTGAAAATTATTTTTTCTTTAATAAACTAAAGACTGACGTCCTGGATAATACTGCAAAATTTTCAAGCTATGCATCATTGCACAACATTTGCAAGTCATGAATCTGGGACATTAGAATGCATTTTAAATAGCAGAAAAGAAAAGGAAAAAATGGTGCAAATACATACATATTAAATTAGTACAATTCCATACAGCAAAGCAACTTTTAAGAATTATTTTTTTTTTTCAATCTAACTCAAATAATACTATATTTGCTTTTAAATTAAATATAAATAACTAATTAAAAAATCAGATTAATAACATATTCATTATCATTATCATCAAGGTTAACACAGTGATACCTAAACAATATCTTTCCCAAAAATATTGGGAAAGATTTTAAGAGTGAAAGATTTAAATGCTTCAATTCACATGCACATAATCTAATAGACCAGGAGGCGGCAGCACAGACAATCATCTCACCGAGTTCACAAATGAAAAGGATTAGCTAAATCTCAGTTTGCATATTAAAACACAGTCGGTCTGCCAAGTCATATTTTGGTGGAAAACACCTAACAACCTGATTTTAGCAGTTGACTCATAGGTTTACCATTATGTTTTGCTGCTTTCAATCCTCCATGTTTTCATACTTTTGGGTGCAGGAAAGCATAATGGCAAACCAACAAGTCAACTGTTAAAATCAGGTTTTAAAATGTTTTCCACCAAGATATGACTTGGCAGACCGATTGTGGTTTAATATGCGAATCAAAATTTAACTAATCCTAGATTTTCATCTGTGAGCTTCATGAGGTGATTGTCTGTGCTGCCGCTTCCTGATCTGTAATAGAAAATTAGAGAATGAGCAACATATCTTATATTGAAATAAGTATTCAATGTAAATATTATATACTAGAAGATAGCCCGTCAAAATGACGTGTTTGCATTTTTAAAGGATGATAAAAAATTACAACTGTGGCCAATCATAGCAACTTTAGGCTGAAACAATTTTGATAAATACAGCGATTAAACTTGGAAAGAAAAAAATCTAACAAAAAAAAAAAAAAAAGAAAGAAAGAAAGAAAATTTTAACAGAAATCTGCATTTAAAACTATAGCAAAACTATCTGGTAGATGGGGGTGGGGATTATAATGAAATTTAAAATGCACCCGCAGTTTGCTTAAATAAAAAGTTTTAATTAAATAGTGTTTTTGAAATCGTGAAAAGATTTCAAAGCGAAGTAAAATGTAGTGACGTCATTTACAGCTCCCACTGTAAATCTGACCATTGAGAACACTCCATTATGACTATGGAACGGTTTCATTGGTCAGAAAATAGATTGCCTTTAAAATCGGAGGTAACTTTTCACAATGTTTTTTATAGCTTTGAAATTCTCAAGAGTCATTCACGGCTGTAAAGAAAAAAAAAATTAAAGCAACCCGAATATAAAAATTTTAACAATATTGCATTTAAAATGCACCTTCGCTTTCCTTTAATAAAAAGTTTTAATTAAATATACACTGTAAAAAATTTGACTCATTTGCTACAGTGTCACTCCACCGCTTTTATAGAAAACGGTTACTTTACTGTGTTATGGAGCATTCTCATTGGTCATAAAAGATATATTCTATAAAAGCTGTGGAGTGCCGCTGCAGCAAATGGGTCAAATTTTTAACAGCGTACTTTTTGAAATCCGAGAAAGATTTCAAAGCGAAGTAAAATGTAGTGACGTCATTTACAGCTCCCACTGTAAATCTGACCAATGAGAACGCTCCATTACAACTATGAAACGTTTTCATTGGTGAATGAGTTTCTTTTTCTCGTGGATAGGTTGACCCCGGAATTGTTATACACGGAGGGGTTTTATATATATAATATGTAATGCAAATACCTGATGTTAAATTTAAGTCTCTGAAGTGTGTTGTAATAGTTACAGTATCCGTCTCACATCTCAAGTTCATTTCACCATCAGAAGAGGCAAACATAGTCTAAAAGAAATAATTAATTTTAGTTTAAGACAAAAAAAAAAAAAAAAAAAAAACACCTATGATTATCTGCATAAGTGTTCAAATGCATTTACTCTATGGTCCTATTGGTCTGAGAGTCTCAAAGTGCTTGAGATTTCTTACATTTTAAGCAATGAAATTTTAGTTCATGCACAGGATGTGGTTCGAAATACAATATAAATATATCTTATATAAATATAACATTAAATAAGTTATTGTCAAGTGATCACGAGTAATTGAAAATATCAGTATGTTGTAAGAATAAATAATCACAATAAAAACCAAGGCCATTAATAAGTGCAATTAAACAATTTCTCAATGGCATTTGCAGAAAAACTAGCATTTGATAAATTCTATTCTTTCTCACTTCAATTTAGAAAAAATATTTAAAAACATTTTTGAAATATTTTCAGTCATTTTTAATTTAGAAATAGGAGACATTTGAAAGAAAAACTATTACTTCCCTGCCAAAAAAGAACATTATTTTATGATAATCTGTCACAAATATTTAAAGAAAATCTACAATTAGATGACACCATAATACTTTTAAGGGAGTGTCAGGTAGAGGAAGGCACAGTTGTAACATAGATGTACTTATTAAACTTTTTAAATTTAGAAAGCTAATGTTCTTTGTCCTTACATATTATTTCAAATTCCTTTTATTGATTTTTTAATTTATTTTATTTATTTATATATTTTTTTCTTTAAAAAAAAAAACTTTTTAAAATGAGTCCTTCATTCAAAACTATTTTTAATCAAAAATTATTTCTATCAAAATATTTTTTTATTTTACACAGAGGCAAATAATTTTGAATTTTGTAGAAAGACAGAGGAACCTTTCAGGGCCAAAGAAATGCAAATGTCCTGGATAGCCGGTCCATTTGCCTGACAGTTGTACTGTACCTGAATGGAGAAACAAAATCCTAATACAAATAACACGTTTGGATGAATGAAAAAGTTTATAATGAAATTTTATAAAGTAAAAGTATAATTTTTTTTTTTAAGTACTTATTTTTAACTATATAAGTAGAATTTAAGTTGAAAATATAAATCACATTACAGAACTTAGAGAGAGTAAAGCTCCAGTTGCTACAATTGCTTAATCCAGTTTACCAAGCTAGTGTATTTTGTACTATACTTTTGAACAATAATAATTTTGTTTAGTGAGTTATGCCAGAATTATAATATTTGACCATGTTAAAATAAAATGTAAATAGAAGTTATAAACTTTGTCAGGGATATGAAACAGAAAAACAACAACAATTGTTAAAACATGCAGACTGAAACCCTTTTATATAATAAATAAATGAAGAGACAAATGTATTAACATATTAGACAACTAAGAAAATTATAAGAAATTGTCTTCTTTAGCATCTTACAAGCACTTATAATATTAATTTTTTTACATAGCAATTTAATTATTTACAATTTTAAATATTTTTCAAACAACAATTTCATTAAATTTTATCACTATTACATAACAGTAAGTAAACAAAAACAATATGCCTTACCATTAATGTACCTATATTTTTCATTCTTTCCACCACATTACGAATAACTTTTAAAGATGGCATGTACATAGATACCTGTAAAAATAAAACATTAATTAGTTGAAAAATATCAGGGGTGATTCTGGATGAAATTTTTTTTTCGGAAATTCGCATCGCATTTTCGGAAATTGGCGGGGGGTCGTGAGTTCCTGTGAGTTTTTATTCCTGCGATCTTTTGATGAAATCGGCGTTTTTTCTGTGATCTTTTAATGAAATCGGCATATTTTTTCAAATATTCTTTTGACAAAATCTTTTTAAGCGATCTTTTATCAAAAATGGCGTTCCCCCCCCCCCCCCCCCCCGATCTTTTAACGAAATCGGCGTTATATCCGCAACCTTTAGACGAAATCGGCGTTTTCCCGCCGTCTTCAGAAGAAATCAGTGTTTTATCTGCGATATTTGGTGAAATTGCTGTTTTTTCCGCGATCCGCACAGGAAATTCGCGTTTTTCATCGATCTTTTGACAAAGTTCGTTTACAAAAACATTGACGAAATCGTCGTTTTTCCACGAAATATTGACGAAATGTATGCTATTTCGGTGATCGTATCACGAAATTTGCATTTCTACACAATTGTTTTTCTGCGCGAAAAACCGTACAAGTTGGCAACTATGCAGAACTGATAACCCAATTTCAAATTTTCGGAAGAGGATGCCTTAAATTTTCGGAAAAGAATCACCCCTGAAAAATATATTCATGTTAAATGCATAAACAGCAATCTTTTTTTTTTTTTTTTTTTTTTTTTTTTAACGGATTTTTTTTTTGTTTAAAGTGAGGAAAAGGATGCAATGTTTAAGAGATTAGCTATCCATAATTTTAATATAAAACCTCTTTTAACTCTGGTGAAAAATACTCTAGATGTAATAAATAATAAAATTAAGAAATATATGACAGTTTTGTAATTACAGCTTAACAAAATACTAGTGTAAATGCCTGTCTCAGGACGGTGAGTAAAATTTGTGTTTTTCACTTAAAATTGTAAAAAAAAAAAAAAAAAGATAAAAATTATTGATAGTATAGAAGCTTTTAGATGAGCAAAGTTCGACTAGTTTATGTTCTAATAAATTCACTATTAGCATTTACAATACTTTTGTGTAAACCAGGCTTTCCAAAAAAAAAATATCATAACAAAATTAAGATTTTTTAATAAAACAAAAATTTAACAAATATGCAATAAAACTGAGTGATTAAAAATTTTAACTAATGCTAAGCTACTGAAATAATACTAATAATTAATATTTTAAAAACGCTTTGAAATTGTATTTTTTATCGCCCTCCCCCCCACACACAAAAATATATATTGATTAATAAAATTTATTAAAAAAAATAATTAATAAAATATTTAAAGAAATAAAACAGACTCAGTGTGTTTTAAATCTGTCAATAAAATTTCTACGCAAAGGACAAAAGCTATTTTAATTCAAGGATAAATTTTATAAATACTTTAGTATTTTGTAACCTTAATTTTTTTTATATATGTAATTTTCAAATTATTGCAATATAAAGAATAATCAAACATAGTTAATGCCCATTTTTAAAACTGTACAAAACTTTTGTATTTAATGTATTAATGCATCTAACAAAAATAATCATTTATCCCGTCTTTCACAAATAATGCTAGATTTGTTAATGAACAACAAATGCCATTTGAACTTAGAATACGATCACCAAAGAAAAACCTCACCGAAAAAGACTTTATTGAAGAAAGGGAAGGCTTTATTAAAATTACTTTATGCCTATTGGCGTTTGACCTAGCCCTGCAACTGATGTCATATGAATAAGCAGGGGTAGGACAATGTTACACTGTGTTTTTAATTATACAGAAATAATTGGACTTTATGATAAATACTGAACTTTGGTCCTGATGAGAAAAAGATTTTAAATATATTTCAGTTATCAAATAGTAGCTTATATTTCAGAAGTAATAATGCCAGATACAAACAGAAAATAATGCAATACAAATTATAATTAAATTGGATAAACATAAAAATTTAATAGCTATATGAAAAATAAGAAAAGAAATAAATTGTAAATAACAATACTACTAATTAGAAATTGACCAAAAATTTGGTTTAATTTTTGTTTTTGGTCGAAAATCTGAGTTTTGCTAACAATTCGTTTTTAGCAGAAATGCTGCTGAAAATCTGGCTGGAGCAAAACTATGTGTATTCCTAAAATCAGTTCTACTTTAGGAAATTTTCAACATTACTCATTGATCTGAGCTGTATTGGCTTAAATAAGACTATTTATTGATAAACTTCATTGTTTATATTAGTTGAGTTATTGTTGTTGTATTATTGAGTCATGACTAACTGAAAACATAAATGCAAACTATAAAGCAAGCAATGCATATATTTGACTAAAATTTTCACATGCTCATTAAAAGCTGCAGACTTAACGTCAATAGAAAATTTTTAGTTTAAAACAGCAGAAGTGTTTTCAATACTCTTTCAGAAAGGTCTAGTATGACAGATGATCATTTACAAAAATTATTAAAAAAGATAAAGTGCATAGTGTATACCTAAAAACTAAAAATACCCATTCATTTTCACTTTATTCTATATGGTATATGGTTTCGCTCTGTAAATTATTTAGACTGCTGCAAAGTCAAAGAAAACTGCACTTTGCCAGCAGTATTTTGAATCATATTCTGGGGTATAATGACACTTTTTTTTGTCTCGCCTCTTATTCATTTGCAACTCTGGACACCATATACATGATGTGTACAGATGCTTGACAGCAACTTTCGCATAATTGCAATTGTGCAGGCCACTATAAGAAGGAAGTGCGAACTTTATATATTCTGTCATATGAATACTATAAATGAGTACTGATTGCACAAGTGGAAATGTTACAAAAAAAAAAAAAAAAAAAAAAAAAAAAAAAGAAGGTGATAATTTTTCTATACAATAATGAAAAGAGAGATTTTACATCTGGAACTTAAAATTTTACTGAAAAAAAAATGTGAGTATTTTAAATTTTATTTCATAAAATGAAATTAAAAAACTTAAATAGTCAATTAAACATAAAAATAAACTCAATTTTTAGGTATCTGATTTACAAAATAATAATATGCAACTGTTCACTAAAGCTAAAAATAACTATTCATTGGTTGCTAATAAGTGATTAAACTTTCGAGTATGGTATCTAAAAGTTTTGCCAGATTGGCCAAATAATCTTCTTTATTTTCACTTGTTATCCTTTCAATTCAGTATTCTTCTTTAAAGAAGCGAAAGTCCAAGATAAAAATTTTCAGAAAAAAAAAAATTCTCATTCATATAAAAATTGCTATATCTTTCATCATTAGACAACTATAGAAATCAGTCTCTTAACAATATGTTACTTATATAACTTATCAGGGTTGTTTGGTTTAAACCGTGGTTAAAACCATGGTTTAAACCAAGTGGTTTTTTTAAAAAAAACCATGCTGGTTTTTTTTCACCTGGTTTTTTTATTCTTTTATACAAATGTTTTATTTTAAACATTATTGAAAGATGCAAAATCCAAATTATGAAGAAGCTACAAGCAAAGCTGTAGAAAAATGATGAATTAATAAGTTTTTAAAAGGACAAAAAATTTTAATCAACTCAACTTTTCTTGTAAGCTGTAAATCTATATGGCAGAATAACTAATTTTTCTAAAATTAGCTGGTTAGAAAAAACTAATCAGTTTTCTTTCTTTCTTTTTCTTTTTTAAGGCCTATATGTGTATATATATATATATATATATATATATATAGCCATTATTTGTAATATATATATATATATATAGCCAGAAGGGCAGACTCAAGTTAAAAATGCACTTTTACTATTTAAATTGCTTGATTAGTTAAGATTTACTAAGGATTTCATCCTTACAGAATTTTTTTTTGTTATGTATGCTATTGAATAATTGGCAATGAGCTTTTTATTTGCTGTGTGATTAGTGATTTTAACAAGCCTTTGTTTTTCTTGCATTTTTTTTTTTTTTTTTTTTTTTGCATTATAACTTTATTTTTTTACCAGCTAGGTCGGCACAGTTCAAACCAATTGGTTTTTTAGAACAAATCTAATATAATATTTTCTCATTTTTGTAATTTAAGTGTTTCAAATTATTGGATGAAAGTAATTTCTATTTTTAAGTCTTATTTCAATAGTCACCATAAGACATAGTGAGTCTAGTCAAAGTCATGTTAGTATACATGTAGAATGCATATTTCATGCACTGATGAACATATCTGAAACTCTACAGAAAACACTTAAATGATGTAAATTTAGCAAAAATAAAATAGATGAAAAATATGCAATATTTAGATTTAAAAAATATTTTCCTTTGAGAAACGCAGATGTACAGATAATGACATAAATGATCTTTAAAATTTCAGTCAAACTCTAAAAGAAATTTTTCTTGGTTGGAGGGATTATTTTTTAAGAATTAAAAAAAAAAACTCAAGATATGAAGTCGAATAAGAAGACATTGAAAAATTAGGCACTAGTAAAGCATCTGTTTACATTTAACTAAAATATGCAAAAGATATATTTGAATCTTCTATTGCATAACCAAACCCATTACTTAGATCAGTTAAGAAAATTGGCAGAAAGGGGGAGAGGGAGGGGGCAAGACAAGGTTTGCTTGAGACGTAATAGAAAAAGTCTCATAAAAATGCCTAAAAAATGCAATATTTTGTTTGACCGTTTAAAAATACTAAGTGTTATAATAGATCATGCAGTCCAATGGCTGTTTAAATTCTTTGGTAGATGACAGCATTTATAAAGCTACTGTATATTTTAACATCAGTGTTTTTCAATAGTCTAAAAAGCTGTTAAATAGATATTTTTGTTTATTTAACAGTCATCTATTTTTTTTTTCTTTAACTGGTAGTTTTAGAAAACACAATGCTTGAAGTGTGTAAAGACTCTACTGCTAAATTCAAATCCTTCCAAAAATTCTTTATAAAAAGCTTTATTCTTCAATAAAAGACTTAATTCATGCAGTCTTCTAACAAAAAAATCAGACATCACATATAACAAGTATTTCAAATTATTTTGAATAACCATTTGAAAGTAATGTATATGAAGTTTTATATATGAATCTATATCATATATTTATTTATAGTGCTAGTAATCAAAGGATTGTTCATTAAGATTTTCAAGGTATCAATGTTTCATTATGTAGCACATTTTATTTATGAAATATAAGACACAGCTTTTTCTAAAAATGTTTAGATTTTAAAGAATTTCAATTTTCTACATAATTGATTGTATATTAAATAATTATATTTATTAGAATTACTTTTAAATCAAATTATTACTTATATATTCAAAAATATTTATTTTTGTTCATAAATATGCATGTATATGTAACAGGAAAACATATTAAAAAAAAAACCGGTTTAAACCAAAAAAACCTGGTTTTTGGTTTTTTTTAAAAAAACCCGGTTTTTTACCAACCCTGTAACTTATATGCATTTAAAAAAATTGCTTTAAGGGAAAAAAAAATCTATAAAAATAAAGCTAAAATCATTAACAATTGTAATTTTATTGAAATGCCCACACTACTTAGTGAAAATGAGCCGGATGATAATGTTAAGTCTATGGGGGCTTTCTTTTCAAATATCTCACTCAAATTTTAATATTTTTACATGATTTTTTTTTTCATAGGATAGCTGAAGACGTTCTACAACCGGGCTAGTGTTTACTTTTTCAATTTTGGTTACATATTTTTTATATTATGATAGTTTCAATTTCAGAATTGTATCAAACCGGTTTTGAAAGTTAAAGTAATTTTTTTCAAACAATCTAAAATCAAAATCGAAAAAGTAAAAACTAGCTTGGTTGTAGATCGTCCTCAGCTATCCTATGCAAAACAATCATGTAAAAATATTAAAATTTGAGCAAGATATTTGAAAAGAACGCCCCCATAGACTAACATTAGCATCCGGGTCTTTTCACTCAGTAGTTTGGGATCTTAAGAGCAAAACTGGCTCATCAAAATTTGCTTTAGTAGTTACATTTTGGATTTTGCATATGTATTAAATTATGTTTTACTATTAAATTTAAATTAAAATTATTTTAAGAAGCTTCTACACATTTCTTTTGAGTTTTCAATTCTACTTACATACGTTTTGCTCGTTAACTGAAATATTATTCCCACTAACCAGTAGATGATCACTAAATAAAAAGTAACAGCTATTCCAAAAATTACTATTAAAAAAATCTTATCTACTGGCTAATGGATGACTAAAATTTCTAATTATCACCATTATTGTGTGCAACAACATTAAATATAAGTTATTTGTAAATTATATAAACTAACATCAAACTGTATCATAGATGGCTCTTGAAATTGTTCCCATAACCTTCGAGGAATAACTGTAACAGGAACATCATGGACAACAAATCGAGAATGAGAATGCAAGGATGGCTGCAAAATAAACATTACATAAAAATAAAACATTAAGAAACTTTATTTAACTTAATTTTTTAATACAACAATAATGCTCAATATTTCAATTAAAGAACTAGTTGGATGTGTCAATCCCAAAACTTTCTTCTATCTCATTTTCATAAGTACATTTTAATATTTAAAAAAAACGTGGTGACCCCAAAATTACCCACTATTGAATTTCCTCGAACATTTGACCTAGCCTAATGAGATTCTGGTATCCGAAAAGCCTAAAATGCAAAATTTAATTAATATTCTGAGAAAATGAGCTTAGTAGTGCCTCATGTTGGGTAATTTATACTAAAACCTAATAAGCATCTATTTATGTCAAGACCTAACAGAATCTGAAATTTGATGGAATTTCGTCCATTAGTTCTTGAGATATAGTTATAGCAAAAGAAATTGCAAAACATAGCACAGCAACACTATATCTTGGACAATTTATGCCAAAACGTAAAAAAGCGTCTAATTATGTTATGGTGTAAAAGAATCTGAAGTTTGATGAAAATCTGTGCATTAGTTCTTGAGATACAGCTAGTTTAAAAAAAAAAAAACGTGTAAAATATAGCAGAGCAGCAACATCGGTTGAAGGATTTATAACAAAATGTAATCATCGTATAATTATGTTATATGTCATTTTGTAACAAAATCTGAAGTTTGATGAAATTCTGTGCGTTGGTTGTTTAGATATAGCTATCGGAAAAATCGTGCAATATGCAGCATAGCTGCGCCACTTGTTGCAAGGTTAATAGCAAAATGTAATCAGCGTCTAATTATGTTATATGTTCTAGTGTAACAGAATCTAAAATTTGATGAAGTTCTCTGCATTAGTTCTTGAGATATAGCTATCGCAAAAATCGGGCAAAATGTAGCATAGCAGCGCCACCTATAGGGCAGTTCACACCAAAACCTTATCAGCGGCTATGTATCTCAAGGTATCGCAGTATCTGAAGTTTGGTAAAATTCTGTGCATTAGTTCTTGAGATATAGCAATCTTGAAAATCATAAAAAACGTAGTATAGCAGCGCCACCTGCAGGCCAATTTTCACCAAAAACCAATAGGCACTAATTCATATCAAGGTCTAACTGAATATAAAATTTTATTAAATTTCGAGCATTAGTTCTTGAGATAGAGCGCCCACAAATTTTTTGTCACATACAGACAGACAGACAGACGGACAAACTCACAGACAGACATTTTCTAAAAATAGTCAAAACGTGTTCAGGAGCTTCTAAAACGTATAAATCCGTCGAAAACCGGAAGTCGGAAATTTTCATGAATCCAATACTTTCTTCTTGTAAAGATAGAAGAAAGTAATAAAAAATTGCATGATATCAAAAAATCATATCAAACAGTATCAATTTTTAAATCTTCCAGATCATAATAAATCTATATTAATGAAAGAAAGATGTTTGCCTGTGTGTTTGATAATGTTGGCAATGACTAGGAAAACCTACTACACATAGAAGTCTGAAAACAAGAATAAGGGTAGATGAAGACACTCAGATTTTTCATCTTTTGATAATTAGCCATGATATTAATTAAAAACCATGATGAACATCATAAAATTGTGAGCTTTCTTTGTTCCACCAATTATGACTGAACATCTCTGGATATTCCATGGTTCTGTACTAAGATAAAAGCAAAGCATTAAGTTTTTTTTTTACATTTCAAACTTGCAGTTATCAGGTTAATCCTATATTTACAAAGAAAAAAAAATCATTTTACTTTCCCTATTTCAATAGTCTTTGTTCATAAAAAAAATATATTACATACTATTTATATAATATTATAAATGAATAATATATATACTATTTTATGTATCATGTAAATATACTTATATATATTTATTAAGATTTTTTTTTCTTTTTTTTGCTTTGATTTATGTCAGTTTTCAAGTTTTTCATTTTGCTGCAATGTGAAAACGTTGCATCAACTTCCAGGACAAACATAAAAGTAAAAAAAATATCCACTTGGGCTTGTAGAGTTCTTGTATCCCCATAATACACATTTTTAAGAAACATAATGCTAATGTACAATGTTTTATTAAATATTTTAAATTCAATTACAAAATACAGATTGTTAGAGCATACTGGCAACTCTGTACATGCAATGAAGTAAAACATATTGATTAAATGCATGTAGTTCCTGAATTTTTCAATGCATAATGCATCATTTTCTAAAAATTGTTCACATTTTTGTATAAACAATGGTAATCCTAATCATGGTTAATTATCTAGTCCACAAAACAAATTTATCAGGCAGTAAATTTATCATCAAATTTCAAAATAACTGGATAGTGCATTAAAAATTTTCATATATTTAACATATAGTGTACAAAAATAATAATCATTGGAAACTTTTTTTGTTAGCCAAGTATGTGTGATAATAATCACCAAACCTTGATCTAAATCACCATAATTTATGCTGAAAAAGATTTTTGTCACACTCTATAAGGATATTTGAAACGCTTGGGTATTTTACTAGGATTCTAGTATGCTTAGTTAACAAGTAAATTATACAGTAGCAGTTACACTATATCTATACGCTAATAAGTTTATCTACAATTCAAAAACTGTAATTATTTCTCAGAAAAAGTCATTTTGATTACTAATATAATTTGAGTCCCCCTAAAAAAGAAAAATGATGCTTAGAGTTCTTAAAATAAGAAAAAGATATTTTATCTTTTATTTCTGCACTAGCTTACTTGCTCAGCATTGCTTAGTCTGATAATAATAGCTTTAAATAAGTCTCAAATCTGTATGATTTTACATCTTTATCCCGATTTTGTATGAATTTCTGTTTTTAAATGGAAAACTTGTGATAAAAATTTGATATTTAATGATAAAAGCATTCTTAAGAAGACATTTTATTGTTTTTGAAAAGGATTGTTTTACAGTTTAAAATATCAATTTATTTTTACATGCTTTAAGTGATCTATTAAAAATAACACAAATATCTTATAGTTTTACGTGTTTCATTGCTCTTACAGCAACTTTTTTAAAAACAAATAAATGATAAAAAGATATCTTCAAATTTAAAAATAAACAGAAAAAACATAAATCACGTGAACATGAGCATAGTAAAATAAAACGGGAAATAAAATTAATAAAAATAATTATGAAAGTGAAAATATTACAAATTATTGTCTTAAAAATCTTTTAAGCATTTCCTTCCAAATTTTAGGAAGCTCCGTGGATGCAAAACTATAAGATATTTGTGTTTTTTAATAGATCACTTAAAGCATGTAAAAATAAATTGATTGTTTTACAGTTTAAAAAGAAATACAATAAACTCTCTGTAAAGCAGACTCTGTAAGATGGAAATCTACTTAACTCTGAATTTTTTTTTTTTTTTAAATTCTTGCAAATCCATAGACATAGACCAAAATTTGTCTATGATGGAATAGTGTCTACTACAGGAATTTTTCTTAATCCCAATTGATTCTGCCTTAGATGGAATTTATTATAGTTCTTGTTATTCAAACTCTGAAAATTTTATCAGTTATAACAGTTAAGGCTGTTCTTAAATCAAAAAGAGCAACTTTATGACATAAGTTTTAATTTATTTTTGTCCAGAAATGCATGAAACTAGCAGGTGTTCAGAAACTATCTAATTGCACTCATTTTCATCCTTTTTTTTTATTGGCAAACACAATAGATATTTTTTTTTTTTAAAAAAGGTCAAAGCGGGTATTTTGAAACAAATTTCTATGCAAAGGAAGAATAATCACTCAAACTGGGATGAAAAATGCGTTTGTCATGTGATCGAAATCACTTCTAACTCAACAGCTAAGTTATTGATCAAAAAATAAAAAACACAATTTTAGTAGTATATATTCAGTTTCAGATGTAGTAATATATATTCAGTTTTTTTCCATTATTCATTATGTTATTTTTTCTGCCAAATTGAATACTTGAAGGCACAGTGAGCCTTAAGCTTTTTTTTATTATTCCTCATCCCCTTAATATGTAAATTTTGTTTTATTATTATTTATATCAATTTTGATTTCATTTTAGGTTAAATAAATCAAATAAGTGTATATATTTTAATTTTAGTCTTATTTATTTATTAGAGTGCAGACATCTAATGTAACTAATAATTCTACTTTAAGCAAATCATGTTAAAATTAAGGCTTTCTAATTGTAGAATAAAATTATATTTCTCCATCCCCCCCTTCCCCCAACTTTTTGTACTAAAAATTAAAAGATCTCATGCAATGCAAATGCAACACATCTTATTGCAATTTCTAATATAAATTAAAAACAATATTCTTTCCAGAGCCATTTCTTCAAACAAACCTTAAGTAACTTTAGTTAATTGCTCATTTTGAATCAATTCAAAATCATATTTCTATGTGTATGATATCCAGAAATTTTTATAACAATATCATATTCTGCATAAGTTGCCATTCCTTTCACCTGATGAGAAACTATTAAGATAAGAAAATTGAAAAATTATCCAAAAATCCAGCATATAACATGCACCTACGATTTCAGACTGTATTTCTCTATTTTTAAATATATTCGCAATATTATGTGCACTCTCTTTACAAAAAAAACCCTGAATTTTCCGTCTTTTGAAGAATGATATGGGTCATTCCATGCCAAATCAACTAATGACTCAACCTGACTCTTTCAGATTTCGATGAAATTCCCAGGAATCGTTCTGCCTGATGATATAAATGAGACTATATGTTCATAATTTTTTTTCACATCAAAATTTCATATAGCTAATTATTTAAATTTTGAAAAAATCATCATTTTTTGGCTTGCTTACATGTTTTTAATTTTGAATTGCTCAAGTTCTATCAAACGTAGAAAATTTTATGACCACTCATTTCAAAGAGGAGTTTATAAGGTTTAATTTGATATGCAAGTTGACTACATAAAATTAAAAAAAATAAAATTAAAATTTTTTGAAAAAATTGTATGTTTGTTATAATATTATAAGCTTAAAATTCTGAAATTTTTAGAGTGGGATCTCAATGGGATCAGGAGTTATTAAATAAAAGCAAAAATTACCATTAAAATAGCAATTTAATTCCATCTATTTTGTTATTTATTTATGATTTGTATGATAATTTTCAGCTTTTATTTCATAACTCCTGATCCCATTGAGATCCCACTCTAATAATTTCAGAATTTTAAGCTTATAGTATTACAACAAACTTAACATTTTTTTTCAAAATTTTTAAAAATGACTATCTAAAAAATTTTAAACTTTAAAAAAATTAAAAATTTATTTATTTTAACCATGTATAGTCAACTTGCATATCAAATTAAACCTTATAAACTCCACTTTAAAATGAGTGGTCATAAAATTTTCTATGTTTGATAGAACTTGAAAAATTCAAAATTGAAAATATTAATGCAAGTCAAAAAAATGATGATTTTTCAAAATTTAAATAATTAATTGTATGAAAATTTAAAGTGATAAATAAAAAATAAAAATATGCTCTAATTTATATCATCATAGAGAATGATCCCTGGTTGTTTCATTGAAATCAGAAATGGTTAGGTAGAATATTGTTTTTTTTTTTTTTTTTTTTTTTTTGTTGATTTGACATGGAATGACCCATATACTGAAACTACAAGGGATAGAAAGGAAAATATTTTCAAACATAATTATTATTCATAATATGAAAAAAAAAATCATATTTTCTACTCAGTAACTAAATCTTAATTTAATCAACTCGTTCAACTAAAATTATTAAAGCTGCTATTTATAAAAGTTTGTTATAATATATGAATATATAAAAAAGATAGAAACATTACCAATTCAACTTCCAATGTTAAACAGGGAACATGTTTCTTAGTTAATTTCAGTTTAACTGATTTTGCTGCTTGAGCTGATCTGTATGCTGTCACCAAGTTATCCACTTGAAACTCTAAATAAATTTCATTATATTCTTCAGATAACCCTTCCATATTGAACTCACAAAAGTAATGGTCCTAAAAAATAAGAAGTGATATTAAATAAAAATGTTATTTCATCTATCTTTATAAATACATGAAGTCATGGATGAAATGTCATGTCACGTGTAATTTTTAAAAGAGTTTTTGTAAAACTTTAAATTGGAGGTATAAAAATTTAAATATTGTTATGTTGAGTTATAATAGGTTTCCTAATGAAGATAGTGTATATATATCGCTCATCTGCAAGAAAAGGATACATCTCGACAAAAGTAAATTTCACAGGAGAAGCAAAAGAAATTTTGTGTTTTTATAAAAACATGAAATTGTAGCACTTAACTCTCCATGTTGGAATGAAAACACGCATAAAAGCATAAAATCCTTAAGAATGAAGATGTAGGATGAAGTTTGGAAGGTTGGACAATTTTATCTCTCCAAACAATCCACACCTCTTTTTTGATCACAAATAGATGGATAACATAATAAAGTTATTTTTTGCATAACTATACTTCTAAAACTTTTGTATAGCAAGACACACTTTTGGCAGACCCATTCATGGATTAAAATGCAAAATGAATTTTTGTGAGGTATGTCACTTTTCTAGCCCCCCCCCCCCCTTATGTAAGTGATAAGTAAATAACCATTACAGAATGTTACAAATATCTATTTAAAAAATAGAAATTTATTTACATGACATTACAAGGTTAGATAGAAACAGTTACCCACTTAAGAGGTTTCTAGAAGGCATTCTACTGGTCAAATTTGAACTGCAGATAAGTTAAATGATGCACATGATATTTATTAAATTAAAAATATATTTATAAGAATTCACCAATAGATGGCACTGTAACACAAATTATATTTATTTACATATACTGCAAATGATAAACATCATTTGCATTACAGCACATGCCTATTAGCATTATTCTTTAAATTAAAAAAATGCAGATTTTCACAAACATTAGTCACATTTCTGCACATCATGCCTATGTTACAAGAAAAAGTACTATTGATAAAACTGCTCTACCAGAGTTTCCCCCAGAGGGTTTCAGGGGGGGGGGCGCTCCGCCCCTCCTGCCCTTTAGCTTAAAAAATAGCGCCCCTCTTGCCCCTTATCCAAAAACTAGCACCCCTCTTGTCATTCATTAAAAAAAATAGCGCCCTTCTTGCCCCACATTTGAAAATACACAGCCCTTCAGCGATGATCCGAATGCGCTATAGCGCGTAAATTACGGGAAAAAATCGTTAAAAAAACGGCGTTTCATTAAAAATCGCAAAATAACAACTAATTTCCGGCAAGATTCGCAAAAAAATGGCTAATTTCGTCACAAAATTTCACAAAAACGGCCGATTTCCTCAAAAGATCATGGAAAAACGACAAATTTTTTCCAAAAATCGCGATAAAATGGAAAATTTTGTCAAATGAGTCGCAAAAAACGGCAACTTTCGTAAAAAAAATAGCGATAAAACGGCAGATTTCGTCAAAAGATTTGCGAAAAAAAACGACAAATTTCATCCAAAAATCGTAATAAAACGGAAAATTCTGTGAAAAGTTCCGTTTTTTCGCGACATTTTCACGAGCCCTTCAAAATGAAAAAGTGCCCTGAAAATTGTAAAAAGTGCCCTTTTCAGAACAATAGCTCCCTGCCCTTTTTAAAAACCTGTGGGAAACTCTGGCTCTACCATAACCTACAGAACTCCATGGCAGTTGTAAAAAAAAAAAAAATCACGATATGAAATAGATACAGAGAGGTCCAATGTCTCAATGCAGCTTACAGAAGATGATAAAAAAATTTGAAAGAACAAAACAACTTGACTTTCTTCCAGATAGAGAACAAAGGCAAATTCAGTATTCTAGTGTAAAAAAAATGTGACAACTACAGTCATTGAAGCCAGCAGTTAGTCGTCACATGATAGTGTGGTGTGTCAGTTGTTTCCTGTGTATTTAATTTGTCATATTACACCACAGGAAAAATTTTATGGCACACTTTGCATTTTTATCCCCACAAAATCAAGCCTGTACACCTATTGCAGGATAGGGTCTCAAAGGTTCCTAAAACTTTTAACTTCAGTTCCTTGCTTAAATAGTGGTTAATGTCACTTGGCCATTGACCATACTGTGGTCTGATGAAAGCCACTTTTGCCCAAGTGGGCAAGTTCAAGTAATGTCCACATTTGTCAAATTTGGATAACAGAAAATTTTCATGCTATCCAGAAACAACTCCAGTGGCATAGCTAGCGGGGGCAGTCCTCCCCGGGCGTCACCCTGTAAGGGGTGACACCTAATTTTTTTTTCTCCAAAAATGTAGATGTATAATCTTAGAAGATTTTTTAAAACAAATTTCTGAAATAAAATGAAATTTCTAGGAAAATTTATATTGAAAATATTATTACTTTTTTAACATGAAATTCTTAAAAGTTATCAAACAAATGTTGAAATTTTATTTGTAATAACATAGAATTGCAATTTTAAAAAATTAAGCTGGCTTTTTTTCTGGGGGGGGGGGGTGACATTATTGTGGATAGGGGTGACACCATTTATATTCACCCCAGGTGCCACCCATCCAAGCTACACCACTGAACAACTCTAGCATCTGAAAAAGTGATAGTATGGAGTTCTACAGCTACTTTTATCATCAGACCATATTTTTTTTGAAGAAATAACTGCAAATGAAATTCAAAGCCGTTCTGTCACAGGACAACAGTACTGTGTAACAAATAAAACTTAAGTATAACAGCAATAACATCATGGCATCTCCAGGCCCAGTAGAAGAAAATCCTTTGTAAAATATTTTTACAATTGAAATGTTAAATAATCAAACAATCACTTGGGGACACACAGTGGGATCACGATAATAAAAAATTATCTAAAATTTCTACAACATACCTGAGGAATTTCACACCACAAGCTAGAGCCACCTGCTGTTACACGCTCATTGAATATAAGATATAAATGCGTAGGAACAATACGCAAGACTGCAATTTTAGACATCTTTGCAATGGCATTTAGTATTCCTTAAATAAAAAAAAGAACAATATTAAGACTTTTTTAAATTTATAAATTAGCTTGACACTTTCATATAGCTATATGGCAACAGACAATTGATTATATGTATGTATTCATGTAGGTTTATAATATCAGTTGTGTAACTACCTTGTTATTAAGGCAAACTGAAAAACAACCAAGAACAGTAGAGTGCTAGGGTTTGTTTGTTTTGTTGGCTGTATAGGTGAAAACTGGGAAATTGAGTTAGTTTCATTAGTAGCCACTATAAGGTTTCAAACTTTCTTGACATCTAGATAAACTATAATTGTCGTACATATATATATATAAAATGTTAATTGGATTTTATTTAATAAGTAAATGTGTTATTAATACACCACACGCAAAGTGAAATCTAGTCTGGTAAACATATCTCACAGGATTAAACAGTATGTTTTGAATATTGCTGAGCATGTGGCAGAAGTCGTAATATTGAAGATGCTGTAATGTCCTTAAAGCAGGGTTACAAAAAAGCTGGCTAAAATTTAAAAAAGCCAGGCCGGTTGCTTTTATTGGTTTTAACCAGCTTTTTTTGGCCATATTTGGCTTTTATTCAGTGAACCACTTAAATTATAAGTTAAACCTTTTTAAGTGTTTCTTAATTAGTTTTAATGATATTTAATTGACTTTGAGTTTAATAAATTTATTTATCAAAATGAAAAATTGGGATTTTAATTATTGCCAAAACGTCACTGAAGGCTTACTTTGGAGATACGAAATTTTTTGGATTCTGTCTGTCAGTCTGTTCCGCGATAACTGACGCAAAAAGCATTCGATTGGCTTGAAATTAAGTGGGTATGTTAGTGAGACACTGGGATTAAGCTGTAGTTTTTTGTTAGATTTGATTCATTCGTTCGGAAAATATAGAATATTTTATTTTGCGCAATAATGCTTTTCTATGGCAAATCCAATGATTTTCATTGTTTTTTTCCCTGAGAGAAAATGACACATTTGATAAATGGAATTCAATGAAAAATGAATACTAAAATTTACCAGTTAAATTATTCGTATTGTTTTGAAATTTTGTCTACGCATTTGTCAGATTTTAAAAATTATTACTGTAAATTTTGGAGATTTTTTATAAATGTGTTCCAATAATATAAACTAATTTGTTTTAAAGAATTACTTATTTCAAATGTATTTATTTCATTTTCTTTATTTTGTCATAATGGTTGCTAAGCAACCATTCATCTTAATCCTTATCCTTATAATGTTATAAATTTGAAAGCGTGTACGAAAATTTAAATGAAATCAACATCAAACCTGATGAATTAATGTCTTTGTATCTTTGCATATAAATATAACATAGCCCAGAAAAAAAAACATAGGCTATGTTTTATTAATTTTATTCAAATATTTTTCTAAATAATTCAAATTTTCCTTCTTTTACATACAGAATCAATAGGGATTTTTTAAATAAAATTCAACCAATTTCCTTTATCGTTGCCAAAAAAATGAAAATTTGGAATAATAATTTTTCAACAGCAATAAGTTTCAATTGAGCAATTTCCATTCGAAAAATTAAACTAAGAAAAAAAAATATGACGTCAGAATTAAAATAACAATAGATATAGTACTTTTTGTTAAATATTAATCACAGATATTTATTTCATTAATAAGAATTTTTCTGACAAAAATGGGGACATAATTAGAAGTAAAAGAAATAAAAAAGAATTATTTTTTAACAAACATTTCACTTGTATATACGTCATATTACGTATAATATGCGTCATAATTGAAATAAAACAGGTATTTTATAGTAGATGTTAAAAATAGAAGAAACATGGATATCAATAACTCATGAATAATGACGTCATGGCTGAAACTTCAGTGAAGGTTTACTTTGGTGACTCGAAATTTATTGTTCATGAAATTGTTTGGAATTTATTGTTTATTCCGTCTGTCAGTCTGTTCTTCTGTCTGTCTGTTCCACGATAACTGCTGCAAAATGGAATCAAACTTTTGTTTTTGAAAAAAAAAAAAAAAAAAAAAAAAAAAAAAAATTGTAAAACTCTAGATTACTGAGTTTACACTTACAAAAGTTCCTGATACTTTAGATTTAGGTGTTTGTGGTTGGCAGGTATGTAGAAATATGAGGATAATGAAAAATGTTTGTTTAAACTGTTACTTATCCTTAAAAATCAAAATGTATAAAGAAATGCAGGGGCGTAGCTACCGTGGAGCAGTTGGAGCAAAGTGCTCCAGGCGCACGAAACCTAAGGGCGCAAAATTTGAAAGAGCGAAATATATATTTTTAAATATTTACATAATTTGTTCCCTTATTAATCAGATACTATAGATGAATTCTTGTTACAATCAGAATATTCTAAGACATTTTACCCTGTGTTTAACCTCAATTTTTCGATTTAAAACATGTTTTAGTACAAAGTTAAAAGAAATCCATATTCACTGGATTATGCTCAAGACTTATGGAACATAATTTGTTACTGCTACTTAAACTTTTTATTTAAGAGTATTCTTTTTATTTCAAAATTCTTATTGGCAATTTTTCAGAAATGTTTTCATTTTATTTTTATTTTTTTTTTTTATTTTTTTTATTTTTTATTTATTATTATTATTATTATTATTATTTTTTACTAACAAATACTCAAAAATTAATTAAAGTTTTCTAAAACAGTCTGCCAAATACAATCTTATCACACATACGCAAAAATAAATAAATAAATAAAATAAAATAAAATTAACTCTAATACTTTATGACAAAATGGGATTTTTACCTGAAAAGTACGATTTTTCAGAAGAGCTAAAAAACTTTGACACTTCAAACTTGTATGAAGTTTTTGCACAATTATAACAAACACATGAATTAAAGAATATAATAAATTAGGTAATGTTTTAATTCTTATTGGTCCTATTTCATTTTCTACGTGACGTCCAGTTAGTATTGCTTATACAAATTTTATTCGGTTACAACCAAAGAAGGAGGATCGAACAAGTTTATAAAAAGGAATTTTCGTTGGTCTTTGACAACATGTGCATACTGCAAAATTTACTTTTACCTTTTACTGTATAGTAGTGCGAATAGAATTTAAAAACAGAAATACAGTAAAGTCCCTCTAAGACAGACTTTGTGTAAGACGAAAATCGGCTTAAATCGGAAAGATTTTCAAATCCCGGTAAATGCATAGACATAGACTAGAATTTGTCTAAGGCAGAATATTGTCTGCAACGAAAACTTTTCTCGATCCCATGAATTTCTCCTTAGACAAAGTTTAGTGTAAATATGAAATGTTAACGTAACATTGGTGTGCATGGGCGTGGCTTCCGAGTCGATGCGTCTCTTTAAAATTTTGCGATCATTTCTAATGGTCAGAAAAAACCGGGCATACAAATGGATTCAGGAAGTTCAAAGAACATTTTAAAGCACTAAAATAAAAATCAATTTTTTCGAAAAATTTCACTCATGTCTCCTCTTAATTTTTATCATATCATCCTCAAGTAATTTCTCTAACACCTTTTCAGAATGCCTGATTTTTTCTGTGACTTTTATATAGACGACAGTTGAACATTTTCAAATCTTAAAATAATAAAAACTCATAGATTACTTTATTGGTTACCACTATTTCCAAACAATAATCATTCTGTGGCGTCCTACAACCTACAAACGTTTTAGAAGTTTATCATGATGATTACTGTACAGGAATAATCGTAGCCAAGGAAATCACCGCGGAGAAACTAATGTTTAATATGTAACAGCAATGCCTGAGTTATTTAGATTTTTACAAATTAATAAAAAAAGATAGTTTGACAAATTAAAAAATATATATATTGACAGTTTACAAACAAAAAACCAGAGAAACAATTTTTTTGTTTTATTATCATTTATTAACTATTTGGAAAATAGCTGTTGTCCTCAATAAATAACTGGGAAATCTGAAGTATATCTGAATGTTTTCGTCGGTTGAATTCCGCAGCTTATTTTATTTTATTGATTCATTTTCTGATTGGTCCATGTTTAATGTCCAAAAATGGAATTCTTTTGTTGCCACGATGACAAAAAAATTAATAAAAAACTAAAACTAAATAATAATAATAATAATAATTTGAAACAAATTGTGATAAAGATTTCACACAAATTTCATTTAAAAGTGCATTTTTTTCTGTACGCAACGGTGTAAAAATTTAAAATATGCGATGTTTAGAAGTTTAAAATTTGCAGTTCCGAAAATTGTAAAACGGAAATTTCATTTAAAATTTGTTTGCATTGGGTTCAGGAATATTAATGTTTAACCCATGTTGTACGTAGTAGGAGGCGTTCAGAAGTCAGTCTGATGAACTCCATCAAGTAAAAACGCGCATTTTATACAGTTGAAGTTGTCTATCTTTAATCTACTGTTTTTTTTTTTTTAATCGTTGGTCTAGGAATTTTAATGCTTAATGCACGGCGTATGTAACATATGACTCGTTATAATCATTCACAAAATGATGTTTATTATTATTATTAATTTAAATATAGAATTTACTTACAAGTCATTAAAAATTGAGTCTTGAAAATATCCTTTTCCAAATAGTCGTTGTAATTTGTTAAATTACAATTTTGTTTTTATTTTTGTTGTTTTGTGGAAACTATGTGCGTCGATACAGATTATAAAACAATAATACGAGAGATATATTCTACATTTTAATAGATATATTCCCCATAGTCCATGGCGATAAAATTTAAAGAGAAATAAAGAAATAGAAATATTTTATCGAATTTTATCGAAAGTACTTTTTTCCGCATTATATCTCGCATTTAATATCAGAATTTGCGATTAAAAATGGCAAAAACATATTTTTCGAAAATAGTAATGGGAACTTGCTTTGGCCATAATCAGGCTCTACACGACTCCCCCAATCATCAACACCATTCAATATCACATATCAAGTCCGTAGCTGAAAGGGTGCTAGAGGGATACCTCAGCTCCCTCCCCTTAAACATTTTGAGCTTCCCACGGAAAAGATTCCAAGGTCATTCAATGAATTTATATTCCGAAAATCCAAATGAAATTCTGTTCAAAAATTAATTTAGTTTTGAGGCCCTTTCACAGTTTTACAGAAATACTAAATTATAACTAAAATAAGTGTTTCAGCGCTCTCGTTCATCCTGTTTGCACATATGTAATTAACATTATGTTTATTACTGCACTAGTTATATACTTGAATTTTTTCTCATCATATTTTTTTCTTAGCATAAAATGAAGTTAGTGCAACAGTTTAATAAGAAATATAGTACCTACAGTGTGAATATTCACTAATTTATCCTTCTGCGTCATAGAAAAAGAGAGAGAGAGAAAATATTAGCTCCCCCCCCCCCCTACATTTTCTTGAACACCTTCTATTATGCACTTCTAGCTACGGCCTGGCACATTATCATTAATCAATGAATCAAAATTTGACGGCGTTTCAAATAATACTAGTATAAAAATCATGGTTTGGGGCCTTGACTTTGAAAATGAGAGTTTGAAAGACATCATCCAATCCATGAAGTAATAATTAACATCTAAGATTGTAATTAAAAGACCGTGAAGAAACTTTCAGATCTGAAATCAGAGAAATATTCTAAATATGGATGCATAAAATATAAAATCTATAAACTGAATATTCAAATTTTTTTTACAGAACGTCCATAAACGCCACTATCCACCATCGACAGTTGTTTGCCTTCACTCTCTAAAAAACTTCCGTCTTTTCACAGAAAAAGTACTGGCAGCACTGCTGCCACACATTGTCTGTACATTGACAATTTTCCGTTTATTTTTTTCTCCGTTAAAAGAGGAAAAATATCCGTCACTTGAAAAAAGTTTGGAAAAAATCAACGCGGAAGAGGTGGGGATCGAACTGAGGAACCCAGGATTACAAGGCCAACACTCATCCACAGCGGCACGACTGCTCATGAGGTGTTTGCTTTAAAATAGAAGCGTTGATTTCATATGGGCGTGGTTTGGTGTATTTCGTTAAAAAGCTTTTAATTTTGCAGTTAATCTCGGAAAGTTTTCATCTTTAATGAAACTGTGGCTGTTTTTGTTTTTGTTTTCGTTTAGTATTAATATAGTATAAAAATGTGAATTTTAAATATATAACGTAGATTGTCAGAGAAAAAACATGGATGTTTTATTTTTATTCGAAAAGATTTTTTTTAATAATATCAATTTTTTTTGCATTTTATTTTTTAATTAAAATATTTTTTAAATGTCTTCACTTACAGTATATTTTATATGCGAATATTTATCATAGAAATAACTTAGTATATTGAACTTTATTCAACTTATCCAACTTTGAATAACAGATTGTGAGAATTTTTGAACGAATAAAGAAAGTAATTGTAATTTATTTTTAAATTCAAAAACATTTTTGTCTTTTAAAACTAAATTAGACATTTTAATCGATAGAATATTTTTGTTTTTCACTTTAAAAATAAATTCGAATTTATTACTAACAGACCCAATGCGCATGCGTGCTAGATATAAACGGAATCGTTTCCTCATTTTTCGACTTTCGGAATGAACTCACAGAACAAATACGTTTTCTGGGAGAACAGAAGTTATTTGTGAAAAAATAACGATAACTTAGTGTATATTGACGAATTTTTCTGACAGTGTTTATAACACATGCTTTTACTATGAAAAATTTCTCAGAAAACTTTGCTTCTTTGAACGAAAATAAAAAGAAATTCCATAAATAGAGTTTTCAGCTTTGTATAAGAGAACAGAATTTTTTTTTAGAATTTTTGAAAAGGAATTTTTTTCTCGCTTGGGTGTGCAATTTTCAAGTTTTTAAATTCCAGTATAGTTTAATATACAACCCTTTTTAAAAAGGCCCAGTACATTTAGCACACTAGCAACGCTGTAATTCGATTAAACTCTTCCCCTGTCTTCGAGTTTTCGAAGAAATTTTCTGCTGTTTGATAAAAATCTAGGCTTTTGTTGAATTATGAATGTTTTTCCATTCTTTTAATTTGAGATTTTTAATTAATTTCTCATTTAATTATTAGATATATCAATTTCTGAAATTCAAGAACGCCAGGAGAGATCTTCGACTATTCTCACAAAAATTTTGAGCCTCGTATGTAGCGTAGATTTTTCTGGCCATCGCGAACAGACAGATACACACATATGCATACGGAGCGAAACCTTCTTTTATTTGTATTTAATACGTTGTCAAAATACTTTAGACTTTCAAATAAAAGTAAACGTTTAAATAGAATTAAGAGTAGTATATAAATTTTAAATTAAAAGCAAAATTACGCCGAACTTTTTTGAGTGCCAAAAGGGCGCACAAACTTTACTTGCTCCAGGGCGCTGAATCTGTAGCTACGCCACTGAAGAAATGCAAGATATACAATAACCATTAGCACAATTAATAGAAAGTTACAAATTTAAATTTAATGAGACTACTGGGGTTCAGAGGGGCTCTGTCCCCCTGAAGAAATCTGCTATGTTATAATAAAAAAGCAAAAATAATAGATCATGAAAATTTCAGAATATCCTAACATAACTAAATTTTTAATTTAACGCTTTTGATGGCTGAAAACTTCTTATTCTTTTTTTATTCTTATAAATAATTACGTAATTTGAAAATTTTAAATTACAGTTTCCAGGAAATTGAATATTACCCAAAGTGTGTTTAAAAATAATATGAGCAAAGCTGATGTTGAGGCTCCTGATCTGCAGATTTACTAGTGATTTATGATATTGAACATTATCTTTGAACATTATCTTTTATCCTATTTGAACATTATCTTTGATAAATTGAATTATAACCCAATTTCTCAACAATGAAGACATTAATACTAGAATAACACATTAATGGAATTTCTAGTGGTTTATAGTCAGAATTGCAAATATGTCAGCTAAATTATAAAATGGCCATACCAAATGCTTTTTTTTATTCATTTACATTGACCTTAATAGCATTCTTGTTTCAAATTGCGATGAATAAATTCATGAAAAAATAATCCACTGTTAAGCAAGCACAAGGCGAAAAGCCAAAATATTGAAAATACAGCTAAGTTGTTGAAATCTGTTTCCATCAGGTAGGAAAAAGAATTAACCAGTTTGTTAGTCAGATGTAATCAAAGTAGAGATGCATATTTCCATGATAAAAGCTGCATTTCGCATGGCAGTCGATAAGATTTTTTAAATTGCCACTTGGTGAGTGACGATCGATGGCCGATTTTTTCATCGCCATGTGGTGAATGGCGACTGTTAATTTTCACCTATGTGTTCAAAGTTTATCTACTCTGGTGTTTTTAATGTTGTTTTTAAATTTGAACAATAATCATGTATATAGAGAATGATCCAATCCTAGAAATTACTGCTATATTTTAAAAGTAAATTTTAAAGAGAAAAAGTATGTGGCATTTAATGAAAAAAATATGGTAATGAACATTTTTGTTTTTATTATAATTTCTTTTTTTGAATGGCAGTAATCATTTGAACATTATCTTTATAAACATGAGAAGGCTTTTATTTTACTTTTTTAAAAGCTGAATCTGTTTCATAACACAACACTTAAGATTATTACACAAACACTCTTATCCATTCTGTAATATACAAGTCTTTATTTTTAACTCTTGCATACTTCAATTAAATCACTGAAACAGCTAAATTTTGCTATGTGATATTTTAAGGGGAATTCTGTTTATTTAAGGCGTTCTAGGTATTCCTTGGAAACTTTTTTCACTTCTAAGGAATATAAGAATTTGGTGCACTACACACCTTGAAGATAGTAATTGCATGCTCACATTCTACGAAACTGTTGTGTTGAACATTTCCTGGGTGAAATGCAGTTTACTCTCCTTTGCCAAGGTGACTTTTTTTTGGCGTGATAAATGCTCCAATATGGCAACCCTTGTATTTTCATTTTCTCCTCTCGCATCTTCAATGTGGCAACCCTAAGGAGTGCTCCATTTTAAAGTCTTTGCTTTTTAAACCGTATCCTACCGTCTTCTAAGCCATTTCCTGATTGGACGCTTCTTTTTGTTACATGTTTTCTTATTGGACGAAAGAAGAGAACTGAGAGAAGGAGCGTTTAAATTTTTGGAAAAACGTTAATGTTGCAATGGATTGCACGTTGAAAAGTTGTCGATTGCAGTTGCAATTTACAATTTCTATTATTTGTTTTCTCATCTCGTATGTTTTGGAACAAGTACCGATATGGATAAATGCTTGACAGGGGAGAATAAATATTCGATCCTCTTTTTTTTTAACCTGTATTTTTGAGCCTTGATTGAATTATGTATGAAAGAGAGGCTGATTGTTTCAAGATATGAATGACTAAAAATGATAGATTGAGTGATGGTTTTGAATGCATCCTAGAGTAGAAGATAAAATTATGAATAAAAAAGCAGGGGGTTCAGAGGGGCGGCAGCCCCCCTTATTGAAAAAAAAAAAAAAAAAGGCCCTCTGAATAAAAAGACTACAACATTGTTTTGCTCCTTTTACTGTTAACAAACATTCCTTTTTAATAATTTGGGCAAGTAGAAAATTTGTTTTTTGGTATATTTGATAAAATGTATTTTAAAATATATTAAATGTATCTTTAAAAATGTATTTCGAAAAAATTTGAAATGTTATGTTTTTTTACTCAAAAATACAGGTTAAAATTAGAAAAAAATAACTGATCAAATATTTATTCTCACATTTAAAGCATTTGTCTAGATAGGTACTTGTTTAAAAATATATGAGAAGAGAAAACAAATAATAATTTTGTGTACTCTCTCTCGGAGATGTTGCAGCTCCGGGAGTTAGTACGCAAAAATGCGCCATTTGGCGATTTTTGAAAATTGCACCAAGAAGGAGAGCAAACTGCAATCGCACCCATTTCCTTACCAAATATTAATAAGAATTGAATGAAACAAAAAAAAAAAAAAAAAAAAAAAAAAGATATCAAAAGAATAGTCTTATATCAAGCCCATTTATTGGAATTAAGTTATACTGATTGGTGATAAACAGAAATTGACGGAAAAATAAACAATTACCAAAACATATAAGTACAAAATTATCATTTTTACTTAAAAAAAATCTAAATAAAAATAAAATGAATTAACTTAAAATGAAAATTACTAGTAAAGTGCTGGATACTAGATATTTCGACCATTTTCCCTCTGAATTTCATTCTTCTAATAGTATAAAGAGGTTATTTAAAATTAGTTTAACAATAATGTACAGAAATTTTAAAGTTTTTATTGAATATTTACTCAAGGTAACTCTGGCTTGTAAAATAAATTTATTAGAAGTTACTTTTAAAGGTTTTCAAAATTCCCGGTGAACTTCATAAATGTAAATAAATAACAGAATTTGGTTGCATGATTGGAAGATTGCAGTACAGCGGTACGGTGCATATGATCAGAAAAATATCGACTGAAAATTTTTAGCAGCAATTATTTGTAAAAAAAAAAAAAAAAAAAAAAAAAAAATCGAATATATATTTTTCACAGCGTTTTTTTTTGGACATTCTTGTTATATGTCAATTTTTTCATGATTAAAAATTTCGGAATTCATCCTCAATTTCATGGAGGATGCAACGAAGCAATGGTCTAATGTGGTGACGACATATCATCAAACATGCAACCAATCAATCATCTACGTAGATAAACAAAACCACTAACAACTTTTTATTCTTGAATGTTACCGTCTTTGACAAATTATTTTGAAAAAAAAAAAAAAAAAAAAAAAAACAATAAGAAAAGTCGTTTGTTACAGATTTAATATACTTACAATATAATTAATTCTCTAAAAACTCAGATGCTTGTCTTACATTACTGAATTATTCTTTATAAGTATGTTATTGTATTCTTTTGATTTATGCTTATGAGAATATCATAGATATTAATAGATGTGTCCTTCATTGTATTTATTTATATAAAATTTTAAAATTTAACTCAAATTTTCATGAAAAATCTCAATAGTTAATCAATTTTACGAATAAGTTATATTACTACCGGAAATAAACGAGAAGATTATGTAGATGTATTAAATTTCTCCATTTTTATGTTTTGTTTCCTTGATTTAAAGTAGCTCATAGAAATAGTAGGTTTCTTAAAATTTTACAATTATTCGATATTTAAATGTGATTAATCTTTCACTCGGTGCGCTATTGTAAAAAGTACAATATTCACTTTCATATTTATATGGAAATAAAATGAAATTTGATATTTAAAATTACTCTTTTTGAAAGGTAAATTCTCCTGACGCTATCAAGTTTCTGACTAAAACCATTCAGAGCAAAAATTTTTGGAAACAGAAATTATTTGTAATGAAAAACTCCTTTAAATGGAATTTTTTTTTCGTCTAGTCAAAAAGTATACGGTTATATTTTCTTAGACAAAAAGCTATCTAAAAGAGTTCCCTCATGTAACTGTTGTAATAGAAAAAAACCTTAAATCCTGTGACGATAAGACACACTCTATGACTGAACAATTAAGCAGAAATACTATTTCATAGCAGAATGGTGCATAAAAGTCTACATAATGCAGTATGTAGACTTTATATTATTATGCTGTATATTACAGTAAAGGTCTGTATTAAAGTCTGTCTGAAACTTCTTGAAAAAAGAGCCAGAATCTTCTATTTGCCTAAGTGCCTGCTGACTGTGATTCTGCAATATAGAACTCGATATGATTCTAGCACTATCCAATAAAAATTCATAGCTATGCTCCATGGTGCAGAATCGATGCAGCACTGTGACACATGTTGCAAATTCTTAACAAGGTCTAGAGACTATTTTTCAACTGTTAAAGTTTTTAAAAAATCTTATAGAAATTACTTGCCATGTGCCATAGTAATATGATCTGTGCCACAGGTGATCGACGAAGCTCCGATTCCCGTTACATTATAAATCCGGGACGATCTGTTTCAAATTTTCAGAAAAATTAAGACAATCACTTCCAAAATTTTTTTTTTAAAGATGAGTCGTAAATCCAAAAACTTGTACATAAAATGTATTGAAAATTTTCACATAAGGTGACCAAAAAAAAATCAATTTTGTCAATTGTTGGAAGAAATATCACTCATTTCATCATAGATTGCAGGAAAAATATGAATTTTATCAGAGAATCGGGAAAAAAAAGAAAATTTCATCAAAGAATCTTAAAAAACACAAATTTCATCATAAAATCATGAAACAAAACGGAAATTTCAAGAAAAGATTGTAAAAAAATCCACCCAAAATATCATAAAAAGATCCCCCCCCCCCCCCAAAAAAAAACAAAATTCATAAAAAGATCCCAAAAAGTGGCAAATTTTGTCATAGGAACACGAATTCCATCAAAGAATCATGGAAAAATGCAAGTTTCGTCATAGATTTGCAAAACAATACGGAAATCTCTAGAAAAGTTCATAAAAAGCCCCCCAGCAAATTTCCTCAAAAGATCACAAATTTCCTCAAAGGGTTGCAAAGACAAAAAAATCAGTGCCAGGAGTGGATTTTCTTCCCCTTTCAGACAATGTATGATGGTCTTAAAAATTCTGAAGACAAAGGAAACTTATTTTTAAAAGTACTCTCCTTTTTTGATAATCAAAAATACTTGGAAACTTGAGTGCACATAACTAATGCGAGGAATTAAAAAAAGAGCATTAGTTCTTAAGTTCTGCAGACTGTTTTTAAAGTTTCTTTTTGTGTTGCAGAGTGCAGAAAAAAATTCTGCTGCTGGAGCTATGCTAAAGTTTTATGTTAGAAGTGGCTGATGACTATAATGTATATATTTTGAACTTTTAATGAAAAATGATATGAATTCTGTTAGTATCCAAAATTTTAGCAAGATAAAATAATTGCTTTTCAATTTCATATTCTGCAAAGTATTTTTAAATAATAATATAATATATATTGATTATATGTTACTTTTCAGAATGGAATATCTATCATAATGTAGCTGATGAGGATGTTGAAATAATTAAAACAAATCATCATGATACAAGACGAATTTCAAGAAAGGTAATTTATATTTATTTATACATATACCCTATTATTTATCTACACTATTTATAGTATAAAGGACAAATATATCTGTGCATAATGATGACATCAGTTTTAGTTTTGACTCAAGAAAAAAAGTGCCGCCATGTGGGAATTTTTCAAAAAGTTTTATTTAAACTCTTCTAAAACTAGTTGGATGAGCGAATCCCAAAAGTTTCTTCTATCTCATACGCACATTTTAATATTCCAAAAATTAGTTATACATATGTTAATACTTTAATATTATTAATTCAGTACTATACCAACTTTGATTTTCATCTTACATTTCTGCTTCAGTCAAATGATCAGAGTAAAAATGAGTTAATTTGGATCATGATATTTATTAAAGTCAATAGTTTTCCCTTATTCTGTTATCATCATCTGTTTACAAATTGTTGGCTTAGCAAGACACAAGTTTGCATCTCTGTACGAGCCGATTGACAATAGAATGATGGGCAGATTTTTCTTTTAATTCACGAAGAACCTGCCCATCATATCAAAAGATAATCATACACAAAAAATTTAATTCTGTTCTATGCATAACTTCATACACTTTTAGATGGTAAAATAATGAAAATGGCACAGACATCGCAATTATAGTGTCCCCTTCTGGCAGATTTTTTTTCGAATTCAGGGAGAGTCTGCTGACTATAGCCAAACACTTACACAAAAAAATTTCATTTAATTCTATGCATAACTTCATACACTTTAGGGTGATACACTATTGAAAATGGCACAAAAATTGCGATTACAGCACCCCCTTCCAGTAAATTTTTTTCAAATTCAGGACAAATCTTCTAGCCATAACCAAAGACTTACAAATAAAAATTTGGTTTATTTCTATGCATAAATTCATACACTTTTCGGTGGTGAAATATAGAAAATGGGCACAGAAATTGCTATTTGCAGCACCCCCTTCTGGCAGATTTTTTTCAAATTAGGGAGGACCAACTAGCCATAGCCAAACACTTACGCATAAAATTTGGTTTGATTCTATGCATAACTTCATACACTTTTAAGTGATACAATATTTAAAATGGTACAAAATCGCTATTGCAGCGCCCCCTTCCGGCAGAATATTTCAAAATTGAAGGAGAACCTGCTTGCCACAGCCAGAAACATTCCCCAAAAATTTGGTTTAATTCTATGCATATCTTTATACACTTTTGATGTTAGAAAGGCGACATAAAGACACACAAACAGACATTTTGTAAAATCATGTTTTTTAGAATCTCTGACTCCTAAAATGCGTAAATCCATCGAAAACCAAAAGTCGAAAGCAATTTTGATTACAATACTTTCTTCTATTGAATAAGGAAGAATTTAAAAGGGTACATTTTTTCAAGAAGAGAACTCTATTCTAGAAAGAAAAAAAAAAAAAAAGAGTCAATTTTTTGAAAAGGGAACAAACACTATTCTAAAAAAAAGCCAATTTTTCAAAAAGTAAACACTATTCTAAAAAAGGGCACAGTTGTAGCTTGTTCATAAAAAATATTTTGAACTGGTTTATTTAGAGTTCCCTAATAGAATTTGCGATGTTTCCCCGGGATCAACTAAATTGCCACGGGGTGCATAGGAAGTGTTAAAAAGGGCCCAGTTAAGTACATAAGAAGGGTTTAAAAGGGCTGCTGAGTGTATAATAGAAATAAAAAGGATTGCAGGATACTGCATTCTGCTGAAATAGCTAACAGTCAGTACTAAGTTTGCGAATGGTTATACTTTCTAATGAAATTTTGGTTTCCCCCATTCTCTGCAATTTTTTAAACTTCTAAACATCACCCAATTTCAATCTTTGCACCTACTTTTAGCAGAAAAAAATTTACTTAATAGTCGTACACACGGATGTCTTTCATTGAACATTTTCCCAGACAGAACAATACAGTCAGCAAAAGTTTCGTGATCTTGATAAAGAGAAGAATTCTGCTCACTATTCTTGTTCACCAAGCATGTCCCGCATCCAATAGTGTAGTCCTGGCAAGCAAAAAAAAAAAAAAAAAAAAGGACAACGCTCAGTCTCAAACATTCATTCTGCATCATCCATAGGGCAAACTTTATTTTGAATCTTATTCTTCATTTTGTATTCCAGAGAAAAGCAATTGAAAAATTAAAATGTAATTCAAATTTTGAAATTATTTTTTTTAATTTAATTTGTTTAAATTGTTTACACAAATTATTTATTTATTTATTGTACACAGTTATTCAAAATGAAAAATAAATTCATTAAACTTAATTTGTTATAACAATTTTAACATTTTTTTAAATTCCAAATACAAATTTAACGAAAATGAAAAATCATGCTTCATGCATAGATTATGAAATAGTTTCTAACACCATAAAGTATATTCTATTATATATATATATATATATATATATATATATATATAAGGAACACAGATATATAAATAAATATTTTAGAAAATATTTAACAAAATTAAAAGCCTTTTTTTAATAACTACTGCCCATAGATTTTAAGGGATTTCTTCACTCACTGGAAATGTACCCACTTGATAATGTTAATCTCATGAAAGATTTTTTTTTCAAATAATTCGTTTACATTTCAATATTTTTGAATGAGTTAGTTATCTTTGCGATGGATAGCCACAGTTGATTTACACAATGTTCGTTTTTTTATTTTTTCAGTTTTTTCGCAATCTATTAAAAGAAAAGAAAAATAAATGAAGATACGTCGATTTTTGAGATTAATTCCAAAAGTGAAACCATCCATTTTTTTTTTTTTTTTTTTTTTTTTTTTCTTTTTAAGTGAAAACATAATCGAACTAGTCAGATGTGACAATCCCAAAATTTTCTTCTATCTTATGCATTTTAATACTTCCTGAAAAAAGCAGCATAGCAGCTCTACCGGTTAGATGGTTTAAACCAAAATCTAGTCAGCAATAACTTATGTCAATTTATAACTGAATTTGAAGTTTGATGAAATCCATGCATTAAACTTTTTGAGATAGAGCTATTGCAAAATCTTAAAAAAAATCAGCATAACAGCACCTCATGTTAAATAATGTACACCAAAATCTAACCAGGATTTATTTTTTATCAGGTACTAACTGAATCTAAAGTTTGATGAAAATCCATACATTATTTCTTGAAATACATTTATTGTGAAACAGGGTTGTTATGATTTTGCCCAGCCCAAAAAACCCGGGTGGGTTTTTTCTGAAAAAACCCAGGAAAAAACCCAAGTGGGTTTTTTCAAAATTTCAACTTTAAATTACATATATAATGTATTTATATTACACATATAATATATTGCAATATATTTCTTAATATCAGTACACCACTCATAAAGTTTATAACCATCACCCCCATCCCAAAGAAAAGAAATGTCCTAATTATACCATTACAATTTTTAAAAGAAATAATTGTTAGTTAATCTCTGTAGGGATGGGACGAATTATTCGGCCACTATTCGGTATTCGGCCTATTCGGCCCTTTTGCCGAATATTCGTTTGGCCGAATATTGAAGGCTTGTTGACCGAATACTTCGGCCGAATACCTGTAGCTGAATATTTAGAGATATCTGGCCGAATATTGGTAAAATGTCACCGAATTGTGAAAGATATCTTGCCAAATAAATTTAGGATTTAAAGAGTTTCATTTCTTACATTTTTTTTTCTCTAATCCAAATTGGCTACTTCATTCATGAAGTCATTCTCATTCTTACTTACAAAATATACAGTTATTCGATTACTGAAAAATACACAGCCTTTCTGTATTTCCTATAAAAGTGAGTGATATTTTTGAAAATGCTGCCCAAGTTGGAGATTTAATTGTATGGGAAATGTCTTCATTAGAGAATGATATATTACAATTCAAGATATAAAGCACTTTAAAACACTTGAATATTTATTAATGTCTGCAAATTCCATGCACATATAAAAAAGGCTCTTATGAAAATTTTAACTTATTTCCGTAAAGTAAGAAATTAAATTCATTCACTAAATGTATTAACAATGATTCATTTTCAAAATTAGATATCAAATATCACTATTCCAAATACTACAATGGTACATCTGAAAACAGAACTGGTGGCAAACTAGATCCGCATTAGATGTCACAACTAGCTTTATGAAGATCGTTTTATAAGTATTTAAACATAAATTCTAAATACTGAACAAGATATTTTTATATATTCTATAGTTTTCAATTTTAGATAATTATCTGGATAATTACTGACTTAAATATGTAAAATTATTATGTATATATTTTTAATTTACATATTCCTTCATTCATGTTGTTATCAATTTCTATTTATCCTTTTAATGCTTGTTGAATAAGTGGAATATTAAAGTTGAATATTGTATGCACCAATTCAAATGTCAAAGATTTTGTTACCATATGCATTCTACTCAGGGTTCGTACAGACTCCTTGGACTCCTTAGAAACTACTTAGAAATGAAAACGTTCCCAAGTAGTACTTAGAACTACTTAGATAAACAAAATACTCCTTAGAAACTCCTTAAATTGCATTGCGGTCGCACATGCACCTTTTCGCGTGCATATTGCACGCAAGCGATGTTGCTCCCGAGAAAGAAAAAAAAAATCGAGATTGTAAAATGCAGGGTAAACTCTTTATGCACATCATTCATCAGAAACACAGCAGTGACACGGCTATAAGGGAAAGAAAAGTGAAAAGAATAATCCAGACACATTTCTAAGCTTCTAATTTCAAAAAGTGATTACACTCCTTCACAGCTAGATATATACAACTTTGATTTCTTCTTCAAAATAAGATTCATCATGCTCAATTTTGCTGATAATGGTGGATTTAGAAATGATTCTCGTCCAAAAATATCGAAAATTTAAGGCATCCTCTGCCGAAAATTTGAAATTGGGTTACCAGTTCCGCTTAGTTGCCAACTTGTACGGTTTTACGCATGGAAAAAACAATCGCGCAAATTTCGTGAAAGGACTGCTGAAAAAGCACACATTTCGTCAATGTTTTTTTGAACAAACTTTGTCAAAAGATTGCTGAAAAACACGAATTTCCTGTGCGGATCGTGGTTATAAATGGCAATTTCACCAAATATCGCAGGTAAAACGGCAATTTCGTTAAAAGATCGAGGGAAAAAAATGCCGTTTTCGATAAAAGATCGCTTACAAATATTCTGTCTAAAGATCACTGAAAAAAAACGCCGATTTCATCAAAAGATCACAGAAAAAATGCCGATTTCGTCAAAAGATCGTGATGATAAAACGCCGTTTTCGAGAAAAGATCGTGTAAAAATGCAAATTTTGTCTAAAAATCGTCGGAAAAGCTTCGATTTCATAAAAAATAATACACGGGAAAACGCCGATTTCGTCAAAATATCGCAGAAAAACCGCCGATTTCGACAAAAGATCGCAATAAGTCGCTGATTTTGCTAAAATATCGCAGATAAATCGCTGATTTCGTCTGAAGATCGCGGAGAAGCGCCGATTTAATCTGAAGATCGCGGAATCCCCCCCCCCTCTGTCGCGGGGGGTAACTCGCGGAATCCCTGCGTAATTGGGGGTGTGCAAGTGCATGCCACATAGATAACAACAAAAGTGGCAAGTCCGTAAAATGTTTTGGACTCCTTGGATTTTTTATGCACTCCTTGGATTTTTTCTTCCGAACTCTGTATGAACCCTGATTCTACTTTTAGCATAACCTTTTGATTTAACGTAATTTGTAATTTAAAGCGTGGCAATTGATATCAGAGCAGGCTCATTCTCTAAATGATCAAATTTACTACATTAAAGGTTATTTCAGAAAATATCTCCTCATAAGTTCTGAGAGAGAGAGATTAAGAATATTATTAATTTTGGATGCAAGAAAGGGTAAAAGTATCATTTGATAGTAAAAGTGAAGTATATTCTTCATATTTTAATGAAAATATCTTACCATCCTGACTTACTGAAAATCAATTTGATGTACATTAAGATAAAAGAATATAATGCAATTTCATAATTTTTTTGTGTTAAAATAAATGTTTAAAATTTAAAAATACATTTAAAAGCACATTTAAGAGTAATAACTATTATTGAGCTCCTATTTTTAAAATTATATATAATCAAAATTTATTTTCTCTATTGGAAAAAAAAAGTTGATATTCGGCTGCCGAATATTCGGTATTCGGCCTAAAATTTGGCCGAATATTCGGTATTCGGCTATTCGGCCAAATCACTATTCGTCCCATCCCTAAATCTCTGTAGCATGTGTAAGTAACACAAACAATTTTTTTCCCATTAAAAAAATACTTTGGTGTGTAATCCATTCTATGTTATACAGTAGAAACTCATAACAAAATACCATATATGCTTAGAATCCTAATTTAATTATGTAGACATGTAGAATTACTTGGCTTATTCTATTATTTAGTAATAATAAAAAATACTTTGTAAATTATTACTAATAATCAATTTATCTAAAAACAAAGCATAATTTTGATTACTGTCATTGATTTATATATATTTGTAATCAATTAGCTACTTTAAATTTAGTAATAAGTACATTTTTTTTTTCCGAGCATTCTGAACCATCTCCCATAATCCTTCAAAATATGAAAAAACCCGAAAGGTTGGGTTTTTTCTGAAAAAACCCAGGTATTTAACAACCCTGTTGTGAAATCAGGAAAAATGCAGCATAGCAGCACCATCTTTAGGTAGATTTACATCAAAAACTAAGTAACACTAATCTATAGCAGGGACTAATTGAATCTGAAGTTTTAGAAAATTTCGTGCATTAGTTCTTGAGATAGAACTATTGCAATAATCACAAATAATGCACCATGTCAGTACCATCTATTGAGCGATTTGCACCAAAACATAATCAGCACGATGTTGTATCAAGTACTAACTAAATATGCAGTTTTATGAAAATCCATGCATTAGTTCTTGAGGTATGGCTATTGCAGGAATTGTAAATAATGCAACATAGCAGCGTTACCTGTTGAGCGATATACACCAAAAACTAATCAGTTCTTGTTTATGTCAAGATCTCACAGACTATAACGTTTTGTGAAATTCCATGTATTAGTTCTTGAGGTAGAGCATCCACAAAATTTTTGTCACATACAGCCAGACATTTTATAAAAACCATGTTTTTCTGGTTCTCTGACCCCCTAAGACATGTAAATCCGTCTAAAACCAGATTTTGAAAATTTTTACGAATCCCGTACTTTTTTTTTTGTAAATCATGAATAAAGATAAATGAAAGAAAAGTAAAAAAAAAAGACTATTGCAGAGATTGGCCTAAACTGTCCAATACAAAACTCATGTAAAAACAACGAAATGCAAACAAGATATTTGAAAGAATTTTTTCCATAGGATTAGAAATGATCAAAATTTAGTTGATGTTAGAAAGTGAAGTATTTTCGTATGAGTGAAGTAGTCTCTTAACATATATTTCTTTAATATATAATCGTAGTAATTAGTGATAATTGTACTTTTTGCATACCATACAGTAAAATTAAGAGTGTAAAAGAGAGAGCACATAAAATAACAAAAAAAAAAAAAGTTTATAAGGCTCTTAAAGCTTATAAAGCTTTTTTGGCAGTTAGCGTCCATTGACGACAATATTTGTGTATCCTGTGTACATGTATTTTGTATAGTCCTGTATATGAATTTATTTGTATTATATTCACATAGCAATTATTGCATTGCACCATGATCTATAGAATTTTTTCATGTCACATAATCTATACTAATAAAATAACAAATCGCTCTGTCTGTCTGTCTGTCTGTCTGTGTGTGTGTGTGTGTGTGTGTGTGTGTGTGTGTGTGTGTGTGTGTGTGTGTGTGTGTGTGTGTGTGTGTGTGTGTGTGTGTGTGTGTGTGTGTGTGTGTGTGTGTGTGTGTGTGTGTGTGTGTGTGTGTGTGTGTGTGTGTGTGTGTGTGTGTGTGTGTGTGTGTGTGTGTGTGTGTGTGTGTGTGTGTGTGTGTGTGCGCGCGCGCGCGCGCGCGCGCGATGGCTAGCGAAATCTATGGGACGTACGAAGCTCAAAATTTTTATGAGAGTAGCCCAATATCTCTCCTGATGCACCTGAGCTTCAGATTTTCGAAATTCTATTTATTAACTGAGTAATTAATTAAATTCCAAAGATCACTCTCATAAAAAATCGCCTTTTTTCTTCTTTTTTTTCTCTTCATTTAGTTATGGTTGGTTGGTTGCATAAAATTTTCGCATAAATAATTTAAAAAGCTGGAACAGACCTTTAAAATTCATAGACTGGCAAACTGTCAGTTTAAATAATGATTTTTTATCACAGCGGTTGCAAACCATGGAGGAAAAAGATAGGTGGTGGTGAAGTAAACCGAAAAAAGAGTTGCAATATTAAACCATTTATCGCTCAAATATTAATGTCCCAAACAAAAGCATGTGGAAGGGATTTTGTATTAATAAGACGAATTGAAAGAATTGAATAACAGCTGAAGCGTATTTTATGAAGAAATAGTAATTTTTTAAAATGGTCTTTTTTCTATTATATTATTTATTTTTAAAAAATGTTTGCTTTTAAAATAATTGAAATTGATAAATTCGAAATAATTTAAATGTCAAAATAAAATTAAATAAAATATTGAAAACATTTGATTTGAACTAAAAATTGTATTACTAAAAGCTTTCTTTTTTTTTCAGAACTTTTTAATACTTTATAACGTAGATGAAAATATGTTTTTAATTTAACAACATATTAATAACTCTATGTCAATATATAAAATATATTTATGAAAACATTCTTTTAAAATCATGCGCGAAAACTTAAATAACAAATATTAGTCTAAAATATAGATTTCAGAGTGCAGACGATTTTAAGACATTAACGAAAGAATGTTAACTTTTCAAGCAAAATCTTAAATGATGCTTCTATATTGATATTTCAAAGTGACGGCTAGGTTACATTTATGTTATATTTAAGTTACGGTAGGGTAATGTTAAGTCGCAGTTAGGTTACAGACAGATTATGGTTATGGTACAATAGTTTACGGTTAGGAATTTGTCCACAGAGTCAACATTACGCATGCTTTGATTAAAAATATACACTTTTGTTAAATGGCTCTGAAATTATAATACTATATACCAATCTTTTATCATCGCGTATCGATTCATTCACGGTATAGTCGGATTTAAGAATGATATAATTAGTTTGAAATTCAAAATTTTTCACTTGGGATTTCTATGCGAAAAAAAATAATTAGTTACGTGATTTAACAGTGATTTTTACGGGTAAATATCAACACTTTAACACGAAACTAACGCAATCGTTGGATACATGTTCCCTCCCGTGTTTCTCATTGCTCATTTTAAGTATTTCTAGAGCTTAATATTAGTTGTTGTTTTTAAAACCGATTTTTCACAAAGTCAGCTGCGACGTATTTCAGACAATGCATTTCTGCATGCTTCCAGTTATTGATAAAATCATACAAATTTCAAGTTCGTTTAATATTGTTAATACGGACCCGGGCAACGCCGGGCGGGTCAGCTAGTGTAATAGAAATTTGTTAAATTCGAAAGCGCAGAATATGATACATGCCCTATGATTTTCACTGCCTCTACAAAAATGGTGGCTGCCGAAGGCAGATTTTTCTTTTCAGTATATGTATCATGCTTTGAATTTTGGTACCATTATTTTTTAAAAGTTTTTCTGCTTTAATTGTTTGAGATTAAACAAAACAAAGAAATCTTTTATAAAATACTGGTGTCTATATTTAAGGGCCCGTACATACATACCATATTTTATCAGAAATCATTCATTTATGTTTCTTCAAATTTCAGAAAATGACTTTACACATGGATTAATAAATTTGCATGCTTTCAGCTATTTAATACAGATTAAGTAAAAGCAGAGAAAATAAGTCACACAACTAATCTTTAAAATACATTTTTGTAAAGAGAGTGTTGCATCATGTATAAAGCAAAAAGACAATGTTCTAAAAATCATTTAATTGAAAAATAAATATAAAATAAATCAAAATTCACCAGGTTTTATAACAGATGATATTTTTCACATTGCACATATTTTAATATCAGTTTTTTACATTTTTTATAAGAAAATGCAAAAAAAAAAAAAAAAAAAAAAAAAAAAAAAAAAATAATAATAATAATAATAATGTACTATTTTTTATGAAAGAAAAAAATAGATAGAGATGCAGTATGTTGTAAAAATGGTTTGCAATATGTAGGCAGTTATAGCTCACCTTTAAAAATGCTCTCATTAGGCACAGCCACACACAAACTCTTTGAAGCCGCCAGTATTTGGACTTAATTTTGACTGGTTTCAACCAGTGGTGTAGTCGTAAATTAAACAGATGGTATATGCTCTAAGTAGAGGGTATATCCTAGAGCAGGGCTGTCCAATGCGGCATCCGCGGGTGCCATGGCGCCCTTAGAAATGATTCATGAAAGACTTTATGAATAACTTCATGTTACTAAAAGCTATTTAAATAAAAATCCATTTTAAAAAAATTTTCTTTAAAATAGTTAGTGTTCCACACGATTTTTCTTTCATAAAAAGTGTTAAATTTTAGCCTTTTATTTCTTCAAAATATTTTGATAGGCCCTTTTTTTGTAAAATGTAATTCTAATTTTACTACGATTTAACCTTCTTTCCGAAAATATTTTTACACCGAGCTCTAATTATATTTTAAGAGGTATTATGGCTCATGTTGTGAGGTGTTTGTGCATCGTATAAGACGTATGAATATCGTTACTCTTTACAATAGTTGCCAGTATTGCTTCCTTTTTTATTCAGAAAAACGAATTCTTAGCAGAAATTCCGAATAATAATTTTTACTTCAATAATATTTTTTTATTTAAAATGAAAATTCTTCTTTCGGAAGTTTCTGTGTGAATTTGGAATTTCTGCATATAAAAGAGAATCGAAACTAGCAACCCTGCAACCTATAGTAAGTTATTATATTTTCAGACATATTAATAATGGCGCCCTTCAATGTTTGCTATTTGATGAAGTGCGCCCGCGCCTAATGAAAGGTTGGACAGCCCTGCCCTAGAGTGTATATTGTGGTGGTTACTCGATAACCCCCCCCCATATGTTTTGTTTAATTCAATTTTATTAGTCATTTTATTTCCTATCACCTCCTTTTTATTAATGTTCTTAATTTAAATTTTATTTCGATTTCGTTTCTTTTCATATCGTCGCCTGTAATCTTTTCTTTCGTACTTTGCTTTCGAATGTTCCAAGCCGGTAAAATCCTGTTCGATGTCATTCCTTCCGGTTTAGAAATCCTTCGAGAACATTCTAGCTTGTTCTATGGGTGGAACTTCCGTTTATTCGGACACTCCCCTTAGCCTATCAGTTTAAATTCCGCAGGTGACGTGTTTTAAGCCGTTGAGTGCCTGGCCACCTGCTTTGGCCTTCCTTCTTTAGGGGATTATCAATTCTTCCCGTATTAAATTCATATTTCTCCATACTTTGTATCGTAACTTGGCTTAATTTTCCTCACTCCCCTCTTTTGTGCGTCGCCAACTTGGCGTATGCCTTATTTACTGTAACCCTAATTCTTTTCCCTCCAGACTCTCCGCCGAGAGAGCAGTCGTGCTGTTAGACTCCTGCCGTGATGGGTGCTGCTGGCTGATCAAAATTTAGCGGAATTCCGGGGCATGTGTGCGCCCCCCGTGACCGTTGGATGGAGCAAGTTTTATTCTGCAAATGTCCATGCCAGGATTACTCGGTTGACTTTTTAAGGCTGCGATGAGCAAGGCTGCATTCAAAAGTATCCAGAAAAGTATTGTGTTTTGTTTTTTTTGTTTTGGTTACGCAATTTAAATAAGGTGACATCATAATTCTTCTGTTTGTTGCTCTCTTGCTAACTTCATAGCGAAAGTAGAGTGTCGTCATGTTTCTTCTAAATATTTTTTACTCATCATCTTCTCGTCAAAATATGCTCTCTAACCAATTTATATTCTCAACTCTCCAAATAACGTTTAATGAGTTCTCCGTCCTCTGAAAAGTAGGCTCAGGAGTGGAGTCTCTTTCATAAAGTGAAGGTATTTATTACGTAAAGTCTTCATCCCATAAGCTGTTTTCATTGTATAGATATTTTGGCCCAAGAAATATATATATTATATATAAATTTTTGAATATCACGGGACGTTCCAGAAGAGAATATAGGTACAACTCTGTCTGGAAAAATTATCTGCTAATATAAATATATATTTGAAAATTACATGTACCTATGTGATGTTTTAGTTCATCCTGTGAAGATACATAAAAATGTGTTATAAAGAAGAATTTGTTGTTCCAATATATCAATTTTATGATTAACATCGTTTGTGAAATTATTGCTTCAAAATATATGATAAATTGATTAATGTGTACGAGAGCAAGAATATATATACTTGTGAAGAAATATTCAATATTCATAAAAAAAAGGTAAACAAGTTTTTTCATGAAAAATAAAAGTATTTTTACTTGCAATCTGTTTGCATTTTAATTTCCTGTGCATGTGTCTGTCTAGTATTATTCGTCAGCAGCCAAGGACTTCACAGGTAACTTTATTTCTTTTATCAATTTATATTTTTTTTATAATTTACCTTTGAAACTGTTGTCATCTTGATTTAAGATTTCTTTTATTGTTTTAAAAGAGGTAATGAAGGTAGCCATTTCGGGTCTTTTGCCGGCCCTCATTCTTCGCAATGTACATAATCATTTATACGATTCACTTGGCCTACTTCTGAGTTTGAAACAAAATAAAAAAAAGTGTTTCTCCTCCCATCGTCTTCCTTTCAAAACACAACAGCATTCAATTTCCTTTGGTGCAATGACCAACGCTGGTCCATCATCTTCCCTGGCTACCATTGTATTTTTGTTATAGATACATATTTTCAAAAAAATATCTTCAATTATTTTTCATTATCTTCAATTATGTCTTCATTATCTTCAGTTGTATTTTCATTTTCTGCAAATTACTTCTTCATGCAATGATTAATATTTTATATTTATATTTTATGCAGTCTCGTACAATAAATAAATGCAATATATCTTGATTTTATGCTGACATAATATTTTTCTGGAGCAGTGCAGTAAATATATAACATAATTTATCAATATTTTTTCTTGCCATGATATAATTTGTAACTAATATATATATTACTTAACGGAGGTGCAGGTAAATATAAATGATAATGCTAACATAAATTATTCTCTTCTCATAAATATAACAATATATGTTTTGAGTCATATAATAGATATTTACATAAGTTTTTGGGCCATGCTATTTTGATCACATGATAAGAAAGATATTTTTGCATTTTCTTCTCTTCGTCATATACTTGTTATTCTTTTTAATATATAAAAATGGTATATCACGTAAATGAAATTCGTCATTTTTTTTTTTTTCTAAATAATGGGTCAATTTATATATATATATTATTATTCATTACAAGACCAATATATGACCAAACTTATCATGTCATTTATTGAGCTCTTATATTAATTTTTTTTCATCATGCCACCCAAGTCTAAATTAAATATTGCCATTCAGCCGTTCGATGGCAACCCTCAGACTGTGGAATTCTTCTTTGATCAATTATCTGATATACAAGAGTTAAATAATTTCACAGATAAAGAACTTTTTGTTCTCTTCAAATCCAAACTTGAAGGCACTGCCTTACTCTTCTTTCTTGAAATCCAGTCTCAGCTCAAGAACTCTAATTTCCAAGACATTCGAAAAACTTTAATAGACTATTTCTTACCCTCAAAAAAGTCTGTTTCTCTTAAGTCCTTGCAGAACTTAAGTTTAGATTCAAATGAATCAGTCAAAAATTTTGCTTTTCGACTGGATAAACAACTTCGGCTGGCTTACCCTAAATTGGATCCTCCTGCTCTCAATTCATTGAAATTCACTCATTTTCTTGAGGCTTTGCCTAAACAAATTAAACGAAAAATTCTTGAAGAAAATATTTCATCTTTTGAGTTAGCTCTTGAACGAGCAAATTTTCTTCAAGATATTTACGACTCCCCTCCTAAAAAATCTTACGAGAATTATAATCAAGCCTATTGTTTGGATACTGAAAAAGTCTGCGATAATTCTAATAATGTTCTTCATAAAACTCCTATAAAGCATACGAAGGATAAAGTTTATCACAATTCTCAAACCAACTACTCTCCTTTGCAAACTCCAAAAGACAATTCTCATACTTCTCGTAATTTCAAAAGAAAGCCTAGAACATTTTCGCCTTCTCCTCCGAGACAAGAGGCTACAAATAAACGTAACAATAATTTTCATCAACGTAACTTTTACCGGAAACGTCCTTATCAACCCACCTTTGATAAGTTTTCTCACAAAAAAAATTCTACATCCTTTTATCACAGACGAGATGTTGTGCAGTGTGCGTTCTGTGGGAAATTCAATCATCGTATGGACTCATGCTACAAATTCAAAAACATTATTTGTAATTCTAATCAGAACTCGTCATCTCAAACTGCGTCTCACCCTCACAGAAAAAAAAGCCACACCTCTTCTTCTGAAAATAACAACAATGTTTACCATTTAAACACATAAGGGAGACTGGTTCTACTGACCGCCTTCTCTCCCGTAATTCTCATTCAGGGTCAGTACTCTTTGACAACAAAAACAAACAACAACAATTTGACAAACGCTCTTCAGTTACCTTAGTGTCATCCACAGCTGTCCAAACTTCTCCTATGACAGCTAAACTTAACAAATCTTCCTGTTCATATAATTCGTTGACATCCAAACAAAATCTTGAAATTGATGATAATGTACAAGAAAGACATGTCATCTGCAGCTCATTTAATAATTCATATGTTCTTCCATGCATACTCATAAACATTCAACATAATGAAATTTCAACGCTAATTGATACGGGATCAAGTTTGTCACTCTTGGATCAGGAATGCTTTAATAGCATTAAATCCAGGCTTCACTATAAATTCTTATCCCGTAATGTATCTGTGTCTACCATAAATTCCAAAGTTTTTTTCAAGGGATGCATAGAGGTTGCCTTTAAAATTGATAAATTATTCTTTCATCATGTTTTTTACCTTACAAAGATACAAAATGTTCATTTTCAAGCCATACTTGGATTTGAGTTTATCAACAAACATTCTATTACCATATCACCCAGCTTTAAGTCTATTTTAATTAAAGATAAACATATTCCTTTTCACAGTTATAACGAATCTCCTACTTGCTATTTTATGAATTCTGAATATAATTATGTTAATTCAAGTGTACCATATTCTTTAGATGTACACAAGATGCCTTGTTATGAAGATTCTATGTCAAATAATCTAAGTAATGGTATTTATTCTGATAATATATGTGCAAATTATGATGACACGAATTTACAATTAGTCAACAATTATACAACTTATCCTTACAATTATAGTTTTCAAAATAATGGTTTGTTTACAAATAATGTTGCTAACACTGCTATGAATTTTCATAATCCTTATATTGATGGTAATTTTACTTATTTTTCTAACTATTTTCCAACTGATTATGGTAATGTTGTCAACTATGTATCTACTAATGATAATATACCTGGCAAGAATTTTTCATCTGAAAATACTAATGATCTTAGTTATGTTGGTGAAAAGCAAACCCATTTAAATATTGGTAATAAAATTTTGGTGAATTCCAATATGGTACAATTACTCAATAGAGAATTAATTCCTCCTAATTCTTTTGTTTATTTACATGTTAAGTACTTGAATCCTCCATCTGAATATTTTATTTTCAAACCCAATTTAAAAAATAAAGGTCTTGTGTTACATGAATCATTGCACTCAAATTCTTCAATTCAAAATGATTTATTTTTGGTTGTATGTCAGAATATATCAAAGCTGGATATTCATTTAAATAAAAATTCAATTATTGGCGAATGTATCAATGTAGATGAGAAAGATATTGAGGAATACTCTTTTGATTTGGATTTTGAGAACGATTATTGTAATTTAATTTTACCATCTGAAGAGATTAAAAGAAAACGTATTCAAGAATTATCTCCAAATGACTTTGATTTAAAACATTTACCTCCTCATGAAAGGGACTCTTTGACCAAATTATTATGTAGTAAAGCTTTAGCTTTTTCAAAATCTCTTGACACTTTAGGTCATACGGACCTGGTCAATCCTCAATTCACCATGCTAAATTCTCATCCAGTCAAAACTCTACCTTTTCCTGTGCCACAGGCACTTGAGCAAGAAGCTCTTGACCAAATTAATCAAATGTTAAACGCTGGCATTATTGAGAGATCAAATTCATCTTGGGCCTGTCCCATGCTTCTTGTTAAAAAGAAGAGAACTGATATGTCTAAGCCTCAAAAGTATCGTTTGGCTCTGGATTTAAGATTGTTAAACTCCATAATAATTCCATCTTCATATCCTCTTCCTCGAATTCAAAATCTATTGGTGCAGTTATCAAAATTTAAGTATTATACTACTCTTGACTTGCCCTCTGCATACTGGCAGATTGCGGTACCTAAAGATATGCAAGATAAACTCAGTTTTACTACTCCATGGGGAATTTTTACCTATTTACGTCTCGTATTTGGCTTGAAGACGGCTGCAAGCACCTTCCAACAATTAATCGACTCTGTTATTCAATTATCTCAAATTGATTCCTGTTATGCATATCAAGACGATATTGTAGTGGGTGCTAATTCATTTGAAGAAATGTCTATGAAACTCACTAAGCTATTAGACACTCTTATTGCTAACAACATTACCTTGTCTCCTGAAAAGTGTACTTTCATGCAAACAAGCATTAACTTTTTAGGATTCCAACTCACAGATCATAAAATTCTTCCTATTACGAGTAACATTTTAAAAATCACTTCTTTTCCAACGCCTAAAACCAAGAGGCAAACGAAAAGTTTTATAGGTTTGTGTTCATTTTATAGGTCAATTATTCCAAATTTTGCTAAATTGATTACTCCTCTCATTGAAGTCACCAAACCTAAAAATAAGTTTTCTTGGAAATCTGAACAAGAAAATGCATTTAAAAAATTACAAGACATATTCTTCCATAAACCTATGCTCAATCTCCCAAACTGGAATGAAACGTTCTATGTTAATACAGATGCATCAAAGACAGCAATTTCAGCTGTTCTTATGCAAAAATTTGATGGTGAACTAAAACCCATCTCCTATTATTCCAAAACTCTATCTCAATCAGAAAGACACTACCCTGCCATCAAATTGGAACTTTATGCCATTTACAAAGGCATAACAGCTTTTAAATACTATATTTTTGGTCGACCCTTTATTCTATTATCCGATGCCAAACCTCTTAATAATTATAAAAAGGCTACATCTCCTGCTGATATTACTACTCGATGGATGTTAGAACTATCAGAATATTCGTACACATTCCAGCATGTACCAGGCAAAGAGAATGTGTTAGCAGATTTTCTGAGTAGAACACCTCACATTCCTACTGAAGATCTCAATAATAATCCAGATCTTATTTCTTCGCAAGAACCTCTACCTATTGTTGATAATCAAAACGATTTACATAATGACATTCCTCACTTTCCATGTGGTTTAATTGACAAAATCCACCACACATGTCATCTTCAAAGTGACTCTTCACCTCCAAATAATGATAATAATCAAGATCCATTATTACAAATTCTTGATCACACCATCTTCTCTGAACAACAAAAAGACCCAAAAATTAAGCAAATTTATGAAGATCTTAAAAATAATAAGAAATCTAAAAGTTTAAATGGCTACTATATTAATCCAAGTAATGAGTTACTTTGCTACAATGGTCATTTTTCTTCTGAAGATATTGAGCTACACAAAGCTGTTTTACCTTTGTCACTTAGAGCAAAAGCCTTAAGAATTGCTCATATTACTCATACTGGAATTCATAAAACCATTGTTAATTTAAAGAAAAGATTTACCTGGAAAACCCTTGTTTCAGATACCATTAATTATGTCAACTCTTGTGAAATTTGTTTAGTAAACAAAAATCATAAAAAAAATACTGCTCCATACCTACCTGCGCCTCTTCCAACTGCTCCCAATCAAAAAGTCTCTATGGATTTACTCGGCCCATTGAGGAATCGTCAATATGTGATGACAGTCATAGATCACTTTTCTCGTCATTTAGAATTATATGCCTTGAATAATATCAGCGCTGAGTCTGTTACAAAAGCTTTATTACATTACATTTCCACTCATGGAAAACCTGAATTAACGCTCACTGATCATGGCTCTCAATTTACTAGTGACATGTTTTCTTTCTTTAATAAAAAGCTTAGCATTAAATTAGAACACAGTTCTGTAGCCCATCCCCAGGCCAACGGATTAAGTGAACGAGTCAATTCTCAAATAAAATCGTCTGTGAATACAATGGCTTCACAAGGATGTGATATACCAACTGCTCTAAAAATTCACCAATCCATATATAATGCTACACCTCATCCAGCCACAAAATTCACTCCAAATCTTCTTCATTTTGGAAGAGAAATAAACGACATTTATTCCAATTATAAAACTCAAGTTTCATGGAAAATTCTCAATACTGCATATGAAATTCATAAATTGATGGATGTTATTGAAAAAATATACTATCAAGCTTACAAGAATAACGAATCGTCTAGACAAAAGGTGTACCAAAAATCCAGAGAAAAATTAAAGTTTTCCAACATCAATGTTAATGACATTGTTTACGTAAAATTTCCCACTGTGTTTAACAAAAAAATACAAGGCCCATACCTGGTGAAGAAAATAATTTCTCCTGTGCTTATTCAAATGCAAGATTCTAATAATAGTCACGCTTCACCCATGTTGATTCACACTAACAGAATCTTGAAGCTTCAAAAGAGAAATGAAACATTGCAATATCCTTCAGTTTCTTCTAAAAGTGTATCACATGATCAAGCTCCTGTTGATAATGCATCTTCTATTCCTGTGAGACAACACTCTCCTACTCAAGTTTCAAATCATGATGCTGCTTGTAACACATCTCCTCCAATTCTTTCTTCTTCTAAGTGTCAACAAACATCTTCTTGTTCAAGTAAATCAGTACTGTCACAAGCTCCTCCTGATAGCACTCATACTGGTGTTAAAAACAAGTCTACTCAATATAAAAATTATGATCTTCGCCCTCGCACTCTCAAAAAATATAAAAAATGAACTAATCTTCTTTTTCCTTTTTCAGGATGACTCTTGAGTTGTAATATAATCAGTCAATGCTAGCTAGACTGATATTCCAGTAAGAAGAATCACTGTGTAATTTTTTTTTTTTCTTTTCTCCAAGCTGCAGGCAGCTGTTGTTATTTTTTTCTTCTTTATCTAAGTCTTCTTCTCCCTGATACAATACAACAGTCATCCTCATGATGTATGTATGGTTTTCAATAGTTTTATTATTTAATGCATTTATCTCTAAGTCATAATTATTACAATATATATATATATATAATCTCATGTATGCCATACTTTTAAATCTTATAAAGTCTTTAATTACAATAGTTGGTACTAAAAAAAATTGAGAAAGAATTTGTCCTGTTATATTCTTGTTATAATATTATGTCATTATTTAAAATTATTTTTTTTTTGACAAATGTTTCATTCTAATAAGAAAGGTGAAATTGTAATTAATATAGGGTAAACATAAATTGGAGTACTCCTCAAATTATTTTCTCTACTAGCTGACCCGCCCGGCGTTGCCCGGGTCCGTATTAACAATATTAAATGAACTTGAAATCTGTATGATTTTATCCTTAACTCGAAACATGCAGAAATGCATTGTCTGAAATACGTGGCCACTGATTGTGTGAAAAATCGGTTTAAAAAACAGCTAATGTTAAGCTCTAAAAATACTCAAAATGAGCGATGAGAAACGCGGGAGGGAATATGTATTCAACGACTGTGTGATTTTCGTGTTAAAGTGTTGATATTTATCAAAAATCACTGTTAAGTCCCGTAACTAATTATTTTTTTTCCACATAAAAATCCCAAGTGAAATATTTTGAATTTCAAACTAATTATATCACTCTTAAATCCGACTATACCATGAATGAAATCGATACTCACTGGTAGCTAAAATGTTGGTAAGTAGTATTTATAATTTCAGAGCCATTTAACAAAAGTAAGTGTTATTTTTAATCAAATCATGCGTAATGTTCACTCTATGGATAAATTCCTAACCGTAAACTTTTGTACCGTAACCATGACCTGCCTGTAACCTAACTTTGACTTAACAGTACCTTACCGTAAATTAAATATAACATAAATCTAACCTAGCCTTCACTTTATTGTAACATATCCTTATTCTAACCATAACATAAATGCAATTTAACTTTAACCTAACTTTAACTTAACCGTGACTTAACTGTAACCTAACGGGAAATTAAATATAATCAAAGACTTACCGTAATGTAATTGCAACAAATGTTACCAAACCATATATTGGTTTCATGTCCATGGAAATTATTTTGTCTTGTTCGGATCTGGTTATGATTCATTAGAACATTTTTGTCGGGTTCAGATTTCGTTCGGTTCAGATTTTAGGTATTTTTTTATATTGAATTTTAATGTTCGGGTCGTATTCATGTCCATGGAAATTATTTTGCCTTGCTCGGATACAGTTATGGTTCTTTGGAATATTTTTGTCGGGAACAGATTTGTTTCAATTCAAATTTCGGCTTTTTCTTCAAATGGAATTTTTGGGTTCGGGTTTTCTTGCGTGTTCACGGAAATTATGCTGCCTTGTTCGAATAAAAACATGCTTCACTGGAATATTTTTTTTTTTCGAGTTCAGATTTGGTTCAGTTCAGATTTCGTGATTTTTTCAAAGAAATTTTTTAGGTTCAGATTCGGTTCATGTGAATGGAAATTTTTTGTCTTATTCATATCCGGTTACGATTCTTTGGACTATTTTATATCAGGTTCCGATTTGGTTCGATTCAAATTTCAGGTATTTTTTCAAATAGAATTTTTAGGTTCGGATCTCGTTCATGCCCACGGGAATTATTTTGTCATACTCGAATCCAGTTATGATTCTTTTGAATATTTTGGTCAAATTTAGATGTGGTTTGGGTCAAATTTCAGTTTTTTTCAAATCGAATTTTTTAGGTTCGAGTTGGGTTTATGTCCATAGAAATTATTTTGTCTTGCTTGGATTGGGTTATAGTTCTTTGGAATATTTTTGTCGGGTCCAGATTTGGTTCAATTCAGATTTCGGGTTTTTTCTTGAAATATAACTGTTGAGTTCGGGTCTTCTTGCATGTTCATGGAAAAAATTCTGTCTTGTTCGAATAAGGACATGCTTCACTGGAATATTTTTGCCAAGTTCAGATTTCGTTTAGTTCGCGATTTTTTCTAAGAAATTTTTGGGGTTCGGATTGTGTTCATGTTCATGAAAATATTTTGCCCTGTTTGGATCCGGTTGCGTTTCTTTGAAATAGTTTTGTTAGATTCAGATTTGGTTCGATTCAAATTTTAGGTATTTTTTAAAATGGAAGTTTTAGGTTCGTATCGGGTTCATGTCCACGGAAATTATTTTGTCTTACTCGAATCCGGTTATGGTTCTTTCGAATACTTTGGTTTGATTTAGATGTGGTTTGGGTCAAAGTTTAGGATTTTCCAAACGAAGTTTTTTAGGTTTGAGTCGGGTTTATGACCATGGAAAGTATTTTGTCTTGCTGGGATCGGATTATAGTTCTCTGGAATATTTTTATCGGTTTCAGATTTCTTGTTTTTTCAAAGAAAATATTATGTTCGGGTCAGGTTTCATGCCCACGAAAATTATATTTCCTTGTTTGAATCGGGTTATGCTTCACTTGAACATTTTTGCGGGATTCAGATTTGGTTCGGGTCAGTTATCAAATCCATAATTTTGTCCAAACAGAATTTTTAGGTCAGGGTCGGGTTTATACTCACGGAAATTTTGTGTATCACGGATAGGTGTGTTGTCTGGATTTTTTTTTCTGGTTGGGATCGGGTTATGTTTAAATTAGTCTAAACATTAAGGTTATAATCAGTTTTGCTACTATTCTTTTTATGGCTATTTCTGATATATAATTTACTTTGCTATTTGATAATTTATTATGGTGAATGAATCGTTTGCGGATACGAACAATTGTACGCCAAACAGCTATTTTATTTTTGGTTTAAAAACAAATTAAAGCCATATTACAATTTTAAATTGAATAGAACACATTTAAATTTAATCAATGATTAAAAAAAACCACTCTTAGAAAAGGGTTGTGTAATGTTTTTTTACTGCAACACAGCTAATAATTCATATACTCTAATGTTCGAAATGTCAAAAATATGCGTACAACCACATAGTAAAAAGAAATTAAGAGTGGCTGTATAATGTCTTGGGGCGACGCCAAAAATGTAACTCTAAAATCCGCTACATTAAGTCCAAATAAGCACCAACAAAACCATGTGCTTTGAAACTCCGATCAATTCAAACTGATTTAAACCAGTATTTCTTTGTTTTTGTTTTTACCTTTTAAACTGTTATTGAATAGATGACTAAAATTTCGTTTAAAAAATAACGTTTTGTGCCATTATTGCCTGTAATACACGATCAGAATGCATGAAAGATACAATTAGATCAATCATAGGCAAGAATTATTTGATTATTTTTATCATATGACTTTGAAATATCAATATAGAAGCATCATTTAAGACTTTGCTTGAAAAATCAACATTCTTTCGTTAATGTCTTAAAATCGTCTGCACTCTGAAATCTAGATTTTAGATTAATATTATTATTTAAGTGTTCATGCATGATTTTAAAAGAATCTTTTCATCACTATGTTTTATATATTGACATGGAATTATTAATATGTTGTTAAATCATAAACATTTTTCATCTACGTTATAAAGTATTAAAAATTTCTGAAAAAAAAAAAGAGAAAACTTTTAGAAATACAATTTTTTACTTCAAATCATATGTTTTCAATATCTTATTTAATTTTGTTTTGACATTTAATTATTTTTAATTTTCCAATTTCAATTATTTTAAAAGCAAACATTTATTTTAATAAATAATATAATAGAAAAAAACCATTTCAAAAAATTACTATTTCTTCGTAAAATATGCTTCAGCTGTAATTCATTTCTTCCAATCTGTCTTATTAATACAAAATTCCTTCCTCGTGCTTTATTTTGAGACATTAAAATTTCAGCGATAAATGGTTTCATATTGCAAACCCTTTTTTTTTTTTCGGTTTACTTCGCCACCACCTATCTTTTTCCTCCATGGTGTACAGCAGCTGTGATTAAAAAAAAAAAAAAAAAAAATTCCTCATTTAAACTGACAGTTTGCCAGTCTATGAATTTTAAAGGTCAGTCCCAGTTTTTAAAATTATTTCTGCGAAAATTTTATGCAACCAACCAACCATAAGAGAATAAAAGCTAAAAAAGCTAAAAAAAAAAGCGATTTTTTATGAGAGTGAGTTTTGGAATTTAATTAATTACTCAGTTAATAAATAGAATTTTGAAATTCTGAGAGTCAGGTGCATCAGGAGAGATATTGGGCTACTCTCAGAAAAATTTTGAGCTTCGTACGTACCGTAGTTTTCGCTAACTATCGCAGACACACACACACACAGAGCGATTTGTTATTTTATTAATATAGATTGTGACTTCTCTTTACAATGCATGCATGCTTTGACATTTAACCTCTTTTTAAAAAAAAAAAAATAAAGAAAGTGCATGATAAACTTATACATACTAATATTTCTTCTCTTCTTGTTGAACTATAGAAGGTGAATGACTCACAATAAGTAATATATTTTTTTTTTATACTTTTGGGGTATTTATACTTTGGATCCAAAGAGGTTGGTTGAGTCAATATATATAGTTATATAAAGCAAATACTTGATATATGACAAATACAAAAGTGATCACTTACTTAATTTTTAAAAAAATGTTTGAAAATTACAAGTAAATATGTCCAAGATATCTTCTATATATAAAATTTTGACATAATTGATTTTTTTTTTTTTTTTTTTGTAAGGTGACATTATCAAGTCATATATAAGATTGACATATTCATATAAGTTTCTTCCTTTTTTTTTTTCAGAATATTAAATATCTTAGCTTTTATGTTTATTTTGGATGAAGTATAGTATTAAAAGTATTTATGCAATTATTGTCAATCTATATTGAAAGTGTTCAAGAATATTCCTTTCTGAGAGTGTAAAGATTCTCTCTGTGAAAATTGTTATATTCATTTTGAAGATGTTTTTATTGAAACATAACATCATACTTTTGCTACCAATTTAACATATGCCATTCTTTTTGCAACTTATTATTTTATTTTCTGTGAAAATGTGTTATTGAATAATGCTAAGGTTATTCATTTAAGATTTATGGAAGGCTTAAAAGGCTATGTGGTGATATAAGTAAATTTTTATGAGAGCCTAACTAATCTCTCTGCACCATTTATATATATATATTTTTTTGTTCAATTGTCAACTTACAAATTCATTCAATTTATCATGTGTTATTTGAAACCATATATTTTATATATAGTTATAGTATGATTCATATACAGTTATAGTATGTTTCATTTTGTTGACAACTAAGAATATAAATATACATATTATTGTATAATCAAATATTTTGACATATGCTAAAGCATTCTACTATTATAGTGCATTTTGCACAGTCTAACAAGAGACTCGTCAAAGTTAAGGACTGTTGTTCTGCACATAGACATAGACTTTAAATTTTTTTTTTGATATATGATAGATACTTCTGGAAGAAATTTTGTATACCTTCCATTTTAACATTTACTATAGTTGGTATATTTACATAAGGATTACTATCATAACAATAATTATTTTTTTTTTATTATTTAAACATCATGTAAAACAATTATTTATATTCATATCACTATTTCTGATACATTTATTTTGTGTAATTATTTTGTATATTTGTACATGTGTTAGAAAATATTGTCTCGATGAAAAAATTGTTCATTTTTGTCATCTCACCAATATTTTCTTTTGGGGAACCCCGGGTAAATATGTGGTGGTTACTCGATAACCCCCCCATATGTTTTGTTTAATTCAATTTTATTAGCCATTTTATTTCCTATCACCTCCTTTTTATTAATGTTCTTAATTTAAATTTTATTTCGATTTCGTTTCCTTTCATATCGTCGCCTGTAATCTTTTCTTTCGTACTTTGCTTTCGAATGTTCCAAGCCGGTAAAATCCTGTTCGATGTCATTCCTTCCGGTTTAGAAATCCTTCGAGAACATTCTAGCTTGTTCTATGGGTGGAACTTCCGTTTATTCGGACACTCCCCTTAGCCTATCAGTTTAAATTCCGCAGGTGACGTGTTTTAAGCCGTTGAGTGCCTGGCCACCTGCTTTGGCCTTCCTTCTTTAGGGGATTATCAATTCTTCCCGTATTAAATTCATATTTCTCCATACTTTGTATCGTAACTTGGCTTAATTTTCCTCACTCCCCTCTTTTGTGCGTCGCCAACTTGGCGTATGCCTTATTTACTGTAACCCTAATTCTTTTCCCTCCGGACTCTCCGCCGAGAGAGCAGTCGTGCTGTTAGACTCCTGCCGTGATGGGTGCTGCTGGCTGATCAAAATTTAGCGGAATTCCGGGGCATGTGTGCGCCCCCCGTGACCGTTGGATGGAGCAAGTTTTATTCTGCAAATGTCCATGCCAGGATTACTCGGTTGACTTTTTAAGGCTGCGATGAGCAAGGCTGCATTCAAAAGTATCAAGAAAAGTATTGTGTTTTGTTTTTTTTGTTTTGGTTACGCAATTTAAATAAGGTGACATCATAATTCTTCTGTTTGTTGCTCTCTTGCTAACTTCATAGCGAAAGTAGAGTGTCGTCATGTTTCTTCTAAATATTTTTTACTCATCATCTTCTCGTCAAAATATGCTCTCTAACCAATTTATATTCTCAACTCTCCAAATAACGTTTAATGAGTTCTCCGTCCTCTGAAAAGTAGGCTCAGGAGTGGAGTCTCTTTCATAAAGTGAAGGTATTTATTATGTAAAGTCTTCATCCCATAAGCTGTTTTCATTGTATAGATATTTTGGCCCAAGAAATATATATATTATATATAAATTTTTGAATATCACGGGACGTTCCAGAAGAGAATATAGGTACAACTCTGTCTGGAAAAATTATCTGCTAATATAAATATATATTTGAAAATTACATGTACCTATGTGATGTTTTAGTTCATCCTGTGAAGATACATAAAAATGTGTTATAAAGAAGAATTTGTTGTTCCAATATATCAATTTTATGATTAACATCGTTTGTGAAATTATTGCTTCAAAATATATGATAAATTGATTAATGTGTACGAGAGCAAGAATATATATACTTGTGAAGAAATATTCAATATTCATAAAAAAAAGGTAAACAAGTTTTTTCATGAAAAATAAAAGTATTTTTACTTGCAATCTGTTTGCATTTTAATTTCCTGTGCATGTGTCTGTCTAGTATTATTCGTCAGCAGCCAAGGACTTCACAGGTAACTTTATTTCTTTTATCAATTTATATTTTTTTTATAATTTACCTTTGAAACTGTTGTCATCTTGATTTAAGATTTCTTTTATTGTTTTAAAAGAGGTAATGAAGGTAGCCATTTCGGGTCTTTTGCCGGCCCTCATTCTTCGCAATGTACATAATCATTTATACGATTCACTTGGCCTACTTCTGAGTTTGAAACAAAATAAAAAAAAGTGTTTCTCCTCCCATCGTCTTCCTTTCAAAACACAACATATATATTATAGCTTTCTTGAAAAACAGAGGGTATACGATGTTCCTTTAAAAAATCCAGTAGGTATACGGCATATACCCACGTATACCCTCCACTACATCCCTGATTTCAATTGGTTTCAGGTTTGCAATTTTGGCATCATGCCAAGCCATTGCACTTTATCTCCATGTATCTCTTTCCTCCATGACTATTTTCCATTTATTTTCAATAGAAATGGAATAGTGCTTCCATTGTCACAAATTACAAAAGAGATATTAAAAACTACAAAAATATTAATATCACAAAATTAGATTGAGAATACAGTTTTCAAACAAATTGCATTTTAAAATGCATTTTTCCCCCTGTATGGCCATGTAAAAATTAAAAACATGCAATGTTTAGAAGTTAAAAATTTTTCAGTTGTTTAAATTGAAAATCCAAAATTTCATTTCAAATTTCAAAGTGTTGCCATTCACAAAATGATGCATGCATTACACACAGATATGTTTTGCCTTTATAATATAGATAGTTTATAATTAAATGGAAATGACACAATTTTCAGAAATAATTTCATTTGTGCATGCCAAAGTTCTGCAAATAAATAGCAAAAATTCATTTTATTTCGATGTAGGAATAGACTTTTCTTCATGGTAATAAACTTCAGTGAATATCATGTCATGACTGGCACTTTTATAACAACGTATTTCATGGAACAAACTTATCTGTTATTTGAATATTAGGGTTTAATCTAGAAGAAAGAGTATTGTAGCTTTTTGGCTAACTACAGCCAAGAACTTTTAGTCAAATAAAAATAGCTTTAGCCAAGAAAAAGAAAAATATTTCAATCATTCATTATGTACTAAACTTTTCATCACTTTCACTTGTTATATTACTAAGAAGCAAATACTCAAATCTGTAAAATATATACAACATTCAGTGCTTGAAATTCAATTTTTCGAAGGAGGGGAGTCTCCCTACCAACATTTACAAATGGAGGGGAGTTTAGCTGTTTGGGAGGGAGAAAACAATGCTTAAAACCCGATATTATTTTATGTTCTATTTAAAGAATTACCAGAATACAGACATGACAGAAAAGACTGAAGCAATTTTTATCAACAATTCAGAATAATTATGCAAAATGTGCTAAAAACTTTTATACTGTCTAGTCTTTATTGGTGGTAAATTCTTTCCTGGTGCTAATTATTTTTGTTACAGGTCTAATTATTGTTTTGATAATAACTAATAAAACTTCTAATTAATTTGATATATTTATATTTATAATTTATAATTAATTGTTATAATTAAAACCAATATTATTTTTCTGTATATTAAATGTACAAGATACAAATTTAATTATAAAATAATGCTTATTTGAATGTAGAAGATAAGAAGTATCACTATTATTCGCATTTCTTTTAAAAAGGGGCAAGTCATATTTATCGGAAAATATTTTTTCTTAAAGAACGAAAATTTTCGCTAAGTAAAAGGGTGCTTTTTGTTTATTGAATGGCTACTTTCAGGAATTGCATTAACTCAGAAAGATTTGGAGCTGTCAGAAACGGATTTTAGAGCAGCAAAGAAATAAATTTTAAAAAATAATTGAAGCAAGAAAATTAGCTTATTTAACAGAAATATGCACTTCCGGCAATATTATTTTTGGGTGGAGGCCGGGGTGAGAGGTTCCCTTTGACGAAATTTGCACTTTTTAGCTATCTTTTAGAGAAATTTGTCTTTTTTACGATCTTTTCAGGAAATCTGCCGTTTTTTTGAGATTTTTTGACGAAATTAGTCGTTTTTACGCGAATCTTTTGAGGAAATGTGCCGTTTTTTCGCGAATTTTTTGAGGAAATTTGCCGTTTTTTCGCGAATCTTTTGAGGAAATCTGCGATTTTATCGTGATTTTTTGACGAAAGTTGACACTTTTCACGATCTTTTGGAGAAATTTGTCGTCTATAGTGAATCTTTTGTCAAAATTTGTTGTTTTTCGCGATTTTTGGACGATATTTTTGTTGTTTTCCCTCGACTTTTTTTTGACGAAAACTGTCGTTCTACAGGACGAAATTAGCCATACTTTCGCGAATCTTTTGACGAAATGTGCGGGAAATACGGCGTTTTTTCGCAATTTTTTAACAATATTTGCCGTTTTTTACGAAATCACGCGCTGTTTTTTTTTGTGTGACACTTCCGACTTTTTGCGTAATTTACGAGCTATAGCGCGTCCGTGGCATCACTGTTTCATAATTTTTGAAATTAAATGCGTTATTTTTTTATTTATTTTATTTTATTTTTTAATTCGGGACAGAATCATCTTTTTTTCGCCTCGGAAAATAGAACGAAACTCGTCAATCTATTAATGGAAAAAATTCGGAAATTTGTCGATCGGTCGCGGAAAAAATAGTGATTTTCAATGATCTTTCGTAGTAAAAAATTCGCAAAATGTGTCGATCAGTCGCACGAAGATTTCACAAAATTCGCAAAACGGTCGTGGGAGTTGATCATAGTTTCAAAATGTAAAGATTTTGGGCGGGAGCCTCCCGTCCACGTTATTCTTTTGGGCGGGATTTCAAAATTTTGGGCGCGAATCCCGCCATCCCGCCCTGAAATTCAAGCCCTGACATTGATAATTCAGAGCTAGCATGCATTGCATCACATGCAGGGTTGGAAAAAACCCCAAAAAAAACTGTTTTTTTTTGGTTTAAACCAGGTTTTTTTTTAAACATCCTTTCTTATTATATATATATGCATATTTACTGATAAAAACAGACATTATTGCTTTATAAGCTGTGTAACTTCATTTAAAATAATTTAAATTTAATAATTAAACTGAATTTATGCTGAAAATTGAAAAAATTCATTTTTCAATTTAAACAGTTTTAGCAAACAGCTTTATGTTGAAAGTTTTAATTGTTCAACACAGTGAATCATTGATAACCTGTAAATCTTTATAAACAATCCTTTGATTACTAATAATAAACATTTGGATATAGTTTGATAAATATTCTTTTCCACAATTATTCAAATAATAAATTACAAATACTTTTTAGGATTTTTTCTTTCTGAGTGACAATTTGAAGTTAACATTTTTAGTCGTTAGATTCCGCAGATAGCAGAGGGAAAAAAATTATTGTTAAATGCTATAACTAGCAACCAGTCTTTGCTTTTAATTCTTCAAGATAATCTCCCAAAAGAAAAATTTCTTTTACAGCTTGTGCAAAATCTTAAAAGATCATTGTGTTACATTATTAATTGCATTAATTAATCTGCCTTATTAAAAAAAATATTTTATACTAAATATTTAATCTATTTTATCTTTGATCAATTCACATGTTTAAAGTTTTTTCTTTAGAGCAATAGATATGTTCATAAATGCACACTAATTTTAATCCTAATAAAGTGTTAAAAGTAGAAATTATTTATATTAAATAATCAAACTCGTAAATTATAAAGAAAGGAAATGTCATTAGATTTCTTCTAAAAAATGATAGAAATTATATATATCTAATAATCTGAAACTCATCCTTATATATATTATAAATGTGAAAGTGTGTCCGAAAATTGGAATGAACTTGGCCCCAAAACGGATGGATTAATGTCTTTGAATTTTTGTATATAGATAGATTATTAGCTTGAAATGAACATAGGCTAATTTTTATTTATTTTATTCAAATATTTTTCTTAATAATTCAAAATTTCACTATTTTTCATACAGAATAAATTGAAAAATTTTCCATAATATTTAATCATCTTTCTTTTTTCGTTGCCAAAAAATAAAAAAAAGGAATAATTATTTATCTTCTGTAATTAATTTTCAACTGAAAGATTTTCACGTGATAAAACAAAATGAATTAAATAAATGGACCCTATTCTGTTTTTCGGTTTGAGGTTAAAAACCGCCATTTTACCAATTGTGACGTCAGAGGAATACTGTTTTTCTTCTTGTATCAGGCAGACGATTATGTAAAATTTCTTTTACACTTAGAAGACTTCACAAGAATATAACTTCACACTTTACAAGAAAATAAATATTTTAGTAGTTTTTCCAGATATTAATCCGTAATCAAAATGAACCTTTTTCTTTCTTTCGGTTCGAGGCTATACAATTCAATTTTTTACCAATTGTGACGTCACAGGACTACTTTCCATTAAGAATTTTAAACTTATCAATGTAACGTCGTATCTGAAACAAAGTATAAGTTTTCAAGTTTTTCATTTTAATAACACAATGTAATTTAGAGTAAGTGCTAAAAAGAGACGACTGTGACATCACATATTAAAAATAAAATAAATATGCTCTGATGTTGTAATGAAATGAGATTGAATTATGATATCAAAAGTTATTATTTAAAGAAAATAAGTTTATCGTCTGAGCGTGGTTAGTATAAATATTTAATTTTAAAATGAAATAAGTTTTTTAAAGATTAAGTATTAAATGATTAGAAAATGTTAATAATTTATACATATCGTAAATAACGTAATGATCAATGAAAAATACTTTTTACCATTCTTAGAAAGTAAGAAAAACTCAACTAATAATTAAAAAAATATATTTTTGTGTGTTAATTCTTAAAATTGTTCAATTCTTCAAATATAAATAAAAATCACTTTAAAAATGTACTATCAGGCTTAAAATCTAAAGATTTAATGTAATTGTGAGAAAATACATTCCCTCAGTCAATATCTCAATTTCGCATAATGCACTGGAAATAGGTTTGTAAATTTGTAAATTAATTCCACTTTTTTTTAGCTCTTAAAAAGTAAAAATATGTTGTCACTTTTAAGAATATTTTTTTACAATAAATTTCTATAAATTTTTATGGTATGCAAAACATATATGTACAAATTATACAAAAATGCCACCTAAAACACAGTTTTGAAGTAGATTTTTCCTAACACTGTTTTTTTTTTTTCGTTTTACGGAAACTACCTCCATTTTGACACTTTCTAACATGGTCTAAAAGTGTTTACGACTTCAGCCTGTCTGTATACCGGATGCCGAGTGCCTGGGGTCTGCCGTCTGTTTGTCCGTGTTTCAACTTGAGTAAATATAGTAGGATTCATATGAAAATAACTTACGTTATTGAGTTTTGCCATAGCATGTGCGGCATTGAAAATGCGCCAGGTAGCAATTATAGCTGAATCACAGGAGCACTCATAAGGAGACTTCACATTATGGTTTAAGGAGGAAAAATCATTTCTGGTGTATTTTGATTATGTTACATAATTTTAAATGTAATGAAATTTACATGCATTTTTAAGGTTCACAAGAACATGGTTACCATTGAATATGTCAAGTGTAGTACTTATAGTGTGCGTACAGGGAGCTCAAAAGTATTTCAATATATAATGGTCTGTGAAGAAAAACCATTTGCAGCGCATTTTAATAATGTTATTTTATTAAGGTTATTTTAATAATATTGAAATTGATATCAGTTTCTGAAATGCACTAAAACAGGATTTCTATAGAAAATGGGGTGAAAAGATTTAACATTCATTTACAAGATCACAGAAAAATGTTCGGTAATATAACAGTCCACGGGGAAAAATATTCTCAGCGTATTTTAATTGCGTTGCACTATTTCAAACATGATGAAATTAATATACTGAGATTAATCAATACAATGATAAATACTGAAATTTACTACAATATGCTTGCAGTTAAGTATGATTTGCATCACATTTGTTGTTCATTTACACAGACGCATAAAAGATTTTGGATCTGTGTCCAGATCTCAGATATTGTATCCAAAGTATGGTCTATTAGAAAAGAATGCTGAAGAGCTTTTACAATTATCGTATGTATTTTAAGGAAAACTAATGCATCCTGTAGTTCAGCTACATTTAGTATAATAAGAGATGTTTGTATAAAAATTTGAATAAATCATGTATCGGACTATACCATAAACTGGATATATGGTCACCCGTGCAATAGCGATTCCCGGAAATATGAATTCAATAATTTTAATCGGATTTTTTGCTTGAATAATTTAAGCTAAATATGCGGTCGTATAAATATTTGCACGTAGTATACAGGACTGTAAAAAAGAATCCAAGTAAGTTTCTGTCTATTATTAGAAATTGAAAAAGGTGAATTTTAATCTTCGTTACACTTTTTCTAACTAAGCAAAATTTTAACATTGTATTTAGAATATTTACAAACACATAGATCATATACACAGCTGAAGAAAAGAATGGGCCGGCGAAGTTATGTATTATGGAAATGTTGGATTTTTTTTATTACCTAGGTTTAACATATGATTTTTCTTTCTTTGATATGGAATTCTGAAATACACTACAACATGATTTGTGTACAATTGGGGTGCATTACAGTTGTTCTACAGTATAAGTGGTTGCAATTTCATTTTCGCGATTGCTCATATTATCTAACACATTTCCATTTTATTTGACCGAGCTCTTTAAGTCCCCCATAAAAAAAATACTGTATAGCCTCCTATAAGATATGTGTTATATATATTTTAAATTATTATTAATGAAACGTTTTGTTTAACTAAAGCGTTTATCTTTTTTTTTAATGCTACGTGAACGACGTCACGGGTAACAGCTAGTAAATTATAAAGAAAAAAAGAAAATGTCATTAGATTTTTTTCTAAAAAATGACTTTAAAAACCAATTGGTCTAATCCTATGCATAGAAAAAAAGGCCTAAACCCACTATATATAATACTTATTACTGAAATGAAGTGTTAAAAGTAGAAACTATTTATCTCCAATAATCTGAAACACGTAAATTATAAAGAAAAAAAGAAAATGTCATTAGATTTCTTCTAAAAAAACCAATTGGTTTTTTTGAGAAAAAAACCATTTGGTTTAAACCATGGTTAAAACCAATTGGTTTAAACTGTGCCAACCCTGATCACATGCATATACAATCTCATTTTTTTGACATGCTATATGCTGTTTTTACATCTGATGCACATAAATTCATGCAGTCTGAAGACCACTGCATTCTGAATACTAGACCTGAGCATTGACACGAAAAAAGCAGCAGTCATAGGTGGAATTTTTTCAGTATTAGTATGGTCCATTGAACTTCAATAACAGTAATATTTAATAGTTTTTTTCCTAATATTTAATAGTTTTTTCCTAATATTTAATAGTTTTTTGTTAGTTGTGATTAAATAAATCAAAGAAAATTTTTGAAAAATACTGGCATTTAAAGGGACCATACAAATTCTTTTTAAAAAATCCCTAAAACAGCTGCCATTTTGTGTCAGCACTCAGGCTTAGTATTCAGAAGACAGTATTTAAGGCTTCTGTCCCCATCAGGCGAAGATACTGGCAAGTTAAGGTTAAATATTTTGCAGATAATTTTTATAATGACACTTTCATTTTTGGAATTGGTTTTAAGAGTGAAATTAATTAAAAAAAAATATCTACAACCAAAATAAAAAGTAAAAAAAAAAGGCAATGTAGAGATGGACAAAAAATTACTTAAAAATATTGAAATACAAATGAGATATTTGCAAATAAACTTCCTGTAAGTTTGCCATTAGCTCACAAATATCTTCATCTGACTGGGATAGGAGTCTTAAGATTCTCGCTCAAAGAGGGCAGGACAAATTTTCAAGAGAATTGCCACTTCAGACAAGACACGGTATGAGAATTTTTTTTTTCTTTTCTGTATGACGGCAACAAGTTTATGAAATTTGGAACAATAAAATGAGAATTTTTTTACTTTTTGGCTGTTGCTATTTGGCTAATCTACTAAATGTTTTTGGGGAAAAGAACTTTCAGTTAGCTGTTTGGGTAGCCATAGATTAATCCCTAGAATGGCGTCATTTTCTCATCAGAAACATTTCACTTTAGATATTATTTTTATTGTAGATGATTTTCTGTTTTTTTATTTACATAGATTACTTAATATTATTTCTCAATAAATAATTGGTTCTTTCGTGATTAATGCATAATTACACACAGTCATTTTATTATGGTTAATTTTTATGAAGACCATTAATTTTTTTCTTTTAAATTACACATTCACTGATGGAATCATCTATTTGATTAGATGCATGTGATAATGCAAAATAAATATATATCATAGTGATAAAAGCATAGCCTGATTGTTACCATTTTGAAGAAATGTAAAACACTTTTATAAGTAAAAATTAAAATAAATTAAAAAATAGATAGAATGGGCACATCTGCAAATTAACAGCTTTCATTAAAAAAAAATTATCAAAATCGATCCAGTTGAAAACTCAGGGCTGATGACTAAAAAAAACAGCATGGTCTTTTAAATATTTCAGATAATGTAAACTCATCCATTATTTGGTGTATTAATTGCTTTTTTGAAAATGTTGCTATTTTGTGTTATTCCTTATAATATAAATTCTGCTATTATTTAAAAAAAAAAAAAAAAAAAAAAAAGTTTTTTTTTTCTTCTTTTAATCAATATGTCCCCTTGTTTATCTATACAGCGACAGCTCACAAAGTGGAGATGATGAATTAATCATTAAGCCTCCACAGTCGTCATCAGATTCCATTTCACATCATAAAGAGGGAAAAAGACAAAGACATTCCAAAGAATGCAAGTGTTAGTATTTTAATGTTCTAGAGATTTTCTATTTCATAAAAGTACCTATATTAGTATGTGTAGTTGAATATTATTTTATATTTTCACTAAATAAGATAATTTATGAATAAGTAATATGTAATTAAAAACATTTATAAACTTGAGTATTACCAGGAATGTAGCGGAGGTATGCAAAGGTATACACCATGTACCTTCTGAAAATTTTTTTTAAGCTGTTATACCTTCTGTTTCTCAAATATAAAACTATCATCTGTGAATGTTCATGACTAGCGTATACTCTCTTTTTGTACTGTACACTCTGTTTTTGTTTCTATGACTACAATGTTGAGTATCAGTATGGTATTACATATTTTAGATGTGAAAATCGATGATCTCCACTCGTCTTGTGGTGATTAAAAAATCAGTCATCGACTGCTACTCGCCAAGTGGTAATTAAAAAATTTGTTATCAATCACCAACTGAAATACATGTTTTTTCTTGAAAATGTGCATTACTACTTTGATGACATCCAATTAGCAAACTGATTAATTCATTTTACTATTAGATGCAAGCAGATTCCAACAATTTAATTGTATTTTCAATGTTTTGGCTTTTTGCTGTATGCTTGCTCTTTAGTGAGATGTTTTTTCAAGAAACTCATTTTTATTTTGCCAAACATATCAGCTTTAATTTCACATACATTTCAAATAAATTATTCTGTTTTTTTTTTTTTTTTTTCACTGAATGCAAGAAGATTTTAAGGATATTGCAGTATCTTCAATATTTCAACTCCTGCCACATTCTCACTAGTTAAGATTATTTTTCTTCAAGTGATACTTTTTAATCTTGCAAAATATACTCACCAGCTTAGATTTCAAATGTATGTACTAATGTGTGTAGTATGTTAATGACTCATTTACTGTTTAAATAAAATATAAATAACATTTTATCGAGGTTTTTATAATTATATACTAGCTGTTGGAATTTTGATTTAGTTATTTTTTTTATAAAGAAAGTAATAATAATTTGATTAATGGTTGTGTTTATGAAAACATACAAACAATTCAAAAATATATTCTAAAAATAATAATAATAATATAACAAGAGATTTTGTGGTTAAAGTAATTTTCTTGACATTTGACTGCTTCCCTATTCTTATCGTGAATAGTTGGCTATTGCTTAGTATTAGTATTAAACTCTGATCAATAGAAAAGTATGTTTATAAATGATTATAGCTTAACTAGACATCAAGAAAGTTTGAAACATTATAGTGGCAATTAATTTTAAAAAGTGGCTACTAATGAAACTGCATCTAGCCTCTACCAGCCACTAGATATTAGCTCAATTTCCCAGTTTTCTCCTATAATTTCATTTCTCTTTATTTTCAGCATTCATTTCTCAATATCAATATCCCCCTGTCCTTCTCCCTATCCCCCCCCCCCCCCCCTAAACATTTTTTTAATAAAAATGCATTCAAGTTAAATTCTGCAATACTATTGCTAAGTTTAATTATTTTTATTTTCAGTATGCAATTTATCTGATTTTTCAAAAGAAAGTAAAGCCTAATTAAAAAGTATTTTAGAATTCATGTTGAATGAACACTTAAAATATTAAATATTATTGAAATTTTCTTTTTCTCACTGTATCTTATATCAGTGATTAACCACATCATTGTCTGCCCCTGTCTGTTTCTTTTTGTGTGTTTAGAATGCTGCTGTATTTTAATAGTTTTAACTTTTTAAGTTATAAAAATGAATAGAAAAATAAAGTTAAATTAGCATTTCACATAACCAGCAAAGCTTATTATTTTCCCATGTCTGATGTTTATTGTATACAAGGTTCTCACTGGCATTGCACCTAATTGTAACAAAATGCTCCATTTGACGAGTAAAAGATCAATCAAATTTACCAAATTGAAAGTGTTCAATTTCTGCTCTTTTTGTGTGCATGTATCTATATTGAATTGAAAGTATCTGTTGTTTTGTATTTTATTCTCTGTATAATTTGAGTCCATGCGATCGAAGGAGAACAAAATTGTGAAGAAACATTCAAATTTTCACTGATTGAAAAAAAAAAAAAAAAAAAGATTATTTTGTAAAAAGTATTTTTACCCATTCAAACATTTTTGCTGTTGATGAATTTCATCAAAGCTTTCAATTCCCCTTTTTATATAAAAGAAGTAAATTTTGTGTGTTGAAATGATTTATGATAGTACTCATTATGATTGGACTTGCTGCAAAAAGTGGCAAGTAATCGTTGGGAGCTGAGATTGCATAGTGATTTGAATATAAATTGTGGTACAATTTACCGAAGTTGGTAGGTATTAATGAGCCAGGAGCTGAGGCCCTTAACTATATTTTAGTTTGCTAATTATTATGATTAGGGTCACCCGGGGTAAAATGGGTATATTTTATTTATTTATTTTATTATTTTACCAGACAAATTTTTAAAAAAAATTTAAATTACGAACAAAGTGCTTACATATCTGGCAATACTTAAACCTTATAAAAACAAACTGGCGACGCATATAATGGGCTAGGCAACCATTTTGTTTTTCAGAAGATAGACCAAAGTGTTTTTAGTGGTTGAAAAACTTCTTTCCAGAAAAATATACAGGAAGAATTTTAGGAATAAACAGTTTGATATTTACAGAAGAAGCATTCTTCTAACTGAAAACTGTAAAATTAAGTAAATTTATTTACTCTCAAAATTTTTATAGCGTTTTTTGTCATATGGGGTAAAATGGGTATAGATCAAGATATGAATGTATGAAGATTGATCAAAGTTGAAAGACCTTTGAGAGCAAATTGTTATTGATCTATGTTTTAAACTGAAATTATGCTTTGTTATATGAAATTAGGCTATTACTTATATCATCAGTTTATCATTTATATTATAAATTAGGCTATTTTGGGTGACATTAAAATACCTGCAAATTGATTAAATGAACAGAAACGCAAGGTAAGAAAAATATTGCGAAATTAAATTAAAACACGTTTTCTAATACTGGCGAGGCATTAAAAGAACTCAGAGAAGACGCAAGAGAGTACAAGCAAAGATAGAAGAAGTTTTAACTACAGAGCAGGTGGCTGCAAGTCTTTGCACTAGGAACACAAAAAAAGTACAAAACAGTTAAAAGAATTGAAGCAACCCATAAAATAGAAGTTAAACCAAAGGTTTTCACTGCAATGAATCCAGTGATTGGCGATTGAGTCCCTGTAAAATTTAATGTAAAGAAGTCTGTTCAAGAATTCACAGGTCTTATTATTGATATCCCTGACGAAGGTGAAAATACTGTGAAGTTTGCAACAAAGTCATCTGCTGGATTATTTTATGTCTTTCCTGAGAAAGACGATGTTGCTGATGTGAACGCATCCGAATTGTTAGAAAGCTATCTCAATCAAGCTGCAACAGTCCATGCCAGTATACACTTTGCATGTAAATTTTTATTATGTAATACCTATCTGCATAAATTGCTTTTGATTAAACATTCATTTTCCAGTGTAATTTAATTTCTCATTTTTTCCCTACAGATATTCATGCTGATATCTATCTGCTTTTGAATTGCATTAAATAAATAAAAAAAAAAAAAAAAAAAAAATACTTTTTAAGAGAAACACATTCAAGCATGTGCATAAACTGATGTGGTGGAGGATAGGATTTGTCAGTACTCTCATCTTATTTACATTAGTTTCATAAGTGTTTTTATAAGCAAATTGAAGTGGGGAGTTTTTGAAGCCCCCCCCCCCCTCACCTTCCAAGTTTACACATCATTCAAAGGATGAAAGTACAAAACTTTTAAATGGTTTACACATTAATTATAGTGTATTTAAGTATATTTAATTTATTATTCAACTTTAACCAGCATATACCCATTTTACCCCGGTGCATACCCATTTTACCCCCGAACTACGGGGTAAAATGGGTATACACCGGGGTAAAATAGGTATAGGGTTTTACACAAAAATTAAAAAAAAAAGGAAACACATATTAAGTTTAATTTAGACCTAAGATACACAATGTCAAAAATATTGAACAAAAACATGAATTTATTTCATAATATTTCTGCCATGAAACATTAAAATTAAAAAAGCTGATTTTTATACCCATTTTACCCCGGGTGACCCTATTATTATTTTTTATTACAATTATTTAATTTTTCCATAATATATCTATACAAGTGTACTTAGAAAAGTTATATAAGTAAGGTAGATTCTCAACTTTTACCCTATTATGGCACAAGGGCATGCTAGATAAAAGAATCTGGATAGGCAAAGTTCTATAAATACTGACAACCTTCATCTTCTCCTTCTCATACTATTAAAAATACACTTTTTGTACTAAAATCTCTCTTATTTATATTTTCTGATTTGACCACTACTTTATGAATTTTTGTTGTGCATTTTAAAAATTTATTACAGAAAAAGATGCATCCTGTAAATTATGAATGCAGTACATGCAGTTTCAAAGTAAAAATAAATAAAATATTAGTACGAAGGTAAATCTACATTTCATAAAAAGATTGTAGATTGTAGCAAATAGTTGTTTCTAAGACCATACCAAATCCTTATTTTATTAGAGAGATTTTTTTCCTTAAGAGGACATAATAAGGTTTAAACTTTTTTCTTAATTTAAGTATTTTAAGGTACATTTTTGGCAAAATAATAAAAAAATCAATGAAAAAAAATAACAATAATTCTATCAAGAAATTATTCGATTCCCATGACAAAATTTGAAAATTTTAAAATGTATCTTCTCATTCAATTTTAAACATTTTGAGTTATTTTTCATTTTAAACTATTCAAGAAGGTATGCTGTATAATTTTAAGTACCGTATTTTTGGGTGTATAGCCCGCACACCTAAATCGGGCAGTGCAGTAAAAAAAAGTTTGTGTATAAGCCGCAGAGATGCATCGGTGTATAATCCGCAGGCTATAGACCATTTACGAACGTATATTTCGAACAGGGTTCGAAGTTAGAATCCATTACCGTAAAATCCTGTTAATCCACCCTTCTCAATCAAACGCTCCCTCCCCACTTTATAAAAGATTTGAAATTTTCAAAAAATCCTGAGAAAGCATCCTCCCTCTCAAAAGAATCGCTGAAAACGGTTCGCTTGAGAACGGAGAGAATCATGATGAAATGTGCGTTTTTTCGAGATTTAATTGATTTCATGCTTTTTTTTCTACAAATTTCTCCTTTTTTGCGTTTTTTCGACAGAATTTACGTTTAATTTTTTTTAAAAAACCACAAATTTTTTCAAGTATTGCTTCAAGTATCAAAATTTATGATTCATTCAAAGATTCATAGATCATTCATTTTATCATGATTCATCCCTGCAAATTTTGTGAAATGACTGAGGAAAAATCCTGTGTAAGTGCCCCCCTCTAATTATTTTACGATTTTTCGTCACGTTTGGAGGGTTGCGAGTCAACGGTATTTTACGATAAAGTATATATGCACGTATAAGTCGAAAAATTTTAGGCAAAAAATAATTTCAAAGTGGGGGGGGGGGGCGACTTATACGCGAGACATTAAAAAAAATCCTTGAATAAAATATCGGAAAATAGTTTGCTAGCGAATCGGCGCTGCAGCACACCTTTGTGTTTGTAGAGTACAAAATCCAAAATCTGGAACCTTTCTTACCTTGACAATTCTGAGTTTAAGATCATTTTTAGTTTTTTTCTCAAAAAAATAAACTACCCTGCCCTGTTGCAAAAAACAAAAAAAAGTGTGTGATTTGTGTCATTTCGGAACGATTCAGAGGAGTCGCTCTTTTTCGGAACGATTCCGAGAAATCCTTCCTTTTCAGAGTCGTTTCATTACGGAACGAGTCAGAGGAATTGTTCCTTTTCGGATCGAGTCCGAGGAATTGAAGCTTTTCGGAGTTTCGGATCGATATACGAGGATTGGAACCTTTCTAAAAAAGGGCCAATTCCGTGATTTCATCCTTTTCGGAATCGTTCCGAAAAAGACCGATTCTTTTTTACAGACTGGAATCGTTCGTTTAGTTCCACTGCCAGGATCGCTCCTTTTGAATCGTTCCTCCACAAATGACACATCTCTACTAAAAAACTGATTACAGTTAACGTTAAAACGACTTATTCAGCAAAAAATAAGTTTAAAATAAGTAACATGTTATACTGCTGTTTTTATTCTCTCAAATCAAGAGCAAACTGTGTGTTCGAGCGTCATTATTTCTTGCTGCCGGTTAGTGCAATACTTGACGATAGTTGCAACAGTTCTTCCAAACCTAAAAATAATTGTATTTAAGCAGTAAAAAAAAAAAAGAATTTACAAATATGAGAAAACTCTCTATATTTCGTGGCATAGTGAAAAAAATTTACAATTTCGATGTTTTTTTCAAATTTTTTGAAGTTTAAAAATTGTAGAAAAAATATCACAATTTCTAATTAAAAAAAAAAATCTTTGTATAACCCGCACTGTGTATAAGCCGCAGCGGCTTTTTCGAAGGTTTTTTTCTTGTATAAGCCATGGACTATACACCCGAAAATACGGTATCTGTGAAATGAAGTATCTTTCTTCAAAAAATGTCCAAATACATGTAAAAAAAAAATAATAATAATTAATTAATTGAAAAATATACATAAAAATTTTATCACTTTGACTATGCCAAAAAATCACAAACTGAGAAAACTGGATTTTAAGTGAAATGGATTGTGGTGGCATTTAAGTAGACAACGATGTGATAAAATTTCTTTAAATTGTATTAACCCTCTCACTGACAAGCCCGTCTATAGACGTTCCCTAAGCTCCAGGTTTCACTGCAATGCAAGCAATAATTAAAATGATATAACTCAGCTCATTTAATGGATTTTTAATACATTGTGCAATGATTAACACACTCAAGGATAACATTCATGTTCATAAGTAAGATTTTTCTATAATTTTGAAAGAATCATACTTTTTTAGCAATATAAACAAAATGCTGAGAAAACAACTTTACAATTTTGCCCTTTTGCAAGACTGTCAGAGGGTTAATAAAAATAGGAACTTTATGAAACTTCATCAGAATGTATTAGGGATAATAAAGTACAATTTATGCAAAAAATTGGAAAATTGATATTTTTATCATTTTGCTTGTAATGAAGGGTCCCAAGTCTCTTTAACTAAGCATAACAATTGTCGAAATAATTTAATTATTAATTCTGATGTATATTAAGTTAGACAGTGTTGTTACTGCATTTATTTTAAATTTGAGTTTTTATCTGTTATCTTAAGAATTAATTTTATATTCATTTTAATTATAATTTAATAATTGATTTTGTAAAATTTATCTATTTTTCTTTTTAAATTACACCAATAGCAAACAAAAAGCACCACCACCACCATCATCACCATCATTATCACCATAATCATAAAAGTCGCCATTTGAAGTCATCTAGTGCCACATCTTCAACTAGAAATCGAAATATGGAAAGCAAGTCTTTTCATTATGGAGACACCAAAGAAAAAGACCAAAATAGAGAATCTGAAAAGAGTCTGTCAGATCAAGACATGGTTGATGCAAAATCCAAAAGGCTAATAAAAGATGTTACTGAGAGTGACAGTGGAAGAAATGTTAAATATAATGAAACATCCGATATAAGAGATGTGAGGTTTGTAAGAGACATTAGAGAAAGCAAGAGATACAAAAATGAAGAAAAAAATACACATATGTAAGTTTTTCTGCATTTTTATGTCAATTGGATGCAAGTTATAAATTGCCAACATTCACTTGACATTTAAACAAAATTATAAAAGTTTATTTTAAAGCTGCAAAAATCAGAAAATACCTTCTTAGAAGAATTCTTTTGATTGTAAAAAAATTATTTAAATTACACAACTTTTATTTAAAATGCATACATTAGTGATATATATTTAAAATATATACCCTACTACCCCTCTTCTCTCTCCCTCTTTCATATTTTAAATTAAAATAAATAATATCATAAACAAAAACATTTAATGATAATATTAAATCATTGTTTCTATACTTTAAACTTATTTGTATTGGCTAACATAAAAATACCTTTTTTCTTTAATTTTATTTTCCAAATTATTTCTGTTGCTATAAGATTATTATACTTTTTCTCATTTAAACTAAGTTTCAAAGTTTTAAATTTTATGATTATTCATTTGCATGTTATTGGTGTGATTTATTATTAAAATGAATAAATTAAATAATATAACTTAGTTAAAAGAATTTTTTGTCACAAAAGTCTCATATTTTATTATTTTTTAAATGTATTTAAATTTATGCTGATCCTTAAATACTGATTACAAAATTGTCATGTTGCTGCAATTTTATTGTATTGTGACTGTTATTTTTATATATGGCTAAAAATATCTTGTTACATAAATAAATTAAGCTTTAAAGTTAAAATTATAAATGGCACTATGGAATGTCAATGACTGGCTGTTATTTCTTACATTTTACTGAATGTTGAAGTTATTTGTTAAAATGTGTTTCTATGGACTAACTTTGACAAACTTAGCTTATTGCAAAATGCATATAATTTTTGATAGTGTGTGTTACATACATATTCTGCTGACAGTGTCTTTGTTGTCAGATTTTTATTATTTAATTTTAGATAACTTGTTTTCATTATTTAAACTTGATAGGCCATAAAATCTTATCAATCAATATTCTGGAGGAGAGACTCCTGAATCCTATTGAATTTCATAAGATATTAAACTTAAGTAATCAATCACCTATGAACTTGTGTGAAGGCTTTCACACTGCAGTCTTTGAGATTATATGCTGAAAAGTGTTGTTATTTATTTTTAAACAACTGCAATATTTAACAAAACTGCATGCATTATTGAAATAGGAGAGTACTATGCAAAAAACCTGTTCAGAAACCTTTTGTATCACATTAATGAAATTGTTTTATATGTGCATAGAAAAAGGCATATTCACACCAGAGGTATAAAGGGAGGAAGAGAGGAAAGTGAGGCTTCTGCTTAAAAAAGTTTTAAGAGGGTATATTTTCATGTGAACTCTTATGTTTTTATAATATTTCATTAGAAAATTAGCAGGATTTGTTTTTGCATTCCTTTTCTTCCATGAAAGTTTCTAAGAAATATGGAAGAAAAAAGTGACAATGACATTCTTTTTTCTGACATTCAATATCATAATGGGATATTTTCAGGGAAGGGCAGCTGGTTGCAGATAGACCCATCAGTTAATAATAATCTTTCCTAGGAGGCCTCGGGAGAAATGGGTTACCTACAAGAAGTTGAGATTAAATAAAAGCTGGAATTGTCTTTTTTTTTTTTTGACTTTTATACTTAATTTTACCCTTTTGTCTAACCACTTTCCTCCACCTGCTAGGTTATTTTAGTGACAAATTTTGTCTTTAGAAGTTTTCTTTGGAAAAATCAAATTGCAGTGAAATCTGGAAAAAAGAACTTGTCTGAAATATAACCCTGTCTTAAATTGAAACATTTGATGGTCCTGTCTGTAGCAATACTATATACATTGCACCTTTCTAAAATTGATTCAGTTTTTAGCAATTTCATTTAAACAGGTTTTAAAGTGAAGCGTAATAATAAACTATTACTATTTTGTTTTATTATTTTTTTAATTAATTACAAAAACAATATTTTAAGAGGAGAAAACAAAGCAATAGTTGGCTTAGAAGAAAATTTATAACTACGAAATGAACTTGATGAAAGAAACTATAAATTATTTTAATTCCAAATATTTTAAGCAACAAATATCAGTACAAATATGATTTAGGTCTAACATACAATTGATCTTGGATATTATTCTTAAGTATATCTAAGTTTATATTATTCTTAAGTATATCTAACTAATAAAATCTAAGTTTTTTTCATCACTTTTAAATTAACAAATCTCTGGGAAATCTTTAACAGTTACAAAATCGTCATATTCAATCAGTGTTATCAATTTGGACCCTATTTTTAATTTTTATAAACACTGTCATATTCCAGAATTTCTGCATAATAATTTTTAGGTGGTTTGATGTTCGGAACCTTTGTACTTTTTAAAAAGAGCTTGCTGCAATTCAGGTTTGAGAAAGTGAGATTTTTTGCTAAATACAAAAAACTATGAAAACAAAGCTGATGAACTATTATTATTGTTTACGTATGTATTTTTTTAAAATTGCTTCTAATTACACAGATATTACAGAGCTTGAATTTCAGGGCAGGATGGTGGGATTCACACCTAAAATTTTTAAATCCCACTCAAAAGAATATTATGAACTGGAAGCTCCTGTCCAAAAAATTTCATCATTTTCAAAAAAATTTTGCATTTTGAAACTACGACCAACTCCCGGGAATTTCATGATATTTTCACATGATCAATTAATATATTTGGAGACTTTTTTATCACAAAAGATTGTTCAAATTAATGATTTTTTCCCATGACCGATTGACTAATTTCATGATACTTTTTCTTAGATCGATTGAGAAATTTTGCATTTTTTGTGACCAATTAGCAAATTTAGGGATGATTCTATATATTATGAAAATTATAAAAAAGTCGATCATCCGTTCAGAAATTCTGGCATAAAAATATAGTGGAAAAATATCGCAAATTTTGACAAATTGTTGCCAGCAAAATCAATTTTTCATAAAGGATAGCGGAAAATGCTAATTTCTCCAAAATATTGCAAATAATGCATTAATATCCAGGGTCGTACTGGCCCACCGGGCAACGAGGCAGATGCCCGGTGCGCCCCTACTCAATTTTTTTTTTATTTTTTTTTATTTATTTATTTATTTATTTATTTTTTTTTTTTGAAGGACACGTGTAAAATAATGCATTCTAGCGAAATAGTTTTGACATTTTTTGGCCCGGTATTTTAGAATTTCTATCTATTGAGCTAATATAACCTATTGAAACAAAGGCGGCGTTGACAGTCATGGTGCTTTCTTTGGGATAGATGATAAAAAATCTTACATAAAGAATTCATCCCTTTTTAACGCATTTTCTTCCTTTTAGTATATGGCGCCTCCCATGACTGCCCAGTATTTTGAAATTTCTACTTAGTGAGCTAAAGGTCCATGAAACAGGATTAAATACCTTAAAAATCATTTTATTCGACCTATTGACAGGGGTGTCTTTAGCAGTAATGGCGCCCAAGGGTTGAAGTATTTTTCCAGCGCCTCTACGAATGGTGCATTTAAAGGGGAAAAAACTGATATTAAGAATTCATCACGTATTTAACGCATTTTCTTCTTTTAAGTATTTGGCGCCTCCCATGATTGACATTATTTTGGAATTTCTACTTAGTGAGCTAATATAAGCCACGAAACAGGATTAAATACCTTAAAAATCATTTTATTCGACCTATTGACAGAGGCGCCTTTAGCAGTAATGGCGCCCTGGGGTAGAAGTATTTTTTCAGCGCCTCTACGAATGGTGCATTTAAAGGGGAAAAAACTGATATTAAGAATTCATCACGTATTTAACGCATTTTCTTCCTTTAAGTATTTGGCGCCTCCCATGATTGCCATTATTTTGGAATTTCTACTTAGTGAGCTAATATAAGCCACGAAACAGGATTAAATACCTTAAAAATCATTTTATTCGACCTATTGACAGAGGCGCCTTTAGCAGTAATGGCGCCCTGGGGTAGAAGTATTTTTCCAGCGCCTCTACGAATGGTGCATTTAAAGAGGAAAAAACTGATATTAAGAATTCATCATGTATTTAGCGCATTTTCTTCCTTTAAGTATTTGGCGCCTCTTATGATTGCCCGGTATTTTGGAATTTCTACTTAGTGAGCTAATATAAGCCCTGAAACAGGATTAAATACCTTAAAAATCATTTTATTCGACCTATTGACAGAGGCGCCTTTAGCAGTAATGGCGCCCTGGGGTAGAAGCATTTTTCAGCGCCTCTACGAATGATGCATTTAAAGGGGAAAAAACTGATATTAAGAATTCATCATGTATTTAACGCATTTTCTTCCTTTAAGAATTTGGCGCCTGCCATGATTCCCCGGTGTTTTGGAATTTCTACTTAGTGAGCTAAAGCAAGCGACGAAACAGGAATCAATGCTTTAAAAACCACTTTATTTTACCAAATTTTTTCATTGCCTTTACAAATGATGATTTCCGAATGAACTAATATTAATTATTGACTCCAGTTCTTTTATTTTGCTCTATGTGTAGTTTCAATATATTTTGGCATTTCTCCTTTTTGTGGATATTGTGGTAATTTTTTCAATTAAAAAATATCAATGTTGCACTCAACAAATTTATTTTTTCAGTGCAATGTTTTTCATGGAATGTTTTTTAGAGTCGAAATTATTTCATAGCTTGTATATAGTCGAAATGTGCTTTTTTTTTAAAATCAAATTATTATTTATCCATCCACTTAAATGTTATTTGCAGTTTCTTTCATTTACTAAATGTTAAGTATGTCTTAAAAAACATTAGTTACGAATTCGAATATTAGTAATAAAATAGAATAATATTCGTACTGTTGTCAATTTTTAAAATGTATTGTCTATATTTTTTAATCGATATTTAAAAGAGGTCATGAAATTCGCTTCCTTACTTTTTATTTAAGAGAGACACGAAGGCACGCAGACTTTCCTAATTTATTAAATATTTAAAAATGCAATACATTAATAAATTCAATTTTATGAAGGAAAACATTGATTTTCTAAAGCTATTTTGGGCTGTTTTAAAATGCAAGAGCTGCCGAAAAAGTTATGTTATCTTGCTGTTTCATCTTAATCGTCAGTAAGTAATGAGATACAGTCTGATAATCATTAGTTTTACTTAGAATTATCTGAAAGAAAACTATTACTCCTCTCACCTTTAGCTGAAAAACCGACCTCCCAAAAAATCTTTGAATACACATGGACGATATTTCTAAAACGACAATTAACAACAGCAGTTTTGCATTAGTGATCAAAAGGGATCCGTTTTTAAGCAGGTGAGGGATCATCAATCAAGACCGACAACTGCTTGCTGCAAAAGAGTCATCCTATCACGGCTTATTAGTTTAACATTAACAACACACTGACCTGATTGGTTCTAGGAACAGGATACCTCTATTTGACAGGACAGAAAAAAAAAAAACAAACAAACCCTCATGTTTTAGAATAATTTGAATTTGAATACGTATAATTTACTCTGGAATGTATATTTTTTGAATTCTGGGTTCGTTTCTAATTTTTTTTTTCATTTTTGTGGAGCCTAAAGTAACAAAATAGAAACGTATAAAAAGCCAGGCCTAGAAAGTTTTATAATTTTTACGAAATGCAGTCATACAACTACGAAATTGTTAATTCCAAATGGAGATCAAATGTTCGATACGTGAGAATGGTAAGTAAATTTAAATTGTTAAGTTTCGACTATTAATATTATGTTAAGTATACGTATGTTTTGTCGTGAAATTTTCACGAGTATTTTTTTTCAAATATCAGTATGCTTCTATTGTCTTTTGTAGAAAAGAATGAAACATGAGAACCAGCAATGGAGAAGGGAGAAGCAGAAGAGGGTAATTTGCCCCTCACTAAATTTTCGAATTTAATTAATTTTTTTCTCCGATTTAAAAAAAAAAATAATAAAGATTCATCCTCTCAAATGATGTATAATAAATAAATATTAAGGGAAAAGAAAATCAAGGATTAAATGCCTGTTTCCATAAAACCTCTTGAAAAGATTATTTTTAGTTCTGTTTTTCATTTGCTTTTATGCAGCAAAAATTATCTCAAATTGCGGTTCAGAAAGAAAGAAGTAAATTAAAGAAAAAAAATAAAGAAAACTACTTAAATTTTTCATGTATAAAAAAGCCTATAGAAGTTTGATTTTCGATATGTTTGTTATTTGTTACGTTTCTGCATTCTTTTTTTTTTTTTTTGCGGTACTATGTTTTGAAATTGTGTTATGGAGGATTCTTACCCTAAAAAAAGTTTTGTCAATTATTACAAGCACATATCAGTTTTTTCCTTGGATTTTTTTTTCTGTGGGTGTCCACGGGGTAAAACCGACTTTAAATTTTCAGGAGCTTTTTAAAGTATTTAAAATATGTTTCTCTTGACCTCACCGGCACCTTAGTTAAGATATTTTATTGAAAAATTATAATATTGTATAAATGTGTGTGTAATTTTTATAAAATTTGTACCAACAGAAATAAAATTATAAAATTAAAACTCAGTCTTTTAATATTTTTTAATACAATTGAAAAGTTTGTATGACTTCGATTAGTCTGTCCATCAAATTGCAAATGAATTCAGATCGCCGCCACTATATAGTATAGTATATGGTGGTTACATGGCACAAGTATATGGTTTACTAATGAAGATTCCTCAAGGCTCCTGTCCCTGCTAGCAAAGACACTCGCGAACTAATGCTATTTCTTCGGGGAGGTTATTTTCTAATAACTCGTTTACATTTCACATTAAAAAAAAAATACTTTTTTTTTTCTGTATTGGATATGTGGGGTCTCTCTCTAGATCGTTCTTTTTTTACTTTTTCGATTTTAGTTGCAGATAGTTTTTATAAAATTAGTTTCACTTTCAAAACCAGTTCCGAAAATGAAAGTTATTTTTAAAAAAAATATCTGCAACCAAAATCGAAAAAGTAAAAAAAGGAGAGGGACCTCACCTATCCAATGAAGGAAAAAAAATGTCGAAATGCGATTGAAAAACGACTTAGCGAGAAAATAATCTCCCCACAGGAGTAGCATTACCTCCCGAGCGTCTTCGCTTGCAGGGGCAACTGCCCCGCTCAACAAGCGCAACACATTTTGACACATTAACAAAGTCATTTTTTAACGAAAAGTTTATAAAATTGGAATTCCTGACTATGGTAGCGATTTCGAATCGAACTGAATTTTCCATTTTATGATAATTAAATTATCTATCCAGTTCTAAGCTATTTCGATCAAGCGATCACATGTTTTTTTTTTCCTGCTTTTCGAGCGGTTTTTATGCTTTCGTCGAGAAATGTGCTCAAAAACGTCATCTTTGAAGGCTTGTTATGAAAGATCTATTGTGTTTTTTTAAAAACAAAAAATTGAGTGCAATTAATTACAGTTTCTGAATAACAACGCCAGCTATTTTTATGCATTTTCGAACAGAAATAAATTAAAGCATGTGTCACAAAGTAGCCCTTTTTGGTTTAAGAACGCCCTTAATGAAAATAGAGTCTGTAGCGTTTACAGTTCATTTATTGGGACGCAAAAATATTCACTTGCATTATATCTTATATCATATGAAAAAAAATTGTACTGTATTTTAAAATACTGCATTACTTCACGCATTATTTTATTGGTATGTATTGCTGTGGTACACTACATAGAATATAAATTGAATAACTTAATGTTTTTATCGTTTCTTTACAGGGATACAGAAAATAATCTAACTGTATTTTTATTCTCAATATAGAGTAATTGTTTGAAATCGCTTTCAAAATTGATACAAGTGATTCTTTTGAAATTGCTTTTTTGTTCGCGATTACACCATTATATATATAGCTATACAATACTTTATATAAAAAAAAGGCTCCGAAAACAAGTACACTTAAACGGTAAACTCTAGAACAGATGATTTCATTTTCATATTCTCTTTTTCTGGGGGTGAGAGGCATTCTGTCTCTGTAAATGACCCTGTTTTTATATCATTGATTTGTAAAAGGATATTTTTTGTCTGTGTTTTATTATTATTATTATTATTATTATTATTATTATTATTATTATTATATTCTGGACTTTAATTTTCGTAAAGATTGACCAATCTTCACGAAATTTTGATAACTTGAATTCGGACATTACTTGCTCAGCGCTTCGGAATGTGGTTTCTGGCCTTCACTGGTGCAACCTTTTATATTGTGGTGTTTATTTAATTTCTCATTTGATTATCACAAGACAACAAAATTGAGATTCAGGTGCATTATGATCTACCTTGGGCTATCCTCATTCAAAATTTCAGATCTTTTATGTGTAAATTTTCTTAGCCATTTTTTCCCCTCGCGCACACACATTGGAAAAGAGAAACGCTTTTTTTTTTTTTTTTTTTAAATTAAAATTACAATAACGAATAAAAAATTACAATAACGAATTTTATTGTGAAAGAGTTATGCCATACATATGGCCATTAGTACGAAGTTGTAATTAGCGGATTAAAAATATATGTATCTGCTAAAAGAAAATTTATGGGCTAATTTCTTTAATTTTTTGTTTCTATCTAAAACTGCTGCTGAGATATGGCGAAATGTGTTATAATTTTCGATCATCTCCTTAACAGCCTTGGGGAAAAGGATTTCTAAAATCACTGAAATATGTGTTTAGTTATTTTTTAATAGATTTTTTATCCTGAATTACTCGCTGCGACTAAAATTTGCGATCCCCCCATTTAACCCCCTTATTTGGGATTTTCTAAAATTGGTAAAATAAGGGTTAAGTACGTTTTAGTAAATCAATTATCCTGAAACTTATGCCTTTATCTAAAACAGCTGTTGAGAAATGATGGTGTGGGGAATGACCTAAAAATTTCGATATTCCTCCTTTAATCCTTTTAAAGGGTAGGAGAATTTATGAAATCGCTGACATACATGTTTAATTTTTTAATAGGTTTATTATCTTGAATTTCATGCTCCTACCTAAAATTGCGGCCTGGATATGATCAAATGTTGAAAATTTTCGACCCCCCCTCCTTCCTTTAACTACTTAAGGAGAAATTTCTAAAGTTACTGAAATACGTGTTTAATTATTCTTTTAGTAGAATTTTTATTTGGAATTTCATACTCCTACCTAAACTGGCTGCTGAAATATGGCCAAATGTTCTAAAAATTTCGACGCCCCCTTTAATTTTCTTAGGGGGTGGGGTTCTATAATCGCTAAAACAAGTGTTTATTTATTTTTTTATAAATTTGTTATCCCGAATTTCTCGCTTGTACTTAAAACGGCAATTGAGATATGCCGAATGTTACATAAATGTCAACCATTTCCTTTAAACCCCCCTTTAGAGAGGGGGGGGGGGGGGAGGGATTTCAAAATTTTCTGAAATATGTGTTAATTTTTTTTTTCTTTAAGTAGATTTATTTACTAAAATTTCTCGCGCCTACCTAAAACAACTGTTAAAATATGCCATTTTTTTTTTTTTTTTTTTTTTTTTTTTTTTTTTTTTTTTTTTTTTTTGACTTCTTCCTTTTTTTTTTTTTTTTTTTTTTTTTTTTTTTTTTTTTTTTTTTTTTCAACTCTGTTTCAACTCGAATTTCTAAAATCGTTGAAATACGTGTTTAATGATTTTTAGAGCATTTTTTCTGAAATTCCACGCAATACCTAAAAGGCAGCTGATATATACAAAAAGTTTTGAAAATTTCGACCCCACTTTTAATCGCCTTAGGTTGGCAATTTCTAAAATCTCTGAAATGCGTGAGCGTGTTTATTTATTTTTTAGTAGATCTATTATCTGGAACTTCATACTCCTATCTAAAACAACTGCAGAAATATGACCAGATGGTTCCTCATTTTCGACTTTTACTTATCCCCTTACAAGGGGGATATTATGTCATAAGATATATTTTCTCCCCGATTTTTATGCTTCTAGATTCAGTAGTTTAGACTGTGGCTGTGTGTTAATTATCAGTCAGGACAAACTCTTTTATGTGTATATAGATAGATAAACCTGGAGTTGTTATGTTAACGCTTCAAAAATATTGTTTATTGTACTTTTAAATAGTATTTGGCGCCCTTTTGATTAGAAGTTGGCGCCCTTTTGATCCAAGTTGCCACCGCCCTTTTGTTCATGCCAGTACGACCCTGTTAATATCTACAAAGTATTGCAAATAGGATTGTAAATGAAATGCAAATTTTATCATAGGATTGCAGAAAAAAAAAAAAAAAAACTTTAGGCAAACGGTTGTGGAAAAAACCCATTTCTTGGCAAAAAATCACAGAAAAAACTCGCATTTTGTCAAAAGATTGTGAATAAAATGGAAATTTCCCCATAGGATCGTGGAAAAAAATATGAATTTCATAAAAAAATTACAGAAAAAATTCAGCTAAGAATTGCAAAAAATAATGCACATTTCACTAAAATGGAAAAACAGGATTTTTTACTAAGGATCATAGAAAAAATGCAAGATTTCTTAAGAAGGTTTGAAAAAAACCCCTCTGTGAATTTCATCAAAAAATTGTGAAAAATTTATGAGTTTTGTCAAAAATACTTTTAGCAAAGGATCTCAGGAAAAAAACAAGTTTCTTTAGAAACCAGCATCACACAAATATCTATGTTTATTATTATAGGTATGTTTTTAATCTGAAAAAGTATGCATTGAATTAATTTTTGAAAAATTGAATTTAACATGAACCCAACTTGCAGAAATTAAAGCCTGAAATCTACCCAAACCATAAACAAAGTTTGCTCAACCTGCAATCTGTGCAATAATATGCTGTTAGAGAAGGTTTCCCCTTCCCTCTACTTTAAAAAAACCTTTTTGGAAAATTTACTGTGAATTCCAGATTTTTTTTTTACTCGGAATTACTCACGAATTTTACGTTTACTTTTTGCGACAGATTGATCAAATTCTCAGTTTTTTTCCCCTGCATATGAGTGAAAATTTTCCCTATACTTTCTCACAACCAATAGACAAATTTCATGTTTCTTTAGACCATTTGTGGATTTTGCAATATTTTATTGAGGCCTATTCAATGAATTTTGTGATTTTTTCCCCCCTCAATCGATTGACAAGTTTTGTATGTTTAATGTAACCTAGCTTAACATTAGAAATGTTATGTAATCATTTGATTCTGATAATTTTCAAAATTTTAAATGTTGTGCTTCCAGCCACAAATTTACCTTGTGAAAGAGAGCCCAGAGCCCAAAATCGAATGAAATCTAAATCCAAAAATTCATTTAACCTTCCCATTGTTAAGGGCTCACGACATTTGGCTGAAAGTTGAAAATAGATTGTATAAAAACTTTACTTTCTTTCTTTTTTTAAATAAAATAACATTTTGCATCATTATTCTGAGTTAATTTAAATTGTTTCAGTGGTACTTTGTCATGTCTGTATTAATGTAATTATTTAAATAGCATGTAAAATAACAGTGTATTTAAAAAAAAAATCTCTTCCTCCCCTCCATTTATAAATGTTGGGAGGGAGACTCCCCCTTCTTTAATAAATTATTAAATTTCAAGCCCTGTAATAGATAAATTTCTTCTGTTTGTATGCAACAGATAAATGACTTCTGCATTTTGAATAAATTTATAAATATTGAAACAATTGCTTGTGTGTATAAAACAGTGAATAAGTTAACAAAAATGTCCTCCTTAAGTTAGCATCCTTGGAAGAGCAGACCTTGGCAGGTTAAATCCTCCCTAAGCAGACCTTGGAGGAAAATTTAAAGCAGCAATGCCTCTGCTAAAGTATTCCAAAGCATGTTCTATCATATTTAGGTCTGGAGATTGAGCTGATCATTCCATTCACTTTAAACAATGCCTCTCAAGATAATCTTCAACAAGCAGAGCTTGGTGAGGTCTTACATTGCCATCCATTAGAATGAAATAAGGAGACATATTGATCAAGAATCTCTATCCAATCAAAATTTTTTCATGGAATAAATGCAGGTTAGTTCATCGAGACCTGATTCCTGCTGTGATTTCGCCACATCTATAACTGTGTCTTTCAGCTATATTAGAATAGTTGTATCTAGTGCATTGCTCCTTCCAGATCAGCAGACGCTCTGAAATACTCTCTAGTATGAGCCTGAACTCTGTGAACAGTACAGAAACTCATTGCTGTCTAATCCTGGAGCCATGTTCTGTTGCCCAACTTAAATAGGTTCTTAACTGTCATCGGTTCAGTGGGACTCACACAACTGGACATCTTGCATAGAGACCAGAACTGTAAAGACATTTTCGCACCATAGTAGCAGATATTCTTGTACTGAAGCGATAAAATGATTTGAAAAAGCTGAGGTATAGCTGTGATTTTTACTTTCTTCTATCTTTACAAGAAGAAAGGATTGGATTCATGAAAATTTATGACTTCCGGTTTTCGATGGATTTATACGTTTTAGAAGGTCCTGAACACGTTTTGACTATTTTTAGAAAATGTCTGTCTGTGAGTCTGTCCGTCTGTATGTATGTCTGTCTGTATGTGACAAAAAATTTGTGGGTGCTCTATCTCAAGAACTAATGCTCGAAATTTAATAAATTTTATATTCAGTTAGACCTTGATATGAATTAGTGCCTGTTGGTTTTTGGTGAAAATTGGCCAGCAGGTGGCGCTGCTATGTCACGTTTTTTATGATTTTCATGATAGCTATATCTCAAGAACTAATGCACAGAATTTCACTCAACTTCAGATTCTGCGATACCTTGAGATACATAGCCGCTGATAAGGTTTTGGTGTGAACTACCCTATAGGTGGCGCTGCTATGCTACATTTTGCACGATTTTTGCGATAGCTATATCTCAAGAACTAATGCAGAGGACTTCATCAAATTTTAGATTCTGTTACACTAGAATATATAACATAATTAGACGCTGATTGCATTTTGGTATTAACCTTGCAACAGGTGGTGCAGCTATGCTGCATTTTGCACGATTTTTCCGATAGCTATATCTCAACAACCAACGCACAGAATTTCACCAAACTTCAGATTTTGTTACAAAATGACATATAATATAATGACACGATGACTACGTTTTGTTATAAATCCTTCAACTGATGGTGCTGCTGTGCTATATTTTACACGGTTTTTTTTTAAACTAGCTATATCTCAAGAACTAATGCACAGAATTTCATCAAACTTCAAATTCTTTTACACCATAACATAATTAGACGCTTTTTTATGTTTTGGCATAAATTGTCCAAGATATGTTGTTGCTGTGCTATGTTTTGCAATTTTTTTGTTATAACTATATCTCAAGAACTAATGGACGAAATTCCATCAAATTTCAGATTCTGTTAGGCTTTGACATAAATAGATGCTTATTAGGTTTTAGTATAAATTACCCAACATGAGGCACTACTAAGCTCATTTTCTCAGAATATTAATTAAATTTTGCGTTTTAGGCTTTTCGAATACCAGAATCTCATTAGGCTAGGTCAAATGTTCGAGGAAATTCGATAGTGGGTAACTTTGGGGTCACCACTTTTTTTTTTATATATTAAAATGCACTTATGAGATAGAAGAAAGTTTTGGGATTGACACATCCAACTAGTTCTTTTGGGGGTGAAAAAAGCAAGTAAGTAATCTCCTGCAGATTTTGCAACTCATGTTCCACTTGTAACAGGTTTTCTTGACACAGAATTTTCTTATTTAAACTGATTCCACAGTTGTTGGACCACATGCTTGTGGAATCCAAAGGGAATGTGGAATCCAATTGGATTCCACTTGGCTTGTGGAATCCAATTTCCCACCATCTTAATGAATTGGGTAAATGACTTCTCTGAGACATTGCTAGAAAGTTCGATACTATCATTCATATACATTCATACACTATGAATACTATTTTTACTGCCATCATTTTAATGGTGAGCTTCGAAAAATAATGTTGTACCTTAACTTTTGGAGGGCAGTGTATATTTAGAAAATTAGAAGGGAAATTCTAAGTGTTAATACTAATACTTTGTTTTCATGAATGCCAATATTTAAAAATTATGTACATAAATTTTTATATTTAACTGTATTTTCTAAATAATTGCAATCGTTCTTATCTAATTATATATTATTTTTCTCATTATGAGAGTACTAACTGAAATAATTTTATACAATCACTGTAATAAAATGAATATCTTGTTTATTAGTTTTGAAGAAATGAAGGTAGAATGGAGGAAGAAAAGGCTTCAATGGCTTCAGCATCAGAAAAATGAAGATGGAACATTATTAGCTGAAAAAGGTTTGCACTTTATATGTTTTTATATGTTAATACTAAGGGGCTCACCCCTGCAAGCTATGCCTGCCAGCCCTCTTCAGACTTTAAAAACATGGTGATTTATCTTGTTTTAAAAATATTACCAAGTTATGGAAGATTGAATGTTATTATCACAAACAATAACTATTTTCTGTAATTGGGTGCTCTGCTTTTCTATTTAAATTTTTCAATTACGTGGTATCATCCACTGCTGTTGCAACATCTGACGGTATCTTTTGGAATTGATAAATAAAATCAGTAGTACATTTAAAAATCCACTTCTATAAAATGGTTAGGTTTAAAATGTTGCCTCTTCTATACTTTTATAATGATGCTATGGGCAATAATCTTCCTTTAAGTTCAAAGATTTAAAAAAAAAAAAAAAAAACTTTCGTGTGTTTGGTTATAATATCAGAATATTGGAAATTTACTGTGCTTTGAAAATTTTTGCCTACATTTTATGTTTTGATTGATTTTTAGATATTTACATTAACAGGTTCTTATTCTTTTCTCTATTTTAATGTACCATAAATGCCTATTTTCATTTTATTTTTGAAGTGTAAATTGTTTATTTTATTTTAAAGTTATATAATAAATTTCCAATAAGCATTTATTTAATCATAATTTGTATAAAATAAATCAAAATCAAAAGTGTTTTGCATAGACAATTATCTGCATTTATCTTGCATCAAGGGATGAAATATTTAAGCAAATTTCTTATCCGCTCTACTTTTATACCATGTGATTACCATTGTCAAAGTCATATTGTCATATGAATATTATCCATAAGGAAATCATTTCAATATATAATTTTAATACATGATGTAATTTTCTTCTCAAATTTGTTTTTAAGTTTTTTTTTTCTGTTTGAGATTCACATGTAAATTTACAATTCATTATGTGTAATTAAATAATATAATTCAATAATAATGCTATTGGGATATTTCTTTGTTTTAAATTTTAATAATATTTTTTAATGGCAAATAACATTTTTGTTCTTGTTGCAAATGAAAAAGAAAAAAGAGTAAATGGTATTATTTCCGAATTAATGTTATTTCCTCTTTAAAATTGAAAGGAAAACCAAATGGAGAAATTTTATTCTCTTTGTATTCAGTTGGGTAATTATTATTTCACATATTTGTTTCAAGTATCCAGATGGTTTCGACGCTCTCATAATAACTCTTAAAATTTTTAAATGTAAAATATTAAAAAAGTATTATTGAAATACTAATTTCTTTTAAATTTATGGTATTTCTCTAATTGAAACAACAAAATTTTTTTATTGTCTCATAGATGAGAAAGAGAAAAAAAGCTAAATGATGTCATTTTTTCTTTAAAATTGAATAAGAAACCAAGCCAATTTTATTGATCTTGTATTTAGTTGAAAAGTTATTTTGTCATGCATTCTTTTCACATATCCACTTTTATAAATTTGTTTCATTAAGATTTTAGAAAAATGACTGTATGATATCAATAAATTACAATCCCTATTAATTTCTTTTTCCCTTTTCTTAAGCATTTACATAAATGATGTCACCAAAGAAGTTTGTTCAAAATAGGTCCAGTTTATGAATTAAAATAAATGCTTAGAAAGTTATTTTTTCTTCTCTAAATCATTTTGACCTTTGGGAATGGACTGAAAAAAGCGATAATGGAATTATCATTATTATTTTATGTATGTGGAATTTATGTCACTGAAAAAAAGACTGACTATTTTTAGTTTTCTAAAATAGAGTGACTTCTGAAGGTCAAATATAAAAAAATAAGTTTCTATTTTTTCAAATATTCTTGAAAAACATAATTCAATCACAATATTATCTTCACCATTGATTTAAAAAAAAAAGGTAATTTCTATTTCTATTTGAAAATGACAAAAAGGAAGATATTTAATAATTCCTAGTTTTTCTCTATTCTCCATTTTTTCCCTCAAAAATTGGGTAATTTTGTTACCATGCCTAATGAAATGTCATTAAAATAAAAAAAAATTAATATCTCGAAAATTAATTCAAATTTTAAAATTACAACATCAGATTTGACACCTGTGAATAAATGCATACAATTGATGTTAATTTTACCTCTTTATTTTAGAAATAGCTGTGAAACTAAATTAGTCATTTCATAAATTCATTTTATTCGGATTGTAATATATATGGTAAATATTAAAAATTGACACTTTCCTTTTGATTTCCCTTTAAAGATCTTAGAAAGATTGAGAAAATGATCTTGCCAAGAAAAGTAACTGGCAACTTATTCATTTTTTCTTACACGCAGGCAATTGGTTTAATATTTAATTTATTTTTATTTTTATTTATTTATTTATTTATTTATTTTTTTTTTTTTACTACAGTAGAATTTTTTTTAATTTGCAACCCTAAAAGCCACACATCATCACAAATCTGAACAATGAAACTTTCAACTTAGATGTAGGAACAAAATTACAGACTTTTTAAATTTTTACATCATTCGTAAGTATTTTAATATGTAATTTTTGTTAATATGACTGAATTTATGTTTTCTCATGAAGAAAGTATAAATTAATTTCTGAAAAAAATTAAGGTATTACTGATATCACTAGGTTATCACCAGGGTTCTTGCTTTCGCTCGCCATTATGCCAAATTGTGACTAAATTCTTCATTTGATGAGTAAACAAGCGATTAGAATCACCAAATTGCTAGTGCACAATTTTTGTTTTTTCTTTCTTTTCTTTTTCATTTTTCATACATATGCATATATATATTTTTTTAATATATTTGCAGTGGATAGTTGAAATTAGATTAATAACAATCGTTGTCACAGTTATAAAAACTTAGGTTATTTTAGAACATTTTGAAAAAAAGGAGAGTACATTAAAGGATTAAAGTTAATTTTTTTTTGTGCTACACAGCGAATCTATTTTGCTAATACTTTTTTCATTTGGTAAATGTTTTTTATTTTTAATTAGCCAAATTAATAACGTTGGTCAAATGTCAGCTAGAACACTGGTAATCACAATCAATTTACAAAATACATTTTTGTATTAATCAAGCTTTTTTGATTATTAAAAACTAAACTCTGTCACTCTGTGGCATTACAATCCTTGAATGATCAGTGCCGACAGTGCCCATCCCTGTTTACTTATACCCTGGGCCCCGAGATGCAATGCAGCATATGTCCTGGCCAGGTAGTCAGCCTAATGCGAGACCCTCTGTGTTTAGTTCCTAAGCAAGCTTGTTACTCATTTTATCGACCCCGAAGGGATGAAAGTCGAAGTGCATCATGCCCAGTCAAGAATAAATTCCATAATGATTGACATTCATTAAAGAAATTCGATTTCAGAACTCCAGATCTAAAGTTTGCTTTTAGGTGTATTTATGGTTTTTATAATGAGTCAAGCAATTCTGATAGGATCAGCTAGTTTTATTATATTAATTCTCTCCCCTCTTCTGAATTACTCTCTCCAATGGGGGAAAATATACTACCTTCCTTGGGAATCTATAGGCTTAGATGATAAATGAAAATGTATTTTTATTTATTAAGTAATTTGTAACTAATGAGAAATTTTATATGACATTTTAGATAATTTTTTTTTAAATATCAGTTATGAATCTTCTAAAATAGCAATAATTCTAGCAAGATATTTGATAAATTATAAAATTTTGCAGGTTTTTCTCATTTGTAAATTTAACCAAATACAAAATTCTATGACACTATATTTATATATTTCTCCATTAAATGTTTTCCTTATTTTGAAATTTGATACTGATAATGTATTTAGAAGAAGGTAAAAGAATATATTTTTTTATAAATTAAGGGATGTAGTGGAGGGCATACTTGGGTACACGCCGTATACTCTCTGGATTTTTTTAAGGAATGTATACCCTCTGTTTCTCAAGAAAACTATTGTATGTACATTCTAGGGTATACCCTCTGTTTTGAGCATATACCCTCTGCTTAAAAGGTATACCCTCTGATTTTTTTTTTTTTTTTTACGACTACACCACTGAACCTCTTGTCATGAAATTGAGCTGTATTTCGCTTTAGCATTCATAAAATAAACGAATTGGCAATCATGAATGTGGTAGAGTGTATACAGACATATACGCCATATACTTCCTGGATTTTTTAAGAACCACTGTATACCCTCTCTTTCTCAAAAAAGCTGTAGTATATACATTCTAGCATATATTCTCTAACTTGAGCGTATATTCTCTGCTTAGAGCATATATTCTCTGTTTTTTACTACTATTCCACTGTTGTCAATGCCTATAATATAAGGTACGAACAAGATCTGAATATCTCATCTGCATAAGTTTTGAGCCATCAAAGTGTCATCACACGTGATTTACAAATCTGAACATATTTTTTCAGCATAACATGCTTGCTAAAATATGCCAATGTGAACTCGATTATGCAGTTTTACCCTATAAAAGTTATTATTTAAAAGACTTGCTAGTTGCAATTGAAATAACGACTGTATGATAAAATCCCTAGATTAGTAAAGCTGAAAAGTTAATGTCCCTCCTATACCATTTTGTAACGGAAATATTTTGTGGTGACCTGTAAATAAATAATAAATATTTTTGTGCGGCATGTTCTACAAAATATATATTCTAGTACTCGTCATAAATGTATATCAATTTCATTATGTTTCGACGGGTTAACATTATTAAAAAGTACTTGGAAATATTTCATCCCATCGGCCGTAATGTAACAGAATGCTTTTGACTATCCCTGTATTCTAACCATTTATCCGATTTTATTAAAATTTGCATTGACTCAACAAAACTTGGCAACAAATAGATATTTAAAATTTCAAATAATTTGGTAGGATAGTTTTTGTGCTGTTATATGCGGACAGACGAACAGCTGTAGGTACTACATATTTATGTACTTAGGGACACACCTAATGAAACGTTAAATTTAAAACCGCATGCCGAAATTGAAAATGTATTTCCAGAAATTATTGCTCAAAGACAGTATTGTAACCAATTTCTTTTGTGTGTCCCTGTAATTAGATTTGAAATGCTATGAATGTCATGTTATAACGCAATCGTAATGAAATTTAGTGATTTATATAAGTTTCATACATTTACAATAGCGTAATTTCATTAAAATACTCTGCAAAGGATTTATCCCAATTGACCATAATGTAACGGATTCTTTTGGGTGCCCCTGTAAATAAATAAACTATTAATCCCACATACTTCATATACAATACTACACATGCCTAGGGGACCTTAAATAAGGTTTATCAATTGAATATAATTCAGTGTATATTTACGGATGTTAGAGCGTGGACAGATGGATAGACAAACCGAATGCATAAACACTTTTCAGCTTTGTTGGAAAGTGTAAAAAAGCAACGACACAGGCTGAAGATCGCAGCCACATCGATTCATTTAATCCCAAAAAAAAGAAGCTCAGCAAAAAATTTAGAACAGGATATGGAACTCTTCCATATAATTGGTGCCAAAATATCGTTATTTACATTGCATGCTAACCTGGCTGTTGCTGTTTGTTTATTAATAAATTGTTTACTTATTTTTTTCTATATTCATTTAATCCAGATTTAATTGTGTTTTTTTTATTGTTACTTCCTTTTTAAAATAGAAAATAATTCAAAAATGATTTTCTCCAAATTTTCGTCAAACAGGATGTGTATATGTTTTTTCTGGCCTAATTTCATGGAACTTTTCCAATAATACCTTCGTTTTAAAAATCATGGTCTAGTTTGGACTTCAGAAATTAAGATTTCAAACCTGTTGATCGTTTATGCTTATTTTTACTCATAAATATGGCACAGATGTCATATTTATGTGTAAAAATATAAGTTACACGTTAGCGCGATTTTTTCTTCTCCAATTTGGTGAAAACGTTTTTGAATATTGCATTAAGTATTTTACGATTTACGATTTATTGTGATATTTATATCTTTTCTTATATTTATCATTATGTTTATTATTTAAAACTGTTTATTCATCGCTTCAACTATTGTTTCTTTTTTTTTTCCTTTTTTCCCCCCCTTTTTTTGGTATTACTTGATTATTCTGTCGACCAAAAAAGTATCGCCAAACAATAAGATAAAATACCAATAATAATTGATCGTGAATGTCGCATTCATTCTCCTTAAACATGATTACATATGTTTAAAATGTCATCAAGTGATTTTTTATCTCACTTTTTATTTGTATTTTTATCAATGTTTCACTAATTTATTTCTTATTTTGTTATTTTAAATAAAAAATATGTATAATTTGGCGAATTGATCGACGAGATAACCAAGCAGTACCAATATTTTATTTAAACACGTATTATATTTAAACCCAATAGCATTATTACAAATTTACATGTGGAAAATATAACAGATGCTAATGGCGGTTATAAACTTCTATTATAAAGATTATCGCAAAATCTCAAATACTAAGTTACTAAGATTTAAGGCTTTTTTCTTTTATATTAACAACAACAACAAAATTATTTTCCAATTTGTTTCTTAAGTTTAAATATAATTTACTGTACTTAAAAATTGTTTGCATATTTTCCTTGCTCCATGTGCTTAAATTTGGGAATCTAAAGAAAACATCCAGCCTGTAAAAAGTGACGCACACCAAATGTCTCTGACGTATGCAAATGAATTGTGCTATTTTATCAGCTTTTTTAACATAATTTTTTAATCATTTGGAACTAATTTTTGAAAGTAGATGCATTCAGTAGGTTATCCTCATAGGTACTTTTTGGTACAATCGTAATTGCATTCCGACATGTATTTTTTTAAATTTGCTTGACAGAAGAATTATGCTTGACTTTTAATGTTGTTTCGTAGCTGTGTATTAGCCTATGCTTCGCTCAGACAATTGCTGTTTACTCCATGTACTCTGATTCGGTTGTCTACGAAAATATCCAGCCTTTGAAAAATGATGCACATAGAATTTCTGTGACATATACAAATAAATTGTGCTTTTTTATCAGTTTTTTAAATATAACTTTTAAACTATTTGGAACTAATTTTTGAAAGTACCAAGCATTCACCAAGTTACCTTCATAGGTACCTTCTGGTACAAACAGAATTGAAATCCGACGAGTATTTTTTGAGATTTGCTTGACGAAAGAATTTTGTTTGACTTTTAATATCGTTACATACTATGTGTATAAGACTTTGCTTCACTCAGACAAAAAAAAAAGATTTTCTAAAATATATATTAAATAGATAAAAACTTTCAAAACATTAAATAAAATTTTATTACAGTATATTTTTGGTTTCTACATTCTAAACCACCATATTATATTATTCCTAATATTATCTTAAATTGTTAATGCGTATCATTCTATTTTTTATTTTTTATTTTTTATTATTTTATCATTTTTTTTTCTTGTGAGGAAAGATTATAATCTTAGATTACATTTTTAGAGGACCCTCAAGGTAAAAACTGTGAAAAAGAATTAAATGAAAATTACAAAAACATACATTTAGAATATTCTAGAAGTGAAAAGAACATCAGGGAACGTCTCCAAATTGATGATGAAATATGTTACAGTCTCATTTCTCCTGGTATTTTTATTTAATTTATTCATTTGATAATTTTTGCATTTTAATTAAATCAGTTTTTCATATTTTAGTTTTTGTTTTGCTGTATTTCTGTTGATATATTCTACATCACTTTTTTGTTGTTTATAATTTTATTTATTTATTTTTTAGCATGTATGTTTTAAAAGTAAATCTTTTTAATTTTTAAAACAAGTGATTATTTAAAAAATATTTTTAAAAACTTTTCTTTTCAACTCATTTATTAATTTTTTACTTACAGTAAATATCCTTTAATCTCGCACATGCCAGATTACAAGATTTTCTGAATTACGGGATGAATAATGAAAGAATGTGTAAAAGTTATAGTTAAAGAAAAAATGACACTAAAAGCATGTTTTTATTCTTTAAACAGCTTAAACAGAGTTTAAAAGAAAAAAAAATATCCCATAATGTAAAGTACAACATATGCACACGACTATAAAATGAAAATGTATGCCTTAGGCTTACTCATAGAAACCATCTTAAACCAACCTTGAATATCAGTTTGTTTTGTAATAATCTTCTCTCCCTCTCTTTTTTTTTTTTTTTTTTTTTTCCTAAGGAAGTCATTATTTATGATGCAGAGTTTCATAATTTGTACATGGTTGAAAAAAAACTTCTGCACTCTGAAAACTTTATAAATGTATTCACGGCATCAGCTATTTGATTCCAACTGATATTGTTCGACTAGTCCACGTCATCTTCATCAGAGCCAAAATTTTGGGGTTTTTTTGGGTTGAAAATATTCTGAATGATAGTTTCATCTGTCAAAATGTCCTCTGTTGGCTCATTAAAGTCTGCTTTAACGCAATTTTTTATTTCTTCTTAATTCAGTTGTGTTTCAAAAGCTGTTCTGGATTATCCAGAATGCCAAACCTTAAGAGGCCACTCGACTCGCTCAAAAAGACCCATGTAATAATGTTAAGTCTATGAGGGCATTATTTTCAAATATCTCGCTCAAATTTTAATATTTTTACGTGATTTTTTTTTTTTTTCTTGCATTGGTTATATAAAGTTTTATGGCATAAGGTCCATTAAAGGTGTCCTTAACTGCTCCGCTCAACAAGCACAAAGCATTTTGTCACATTTACAAATTCATTTTTTAACAGAAATACATAAAATTGAAAAGCCTGACTATGGAAGCGATTTCGAATCAAACTTATTTTTCCATTTCATGATAATTAAATTACCTGTCTAGTTCTTAGCTATTTCGATCACTTCATTACCTGTTTTTCTGCTGCTTTTCAACTGGTTTTTCTGCTTTCGTCGGGAAATGTGCTCAAAAGTGTCAACTTTGAAGGCTTCTTATGAAAAATCTATTTTGTTTTTTAAAAAACAGAAAATTGAGTGCAATTAAACAGTTTCTGAATAATATCACCTGCTAGTTTCATGCATTTTCGAACAAAAATAAATTAAAGCATGTGTCACAAAGTTGCCCTTTTTGATTTAAGAACGCCCTTAAGGGACATGCTGTGCCAAGACCAAGATAAAAATAAATAATAATAATAATTTTTTTTTTTTTTTTTTTTTTTTTTTTAATGATGATTTTTTTTTTTTTTTTTTTTTTTTTTTTTTCATAGGATAGTTTAGGATGATCTACAACTGGACTAATTTTTACTTTTTTCATTTTGGTTATATTTTTTTAATAATAAGGTAGTTTAAATTTCAGAACCAGCTCCAACCAGTACTAAAAGTAAAAGTTTTTTTTTTTTTTTTTTTTAATCCAAAACTAAAATTGAAGAATTAAAAACTAGCCTTGTTGTAGATTGTCCTCAGCTATCCTATCCAAAAAAAAAAAAAAAAAAAAAAAAAAAAAAAAAAAAAGGAAAATATTAAAATTTGAGCAAGATATTTGAAAATAACACACCTATAGACTTAACATTATTATCCGGGTCTTTTTGAGCAAGTCGAGTGGTCTTTTAAGATGCCAGATTAAAGGATGTTTATTTATTTATTTATTTTTTTTTTTTAAGTTACTCCTTACTTGAGATTCAAACTAAGTATATTTGTGTTCCTTAAAAAGTGCTTATGCATCTTTATTTTCAGTTTTCATTTCTAAGGGCACTTAAAAATACTTAATTTTTACCAACTCTCCTTATAAAATTCTTTTTTATTTCTCCTTATAAAATTTTATTTTTATTTATTTATTTATTATTTATTTTAGTTTATTTTATTATTATTTATTTATTTATTTTTAATGGAATGTAATTTCAAATGATGCAATTTCTTTTTCATATACTTTTTTCTAATACCAGACAAAATATGATAATAAATTTCTGGTTAATAGTATTTTTAACTTTTCATCTTAAAATCTGTAAAAAATCTTAAAAGCCTTGTTTTATATAGACAAGCTGGTTTGTTGACAAACATTTACATTATCTATTTCATTTAAAAAAACTGAAAAGAAAAAAATAATAAGAAATAATGTTATGACTCAAAATAAGGAATTGTTTTGAATTTACATATGAGAAATGTGACTACTGCTATTGGCGAGACTTGCACATGGCTGACATAAATGTACCCATTTTTTCTTCTTATCCAGAAGCAAATAATGAAGTGCCAAATGTTATTTCAATTCCATTTTCTTCCATTTGGGAAAAAATAGTCATGCAAACATTGTTTTCATACTTAAAAATTTTCATTTTATAATATTAATTTCTGAGTAAATCTCTTTCTTCTATTTTAAATAGTATCAGTTACATTTTTTTCTTTTTCAAGAAGTTTGCATTTTCTTTTCTTTTCTTTCTTTCTTTCTTTATTTTTAAACTTGTATAGCCATGTTAATTCATTAAACAAAAGAATTAACAAAATGATTTAATTTTAATTTCTTTCCTTGCTACAGTAACACATGTATTACATGAATATATATGAATGAATTGTCACTTGTAATGTTAGATATTTTTAAAATTTGGTGTCAAAAATACTACCAAATTAGAAAAATGTATAATATCTCATGAGCTAGAAGAATTTACTTGGTACTAGTCAATTCAGCATAAAAAAATCCATCAAAATATGTTATCATTTGACACTTAATTATAAACTCCAAAAATTTTTTTTAAATTTGTTCTCTCCCCCACCCTCCACCCTCCATTTAGAGGTAGTATTTTAGAAAATATTTTCTTAGTAGGAATCTATATATTAAGAAGTATTTTTACTCCAACTTTCAAGTTTTAGGTTCAGTAGTTTGGGTTGTGTGTTGATTAGCCTCCATTTCAAGACTTTCTTTTATATATATAGATTAAAAGTGATAATGTTATATTTCATTTCATTAAGACTCTTAAAAGAATAATTTGTCCTTCAAAAAAACTTAGAAGTCCTTATTTTTTATTTTGTGAAAGGGGGAAACCTTGAAACTTTGTCTGCTATGACATTATTGCATATCTCTTACTATTTTGTATTTACTATTTATTCTTGCATCAATAATATCAAAAAGGATTTTTGTGTAAAAAATATCAGTTTCAATGCTTTCACTTAAAGTTTTGAAACTTGTGAAAAGTGATATTTTCATTTTAGCCACATGCTAAAGGTTAATTAATAGCTGAAGATATTGTAAAATATTTTGATACTTAAAAGTCTTTTTTTATTCTGATGTCATTTCAATTTTAAATTCTTGGTTAGATTACATATTTGTTTTGTGTTTTATTATTATTATTATTGTGTTTTATTTTTATCAGTTGTATTTTGTTTTTATTATTTGTGTTTTGTTTTTATTATTTTTTCATGTAGTGTTTTCTGCATAATGGAATATTAAAAAAAAACAAATGCTTGACTACTTATAATATTTAAAATGTAAACAGTTTAATCCCTCATAGGTTTTTTTTAAAACAATGCTAAAAGTTTATTTTGAAATTTTTTTAAAAAAAATCTGTAAATTTAAGTGTTGTTTTCAAGCAAATTCTTTTTAAGGTACATTTTTTTCCCTATTTGTATGTGTAAAAATTTAAATTATATTATTTTTAGAAATAATTAAATTTTTTAAAAAAAGGGGGGAGGGACTAATTTGCTTAGATCTAGACACACGGCAGTGTGTCAGCCAAGTTCACAAAGTAAAAGGCGACACACCGGCCGTGGGTTATATTACCCGAGCCATTTCGAGCCACTTTTGACCCCTCAATAACTTAAATTCTATTTGACCTACACACTAGCAATTTTTTGTGTCGTGTAAGACCATCTTCTAATTTTCGAATCCTAAATTTTTTTTAAAAAATCTTTTACCGTTCACGAGAAATTGATGTCTGAAAACCACTGTTTTTACCACTGACTCACTCACTCACTCATAGAAATGTTTGACTACTTCCAGGTGACTTAGGAAGTTGAAATTTGGTGTGGAGGTAGGTTATTGGATCTATAACCAGGAAAAAATCAGAAATCACCATTAATTAAACATTGATGGTTGATTAGAGGATAAATTATTGGATCACAATGGAAGTTTATGAGAATTTCACAAAATACCAGAAATAGTGCCAAGTTGGCGTCACTTTTGGCGAGAATCGGGGCTAATCTCTGAAACTACCGAACCGATTTCAAAAGTAATGGTACCAAAATGATGGTATTCGTCCCGGTTCAAACATAGACTATATCTTATGTCTGTGCCACTAACCAAAAGAGGGTTCAAAAGCGAAAAACATTCTAAAAATGTGATTTTTGTTTTACTGAAGGGCCTAGAAGCACAAAATTTGGCATGTTAATTATTTATAAAATATAAATGATCACTAATGACATTTGCTAAAAAATATCAAATTTAAATGGGTGAAAATCCGCGAAGAGCGTTCTAAAAACGTTCGAAATACCAATTTTAAAACAATCTCAGCAAACAACAAACCGATCTTAAAAGTAATGATATCAAAATGATGATGACAGTCTTTGCTCCAACATAGGATATATCTTATGTCGATTACACTAACCCAAAGGAGATAAAAGAGCAAAAAACATTCTAAAAATGCGATGTCTGTATATTAAGGGACTGGACTAGAAACATAAAGTTTGGCATTTTAGAGTTTATGTGAATTTCGCGAAATATCAGAAATAGTGCCAAGTTGGCAACACTTTTGGCGAGTATCGGGCTAATCTCTGAAACCACCGAACCGATTTCAAACTTAATGATACCAAAATGATGGTATTCGCCCCGGTTCAAATATAGGCTATGTTTTATGCGTATACCATTAACCAAAATAGGGTGGATAGAAGCAAAACACATTCTAAAAATGCAACTTTTGTGTTACTGAAGGACCTAGAATTATAAGATTTGGCATGTTAATTATTTATAAGATATAAATGATCTCTAAGGGCATTTGATAAAAAATACGGAATTCAAAAGGAGTGAAAATGTGCGAAAAGCCTTCTAAAAATGTTCTAAATTGGGATTTTTAAGCAATTTCAGCAAACAACAAACCGATCTTAAAAGTAATGATATCAAAATAATGGTGATAGTCCTTGCTCCAATATAGGCTATATCTTATGTCGATTCCACTAATCCAAAGGGTGTAAAAGAGCAAAAAGCGTTCTAAAAATGCGATGTCTGTATGTTAAGGGCCTAAAAACATAAAATTTGGCATGTTCATTAATTATAAGATATAAATGATCACTAAGAACATTTGTTAACAAATACAAAATTTAAAAAGGGTAAAAATGCGCGAAAAGCGTTCTAAAAACTTTCTAAATAGCAATATTTAAGCAATCTTGGGTAGTTAGCGAACCGATTTAAAGAAAACAAAGTTGCCAAAATGATGGCGACAATCCTTGCTCTAACAAAATTATTGGATAAATTACCATATTACAATGGGAGTCTATGGGAATTAGGCGAAATACCAGAAATAGCGCCAAGTTAGCATCTCTTTTGGCGCGTAATTTTTGTCGTCAATTTGATGATATATCGCCAAGTTGGCAACAAACTTTTTTTGGTCGACGAGATAATCAAGAAGTACCCAATCACGTAAAAGAAACATCCTTATTACTGGAATTTAAAGGAACAAAAGCAGTCCTAATGTTAAAATTTTTAAATTTGACTTAAAAAAAACAGTGAATAAAAGCAGGAAAACGCTGTAAGATTAATGAATAGTAAATAAAGTTAATTTAATATTAAGTTTATTTATTTCAAAAAGGAAACAAATACCTACTTATTTGACAAAAAATAATGATATCGTATCAAAAACATGAATGTGAAAAAATGCCAAGTTCGTTAAAGGTTTCACTAATAAAAAAAGTGATTGACAAAAAATAATGATATCCTGTCAAAAACATGAATGTGAAAAAATGCCAAGTTCGTAAAAGGTTTCGCTAATAAAAGAAGTGAGATCTAACTGCAAACCAAGTTCTTTCGGAGCTCCTTAAATCATAACTCCTGTCATGCATAATATTATTCAATTGCTTAAAATGATTTGTTATGTTACTTGTTATTCAATAGAGCGACTTGGCAAGTTTTCAGCTACTAACTTTAATCTTTGAGTCGGAGTATAATTTAATCTAGAATCTGATTGGCAAAGATCTAGTCAATCGAGTGTTCGAATAAGTATATTGAAGTTAAGGTACTGATAAGTTAAGGAAGGGATCAACTTTAATTTCTGATCAATTAAATAGAAAAAATTGAATAAGAGAACTTGCTAAGTCTCTCTATTGAATAACAAGTAACATAACAAATCATTTTAAGCAATTGAATAATATTATGCATGACAGAAGTTATGATTTAAGGCGCTCTGAAAGAACTTGGTTTGCAGTTAGATCTCACTTCTTTTATTAGCGAAACCTTTTACGAACTTGGCATTTTTTCACATTCATGTTTTTGACAGGATCACTTTTACCACTATTAATATAACATTAGTGTTACTCATGGACATGCTTTTTCTCTATAAATATAGATTGCCTTAATTTTGTGAACTAATTTATCTTCCATAATTAGGTTGTGCTCAGATTTTTAAATATTTATGTTTGAAATTATTTTAAAAATCATGAAAAATCAGTAAGTTGAGATATAAATTTCAAAGAAATTGCTTTTGAAAGTGTATTTATTCCTTATCAAACAGTATAAAATTGAAATTGTTTAGAAATTTAAAAAATGCAATAAAAGTCAAATTTATGGCCATGCCATAACCACTATCACTATGATGTCAGCATTATTCATGCACATATTTTTGTGTTATGATATTTATAGATTAGTCTATTCATATGTTACACATTTTATATTATATTACTATCTATACTAACTAGTAAATCTACAGATCAGGAGCCTCAATGTCAGCTTTGCAAATCACTGTTTTTTTTTTTTTTTTTTTTTTTTTTTTTAACCAGGTTTTGCATAATATTTACATAAAAACAGAATTAAAAATTTTCAAGTAACATAAATATTTATAAAAATGAAAAATACATAAAAAGTTTCAAAAATTAGATGCATTAAATTGATCATGCTGTTAAGCAACATTATTCTAAAATTCTGTAGAACTGCATATTATGATAAATTTCTAGATAAAAAAAGTACATTTCTTCAGGGGGACAGAGCCCTCCTCCCTATGATCTCATTAAATTATATTTGTAGTTTTCTATTGATTGTGCAAATAGTTAAAATTCATCTTAGATTTCATTTTACACTAAGATTTTTAATGGTAAGCAATAGTTTAGAAAAGCCTTTTATATTATTCTAATTAGCAAGTATTTTTTTTCCTAATATCCACAAACACCTGTATTTGATGCATTAATAACTTATCGAAATGTAAAAAAAGTGATCTAATTTAGATTTTTTTTTTTTTTTTCAATTTTCGTTTCCCCAATTTTTTTTTTTTTATTACCGTTCTATAATACTTAGATCTAATATCTTATCTAAATCTGAATCCTAAATTATTTGATAACATTACCTTGCTAAAATCACCCAAAATTAATCATAAGCATGTTTAGAAAGATAAACCTAAACGGTAAACATTTATCATTGTGTCCAGTGCTGTTTGACTAAATAACACATGTGATTCTTGAACATGATTATTGAAAGCTATCTTGTTATTTTGTTCTTGTTGTTGTTTTTAAGAATGTAAATTGTCATTTCCCTGCTAATCATGATGTAATTTTTGACACTGACATCCAGTGTTCTCGCTGACATTTAACCAACGCTAGTAATTTGGCTAATTAAAAATAAAAAAAACTTTCGCCAAATGATAAAAGTATTAGTAAAATAAATTCGCCACATTACACAAAAAAAAACTTTAATTTTTTTATATTCCCCCTTTTTAGGTGCGTTCGTAATTATATAATACGTAGCACCTATAGTGGTCGTTCAGTCCGTCCGTCTGTCCGTCCGTCTGTCCGTCCGCATATAACAACGCAAAAACTACCCCACCGAATCGTTTGAAATTTAAAATACAGAATTATTACATAATTTTGTCGAGTCATTTCAAATTTTATGAAACTCGGATGCATAGATCAATTACAGGGGCAATCAAAAGTATTCATTACATTACGGTCAATGTGGAAAAAAGTTTCAAATGCATTTTAATCGTTTGAAATTTAAAATACGCAATTATTACATAATTCTGCCGAGTTATTTCAATTTTTTTGATAATCGTGTGCATAGATCAATTACAGGGGCAATCAAAAGTATTCAATTACATTATGGTCAATGGGGAAAAAGTTTCAAATATATTCTATACGTTTGAAATTTAAAATACATAACTAGTACATAATTTTGTCGAGTTATTTCAAATTTTATGAAAATCGGATGCATAGATCAATTACAGGGACAATCAAAAGTATTCCGTTACATTACGGTCAATGGGAAGAAATGTTTCAAATGCATTTTAATCGTGTTACACTCACGCGAACTTAATAAAATTTCTATGCAACTATAAAGTACATATTATAATATACATCTTACATAATTTGTGGTGCAAAGAACATTTGTTATTGATTTACAAGGCCGCACAAAAGTATTCCATTACATAATGGTTTAAGGAGAACATTGTTTGATGAGCGTTTTAATTGTAATTCACTTACAATTTTATGAGATTGATATATGAAAGTAATATTTTTAAAACTTCGTTATCATACGAACGCACCTAATTTGCTACGCTTCACGTGCAATTTCCAACTTGTTTTAATATGTTCTAAAATAACCTAAGTTTTTATAGCTGCGACAAAGATTGTTATTAATCTAATTTCAACTATCCACTATAAGTATATTAAAAATACGTATATATAAGCATATGTAAGAAAAACGAAAAAAAAGAAGAAAAAGCAAAAATTGAGCACTAGCAATTTGGCGAATCTAATCGCTTGTTTACTCGCCAAATGAAGAATTTAGTCGCAATTTGGCGCATTAGCGAGCGACAGCAGGAACACTGCTGGCATCTATGCATACATATTATTAAATTAACATTTTCTATACTCTTGCTTTGCAACATTTTTTTAAAATTATGATTTTAAATAGAAAAAATAAATCTTTATGTTAACTATGCATAGATGATAAATTCTAAAATATTCATAACAATTTTCTTTAAATAAATAAGAATTAATATCATAACTCAAGTTCATTTTATTTCAATACCAAAGCATATTAATTTTATTTTCGATATATGACGTCATATTTGTTAGTATCTTTGTACAATTAATTTATCCATTTTTCCCTTAAAAAAAAAATAATAAATATTGCACTTATGCATTATGCATGTTTATAATACAGGGTTATTACAAATGAATCTTCGGGTTTTGATACGTTGCTATGGGCAAACTAGGAAATATATATTTTTCCATGACAACTCAAACAATAGAGTTTTAACTACAGTTTTGCACTGCCTATGTGTCATGCACATGTGAATGCCATGATTGCTGCACAAACGTCATAATCAAAATGGCGACTGGACAGCAAAAATTGTTTTGTGCATTTATGCACTAGAATTTTCAAAGTGTGAATCACTTATAACCTTTCAGAGATCATTTCAGAAGGCATACAAATGCAAAACACCAACCAGATAGAGCATTCTATGCTGTTGGGTTGGTTTAAAGACAGTTTAAAGAATTTAGCCGGAACTTTTGCCTTTACAGTTTCAGCTAGATAGGGAAGTCTACCAAATGACTTAGGTAAAACAAGCCCCACACTTTTGCCTTTACATAAACCACCAGTCGATACCAGCACACAGTGCTTTGTTGAGTTAGTGGTTTGGATTTGTATGCCTTCCAGAATGCTCTCTGAATGGTTATAAGCTATGCACACTTTGAAAATTCTTGTACACAAAATGCTTTCTGCTGTCCAATCTCCATTTTGAATATGACGTTCGCGCAGCAACTATGCCAATTACACACGCATGACACATACGCAGCGTGAAATTGTAAATAATGACCTCTCTTTTGAGTTGACATGTACATTTTAAATAAAAAAATTTCTAAAACGAAATGTTTTATGTTATTGAAACACATGAAATCAGCAAAATTTACAGAAATAATTACATAGTACATTTAAAAAAAAAAAAATTCTAAAACAGAATGTTTTATATTATTAAAACAGATGAAATCACCAAAATTTACCAAAATACCGTATTTTCGGTTGTATAGTCCGCGGCTTATACAAGAAAAAAAGCTTCCAAAAAGCCGCTGCGGTTTATAAACGGTGTGGTTATACAAAGATTTTCCTTTTTAATTGGAAATCGTGATATTTTTTCTACAATTTTTAAACCTTAAAAAATTTGAAAAAACATCGAAATTTGTAAATTTTTTTCACTATGCCGCGAAATTTAGAGAGTTCTCCCATGTTTGTAAAGGCTTTTTTTATTGCTTAAATACAGTTTTTTCTGGATTTGGAAGAACTGTCGCAGTCGCAACTATCGCCAAGTATTGCACTGATAGATGTATAATAGCCATTGTGTTTGTAGAGTACAAAATCTGAAATCCGGAACCCTTCCAATCTCGACAAAACTGAATTTAAGATCATTTTTAGTTTATTTTTCGAAAAAATAATCGACCGACACTGTTGCAAAGAACAAAAAAAAGTGCATCATTTATATCATTTCGGAACGATTCAGAGTAGTCGTTCTTTTTCGAAATGATTCCGAGGAATCGTTCCTTTAGAGAGTCATTTCATTTTGGAAGGAGTTCAAGGAATCGAACTTTTCCGGAGTCGTTTCATTTCAGATAGAGTCCGAGGAATCGTTCCTTTTCGGAGTTCGTACCTTACCCTGTTGCAAAGAATAAAAAAAAGTGCGTGATTTATGTCATTTCGGAACGATTCAGAGCAGTCAGTCTTTTTCAAAACGATTCCGAGGAATCGTTCCTTTACAGAGTCGTTTCGTTTCGGAACGAGTTCTAGGAATCGAACATTTCCGGAGTCACTTCATTTCAGATAGAGTCCGAGGAATCATTCCTTTTCGGAGTTGGTGCATTTCGGATCGATTCCAAGGATTCGATCCACGGAGTAAGAAGCAGGAGGGGAAAGTAGTGTTAAAATTTTGCCATGCGGATTTTTTGACGATAGGCGGCGAAACCGCTGCTAGCAGGCTGTCGATCAATGCTTCTGCAATGCTTTTCAATGGGAAAAATGGTCAATTTAAAAAAAAAAAAATTACGAAAAATCTGAATTTTTAGAAAGTTGTAGAAATGAAAATCTGGTTAATTGAAGTTTTCTTCACAACATACATATTTTTTTATAGGTATTTGACGCTTCATTTTCGTTTTTAAGCCATTTAAAATACGAGATCATTCTGACAAAAATCAAAGGGCAGGCCATTTAAAAACATTGAATATCGCAGATTAAAATGACTGTTGGAAGTTAGTTGAATATCGCAAAGAAACAGACTTATGATTTTTAGAAATTAAGTATTAATCAAATATTTTGGAGTAAATTTTAATTTCGCGTATAGTTTTTATAACCTTAGACCATTTTAATAATCCATAACTTTGGATATTCATGCAATTAATGCATGTAGAATTAAAGCTAATTTTTATTTTAATTATTTGGAGCAACTGCTTATTCATATTACGGATGTCTTGTGTGTCACCCCCCACTAAGCCCCCCCCAGGGAGGGGGGCACATTTTTAATTTCTTTACAACACCAGTCGTGTGACACATCATTTCAAAGGTCTGCAACTGCTTATTCATATTATGCATGTCTTGTGTGTCACCCCCCAGGGGGGCACATTTAAGCTATTATATAGCTTTTATCGCGGGCTTTGAGCGCTGCGACTGTATCTAGAAATTCCGTAAAAAGAAAAAAACCCTAACGCTCCGACTAACGTCGTTTCATTTCGGCAGACTTCTCATTTATTCAGTAAAAGAAAAAAAAAATTGTTTTCTTATCACTCATCACGCTCAAAAAGTATAACTTGAATTAATATCAAAGAAAAAGAAAAAACTTGAATTAATATAAAAGACAAAAGAATACTGCATAAATAAAAAATAAATATATAATTATAATTGCATAAGTTGATAAAAATGCTATGCAGTAGCTTTAACGCGGCAGTCCCTGAGTGCCACACGTATTTTTTTTATTAAAATCTGTGCATTAGTTCTTGGGATTCAGCTGTTGCATAAATCTTAAAAAATGCAATATAGCAGCGACACATATTAAGCAATTTACACCAAAAACTAATCATCATCAATTTATATCAGGGACTACCTAAATATAAATTTTCATTAAAATCCGTGCGTAATTCTTGAGATACAGCTGTTACGTAAACCGTAAAAAATGCAGCATAACAGCGCCACCTGTTGAGTGATTTACACCAAAAACTGATCAGCATCAATTTATATCAGGGACTACCTAAAACTAAATTTTTATTGGAATCCGTGCGCTAGTTCTTGAGATTCAGCTGTTGCATAAATCATAAAAAATGAAGCATAGCAGTGACACCTGTTGAGCGATTTACGCCAAAAACTAATCAGCAATAATTTACATCAGGGTCTTACCTAAATATCAATTTTGATTAAATTCCGTGAATTTTTTCTTGAGATAGGGAACCCGCAAAATGTCTGTCACAGACAGATGTTTTATAAAAGCATGTTTTGTGGAATCTCTGTCCCCTAAAACGTGCACAATCCGTCGAAAACCAGAATTAAAAAATTTATACGAATCCAATACTTTCTTCTTGTAGAGATAGAAGGAAAAAAAATTGACGCTGGTAGAAAAAATTTGATGCTGCTTCCTCAATCTCCTTGGACGGGGCGATCTCCCCCCCCCCCCCTTGCCTTTCACATGGGCCTGAATGTCCGGATGGAAAAGATGGGGATTTAAAAGCAAAAATTCCTGAATGAGCTAAGAACAATTTTGATTAATAGATTTATTTTTACTGCACAGTCACAAATAAAAGATAGAAGCAAAGTTTAAAAAAAATATATAAATACGTGTGGCACTCCGAACTGCCGCGGTAAAGCTATTGCATAGCATTTTTTATCAACTTATGCAACTATAATTATTTATTTATTTTTTATTTATGCAGTTTTTTTTATATTAATTCAAGTTTTTTCTTTTTCTTTGATATTAATTTACTATTATTTATACTTTATACTATTTATTTTACTATTATTATCCTTATTTAATATTACACTTTTTGAGCATGATGACCGATAAGAAAACAATTTTTTTTCTATTAATGAATAAATGAGAAGTCTACCAAAGTGCCGAAATTTGCCGAAATAAAATGAAGTTAGCCGGAGTGTTAGTTTTTTTTTCTCATGGAATTTCTAGATTCGGTCGCCGCGCTCAAAGCCCGCGATAAAAGCTATGCAACAGCTTAAATGTGCCCCCTTTGAGTTTAGGGGCAGGCATGGGGGGATGTAACACAAGCCATGCATAATATGAATAAACTGTTGCAGACCTTTCAAATGATGTGTCACACGACTGGTGTTGTAAAGAAATTAAAAATGTGCCCCCCTGCGGGGGCAGAGTGGAGGGGTGACACACAAGACATCCATAATATGAATAAGCAGTTGGAGACCTTTGAAATGATGTGTCACACGACTGGTGTTGTAAAGAAATTAAAAATGTGCCCCCCCCCCTGGGGGGGCAGAGTGGGGGGTGACACACAAGACATCCATAATATGAATAAGCAGTTGCAGGCCTTTCAAATGATGTGTCATACGACTGGTGTTGTAAAGAAATTAAAAATGTGCCCCCCCCTGGGGGGGCAGAGTGGGGGGTGACACACAAGACATCCATAATATGAATAAACAGTTGCTCCAGGGCCATCGCTAAGACTTTTTATTGGTGGGGGAGAAGACCTTAAATTGCCAAGTCAAATTTTCATATTTGCCAACTCGTTTTATAATTTTGCCAAGTTACCACATTTAGAAAATGTAATACAGTTCTTATTTGTAAAAAGTTTAATAATATTTCCAATTAGAGTTGTAACTTTTGCAAATTCTATCAAAAATAGAAAATGTACTACAATTTTTATTAAAATTTTCATTAAATTTGCCAAGTGTAACCACATTTGCGAATGTTTGGGGGGGGAGGCTCCCCCCCTGTCCCCCCCCCTTAGCGAGGCCCCTGAGTTGCTCCAAATAATTAAAATAAAAATTAGCTTTAATTCTACATGCATTAATTGCGTAAATATCCAAAGTTATGGATTATTAAAATGGTCTAAGGTTATAAAAACTATATGCAAAATTAAAATTTACTCCAAAATATTTGATTAATACTTAATTTCTAAAAATCATAAGTCTGTTTCTTTGCGATATTCAACTAATTTACAACAGTCATTTTAATCCGCGATATTTAATGTTTTTAAATAGCCTGCCCTTTGATTTTTGTCAGAATGATCTCGTATTTTAAAGGGCTTAAAAATGAAAATGAAGCGCTAAATACCTATAAAAAAATATGTATGTTGTGAAGAAAACTACAATTAACCAGATTTTCATTTTTACAACCTTCTAAAAATTCAGATTTTTCGTAAAAACATTTTTTAAAATGACCATTTTTTCCATTGAAAAGCATTGCAGTTGCTAAAAAACCAGCCTACTACTTATCACAGCCCCCTCATTATTTACCAAAATTTCACTTTGTATTTTCGAAGAGTCATGCGCATTAAGTTTCCCCTCCTGTGTCTTACTCCGTGATTCGATCCTTTTGGGAACCAATGACCTAAGATCCGTATACATTTTATGTTCGAAATTTTGAATTTATCACCGATTTCTTTTTAATTTTCGGAAATTTTTTTAAAAAATATCACGCCTGTTTGAAAAAAATTCGCGTAAACGCCGCATCGCTTGAAATTATATCTTAAAACCCGTTAACGCCGCCGCGCACAGTGGGGCAAAAAGCCTTCAAAACTGGCAAAAAATCGAAAAAATGAAATTTTATTTTGAACTACCGACATACGTCACTTTAATAGAGCAGATGTCAGTACACATCTGCCTAGTATTACAATTTGCGCAAAGTTATTTTGATCGTCAGTAGAGAAAGAAGTTAAACTGCATATTGTACTTTGATAATAAGTGGGAAAAAAATCAATAACTTTGTTTCAACATTCGTTTGTTAATTTCGCTATAATAATTAAAAAATATTTTTTTTTTTGACTATGGAACCTTTAATTACAAGTATGTAACAATAATTCATTAACTTTAAATTTGTTTTAATACGATTTTTATAGATATACATACGCTTAGAATATATAGTGGTGAAATTTATAAAAAAAAATTAACACTGTCTACAAACATTGTAAGTTTTAGTTATGAGTTAAGGTGAGTTAAGTGTTAACTATAATTTTTTCTACTAAGTATGAGTTTTAAAAGGGCAAATATGCCAGAAAATCTTGCTACTTTTTTCTACTTTTTTAATTGTATGGTCATTTTTAGAGCTAATCATCCTAAAATTTTAGTTAGTGTACAGGTGTGCCAAACATGATTATAAATATTTTCTTTGTTAAATATGAATTTTAATGCATTGTTTATTACAAAATAATGTATTTAAATGAAACTGACTATCATGGAACGTTTTAACAAAAAACTTTTGAAAAGTAACGTGATTTTATGGTATAAGAGCTCCATAATCGGAGAAACTACGAACAAGTAGTTTAAATGAAAAGCAGATTAAATGTTTTAAAGTTTAGTATAAATTCCGATGAGCAAAAGCCTAGCGAAACAAGGGAAATGCTTTAGAATTAACAAAGAGTGGCTTGGCAAATCGCTTTCATTTCCTCGATTTGAAAAACAAACAGAAGCGTCAATGAAAAGCAAACGTGCCCATCTTCATATTCCGTCTGAATTTGTTCTGGACAATCAAAAAGATCAAGAGTAAAACGGTTATACAATTCTAGTTCTACATATTCGTTAGTGTACGTGACATGCATGAGTTTAAGATCTAAATTTAAGATCTGAAAAACTGGAAAACAAAAAGTGTGTGTTAGCACTAAAACAACAGAAACAGTTTTTCTTCTGCTGTCTTTATAGTAATGCATACATTTTGCCTGAGAAAGGTTGATCCAATCCTTCAAAACTAGTCGCTAATATTCATTATAAGGTTTGCTTGAGAATAATTAAAATTACTAATTATGTTTACATTTTTTAATGCGATATTATTTATGATTTATAAATATCTAATTAGTATAAAACTATCTTAAATTCTTGTTTTTAACTCATTTTTCTACAAAAAATATTGAAAAAGGTTTGTAAATTAATTAATAAATTACTATTTAGCTTATGTAAAAGTTTAAAATTTTACTACTTTTCTTCTACAAAAGAATCCGTGATGTGCTTTTTTTGTTCAAAGTAAATTTTATTTTTTGCCAACTTTGGAGGCTTCCTGCCCCACTGTGCGACGTTTCTTCCGAAAATTACGGTACTGATAATCATAATTTTTTAGCCTAATTACTGTAGATATTATGCATCACGAAAAAATTTGGTAAATTTGTGTTAAAAATTATGACTAATGGCTTCTAATTTCGAACCCTGGTCGAAATATACGTTTGTAAATGGTGTATAGCCCGCGGACTATACACCGATGCATCTCCGCATGTTATACAGCAACTTTTTTTACTGCATTGCTTGATTTAGGGGTGCGGGCTATACACCCAAAAATACGGTAATTAAAAAAAATCTGACAAATTGCATTGACAAAATTTCAAAATAATAGGAATAATTTAAGACCTATATTAGGAAATTTTAATATCCATAATTTATCATTTAAATCCATTAATCAAAAGAGCCATTTTCTTTGAACAAATGAAAAATTGAAAATTGTTTGAATTGCTATAGGAAAGCATTATGGTGCAAAATAAAATACTCTGTATTTTCCGAAAGAATGAACCAAACATAATGAAAAACTATACAGCTAAATCTGGATACCTCATGAGCGTGCTTACCAGTGTTGTAGTGGAAGATATATGGGCGTATATGCCGTATATTCTCTGGATTTTTTAAAGAAATACCATATACCGTCTGTTTTTCTAGAAAGCTATAGTATATGCACTCCAGGATATACCGTCTGCCTTGGGCATATACCTTCTGCTTCAAAAATATATTTTCTGTTTTTTTTTTTTAATGACTAATACCACTGATGTTTACTTAATTTTAAGGAAATTGGATGCTTTTTATGGCAGTTATTGTGGAACAGACAGATGAAAATAAAAAAAATTCCTTATCTCCAAAGTAAGCCTTCACTGACGTTTTGGCAATAAAGAAACAAATCGCTCTGTGTGTGTGTGTGCTATTGTTCTGTGATGGCTAGCAAAATCTATGGCACATATGAGGTTTAATTTGTTTAAAAGTTAGTTCGAGATCTCTCCTGATGTATCTGAAGATCAGAATTTAAATTTTTTTATTACTTTCCGAAATATTAATTACGAAGCACAACTCACTCTTGTCAAAAAGTCAATTCTTTGATGTTCAGAAAACGAAAAAACTTGCACATAAACACATTTACACCAATGATGTAGTCGTAACAAAAACAGATGGTATACGCTCTAAGCAAATGATATATGCTCAAGGCAGAGGATGTACTCTAGTGCGTCATATACTATAGCTTTCCTGAGGAACAGAAGGTATACGATGTTCCCTAAAAAAATCCTGAAGGTGTATACTCCCATATACCCATGAGCATGATGACCGATAAGAAAACAATTTTTTTTCTATTAATGAATAAATGAGAAGTCTACCAAAGTGCCGAAATTTGCCGAAATAAAATGAAGTTAGCCGGAGTGTTAGTTTTTTTTTCTCATTATGGAATTTCTAGATTCGGTCGCCGCGCTCAAAGCCCGCGATAAAAGCTATGCAACAGCTTAAATGTGCCCCCTTTGAGTTTAGGGGCAGGCATGGGGGGATGTAACACAAGCCATGCATAATATGAATAAACTGTTGCAGACCTTTCAAATGATGTGTCACACGACTGGTGTTGTAAAGAAATTAAAAATGTGCCCCCCTGCGGGGGCAGAGTGGGGGGGGTGACACACAAGACATCCATATTATGAATAAGCAGTTGGAGACCTTTGAAATGATGTGTCACACGACTGGTGTTGTAAAGAAATTAAAAATGTGCCCCCCCCCCTGGGGGGGCAGAGTGGGGGGTGACACACAAGACATCCATAATATGAATAAGCAGTTGCAGGCCTTTCAAATGATGTGTCATACGACTGGTGTTGTAAAGAAATTAAAAATGTGCCCCCCCCTGGGGGGGCAGAGTGGGGGGTGACACACAAGACATCCATAATATGAATAAACAGTTGCTCCAGGGCCATCGCTGAGACTTTTTATTGGTGGGGGAGAAGACCTTAAATTGCCAAGTCAAATTTTCATATTTGCCAACTCGTTTTATAATTTTGCCAAGTTACCACATTTAGAAAATGTAATACAGTTCTTATTTGTAAAAAGTTTAATAATATTTCCAATTAGAGTTGTAACTTTTGCAAATTCTATCAAAAATAGAAAATGTACTACAATTTTTATTAAAATTTTCATTAAATTTGCCAAGTGTAACCACATTTGCGAATGTTTGGGGGGGGAGGCTCCCCCCTGTCCCCCCCCCTTAGCGAGGCCCCTGAGTTGCTCCAAATAATTAAAATAAAAATTAGCTTTAATTCTACATGCATTAATTGCGTAAATATCCAAAGTTATGGATTATTAAAATGGTCTAAGGTTATAAAAACTATATGCAAAATTAAAATTTACTCCAAAATATTTGATTAATACTTAATTTCTAAAAATCATAAGTCTGTTTCTTTGCGATATTCAACTAATTTACAACAGTCATTTTAATCCGCGATATTTAATGTTTTTAAATAGCCTGCCCTTTGATTTTTGTCAGAATGATCTCGTATTTTAAAGGGCTTAAAAATGAAAATGAAGTGCTAAATACCTATAAAAAAATATGTATGTTGTGAAGAAAACTACAATTAACCAGATTTTCATTTTTACAACCTTCTAAAAATTCAGATTTTTCGTAAAAACATTTTTTAAAATGACCATTTTTTCCATTGAAAAGCATTGCAGTTGCTAAAAAACCAGCCTACTACTTATCACAGCCCCCTCATTATTTACCAAAATTTCACTTTGTATTTTCGAAGAGTCATGCGCATTAAGTTTCCCCTCCTGTGTCTTACTCCGTGATTCGATCCTTTTGGGAACCAATGACCTAAGATCCGTATACATTTTATGTTCGAAATTTTGAATTTATCACCGATTTCTTTTTAATTTTCGGAAATTTTTTTTAAAAATATCACGCCTGTTTGAAAAAAATGCGCGTAAACGCCGCATCGCTTGAAATTATATCTTAAAACCCGTTAACGCCGCCGCGCACAGTGGGGCAAAAAGCCTTCAAAACTGGCAAAAAATCGAAAAAATGAAATTTTATTTTGAACTACCGACATACGTCACTTTAATAGAGCAGATGTCAGTACACATCTGCCTAGTATTACAATTTGCGCAAAGTTATTTTGATCGTCAGTAGAGAAAGAAGTTAAACTGCATATTGTACTTTGATAATAAGTGGGAAAAAAATCAATAACTTTGTTTCAACATTCGTTTGTTAATTTCGCTATAATAATTAAAAAATTTTTTTTTTTTTGACTATGGAACCTTTAATTACAAGTATGTAACAATAATTCATTAACTTTAAATTTGTTTTAATACGATTTTTATAGATATACATACGCTTAGAATATATAGTGGTGAAATTTATAAAAAAAAATTAACACTGTCTACAAACATTGTAAGTTTTAGTTATGAGTTAAGGTGAGTTAAGTGTTAACTATAATTTTTTCTACTAAGTATGAGTTTTAAAAGGGCAAATATGCCAGAAAATCTTGCTACTTTTTTCTACTTTTTTAATTGTATGGTCATTTTTAGAGCTAATCATCCTAAAATTTTAGTTAGTGTACAGGTGTGCCAAACATGATTATAAATATTTTCTTTGTTAAATATGAATTTTAATGCATTGTTTATTACAAAATAATGTATTTAAATGAAACTGACTATCATGGAACGTTTTAACAAAAAACTTTTGAAAAGTAATGTGATTTTATGGTATAAGAGCTCCATAATCGGAGAAACTACGAACAAGTAGTTTAAATGAAAAGCAGATTAAATGTTTTAAAGTTTAGTATAAATTCCGATGAGCAAAAGCCTAGCGAAACAAGGGAAATGCTTTAGAATTAACAAAGAGTGGCTTGGCAAATCGCTTTCATTTCCTCGATTTGAAAAACAAACAGAAGCGTCAATGAAAAGCAAACGTGCCCATCTTCATATTCCGTCTGAATTTGTTCTGGACAATCAAAAAGATCAAGAGTAAAACGGTTATACAATTCTAGTTCTACATATTCGTTAGTGTACGTGACATGCATGAGTTTAAGATCTAAATTTAAGATCTGAAAAACTGGAAAACAAAAAGTGTGTGTTAGCACTAAAACAACAGAAACAGTTTTTCTTCTGCTGTCTTTATAGTAATGCATACATTTTGCCTGAGAAAGGTTGATCCAATCCTTCAAAACTAGTCGCTAATATTCATTATAAGGTTTGCTTGAGAATAATTAAAATTACTAATTATGTTTACATTTTTTAATGCGATATTATTTATGATTTATAAATATCTAATTAGTATAAAACTATCTTAAATTCTTGTTTTTAACTCATTTTTCTACAAAAAATATTGAAAAAGGTTTGTAAATTAATTAATAAATTACTATTTAGCTTATGTAAAAGTTTAAAATTTTACTACTTTTCTTCTACAAAAGAATCCGTGATGTGCTTTTTTTGTTCAAAGTAAATTTTATTTTTTGCCAACTTTGGAGGCTTCCTGCCCCACTGTGCGACGTTTCTTCCGAAAATTACGGTACTGATAATCATAATTTTTTAGCCTAATTACTGTAGATATTATGCATCACGAAAAAATTTGGTAAATTTGTGTTAAAAATTATGACTAATGGCTTCTAATTTCGAACCCTGGTCGAAATATACGTTTGTAAATGGTGTATAGCCCGCGGACTATACACCGATGCATCTCCGCATGTTATACAGCAACTTTTTTTACTGCATTGCTTGATTTAGGGGTGCGGGCTATACACCCAAAAATACGGTAATTAAAAAAAATCTGACAAATTGCATTGACAAAATTTCAAAATAATAGGAATAATTTAAGACCTATATTAGGAAATTTTAATATCCATAATTTATCATTTAAATCCATTAATCAAAAGAGCCATTTTCTTTGAACAAATGAAAAATTGAAAATTGTTTGAATTGCTATAGGAAAGCATTATGGTGCAAAATAAAATACTCTGTATTTTCCGAAAGAATGAACCAAACATAATGAAAAACTATACAGCTAAATCTGGATACCTCATGAGCGTGCTTACCAGTGTTGTAGTGGAAGATATATGGGCGTATATGCCGTATATTCTCTGTATTTTTTAAAGAAATACCATATACCGTCTGTTTTTCTAGAAAGCTATAGTATATGCACTCCAGGATATACCGTCTGCCTTGGGCATATACCTTCTGCTTCAAAAATATATTTTCTGTTTTTTTTTTTAATGACTAATACCACTGATGTTTACTTAATTTTAAGGAAATTGGATGCTTTTTATGGCAGTTATTGTGGAACAGACAGATGAAAATAAAAAAAATTCCTTATCTCCAAAGTAAGCCTTCACTGACGTTTTGGCAATAAAGAAACAAATCGCTCTGTGTGTGTGTGTGCTATTGTTCTGTGATGGCTAGCAAAATCTATGGCACATATGAGGTTCAATTTGTTTAAAAGTTAGTTCGAGATCTCTCCTGATGTATCTGAAGATCAGAATTTAAATTTTTTTATTACTTTCCGAAATATTAATTACGAAGCACAACTCACTCTTATCAAAAAGTCAATTCTTTGATGTTCAGAAAACGAAAAAACTTGCACATAAACACATTTACACCAATGATGTAGTCGTAACAAAAACAGATGGTATACGCTCTAAGCAAATGATATATGCTCAAGGCAGAGGATGTACTCTAGTGCGTCATATACTATAGCTTTCCTGAGGAACAGAAGGTATACGATGTTCCCTAAAAAAATCCTGAAGGTGTATACTCCCATATACCCATATGGTGTGTACTCCCATATATCCTCCACTACATCCCTGATTTACACACTGAAACAAGGGAAATTAATTTTTGACTGCATTTCTATTTTTTTTTTTTTTTTTTTTATTGTTTTGTTTTAATTTAAATTGGCCAAATAATTCAATACAGTTAAAATTGAAAAACATAGTGCAAAAGATCAGATTTTCAAGTTTCAAATGGGGCAATATATTTTTTTAAATGTCACAGTTAATCCTTTGAAAGAAAATTTTCAAAAGAAGTTGTTTTTCTGAAAAGGATTTTCCCTCTTATTTCAATGCCTTTCTATGATGTAAATTTAAAGATACTGACAAACTAAAAATATGCTTTTCAAACTTAAACCTTCTTCAAAACAATTGTGGAATTAATTTTTTAAATTATGAATTTTAATCTTTTCAAATTTATTATCAAATGCAGGTCACTTTACAGCTCATGGAAAGAATATTTTTTACACATTAAAAGTAACTAAATGTCTATATTTTAATACAATCTTTTTAGAAAATTTCAATAGACTAGATTTACATCACCTACAAAAATTTCAAAACATTTGGAGGGGGTAGAAACATTTTTTACAAAATAAAATATGTGAAAATGACAAAAAAAAAAAAAAAAAAAAAAAAAAAAAAAAAAAAAAATTAGAAATCGAGGGATATCACTTCAGTTTCTCTGGATGTCGACAGAACATTTTCCTTCTTAAATATTCAAATTTTTTAACAGAATTTGAAAACTAGTCGTTGGAGGCCATTGTAATACTTACCCATCATGGATATGTATATGAAAATAAAACATGTGAAAACTATTTATACAATGGATTGCAATTCATAAACAAAATTTAAATATTGTTAATATACATAGTAATGCTTTATAAAAGAACTGCTGAAGTACCAATTTCGACAAATTATATAAAACGCCAAACTACTCAAGTAGTACTGAACTGCGTAAAAGAAACATCCTTATAACTCCAAAAATAATAATTCTATTAACTAACAATTAACTTTGTCGGATTAAGCGTCTCATTTCCAATTAAAATATACCTCTGAATTGAAATTTGAATGAAATACAGGGTCATGAAAAATCAAAGAATGTGGAAAACAAGATTACAAATATCTCGGCAACTAATAATCTGATCGACTTCATTCTATATGCAAAATGTGTGTTATTTTATTGCCTTTTACGTTCATTCCTTAAAACAAAAAATTCGAAAATTTTTATATACCTTTCATCAGAACGAATTTTTTGAGGGCCCGAAACAAATAGTTCCAGATAATCGAGGTTGCTGATATTAAATAGGCTTCGTCCCATTCTTACATACTAACTACATACAAAATTTCAAGTCTCTATCTCAATTTGTTTGGGAGATAGAGCGTTTACAGACAGACAGACGGATGGCAAATTTTTTATTCTAAAAATAGGTTTTTCGGAATCTCCACTATCTAAAACGTGTAAATCCGTCAAAAATTTTGTTTCGATTTTCAAAACGATTGCAAGACTTACCATATACTACGTATGATGGGTAAGTAAAAGACTTGGTTTTAGTTATATTTATAAACCATTAAAATTTCAGAGAATTTCGACAATGATAACCATCTCTTTTGCTAATATAAGATAACTTCTTGCAACATAGTGATCTAACACCACAGTTTTCTGTACGAAGGATCTCTAGCCTGAAACTCAGTAAGACTAAGTTGAAATATGGATTACAATTAAAAAATGGTGTGTTTAATTAATCTCAATCTTCAATGTATTTTACTATAATAAATTTTGTAATTTTTTTTTTTTTTTACTTTAAAACAATTGAATTATTTGAGAAAATAAATGAATCGAATAATAATAATTTTTAACAGAGTACATTTTACAGTGTCCAATCAATTTCAATATTATGTTTTTTCAATTTTGAGGATTTTTTTTAATGTATATATTTATTTATAAAAACATTTCTTTCACTTATAAAAACTCTTGCTAGAGGCACAAAAAAAAAAAAAAAAAAAAAAAAAAACTGTCTAAAGGTGTAAAATAATACTAACTTGGCCGTACAAAGAGTCGGCACATTACGGTAATAATTCCAATGCAGGGTCCCCATCAGAAGCAAAATACAATAAAATTAGCTTAGTAGGAAACACAAACGACCAGTGATAAATTCCTTTTTATGCAGAATCTTTAAATAGCACAGTGCTTAATTGCATTTTTTTGAGGAAGGGAGGGGAACCTTCTAAACTGAAACTTTTTAGTTTATTGCATAATTTTGTTATAAAGAAGCTTTAGTCTATTAGAAATAGATTTGCTGGATAGTGCCTTTTTTAAAAAAAAATCTATATAATAGCATTTAATTGCAATTTTATTTATTTATTTATTTTCAGTATTACAGCTTATGATATATTTGTGATTTTACTTTTTCATCTAAAGATGATAAATAAGAATTTAAAGTATTGAAAACCTAATTAAAGTTTAATTGAATTCATCAATTAATTTTAAAAGAAAGATTTTAAAGTGTGAGATATAAAAATTCAAAACTTTAACCTGTGACTGTACACAACTTTCCAATTGAACAAGAGTTGGGCCTGGCAACTTGCACAGTCATCGCCCCCTTAAAAATTTTAGGTTCATTTTAAAATATTGTTATGAGCCCGGGCAACACTGGGCAGGACAGTTAGTTTTAAATAAATTACTTCTCAATGGATATATAAAAATGTGTAAATAATGAACAAATTGCTTTTATGTTTGATATATTGATAGTTATTTCATGAAGATATAACAATTTGTGGTTTTAAAATGTAACTAAAAGCTACTACAATGTGCTTTTGAAATTTTTACTTATCATGTATGATACTTATGTGCATAATTGTAACTGGAATGAAATTAAACTAAAAGTGTCTTACTTAAAAATATATATATATATATATATATATATATATATATATATATATATATTACTTACATTCATACTAGTACTCAGTTATTCAAATTTATTTTTTTCTGTTTGTTATTTATAAAATTATTTTATTTTGTTATTTATTATTTATAGTTTCTTCTGAAGAAGAGAATATGAATTATGAAGAAATTGAAAAATGTCAAGAACTTATAGATGAAGAAATTGAACATGCTAGTAACCAGGAGGACAGTCCTAAACTGTTGGATGTTAGCAGTGGTGATAATGATAGAGAAAGCACATCTGGTAATATTAATTTGATTTTATCTTAAATATCAAGTTAAATAAGCATACGTTTTATTAAATTAGTATTTTTGTAAAAATTAGGGTGTGTATGGTTGTCGGACATACAGATAAATTGTATGTTTCTTATATATTATTATTTTATATTTTAGTTGTGAATATTCTTTCATATTGTTTGTGTTCTGTGGTCAGCATTTTAATTTGCCCTAGTAACAATCTTCCATTTTATATCCAGCACCAGTTGCATCATTATTCTGGAAAACATTTTTCCTCAGCTAAATCACAGATGATGTTGCATTATTTTATTCCTCTCTTCTAGAGATGGGAAATATAGTTATTTTTGTTTAACAAGTTACATCATTCTGTGCATTCACAGGTAACAGGTTTCAACAACCTGTTATTTTTGTAACGTATAACCAATCGATGAAACTATGCTGTCAACAGACATTTTAATTAGAGGGCCGTTAATTAAGGTATCTTGAATAATTTTGATACATAAGTATAGACGCTGTTTTAGTTCAGATAAACCTGCGCCTTTAAAATCAACATAGAGTTAAAATTTTAATTTTTGCAAGACAAAAACTTAGTTAGTTGTGATACTTTACATTTCATGTATTATTATCGTTTTCTTGCACTAAAAATGCATTTTTCCCCGTTGAAAATTTAAACGTATCATAACTCAGTAAATTTTGCCCGTATAACTTTTTTTTTTTTTTTTTTTTTTTTTTTTTTTGCTGTTTACTTGTTAAAACACATAAAAAAAATTTCTAAATAAAAGTTATAGGAAACTTACTGAACACTGTATAAAATATGTAGTTTTTTAACAATTTAAAAAATAATTATTTTAATGTAAATTAATATTTATATGATGCAGAAGAAAGTTTAAAGCATTTTTGCAATTGTTACAATGACTCCAAAGCTGACGGTTTTGAAATTATTTTTTTCTAAACGATCAGAAATATCCTCCATAAAAACAACACCATTTTAACAATTCAATTTGTTCAAAAAAAAAAAAAAAATTATCTTCATTTGTTAGCACCTTGATTTGAAGTTCGAATTTTGACATCCCTGAATAAATATCTGTCAACGCATATTCAAAGCTTATCCCACAAGGGCACGAAACATTACTTGTATATTTTTAATCAAATGTCATTCATCCCACAAATTTCGTATGTGCAAGTACGTATTTAAAATCCCCTCCCCAAAACTTGTGACAGGCCAAAAAATGACGTTGGTAGTATAAAATTGGTGCCCTATAAATTTCCACGTCCGTCAGGACCGCCCCCCCCCCCCCCCTCCTCCCATCCATTTTCGAATGGCTGTGTCCTCACCAGGCTATTTTTCTTCCTTTTTTTTTCTGGCAAATACAATTACAAAAGTAATGTTTTCCAGTTCGTATTTTCTAACGACGCAATATTGACAAAATAATAATGATAAAAAAAGAACAGTAATAAACATTTTATTAAATAAAAATCATAGCACCAGAATATCCCCCCCCCCTTCCCCAAATACCATGAGTACATAGTAATATCCCTTTTAAATATTCAAACTCAAAGATTTCCACCGTTTTACCCATCTAACTACATCAATGAAAGATTATGTCCCGTGTCCGAGCGATAAAACAGTTTTCTATCAACAATTAAATCCATAAATCTCTTTAATTCCATTTTTCAAACAGAGATTCCTTCCCATTAAAAATATGACCAAAGATGGCCGACATTACTTCCTTGCTTTTTAATAATCTGCAAACGTCACTAACTAACTTCACGTACTCTAGAATAAAAACACATTTTTCCCCCCATTTCATTTTCAGTATTCTAACCAGTTTTCATTATTCCAGCTGTTTTTTTTTTTTTTTTTTCAATAAATGTTGTTTTTGTTATTCTAAAAACTGATTCTATTGCTTTAATCTTTGTAACTGTGAGCGTTATAAAAAGTCAAACGATAAAATATATTCTGTGAAGAATCGAAGCCAGATGTTTTTAAATATTCATAGAATAATCAACTACGAATAGCTTTTGAGAGATTTTATCACGTGAACTTTTGAGATAGCAAAAGGACAAGGTTTCCTATGATTGGCTTTCTTGATTAGACCAAAAAGATTTTTAATGTCTTGGGCAATGCAAAAGGAAAATGGTTCCTATGATTGACTTCCTTGATTAGACCAAAAGGATTTTTAATGTCTTGTAATCGTAGATCGACAGTGAGGCGTCAAAAAAAAAGTTTCATAGGGTTTTTTTTTTTTTTTTTTTTTTTTTTTGTGCGTCGGAATTTTTTTTTTCTCTCTCTGTCTCAAAAGTGTTTTAATGCAGTTGGGGATTTTTGTTTTCTGCAGTAATAGAAATTCTTTGCCTCAGAATTCAAATAGATTGATAAGTTGGAATTTTTTTATATAACTAAACTTTTATTAATTTATAAATATGTATTCCTAAAATGATTTTCAGCCTTACTATTTGTTTCTTCTTTTTAAAATGCTTATCATACGAGGCGTTCCAAAATTAACAGGGACTTTTTGGTAATCTGTTATTGAATAATAAGTTTTTGGTTAATATTACGAATATTTATCCTATTATATTAAATAATGCCCATATCTACTCTCTTCTCTAAACAGTAGTTTTATTTTTCAATGTATGATTTTAAAAATTTCCTAAATTTATTTTTAAAGGGTTTTTTTTTTTTTTTTTTTTTTTTTTTTATAAAGTTTGACGGAAGAAGTGATATTGCATTTAGCTAAAAAGATTGCTATTATTATTATTTTTTTTTTTTTTTAAGTCATCCGTTCCAAAAGAATTTTTAATTTTCAACAATATTTCTATTTTACAAGAGGAAAGCTAGTTTACCACTTTTATGATAAAAAGAAGAAATTTTTTATTAAAAGTATGTTAGCATTTTTTCCACTTCATTTTTATTTTACAAGATGATAATATAATTTTGTTTTTGATTTCAAAGAATACTTATACTGCTTTATAGTTTCTAAAACTGAAATTCACAACTGTTTAACTTTCTATATGATCAACTCCAATATTTTAACACAACTTTAGTTTAAAATATATATATATATATATATATATGTGTGTGTGCAAAATCTATCTTTGTAGATAGTATTATTTGACATTACACAGAAGATATAATTGTTATAGGAATGAATGTTATTCAAAACAGTCACGGTCTCTTGTTTAGGGATTCTTTCCTTATATGTCCAATTTTTGAAAAAGTGATTGGATATCAATATTATTTTGAAACTAATTCAGTGTAAAATAAAACTGCTCTGATTTTTTAAATAAATAAAAAAGTAAAAATATTATCTGTCAGTTGTTCCAGAAAATTACAATAATTGGAATTTATAAGGATTATTCTGGTTTTTAAAATTATTTTTTATTATCTTCTACTTTGTATCTATTGCATCCATTTTTATTTTAGGTTATTGCATGAATAATCCATAGAATTAATAAGGAATAAAAGTGAGAAAACCTATAAATTTAGTTTAAGAGCATGTTTTTTCAATATTTTGGAAATATTTGTCTCAATGTTATTTCTAAAAATAAAGGCCTGATTATCGACTTGGCCATGGGACTGCTACCAATGGCGGATCCAGAGACCAGTTCTTTTTTTTGGGGGGGGGGGCAATCTCAAGTGACATGTAATCAATACATTCATAGTTTCTATTAGTTATGTCATTATTTGCAGTTAATTATTAAATGGATATGGATTAATTAATGCGAATAAAATACTATAGAGTAAGATGAATATAATTTTCAATCTGAAAAATACACCGTTCGCTGCTAGAATGGTAGCAATAAAGAAAGTTTACAAACAAACATTTCTGTCATTCAATCTACCATTACATTTCTGTCATAGCGATCATTGCAGGTATCGACTTGGCAATGCAGGTTAATCATATCATATACTTGTTAACCATAGATCAATCAAATTATTGGACTCGTATACAATAGAAATCATAAAGAATAAATAAGTTTTTCTTGTTGACCCACAGTATCATCAGCTGCCCTTTCTATATATGGAAATTGAATGAACTGAAATATGACCTGTTATAAAATGCACATTATTCGCTTGATTTGGCTAATTGTGATCTCCACTTATCCCAACGGCTAAAAAATTTTACGACTGAAAAAGTTTTGCATGAAAGTACACTGTTAAAAATATTGGGAAAAATTGACTCCATTTTTAAAGATTATCTATTTTCTGACCAATGTGAATGCTCCACATCGTTTTAAGATCATCCTCATTGACCAGAAAATAGGTAGCCTTTAAAAATAGAGGTAATATTTTTCGATATTCTAAACAGTGTAGAAGTGAAATTAGCTGTCGACGATTATTTTGGAGGACTTGAACTTTTCAAATCAAACTCGGAAATCCCCCCACCCCCAGTGGATCCACGCCTGACTGCTACAGACAGGGAACCCAAAATGAGTAAAAAGAAATCTTAAAAATGCAGTTTTTTTAATGATTTAATTAAAAACTTAAAAGATTTTGGTTAACTAACTGTATCATAATATCTAATTATAAAAATCATTGATAAACCTCTGAATACCTGCTGGTTAAAAGAAAAATAAAATAAAAAATCTAATTATTAGTTTGAGAGAGAGAGTCCTCAAAAGCTGCCTGACTTTTCAGTAATTTTGGAAAAAGATTTCAAACAGAAGTGGGGATAGAAAATTGATATCTCCTACCTTCTTTATGTTTCTGTTTCTAACACTGACCAATCAAAAACTTCAGAATCTGAATATTTTTCCTTATGTCCTTATCAATAACACTTTAATTCCCTTTATTTGAATGTTTCTTTCTCAAATAGCAAGTTTTTTAAACAATTTGTGGATATTTTTTTTTTTTTTTTTTTTTTTTTTTTTTTTTAACTTGAACCTGAATAATAGTATAAAAATTGAGCACATCTAATGTCTAGACCACATTACTGAACTGAAACAACTTTCAGGAAAAAAAGGTCTCAAATTTTGTTACACTTGAGAAAAACCCTGTTTGATTAAGCCATTCAAATTGTAACAAGAGCCTCGGATTCTTTAAATGGTGGTCAGGAAGCTGACTGCTAAATTAAGTACTATATTAACAAATTTTAAAATCCCCATTCAAATACATCCAGAAAAATAGTAAGGAAAAACTTTGATTCTTTCAAAACTAGCAATCTGATTGTATACATATTTGTTTTTCGCCTCTTTAATTACAGTTTAATACACATTTAATTATAGTTTATGTATGTTTTTTGAAAAATGTGCATTTCTGCTTAGAATGACATTAATTTCAAAAATATATCAGGAGAATCTAAGTTTTTATTCACTTATAGAAACAAAATACACATGTTATCCTTTTTAAAAAAATATTTCACTGTTTTTTAGGGTATGACAACACAAAAGAAATGATTGAATTAGAAAATTAAAAAGGAAAGATGTCTATAATGTTAAATTATGGAAGGTATAGTGCTATGTAAAGTTTAAATGGGTGCCATTTGCTTAATATTGGATTTTTTTTTATCTTTGAAAGGCACATTTCTAAAATAAAAGTGTTTTTAACAAGCCAAAACTCATAATTGAATGTTTCTGGCCTCAGGTTGTAATTGAATTGTTGTTCTTTCATTATCTTATTTCATACAAGTAAAAGGTGACAAAACAGAAGTTTAGAATCTTATCAAATAATCAGTGGATTTGGATGAAATTTAGCAAACTTTGAGGTTTGCAGTAGGACACTTCATCTCTTCTATTTCATCATGGTTTGATGACTGGGGCCAAAGTTATTAAGGGGCCAATCTTGCACTTTAACATTAAAGATGCATCTGAACTCTAAAATAGCACTATCATGCTATTTGATATATGCATACAAAATGTTAAGGTTCTCTTTCAGTATGAATAAATATAATTAACTGAAGATGAACATCACAAGTTTTTTGAAAGGTACAGTATCATAAAATTAAAAGGCAAACTGAAATTCTATGCTTGTTACATATATTTTGTCTGTATTTGGAACATATTATGCTACAGTACAAATTATTAAGAGAACTCAGAAAAATCTGCCTAAACATTAGAAAGGTAAACTGCCAGAATTGAAACTGATACTTTTTAAAAGAGAAATAAGATATTTTCATCAAGTCTATTGAAAAAAAAAAAAAATACATTTCTTTATAAAACTAATTATTGCTTTTGTTACATTAAATATCTTGCAAATTCAAAAGATTCAATACAAAAAGGAAGAAGTGATGTCCAGAGCAATTAATTTTTTTTTAATACTGCAAGCATAAGTGCTATTTACTAGAAAGTATAAAAGACAAATATGTGCTTAAAAACTTATAAACTTATATAATATTTGTATGCACATGCTAAATCATCATCAGTTTATGAAATATTTTGGAAATATTAGTAATGAAAATAAATAGTTTTACTTTGTTATACAGAAATTCAATGATTTCTTATCATAAAGTTTTATTATCACTTTCGAACTGTTTAACAATGTTATCAGTTTCTTTTTAAATCAGAAATTTATGAATGTGGATTATTCAAAGGCCACCAATGGACAAAGTATTTCCAGTTTTCATTTGTAATTAGAAAGCACCTTAGTAAACTTTAACCTCAAACAAATTTCATAATGATATCATGCTATTTGACAGTATTAGCATTTTCAAATAGAGTTTATTGCTTTGAGAAGAAATAAAAAAAAAAAAAAAAAAAAAAAAAAAGGAATTTCATTTTAAATGTTGCCAGACATAATCTCAAAAATCATAGACGATAAACTTGTATACTACTACTTGGCTCTGCCCCCTACAAGATACGCTCATCAAACCCTGTTCAGATACAACAGACTACTAAAGCATGCTAATTGAATCGACTTTGAAAAGAATATGAAACTTTGAATTATAATTTTAAAACCATTGGCAATTTTCTTGTAAACGGGTTTCCAATCATTCTCCTTTTATTGGGAAATTTTAAGGTTGCATCAGTTTCTGTTTAAGAAATTCAATGGCTCCATCTTTGGTTAAATAAGATCAGTTAAAAATTTGTAAATAAACTAATGTAGAGTGGATAAAGTAAATAGGGTTTTTGTATCCCTGTTTTTTTTTTTTAACAATGCTATAAAAAAAGCTGTTAGCTCCCCAAGTTATCTTTCTTTTTTTAATATTCATGTAAAAATACTTTTCTTGTTAGATAGGAAATATTATTTGTACTGTCTTAGAACTCACAACAATTGTTAAAAAGACCACCTCAAAGTAGAAAATAAATGTCTCATGTAAATATATTTTTAAATGTGATTTATGCTGCAATATTATTGTTTGGTCATTTTGAATGTGACAGCGCAGATAATATTTCCCTCTTAACAAGAAAAGTATTTTTATGTGAATATTGAAAAAAGAGATAAACTTGGGGATAGCTACACCAAATTTTAAAGATACATTTAAAATGCCTTATTTAAAACAGCTTTTTTTGTAGCATTGTTCAAAAATACCAGGACACAAAGACCCTACTTACTTTGGTTAAATAAGATCACTTAAAAATTTGCAAATAATCTAATGTAAAAAGAATGAAGTAAATATGATCTTTATGTCCCAGTATTTTTGAACAATGCTATAAAAAAACTGTTTTAAATGAGGCGTTTTAAATGTATCGTTTAAAATTAGGCACAATTATCCCCAAGTAATCTTTCTTTTTTTAATATTCACTAAAAATACTTTTCTTGTTAGAAATAAATGTGATTTATTTTGCAATATTATTGTTTGGTCACTTTAAATGTGTGACAATATCTCCTATTTATTGTTTTTAAAGAATGTTCATTTTATTATTTTAAAATTTTATTTTTCTTTTAAAATTCATATGAAAATAAATAATTTTGTTGCTAGAAAGGAAATATTTTTATTTGCACTGCCTTAAAGTTGGCAACAATAGTTTAAAAGATTATCCAGAAATGTGAAATAAATGTATCGTGTAAATATGTTTTTAATTTAAATTGTTTGGCAAAATTATTACATGTCATGTGACAGCTTCTTCCATGTGTGGTTTTTAATGCATATTAATGCATTTAGTATTTTAATATTTTCTTTCCCTTTTAAAACTTATAAGTAAATATAGGTTTTATGATGTAATTACATTATTTTCTTGCCTTTTTTTGTTTATAAAAGTCAAATGTAAATAAGTTTTTTATTTGAAAGAAGTATTATTCTTTGCACTGTTTTTACAAATTAGCAACTTAAAATAATAACCTTTTCTAAAAAATGTGAAAAATATTTTTTGAAATGCTGAAAATTAGAATTCAAAATGGAAATAAAATGTCAAAAAAATTAGTTAAATTAAAAAATAATTGCACTCTGCACAGCAGTAACTTCTAATGTATAAAATGATCTAAAAATGATTAAATTCCCTTTTATAGTTTTTGCTTCTATACTACTGTTTATTTTCATGCTTTTGAATGCAGTAGTTTTCTTAATATTAACTAAGAAAGACCCTGGTCTCAAAAAGGAATTCAAAAGAGAATTTTTAAGTTTCAAGAAATATGAACTCAATTAAATCTAGTTCTTCATTTCTAATGTTTGATGAAGAAATTGTTGTTTAGAAAATGTCAACATATTTAACCAAAATTCAGTGTGATAGTGATTAGAGTGATAATAGATAGAAATTTCTGTAATTACTTATCTATAGACCCCTCCCCCCTTTATTTTTAAGTATACTATACAAATAAATATATTTTAGCTATATATAGCGTTGTAGTTCTCACAATTTATTGAATAGATTTTCAGATTCAAAATATATTTTTATTACTTGAAAAATCCAAAAGACTGGTAGCTGTGTCTTGGTTAGATAAAGATTAACAGACCAATGTGTACAATAATAAAATTTTAAAACAAACACATTTTAAAGAATTCAGTTAATTTTTGTAATGATTCATGCAAACTATTGTGGAAAATAAGATTACATAAATTTTGAAAAATAATTTTAAAACTTTACATGAATATTTCAGTAACAAAGCTGTATTTTGTGTGTACAAAATTTATTTTATGTATTGTTAATAATATTAGGTTGAGCAAAAAGTTCTGGGAAATTTTTAATCTAATAGTTACCAGAATTTGTATCATGTACAGGAGTACTAGTGGTATTTCTATAGGAGTTCAGGAATTTTGGTCCTGACGTTGTTTTATCTGATTATGGCCTCTTTCAATCAATGGAACACTTTTTCAAGGGCTATCAATTTGAATCCTTTAATAAAGTTAAAGAACATGTCAAAAGTTTTTCGATTCCAAGGAGCTGCCATGGTACTTGAAGCAAATCCGGAATCTGGCAGAAAGTTGTAGATCATGATGGTATCTACTTTGAAGAATAGTCCTTAGTTGCTTTTTTTGTTAATTTGTGCATAACAACGCAACTTTCACAAATTTCCCAGAACCTTTTGCTCAACCTAATATTATGTACTTTTTTAATTATGGTTTGCAGCATTGTTTATAATCCTTAATTTGGATCGCGCAGCAAACGAGTTTGACTTGCCTGTTCTAGATGAAAGGATATAGATAAATAACATGACTCACAAGTAATAACTCCTAGTTGATCATGTTATTCATTCATTCATCTTCAAGATAGGATCTTTATAATGATGAAATTTTATATACAAATCTGAGTATCAGAATTTGTTAAGAAAAAAAAAATTCTTATATATTCAAGTTCTTTTGTAGTTTTATAATCTTTTTTACTAACTCTATATCAACATCTTCCTGGCAATTAAATTAAAAAAATAAACAAGAAGATATATTGCTATTATTGAAATGTTAAAATTGACACAATATTTTTAGTGTCTTCTAATTTAACTTCACACCATGCATTATTATTTTTTTTAATTTCTTGAACGATAACTTTGACAGTCAAGAAATATTACCTTTGCAGCTTATTCAAAATCTTTATTGTCATGTTATGTTTTTATTATTTTAAATATTCCACTATTTTAAATTATTTATTACTTATTACTTATTATTTATTTCTTATTACCACCATTATTTATTACTTTATTCTTAATATTGAGTAAATTTTATATCTCTGTTAGTTTCATATATATTTATGTGCCTTGATCATTTTTTAAGATAAATTATTTAGAGCATCAGATGTATCCTTAACATATGTTAATTTTCACTCTGTACACTTACAAACATGACTTACACTTATTTTATGTTGCCTGTACAAATAAAGTATTAAAATAGAATTTATTTATAGGTATTAATTTGAAATTCTTGAATTACAAAAATAAATAAACAGTGTCCCCTATCTAATATGTTTTGATCCATTATTAGCAGAAGAATTTTTTTTTTCAGTCTGGTTACAGTTTATTTTTTTAAAAAGCAGTTGAGAAGAAAGAAAACAAGTATCAGTTCTCCTATATAGTAGAATCTATTTAAAGGGTGGGTAATAAGTTATATTGAAAATTATAAATTTTTGATTGAAAATACCATTATAATAAACATTAAAATATTAATTTATTGATATTATTTAAATCATAAAAAAAAACTAAAGTACAACATTTTGTTAACAATTGATTTTTCATAAGTTGAATAAGCTAAAACTTGAAAAATTTTATACTGATTTATCAGTTTGAGTACATAAATTACTGTGATCAAAGTGAATTGAAAATTTATTTAATATTTTTAACCGACTTCAAAAAGGAGAGGAGGTTATCAATTCGACGCGTATGTATTTTTTTTTTTTATGTATGTACACCGATTACTCCGAAACTATGCAGCCGATTAATTTGGTTTTGGTGTTAAATTAAAGAGCTTACTCTCGGATTGGTACCACATCCATTTCATACAAATTGGTTCAGTAGTTTTTTAGTAATTAAGCAAAAACTATTAAAATTAGTGTTTTTTCGGTAATTAAAACTGTTGAATTAGTTCCTACAATTGAGTGAAGTCAGGATGGCCGAGCGGTTTAAAGCGCCTGATCTGAGCTCTGGTTCTCGAAAGTGACAATGGGTTCGAACCCCACTCCTGACATACGTGTGTACAATAATTTTCCGTATTATAATTTTTACATATATATTTTACAAATTAAATACTAATTATGCTATTAAGAATATTTTGTATTTAACCGTTAGCACAGAGTATCAGAGATCTTTTATCAACTCAACACTTTATCAGTGAAAGAGTGCTAAAATAATTGACTTGCAAAAAGTAACATGACATTGAATAAGTTTCCGAACCTATTCCGTATTATAATTTTTACATATATATTTTACAAATTAAATACTAATTATGCTATTAAGAATATTTTTAACTGACTTCAAGAAGGAGAGGAGGTTATCAATTCATTGCGTATGTATTTTTTTAATGTATGTTCACCGATTACGCCGAAACTATCCAACTGATTAATTTGGTTTTGGTGTTAAATTAAAGAACTTATTCTCGGATTGGTACCACTTCCATTTCATAGAAATTGGTTCAGTAATTTTTTAGTAAACGGGCAAAAACTATTAAAATTAGTGATTTTTCGCTAATCAAAACTGTTGAATGAGTTCCTACCATGGAGTGTAATCAGGATGGCCGAGCGGTCTAAGGCGACTGATTTAAGTTCTGGTTCTCGAAAGAGAGCGTGGGTTTGAACCCCACTTACGACATACATGTATACAACAACCTATTCCGTATTATATTTTTTACACATATATTTTGCAAATTAAATTCTAATTATGCTATTAAGAATATTTTGTATTTAACCGTTAGCACAGAGTATCAGAGATATTTTACCAACTCAATACTTTATCAGCGAGAGAGTGCTAAAATAATAGACTTGCGAAAGGTAATATGACGTTGAATAAGTTCACCGAATAGATTGTAGTCAAGATAGCCGAGCGGTCTAAGGCGCCTGATTTAAGCTTTGGTTCTCGAAAGAGAGCGGGGGTTCGAACCTCACTCCTGACATGCATGTATACAATAACCTTTTTCCGCATTATAATTTTTACACATATATTTTACAAATTAAATACTAATTATGTTATTAAGAATATTTTGTATTTAATCGTTAGCACAGAGAATCAGAGATCTTTTATCTCCTCAATACTTTATCAATGAAGGAGTGCTAAATTAATAGACTTGCGAAAAATAACATGACCTTGAATAAGCCCCCTGAGTTGATTGCAATCAGGATAGCCGAGCGGTCTAATGGGCTTGATTTAAGCTCTGGTTCTCGAAAGAGAACGTGGGTTCGAAACCCTCTCCTGACATACATGTATACAAAAGCCTTTTCCGTATTATTCTTTTTACACATATATTTTACAAATTAAGTACTAATTATGCTATTAAGAATATTTTGTTTTTAACCGTTTGCACAGAGTATCAGAGATCTTTTACCAACTCAGTATTTTATCAGTGAAAGTGTGCTAAAATAATAGACTTGCGAAAAGTAATATAGCATTGTTCACCGTTTAGATTGCAGTTAGGATAGCCGAGCGAATCAAGGCGCCCGATTTAAGCTCTGGTTCTCGAAAGAAATCGTGGGTTCGAACCCCATTCTTGACATCCATGTATAACATACAGTATTTTTTCCGTATTATAATTTCTTTAACTGACTTAAAAAAGGAGAGAAGGTTATCATCAATTCGACCGCGTATGTACTTTTATATATATGTGTGTTCACCTATTACACCGCAACTATCCAACCGATTAAACTAAGTATTACGGTATAAATAACTAAAAAGTAAGAAATAAAATAAACTTTTTTAAAAAAAATATAACCGACTTCAATCAACGCTCTAAAAAGAGTTAAATAATTCTTTAAAATACCCTAATGATAAATTGTTATCTAATAACCACACATCAGATATCATGTACCGAAAAAAAAAAATGGTTATATGTTTAATACATGGAACTTAATATCCAGCAAACATGGTTTTTCGACAGAATATTTTTTACAAGAGATTAATTTACATATTTTTGATTTAATTTATGAATATATACATATAAAAAGTAATGAATTACTTTTTGAAGTTGGTGCCAAACTATTGTAAGTATAGTAAGAATTGTGGTTATATTATGCCTAATGCCATAAATAAAATGGTAAAAATCATTATAGATTGTGATTGTTTGGCACCAACTTCAAAAGTAATTCATTACTTTTTATATGTATATATTCATAAATTAAATCAAAAATATGTAAATTAATCTCTTGTAAAAAATATTCTGTCGAAAAACCATGTTTGCTGGATATTAAGTTCTATGTATTAAACATATAACCATTTTTTTTTTGTCGGTACATGATATCTGATGTGTGGTTATTAGATAACAATTTATCATTAGGGTATTTTAAAGAATTATTTAACTCTTTTTAGAGCGTTGATTGAAGTCGGTTATATATTTTTTTTTAAAGTTTATTTTATTATTTAAATGTAACAATGTTTAAAGTTAATTGTTGCAATCATTGTGATTTTCTATTTTTATTAAATAATATATTTGCAATATTTTCAGAAGAAGAAAGTATAGGAACTGAATCTTCTAGTGAAAATGAAAAAAATGCTTCCGAAAATGAAAGTTTGTCTACAGATCCAGTTAAGGAAACAGAAATTGTTCCAACTTGTAAGAAAGAAGATCAAAATTTAAAACCTGCTGAAGCAAATACAGTACCTGAGGAAAAGGGTACAAATCTTGAAAATTCTAATGTTCATACACCCAAACTTCCTGTCTATTGTCCAGCTATTCAAGGTTGCAGAAGTATTGATGGATTTCATGTATTGAACCGAATTGAGGAAGGAACTTATGGTGTAGTGTATAGAGCTAGAGATAAAGAGACAAGTAGGTTTTTCTTTTAATAATGATTTATCCAATATCATATACTTGTGTTAAAAAATATTCATTTATTGCTAATTCATAAAAAACACAAAAAAGAATTTTTTTTTTTTTTTTTCAATTGTTTGGTTTATGTAACTAGATTCATAAAATATATTCTGATATATAACTTTGACTTCTTAGCTGCATGTAAAACACTATTTTAATCAAAATAAATTAAAAAAATTCAGTCTATTTTTTATTTTAGATATTGATAAACCGTGATTTAGAAGTCTTAATTTAAAGAAAATATGTTTACCGATTTTAATACTTTTTTTTAAATATTCTTTTCAAACTTTTTGTGCTCAAAACATTTGTTCTATCATATATTTTTAATAATCAGAAACCTATTCATGCACTTCCCTATAAATTCACAAATAAATAGTCAGAAAACAAAGAATTAAATGTATATATATATATATATTCAATAATATTATTCTTTTTTTAAGTATGTTTTTGCATCACTTGATGTGACATTTTTCTAGTTGTGTTATTTACATGCATGTGTCAATCTCTCTCTCTCTCTCTGTTTTTTTTTTTTTTTTTTTTTTTTCCAGAGTTATAGGGGAAAAATTTTTATTCAAAAATTTTAAATATTTTTAAATAGAATAGTTTAAAAGAATTATATATATGTTGGTATCTAATATCTTAAAAATAGCTAACATTATAAAAAAAAAATTGAGTTGTTAAAATGTTAAAAATGAATTGTTAAAACATTAAACTATTGAAAATTCTTTAAGCAGAGATGGGCAGTATCGAAAATACATGTATTTGAAATACATTTTCAAAATACATTTGTATTTTGTATTTTAACCCGACTAAACGAAAGTATTTTGGTAATGTATTTTGAAATGATTTTCTCAAGTATTTTGTATTTTGAAAATACATTTCTGTAAATTTCCAGCTGCTTCGAAAACTGCAGATGTAAGATTCACAAAAGCGTAATACAAGTGTGACTGTTTTGTTTTGACTTATAGGGTTCGTTTGTGGAAATTTATACAAACATACTTTTTAACTGCTTGTACGATAAAGATTAGAATGAATGCTTCTGTTTTACTTAGACATTACTGCTGAATCATTACAGTTCTAAAGTTCTAGGTTTTATAAGTATAGCGCTGCTATGAGAATGATTAAAAACTACTGTATTATAAACAGGAAGAATTATTTAGTTTTGCTGTGTATGGTGTTTTTTAAAGAATTACAGAATGACTTGTAATGTAGTTGTAGAAAGAAATATAATGCAATGTTTAAGTCTCGTGAAAGAATAGCTGATATTTTTTCAGCTTCGGGTGATAAATGTATCAAGTGAATTAATGAATTACGATACACTTTGCTCGATAATAACGATAAAATTAAGGCAGCATGCCATATGTTAAAAACAAGATCTACCGTTATAAGAGAAACATTTGAAGAATTTTGATTGTAGATTTGTTTTTACTGGAAGTACACGTTTATATAGCATGCATACCCGGATTAAGGGGGGGGGGGCTAAGGAGACTGCAGCCCCGGGCCCCAACCAGTCAGGGGCCCTCAGCAGAGGCTTAAGTTGTATCAAAGTTTCGTTTAAAACAGTTACAGGGGGTGTAAGAGCTGCGCGAAATCGCCGTTTTTTTTTCAACTTAACTTGAATTGCCATTTGACGTCATTGCTGTCTGTATCTCTGAAAATTTCCAGGTTTAACAAAAGTGGTGATGAAAACAAAACGAAAAGGGTCGCGTAAAAAGCGCGAATTTCGTCAAAAAAAGAATGGATTTAATCAAGATCGCGGAAAAGCGCAATTTCCTTCAAAAGGCCGTGGAAAAAGCGTTAATTTTGTCAAAAGGTCGGGGAAAAAGCGCGAATTTTGTAAAAAGGTCACAAAAATAGCACGAATTTTATCAAGCGGTTGCGGAAAAAATGAGAATTTCGTCAGAGGATGGCCCGAAAAACTGAGATTTTGGCAAAGAATCGTAAAAAAACGCGAATTTCATCAAAGGGAGGAAGGAAAAACGCGATTTTCTTTAAAAGATCACAGAAAAAATGCAAATATAATCAAGAGTTCGCGGAAAAAGAGCAAAATTTGTCAAATCATCGGAAAAAAAAACGCGAATTTTGAGAGAGGACAGCAGAAAAACGCGAATTTCGTCAAAGGGTCGTGAAAAAAAAAACGCAAATTTTGCGAACGAATAGCGAAAAAAAAAAAAAAAAAAACGTGCGTTTTGCCAAAGAGTGGCGGGAACAGAGAGAATTTCTTGAAAAGTTCTCGGGAAAAAGCTCAAATTTTGTCAAAGGATCGCGAAAAAATCGTGAATTTTATCAAAGAACCTCGGAAAATTGCGAATTTCTTCAAAGGTTCGCCAAAAAAAACGTAAACTTTGAGAAAGAATGACGAATAAACATAAATTTTGTCAAAATGCGGCAGAAAAGTGAAAATTTTTTTAAAAGTTCGTGGGAAAAAGAGCAAATTTAGTCTAAAGATCATGGAAAAAGAGCGAATTTTGACAAAGAACCGCTAAAAAAGGCGAACTTCGTCAAAGGATTGCCGAAAAAATGCAAATTTTGAGAAAGAACCGCGAAAAAAAAGTGCGAATTCTGTAAAAAAGTTGGCTAAAAAAGCGCTAATTTCATAAAAAATTTGCGAGAAAAGTGCAAATTTAGTCAAAAGAGCCAAAAGTGTCACCGCCGAAAATAAGCGAATTTTGACAAAAACCGAAAAAAAGCGCGAATTTCGTCAAAAAATTGCCGATAAAACGCGAATTTTGTCAGAAATCCGCAAAAAAAGCACGAATTCCATGAAAGGATGGCAGAAAAAACGCGAATTTCTTGAAAAGATCGCGGGAAAAGCACAAATTTAGTCAAAAGATCGCGGAAAAGAACGAAGTTTGTCAATGAGAAGCGGAAAAAGTGTAAATTTCTACAGAGGATCGCTTAAAATAACGCGAATTTCGTCAAAGAATCGCTAAAAAAACATGAATTTTGGCAGAGAATCGCTGAAAAATCGCGAATTTCGTCAAAGAGTGGCAGGAAAAACACAAATTTCGGAAAAGGATGACAGGAAAAGCGCAAATTTTCTCAAAAGGTCGCGCGCGGAAAAAAGGCGAATTTAAAAACACCATTAAAGATAACAAAGAAAAAAAAATTATTAACATTATTCATATTCAAAATCTAAAATTTGTATTTTAGGATTAAAAAAACAAATCAAAGGTGTGTGTGGGTATTTGAGGAGGGGGTGACATTCAGTATCGTGGTAGGAGGCTTAAGATTTCCAAAAGCGTAAGGGGGGGGGACTAAAATTCCCAGTAGCCCCGGGCCCCAGAAGTGCTTAATCCGGCCCTGATAGCATGACTTCGTAATTTATTATTATAAGTTTTTTTTTACTCATTTCATGTTTTATTTTGTACTGTTAAAAATACAGTAAAACCCGATATTTCGGATTAAATGGGACCGGACCCAATCCGGATTTTCCGGAGAATAAGAAAAAAATGAAGTAAAATAAAACATATTTACAGAAAATCACTTTTATGTTAAACTTATTGAATATTTCTAGACAGTAAAAATGTTTACTTTGCTTAATACTTCCGAAAATATTTCAGAAAAAGTTTTTTTTTATTCTGAATACGACGATGAAACAAGTTAATGTTATGGAAATTAGCCAATCGCTTCTTAAACTTAGGGACTAAACCGATCCGGATTATCCGGAGATCCGGATTAACGGGGTCCGAATTTGCAGGGTTCTACTGTAATACCACAATGAAAATATAAACTGGTAACTGATCAAATTGAAAGTTATTGTAGGAAATGGAAGTTTCATTCTTTTTTGAGTTTAGATCGTAAACAAAAGATTCACAGATGAAAATTTTAATATCAATAAGAATATAAATTTGGTTTATTACAAAAGCATACCCCTTTAGAAGAATATTTATGATTTTGAATACGCGGGCATGTATATATATTTGTTTACAACAAAATTAAAGATGATAATAAAACATTTTTTGTACCGATTTGTAACCATAAAATATTATTAATTCTGTAGTTATTTATGCATTCCGGAGTTTCCAAGATTATTTATGTATCAACCTATATTAATGTTCATTGTACTGAGATTTGCAAAATGCTCAACGTTTGGCTTGCAAATTAATCATACACAAATATCAATAAATAGTTCTTTAAGAGAATAATGTTGTATTCATTCTTAGGGAAAATTAATAGCAATTATTAATTTGCAATCATTATTACAAATATAACATGCATATGTTTAAAACAAAAACATTTAACTTGTTAATTTAATATTTCTTTTTAGCTCACAGGTTATCAAAACCTAAGAGCTTATGTGCCGCCCATTCTGTATGTATCTATGTATGTATGTGTGTATATAATTAGTGATTAGTTTTGGGAGTTCAGTAGATAAGTATAAGGAGGGGGAACGGGGCTAATCAACCATTATGATTTAAATAATAAATCCCGTAAATAATTTAGATAAATGGGATTTCATGTAGAATTATCAGATTTCATTAAAATTTTAGATATGTTATATCATTCTGATGAGGCGCCTCCATGCTTAGTATTGGATGTTCATTGGATAAGTATAAAGGGGAGGGGGGGAATGGGGTAATTCAGGTTAATGGGTTTTTCACGCAATTTGCTTCAAATTTTGTATATAAGTTCATTCTAAGGAGGTGCTTCCCTGATTTGTTTTGGGAACAATTGTATAAGTATAAAGTGGGAACCAGGGGGACTATCCCTCTTAATTTAGGAAAATGGTTTGTTATGCAGAATTAACCGATTTGCCTCAATTTTAGATACACGTTTATCGTGATAAGACGCTTCCCTCATTAGTTGTGGGGTTCTTTTTTAAGTATAAAGAGGAGTACGAGCGATTACCCCCTTAAATTTAACAAATGGATTTTTATGCAGAACTATTCGATTTGCTTTAAATTTTGCATGTAGGTTTTTTCTACTGAGATGAATCTCTGAATAGTTTTGGAGGTTTAATGATTAAATATGAAGGATGTAATGGGTAATGGGATGTAATGGGATGTAATGGGAACTAATGTATGAATTTTCATCAAACTTCAAATTCAGTTACACGTTAACATAAATTGCTGCTGATTAACTTTTGGTGTAAATCGCGCCACAGGTGGGTGGCGCTGCTATGCTGAATTTTTTAGGATTTTAGCAAAAATTAATGCACTGAATGTCATCAAACTTTATGTTTTGTTATTTATTACTGTTAATTGTTAATACTGATACCGAAATTCGGAATTAAAAACCTGTTTCGATCGATCCTTAAATAAAAATTTTCCAAAAAGAGATTTATTGAGTGATTCCTAAATTAAGATTCCCCCCTCCCCCTTGAAGGTCAATCGTAATTTCTAAACATAGATTTGAGTTGTGAATTATTTTGATAACATTTTATTTTTTGCGTAAAATGAAACTGAATTATATCCAAGAAAAAATTGCGTATTTTATATTCATTTGATTATTTTATCTGTAAGTATTCTTCGTTTATAAAGCATATTCCCCCATAGATTGATTTTTTTTCTTTATTTTTTTCTTTTTCTTTATTTTTATTTTTTACTTCGATAATTTATAATTCCAAAGAATTTAATCAGTGTAACACAAATGTCTTACAGTTGAAATAATAAGACTAATAAGAGGTTTATATGGATCGAAATTATAAATCCGCTCCAAGCCATAGAAAGATCTTTTAGCCGGCCTATAAAGTACCGAGCTAAAAAGCTATTATCCCTTGCATTTTGCAAACACTAATAAGAGATCTACACGGGCCGAAATTGCTGGGTATGGTCCAACCCGTACAAAGATCTTTTTAGTACGGCATATTTCGATACAAAACAAACATTATTGGTCCGGCGAGGTATAAAACTTAAGCATCCAGCCTATAACACATACTAGTATAAAAGTAAAATCTCGTAATAAGCCCTGATTATAAAAGTTAAAAGTTTGGTCAAGCCCCGCCCTTGCAAACACTCGATTAGCCCGGGCCGATTAAATTTTAAGAAAATATAAATTTTTATGTCGATATGGTTAAAAATCATCTTATACGAGGAACTCTGACCAAAAATACTTATATCAGCTTTTTATCGTGTTTATCGACTTCTTTTTTAAAAAGCATTTTGGACTGTGACATTTATTTCTTAAATTAATCTTTATTTTTATGTAAGTGTTTTAGTTATAAATAATATCGTTAATCTCTATCCCATGTCTTGAAAACTTAAAAATCTGGTAAATGCTGTACAGTAAAATCTTCTAAGCCGGATTCGTACACGATAGAAGAGAAAGAATCCACTGTAGACAGGTTTTCTTCTTAGCAGGTACACAGTTTGTTCTAAATGTATTGTATTCGTTTTCGTTGTTATTAAATTTATTTTGCAATTTGCATGAATCAACACATTAGCCTTTTAAGAAAAAAATTATAGAATGATTCAGAGTTCATATTACTGTGATTTATTTTTATTACCCAGAAATATATTACTAATATTTTAAATAATAAAATTAATTTTTTTAATTGTAAAATTATAACAATTTAAAAATACATGAATATTTTGTAAAAAATTGTTGGATTGGGTCAGATTTAAGCGGTTTTCGCATAGGCCACGTCAAGATGGGATGAGCCAATGATTTTTATACAGGCTGGTCAATACCAATAATTAAATTTGAGGCTACTGCAGTCCTTTAGGAAGAATGAAGTCCAGTCCCGATCCGGTCTGGAAAGAATAAGTCAGTTCCGGCCCGAGTCTGACGTAAACAGTGAAGCCTAAAACCCGAAATATTGATGACGAGGTCCATTTGAGCTTACACTCCAGAAAGGAATAAACCCGATACCCGACCCGGAACGACTGAAGAACAGGTCCGGTCGGGCCCGGCCCGAGTGCTGTGGGTAAAAATTGGCCCAAAACCGGCCAGCTGACTGGGCCCGGCATGGCCCGTACAAACCTCTAATTTTATACATAAACTTTTTTAAAATTTTCAAATGTATTTTGTATTTTAAATGTATTTTGAAAATACATGTATTTTGTATTTTGAATTTTCTTAATTCGAAAAGTATTTTGTATTTTGTATTTTAGCTTCTAAAACTAATGTATTTTGTATTTTGTATTGAAAATGATTTTTCGATGTATTTTGCCCAACTCTGTCTTTAAGGCTCTTCTAAAAAGAAAAAAAAATTCCTTGCTCAGCAATCTAAAACTATCCAAAACATTTTCTGGGTCTTTTTAAATGTAAAAGCATGATACTTAAGTATAATATTTGAACTAATTTGCAATCAAACAGCGTTTTTTATATTCTGATAAACCAATTACTCTACAATGAGGAATTACTTGGTACAGTATACTATAAATACCAGGTGTCCCAAAAATGACTGATGGATTTTTAAATTCAATACCTTGCAAACGGTGACAGCTATTTAAAAAAATTTTGCAGGAGGGTTATGTATAATGTCAGGAGTTTTTTTACCGTAATTTTTTATTTTAGTTCGAATTTCAAACAATAGGTGGTGCTGACCGCGATTAAAGGCCAGGTCGACGCTTCACTCACCACTGATTACCTGGCCTTCAAAAGCCGTCAGCGCCACCTATTGTTTGAAATTCGAACTAAAATAAAAAGTTACGGTAAAAAAACTCCTGACATTATACATAACCCTCCTGCAAAAAATTTTTAAATAGCTGTCACCGTTTGCAAGTTACTGAATTTTAAAATCCATCAGTCATTTTTGGGACATCCGGTAAATAAACTATGTTTAAAGTTCCAAAACACTTTATTTCTTCTTGCAAACTAGTTTCGGTAGCCACAGCATACTGTCATTAGTGCAAAATATGATAATAAAATAAATATAATAAAATAAATTCATATTTTGCACTATTGATGGTGTGCTATGGCTATCAAAACTGGTTTTTCTAAGAAAAAATAAAGTGTTTTGATGCTTTAAATATTGTTTTCTATTTATTTATTAACAAGTTATGTTTTCAGTTATAAGTAATTATTGTCTCAGGACATCAGTTTTTCTCGCACTGCTCCATCCAGAAATTTAATTCAAAATACCAATTTTGACAGCATTTTCTGAAATATCTGCCTTTACCATAAAAAAAAGAAAAACCAGTTCAATTACAGTTTCTTAGTAAGAACATCTTACAATTTGATATGTTTGCACAAAAATGTATTAAAAAATGTGCCTTAAAGTAGCCAGATTGTATTTAAGAACAGCCTTAAGACTTTGACTTGTAAAATCATTATAAAATATAAAACTAAGGATTAAATGTCTTTCAAAATTTTTGAATAGTAAATGCAAGCAATGTATGTGTGTGTGTACCTGCTTAGTTATGTCTATATTCTGTTACCAAATATAATTTGTAATATTTTTTTCCTTTCCATTTCTTTGTCTCTTTAGAAGAAATTGTTGCTTTGAAACGATTGAAGATGGAAAGAGAAAAAGAAGGTTTTCCAATAACATCTCTTAGAGAAATTAATACTTTGTTGAAAGCTCAACATCCTAACATTGTGACTGTTAGAGTAAGCATATATATATATATATATATATTTTTTTTTTAGTGTAATTAAGTTGAAAGCAAACATACACAAACAGGTATATCATATTGTCTAAGTTTATTTAGAAAGTTTTATTCTAGGTATTTACATAATGAAGTCTATTTAGAAGAAGGCTGTCTAACCCATAAGCCATATGAGGTCTCAACAGACAGTTGAAAAATTAAATCTAAGTTTTAAATATGTGTATTCCATAAAATAGCTAATGAGAATACTGTCTCAAGGTGATACGAGCATAAATTTATTCTGAAGAATATGTTAATTTCATTTTTTTCATTTTTTGTATTGCACTGATAACATGAATGTCTTGAATGACAACCTCTGTTTCCAAATGAAGGCATCTGCCAAGCAACATGAAAGATGAGAAACTTGTATAAGATATTCTGCATGTATCATATTATAATTTTTTCTGTAAAGTGCTGTCAGTCTTGTAGTTTTATTATGTTCAATAAAAGTCTATTTGGAGTTATCTGAATATTAAGAGTAAGTATATATATGGAGTTTTGAAGATTCTTTGTTATTCGGTATGTCTAACCAAGTCAATAAACTGTTTATTTCCCCTCTAATTATATTTCAAAAAAGAAGTGCTTGGCAACGTGATAGTTTTGCTTGATTATATGTTTTCTTTTTCTTTTCTTTTCTTTTTTTTTTCTTCTATATTTCTCTCTTTTTAGCTATCATTAATATTAGTGGAGTATATAAGCAGCCTAAAACAATTTTTTCATTGTAAATGTGACCTGAGAAAGACAAAAAATGAGGAGGAAGTGGAGCAGATTTCTGAAAATGAAGCCCTTGTACTAGAGACCAGAATGTCTTTTTAATATAATATTCCATAATATTATGATAGAAATTAAGGACTTTATGAAATTCCTTTTCCAAGATCTGTTTGTGTCTTTTTAACACAGCACTATAATTTTTTTCTATTTTTTTTTTTTATTGTCTTCAATTTTCTTTATATTTCCTATCGCTTTATTTACTTTATGTATGAACAAGTTGGAAATTGCACGTGAAGCATAGCAAATGAGGTACGTTCGTACTATAACAAAGTTTTAAAATACTCTGATCTTGCTGATATAGTAGAGCGTACTTTGGATACAGTATAGTGCTCGAAATCTTTGTGTTCCTGTAAATATGCAGGGAGTAATTTTTATTATACTTCATTAACGTATATCTTATTCATAAAATGTGAAGTAGTTTAATATGATTAAAACACACCCCAAACAATGTTTCCCTGTATAACATTATTTAGTTGAATACATTTGTGTGGCCCTGTAATTTAATAATAAATATTCTTTGCATCCCAAATTGTACAGAATGTATATTTTAGTACATACTTCATAGATTCATGTCAATTCTATTATGTTCAAATGAGTGTAACACCTTTAAAATGCATTTGAAACTTTTTTTACCATTGATCGTAATGTAACGGAATATTTTTGATTGTCCCTGTAATTGATCTATTCATCCGATTTTCAAAACATTTGAAATGACTCGACAAAATTATGTAATAATTATACGTTTTAAATTTCAAACAATTAAAATGCATTTGAAACTTTTTTCCCCATTGACCGTAATGTAACAGAATCCTTTAGATTGTCCCTGTAATTGATCTATCCATCCGATTTTCATAAAATTTGAAATGACTCGACAAAATTATGTAATAAATATACATTTTCAATTTCAAACGATTAAAATGCATTTGAAACTTTTTTCCCCATTGACCGTAATGTAACGGAATCCTTTTGATTGTCCCTGTAATTGATCTATCCATCCGATTTTCATAAAATTTGAAATGACTCGACAAAATTATGTAATAATTATGTATTTCAAATTTCAAACAATTCGGTTGGGTAGTTTTTGCGTTGTTATATGCGGACGGACAGACAGACGGACCGACGGACGGACTGAGCGACAACATTAGGTGCTACGTATTTACATAATTACAAACACACCTAATAAAATGGATCAGTAATGAAAGTAATATTTATTAGGAAAATATTATAAAATAAATGCAATTCCTTTGTTAATTGAAATTTATACTCTGTATGTCTACATGTGAATCTCTCTCTCTCTCTCATTTTATTTCTATCTAATATCATGTGTCCTGTTCAATATAAACAAGATGCATCTTGAACTAGTCTCAGGTTTTTTCTCTTCTGTTGCATCCTGAAAATTGGCCTAAAATATTAACTTTTAAAACATTTACAGATTTTTTATTTTTATAAAGAAAAGGGAAATGCTATTTTTTAAATACGAAAAGCTTTAAAGTTTAAGCATTTCGAAATGAAAGTAATTTCATGAATGAATCAGAAATTAGCTAGTTTTGATTTTAGATTAACCTTAAATTATAAATACAAGTCAAAACAAAGAAAGCATATGAGAGAGGCCTCTATTTTCCTTCTGATGAGATAGCCAGATTATATGTTTTCCCCATTAGCAAGATGTATGTTTTTATAGCTTGTTATGCATTGTATGTTAAAAAGTTCTACTTCTTTAAATTAAAATTTTAGATTTTTTTAAAAGTTTTACATTTTCTGCATCTTTTAAGTGATTATTGCCCTAAAACAGTTTGTTGATGTTATTATTCCTTATAATCCTTTCTGCTACTGGAATGCAATGCTGTTTTAAAACACAAAATCATCTTTTCCAAACTGGGCAACCATTTTTCTTATTAACAAATTGACTGATTTCCTTCATTTAAAAAAAGGAATTTTTTTTTTAACTATTTGGAAAATAGTTGTTGTCCTCGGTAGAGAATTGGGAAATCTGAATTATATCTGAATCTTTTTATTGGTTGAATTCTGTAACTTATTTTATTTGTTTTCTGATTGGTCCATGTTTAATGCCCAAAAATGGAATACAGTAGACTCCCTCAAATCCGCACAGCTTGGGACAAGAGGTTTTGCGAATTTTAGAATTTTGCGGATTTCTGGTCATTGCTCTGTTTACATTTTTTAAAAAGTAATTTGAATGTAATTAATAAGTGAATCATAAGTATAATGAGTGCTTACAATATGTTAAAATATTAAAATAAGTGATAAACTAAAATAATAAAAAATTAGATATTTTTTAAAATGATAAAAATATTAAATGCAAAGGTCAAATTAATAATCAATAATATACAATTAAATATTCATTATAAAGATGAAATGTGTTTTTCCTAAATTATTCAATGAAACTTGCCTCATAAAGGCACATTACTAGTTCATATCAAGATCATAAATTATTGGAGCTTTATTTCAGGTTTAGCCAGACTTAATAACTAAAAAAGCTTGATTAATATATAAATATAATTGGTAAGATTGCGATTACCAATAATATCAGCAATATCTTTATTTTTTCAAAAAAGAATTTTTTCTTCATGAAAAATCATGAATTCAATAACCTTAACAAAAATTACAAATTAAAAAATATATGGAATTGATATAAAACTAAAAAAGTCAAATTTTGCACCTACATCTGAACTGAATGTTTCATTGTTTACATCCGTAAAATATGTGAGGATTTTAGAGAGTTGCGGATTTTAGGAGTGCAGATTTGAGGGAGTCTACTGTACCTCTGTTGCCTCAATGACAAAAAAAGTAAAAAAAAAAAAAAAAATAATAATAATAATAATAATAACTTAAAAACAAATTGAGTTACAACTATCAAACAAATTGCATTTAAAAGTGCATTTTTTTCTCTACACGACAGTGTAAAAATTGAAAATGTGTGATGTTTAGAAGTTCAAAAATTTGCAATACCAAAAATTGTGAAATTGAAATTTCATTTAAAATTTGTATATGATGGGTATAGGAATATTAATTTTTAATCCATGGCACATGTAATAAGAGTACTCTGTTCTTACTTAAACCACATTTTGATCATCCTGAAAATGGTGTTTATTATTATTATTAATTTAAATATAGAACTTATTTATAAGTCTTTGAAAATATCATTTTCCAAATAGTCATTGTAATTTATTAAATTACATTTTTTTAATGCTTATTCAATTTTCTTTCTATGTTTTTTGATGGAGCTTTTACTACCAAAAAGAATAATTTTCATTGATTTATAATTTTTTTATGTTAAAAAAAATGTTTATAAAAAGTAAAAAATTACCTTTTTTTGTTCAAATAAATCCCATTTTGTCAAAAGAAAATAACATATTTTTTTGAAAAATAAATTTGGATAATAAGCTCTAAAAAATTTAATTTTCTTCATAATTTGATGACCAAATTTGTTTTAGATGCTTGCAACTGGAGAAAAATGGTCATCTGATTGAAAGTTCATGGTTCATAGCTACAAGTACTCTATATCACTTATAATACCTTATTAGTTTTTCTCCACACTAAAATTTATAAACATAACTAAAATTCCAATAAATGTAATGCAAAAAATCTGAAAGTGGTATCTCTTTTCTTTATAACCAAAAAGAAAATTGTAAACATCATGAAAATTTTAGGCCAAAGAAATAGAACTTCCTTTAAGCCATTTCTGTATGACATTTTTTTGCAATTCTTTATACAGTATCTGACTTTTAATAATTTTAATAATTTATCTAAATTTACTTTTTCAATATGCTTTGAAAATTTCCCTTTTTGATATATTCGTTGAGATTCATATAACAACTATTTATACAGTTTTAGTACTTTATGACTTTTAATAACTTTGAATATTTTTTCAATGTGCATTTCAAAAATTTCCCTTTTTTATACATTTATTGTGGATATCTTGACATTCAGCTCATCCAATATTCTTCATAAAGTAAATAGAAACAAAAAAAAAAAAAAAAAAAAAAAAAAAAATTGTTAATAAAAGAACCAAAATTTTGTCAGAATATGATGTCACTGCAGCATATGGAGTTACTCTGAAATGTTCTAAGTTATTCAAACTTAGATTGTATAAACCACTTAACTTCATCATTATTCAGTGATTTTACAATAGTCAGAAACTATCTTAGAAAAGAACTAAGTAAAATTCATTAAAAAAAATTGTCCTTCCTTTCAAGAATGAAGGAATTTTTTTAGAAGACATTATTGTTACTTCCAGTGTTTCAATATAGTTTAGAAGTACATGGGAAATGATAGTCCAAAACCAAATCAAACCAATATCGATAAAATTATTCCTTTATTTTGAGACACAAATCCTAGCAGCTCTATCAATTGATATCAGCTTCCTACTTATTTGGCTCAGCAATCGCTACTTGTAGTTCATTTCATCATCTGCAGAAATTTATACTGTCATTTTTTATGTAATCCTGAATCTTCACCTTTTCTATTATGATTTATGCTGATCATCAGACTTTCACTGATATATTTTATTGCTTATAAACACATTTTTTATAATTCTGATGGTATTATCTGTCTAAAAATGGATTCCATGGTGTTATCATTTTAAACTGTGTTTCACCTTAACTTGACTAGATTCACCAAACTACAATCATTGTCATAGTAATCTGGGGTTATTCCAAAAACAAAGGATTATTAATAAGAATTGAAGTGTTGATGGTTGTGTGTGCGTGTTGGGAGGGGAAGACAATGCACACACAAAAATCATTAAATTTAATAATAAATAATTATTCCTATAATGAAATTATATTTATAGTATTATCAGTTATTTAAAGTATAAATTACAATATCATTTTGATTTTTTTTCACTGTTTTCTTGTTGTTTGGTTTTTTTTTAGCACGATTTTATATTAAATTGCTATACATTTACTCATGTATTTTTTATTCTTCTTTTTTCATTTCTTTTGTATAAAAAGACGGGGATCGAAAAATACACAATTTCTTTTTTTTAATTATTTTTATTCAAAACATAATGATTTTACTTTGAAAAAAGAAATCTTAATGGTGATGGTGTATGTGTGTGTGGGGGGGGGGGGGGATACATACACAAAAATCAGTAAGTTTAATAAGGATATATATTATATTCTATGATGGAATTAATTATATTCTATTTTAGCATTTATTTAAAATATAAATTTCTTCTTCTTCTTCTTTTTTTTTTTTTTTTTCATTTTTACCTTCATTAATTTTTTATTTATTCATTTATTTAGCATAATTTTATATTAAATTACTGTGTATTTACTCATGTATATGCATATTTTTATTATTTTCCCTTTTTTATGTGAAAAGTAGAGGACTTGAAAATTACAGTTTCTTTTTTATTATTTTCACTCAAATCATATTATTTTTACTTTGAAAAAAAAAGAAACTTGAATTAACAATATAAAGATGTTTAATTAAATATATTTAACACATGAACTACTTTAAATATATGCTTTAAAATCACAATTTCTATAACTTATAAACATTTTTAAAAAAATTATGCATTTTAGATAGTTAAAGTTCTAAAATTACTGAAGACTAGTTTTCAAGATATAATGTCACAATTTCTGCTTTTCACAGTGCTGGTTAGTTAAGGTGAAACAGATTGTAGAAAAAAATTCTATTTGTATTTAACATTAATCAATTAAATATATTTTATATAGGAAATTGTTGTTGGCAGTAATATGGATAGAATTTATATTGTAATGGATTATGTTGAACATGACATAAAAAGTTTAATGAAGACCATGCCTCGACCATTTTCAGTTGGTATGTAAATATTTTTTTTCTTCTTTCTAAATAAAATAAACTAAAACAATGTAATTTTATAATGTTGTTTATGTTAAATTGTATGATTATTGTATCATGTGATTATGTTAAATGTATATGTTATGTTGATGTTGTTTGATAATATTAAAAAATTAATTAGTAAATAAATTTGTGAAATTTATTTGTGAATCCCCCATCCCCATTTAAAAATAAAATAAATTTCATTATACTTTAAATATAATTATTAGTTTAGAATTAAATATTTTAAGCAATATCTGTTTGCTTCTATAACATTATTTTAAACCCACATTTCTTCAAAAGCTGAGAAAGCAAAAATATATCCATTTTAAGAGCAAATATTGATAGTAAACAGAGTAAATATATGAAAATTGATATAAATTATGGTGGCAGCATTATTTATCGATATTGATAGGAAAAAGTTACAAATGAAAAAAAAATTATATTGCCATACATATATAACCGTTGTTTTCAATAGATATACACTATATTTCAATTTAAATAGTTTAATTTTGAACTTCAAACTTAAAGAACCACTTTACATATTCATTATTATTTAATTCTTCAAAAAATGTTAATTTTTCTATTTACTTATTAAGATTATAATTGGAATATAGTTGTATTTTTGTAATATTAATAAATAAGATCCATATTTATAATGTACATAAGAAAATTGTAACATTTGTAACTGTCCTGCAGACAATTTTCATCCCGCTGCATTGCTGCCACAGACATAACTATAACTTTCTGCTACTGGGTCCAGTTACTTAGAAATGCCTTTTTATGTAGCCAAAATTCTTTAAAAATGTTTTAAGTAACTTTCTTTCAAATGTTACTCTAGCAAAATGTTACATTAATCATTTTTGTTCCAGTTACTGAGCATAACATGATAAAAAATGTTTCTCATGTCTTTAATATTTATAATTAGTTTATTGTCCTTAAATGTTAAAATGTTTATCAAGTTTGCAGTTTTAATTCATTAGTAAATCCTATTGCAAGGGAGTTTCAGTAGTTCAACATATGAAATGTATTCAATTTATATGAAACTAAGTGAATGGACCAAAGAACTTCCCAGCAGAGGCTATTTTTTTCCAAAACTTAAAATTAGTTTTAAAAAAAAGTAATTATGTTTTTAAAATTGTTTTTTTAAAATCATAAAGTTAGCTTCTTTGTTTCATTTTAAATGTTTACAACTCAATTACAAAGTTGGAAAATCATGTATATTTTTTAATTATGGAAATGTTAGTGGAACCAGGATAAAATGGCCCAAAGTAGCCCCAGTTGAGTTACAGGAATTTAGTATATCAGGGCTTGAATTTCAGGGCAGGATGGCGGGATTCGCGCCCAAAATTTTGAAATCCCGCCCAAAAGAATAACATAGGCGGGAAGCTCCAGCTCAAAAAATTTTACCATTTTCCAAAAAATTTTGCATTTTGAAACTACGATCAACTCATACTACCATTTTGCAAATTTTGTGATATATTTGTCAAAAAATTGCAAAAAAAACCCATGAATTTTGTACGATGGTTGCGGAAAAAGTAGTCGTCTTCTTAGAAAAACAGCACACACTCAAACATATTTGTTTATTATTGTATATATAGTTTTTAATCGGAAATAATATTAAACTAATTTTTGTAAAATTGGGTTTAATCCGAACTCAACTTTCTGGAATCTACACTCAATCTAAAATCGAGCCAAAGTAAAAACAAAGTTTACTAGACCTGTAACAAAAATAGTTAGCACCGGGGTTGAATTTACCACTTGTCAAAACTAGTCAATATAGACTTTTTCTTTTTAAACACATTTTGCATAATTATTCCGAGTTGTTGATATATAAATGTTTGTTGATATATAAATGTTAATGATGTTTGTTGATATAAATTGCTTCAGTGGCATTTTGCTGCGTCTGTATTCTTATAACCCTTTAAACAGTAGATAAAATAATAACGGGCTTTAAAGTTTTTTTCTCTCTCCCAAGCAGCTAAACTCCTCTCCATTTATAAATGTTGGTAGGGAGACTCCCCTCCTTTGAAAAATTGAATTTCAAGCCCTGTATGTATTTATTAAATGCATAACATCAACTTGATGGCTATTAGAAATAAACAATATTAATTATAGTAGTTTTTTTCCCTGTTATTTGTCATACCCACTAGGATGAGTGTAATACAGATATTTTTTAATATAAATGTACTGTATCAATGAATCTATATAGATAAAAGAAAGTCTAGATTTCGTATTAATCACGACACAAAAAAATCTACCAAACCAAAAATCTCGAAATTTGGGGTAAAAATACTTTATATAACATCGAGTGCCGCTAAGAAGGGATTTTCGAAAATTCCACCCCTAAGGGGGAGAATAAAAGAACGAACATTTAAAAAATTCCTTAAAAATCGGCTTTTGTAGTTGTTCTTCAACTGATATCATATTTAAGTGTATTTTTTCATGCTGAATCGAATGGTACTAAACAAATTCTTTTAAAATCATTAGTTCGTGAGATACTTCAGATTTTCCAAATTTGGCAATGTCTTCGGCGTTAAAACTTGAAATTTTCAATCCTTATCTATATATATAAAAGAAAGACTGGATTTCGTTTTAGAGACAGCACAAAAAAAATCTACCGAACCAAAAATCTTGAAATTTGGGGTAAAAATATTTTATATAACATCGAGTGCCGCTAAGAAGGGATTTTTGAAAATTCCACCCCTAAGGAGGGTAAGAAAAAGAACAAACTTTAAAAAAATTCCTCAAAAATCGGCTTTTGTAGTTGTTCTTCAACTGATGTCATGTTCTAGTGTATTTTTTCATGCTGAATCGAATGGTACTAAGCAAATTCTTTTAAATCCATTAGTTCGTGAGATACTTCACATTTTCCAAGTTTGGCGATTTCTTCGGCGCAAAAACCTGAAATTTTCTATCCTTATCTATATATATAAAATAAAGTCTGGATTTCGTATTAATCACGACACAAAAAAAACTACCGAACCAAAGATCTTTAAAATTGGGGTAAAAATACTACTTATAACATCGAGTGCCGCTAAGAAGGGATTTTCGAAAATTCCACCCCTAACAGGGTAAAAATAAAAACGAACTTTAAAAAAATTCCTTAAAAATCGCCTTTTGTAGTTGTTCTTCAACTGATATCATATTTTAGTGTATTTTTTCATGCTGAATCGAATGGTACTAAGCAAATTCTTTTAAATCCATTAGTTCGTGAGATACTTCACATTTTCCAAATTTGGCGATGTCTTCGGTGTTAAAACTCTAAATTTTCAATCCTTATCTATATATATAAAAGAAAGTCTGGATTTCGTATTAGACACAGCACAAAAAAAAAAAAAAAAAAAAATCTACCGAACCAAAAAATCTTGAAATTTGGGGTAAAAATACTTTATATAACATCGAGTGCCGCTAAGAAGGGATTTTCGAAAATTCCACCCCTAAGGGGGGTAAAAAAAAAAGAACGAAATTTTAAAAAATTCATTAAAAATCGGATTTTGTAGTTGTTTTTCAACTGATATGATTTTTAAGTGTATTTTTTCATGCTGAATCGAATGGTACTAAGCAAATTCTTTTAAAACCATTAGTTCGTGAGATACTTTATATTTTCCAAATTTGGCGATGTCTTCGTCTCTAAAACCTGAAAATTTCAATCTATATATATAAAATAAGTCTAGATTTTGTATTAATCATCGTACAAAAAAATCTATTGAACCTACAATTTTGAAAAAGAGATCTATAATCAGGTTAACATGATTATATACGCTATATTTAATTATCTCAATATATATAAAACGCAAAGTGAAATTTCTTTCCAGCCGCTTATAACTTAAGTTCTACTAGATAGATTTTAATGGAACTTACATTGTGTTGTATAATTTTACAGAAATTTTATAATAAATAAAATATAGCATTCTACGTTGTTTAATTGACTACTTATGGAGAGGTTTTAAATGAGATAAACCCAATTACAAAAGACGAAAGGTTGGCTTTATTTGAAAGGTACCGCTGAATGAATTTTTATTTGATTAAAACTGATAACATGTTGACCGCTACGTCATTCATTGGTGACTAACATTGAACTTTCCGTTTAGATGACTGACTTTTCACCGATGACAAACAGTCTAAAATATGATATAATACTAAAAATTACTATGATATAAAAATTTCTTTTGATTCAAAGTTTCTTTTAAAAAAAACTGACCAGAGTAGCGGGCGAAGGCTGCTAGTATATATTATATTTGTATCAAAATATATAGGTGTATAGTATATGTATATAAATACTTTTTTCTTTAATATCATACTATATAGTGTATTAACTATGCAATTATAATGAAAAATTTTTTTTAAAGATAAAAAAAATTCACACTAATTAATGTTTTTGGCACCATTTTTGCACACTGAATATGACTTGAATCAAACAATACATAAAATTTTTTGACTTGGAACCTGTTTTCAAACCCGTCTTTTATTGTGTCTCAGGCTTCGAATAAGTATGATAATTTTTATTAATATTTTTTTCTCTCTCTCTTTTATGATATTATTAAAAAGAATTCCCTATAAATGTTATACAAGTTTCACAATTCAAGATACAAAGAACAATCTTTAAAGTTGATATATTCCATTATCATTGTTAAAAAGCCATAATAAAAAATCCAGTAATTTTCTCATATTATTTTCCCTAAATATATGTATTGTTTTTTACTGCAGAAACGATAGTACTGTATAGAATCATTTATCTGGAAAACCAGTTATTCAGATTGATATTTCTAATTGACCAATTTCAGAATCATTTCAGAAAAAAGTTACATACAGTGCTAGTTTGCCACGTGCATAGATTTGAAATGGGAGCATCTATTGGATGTTTAAATTTTGTGAAGAGGAATTTTCGCCTCCAAAGTATTCCCATAAATTGTCTTCTTTCGTAATCTGGTTAAGAACCAGATCCAAACAAGATCGAAGATTAATTATAGTAATCTAATAGTTATTTTTAAATCAAAAACAATGCCACATCCACATATATTATGCAAATTTGATCAAATGGGTATTACTGTAATTTCCTATCAGTTATCCAGAAAAAACAGTTACCAGAATACATCTGACCCCAACAATTCTGGATAAATGATTCTTTGTTATATATTATTGTTTTTACTACATACAAAATGTTTTTGCAATCCATATATGTAATTTTCTAATTTATAAAATATGTAATTTTGTAATACTCTAATTAAATGACGAGATAATTATTTTGACCAGCTGTAAATAAACCTTAGTAAAGTACTATGGCTTATATGAAAGTAAATAAGTATCAAGTTATTTTAAAATAGCAAATAAAGCATTTGTTCAAAAATGTATAATGATTGAAAACCAATGATTAAAAATGCACAAATAATCCATGACAAGGTAGCAAACAGCCGCTTAAAATCTGCTATTGAAAATCTTCATCAGTTCAAGACTCAGCGAGCTAGAAAAAGCAAAGAGGAGCAAAGTGACAGAGAAACGCTGGCTTATATACCCATTACAGGAACGATCCAGCCAAAAGAAAAGCAACCAATGAGCAGAAAGCAGAGCTTGTCCACCCAGTTGTTTATGCTGCTTTTCTTTTGGCAGGATCGATCCTGTAACTGGTATATAAGTCTGTGTTTCTCTGTCTCTTTGCTCAACTTTGCTTTTTCTAGCTTGCTGAGTCTTACACTGATGAAGAATATCGATAGTAAATTTAAAACAGCTGTTTGCTACCTTTTTCATGTATTATTTGTGCATTTCTAACCGTTGGTTTTCTATCCTTATAGAAATTATTTTATTTATTACTGTTTTTTTTTCAGAAATTTTAAGCAGTTCATGTATTATCAGTCATTTTTTGCAATTTCTTTTTAGTGTCATAAAATTTCTGAAAAATTTGTTTAAACTAACATTTTGCATTTATTCATTTACTTTTACAGGTGAAGTGAAAACTTTATTGATGCAATTACTTTGTGCTGTAGCTCATTTACATGATAATTGGATACTACATAGAGATTTAAAAACATCTAATTTGTTATTAAGCCATGATGGCATATTAAAGGTAAAAATGAAGAACTAATAATTTTTTTTAGATGTTCATTTCAATATGTGATTTTCTGAATGATAATTAATTATTATTAATAATATTAATTAAAAAAATTAATTTTATAAATAGCTTTTTTTATTTTCTTCCTTTTTTACTGTTTATTATAATTAATTATAAAGTTTAATAGTTTTTTTTTTTAAATTTATTATTAAGCAGCAAAGTAGTATTTTGCATTTTAAAAATAGTCATTGTTACATATTTAATTAAAAAAAAAATTCTAAAAAAATTCAAAAATTTGTAGCATATTTAGGATATGCAAGTATTTAAAAAGAACATTTCTAACAAAGCTGATCTTTACCAATCTCTTAAGGCAAAATGATTAAAAATCAGCAGGGGAGTGTGCTAAAAATTGATCAGATCAATAGTTTTTTTTGGGGGGGGGGGCTTAACAAATTAAGTACATGAAACACTGACTCTTTTATATTTTTAAGTTTAAATAACAAGTCAAATATTAAATTTGTTTATTTGTTTTGCAAATATTCTTATGTTTTTCATTTGTAGTTTATTTTGTGTTTAATTATGTGTGATACAGCTAATTCATCTAGCATGCAATCTCTTTCTTTTGCTCATTGTGTATATTATTTCCATGTAACTTCAATATAAATATGTTCCTAATTGAATGGGAAATATAAGTAAATTCTGTCAACAACACCATATTGTAAATTTGTTCTCTGTTTCAATTTTTTTTTCTTAGGTTGGTGATTTTGGTCTTGCACGAGAATATGGTTCTCCATTAAAATCTTATACCTCTGTTGTTGTAACTCTATGGTATAGAGCTCCAGAATTATTGTTGGGTGCTAAAGTAAGATTATAAATTTTTGTATCATTAAAAAAATTATTGTAGAATTATCATTTATTAAATTTTCTTAAAAATTATGCATATCTGTATTTTTCTGAAACTACTCAATAACTTAAAATCTGGAAACTAGTAATAGAATAAATGACAAATTTAATACTTTTACCAAATTTCTTCTAACTGTAAGGATCAGGTTTCCATTTTTTAAAAATAAAGAATAATGCAAAAGAATATATTGCATTTCAAAACTTAATTATTGAAAATTTACTAGCAAAGTTTCAGAGAAATTTTTTTACTTAAGTGTAGTTATCATCTTGGTTGATTTGAAAATGTTGCAGACTGTTGCTTTTATCAACTTATTGAAAAGTGGAACTTGTTTTTAACCGACACCCAAACAATAGAGGAGGTTATCAATTCGACACGTATGTATTTTTTTTTTTTTTTTTTTTTTATGTATGTTCACCGATTACTCCAAAACTATGCAACCAATTTCTGTTATTTTTCTTTTAAACGAAAGAAAATGCTTTCAAATTGGTACCACTTCCGTTTCATCGAAATTGGTTCAGTACTTTTTTAGTAATTAGGCAAAAACTAATTAAATTACTGATTTCTCGCAAATCAAAAGTGTCGAATAAGTTCGTTATGCATATCGCAAACAACATGGCCGAGCGGTCAAAGGCGCCAGCTTTAAGGTCTGGTTCTCGAAAGGAATCGTGGGTTCGAACCCCACTCCGAATCTACATGTATACAATAACCTTTTCCATATTATAATTTATATATATATATACTTTACAAATTAAATACTAATTATGCTATTAAGAATATTTTTTATTTAACCGTTAGCACACAGTATCAGAGATCTTTTTATCAGTGAGAAGTACTAAAATAATAGACTTGCGAAAAGTAACATGACGTTGGAAAAATTCGCCGAATAGATTGCTGTCAGGATAGCCGAGTGGTCTAAGGCGTCTGATTTAAGCTTTCGTTCTTGAATGAGATCGTGGGTTCGAACATCACTGGTGACATACGTGTATAATATACCGTATTTTTTCCGTATTAAATTTTTTTTAACCGACTTAAAAAAAAGGAGAGGATATTATCATCAATTCGACGCGTATGTATTTTTTTCTTATGTATGTTCTCAGATTACATCGAAACTATCCAACCGATTAAACTAGTATTTGTGTTAAATGAAAGATGTTACCCTGGAATTGATATTATTTCCATTTCATCGCAGTTGGTTAAGTACTTTTTTAGTAATTAGACAAAAACTAATAAAATTAATGATGTCTCGCAAATTAAAAGTAACATGGATCTTGAATAAGTTCGCCGAATGGAATATACTCGGGATGGCCGAGCAGTCTAAGGCGCTTCATTTAAACTCTGGCTCTCGAAAGAAAGCGTGGGATCGAACCCCACTCCTGACATACGTGTGTACAATAATTTTTTCCGTATTATAATTTTTTATATGTATATTTTACAAATTAAATACTAATAATTATTAATCGACTTCAAAAAATGAGGAGGAGGTTAACAATTCGACGCGTATGCATTTTTTTTATGTATATTCACCGATTACTCCTAAACTATCAATCTGATTTATGTGGATTTTGATTTATTGAAAGAGGTTGCTCTTGAACTGGTACACTTCTGTTTCATCAAAATTGGTTCAGTAATTTTTTAGTAACTAAGCAAAAGCTAATAAAATTAGTAATTTCTCGCAAATTAATATTGATTGTTGTAACCGTTTTCTCAATCATAAGCTAATGGTAAAAACTAAAAAGTGAAAAATAAACTTTTTTACCAAAAATAGAACCGACTTCAAAAACTACTGCAAAGTAAAAAATAATTTGTTATAGAATAACTAATAAGAAATTAAACAAAGAGCATTGTATTTACCATGCGTTTTGTTAGATTTATGTACATTAAATTGATTTTTTGGAGTTGGTGCCAGCAGAGCCAAGTTAAATTCAATTATTCAATATTAGAAACTTAGCTTTAATTTTGAACTTGACTCGGCTGGCACCGACTCCAAAAAATCAAATTAATCTACATAAATATAATAATATGCATGATAAATACTACACTCTTAATTTAATTTCTTAATACTATTCTGTAAAAAAATTATTTCTCACTTTGCAGTAGCTTTTGAAGTCTGCTCAATTTTTGGTAGAAATGTTTTATTGATTACAAAACAAAACTGGAATATTTTATTTATTCTTTGATGAATAATTGTATTGCTAAACAGAAAATGTTAACTTCAGCTGTAAAAATGAGAACATAGTTAAAATCAAATGGTTGACTTAAATATCCTTTTTCCATCTTCAAGTGTTTCAGAAAATACACTTATTTCAACTTGCAGCAAAAAGAAAAAATGATGTTGTTTTTATGTTACATTACAATTTTTATGTTTAATGTTATATTTAAATACCGTATACTTTACAATAATAAATAAAGCTTTTAAATTAAAAAAAGTAGTTCATTTTTAAATTACTAAATGTCTGTATAATTTAACTTTATAAATTATAGTTTTCTCACTCACTGCAAAATGTTTGCATATTTATGGAATATAAAGTTCTCTATTAGTTGTGATATTTTATATTTTTAGTGCAATTTATTGTTTTAATGCATATGAGCTTCTTTGTAGATTGAAATTCCTTTTTAAAATCTGGAATTATTAAAGATGTTTTTCTCTTCAGAAATATTCTACTCCTATTGACATGTGGTCTGTTGGATGCATTTTTGCTGAACTACTGAATAAGAATGCACTTTTCCCTGGAAAATCTGAGTCAGACCAGATAAATAGAATTTTCAAAGTATGTATAATTTTTAAAACCTTTTTTCATGAGTCAATATTTTACAAAAGGGGCAAATTAATTTCAAATTCTTTAATTCTTAAAAAGAAATACTTGATGCTTTAATTTGATAATTAGTTAGTAAAGATGTTTTTAATTTAATTTTATTTTTGAAACTACTTGTAAACATATATTTTACAAGTTGGAAATTTTCCAAGTATTCGCTTTTGACTTGATTCCTGTCTTGTACACTTTCCCTCAGTTCAAAAAATTTCAACTTGCATGGTTTTTACCAATCAGTATGATAGTATAAATATGATGAAATGTTTCAAATTTTAATTTCTTCTGTTCAAATATTGCTTCTAGAATATTCACTGTGTACAGAGTTTGCAATATTAAATCTACAAAAAATAAAACAAACAAAATAATCAACAATCATTTGTATCCTTCAAAGCTTGTGAAAAATTGCATTTAAGAACTTGGTTTATCTGATTTTATTTCAATGTTTGCATTATTAGTCCAGTGCATTATTAATCCAGTGTTTAGGGAATTGAATTCGGAATTAATTAGGGGAAAGTTGGAAATTGTTTTAATCCATTTAATTCAGGTCTAGAATAAATATGCTATGTTTTCCCTTTTGTACTAGGTGAGCATTAGCAAATATGCATATATTTATAGTAAAAATTCACTTTTTTTTTAATATAATAACATTTTATCTTTTGAAATCAGCCTTTTTTCCCTTGCCTACCATTGGGCTATATATCTACATTGTAATTTGATTATTTGCTTTCAGTCATAAAGTTCAGAATATACGTCTGGTATGTGGTACCTTTTGTTAGTTGCAATAAATATATTTAAATAATACAAGAATAATACATTTATTTTAGTGAAGTGGCATACATTTTTAAACGATTTCATAGAAAGAAGGTTTCTTAAAATGATGATTTATAATTGTATATGACACAGAATTCAGCATTATTTGTAGGTCTGCTAATGTCAGCAACAATATCTAATCAAATGCAAATTAACTGATATTATATTAATTTTTTTTCCCAGCCTCATGTAATGAAACTTCAAATCGATTTTCAAATTTCAGAAATGCTTAAAAGCTTTTAAAAATTATTGATACTCCTGAACAATATGAAAACAAGTGGGTAAGTGTGATCACAGATCGCACAGAGGGCTTCGTTTAATATTTCTTTCAAAAAACTTTATTCTTATATGTTGTAAACTGTATGTCAAAGTTTAAAGCAACTGATTCTTTAGTTTTCCTAAATTTAACAAAATTCAGAAAATAGCCTCTCCTTGGACGACCCTCTTCTCTCCCTGAATTCTCATTTTTTCAAGTATTTAATTTAAGAAATAATATTTACATCAGTGCTCAGTAAAAAAACACATTCAAAATGCAATAAACAGCTTATCCAAAGAAAAAAGACAGCATTGCCCTTCTCCCTAACAGAAATTCCATTTATCTTAAATTTATAAAATTTATATTATGCGTTATAAATTATGTCAAAGTGTAAAAGCAATCATTTAGTTTCCTAGTTTTAACAAATTCCCATCAATTGTCTGTTCGAAAAAGCATAAAAAAAATTATTAAGTTGAAAATTATTATTAAGCTAAAAATTTATTTTTACATAAAGTTAAAAGTTGTGGTCTGATTTTCTTTTTTTTTAAATTTAGATTTTATGAATCAGTGCATAAAATAGCATTCGAATGCAAAGCGACCAAATTTGTAAAATCAATAGTTAAAAAAATTTGTTCTGCGATTATCAAATCCTAGTATTAAAAAATATCTTTTTTTTCTTTCCATGACATGTGGTTTTCTGTGAAAAAAATGCAATTCTGGAATTAATTACCAGTATAAAAACAAATAAGTGCAATTTTCATGTGATTTATTTAATTCATTAATTTATGTTAGATACTTAATAATTTTTATATCTATTTAATTTTTGGCAAGAATTAGAAGAAAAAAAATGTACTGATGATATTTTTAAAAAATGTTTTAATTAAAATAATAGTATTTTTCAAAATTTTATGATTTGTTGTGTGACGAAGTATTCAGCTGTAAGTACACAAAATTTGAACTCTATGACTTATAAAGATTTTGTGTACAGATTTTGCAACAGACAGAGGACAGGGACAAGTAGGGTTTCACCAGATGAACAAAGCCCTAAAAAGGAAACAAAGGGAAAATAAACTGATGGAGAGCTGTATTTATGAGAAAAATGGTGAATCTTAAATCAGTTGCATTGCAAGGATTTGTGCCAGATGTGACTGATACTGGTCATAATGTTGCTTAAAGTGAATATGTTATGATAAAATGGCTGGCATAAAATATTATATTTTCCTATAATAGTGCTGAAAAAGAATTGGATTTTCAAGGACAAACAGTCATGTAGCTGTTATTATAGTTATTACCCTAAGATTAGGACAAGGAGTGACTAACAATGGAACAATGAAAATAGAATGTTTGTCTTTGGAAAGCCAATTTTTTCTACCCCAAGTATAGTAATGAAAGTGCTCTGGAGGAAAAATAATGAAAATTTTATGGGAAAATGCTTATTTTTTAAGGGTTATGTTTTAAATTGGAAAAATTGAAATTTCATTTATACACTGATCTATTTGAAATTTTATCGATACCTGTATTATAAAGAGGTAAAATATGTTTATTTTTAGGCAGTAATCTCCGGAACTACCGAACCAATACAAATAACAATGGTACTAAAATGATGGCATTCGTCCCAAATCAAACATAGGCTACATCTTATGTCGATGCCACTGACCCAAAGGAGATCCAGGAGCAAAAACCATTCATAAAACGTGATTTTGGTGACATTAAGGACATAAAAACCTGAAATTTAACATGTTAATTATTTATAAGATATAAACGGTATCTAAGAACATTTTCTAAAAAATTCAAAATTTAAAAAGGATGAAAAGGCAGGAAAAGCATTCTAATAATGTTCTAAATTGCTGTTTTTAAGCAGTCTTGGGAAGTAATAAAACAATTTAAAAAAACGATGTAAAAATGATGATGACAGTCCTTTCTTCAACATATAGGTTCTTTTTTATGTCAATGTCACCACCACCTGGAGTTTGCAAAAGCAAAATAGTTTTAAACTGTAGGGTTTTTTTGTTGTAAAAGGATTTATAAATATGAAATTTGTCTCGATAATTACTTTTAAGATATAAATAACATCTAAGAACATTTTACAAAATAAATAAATAAATAAATAAAAGAGCGGAAAATACAGAAAAATAATTCTAAAAAAAAAAAAAAGTTTGAATTGTAATTTTTATGCAATTTTAGGAAATACCAAACTGGTTTTAAGAAATAATGGTGTGAAAATGGTAGTGACTGTCTTTGCTGCAAGATAGGCTGTATTTTATGTTGGTTGCGACTACCCCAAAGGTAATGTAGGAGCAAAAAACTTACTAAAAATGTGATTTTTGCATTATTGAAGGAGTTGATTCATGAAAAGTGGCCTGTTAGTTACTTATTAGATATAAATGCTATCTAATAACATCTCTTATAAAAAATAGAAATGTAACAAGGATGAAAATTATCAAAAATGATCTAATTGCCGATTTGTGAGTAATCTCAAAAACTAACTTAGAATTTGGCATAGTAATTATTTATAATAAGTAAATGCTCTCCAAGAACTGTTTTTAAAAAAAGTTGAAATTTAAAAAGGGTGAAAATGCTTGAAACGCATTCTAAAAACGTTCTAAATTGAAATTTCTATGTACAAGAAATATCAAATCGATTTCAAAAGTAATAGTTGCAAATTGATGGTGACAGTCCCTGCTTCAATATAGGCTATATTTTTTTGTTGTTGTCACTACCACTTAAAGCTGCAAAAGTAAAAAAAAAAATATAAATTGCATGTTTAACATTTTGAAATTTTGCATGATTAAATTAATTACTTAAAAGATACAAATGCTTTCTAAGAAACGTTGAAAGATAATTCAAAATTTAAAAGGATGAAGTGAATGAAAAGCATTCAAAATTATGAAATACCAAACTGTTTTAAAAAATTAATGTTTGCAAATTGGTAATGATAGAATATGAACATAAGCTATATTTTATGTGCATTCCACTACCACCAAAGAATTGCAAGAGCAAAAAACACTCTGAATTCCAACTGCTGTGATACTAAAGAGGCTAGAAAATTTAAATATGGTATGATAGTTACTTATAAAATATAATTGTCCTGTAAGAACAGTCAAAAGTAAATTTGAAATATAAAAGCTTTGAAATGATGGAAAAAAAAAAGAAAGGCATTCTAAAATATAGCTACATTTAAATTTATTTCTATGCAATCTCAGGATTTCATAAATTGATTATAAAAGTAATGGTTGCAAATCAATGGTGACACTTTCTAATCCTACACGGTCTATATAGGGGTTTATTAGCAATAAATAATTCCTATACTTTTCATTGTATTTATTTTTATGTTAGTGTCTCACATGTAAAACACATAATTGCTTTCTAATTCATTGAATTATCTCTTTTCTGTCAGCATCTGTTGTTTTCTTATAGATCCTGATTTTATTCTTAATTGAATTAGCAGGATAAATGATTTGAATAAAAGTGTCATCTTATGCAAAAAACATTAACAAGATATTGTTCATTTACTCAAATAGAACAGTGACTTTGATCTGGTGTATTTTTGCTTTATCTGTATTTTGAGCCTTTTAATGATTAAGTTGACTATGCAACAAAATCTAAAAAAAAAAAAAAAAAAAAATTCATAGCGTGGAGGATTTTATATGAATACAGCTCCTTACAAAACAGACTTTATAAGCAGGATAAATATAGGGCTTCAAAATATGTAGCATTAGTTTGCTGAGAAACCAAAGCATAATATATATATATATATATATATATATATATATATATATATATATATATATATAGTGTCTAGACATGAGTAAAAACAAATGTACATTAAAGTAATAAGTAAATACCTTAGTTTTATATTATTTTAGATTATACCTAATATTAGCTAGCTGTGTGTAATTTCAATTTAGACAAGTTTAACTGAATATAAACACAATATTTGAGAAATATTTTGGTTTCTCTTCTTGTCTGTTTATACATATTTTTAACTTTTGTAAAAGTGTTCTAACACTCCACAGTTTACAGCCAAAAAATAAAATATCTCAATGGGATATACTGTTAATTGTTTCAATTAATGTTTAAAAACTGTTGATACATGAAAAAAAAAATCATTGTTATATGGGGCAGAAAAACTTTATTTTTTATTTCATTAATTCAAAATTTTTTGTTTTGAAAATATCTTCTTGCAATTTAGTAATTTATAAGTGTCTTATTTTAATATTATAAACAGGATCTTGGTACTCCCAGTGAAAAAATTTGGCCTGGATACAGTGAATTACCTTTGGTAAAATCAATGAATATTACTCAGTATCCATATAACAACCTAAAGAGCCGATTTTCACAAACCTTTACTGACTTGGGATTTGATCTTCTTAATAGGTACTTATTTTATTTTTAGATTACCACTTTATTGTAAGAAAATTTTGTGATCATATGTAAACTATATATTTTATTACTCTATAATAACTATTGATAAAAAAAAATAAAAAGATAGTAACGATTTTAGAAACTGTTATTAATTCTTCAAGTGTTAAATTTGAATTTTAAACTTTTTAATTGAAAAATATGCAAATTTTATGTCTTTCAATGTTCTATGTATAAATATAAAAACAATCTTAAAATTCTCAAGCATTTAAGGTGAATATTTCATATAGAATTATTTTCTTAATAGCTTCTCTAAATCTGATTTGTTAGTTTTTGTTCTCAGTAATTCAACAATTTAAAAAAAAAAAAAAAAAAAATCTTTTTTGTAATATTTTGACAAAATTGGCAATTTTACAAAATTTGCAATCTTCTTTTCAATAATGGCACAAATAAATCAAATTTGGGTGCAGAAAAAAGCATTACTTGCTTTATTTAATGGCAAAATTCTGTGGTAATGAGATTAGTATTCTTTTTAAAAAAATTATTAAAAAAAAAAAAAAAAACTAAATTTTAAAGCTTTAAAATAAAGATTCATTTTAAAAATATTTTTCTGTGATTTAGTAAATTTAAATAAATTTCTAGAGACTCAGCTAAATAAATATATCTTATCAATTAATTAACACATGCAAAAAAAAAAAAAAAAAAAAAAAAAGGCAGACAAGCATGAACTAGAAAGGTTGAGTGCCAGATCTGACTCAAATGAGCATGAAAAATTGGCTCGACCTACAGGTGCAGGTAGATTTTGAAATGAATTGTAATTTCATGAACAAAAAATAAAATATTATTATAATTTGGTATATCACCAAATTTGGCTACCAAAAGTGAAGCCAACTTGGTGCTATTTCCAGTACTTCACCAAATTCCCTTAGACTTCTATTGTAATCCAAGAGGATCCCTTTTTGTTTTTGCTTCTAATTTTATTCTTTTTTTTTGACAGTAAGAGTAGTTCCTATCAAAAACTTGTCAATACAAAAGTTTTAGATAATATTAAGACAATTTATAATAAATTTAATTGGATTTAATATCTTGAATATTGAAAAGTTATAATTTTTTTTCTTCCAAAAACCCTATTTTTTTCACCCTTTGAGTTCCTTTTTTAATTTTATCAAAAATCTGCCATAGCCAAACTTTTGGCTCTTTTTTTTTAAGTAATAAAAACTTTAAACTGATTCAATATCTATTTTCCTTAAAAAGTTATGTGTTTTCTTTTTTTTTTTTTTATAAAACCCCTGCCTATTTCCACCCTCTTGGTCTGATTTTGCCCATTAACAAACTTGATTGAGATTTTATTCCCCTTAATTTTATGTATCAGTTTAGAAGAGATTTAAGCAGAATTATGGAAATTATTGTGTCCATAAAAAAAGGGATAGATAGGTAGATAAAGTTTTTTTTCTTATGGTATTTTGGGGGTTTAGGGGATCATGATGGAATCTGCAAAAAAATTTCAGAAATCCCAACATTGAGAAGAATGCAATAGATAGTATTTCATACAAAATCTACCTAAAATAAAATCAAAGCGCCACAAAAAAAAACATGAAAGTTTTTGAAATATGTGATGGCGGGGAGGACATGGAATTTCATGAAAAGATTACGGGAAAAATATGAATTTCATCAAAAAATCACATAAAGAACACAGCGGTCTCTTTCTGTGAATTTCAGAATTTTTTTAAACTGTGCATCACCCCTGGGTTCACTCACATTTTTATTGTGTATGGTATGAAATGGCCAAACATTGTTCTGTGCAGAAAGTTAAGCAAATCTGGTGTGAATCAGCATTAATACATACTTTTGAGTGCTAAGTTCTTTGAAAACAACTGATTGGATAAGTTAAATTCAATATAATAAAATGGCAGTGGTGGTTTTTTTTTCTTTACTTTAATCTGATTTTATACTTTATTTATTCACACTTTTTCTGCAGTTTTTTTATTTTATCTTAAGGGTGTTGTTAAATCAAAAAGAGCAACTTTGTGACATAAGTTTTAATTTATTTTTGTTCGGAAATGCATGAAACTAGCAGATGTTCTTATTTAGAAACTATCTAATCACACTCATTTTTCTAATCTTTTCTTTCTTTTTTTTTTTTTTTTTTTTTTTTTTTTTTTGCAAATGTAGTAGATATTTCAGGGCAAGCTGTCAAAATTGATGCTTTGAACCACATTTTCCGACGAAAGCAGAAAAACAAGTCAATAAAAGGGAGAAAAAAGCAAGATTTTATGATCAAAACAGCTTGTAACTCTGTAGATAATTTAATTTTCATAAAATGTAAAACTGAGTTTTATTTGAAAGCGCTTCCATAGTCAGGTCTTCCAATTTTATAACTTTCTGTTAAAAAATGAATTTGTAAATGTATCAAAATGTTTTGTGCTTGTTGAGCAAGGCAACTGCTGCAAAAGTAAATGTTTTTCTGCTTTTTTGTAACTTGCTATAAAATGTTTTTCATTTTGCAAAAACAATTTTTTCCCGAGTCATTGCAGGTACAAAAACTGAGTTTTTTTACTTGCTTCAAAATTTTAAATATATTGAAATTTGTATATATCACTGAAGTGTAATACAAAATGCTTACTGTAGATACTGTTGTGCATATAATCTTATACTATAATGCGAGCAAAAATTGTGTGTGTGTGTGTGTGGGTAAATTTTATCTCAAAAACGGCTCTAACGATTTTCTCAAAAATTTCGATTTTACCATTTTCGGGCACGAGAAGACCATTGGGCTAGGTCACATGTTCGAGAAAATTCGATTATTGGGTCATTTTGGGTCATAATGGGTCAAGATCAAGCTATTTATATCTAGAGAACGGCTGGATCGATTTTAAGGAAATTTTGTAACCAATCGTTTTTTGGCACGAGAAAACTATTGGGCTGGGTCACATGTTCGAAAAATTTCGATTATTGGGTCATTTTTGGGTCATTATGGGTCAAGCCATTTTTATCTAAAAAACGGCTCTAACGATTTCGACCAAATTTTACATTTTATCGTTTTGGATTACCAGAAGACCATTGGGTTAGGTAACATGTTCGAGAAAATTCGGTTAGTGGGTCATTTTTGGGGTCATTGTGGGTCATACTATTTTTATCTAGAGATTTTCTCACGCAATTTTGGCTAAAAATTGCATTCTATGGTTTTCGGGCACGAGAAAAACATTGGGCTAGGTTACATGCTCGAGAAAAAATTTTAATGGGTCATATTGGGTCATTAAGATTCTGGGTCAAGCTATTTATATTTAAAGAACCGCAGAATCAATTTCATCGAAATTTTGCCTGTAATAGTTTTTTGACACGAGAAAGCTAATGGGCTCACACGATCGAGAGATTTCGATTATAAGAGTCATTTGTGGGTCATGATGGGTCATAATGGGTCATAGTCAAGCTATAGCTTAAGAACAGGTGGATCGATTTTAACGAAATTTTGTATACAACATTTTTTTGGCACGAGAAAACTATTGGGCTAGGTCTCAGTTCGAGAAATTTCGATTACTGGGTCATTTTGGGTCATAAAAGGTCTGGGTCAAGCTATTTATATGTAAACTACGACAGTATCAAATTTAATGAAATTTTGTATGTAAGTTTTTTGACACGAGAAAATTAATGGGCTATCTCACATGTTTGAAAGATTTCAATTATAAGAGGTTATGGGTCATTATATTATGAGTCATGATGGGTCATAACGGGTCATGTTAAGCTATATCTAAAGAACACGTGGATCAGTTTTAACGAAATTTTGTATACAACATTTTTTGGCACGAGAAAATCATTGGGCTAGGTCACATGATCGAGAAATTTCGATTAATGGGTCATAAAGGGTCATAAAGGGTCTGGGTCAAGTTATTTATATTTAAAGAACGGCAGGATCGAGTTTAACGAAATTTTGAGTGTAACAATATTTATACACGAGAAAACTAATGGGCTAAGTCACATGTTCGAGAGATTTCGATTATAAGGGTCATTTGTGGGTCATGATGGGTCATGGTCAAGCTATATCTAAAGAATGGGTGAATCGATTTTAACGAAATTTTGTATACAGCATATTTTTGGCACGAGAAAATCATTGGGCTATGTCACATGTTCGAGAAATTTCGACCAATGGGTCACTTTTGGGTTATTCTTATTTTATCTAGACAATGTCTCGCGCAAATTTGACTGAATTTTATATTTTATCGTTTTCGGACACAAGAAAATCATTGGGTTAGGTCAGATGTTTCAGAAAACTCAATTAATGAGTCATTTTGGGTCATAATGGGTCAAGGTCAAACTATTTATACCTAAAAATTGGCTCAATCGATTTTATCTAAATTTTGTATTTAACGTTTTTCGGCACGCAAAAATTAATGAACTAAGTCACATTTTCGAGAGATTTCGATATAAGGGTCATTTGTGGGTCATGCTAATTTTATCTAGAAAATTGTTCTCACCATTTTCAGTATATTTTCTATTATATCGTTTTCGGGCAAAAGAAAACCATTGAGATAGGACACATGCACGTAACAATTCAGTTAGTGGGTCGTTTTAGGTCTTAATGGGTTCGGGTCATTCTAATTATATATAACAACGACTCAGTCAATTTTACCTAAATTTTGCAATGGAACGTCTTTTGTCACGAGAAGATTATTGAGCTAAGTTGCATATTAAACAAAATTATATTAGTGGGTCATATCGCTTCATTGCTGAATGCTGTCATGCTAATTTTACTTAAGAAATGGCTTAAACGATTTTGATTCATTTTATACTCTACTGTTTTTGATTACCTGAAGACCATTGAGCTAAGTCACATGTTTGATCATATGTGATTAGTGGATCATTTGGGTAAAAAAGGGTCAGGATCACGAGACTATGGCAAAAGCCAATAAGTTGGCGATATTTGACAAAATACTGACAAAATTTGGCCGAAAAATCGACTATTAAGGTTACGAAACCAAAACACATATTTGGCGCCAAATGAAAGAATGTGTCCAAATTTGGTTATATCTGGCAAAAAATATTGTCTTTCAGAATGTGAAGAAATTTCTTATACATTCTTAATAGTCTTCGAAATGCATAGCTAAACTAATCAGAGTCGAGCTATAAAAGTGATTTGGATTGATGTCCTTTCATTGTAAATTTTAAAATAAAGTAAAATTTATGAACATGTGCATACAAACATAGTTGATTGTTTTTATAAATAATACTATTATTAATAACATGCTTTACAGTAATAATACTATATCGAGTTGAACACAAAGTTAATTTTGACCGAGCTGAGCTCGGTCACCCCTGCTAGTTTATCATTAATTTACAAGAACACACTAAAGTATTTGTCTATAGTGCTGACACTGAAGAACAGTTGATGGAAATGCATTTTCAGTTATAATCCATGTTTTAAAATGTAAATAATTTTGGCATATTACTTAAAGTGTATAAATTCTCTCGATCATATATAGGGATATATGAAAGATTTCAAACTCATATCAGTTTATTGAGAAAAATTGTTGATTGGTAATTTCAACTGTGCTGTGCATTTAATTGAATTAATAATGCATGTGAATTTGTAAATCATATATAGCGCTGCACAAAAAAATTTGAAAACAATTTTTATCAATGTTATGTATTAAATAATGTTAAATTGCTGTTTTGAACGTATCAGCAATTGACAACCATTTTTGTTAATCTATCTCACAACCTGGATCTGGATAATATGTAAGTATTACAAATGGATATGAAACACAAATCACAAAATGAGTTAAGCAATTTTCAGAACAACGAACAAGATACAAAATCTGCCATGATTGTAAAGAATTTTTCTGCCAGAATCTTCTGATTTGTCAAAGGATTAAGCCAATTAATTAAATTGTAAATAAAAATAATGTGTTCAATATGCTAGCGTGCATTTCAAAGCAACTAAACTGAATGTCAGAAATGGCTAATATAACATATTTATGTAACTTATTGCACATTAACATTGCATAAATTTTATTTATTATTATTAGAGTAATTATTACAATTGAATATAAAATTACTAATATTTACCAATGACTTTGATTATTTAACTTTCCAATACATTCATAATATGTTAATTGTATTGAGTTCTGTTGAGAATTAATTATATTGAGGTATAATTTTCTAATCTAAAACATTATAGAAAAGAAGTAGTTAAAACCAAAAATTAAAGCTATAAATAATTCTGAATAAGAAATACTGGATTAAAATAAGAAGACCTAATGATGTGTAAGTAATGTGTTGCCAGCAAAATAAAAAAAAAAAAAAAAAGAGTAGCACTTGATTTTAGCCGCAAATGTCAAGGCAAAACTCCATTATTTAATGCAATGTGTTTTTATATACTGAAGCCTGAAATTTACTGCTGTGATTTGCAAATTATTGAATAGAACAAATTTTACATACACACACACAAAAAAAAAAAAAGAAAAAAAAAGAAAGAAAGAAAAATTAGTCACTTGATTTCTTGAAGGCATTTTTTTTCTTTTTTTGATGTATTATTAAAAGTAATGCCCCTACTTGCTACATTATATTGTTCAAAATATAGTGTGCATCACTATAGACAACTCTAAAAAGTAGCGACTGCTGTAGTTTTATTTTTTGTACTACTTCTGACACCTATGTCATTTCTAAGTGCTGCTCCATTTTATCTCCATAACCATTAGCTATAGGAAATATTTATGAGTTAAGAAATATTTATGTATATTTTTTGCACAATAATTCAATTTCTGTTAATAAAACTATTTCTTAGTATTTAAAAGGTCTACAAATTAGGCAGTATTTCATGGCTTTAATTTATTCATAAAATGTAGTCATGCAGATTTCATAAATGCAAATATAGTACATGCCAAGTAAAATATTTCCAAAACATGAAATGATTTAATGTGTTCAGAAATCAGTAACCAAAAAATAATTTATAAGTTGTTAGTTTTACTGCCAAATTAAATAATACTCATAAAATGTCTAACATTGATGACAAGAATAAAAAACAATTTGAATGTTAACCAACAAGCATGCCTAGCGTTCCGAAATAGGGATGTTTTGATTTTTAGGAAATAAATTAATATATTTTTAGATATACTTATTTTTCATAATTTAAAGGTTGTTTTACAAAATTTATAAACATCTAATGTAATATGCATTGTATTATGCATATAGCAGGTTATAATCAAACAAAGTATTGTGAGGGGAAAATTTTTTTGCCACAAATGGATTAATATTCAAATTGCCTTTTTTTAATCTTGTCACCAATGAGAAAAAGAAGATTCACGAAATGGAAGGTTTCTCTAAAACAAAAATTGTATGGTTAAAGATTTTAAAAAATACATTAAATAGACTTCACTCTATATATTGTAGCAAATTATGAACCTTCTCTCATTCTAATTACTAATGTAAATGAAAACTAACTTAGTTAACAGGTACTTTTCAAAAATGAAAGCATTCTTGTTCATTTTTTATCTAAATCAAAGTTTACTGTAATATTTCAAATAATACTTTTAGATTTCTAACATATAATCCAGCCAGAAGAATATCTGCAGAAAAAGCAAAAAGTCATGCATTTTTCAACGAAAAACCGAGACCTGTTCCTCCTAATATGTTTCCTACATGGCCTGCTAAAAGTGAACAGGAATATAGGACAGCAAGATCAAGCCCCAAACCTCCTCTTGGTGGCATACATTATTCAAAACATTAGGTTTGTTTTCATTATTTAGATAAAATGACAAAAAATAGTTAATTATTTCTTTATTTCATATAATGTTATACACCCAGTCAATAATGGAAAATATTTTTTTCATTTAGAACAAATTTAAAATTTGGTTATTTGAAGATTTTCAAAATTAATTAAAATAAATCTTTTTAAAATGTTATATACAGTGATTTCTCACTTATGCACTCTCTCTTTTATGCATGTTTTCCACTTATGCACACTCTTTTTTTTCTATGGTCTCGACCAGAGATATAGGAAAACTAATGATAATTCTTATTCATATTATGTGTGACACTAATAAAGCCTTCTGCTTGTACACATCATAAAAATTTTCAAGAATTTTCCCCTTTTTATTCTGTTTGTGGGAATGCATTTCCTCGCCTTTCCTCTGTTGTTCAGATTTCAGGAACATATTCCTCCACCTTATATGCAGGGACTATTTTCAGTTCGATTCTGAAAGTAAAAGAAATTTTCACGTCTTGATGAACTTGAAAAGATTTTTTTTTAAATTTACATAAGCAAAAACAAACCTTGCATTTTAAATTATTTTATGAGAAAATAATAGAAGTATAACAAAATTTCAGCTTCTAAATGTTTCCGATTTTCTAGTGTTCTTAAAAAATGATTAACAGAATTTAAACACACATTTGCATTTAAATTAATCTTATTTTCATTTTTCCACAGTACATATATAGTATTAATTAACAATATTTGTACGCTGTATTGATGTCTCACATTTAAGCTGCCTTTTATTGTTTTTCACTTATACGTGTCTCTTACTTATCTGTGTTTCTTTCACTCTCCCCTGCACCTGCACCTAATAATAAATGAGAGATTACTGTATTTTTAAATAATTACATATTTTCTAGTATTTGATCCATTAGTAAATATTTTAAATATTTTTGTATGTAATCAGTCTAAATTAATTATTCATTTTTTTGTTTGAAATTGCTATTCTTGGTTAGAAGCAGTTTGAATCTAAAATTTTAAAAAAAATTTGTTTGTACATGGGTGGTAGAATCCTTTGAACTTTCATTCAACATTTTGAAAATGCTTGAACACAACTTATGTTATTTATATTAATGCAGATTTTATCTTGTTAATTTTTAATATATTTTGATTTACAGGTTGGCAATGATGGTGACTACTTTTCAACTGTTGATTTTTGTTTCACTATTTCTCGCTGTAAATGTTCTGCTAAAGTTTCTGTGTTTAACCTTGAGCTTTGATTATATTGTACAAATAATGTAATTTTTGTACATTTATTTCAAATAAATTATATTTTGTTGTTTGTATATTACAGGATCTTTATATACATTAATTCTGAAAGAAATCTATTAAATTTCACAAAGTATACTGTTATATTATATGTGTGTTTGATTATATGTTTATGCATACATGTAACTCTGCAAATTTCTTTTTAAATAGAGCTTATATAGTAATTTAATTTAATAAAATGTTTGTCAAATACCGCAAGAAAAATTATGAAGAAAAGTATCAAGCATCATCTTGAATCCACTGAAAATCTATTAAATTCCCTCCTATCTATCATGCCAAAAAAGACTGCTCGATAAAATTCAAAATTTTGTGATGCATTGCATTTAAAAGAAATGTCATATATAGTTTAATGTGATTTTTAAATATTTCATAGTTGTATGTATATATAGCTACTATATATTTATTTGGAATCAATGTTTTATTTGACTTAATTTTCAGCAAAAGTTGTTAAAGGACTGATTGAATAACAGATCAGTCAGTTTTCTTATACCTCAACAGCGATGTATGTTAATTCAAATCAGGATTTGTTTTTATTAATGTCCAAAACTGCTTTATGACTTCCAAGTTTGTGTGATAAATGAATACTTATGGCATGTGCAAAAGGCATGAGATCAGCCATAAGGTTTGCCTTCATGAGATCACCCATAATAATAATAATAATAAAACCATTTTTGTCTTATTGTTAGGTTGGGTAAAAAAGAATGATAATATTTGTTTAAAAAAAAAAAGAACTAAAATGGAAGTTAATATGACTTTGTTTTATATGAGTTCAAAATGGAATAAAAAGCAATATAAGTGTTTTTCAATGTGAATCTTGTATTTGTTCCCTGTATGATTAGTGAGGCACAGTTGAACATCTTAGTTCTTGAAATTCCATTTTAGAAATGGTTATCTTGAAGATGAAATGGTTAAGGATGGAGCCCTGCCATTAACCATCAAAAAGTGATAAATCAATTTTAATTAATTGATTAAAATTGGAAAATATATTTTTTAATAACCAAAAAGTATCTACCAGCATATAATAATAGTAAAACGTTAATTTTACGACATTTTTAATTAATTTTCAAATTAAGGTCCTGCTTATTTTTGTTAATTTGTTAGTGAAAATTCCATGTCCTGACTTGTAAATAATCTAAATCCGACCCACAAAGAATATTCTAAAATGAATTTGACTCAAAGTGAAAAATCTCAACCAGAATAAAGAAAATTAGAGACAACCCAAGTCAATACAGAAGTGTCTGCTATTTAGAGATTTTAGTGTATTTGGATATTAAAAAATACAGACCTAATTTTCAATATGAAAGATAAAATTGGTATAGGGAACTTGCAATCAGCTGATAGCCATAGTATTTCAAAAAGAGATCAGAGGAGTAGTTCCACCAATCAGAACTGTCTATTTCTAATGTGTGACCTCCAGTATGACGTCAATTGCAACTGCCCTATAAGTGATATAATTGTAAACTACTTTGCATGATTGCATTGAAATATATATTAATTTCTTTTCATTTAATGTTTAGGTTTGGTAGCTAACGACAGAATTTATTTTTTCAAGTTTGGATGGGGTAGCAGATAGATGGAATTTTTTTTATCAGATTTGAGAGGTGGGCTGTGGTCAGTGCTACCTATTTCAATGTCCGACAAATTAATTGAGAGCATGGAAAGTCGATGCCACCACTGCATTCAAGTCCAGGGTGGACATATTCCCCATTAGAACCAGATTTTTAATGTTTCTGTTACATTTTACTGCATAATACTGCAATGTACTGATTTCTCAATGGAATTTCATGGAATTTTCTACTATGAGTGCTTTTTTGTTGTAATTTCATTTATACATTTAAATTAAGTAAATTTTTAGCGCACATTTCCTCCAAATTTGTTGTTTCTATATTTATTCATTTGCAAATTAGATGCAAAAAACCAGTTGTACTTAAACTTTTGGGGGCCAGTGTATATAGTGTGTTTATTGTTAATAGAACCGTAATACAAAAAAGTATCTCTAAAAGGAGAAAAACCAGCTTTTCCGTGAAAGGCCATCGAGTTCGCACTGTCATTTGAAATTGCATTTAAACTGCTTGATCTTAATGTTAGCAGAGATGTAATTAACACTGCATTTTGAACAAATTTTGCAATTGTTTCTATTTCTTTCACATTTTAAAGAAAAGACATCTTAGTTTTGCTTAATAATAAATCATTATTAATGAATATCAAGAAAAGAAAAGCTGTTCAAACATGTTTTGTTCTTGGATGCATTACTGGATATAAAAAGGACAAAACTAAATTTACTATATTTAATTGAAGAATAAATATTAAAAATGAGTATTTATTCAGATATATACCCTTACAAATAAATACTTATGTAATTTATATCAATGGTGGCTTCAAAATATATATGCTTATTAAATCAGCTTTAGAAACACCGCTATTTAGGATGAATTATACTTAATATAACAAAATTGTGAATTTAATTAGATGTAAAGATATATAAATAAAGTTAATAATTACTTATTCTTAGTTTAACTAAAAAAAATGTTTACAAAAAATGCATTCTACTTTCAGGAAAACATCCTTGATTAAAAGTTGTTAAAATGGGGGTAAAATATTTTAGCTGTAAAAATAAAATAAAAAATAATAATAAATAAATAAATTTTAAAAAAATATCTACTTTTAACTTTAAAAAAAGGAATATTTTAAAGAAAATACATTCTACTTTCGGGAAAGTGTTTTTCTAGATTCGAAAAAATGATTAACTTCTCATTTGATTTTTTTATAATATACCTTAAATTATTTTATCCAAAACTAAAGCTCTGAAATATCAGAAATTTTTAAAAACTTTATTTATTCTTAGTTTAAAAACTGGCTGTAAAGATATAATAATGAATATTGATTAAAAAGTTGTCAAAAGTAGGGGGGGGGGGGGGAAGAGATTTTAATTGTACCAAAACAAAACAAAAATAAAAGATTTTATCTAATTTAAATTTAAAGCTAGTCAGCTGTAGCAATCCTAAAATTGTCTTCTATCTCATGCATGTTAAAATTTTGAAATTTGCTATTATAGTGCCAAAATTAAATGGCAATCTATGCCCATCATGAGGATTCTAAAGACATGAGATTCCATGCATTACTTCTTGAGATATGACTATTGCTAATATCGTGTAAGTCTTACAAAGTTCAGCATACCAATGCCATCTGTAAGGTGATTGACATCAAAATGTAAACAAAATAAATTATGTCAAGAATTAAGTGAATATGAAGTTAGCTGGAAATCTGCATATAAGTTTTTGAGCTGGAGCTGTTACAGAAATTGTAGCAAATTCACTATAGCAGCCCAAACCCTTTAGCTACTTACAATAAAATAAAAACAGCATCAATTTATGTCAAGTAATAATCGAATTTCGTGAAAATATGTGCATTCATTTTTGAGATAGAGTTGTTGTGAAAATCTTAAGAAATGCGGCATAGAAGTGCTACCTATTGAGAGATATACTATAAAATGTCGATTCATGTCAAGGACTAAGTCTGAATTTTGATGAAATTTCATGCATTAATTCTGAAGATAAAGCTATTGTAAAAAATGCAGCATAGCAACATCATCTGTTCGATTTACACCAAAATATAAACATCATTTCATGTCAAGAACTAACTGAATATGAAGTTTCATGAAAATTTTTGCACTAGTTCTGAAGATTGTGCGATTGCAGAAATCTTAAATAATGCTGAGCAGCAGCGCTACCTATCAAACGATTTATACCAAAATGTAAACAAATGTTAATTCATGTCAAGGACTAACTGAATCTGAAGTTTGGAAAAAATTCTGTTCATTAATTCTGGAGATTGCAAAAATTGCATGAAAGGCAGCATAGTAGTACTATCTATTGAGTTGTGTAAACTAAAACATAAACAAACACAAATTCATGTCAAGCACTAACTGAATCTAAAGTTTGATGAAATTCTGTGTATTAATTCTTGAGATAAAGCTTCAGTGGAAATCGCACAAAAGGCAGTATAGCAGCGCCATTTGTTAAGCAATTTACACTAAACACTAGTCAGTACCAAGTTACATCAAGGACTAATCTATACTAAAAGAACAAAACGCTCTGTCTATGTGTGTGTCTGTGATGGTTAGCAAAATCTACAGCATGTACGAGGCTCAGCATTTTTTTGAGAGTAGCCCCAAATCTCTCCTGATGTACCTGAGCTTCTGAATTTCGAAATTCTATTTATTAACTGAGTAATTAATTAAATTCCAAAGCTCACTCTCATAAAAAATTGCTTTTTTCTTCTTTTTTCCGCCCTTTATTTGCTTATGGTTGGTTGGTTGCATAAAATTTTCACAGAAATAATTAAAAAAGCTGGGACAGACCTTTAAAATTCATAGACTGGCAAACTGTCAGTTTAAATGATGATTTTTTTATCACAGCTTTTGTACGCCATGGAGGAAAAAGATGGGTAGAGGTGAAGTAAACTGCAAAAAAGGTTTGCAATGTGAAACCATTTATCGCTCCAATTTTAATGTACCAAACAAAAGCATGTGGAAGGAATTTTGTATTAATGACGAATTGAAAGAAGTGAATTACAGCTGAAGCATATTTTGCGAAGAAATAATAATTTTTTAAAATGGTCTTTTTTCTATTATATTATTTATTTAAAAAAAATTTTGTTTTTAAAATAATTGAAATTGAAAAATTAGAAATAATTAAATGTCAAAATAAAATAAAATAAAATATAGAAAACATTTGATTTGAACTAAAAATTGTATTACTAAAAGTTCTTTTTTTTTTCAGAACTTTTTAATACTTTATAAAGTAGATGAAAAATGTTTATGATTTAACAACATATTAATGTCAATATATAAAATATATGTCAATATATAAAATATATTGATGAAAACATTCTTTTAAAATCATGCATGAAAACTTAAATAACAAATATTAATCTAAAATCTAGATTTCAGAGTGCAGACAATTTTAAGACATTAATGAAAGAATGTTAACTTTTCAAGCAAAATCTTAAATGATGCTTCTATATTGATATTTCAAAGTCATATGATAAAAATAAACAAATAATTCTTGCCTATGATTGATATATTTGTATCTTTTATGCATTCAGATCATGTATTACAGCCAATAATGGTACAAAATGTTATTTTTTAAACGAAATTTTAGTCATCTATTCAATAACAGTTTAAAAGGTAAAAAATAAAAACAAAGCAATACGGGTTTAAATCAGTTTGAATTGATCGGCGAGTCAAAGCACATGGTTTTGTTGGTGCTTATTTGAACTTAATGTAGCAGATTTTAGGGTTACATTTTTCGTGTCACTCCAAGACATTATTCTTCCACTAAATTAATTTTTTTTTACTGTATGGTTGTATGCAGTTTTTTGGCATTTCTAACATTAGAATGTATGAGTCATTAGCTGTGTTGCAGTAAAAAAATCGCACAACAGTTTTCTAGGAGTTTATTTTTTTATCATTGATAAAATTTAAATGTATTCTTTTCAATTTAAAATTGTATTATGGCTTTAATTTGTTTTTAAAACAAAAATAAAGTAGCTGTTTGGCGTACAATTGTTCAAACTTGCAAACGATTCATACACCATAATAAATTATCAAATAGCAAAATAAATTATTTATCCAAAATAGCCATAAAAAGAATAGTAGCAAAACTGACTATAACCTTAACGTTTAGACTAATTAACACGTAACTCAATCCCAACCAGAAAAAAACAGACCACACTCCGATCCATGATAGACAAAATTTCCGTGAGTATAAACCCGACCCGAACCTAAAAATTCAGTTTAAAAAAAAACTATGGATTTCATAACTGACCCGAACCAAATCTCAATCCCGTAAAAATGTTCAAATGAAGCATAATGTGATCCAAACAAGGAAACATAATTTTAGTGGGCATGAAACCTGACCCTAACCTAAATATTTTCTTTAAAAAAAAACTCGAAATATCACCGGAACAAAATCTGAAACCAATAAAAATATTCCAGAGAACTATAAGCCGATCTTAGCTAGACAAAAAACTTTCCGTGGTCATAGACCCGACTCAAACCTAAAAAATTCCATTTGAAAAATCCTGAAATTTGACCCAAATCACATCTAAATCCGACCAAAATATTCGAAAGAACCATAACCGGATTCGAGTAAGACAAAATAATTTCGGTAGACATGAACTCGATATGAACCTAAAACTTCCATTCGAAAAAATATCTAAAATTTGAATCGAACCAAATCTGAATCTGACAAACCTATTTCAAAGAACCGCAACCGGATCTGAACAAGACAAAATATTTCCATGCACCCAATCCGAACCCAAAAAATTTCTTTGAAAAAATCATGAAATCTGAACTGAACGAAATCTGAACTTGGCAAAAATATTCCAGTGAAGCATGTCCTTATTCGAACAAGACAGAATAATTTTTATGAACACGCAAGAAGACCCAAACCCAAAAGTTCTATTTGAAGAAAAACCTGAAATCTAAATTTAACCAAATCTGAACCCAATAAAAATATTCCAAAGAACTATAACCTGATCCGTGCAAGACGAAATGATTTCCATGGACATAAACCCGACTCGAACCTAAAAAATCCGATTAAAAAAAACCTGAAATTTGACCCAAACCACATCTGAATACGACCAAAATATTCGAAAGAATCATAACCGGACTCGAGTATGATAAAATAATTTCTGTGGACATGAACAAGGTCCGAACCTAAAAATTCTATTTGAAAAAATACCTGAAATTTGAATTGAACCAAATCCGAACCTGCCAAAAATATTCCAAAGAACCATAACCGGATCCAAATAAGACAAAAAATTTCCATGCACATGAACCGAATCTGAATCTAAAAAATTTCTTTGAAAAAATCTCGAAATCTGAAATGAACCAAATCTGAACTTGACAAAAATATTCCAGTGAAGCATGTTCTTATTCGAACAAGGCAGAATAATTTCCATGTACACGCAAGAAAACCCAAACCCAAAAATTACATTTGAAGAAAAAACCGAAATCTGAATTAAACCAAGTCTGAACTTCACAAAAATATTCCAGTGAAGCATGTCTTTATTCTAATCAGACAGAGAAATTTCCGTGGACACGCAGGAAGACCTGAACCCAAAAATTCCATTTGAAGAAAATGCCGAAATCTGAATTGAACCAAATTTGTTCCCGACAAAATATTTCATAGAACCATAACTGGATCCGAGTAAGGCAAAATAATTTCCATGGACCTGAATCCGACCCAAACATTTAAATTGAATTTCAAAAAATACCTGAAATCTGAATTGAACCAAATTTGAACCCGACGAAAATATTCTAATAAATCATAATCAAGATCCGAACAAAGCAAAATAATTTCCATGGACATGAACCCAATATATGGTTAGGTAACATTTGCGTTGCGATTAGGTTGCAATTACATTATGGTAAGTCTTTGATTTTACTTAATTTCACGTTAGATTACAGTTAGATCATGGTTATGTTAAAGTTAGGTTAAAGTTAAATTGCATTTATGTTATGGTTAGAATAAGGATAGGTTACAATAAAGTGACGGCTAGGTTACATTTATGTTATATTTAAGTTACGGTAGGGTAGTGTTAAGTCGCAGTTAGGTTACAGACAGGTTATGATTACGGTACAAAAGTTTATGGTTAGGAATTTGTCCACAGAGTGAACATTATGCATGCTTTGATTAAAAATATACACTTACTTTTTTTAAATGGCTCTGAAATTATAATACTATTTACCAACCTTTTATCATCGAGTATCAATTTCATTCACGGTATAGTCGGATTTAAGAGTGATATAATTAGTTTGAAATTCAAAATATTTCACTTGGGATTTCTATGGGAAAAAAATATTATTTACGTCACTTAACAGTAATTTTTACGGGTAAATATCAACACTTTAACATGAAAATAACGCAATCGTTGGATACATGTTCCCTCTTGCAATTCTCATTGCTCATTTTAAGTATTTTTAGAGCTTAATATTAATTGTTTTTTACTGATTAAACCGATTTTAACCGATTAATCTGTTTTTAAACCGATTTTTCACACAGTCAGCTGCCACGTATTTCAGACAATGCATTTCTGCATGCTTTGAGTTAATGATAAAATCATACAAATTTCAAGGTCGTTTAATATTGTTAATACGGACCCAGGCAACGCCGGGTGGGTCAGCTAGTTAAATATAAATTTTTATTAAATTCCGTCCATTAGCTCTTGAGATTTAGCCCACAAAATTTATGTCACATACAGACAGACATTTTGTAAAAACATGTTTCTTTGAATTTCATACTCCTAAAACATGTAAATCCGTCAAAAACCAGAATTTGAAAAATTTCATGAATCCAGTTCTTTTTTCTTCTAAAGATACAAGAAAGTAAAAAGAATATTTTAAAGAAAATGCATTCTACTTTCTAAAAGGTGTTTCTTTTTTAACACTTTCCAACAAAATTAAAAAGTGTTTATGCATTCAGTTTGTCTGGACATCTGTCCGCACTGTAACTCTCATAAATATGCTCGGATTGCCATGAAAATTTTAGACATTATTGATGTTTACCCTAGCATGAATCCTATTGAAAATGCTGTTTCTACCATGATTACCGTAAAATACCGTTAATCCGCCCCCCCAAACGAAAAGAAAAATCGTACAATAGTTAGGGGAGGGCGCTTACACGGGATTTTTTTCGCGATCCTTCAACAAAATTTACAGGAATGAATCATCATGAAATGAATGAATCGTTGAATGAATCATAAATTTTTATACTTGAAAAAATTTGAGGCTTTTTTTAAAAAAACGTAAATTCTGTCGAAAAAATGCAGAAAAAAGGAGAAATTAGTAAAAAAAAGCCAAAACAAGCTTGAAGTCAATTAAAAAATCTTGAAAAAACGCGCATTTCATCAAAGATTCATGATTCATTCATTTCAAAATGATTGAAGCCACTCTCAATCGCCTTTGAGAATCAGGAGGGAGGGCGCTTTCTCGGGATTTTTTGAAAATTTCAAATTCTTTATAAAGTGGGGAGGGGGCGTTTGATCGGGAAGGGCGGATTAACGGGATTTTACGGTAGTTTATTTACAGGGACAGTCAAAAGTTTTTCGTTACATTAGGGTCTATGGGGAAAAATCTTTTCAAATGAATTTTAAAAATGTTACACCAAGTCAAACATATTCATATTTATATGCATCTACGAAATGCACTAAAATATGCATTCTGTAAAATATGCAGTTAAAAGAATAGTTATTCATTTACAAGGCCACACAAAAGAATACTAATACATAATAATAAAGGAGGAAATTGTATGTGACATATTTTAATGATGGTAAACAGTTTCATGTGTTATCAAATTGATATGATTCTCACTGAGACTTAATATGAGTTATCTCAAGCATATTAGGAAGTGCATAGAATTTACAGGGGCACACAAAAATTTCAAATAGTATATTCTAGCTGAAGTACTATATATTATGGATGATGATTGTTCGATGGATAAAATGAATTTTAAACACTTTCCAACAAAGTTGAAAAGTGTTTACGCATTCATTTTGTCTGTTTGCACTCCAACTCTCGTAAATATACTCAGATCGCAATGAAAATTATATATGTTATGGATTTTTAGCCTAGCACAAACCCTATTGAAAATGAAGTTTCTATTATGATTGGATTATGTACAGAAATAGTCAACTTTCTTGTTACATTACGGCCTATGGGAAAAAATCATTTGAAATGAATTTTAAAGGTGTTACATTCTGCCAAACATATTCAAATTTGTATGCATCTATGAAGTGCACAAAAAGATGCATTCTGTAAAATGTGCAGTGAAAAGAATAGTCATTATTCACTTACAAGGCCACAAAAAAGAATTCTATTACACAATCACAAAGAGGGGGGAATTGTTTGTTACATATTTTAACTATATTAAACGATTTCATGTACAATAAAATTGATACGCTGAGGGATAATATTTTATGCATAATATGAAGTGCATAGCATTTAAAGGGAGACACAAAAAATTTCAAATAGTATATTCTGTCTGAAATACTGTATATTATAAATGATGGCTGATAAGTGGACGAAATGCATTTTTAACACTTTCCAACAAAGTTGAAAAGTGTTTATGCATTAGTTTTTCTGACCGCATTCTAACTATCGTAAATATACTCGGATTACCCTGAAATTTATGGACGTTACTGACACTTACCCTAGCACACAACCTATTGAAAATTAAGTTTCTACCATGATTAGTTTATATACAGACACAGAGACATGTTTCTGTTACATTACAGCCTAAGGAGAAAAATCATTTCAAATGAACTTTAAACATGTTACATCTTTTCAAACATGTTCAGATTTATATGCATGTACGAAGTGCACTAAAATATGCATTCTGTAAAATATGCATCGAAAATAATAGTTATTCATTTACTGATACACACAGATTCCATTACATAATAATAAAGTGATGAATTGTTTGCGACATATTTTAATTATGGTAAATGATTTCATGTATAATCAATTAATGTACGTCACTGAGACTTAATATGAGTAATTTCATGCATAATATGAAATGCATAGCATTTACAGGGATACACAAGATTTCAAATAGTATATTCTGTATGAAGTATTGTATATTATGAATGATGGTTATTGGATGGATGGAATGCATTTTTAACCCTTTCCAACAAAGATGAAAAGTGTTTATGATTTTGGTTTGTCTATCCATCTAGCCGTCTGTCTGTGCTCTAACTCTGGTAAATATGCTCTATTTGCCCTGAAATTTTTTTAACGTTATTGACATTTACCCCATCATGAACCTTATTTCAAATGAAGTTTCTAGCATGATGAGTTTATTTACAGACACAGTCAAAAGTTTCCCTATACATTATTGCCTATGGGAAAAATTTGTTTCAAACACATTTTAAAGCTGTTGCACCCTGTCAAACATATTAAAATTTACATGCATTTATAAATTGCATTAAAGTATACCTTTTATACAATTTGCAATGAAAAAAAATAACTATTTTAGGTAGATTTCGTATGAAATACTACCTATTGCATTCGCACCAGTTTATATATATATACAGGTGGTTATCAGAATAATGGAAACACCCTAGATTTTGAAGGAATTCTTTATTAATATGGCGTAGGACTGCCTTTGGCATATAGTACAGCTTGGATTCGCCTGGGAATCGAATCATACAAATTCTGAATAGTGTTTAGAGGAATATTGTACCATTCTTCATGGAGATATTGTGAAAGTTCCGTGAGAGATGCCGGTGGAGGATATCGATTCCGGATTGAAAGCTCTAAAATAGACCACAACGGTTCGATTATGTTGAGGTCTGGGGACTGTGCGGGCCAAGGTAGATGTTCCACCTCATCCTCATGTTCATCAAACCATGATTGGACAACTCTGGCTGCATGAATAGGGGCATTATCATCCTGGAAAATTCCATCTCCTGCAGGAAACAAAATTTGCATCATGGGATGGACCTCGTCAGCAAAAACTTCTCTATACTTCTCCCCAGTGATTCTTCCTTTCAGGGTTACGATTGGACCAGCAGAAAACCATGACCGATCCACCTCCATGCTTAACAGTTGGACGGAGGCAATCAGGATCATACGCTTGTGCAGATGTTCTCCAGACATGTACCTGTCCTGTTGTGGGGAAAAATGTGAAAGATGATTCGTCTGACCATATAACAGTCTTCCACTTATCAATCGACCTGGTTTTGTGGTTGTGGCACCACTCTACACGACGTTTGACATTAGCATCTGTGAAAAGTGGCTTGGGAATAGAGCATGCGCATGTGACTTCACGCTTCAGCTGCTCGCTTGTTTGGGTGGCAAAAACGATTCCTTTTCCACTGTAATTACCACAGACTTCTCCTACAAATATCTTTACTTTGAGATATTAACAAACTTTATTAGAGTTATTAATGCACTTTTTTTGTAGTGTGCTGTAGCAAAACACACGAGGGGGTAGAATTATTATTTTTGGGGTGGAGCGGGGAGAAAGGAGATATTTATAGTTATTATATATCAACGAATACGCTTTTCGTTGAAATTTTGAATATTATATGGAGGATATGAGAAGAAAGGGAAACGGAAATTTCAGTAATGGGGATTATTTATATTACTAATTATTTCTCTATTGTCGTTATAGAACAACAAACAAAAAAATATTATTATTATTAGTATTTTTTTTTTTACATAGAAATAAAAATAATTTAAAGATTTTAACTTTAAAACCTAAGAAATCACAATTTATGCTTCTCACTCTTTCCTACTAGCATACAAATATATTTGTATCAAAAGGGGGGGAGCGTAAATGATTGTAGGTTAACGATAATTAAGATTATTTTTCATGTATTAATGACACACAGGTCTGGCATTTTTTTAAATAAATATTTTTAAAAATAAATAATTTTTTAAATCAATATTTTTAAATAACTATTTTTAAATATTTGACAATCAGCAAACTGGGCGGGGGGAGGGGGGGGGAAGGCAAAGAGAAGACTGGATGAGAATTTCAGAAACAGAGTATAAGTTATATGATTAATTATTTTTGCGACTATGGAACAATAAATTGAAAAGATTTTTTTATGTAAAATAAAGATTAAAAAAAAAACTCCTTCGTATTCCGGAAGGGGGGGGGGGGCTACATGGAGAAGGGTAAGTTCAGAATGTTAGGAAGTGATTTAATCATTATTTATTTATTCTTATTAGTGAGCAACAAATATATCGGTTTTCTTTTCAAATGAAGAATTTCAAAGTTTTAAAATTCATTCTGCTGGAGGGGGGGGGGGGGGGGGGCAGAGGGAAGAAATTTTTTTGGAATAAAGGAGATGATAAAAAATCGATATATTTGTATTGATATATTTGAATATTTTTTGTCTCTGGAGAGAGAAAAAAAATTGAATTTTTTTTTTATAGAAATTTAAAAAAACCTTATTTGCATGATGGGAATGGAGGGGGGGGGGGGGGGGGCTAAGAATGGAAGCATACATATTTCGGATAAGCTGGAGATAATCTAAATTATTATTTATTTATTGTGATAAGTCAGAAATAAATGCGACAAATTTTATTTAAACAAAATAAAGAGTTTTAAAAATATGAAATTGTATATGATCAGAGGAGGGGGGGGGGCAAAGGGCGGAAAGTGTAATTTTTGACGGAAGAAACCTAATTTGCTTTATTCATTATTGATTTATTATCAGTAGAAAGCCGTAAACGGAACAGAATTTTTAAACTATATAGATCAACAATAAATGTTTATTTTTTTTATATATCGGGAGGGGGGGGGCAGAGGGTGAATGAAACTTTAGAAAAAGGTTAAGCCTAGCCAGACAGGACTATATTTTTCCAAAAAATAATCATGATTGGACGAAAAAGTCATGATATCGGGAAGATTGCTATGGATTTAAACGACGACAAACAAGGAACGGCGAAGTTTCTGCCACCCAAACAGCGAAAATGACAGTTTACTTGCAACCGTGCCCGTGCTCTATTGCTGTTCTGCCGTAAATGTTCTCTTTATGAAGGTATCTCCGAACTGTAATTGTTGACACTGCAGAATCCAGATGCTGATTGAGCTCTGAGGCTCTGCGTTCACTTTGGCTGCAGTTGTTTTCTTTTTAGACATTACAATCTGCTTCAATACCCGGTCTCTTTCACTCATCTTCTCCTTCCGTCCACTATTTTGCTTTGCTGAGCTTGTCTTTCCGCGCTGTGTGTATGCTGTCATGCAGGAGCCAGGGGCGTAGCTTGAAATTTTTATTGGGGGGGGGGGGGAGAACCAAACTTTGGCGCCTTTTAATGTTTTGCCGCCCTTGAATTATTTGCACATTTTTTAGGAGAGGGGGGGGGATAGTTATGCTACTTTTTATATTTAGTTATTTATTTATGGCAATGGCATCTATTTAGGTGATATAAGTGATGCAGCCATGGTTAAATTTCTATTTTAAGCGTGCATGCACATGCGCGGATAAAATTTCTCTCCCAGCTCTTGTTTTTTCAAGGTCTAAAAAGGCAATGTAGATTGTTTGAAGAGAATCCGAATCCTGGATCCTTAAATCAAGGGCGGATCTGGAGAGTCCTCAAGGGGGGGGGAGGGCGATTTTAGAAATTTGGAAAATCAAGTCTAATACACGGGTCGGAGCTCATTTTTTCTAATTCGGGCCGTGTTTCGTCTATTTTTTTGCTGTGGGTCGGGTTTGGGTCCGGTTAGCTTCCATTTTTTGCTCCTGGACGGGTTAATTTCTATTTGGATCGTGTTTGGGTCCAAATGACTTCGACTCTTTGCTAGGTTCGAGATAATTTGTGATTTTTTGCTTTTGCGTCGGGTTTGGGTCTGGTCGACTACTACATTTTGTTATTGGTCGGGTTGACTTTTACTTTTTAGCTGTGGTTAGCAAATTTGGGGCAGTTTGTCATACAATTCTGATTTTGGGCAGTTTAGGATTTGGTTTTTACTTTTGAGAGAAGAATTCGGGTTGACCCGATTTTGATTGGGGTGAGTCCTTTGATAAAATGTGCGTTCTTTTTCGCAATCTTTTGACAAAAAGAGCGTCTATTTCATGATCATTTAAAGAAATTCGTGTTTTCTCGGAGATCATTTCACAAAATTTGATGTCTGGTTGGCTTCTATTTTATGCTGCTGGTCGGGTTAATTTTTACTTTTTGTTGTGAGTCGCGTTTGGATCCGGTTAACTTCTACTGTTTGCTGCAGGTCAAATTCATTTCAGATTTCTTCCTTCGGGTCGGGTCTGGGTCCGGTTAACAACTATATTTTGCTATTGGTCAGGTTGACTTTTGCTTTTTAGCTGCGCTTAAAGCATCGGGTCAGATTATCATGCATTTCGGATTTGAGTCAGAGTCAGTTACAGATTCAGTTTTTACTCTTGCGAGAATGGTTGATTCAGTTTTGATCGCGATCCTTAAACGAAATTTCCTTTTTCTCCGTGATCCTTTCATAAAATTTGAGTGTTTTTGACACCTTTTGATGAAATTCGTGTTTCTTTCGCAACACTCCAGCGAAATTGGCGTTTCTTTGAGGAAGTTTGTCCTTATTTACAGCTTTTTGATGAAATTCGCTTTTCTCTGCTTTTCAACCTAACTTGGGCTAGTGGGAAAGAATTTAGAGGAGCGCAGGGGCCAGTGAGTGATCGAGCCAGTGGAGTGATCGAGAGGAGTGATCGAGCCAGTGGAGTGATCGAGAGGAGTGATCGAGCCAGTGGAGTGATCGAGAGGAGTGATCGAGCCAGTGGAGTGATCGAGAGGTGTGGTCGAGCCAGTAATGTTTATCATACTATCTAGATCAGAGACGGACCGAATATTTACCTTTACTCCGGGCCAAACCACGACTGGGAAATTTTGTTTAATGCAGACTTCTAGGAAAAATAAAATCCAGGCCAGGCTCGGTCTGGAAGAAAAAGAAGCCTGTCATCACCTGAATCTGAAAAAAACGACCCGATTCAGGACACGACCCGATTCAAAATGAGAGAAAACCTTACCCAGTCCGAGTCTCGTGAACATAAATTGGCGCGACCCATGCCCGGCCGTGACGGGTTCGAGTTTCGCCCAAGTTATTTCTCGTGAGGATGCATAATGTCACTTTGTAAATCCTTAATTATTCCAAGGGGGGGGGGGACTTCGCCCCCTCCCCCTGCCCCTTAGAACCGTCACAGCATACGAGCTGTGTCGATCCTAGATCGAGCGTTTAGCCTTTATACCGGACGGAACCTGGGCTTGAAAATTTTGGCCCGTGTGTACCTCTAGTAGGAAGAAAGTCCACGCTAGACCCGACCTGGAAAAAACGGTGTGGCTCGGTCCAGCTCTGCAGGAAAAAATAAGACCCGACCCGACCCGACCCGGCTCTGAAAGTGTGGAGACCTGACTCAGTCCAAGTAAAATAAATTAAAGTTGGCGCGACCCGACCCGGGTCGCGCCGGTCTTGAGTTATAACCAACAACTTTTCCGTGCGGGTATCTAATGTCGTTCTGCAGATCCTTTATTGGGCTCAATGGGGGGAGGGGGGCGATCGCCTAAAAGTTATTAGCTTCAGTACAAGCTGACAACACTAGATACTGGATAACAAAGATGTATGTAGGGGACACCCGAAAATTATCTAACCTCACACAAGGAAGAACATAAGAGGGGAGTTTAAATAGTTAAGGTCAGATGACCCTGTCAACAGGGCCCGACTTAGACAGTGGGGATCCCTGGGGCAAACATTATTAGGGGGCCCCCTTCTATCTTAAAAGTGTTCGTGAATTATACGCAAGTGACTAAAATTAAAATTCAAACCTATCGTATTATGCATAAATTACATACCAAATGCTATTCACATCTATATACACAATAGCGAAATGTAGATAATTTTAGCTATTAGCTTTTTTTATGATGTAACTAGTACTTTAAGGTAGCTTGAGGCAAGGAAACAGAGGGGGTAGGAGAAAAAAGGCCCCTCCCTTAAAACAGAAAAAAAAGAATTTTGGTCATATTTCACATTGTTTATCATTTGGCACTCTTTTAAAGAAAAACTTTTCTCTCCTTGGGGGGCTTCTCCAGCCGGGGGGGCCCGGGGCAATTGCCCCGCATGCCCCTGCGTTAGTCAGGCCCTGCCTGTCAATGACCACCAACCTTGGATTGGAATAAAGGGAGAGCTTTTCTCCCAAAGATCAAATTACATGTAGTGATCGAACAATGTCCATTTCCGGAATGTGTTCATGTTTTCGCACTGGGGATAGCGTCTGGTAGTAATCTTAAAATGTAATGGATCTCCTATATTTTTTTGAAACCATAACTTATTTTCTTATAAATTTACAATAATATTAATTCCAAATCACGTTACTGTTATTTCAGTATTTTTTTTCTTTCTTTTTTTTTGTGTGTGTGTGTAAAAAAATAATCTAAGAATGCCACATTAATAATAAAAATTTTAGGTGCCTACCGGCGCCTTTAAACCTTCCATGGCGAGCTTTTTGAAACCCTCTTTTTTAAGTGCCTGACTGCGCCTCTAAATCTTCTGGGGCGCCCTACTACTAAAACATATTATAGAACCATTCAAACGCACTATAGTCGTTTCCACACTTCTTTTCCCTTTCTATCTGTTTCTAAGGGTGACCAACAACTACTATAAGAAAGAAATAATTCTACATCTATCCTGGAATTCATTACAAGTCTGTTTTTGAATTTTTTTTTATTTCGGATGCGTAAATTTTCTTCGAGATAGGATAAAACATATTATAGAACCATTCAAACGCACTATAGTCGTTTCCACACTTCTTTTCCCTTTCTATCTGTTTCTAAGGGTGACCAACAACTACTATAAGAAAGAAATAATTCTACATCTATCCTGGAATTCATTACAAGTCTGTTTTTGAATTTTTTTTTATTTCGGATGCGTAAATTTTCTTCGAGATAGGATAAAACATATTATAGAACCATTCAAACGCACTATAGTCGTTTCCACACTTCTTTTCCCTTTCTATCTGTTTCTAAGGGTGACCAACAACTACTATAAGAAAGAAATAATTCTACATCTATCCTGGAATTCATTACAAGTCTGTTTTTGAATTTTTTTTTATTTCGGATGCGTAAATTTTCTTCGAGATAGGAGTGGGGGAATAGAGATAGTAACAAGTCTAAAATTAAGAGCCTTTTTCATGTTCTGTAAGTGATTAATAACTTACTTTGTAATTTTACATTTAAAATTAATTTATTTTATAATTACTTGTTACTACGAACAAAGCATTTTTAAGGGCGCCTGACGGCGCCCTTAAACCTTTTTTGGCGCCCTACTACATGAACATATTGGGAGGGGAGGCTCCCCCTCCCCCCCTAAAGCTACGTCCCTGGCAGGGGCGTGCCAGCAGTATTCGGCGCCTGTGTGCAGAATTGCATTTGGCGTCCTACACCCCCCGCCCATCCAATCGCCTGTAAAAATAAAACTTTATCACCCTACCAAAAAAAAAAAAAAACTATAAATATTTATAAATGTATAGTTGCCATTCTTTTGGAGTTTTTTGAACCAGAAAATTTATTTAATAAAATATGCCTTGTTTCTTTACAGTTCGTACTTTTTTTCATTAAATAAATAAATTTCTGTTTCCAAACATGCTTAAATTACTTGAAAATAAAGAAGGATGGCAGTTACGTAAATAAAATTCGTAACACAGTAAAATCTGTGTAAATGAAAGCACTCTCTATCAGAATAGTGGGTTACGGTAAAATTTCATTATCCCGGAGAAAATAATTTAATGCAATAACAATAGATTGCATCTAAAAGAAAGAAGTTTGTTTTTACGTTGCATGTATTGGCGATGACTAAGAAAATCTACCGCACATAGAGATCTGAAAATTTGGATAAGGATTGATGATGGTAGATGCACCGTGCAACTGACACTCTTATTTTTTTTTTTTTTTTTTTTTTTTTTTTTTATTACCCGAAATATTATTAAAAAACCTTTAATGACAGGGCTCCCAAATGGTCCCCTTTTTAGAAAAAGGTCCCCTTTAGTCCCCTTTTTTATATTTTGGTCCCCCAAGTCCCCTTTTCTGTGTTTTAAAAAAATCGCCGCAAAATAAAATAAAAAAAAAACTTTGAAAATCACTAAAAGTTTAAAAATCCAAGAAGACAAAATTTATTAAAGTGGGCTTAAAAAAGGCATTATAATGGGTATAAAAAAGCGTTGTAACTGAAATTCTTTCATGAATTTAAATGTTAAAAAATCACCTCAGAATACAGGCAAATTTTAAGAATCCTTAAAGTTCTTAAAAATTAAAAAAATTGCAGAATGAGAAATTTACTATATTAAGCTACTGCTTGACCAGTCTTTAATAACGGCCCTTGGCAAGCAGTATGCCCGATGACTTAGCAACAAAAGACATGATTCCAGATAGGTTATTCTTACAATTAAGCATGGTGGAAGCTACGTTACATTATGAGGAGCATTTTATGGAAAAGATGCTAATCCGTCTGTTAAAATCTGGAGCAAGATGAATGGTGCAATATATAAGGATATTTTGCAAGATAATTTGTTGCCTTATTGGATCCAAAATTTTGGTCACAACTATTAGTTTCAGTATAATAAGAAATCGAAGCATACATGAAAGCTTGTCAAGCAATGGCTTTCGCACAAAAATATTTCGCTTTTTAAATGGCTAGCCCAAGCACCCAATCTAAATACTATTGAAAATCTTTGGAATGAACTTTAGAAACATGTTTGAAATTAATAAAACTCCAATTCAGCATGGCCGGAATTTTCCCCATAAATTTGAAGATGAGTGGGAAAATGTACCACAGATGATTTTCAACTGTTCATTGAATTGATGCCAAGTCGCTGCGCCTTGGTACATTTTGCTAAAGGTATGCCAACATACTAATTGTAAATCTAATTGATCAGTGATTTTCTATTGTAACACAATTTTTTTCCAAGCTTTCCAAGATGGCCGATAACTTTTGAAAGCATGCGTTTTTCTTTGCAATTAATTTTGTCAGTTGTATTTATTGATATTCATTTGATGTTCCATATATAAGTTCCTAACTATTATGTCAATAAAATATATGAGTATCACTTGAGATTCCTCTTTATATGGGTATACTTTCAAAATAAGGAAAAATTTTATACTGGCTGGAAACTTTTGACCGCCACTATAAATTGGTGTTGATTAGTTTTTGGTGTAAATCGCTCGATATGTGGCGCTTCTATGCAGCATTTCTCATGAATTCTGCAATAGTCCAATCTCCAGAACCAATGCACAGATTTCTATCAAACTTCAGATTCAGTTAGTCCTTGACATGAATTGACATTTTTTATATTTTGGTATACATTTCTCAATAAGTGGCATTGTTAATCTACATTTGTTGCGATTTCCGCAATAGTTCTATATCCAGAATTAATGCACGGAATTCCATCAAACTTTAGATTCAGTTAGTCCTTAAGATGAATTGACATTTTTTACATTTTGATATAAATTCATTAAAAGGTAGCGCTGCTATGATGCATTTTTTTTTTCTGCAGGTTTATCTGAATTAATGCACAAATTTTTGTCTAACTTAGGATTCAGTTAGACACTGACACAAGTTGCTACTGATTAAGTTTTGATGTTAATCTTTCAATAGATGGTGCTCCTAAACTGCATTTTGTGGGATTTGCATAAGTTTAGCGATAGTCATATTTGAAGAACTAATATACAAAATTTCATATCTTTAGAATTCTCATGATGGACATAAGTTGCAATTTAATTTTGGGACTGTGATAGCGAATTTTGAAGTATTAACATGTATGAGGTAGAAGAAAGTTTCTGGATTGCCACATCCGATTAGTTTGATCAGGACTGTTCCTGGGGGGTAGATAATATTTACATGTACTTCATTTATAGATTTTAAACTTGTGCATGTATGCATATTTTTTTACACTAATTCTGAATGTGTAATTTTCGTAAAAATTAAGATTTTATTTTATTCAAATATCACTTTTTAAAAAGACAAAGAAATGCTTTTATATGGCATGTTATTTAAATCTAAGCGTTTCTCCATTAACCACTTAACCGGCGAAGGGTATGGGGAAACACTGCTTTTACCCTCGACTTATCTCGGGGCAGACGGTGAAGTGGCTAATTATCATTATTTTATGTCTGATTTGTTATTATAGGCTATATAAAATGAACTTATTGGCCCCTTTTATTTATGAATGGTAGTAGTTAGCACTAATCCAAAAATTAATTTTAGAAAAAAAAAAAAAAAAAAAAAAGAAAAGTAATTAAGTTATCGATTTTAAAATCTCAGATATTTTTTTATAACATACAAAAAATTTTAAGTAGTGTTTGTGGAGACAGTGGGATTAAATTTCCAAGTTTCTTTTTTACTTCTCCAGGCTCTAATTTAAGTATTTTAAGCAGTTCCCCCCTACAGCGATCTTCGGACAAAATCGGTGTTTTCCTACCATCTTCAGACGAAATCAGCAATATTTTAGCAAAATCGGCGAATTATTGCGATCTTTTGCCAAAATCGGCAGTTTTTCCGCGATCTTTTGACGAAATCGGCGTTTTTTTTTTCGACGATCTTTAGACAAAATTTGCTTTTTTACACGATTTTTTCTCGAAAATGGCGTTTTATTCCCGCAATCTTTTGACAAAATTAGCGTTTTTTTCCGTGATCTTTTGATGAAATCAGCGTATTTTTTCAAATATTCTTTTGACAAAATATTTTTAAGCAATCTTTTATCGAAAACGGGTTTTTTTCCGCGATCTTTTAACGAAATCGGTGTTATATCTGCAATCTTTAGACGAAATCGCCGTTTTCCCGCCGTCTTCAGAAGAAATCAGCGTTTTATCTGCGATATTTGGTGAAATTACAGTTTTTTCCGCGATTTGTACAGGAAATTAGCGTTTTTCATTGATCTTTTGACAAAGTTCGTTTACAAAAACGTTGACGAAATCGTCGTTTTTCCACGAAATATTGACGAAATATATGTTATTTCTGCGATCCTATCACGAAACTTGCATTTCTACGCCATTATTTTTTCCGCGCGCAAAACCGTACAAGTTGGCAACTATGCGGAACTGATAACCCAATTTCAAATTTTCGAAAAGGATGCCTTAAATTTTCGGACGAGAATCACCCCTGGGATTTAATCATTATAAACAATAATCAATTTTTAATAAATTTAATTATTAACAATTTTGGTTTATTAATTAAAGGTTAGAATGTTTAAAAAAAAAATAAATAAATAAAAGTCTCTGAGTGATCTGTGATCATACTTAACCACTTACTTATTTTTTATTAACTGATCACTATTATTTTTTACTTATAACGAAAATTATCAAGGTGAATGCTGAAATATTGAATGTTTTATTTACTTTTTCGGTAGGATATTTAAATGTGCTTAAATAAAATTGTATACATTGTTTAATGAAATCATATAAAGATAACCATCAAACACATTTTCTGGGGTAATTTTAAAAATTTACTTTCTTATTTATGAAAATTTGTGCTATATTTTTACACACATATGATCTTTATTTGGTTTCCATTTTTAATAAAATTGGTCCCCCAAAGTCCCCTTTTTAAGCAAAAATGATCCCCCGAAATCCCCTTTTTATGCAAAAACAGTCCCCCAAAGTCCCCTTTTTAAACAAAAATGTTCCTCCAAAGTCCCCTTTTTAAATAAAAAAGGTCCCCCAAAGTCCCCTTTTTAAATAAAAATGGTCCCCTTTCCCCCTTTTTGAGGACTAAAATGTGTTGGGAGCCCTGTAATGATCATCGCAAAATGGCGATTTTTTATTCCTCAACGAGATCATGCTTGTGTGCTTCCCCAAGCAGTCCTTCCCACTGACTAAAAGCGTAACGTTTGATTTTTTCTGCATTTTCAAATTGGGATATAGTGAGAAAACAGTAGAATTACAAATAAATAAATAAATAAATAATAAAGAAAGAAAGAAAAGCGATTTCAATGGTATTTTTAATTACGATTTCAAAAACCTTTTTATTTGGCAGCGATTCGCATCAGTTTTCAAGTTTTCCATTTCTCTGAAGTTTCAAACGTAAAAAAAACAAACAAACGAACAACCACAACAAAAACTGTTGATACATTCACGGTATTTTTCAGGTTCTAATAATATATCTAGTGTGAAAATATTAATACACTATATTGTCATTGATTATGGGACACTTGCGATTTTAGACATTTTACTAAATATCTAGAAAAATACATGAGGAATCATCTCGAAACTCTTAGTGTATAAATATAATAGTATAAGTCATACATCTCCGTGAAGATTTTTCCCCGAAACTCCAAAGGGGACCGTCAACAAATTAAAAAAGAATGAATATCTTTTGAATAACCCTGTTAAAACTAATGTAGCAAAAGCGCTCAAACTCTAGATTGTGATTGAATGCCTTATTGTAATAAGCCTTGTTCATTTTTATGCAAATAGCATGCATACTCGCAGAGTAATTAAGGTTTTTATAAAAATGATCCCAAATTTTTCCAAGTTTTTTCCTTATAATTTTCAGAGTTCTTAATATAAAATATTATTTTTTTCAGAAAATATGACAAACAACATTGCACACAGTACCTTGTAATCAGCATTAAAAAATAATGAAAATTGTATAAAAAATGAGTTGGTTTACTAAATAATTTTTTACTGCGCATGCGTCAACGATATCAAAATTTCATTTGCATATTATGTTAGCTAAATGTATAGAGCAACTTTTGTGAAAGTCACAAAATCATAACTTGAAAATTCTGACAATAATCGTCAATTGAATAAGTCGAAAATCCGTTATTCTCAAAATGAAGCAAAAACAAGAGGGGTTGTATCCATATATTCATTGATTAGTGTCAATATAGAATACACAATATGGGATGTACTACTGCATTTGGATAAAATCCCTCATTTTTTTGCTTCATTTTGGAAACAACGGATTTTGTCCTTTTTCTATAGACGATTACTTTCAGAATTTTGAAGCTATGATTTTGAGACTTTTACAAAAGTTGCTCTATACATTTAGCTAACATAATATGCAAATGAAATTTTGATATCTTTGACGCATGCGCAGTAAAAAATTATATAGTAAACCTACTCATTTTTCATACAATTTTTATTATTTTTTAATTCTGATTACAGGGTACTGTGTGCAATGTTGTTTGTCATATTTTCTGAAAAAAAATATTATTTATATTAAGAACTCTGAAAATTATAATGGAAAAACTTGGAAAAATTTGGGACCATTTTTATAAAAACCTTAATTATTCTGCGAGTGTGCATGCTATTTGCATAAAAATGAACACAGTGTATTACAATAAGGCATTCAATCATAATCTAGAGTTTGAGCGCTTTTGCTACATTAGTTTTGACAGGGTTATTCAAAAGATATTCATTCTTTTTTAATTTGTTGACGGTCCCCTATGGCGTTTCGGTAAAAAATCTTTACGGAGATGTATGACGTATACTATTATATTTATACACTAAGAGTTTCGAGATGATTCCTCATGTATTTTTCTAGATATTTAGTAAAATGTCTAAAATCGCAAGTGTCCCATAATCAATGGCAATATAGTGTATTTACTGTTCAAAACATTTTTTGAAGTCATTTCAAGGATTCGCCAAACATTTTTTGACTAGCTGCAAATTATCTCAAGATATCGTTTCCCAATTAAGAAATATGTGATTTCAATATCATTTCGCGTTAATAAATAAAAAATTATATATGAGGGATTGTGCGCATTTCCATTATTTATTTTATCAATTTTTTTTTTTTTTTTTTTTTTTTTTTTTGGTCAAAATTGAAAGTTTTATATCTAAACGTCAAATACCCACACAACACAGATTCGTCCAATTTACGTGTAAAGTACGTAATTTGGATCAATGGACGTGTCCAATTTAAGTCTAAAAGTTATCCGGACTTCGTCAATATTTCGTCAAAATTACGTCCAAATGTCACCCCTCTTTACGTAAAAAGTACGTCTTTTGGGCCGCAAAATGAGCATATAATGAACATAAAATTTACGTAAACTGGACGCCCAAAATTTGTTCATATTACGTCCAAACTTCATCAAAATTACGTCCAAATGTCACCCCTCTTTACGTAAAAAGTACGTCTTTTGGGCTGTAAAATGAGCATAGTATGAACATAAAATTTACGTAAACTGGACGTCCAAAATTTGTTCTTATTACGTTCAGACTTCGTCAATATTTCGTCAAAATTATGTCCAAATGTCACCCTTCTTTACGTAAAAAGTACGTTTTTTGGGCCGCAAAATGAGCATAGAATGAACATAAAATTTACGTAAACTGGACGTCAAAACTTTTTTCTTATTATGTCTATACTACGTACAAAATTTGCCCCTATTACATCCTGAATTTTTTCTTATTACATGCAAACGAAATATAGACGCCTTTTAGCCGCAATATGAATGTTTATATAGATCAAAAACACATGCTTTAAATCAAAACGAGACGAATATATGTTATCTCCCCATAAAAAAGATGGCATCATATTAAAAAACAAAAGCAAATAAAGTCAAGCATTTTTATTTTTTAAAATATCTAGAAAAAAATAAATCCATTTTTTCCATTTCATATTAAAAAAAAAAAAAAAAAAAAAAACTTACCCTTTTTTTTTTTTGCCAACGCTAATGTATAATTTTTTTTCACATCCATTGATTTTAGATAAATAAAACAATTTTTTAATTCAATAACATATTTCTTTTTTTGTCAAATAATAAAAAAAAATAGTTAAAGGATAGCAAATTTTATGCTTTTAAAGCATTTTAAATAATGCTTTTAAAGTATTTATTTAAAAAATATATATATTATTGCTAATAAAGCTTTTTTTAGCTTTTTAAAACTTTCAATTCTATAAAATCTTAAAAAAAAAAAAAAAAAAAAAAAAAAAAAAAAATTACTACCCTTCATTTCTACACAAAATAGGAAATAAAAAAATGCAAGATACCTACCAATATACCAGTTTTCTTTTTGTGCATTTCTGGATATCTATGCATTTCTGCTCTTCATCACATTTTTATTTTATAAACAGTCAATCAGGGTAACTTTGCTATCCATTCTGCCATGGTGGAATCTTGACGAATTATTTCCAATGAATTGCCAAATTTACACTAGAACAAATATCTATATTTTGAGACCAAATTTTTGCCATTTACTCAAGTGATGAAGAACATTTAATCTTTCTTTCTCTTTTGGTCAAAGTTACTCTGATTGACTGTACTATTTCTCCTGGAAAAAAGAAAAAAAAATCTTTGTTTTTATTTATATTATCACTGATGATAATTTTTCTAAAAATGTACTATTTGCATAGCAGACAACAGCTACTATTTTTAGCTTGCACTAATTTTTCACAGAAATCTTCGCTTTATGTAACCCCTTGACACTTTTAATTTTTAATATTTTACCATCAGTATTTAAAAAAGTCTATAACTGAATCTTGAGAATGTTCTGATTACATAAGGTAAACTTTACAATAAAAAGTAACTGGTAAGAATAGTGCAAGATTCTGAGCAGCTTAAGGGGCATGTATACGATGATCAACCATCTCCAATGGGTTAATAACAGATGTCTGACATTTAATAAGGCAAAGATTTTTAAAAGAAATTAGCGATGACTAAAACTCTCATAATTTTGCAGTTGTATTTAGAAAAATTATATTATCCATTAGCATACAGTATCATCAATTGAAAGGTTTCACATTTGGTGAATACTAGACTTTTCTTTTAAATTCTAAATAAAATCAGTAATTTTATATCTTATTTTACAATTTACCAATGGCTGAAGCTGTTTAAATGGAAAGTTCGGTGTCAGATACTGGTGTCTCACAGATATGTGGCACGCAACATGTTACTTAACATCAAAGTTCTTTATTTTCAACATAACTGAATGAGAAAAAAATCTTGTGAATTATAAAATTAAGTTTCTTATTTAATGTCATATATTCCAATTAAATGCAAAAAAGATACAAAAAGTTTTATTAAATAAAAACAACTATTTAAATTATTTTAGATAAATTTTGAAAAAATATAATGCCATGGTCAAATTGTGTGCAATATAATTAGTTAATCTAAATTATGGACAAAATGAGGGTAAATCTAATTTATTATAAAATATGTTTAATAATTTTCTCAATGTTATTAAAAAAAAAAAAAAATCAAGGAACATTGAAAGAATTACTGTGTAAGATCTCCAGGCACGGATTGAGGAGATTCATCGTCTAGCGAGGAACCGAATCGGACTGGCATCGGAAAAGATGAAGACACGGTACGACACAAAGGCAACTGGACATGAGTTCAACGAAGGTGACAAAGTTTGGTTGTGGAATCCCATACGTCGTAAGGGACTGTCGCCAACCAACGACGCTGACCAACGAACTCGGTCGAGACATTTGTATGTACTATGTACATACCAAGTTTCATTCAAATCGGTTCATAAATACGTTAGTTATCGCATGACAAAAATCAGATATATATATATATATATATATATATATATATATATATATATATATATATATATATATATATATATGGTTATATATATATATATGTCAACATTTGAACGGAGGGTGGCTTTGGGGTCTGGGAGTCATGATCGGTGAAAATATACCAAAATTTTCCGGAAGTGCTTTCCTCCGGACGGCTGCAATAGGTAGCTTTTTACTTTTTGTAATGAAAGCTACCTAAAAGGCTGTCAAATTGAGCATTTCGCACAAAATTTTCCGAAGCAATCATGATTAAAGAATTAAGGATGTATTCAAACAACAAATCGGTTATTTTATGACTCATTTTTAAATTCAATTTTTTTCTCAAACGCTTTCAACTGACAGTGTTTTGTTATTTAGGAACTATATAATGTACTGTTTTGGTCGATTTTTTAATAAATTCAGAATATATTTCAAAATATGTTGTCAAAATGGGCATTTGAGCTGAATTTTTCTTAAGATGATTCTGATAAAACCAGTTTTTGTAGAAAAATAAAAATTAAAAAAATTTCATAAACGGCCAAATGAAGTTATTAAACTGGGTTTATCTCTAACCATTTTTTTTTTTTTTTTTTTTTTTTTTTTTTTTTTTTTTTTTTTTTTTGTTGAAATAAGCCCTCTTCGAAATCTACCTCCGCCTATAGGCCAAGCCGACAGGGATTTTTTCATTTAGGGGACAATACAAAAGAATTCTATTACACAATGGTAAAGGGAGAAATTATGTGGACGAATTTTAATTATATTAAACTACTTTATGAATATTAAAATAAGTTATATGATGCAATCCTGCATAATACAAAGTGCACACAAAAGATTTAAAACAGTATATTCTTTCCAAAGTACTGTATATGTATCCAATGATTGCTGATGGATTTGTGGCGACCATCTTGCGCGGTCAGTAAAATGAGTTTCTCGCAGGAAGCGACTGAGGTACCCTTTTGCTCGGCGGATAAGACGCTCGCTTACTGACCTTGGGTTCTCCAGTTCGATCCCTGCCCGGGCACCGTCACCTGCATTGGTGACCTCGGACAAACGAACACACTTCACCACCTTCGCTCTAGTCCAACAGATGGCAGCACTGAAAACACCCCAGCATCCAAAGCCTGCGAAACGCTCGCAGCACGAAAGCTTCTGTAACGCTCAGAGCACACGACCAAAGCCTGTGTAACGACTAGCGTCTAGCGACAGCAGGATTCCTAATGGTAGGACTTAGAATAAAATCCGCAAATCTTGAACTTTCAGATTTATCCCTAAAGAGGGATATTTTCCTCTTTTAGACTGTTGCATCGTGCTGCCATCTATTAATAGAAAATTAAAGCCTTTGTACTTACAGTTATTTAAGATTATTACTACATTGAATACTGTGACAGACAAAACTGAAATAAATTATCAATGGAGTTTAAGTTACTATTGCTCTTAATTCAACTATTTCTTGAATTTATGTAATAATTATATTTTAATATTTACAAATCACATCCATACTTTCATGTATGATAAGCTAAACAAAAACATGCTAATTTATTATTTCATATTTATCATATAAATTACAATTTAAATTAAAATAATTAACATAAAAAATGATTCCCCACCGCCCCCCCCCCCAAAAAAAAAAAATGTTACATCTTAAGATAGTAATCAGGCATTCCCAGAAACGGTTTTCTTAGGGACTGATGAAAACTCTTACTTTAAGTTTTGGCATTTAAATTATTTATAGAGCTTATATTGTTCTCTATTGAAGCGATTCTTGAATTTATGTGGTAATTACATTGCGGAATTTTCAAAATATAGCTTCACTTTTATAACAACATAAACTAAACATGCTAATTTATTATTATATATTTTATGATATATATTGAATTGAAATAACAGGCATAAGTAATTTAACCCCCCCCCCCCCACCACGAAAAAAAAAAAGCTTTCATTACAGTTTATTTTAAGAGTGTAAACAAGCAAATATTCCCAGAAATTCTTTTTGTAGCAAAACTTTAAAATTCTTCGACTTTCTAATCAGTGTCAATAAATATTAAGTAACAGATTTCATTTCAGAAGCAATCTTAAAGATAAAAAAAAAAAAAAAAAAAAAAAAAAAACCGAAAAGCTGGTTATCGCTGGTTATGATAGAAAAACCTTGATTATCGCATTTTCAATAATCCGCATTATCAGATCGCTATCGATAATTTCCCTAAGCATTTGAGGAAAGAGGGGAAAATATACCTCTTTAGGGATAAATCCCAAGTTTCAAGCTTTGCAGATTTTATTCTAAGTCCTACCATTAGGAATCCTGCTGTCGCTAGACGCTAGTTGTGTAACGCTCACAGTAGCAAAGCCTCCCACGCCGCGCATCATCGATGGGTCACACGTGCAATCGGCGGCAGCACGACAACGACAACGCATCTGGCACGCGCCAGCGCAACACGAGTGCATATCGCTCGTCCAACGTCAACGCGACGTTCTTCTCACTGGGGGTGGAGTACTGTGGCGACCATCTTGCGCGGTCAGTAAAATGAGTTTCTCGCAGGAAGCGACTGAGGTACCCTTTTGCTCGGCGGATAAGACGCTCGCTTACTGACCGTGGGATCTCCAGTTCGAACCCTGCCCGGGCACCGTCACCTGCAGATTGATTAAATGCATTGTTAACACTTTTCAACAAAGTTGAAAAGTATTTTCAGTTTATCTGTCCGTGCTCTAACTCTCATAAATATGCTTGGATTGTTCGAAACTTTTAGATGTTAATGACGTTTACCCTAGGACAAACCCTATTGAAAATGAAGTTTCTACCATGATTAGTTTATTTACAGGATAGTCAAAAGTTTTTCTTTACCTTATGGCCTAAGGAAAAAACTCGTTTCAAATGAATTTCAAAGGTGTTATTGTTTTGTGAAACATATTCAAATCTATATCCATTTGCAAAGTGCACTAAAATATGCAGTAAAAATAATAGTTATTATTTATTTCCAGAGCCGCACAAAATAATTCCAGTACACAATAATAAAAGGGGGAATCGTTTGCGCATATTTTATGTATGTTAAACGATTTCATATATAATAAAATTGATATACGCCACTGAGGCTTAATTTTTCATTCATAATATGAAGTGCATAGCATTTACAGGGACACACAAAAGATTTCAAATAGTATATTCTATCCGAAGTACTGTATAATTTTAATAATTGGCTGATAGATAGATGAAATGTATTTTTAATTATGATATGTGTGCCATTAAAAAAAGTTAAGGGTGTTGTTGCGTTGTGTCGTTAAGTTTGTTAACGTGATCGTTATTTTTAAGATCAAGATAATCTAGATTAATAAAATAAAGTTGGATAATTCTTACTTGAGATACGATGACTGAAGAATGAAGACAGAAGCCGTAAAAAAAGACAGACTTTGAAGAGAACATCCACTTCTTTATTATATTCTTGTCAGGAAAATTAACTTTGGTCACCGACCCTAAGATCTGCGAAAATGTTTCGGAGAGATTTTAATCCACATGCACTTGAAGGAGCAGCCCATCACTTAATCTAAAATGAATACGGGAAAACCTGTAAGAATTCTATAACAGGCGAAATTATATTACGAGTTGTTCTTGCGATTCGCCGAATGCGCACGGCACGGCCGGCGGCTACCGTTCCAATCTACATTCCTTTAACTTGTCATCAGACTTAATTCTGATTTAAAATTAACCGCGTTTAGTATTTAAATGCATTCTACGGGGAGTCAAAAGTAAAAGGACGCTAAGTTTAAATTGATTAGAGAATTAATATTTCGTCACTCTCTTAAAAGGCAAATTAAAAGAAATCATTTTAAAAGGATTATTTCAATTTGTTTTACGCGCGCAACGGAACGCCCTTATGTGATGCAATCGGCGCAATGAAGAAGCGAGGGCGGATCAAAGCCTACCGTGACGTCATCATAATACATCGCGACGCAGGAGCAAGCGGACAGCGCGCTCCGACAAAACAGCAAAGAGCGTCAAACTCACAATGTGCAATTGTAAAATCAAAAATACAGACTTATATTTAAGGAATTCTCGCTGCTTAAATGAAGAAAGGAATAAAAAGGCTACGATAAACTAAACACTGTGAGATTCATATCACATTACCCCCAAAGACCGAACAAAATTTTGTAAGACCAGGGATGTAAAAGGCGAAACGAAGAAGACCTTTTACAGAAAATGGGATGACAAAATTTTGAAATGCCAGCCTGAAAAAAAAATCAATTAAAAGCCAATTTAAACGATTTTCATAGTTAAGATCAATGTCGAAGTGCTGCTAAAAAGGAAGGACCGATGACCAAAAGTGAGAGGGAGAAAGAATATATATTGCATAGAGTACATTCATAGGTCAAAAAGTATACAATATATTAAGTATACAGTAAAATGCCAAAAATACAGTAATGGCAAAATTTTCATGTGATCTCAAAAAAATTATCATATTTGACAAATAATACATGTTAACACATTTTAAGTTAACAGACAAAAGTGAGATCATTGACTAGTCATAGTTTTAAATATTTTTGGTACCAAATAACAGAATTAACTTCTGAAAAAGTTGCAATAACAGGAGCAACAAAAAGTCAAAAATCTTGTGGGTTTGACTTTTGCCTAGGACTTTATAAGTTTATATATGATATAAAATAGAGTATTTTCTATAACTCTAATAACTTTAACTGGCCAAAAATCAATTCAATTTTTTTTTTTTGAATAATAACATGATTTGTGTACACCTTAAAATTCAATCAATTAAAATAAACAACCAACCACATGCGAGACACATTGAGCAACTGAGTCGTGCACTACTCAATCACACAAAGTACCCCACAGCAAAAAGTCGTCACTTCAATCAAAAGATCTGTCATGACAAAGGTTTAAAGCATATTAATAGTCACACTTATTTATTAGGCCTATACACTTATTTCTTAAATTATAAACTTTACATATACCATGGTTTTCTTTCAAAATGAAGGAATGGTGATCACCAAAAAAATAATAAACTACTTTCATATACATAAAGTAACACTTTGACACAATCGAGAAATATATATCTATGTTTAATTACCATACCATGTACCAAGAATTAAAAAAAAATTTCTAGAATCATTATGAAAAAAAATAAGAAGAAGAATCGTATAATATACAATTAAATCTATTGAAATTCAATAACAAGTTAATAGTCTCCACCCAATCACTAGAAACCATTAACAATGCTGTAAACAAACAAAAAAATATATATACACATGTAAATACTAAGTTCACAACCATATCAATGATTACCCCATAAACCACCAACATATCTGCGAACACAAATAGATACATATATACATTAATAACAACCTATTATCTATTTCTCAGGTATTTTCTTTTTAAATTCCGGTCACATAGTGCTAAAGTTTTTGTCTGTATAAAGTCATAGATGCACACGGTCTCAGGTGGCTTTCATCTCCCAAGGCTCCTGAGGCCGTACACAGAAATACATTTCACATCCAAAGCAATTATGGACAAGAATACATCTAAAAAAATACGTATCACCATACTGTTCGGAAATATGATTTGAAATGGTACACTGGTATAACTAAACATTGTAGACATATAGAATCAGAACTGTCAGACTGCTGTTAAAGAGATAAAACAAAATGAACTTTGAACAGATGATTATTTATAATCATGAGATACTATCATTTCCCTTCTCTCTACATGATGACAGCTGTAAATGGAAGTGTGGAACACACTTGAAAAAAAAAATAGATATGTACACATATATTTTTAAGTCATAATCAGGTTGTTTAAGTCATGAAGCACTTTATTAATTTACTAGATGAATTAAAGATATGTATAAATGCGCTGGTAAAAGTTCATCTAGAGTTGTGCTTTCTTTTGTATACTATTTGTATACATAATATGCACTAAAAAAAATCATATTTAAGTTTTCATATATTTTAAAAACAAAAATAATCCACTAGCTAAATAATTCTTTTAGCCAAAAGAAATCATCCAAAATTTTGAATTCAATAAGATTAATCGTACACTTATGACTCAAAATTTATAAAGTTGCAAAAGTAAAGCAACATAAAATCAAGAGTATCTTCTCAATATACTCTGACTGCCTAGGAAAACAATAACTTAAAATTATAAAACTAAGCTGCAATAAGAAAGCAGCTAAAGTTGAAAATCTTTTATCTGGTATATTCAGACAACCTAGGACTTAAAATTTCATTAATAATAGTAACTCTTTTTAATTTGTCATAATCGAGTAAAAAGTTTAAAAATTACCAAGCAAGTGTACCATAAAAATATTAAGCTTGAATCTTGCATAATTTAACAAAGTAAAGTTAAAATTTCTATACCTGTATAAAAGTTGAAACAAAATTACTTTACATTAATTTTAAAGAACTGTCAAAATTAAAATTAAATAACTGTCAAAATCAGAAAAGTATTGCAGAGCAAAACAGAATTAGCCTTGAAAATACCATGAAATCCAGGAACCCTGCAAACATGTTAATATAAAAATATAAAATACAGATGGAATATAATCTCCAAGATATTTCTGTGATCCATGTAGAAGATAATTAACTAAATAATCAACAAAGACAGAAAGGGAAAAAAATAGCATATTGTACAGATGTAAAGAAGCTCTTGTTTTAAACAACAAATGGTTGTAAAAGCACTGGGTGAATTAGTCATATAGTTTATAAAAAAAAATAGCGGAAGTATTGTCACTAAATTGAAACATATTTAAGGTACCTTATAACACACAGAAGACAGATATGGCACACATTGCAGGCAGTAATATGATGAACTATGGTGGTGCACTTAAAAGAAACACTGAAGACACTGTACTAAAACATATCACACACCATGATGAGTTGTTTGAAGACACATTATTGGTATATTAAAAAAGAAACAAAAATTTGAAACACCTGTAAGGTAGTAGACAAAATTGATGATAGTAATAAGCACTTCCAAGAAATTTCTTAGTAATTTTGAAGATTCACCATGAACACTTCTGTTTAAAAGGCGCTGTTAAATAGTACTAAGAACGGTGTTTTTCTTATCTCTGTAACTTCTTATATAGAATAACTTGAATTTCAAATTTCTTCATAATAATAATTCTTTATAAAAAAAATTTCATTGTATTTGTAATTTTAAAAAGATGAGCCATATGACAAAATAAAATTTAGAGACTTTGGGTATATTTAAAAATAAAACCTAACTGCAATAATAAGAATATGGGGAATTTAGACAATAAATAAAGAGATCTTGAGAATTCCTGTATAGCAAGTTTTGTAACTGCAGGTATCTCTAATGAAACACACAAAATCAACAGATATATTAAAGGTAAGTGGTTTTAATAATATTTCAAAATAATTAAAATCTTCATTTGAAAATAGTAAAGTAAAAAGAAAATTTTCAAAAACAGCAAAACTGATTTCTAGGAGCAGATATTTGAACCATTCCCTTTAGTAAGGATAATACTTCTCACAAAAGAAAAGGCCCATCAACAAATCTTCTATAATCAAGTTTAGCCATACAGTTACCAGAGAAAAATAATTGTGCTTGCTGGAGAATATTCTTAGCTTCACAAACAGACCTTGAGGAATATAAAATTGAATCAGGCATTGTAAGGATATGTGACACTAACATGCTCATGACTCTTCTTCAACATTCACTTCAAAGTTGAAAACAAAACATAAATTTTACTAAAGTTAATATGAAACAGTAATTTTTCTGATAAGTATGGGATTATAATATTTATCTTCCACTGTAAAACAATCAACAACGACATCACTAGAGAAGAGGTCAACACAAATGGATGTAACACATAGGTGGATGTCCAACCCCTTCAGTAAAGAAATTGTCGAAAATGAAGCAGAGACTTTATTACAGGAAAATAAAATAAAGGCAGGTAAATAAAGATTTCATAATGTTAGCAAAGCTGATGTGATAAGGCGTGTGATGTGATCATTAACAGGAATGAAGTAGCCCCATGCCTACTTCTTCTCAAGAATAAAAAAAAAAAAAAAAAATAATGCTGCTCTCGTTCCTTTTTATAGAGCAACATGAGAATCAAATCTGATGAGGAATGTCATACATGTTGACGAATCTGTGAAAAAGCCGAAAAAAATATTTACCTCAAAGAATTATGCATGATGAGCCACTAATACACAATCATTTGAAGTTGATCAAATTTTAGCTGCACAAACGTCCATACATTATTGATGAAAACAAGCTTGAGTTGCATACCTTTTCATGAATGGTGCTTATAAAAAATAATTTCTTCATAAAAAAAATATCTTCACAATTAACAAAAGTTTCTTGCAGAAAATTGAGAGAGAAAAAAAAAAAATTCTGAGGCATATTTAACTTTGTAGAAATTGGGTTACATAAAGAAAAGGCACTATATTAGTAATTGGTACACATAAAAAATTTTAGCACTAAGTAAACGAACAAAATCTTCTTGACCTTTTGCATTTTCTTTACCACAGAACAATAAACTTTCTAAATAGTTCTATAAATCTTTACAACCAGTCATTCTGTAACAGCTATTGATTATGAAATAGAATAATAATAATTTTTGCTTCATAAACCAACTTCGAAAAATACAGGAGAAGCTCAGCAAAATATGGATAAATTTCACTGCATAATCACTAAACTTCTTCTTGAGACATCAAAGTGGAAAAAGGAGCACAAATCTTTAAATCACATTTTTTTTTTTTTTTTTTTTTTTTTTTTTTTTTAGAACATCAAAATTTCATTATAAATCTTCAATTTACATTCTAAATATCGTACTGCAATCTGAATAATAAATTTCTTGATTTTAAATACATCATTTAGAAACAGCAAGATGCAAAAAAATAATTTTGTGCAGTTTTCAGATCAAAAGTAGATCGATCGTTAATATAAAATTCCAGTACTAAGATTCATTCAGGAACGCTTCTCAGATTTTAAAGAATGAAAAAAATATTGCTATTACGGCAAAATATTGAATTTACGGCAATTTTTATTTTTCTTTCCATGCATTGAAAAGCAATAACTCTATTGTTCTTTAGAGTCACAGGCACCAAATGTGCCATTAAAAAAAAAAAGTTTAGGGTGTTGTTGCGTTGTGTCATTAAGTTTGTTAACGTGATCGTTATTTTTAAGATCAAGATAATCTAGATTAATAAAATAAAGTTGGATAATTCTTACTTGAGATACGATGACTGAAGAATGAAGACAGAAGCCGTAAAAAAAGACAGACTTTGAAGAGAACATCCATTTCTTTATTATATTCTTGTCAGGAAAATTAACTTTGGTCACCGACCCTAAGATCTGCGAAAATGTTTCGGAGAGATTTTAATCTACATGCACTTGAAGGAGCAGCCCATCAATTAATCTAAAATGAATACGGGAAAACCTGTAAGAATTCTATAACAGGCGAAATTATATTACGAGTTGTTCTTGCGATTCGCCGAATGCGCACGGCACGGCCGGCGCGGCGGCTACCGTTCCAATCTACATTCCTTTAACTTGTCATCAGACTTAATTCTGATTTAAAATTAACCGCGTTTAGTATTTAAATGCATTCTACGGGGAGTCAAAAGTAAAAGGACGCTAAGTTTAAATTGATTAGAGAATTAATATTTCGTCACTCTCTTAAAAGGCAAATTAAAAGAAATCATTTTAAAAGGATTATTTCAATTTGTTTTACGCGCGCAACGGAACGCCCTTATGTGATGCAATCGGCGCAATGAAGAAGCGAGGGCGGATCAAAGCCTACCGTGACGTCATCATAATACATCGCGACGCAGGAGCAAGCGGACAGCGCGCTCCGACAAAACAGCAAAGAGCGTCAAACTCGCAATATGCAATCGTAAAATCAAAAATACAGACTTATATTTAAGGAATTCTCGCTGCTTAAATGAAGAAAGGAATAAAAAGGCTACGATAAACTAAACACTGTGAGATTCATATCACAATATGCGCTATAAGTTTCATTAAATGTATGCAATATGTGGTGTGTATAAATTCTATAGTTGATACACAGGGTTACATACAAAAGTTCACAACGGTTACTGAATATGAGCGTTATTTACTTAAAAGTAGTTTTTAACACTTTCCATCAAAGTTGAAAACTATTCATGTTTTCGGTTTGTCTGTCAATCTGTCTGTCTCTCTGCCCTATAATTCCCGTAAATATACTCAGATTACCCTGAAATTTTTGAACGTTATTGGCATTTACTCTATTTCAATCTGTCGAATCCTATTTCAAATGAAGTTTCAAGCATAGTTAATTTATATACAGGGACAATCAAATTTTTACCATTACATTACGGCCAATGGGGAAAATCGTTTCAATTGAATTAATAAGTTACACCTTCTTAAATATATTAAAACTTATATGCATTTATGAAGTGAATTAAAATATGCATTCTGTAAAATATGATGTGAAAAGGTAGTTATTTTTCATTTACAAGGCTACACAAAAGAATTCCATTACATAGTGGTAAAGATGGGAATTCTATGCTAAAAATTTTAATTATATTAAACTATTTTAAATATAACAAAATTGGTATATGTCCGTGATGCTTAATATAAGTTATAAGATGTAGTCGTGTGCACAGTATTTACATGGACACACAAAAGATTTCAAATTCTATATTCTTTCCGAAATACTGTATATGTATCCGATGATGGCTGCTGGATTGATGAAATGCATTTTAATTATTATATGCGCTTTTAAAATTTACAAAATCTATGCATATCATATGTTGTATGTAAATGCTATAGTTAACATACGGGCTACACAAAAGAGCTTGCAAACGTTACTGAATATGAGCGTAAATTACTTAAAGATGGTTTTAAAATAAGTTATGTATTTTTACACTGAAATGAATTCAGTTTATAAAAAATGCTTATAGAATATAGTAAAATGATATACAAGGTCGTTCAAAAAATTAGATACATGGACACCTTTGAATGACAATTTATCAGAATTTGATTTCAGTAGTTTTAAGAGTGTTTTAGTTTAAAATAAATTTTAGCTTAATACTGGCGTGTAATAAAGGTACTTGGTAAACTACAGGGCTGAACAAAAGTATTCAAGTATATTTCCATCTATTGGTATAAACTAGTGATGGGCGATTCTGGAAATTTTAAGAATCGACTAAAATCGATATCTTATAAAACAACATCGATCATAATAAGAATCGATTTCTCAGTTCTAGAATCGATACTAGAATCGATATTTCGATATTCAGATTCACGCAGAGAAAATCCAATTTACTAATTCTAAAACTTAGACAATCAGCAGGACCTTAATTACCGCCTCCCACCTCCCCATCTTCATTTAGGGAGACATACTAATTCTTTTTTTTAATAGAATTAAGTTATTGCTATTGCAGTCGGATAGTAAGAATTTTAAATTTTAAAATGAATGCCACTTATGATTGTCACTTACACAAAAACTTTGACAAATTTGAGAGACATAACTCAACTAACAACAACACTGAGTAACTTGGTATTAAACCGAGGATAAAGAGTGCCAAAAGAGTGTAACTAGGATGGGGAACAAGGAGTATAGACAAAAAAAACTTTTTTTTTTCTAATGCCAACCAAATGTTACACGAGATAGATTGGAAGAACAAAAACTATGCCCCATACTCAAGGGGGCATGTAAACCCCACCCTTGACGGAAGGGCGACCATAGCCCAAATGTATCTTTTGTCGAAGTTTCAAAATGAGGATTTACAATAAAATAGAACGAGAATTGGACATTTTAAAAACTGCATGCGTACTTTGAACGGCCCATTTAGTAAAGATTGGCGAGGAAGGGGGGGGGATTAAAACGGACGAACTTGGAGAAAAAAATAATCTAATAACCCAAATAACTGAGCTTCTAAACAAAAATATATTGTTTAACTTAGTGTTGAATTCATGGGGTGGCCCGCGGGGAACATGCACTCTTTGTAACTATAAAAAGTGCCAAAAGCATGTAACTAGGTGAAGAGAGGGGTAATAATAGAAAAAAACGAGGAGATAAAAGCTTTATAACGATATGTTACATGAGATGGTGTGGAAGAAACAAAAAATATGCCCCCACCCAGGGGGGCAAGGTAAATCCCAAACGGACAGAAGGGCGACCCAGGCCCAAATGTATCTTTTGTTGAGGTTTCAAAATATGGATTTATAATAAAATAGAACGAGGATTAGACTTTTTTAAAATCGCAGCCATAATTTGAACGATTCCGTAAGTTAAGATTGGTGAGGAAGGGTGGTGGTGGGGGGGGGGGGTTAGGACGGGCGAACATGATAAAAAAAATAGTGGCACTCTGAGGGTGCCGATAAAAGTGAAACCTTGAACAATTACGTGTGTATTTTTTGAATCGTTAGGATATATAATGTTGAATCGTCAGGAAATACTTTTAAAAGAATAAAAAAAAGGTACTATAATATTAAAGAACATATCAATATCTATAAAAAAAAACGCGCGATACCATATGTCCAGCTATTGTAGTTAACTCACTATAACTATTTTTTTACATTTTAAAACGCGATAAATACACCAACAAAAATTAGACCATACTATCGATACCTTAATCCTTATCCAAATAAATCATTTTGTATTAATGCCTCTTACAATATCTGTAGATTACTTTTTGAATTATTCAAATCGGACATTCCATTCAAAAGATATTAGGAATTTAAAGATGACAATCTAAAGAAATAATAGCGCTGCTGAGTACTCGATGGCCAATAAGCTTAGGGAGTACGTGTGCAATCAAAAAATTGCGGGTTCGAACCCCAGTTTCGCTTATATGTATCATTTTTTTTTCGAAGAAGTTTGAAAACTTAAAATTTTAACACATTATGGGTCTGTAACTTGACTTGAAATGATGGGAGAAAATTTCTTATAATAGATTTGTAATGTATGAAGCATAAGCTTTCAATAGACATATTGTATCAAGAAATGAGAAAACCCCCTCTGCCCCCCCCCCAAAAGGTCCTATAGGGAAAATCGGGAAACTGGAATAGCAAAAAGAACGGCGAGAAATGGTTAGCTATACTAGAATTTTTCTCCCCACTGTAACTCCTATAGAAGCAGTAATAGCCTTTTAAAGATTGAAATGAAGTGAAGAAATAAGCAAAATTAGGTGAGTGACCGACAGGGGGGGGGAGGGGTCCACAGCTCTAGGGGGGGTACCATGTAGTTTAAACTTTTAAGTTAAAAATGGTAGATAATTAAATGAGCGAAATTTTATGGTGTATATTGGGGGAGGGTGCAAGCCTCCCCTCAACATTTTTTTGTTTCTTTTGAAGAAACAAAAAAATATGCCCCCCGGCGGGTCGCAGATAAACCCCAAACGGGCGGAAGGGCGATCCTTTATTTATCTTTTGTCAAGGATTTAAAATTTGGATCTAAAATAAAACAGACCGAGAATTGGACATTTTCAAAACTGTATGCATATTTCGAACGGCCCTGTAAGTTAAAACTGACGCGGAAAGGGGGAATTAGAAGAGACGAGCGTGAAAAATAAAACATAAGAAACTAATACTTCAAATAACTGGACTTCTAAACAAAAATATAACGATTTAACCCAGTGTCGAATTAATGGGGTGGCCCGCAGGGGATACCCCCCCCCCAAGAAGTTATGAGATTTTATGCTTTCTGATGCACAAATTGCGATTCCCCCTCTCTTACAGAGCTGTAAAACATGATGCCTTCCTCCGGAGTCGCAGAAAAATACCTGCATTCAACACTGATTTAGCCTAGAAAAAAAAAAAAAAAAAAAAAAAAAAAAAAAAAAAATCGAAATCGAATCTAAAGATCGACATCGAATCTAAAGATCGACATCGAATCTAAAGATCGAAATCGAATCTAAAGATCGACACCGAATCTAAAGATCGAAATCGAATCTAAAGACCGATCTTTCGGGCAGAATCGATTTTACATTTTTACTTTCTTTTGTAACTTTACAAAAAGAGAGTATTAGATTCGTGAAAAATTTTGACTTCCCGTTTTCGATGGATTTATATATTTTAGAAGGTCTTTAACACGATTTTATGGTTTTTAAGAAATATCTGTCTGTGTGTGTGTCTGTCACTCTGTGAGTCTGTATATGACAAAAATTTCTGACCGTTCTATCTCAAGGACAAATGTACGGAATTCCACAAAACTTTAGATTTTGTTTGACCTTAATATAAACTTAATCTAATTAATTTTTGGTGTGTATAGCTTAACAGGTGGCGCTGCTATGCTGCATTTTTTGCGATTTGCGCAACAGCTATATCTGAATAACGAATGCACGGATTTTCATCAAATTTCATATCCAGATAGTCCTTGACATGAATTAATGTTTTTTTGCATTTTGATGTATATCGCTTCTCAAATGGCGCTGCTATGCTGAATTTTTCACAATTTCCACTCAGCGCCATGTGAAAGGTGGGAGGGGGGGGGGGGGGTGCGAAAGGAGGCGGTCGTTCCGAGCACGGAAATTTAAAGGGCGCTAAATTTTTACTTCTAACATCACTTCTAGCCTATCACAAGAAAAAGTTAATAGGGGGGGGGCTAAATTGGAACTTTGAACCGGGCGCAGTTCTCTTTTCGCACGCCCCTGTTTCCATTTTAGCTTTATCTCAAGAACTAATGCACGGACTTTCATAAAAATTTAGATTCAATTAGTCCTTGATATTATTTGATGCTAATTATATTTTGGTGGAAATAGCTTAAGAGATGGCGCTGCTATACTGCATTATTCATAATTAACGCAATAGCGCTATCTCAAGAACAAATTTTCATCAAAATTCAGGTTCAATAAATCCCTGACATAGATTAGTGTTATTTAGTTCTTGGTGTAAATTGCCCTACATGTAACGCTGATATGTTGCATTTTTTATGATTTCGCAATAGCTGTATCTCGCACTTTCATGGATTTTAATCAAAATTCAGATTCAGCTGGTACCTGATAAAAATTGATCTTGGTCAATTTTTGGTGTACATCACTCAACAAAAAACTCTATTTTGTACGGGGGGGGGGGGGGGTTCTGAGGTTTCTTTAATTCTTCTATCTTAGAAACTAATACACTGAAATTTTGGAATTGGCACATCCGACTATTTTATCTTCGACTTTTGAAGGAAAATGAAAATTATATTACCTTCAGAGAAACCGATTAAAAATTTTAAAGTATCGATTAAATCGAGTTGGCCGTAGTATCGATTAAATCGATTTAAAAAATCGAAATCGCCCATCATTAGTATAAACTGCTGAAAAAGAAATTTCAACCTCCTATGCATTTTCCTGCTTAACAAAATTTCCCCATTATATAGTATATGTATATCAACCGATAGGTCAAATACAGGGCTGTTCAAAAGTATTGCAATACATATTTGGCTACATACAGCAACCTTATTTTCTTAAATAACAAAGTTTTGTTAAAGATTTCAGGAAGTGTTGGAAAGTGTTTCATAATCTATGCTTAACGCATGATTTTTCTTACTTGTTTTTATTATTATTATTACTATCGTAAATGCCCATTCTTGGATGGTGGGTAAAAATCATGGTTTTAACATAAAATTTGAAATAGTTTATAAAAATATTGGCACAGGTGTTGACGTGATGTTTAATTACATCATTTTGGATGGAGAACCTATAGTATATTCCGTGCAAATGGGACTTAAAACGGGTTATAAAAGGGTTGATTGCAGCCTTCATTACAGGAAAATTGTCTCTTTGTCTTTTTAATTAATGCTAAAGTGCCATTGAAATAATTCTTTATTGTAAATGCAATTGAAATCATTAGGTATTCAAATGTTTAAGGTTTAGGTATTAATATGTAAAAGGTCAAAAAAATTTTATTTGTTATACTATATAATTCGAAACAAAATATCACATGGAATCTGCAATTGTGCAAAAATAATGATCATTCTGAACAAATTAAAAAATACCTAATGCATTATATTTACATGGGATTTTCCTAAAAAGAGAAGATACATCTTTCCTCCATCAGATATTCTGACCACCGTAGTGGCCAGCCTCTTTCCATCCGCGGCCTTTATTCTTTTCTTCTCTTATTTTGACTCTCTAGCGGAAGCCAGGTTCCGATCCACGTCCCGAATATCCTAACTCTATAGCGGAATGAGAAATTGAAGTCGAACAAATTCAAAAGAGAAATTACACAAATTAAAGACACCGAAAAGCGAGAAGGGTTGTGCTCGGGTCTCTGAAACTATTAGTCTTGTCTGGCTCTTGGGGACGGGTGGGTGGGTCAACCGCGGCTGTGAACGGCCCTTTACCTTTTCTTCTTTTTCCGACACTCTAACCGAAGCCATGTTGACAGGTCCCTAGCTACGTCCCGAATATCTGATTCTTTAGGGGAATGGGGGAAAATGGAATTCAAGTGTTTTTAAAAAAATACAGGTTTCGAATTTAGGAATTGGAGATTTTGAATGTTTAAATATTAAGAGGCGTGATTGAACAGATGAATTCACGCCGGAATCATTACACTGCATTTTATTATATACTACTGTAAAAGCCCGTCCTAAGACGGTGGGTAAAAATCGTGTTACGTGTTTTTCACATAAGTTTGAAATAACTGATAAAAGTATTGACGCAGATGTTTTAGACGCACAGGTGTTGACGCGATGCTTTTTTGTGTCACTTTGGATAAGTATTGAATCCAGGGGCTGCCCCCCTAGGAGCAATGAAATGTCCCCCGCGGAAAATTTGAGATTTTGGTTTTCAATGGTCAAAAAGTAAAATTTCCCCCTCGAAACTCTATAATGTCCCCTCCCCGGACCATAAAAGTCCTTCCCGGAGAAAAATGCCTGAATTCAACTCTTTTTTTTTTTTTGGAAAGAAAACCTCTTGCGTATCCCGTGCAAATGGGACTCAAATCAGCCTATAGAGGCATTGACGGTAGTCTTCGGTACAAGAAAATTGTCTCATTAATGTCTCTTTAACTAACGCTAAAGTGCCATTGAAGTAGTTCTTTGTTGTAAATGCGATTGAACGCATTAGATATTCAAATTAGGATCAATTTGTATTTGTTATGTAAATTGTCTTCATATATTTTGTCGAAACAAAATATATCATGAAATCTGAAATTTTATAAAAATATAGATCATTTTGAACAAATTAAAAAATATTTATTGCAATAAACTTACATGGGATTTTCCTTAAGGGAGAAGTTACATATTTCCTCCATCAGATGTTCAAACCACAGCGGTGGCCGGCCTTTTTCCGACCGCGGCCATTTATCTCTCTTATTCCAACTCTCTAACGGAAGCCAGGTTAACAAGTCCTAGCCATGTCCCGAATATCCGATTCTCTGGCGGAATGGAGGAAAATATCAGAAATTTACACCGGACAAATTTAAATGAAAATTTACATAATTTAAAGACACTGAAAGGGTTGGCCTCGAGGTGCTGAAGCTAAAGAACAATCGCTGCTATGCCCCTTTTATTGTTAGCGCTTATTCCAACCGCCGCGGTGAGTGACCTCTTTCCGTGGTATCGCATTATCTTTTCTTCGCTTATTACGATTCTCTAGCGGTATAAGATAAAAATTATGAAAAAAATATGGAATTCGTGAGCTTGAATCGACAAATGCTTAAAAGCGAAGAGGCGTGATTGGAGAGATTAGTTCGCACCGGAATCATTACATTGCGTTTTATTATATTTAAATAGATATGGTACAGGGAAATTGTCTCTGTAATGTCCTTTTAACTAATGTTTAAGTACCAAGAAAGCGTTGTCACTTTAATGTCCCTTTAACTAATGTGCCAAGATAATACCAAGAAGTGTGATTCAACAGATGAATTTGCACCGGAATCATTATACTACATTTTATTATATTTAGATACATAGATTTGATATAGACAAATTGTCTCTTTAACGCCACTTTAACTAATGTTTAAATGCCAAGAAGCGTTGTCTCTTTTATGTCCCTTTACTTTAACTAATGTTTAGGATGCTAAGAAGCATGATTGAACAGATGAGTTCGCGCGGGAATCGTTACAGTGCATTTTATTATATTTCGAAAGATTCGGTATAAAGAAATTGTCTCTATCATGTTTGTGTTCGGGTCCGCCGAATTATAATACTCCAATAATAATTAACATACATTTATTACGAGACATCACATAACTTCACGCAGAAAAAACATACACACATCTCAAGAACATAGAATAGAAGAATAATAAAAAGCATCATGGGAGTAAAGCATGGGAGTGAAAGTTGTAGTCCTTTTTTCACGATCTCTAACGGCTTGGTAAATACACAACACTCCTTCCCCCTAGGAATACAGGACATAATCTTCTAAATGTTTTGGTGAGGTTCGGGAGCGTTCAGAGCGTCGTAGAGTAGGAAGATCTGGTTTCTTAGTTTCAGGCTGACACACAGGATCGGACTCTGTTGGTGAATCGGGTGTAACCAGCGCCCCCGGCGCTGGTGTAACTGGATCATTTTCTGGAGTTGGCGAAGGTGGAATAACAAAAGGCTCTGTAGACGTTTCAGCATCTTGTACACGGCTTCGAACCTGATCAACATGACGATTGTGAAGAATACCGTCTACTAAATCTTGAACTTTATAGGATAATGGCCCTATAGTTTCTGTAATTTTTGCTGGAATCCAAGTTGGCCCTGAACTGTAGTTGCGAATATATACGGGATCGTTCTCTTGAAATTGTCGTAGTCGTTTGTTTTTGTATGCCTCAGCTAGTTTCTCTTTTTTGATCTTCATATCTTTATTGAGATCAGGGTGTAATCTGTCCAACAATGATGTTAAACGACGATTCATTAGAATTTCAGCCGGTGATTTACCAGTAGTGGTACATGGTAAGGTATGCTGAGCAAACAGAAATCTAGCTAGGCGAGTCTTCCAATTACCTTGAATGATCCGTTTGAAAGCGTGCTTTGTAGTAGCCACCATTCTTTCTGCCTGGCCATTGGAGGATGGATGATAGGGAGCTACAAAAATAGGTCGAATCTGGTTTCGTCTTAAAAGTGTTGAAATTCAGCGGATCTAAACGTTTTACCATTATCAGATGCGACTGAATCTGGAAGTCCATGCGTGGCAAAAATAGATCTTAGGTTGTCAATGGCAGCCGATGACGACATGGAGGAAACTGGTACAACCTCTAGCCACTTTGAGTGAGAATCAACTAAAATGAAAAAAGTTTTCCCTTGAAAAGGACCGGCGAAATCTACATGAAGGCGAGACCATGGCTTTTCTGCCCATTCCCAAGGGTGTATAGGAGCCTTGTCAGGAGCTTTCTGATTTTCTTGGCACATACTGCAAGTCTTAACAGTATTCTCAATGGCACTATCTATGTTACTGTACCACACGTAACTGCGTGCTAGACCTTTCATTCGGACTATATCAGGATGTCCATTATGAAGGAGGACGAGAACTTGATTCTGGAGTGCAGTAGGTACAACAACTCTACTACCCCATAAGACACAATCTTGATGAACACTTAGTTCATTACGACGATTAAAGTAGGGTTTGAAATTTATGTCAGTCATTTTGGCAGGCCAACCATTTAAAATCATCAAGGAAATTCTGAATAGTATCGGATCTTTTTTAGTAGCCAAAGATAGCAACTTGGCATCTAACTGCGTTACAGGACATGACTCTAGCAACAGAACTTCAGTCGGGGCAGGAATATCAAGTTCAGGAGTGTGTAGAGGTAGACAGAAAGTCAGCGTTACCATGTTGTTTTGTATGACGATACTTAATGTCAAACTGGAAAGATTGTAATACTAAAGAATAATGTAACAATCTTGTCGCTGTCAGAACTGGAAGACCTTTCTTCGATCCGAAGATGGCTACTAAAGGTTGGTGGTCAGTTAATAATGTGAATCGTCTCCCTTTTAAGTAAAGATAAAATTTCTTGACAGCCCACACAATTGCTAGTGCTTCTTTATCAATCTGAGCGTATTTTTGCTCAGTTCTTGTGAGGGTTCTGGAGGTGAAAGCTATTGGTCTTTCCGTTCCATCAGGTAAAGAGTGGGAAAGAACCGCCCCTACTCCTACAGGAGATGCGTCAGTTGCCAATATCAATGGCAGTGAAGGATCATAATGCATTAGGACACGCGGAGAACAAATTTCATTTTTAATTTTTTCAAAAGCTTCCTGACAATCCTTTGACCAAACCCATTTCACACCTTTCTGTGTTAATTTATACAAAGGATTCGCTATTGTAGCCAAATTAGGACAAAATTTTCCATAAAAGTTAACAAGCCCTAAAAAACTTTGTACTTCCTGTACGTTAGTGGGTCTAGGAGCTTTTGAAATCGCAGAAATTTTCTCATCAGTCTTATGTATACCGTTTGCATCAATTTTGTGCCCTAAAAATTGAATTTCTTTTTGAAAAAATTTACTCTTATCTAAATTTAATTTTAGCCCATGATCTTTACATTTCTGAAAAAAATTTCTTAAGGCCTCTAAATGTGATTTATCATCTGATCCAGTCACTCTAACATCATCCATAAAAACTTTGATTCCTTCCATCCCCTGGAAAAGACCATCAATATATCTTTGCCAAATCGCTGGAGCAGAATTTAAACCATACATAAGTCTTTTACATACATACAATCCCTTATGTGTATTTATCGTTAAGATCTTTTGACTATCTGGATGTACTTTCATTTGTAAATATGCATGTTTAAAATCGATTTTTGAAAAATGTTTACCCCCATTTAAGCTTGAAAAAATTTCCTCTAATTTTGGTAAAGGATGTTGTTGTACCATAATATTTTGGTTTACGGTAACAGAATAATCTGCACATAGGCGTATAGACCCATCTGTTTTTACAACCGGTACAACTGGTGTTGCCCAATCAGAGGTCTCTACTCTCTCTATGATGCCTTCCTTTTCAAGCCTATCAATTTCTTGTTCAATCCTGTCTTTTAAAGAAAAGGGTACAGGTCTAGCTCTACAAAATTTTGGCACTGCATCTGATTTAAGTACCAACTTTACTTCATAATTATTAATTTCCCCTAACTTATCGTTAAAAAGCTCTTTATACTCTTCTAACAATTTACTCAAATTATAGTCATAAGATGTTCTTACTGCTTTTATAGAATTCCAGTCCAAATTTATACTATATAGCCATTCGCGGCCAAAAATTGTATCCAAATTTTCCTTAACAATATACAAATTTAATTTAAATTTTTGATTTTTGTATTCAACATCAACGGTGACAAAACCCAAAGGTACAATTATTTCACCTTTATATGTTTTAAAAACTACTTTTGTGGGTTGAATTCTTTTTTTCGAAATCTCACGAAATTTTTTTATGCTCATTACCGAGACGGCCCCTCCAGTATCAAGTTCCATACTCACAGGTTTATTTTCAATATTTACTGTTAACATAATTGGAGGTTTTCTTTGCTCCTCCTCTTTCAGCGAGTTCAATTCAAAGGAATACATTGGGATAACATTTTCACTAGAATACTGGGTATCTACCTGCTTTTGTTTTACCGTGTTCCCTTTTAACCCTTTTTTCGCTGCAAAACAAGCTTTTCGAATGTGCCCGATTTTTTGACAAAAATGACACTTAGCTAATTTAAATCTGCAGGAATATTTATCGTGATCCGTTGCTGTACACCGTGTACAGCTCGTTTTTACTTTCTTTCCCGAAAGATTTTGTCTTCCAAAGTTTTTCTTTTGCGAAACAAATTTTGACTGCTCATTATTTTTCCTTACGCTAAATTCTTTAATTTCTAAAGATTTACCCATTATCTCATTTGCCCCTTTCATAGCTTTCTCCATAGCTAAAGCAATTTTCAAGGTATTCTCAATATCTATATCATCTTCCTCAAAAAGTCTATCTAATATTGCTCTATCCCTCAACCCGCTTACGAAAACATCCCGTAACATAGTGCTCAACATTTCCTGTTTATACTGACAAGGAATTGCCAAGGAGCGAAGTTCAGCCATAAAAGCACTGACACTTTCCTCCTCCCGTTGCTTACGATTTAGAAACACATGCCTACTAAGAATTATAAGCGGCGTCGGAGTGAGATGAGCTTTTAATGTATTTTTTAGAATAAGGTAATCTTTATCGGAAGGATTGTCAGGAGCTAGCAGGTTTTTCAACAAATTATATAATTTTGCTGACAAACTAGAAATAAAAACTTTCCCACGTTTGCCATCCGGAACATTTTGAATATCCATGAAAGCTTCGAAGCGTTCTAAAAAAGAATCAAAAGCTTCATTCGTTTCATCAAATTTTTCAAATTGAACTGAAACTTTAGCTTCTTGCGTTTTCGGATCGGCAAAAGTGGTTAATTTCTCTAATAAAATTTTATTTTGTTCAATTAAACTTTGAACCAACTGCTCCATTTTTAAATCTTCTTTAAAGATAAATACAAAAAGAATTTTTTACCTTGGCAGTCTTCGGCATCTAATGTGCGTGAATCCGATACTTTTTCATTCCATACATCGTCGCCAGATATCACATATTATTTTAATATGTGAATTAAATATCGATTTAATATCATTAGCAAGAGATATATATACTTTGGAAGAATAAAACTTTCATCTTACTAAAAGAACTTATTTAATACGGACACATTATTTACAGCAGACGATCACAGATACACACAATCGGCATAGCACAATTGCCGCTTCCATAAAAACATTCTATTTACATTTTTACTTAAGTTGCGGTTACAGTTAAATACACCACACCTTTCCCCTCAACAACTAAAAGAGGTAAATTAACATTACTAGACTTATAAGTAACATTAACACCAAAATAGCCAGCAAGATTTAATTTCTCAGAACTCCACGTTTTAAGAGATTGATCTGAAACAGAATGTAAATATGGAGGATTAACTGGCCATAATTTAACATAAGTATTATAACTTATAATAGAATGCAATGACCCGGAATCAATTTCCATTTTATGTGGAATACCATTTAATTTAACAAATATATCATAAGGGGGGTAATCAGTAACAGCACTTACAGAATTTAAATTATTAATGCAATTATATTCATTATCAATAATACCTGACTTACCTGAATCGAATTTTTGCACCTTAGTTGTTTTGGTTCCCTGTTTATTATTATTTTTTAACATTACAAACTTTCGCGATGTGGCCAACACGACGACAGTAATTGCACGTCGCTTTAATAAACTTACACTCACCATAGGGATGATGATCGCCACATCGGTAACAGGGATTTTTCTTATTTTGCTTACCTTTACACTCCTGAACTTTTTTACCCGACACTTTCGGTTTGACGTAATTTACGGTACTAAGTAGCGTACCTCGAATTTCTGTAGATTGTTTCACAGCAGCTTCTCCTGCCAGAGCTAAATCTAAAGCCGAAGTCAAAGTAAGTCTAGGATCTGAAAAAAGTTTTCGTTGAATTTCTTCGTCAAGAACACCACATACTAATCTGTCACGAAGCATAGAATCCAGTTGCATTCCAAAGTTGCAATTTTCCGAAAGTCTTCTCAATTCGGCCATGAATTCAGAAATAGTTTCATTTCTCCGCTGGTCTCTTTTATTGAATTTAAATCTGCATAGGATTTCAGACGGCTTAGGTGAGAAATGTTCATCTAATTTTACCAGCAAGTCGGCAAAAGTCACTGCATTTGGGCTATTAGGAGTGCACAAAGAGCGTATAACAGAGTACAATGCTGGACCCGAAACACTAAGAAAAATTGCCCGTTTTTTATCTGGTTCCGTTATACTGTTAGCGGTGAAAAAGAAATCTAAACGTTCTTTATATTCAATCCAGTTCGTTTTCCCTACTATAAATTCTTCGAGCTTGCCAAACGACATTTTGAAGAAATCAAAAGAAAGTACCAGGAGTAATTAATTACCAGTTCAGGAAACGTTGAAAGGAACCAAAAGAAAATAAATTATCACAGTTTTTTTCTCGTCGCCAATATCATGTTTGTGTTCGGGTCCGCCGAATTATAAAGGTGCGTTTTCACGGGCCGCTCTAATTACCTAAAAAACCTTACCTTACCCAAAACCTAACCTAAGAGCGTTTTCACTGGTTACAGATAAATCCTTATGCCAACCAATCAAAGGCAAGTCTTCACTGCGCAAGCGTCTACTTTAGGGCTTTAACAGTCTACAGACCGATCAGCTGATATAAAATTATAAACAAATAACTTTTGTTTACGTTCATAATGATAATCGTTTCACGCCGCTAATTGTGAGGTTGTGGGTTCGAATCCCACTGGCTCCATTGCACACACACTTTGTGTGGAGCTCCTGGTTGTACTTCTCGTGTGTTGTAATATTTTCCTTGTGTGCTATCTCGTCCCTGTATATTGACGATGGCTTATAAGCAGGCTTCATGTCGAGCACACAAGTCAGATGTATGTTGTTCAATAAACAAATAAACAAACAATGATAATCGTAAATATTTCGTATAAAAATAATAGAAAGTTTTGACTGTTTTCTCTTACTAAAACAGCTTTAAATAATGCTCCAAAAATCATTTTTTATCCAAGTTTCAAAATGAAAATACATAAAAGCACAATTACTATGATTAATATATTAAAAACACATAAGTAAATTTTCACTTATGGAAAAGTGATAAGTTACACACTTTGATCAGGTTATTTCATGTGCGCAAATGACATAAATTTGTCAAAAATGTTGGGAAAATTGTTCAATTTGTACAAATGGCATAATAATGATAACACTAATTAATATATCTCTATCCATAACATGTCAATAAAACACACTGTGTTTGGTATTTCTTTTCAATTAGTTTAAAAATTAAACGTTATTACTAAATAAGTATAAAAGTTTTAAAAATATATTTTTTAAACATTCTTATATAAACTTAAAATACTTATAAATATCATGACCAATTACAAGACGGTAATTCATGATGCATCAAAAACTCTTCTTCACTATTTGGCATGACTCTAATTATGGAAAATTCACCACTATGACTTGGTAGAAAGCATGAACTGCTGAATTTATTAAAGGAGTTATTTTTTCTTTCTTTTTTAGCTCACAGGCTATCATAGCCTGAGAGCTTATGTGCCCGTCCGTTCTGTATGTATGTACGTAACGCGATAACTCATGATAAAAATATCCGATCCACTTGAAATTTTGTATGTAGGTATATCCTGACAAGGCGCTTCCCTGATTAGTTTTTGGAGTTCATTCGATATGTATAAGAGGGGGAACGGGGGGCTCATGCCCCCCGTTAGTTGATATAGATGGGATTTTCATGCAGAATTAAGTTTTCAAAATTTAGATTAGGATCATTCTGATGAGGCGATTCCGTGACTGTTATTAGGTGTTCATTGATTAAGTATAAATAGGGGGAACAGGGGTTCTAATGCCCCCCCCCCGTTAGTTGATATAAATGGGATTTTCATGCAGAATTAATTTTCAAAATTTAGATTAGGATCATTCTGATGAGGCGATTCCGTGATTGTTATTAGGTGTTCATTGATTAAGTATAAATAGGGGGAACAGGGGTTCTAATGCCCCCCCCCCGTTAGTTGATATAAATGGGATTTTCATGCAGAATTAAGTTTTCAAAATTTAGATTGGGATCATTCTGATGAGGCGATTCCGTGACTGTTATTAGGTGTTCATTGAATAAGTATAAATAGGGGGAACAGGGGTTCTAATGCCCCCCCCCCCGTTAGTTGATATAAATGGGATTTTCATGCAGAATTAAGTTTTCGTTCAAAATTTAGATTAGGATCATTCTGATGAGGCGATTCAGTGACTGTTATTAGTTGTTCATTGAATAAGTATAAATAGGGGGAACAGGGGTTCTAATGCCCCCCCCCCCGTTAGTTGATATAAATGGGATTTTAATGCAGAATTAAGTTTTCGTTCAAAATTTAGATTAGGATCATTCTGATGAGGCGATTCCGTGACTGTTATTAGGTGTTCATTGAATAAGTATAAATAGGGGGAACAGGGGTTCTAATGCCCCCCCCCCCGTTAGTTGATATAAATTGGATTTTCATGCAGAATTAAGTTTTCGTTCAAAATTTAGATTAGGATCATTCTGATGAGGCGATTCCGTGACTGTTATTAGGTGTTCATTGAATAAGTATAAATAGGGGGAACAGGGGCTCTAATGCCCCCCCCGTTAGTTGATATAAATGGGATTTTCATGCAGAATTAATTTTCGTTCAAAATTTAGATTAGGATCATTCTGATGAGGCGATTCCGTGACTGTTATTAGGTGTTCATTGAATAAGTATAAATAAGGGGAACAGGGGTTCTAATGTCCCCCCCCCTTAATTTATATAAATGGGTTTTTCAAGCAGAATTTTCAGATTTCGTTCAAATCTCTGAATAGTTTTGGAAGTTTAATGGTTAAGTATAAAAGAGGAAATTAAGTGTTGTGTTTATTTGAGCTGACGCTTTGGTCAGGGTATCAAAGAAAATATAATGTTATGTTTATTTGAAAGTGGAGAAAGCACTTTTTATTTGCCTCTACCCACAATTAGGCCAAAGTGATCGTGATAATGATAGCACATCACGGAGAATGGGGGCCTGCAAACGACCCTAATTACTCTCTTCATTATTTCATTTAAAATAATAAAAATATTCTTTATCCAATGATGAAGAAAAATCAAGTATAAAGTTATAAAAATATAAAATTAAAAAGGTAAAAAGTTACCTGTTGAATCCCTGGCTTTTGATGACAAATAAATCCAGACAATAGGCACAAGAAATTAATATACGAACAATTTTCGAAGAAAAAAAAAATATATTTTATTTCATGAAGAACTTGTTGCTTTTTTCATGAATAAATATTTCTTCACAAATTTATATTTTTGGTGACTCGTACATATTAATTTCTCACTTGATAAACAACCATTTCATAACATATGTTAATCACAACTATTGCTATCTCCAAGCAATAAAAATTCTTTTCATAACATATTCTAGATATCTCAACAACATGTAATTAAACAATTTTCTTCATGACATAAAAGGAGAATAAATTATTATTTCTTTTTGAAAAAGAACACCTCTCATAATATGAACTTTCAAAACAAAATACATCATACTTCATATTGTATAGATACATGCCAATATTTTCTTTATAACGCCCCGTAAATATTAAAAAAAATTATATATATATAATGGGCCAGATAACGACATGAAGGAACTTTATGTAAATAAATATTTGCGTCTCACGAAAAGAAAAGATTTTCACCTCTGCTTGTTTGTCAGAGGACTGGCATCACATAAAACAATTATTGAAGAAGATTCGAGCACCAATAATAGCTGCAGAAAGATTATTTTTTAACGATGAGGTGATGAAAGATGAAATAGGTATTAAGTGGACTCATGATGACATTCTACATCACTTATGATGCTTCCACAAGAACACCAACCAGAAGATCTATGGAGTGCGCGTATTTACGTTGAATAATTCCAAAAGAGAAGGCACATAAAACGAATACATTCAGGAATGCATTAAACCACTTCATTGCTCCTCGCAGCACAGAGGGACTTGGCTTAACAGAAATCAACATCACTTTCCTAGATGAATTTTGAGGGCAGCACTTTTTCTTTGCCGCACTTAAAAAAAATCAGCATCGTAATAATCTCAACATAACAAAAAAAAACCGTTCCATCCTTCGTTAACGGGGGAGCACCTCTGCCCCGAACTTTCACTCATGCGACTGCATCCATCACAGCAGGTGTCTATCGGCGCAACTAACGCAGGTGGCCGCGAGCCCAGGGGAAAAAGAGAAAGGGTTATTGTAAATGCAAAATACGCCAATTTGGCAGTTAGCAACAGAGGGGGTGAGGAAAAACTAAGCCAAATTACAATATACAGTATGAAAAGATATGTAACTAATAAGAATAAAATTGATAACCATCTTAAGAGGGGAGGCCAAAGCCGGTGGCCATGTACTTAACGGCTTGAAATACGTCACCTGTGAAATTTAATTTGATAGGTTAGGGGTGTGTCCGAATAAACGGAAGTTCCACCCAAAAGAACTAGCGAGAAAGTTCTCGAACAAATTTAAAACCGGAAGGAATGATTTCAAACAGAATTTTACCGGCTTGGAACATTCGAAAGCTAAGTAAGAAAGAAAACATTACAGGCGACGATAAAGAAAATAAGCGAAACCGAAATTAAATTTAAATTGAGAACATTAATAAAAGGAAGGTGATATGAAATAAAATGGCTAATAAAAATGAATTATACTAAACATATGGGGGGTTATGGAGTAACCACCACATATTACCCAGGGTCCCCCAAAAGAAAATATTGGTGAGATGACAAAAATGAACAATTTTTCATCGAGACAATATTTTCCAACACATGTACAAATATACTAAGTAATTACACAAAATAAATATCAGAAATAGTTATAAAAATATACATAATTGTTGTACATGATATTTAAACAATAAAAAAAATAATTACTGTTATGATAGTAATCCTTATGAAAATATACCAACTGTAGTAAATGTTAACATGAAAGGTATATAAAGTTTCTTTCAGAGGTATCTATCATATATATCAAAAAAAATTAAAGTCTATGTCTATGTGCAACAGTCCTTAACTTTAACGAGTCTCTTGTTAGGCTGTGCAAAATGCACTATAACAGTAGAATGCTTTAACATATGTCGCAATATGTGATTATACAATAATATGTATATTTATATTCTCAGTTGTGAACAAAAATGAAATATACTATAACTGTATATGAATCATGTTATAACTATATATAACATATATAGTTTCAAATAACACATAATAAATTAAATGAATTTGTAAGTTGAAAATTGAACAATAAAAATATATATATAAATGGTGCAGAGAGATTAGTTAGGCTCTCATAAAAAAAATATTTACTTATATCACCACATAGCCTTTTAAGCTTTCAATAAATCTTAAATGAATAAACTTTAGTATTATTCAATAACACATTTTTGCAGAAAATAAAATTAATAAGTTGCAAAAAAAATGTCAACAAAAGCATGATATTATTTTCCAATAAAAGTATCTTCAAAGTGAATATAATAATTTTCAACGAGAGAATTTTTACACTCTCATAAAGGAATATTCTTAAACATTTTCAATATAAATTGACAATAATTGCATAAATATCTTCAATACTATACTTCATTCAAAATAAACATAAAACATAAGATGTTTAATATTCCGAAAAAAGGAAGAAACTTATATGAATATGTCAATCTTATATATGACTTGATAATGTCAACCTACAAAGAAAAATCAATTGTGTCAAAATTTCTATATAGAAGATATCTAGAACATATTTACTTGTAATTTTCAAACATTTTTTTTAAAAAAAAATTAAGTAAGTGATCACTTTTGCATTTGTCATAAATCAAGAATTTGCTTTATATAAATATATATAATGACTCATTAAACATCTTTGGATAAATATATATATAATGAGTGAATCAAGAACTTTGGATAAATATATATATAATGCCTCAATCAACATCTTTGGATCCAAAGTATAAATACTCAAAAGTATACAAAAAAAAAATATTATATACTACTTATGGTGAGTCATTCACTTTCTATATTTCACCAAGAAGAGAAGAAATATTAGTATATATAAGTTTATCATGCACTTTCTTTTCTCTTTTTCTTTTTTTTAAAAGAGGTTAAATGTTAAAACATGCATGCATTGTAAAGAGCAGACACAATAGAGAAAATAATTTGATGAGTACTCATCTTTATGTTTACCTTATATCAACTACAATTTCACTTTTCTTATTAGAATGAAACATTTGTCAAAAATCACTTTAAATAATGATATAGTATTATAACAAGAATATAAAAAGACAAATTCTTTCTCCATTTTTTGCATCAACTATTGTAATTAAAGACTTTATAAAATTTAAAAGTATGGCATACATGAGATTATGTGTAAATATTGTAAAAATTATGACTTATAGATAAATGCAGTAACTAATAAAACTATTAAAATTCATACATACATCCCGAGGATGACCGTTGAGTTGTACCAGAGAGAAGAAGACTTAAATAAAAAGAAAAAAAAATAATAACAGCTGCCTGCAGCCTGGAGAAAAGAAAAAAAAAATTACATAGCGATTCTTCTTGCTGGACAATCAGTGCGGCTAGCTTCGACTGAATATATTACAAAGCAAAAGTCATCCTGTAAAAGGAAAAAGAGAGTTAGTCTATTTTTTATGTAGTTTATGATTGCGAGGACGAAGATCATAACTTCTATATTGAGTGGATTTGTTTTTAGCACCAGTATGAGTGCTATCAGGAGGAGCTTGTGACAGTACCGATTTACTGGAACATGAAGATGTTTGCTGGCATTTAGAAGAAGAAAGAATTTGAGGAGAAGTATTACAAGCTGCATCATGATTTGAAACTTGAATAGAAGAGTGTTGTCTCACAGGAGTGGAGGATGCATTATCAACAGCTGGTTGATCATGTGATGCACCTTTTGAAGAAACTGAAGGATGTTGCAGTGCTTCATTTCTCTTTTGAAGCTTCAAGATTCGATTAGTGTGAATCAACATTGGTGAAGCATGACTATTATTGGGATCTTGAATTTGAATGAGCACAGGAGAAATTATTTTCTTGACCACGTATGGGCCTTGTATCTTTTTGTTAAACACAGTAGGAAATTTTGCATAAACAATGTCATTAACATTGATGTTGGAAAACTTTAATTTTTCTCTGGATTTTTGGTACACCTTTTGTCTGGATGATTCGTTATTCTTGTAAGCTTGATAGTATATTTTTTCAATAACATCCATCAATTTATGAATTTCATATGCAGTGTTGAGAATTTTCCATGAAACTTGAGATTTATAATTGGAATAAATATCATTTATTTCTCTGCCAAAATGAAGAAGATTTGGGGAGAACTTTGTAGCTGGATGAGGTGTAGCGTTATATATGGATTGATGAATTTTTAGAGCAGTGGGTACATCACATCCTTGTGAAGCCATTGTGTTCACAGACGATTTTATTTGAGAATTGACACGTTCACTTAAACCGTTAGCTTGGGGATGGGCTACAGAACTATGTTCCAACTTAATGCCAAGCTTTTTGTTAAAATATGCAAACATATCACTAGTAAATTGAGAACCATGATCAGTAAGAGTTAATTCAGGTTTTCCATGAGTGGAAATATAATGCAATAAAGCCTTTGTAACTGACTCAGCACTGATATTATTCAAGGCATATAATTCTAAATGACGAGAAAAATGGTCTATCATTGTTAACACATATTGACGATTTCTCAAAGGGCCGAGTAAATCCATAGAGACCTTTTGATTGGGAGCTGTTGGGAGTGGTGCAGGTAGGTATGGAGCAGTGTTTTTTTTATGATTCTTATTTACTAAACAAATTTCACAAGAGTTGACATAATTAATGGTATCAGAAACAAGGGTTTTCCAGGTAAATCTTTTCTTTAAATTAACAATGGTTTTATGAATTCCAGTATGAGTAATATGAGCAATTCTTAAGGCCTTTGCTCTAAGTGACACAGGTAAAACAGCTTTGTGTAGCTCGATATCTTCTGAAGAGAAATGACCATTATAGCAAAGTAACTCATTACTTGGATTAATATAGTAGCCATTTAAACTTTTAGATTTTTTGTTATTTTTAAGATCTTCATAAATTTGTTTGATTTTTGGGTCCTTCTGTTGTTCAGAGAAGATGGTGTGATCAAGAATTTCTAATAAAGGATCTTGATTATTATCATTATTAGAAGGTGAAGAATCACTCTGAAGATGACATGTATGGTGGATTTTGTCGACTAAACCACATGGAAAGTGAGGAATGTCATTATGTAAATCGTTTTGATTATCAACAATGGGTAGAGGTTCTTGTGAAGAAATAAGATCTGGATTATTATTGAGATCTTCAGTAGGAATGTGAGGAGTTCTACTTAGAAAATCTGCCAAGACATTTTCTTTGCCTGGAACATGTTGGAATGTGTACGAGTATTCTGACAGTTCTAACATCCAACGAGTAGTAATATCAGCAGGTGATGTAGCTTTTTTATAATTATTAAGTGGTTTGGCATCAGATAGTAGAATAAAGGGTCGACCAAAAATATAGCATTTAAAAGCAGTTATGCCTTTGTAAATGGCATAAAGTTCCAATTTGATGGCAGGGTAGTGTCTTTCTGATTGAGATAGAGTTTTAGAATAATAGGAGATAGGTTTTAGTTCACCATCAAATTTCTGCATAAGAACAGCTGATATTGCTGTTTTTGAGGCATCTGTATTAACATAAAATGTTTCATTCCAGATAGGAAGATTGAGCATAGGTTTATGAAAGAAAATGTCCTGTAATTCTTTAAATGCATTTTCTTGTTCAGATTTCCAAGAAAACTTATTTTTAGGTTTGGTGACTTCGATGAGAGGAGCAATCAATTTAGAAAAATTAGGTATAATTGATCTATAAAATGAACACAAGCCGATAAAACTCTTTGTTTGCCTCTTGGTTTTAGGCGTTGGAAAGGAAGTAATTTTTAAAATATTACTTGTAATAGGAAGAATTTTATGATCTGTGAGTTGGAAACCCAAAAAGTTAATGCTAGTTTGCATAAAGGTACACTTTTCAGGAGACAAAGTAATGTTATTAGCAATAAGGGTGTCTAATAACTTTGTGAGTTTCATGGACATTTCTTCAAATGAATTAGCACCCACTACAATATCGTCTTGATATGCATAACAGGAATCAATTTGAGATAATTGAATAACAGAGTCGATTAATTGTTGGAAAGTGCTGGCGGCCGTCTTCAAGCCAAATACTAAACGTAAATATGTAAAAATTCCCCATGGAGTAGTAAAACTAAGTTTATCTTGCATATCTTTAGGTACAGCAATCTGCCAATATGCAGAGGGTAAGTCAAGAGTGGTATAATATTTAAATTTTGACAACTGCACCAATAGATTTTGAATCCTAGGAAGAGGATATGAAGATGGAATTATTATGGAATTTAACAATCTTAAATCAAGAGCCAAACGATACTTTTGAGGCTTAGACATATCAGTTCTCTTCTTTTTAACAAGAAGCATGGGACACGCCCAAGATGAATTTGACCTCTCAATAATACCAGCGTTCAACATTTGATTAATTTGGTCAAGAGCTTCTTGCTCGAGAGCTTGTGGCACGGGAAAAGGTAATGTTTTTACTGGATGAGAATTTAACATGGTAAACTGAGGATTGACCAGGTCAGTATGACCTAAAGTGTCAAGAGATTTCGAAAAGGCAAGTGCTTTACTACATAATAATTTTGTTAAAGCTTCCCTTTCATGAGGAGGTAAATGTTTAAGATCAAAGTCATTTGGAGATAATTCTTGAATACGTTTTCTCTTAATCTCTTCAGATGGCAAAATTAGGTTACAATACTCATTTTCAAATTCTAAATCAAAAGAGTATTCCTCAATATCTTTTTCATCTACATTGATACATTCACCAATAATTGAATTTTTATTTAAATGAATATCGAGCTTTGAAACATTCTGACATACAACCAAAAATAAATCATTTTGAATGGAAGATTTTGAGTGTAATGATTCATGTAATACCAGACCCTTGTTTTTTAAATTGGGTTTAAAAAGAAAATATTCAGATGGAGGATTCAGATACTTCACATGTAAATAAACAAACGAATTAGGAGGTATTAATTCTCTATTGAGTAATTGTACCATATTGGAACTCACCAAAATTTTATTACCCATACTTAAATGAGGTTGCTTTTCACCAACATAACTACTATCACTAGTATTTTTAGATGAGGAATTCTTGTTAAGTATATTATTATCATTAGTAGACACAAAATTCACCACATTAGCATAATCAGTTGGAAAATAATTAGAAAAATAAGTAAAATGACCATCAATATAAGGATTATGAAAATTCATAGCAGAATGAGCCATATTATTTGTAAACAAACCATTATTTTGAACATTATAATAATAAGGATAGGTTGTATAATTGTTGGACAACTGCAAACTTGAATTATCACAATTTGCACAAGTATTATCAATGTAAGTATCACTCGTTAGATTATTTGATATAGGCCTTTCATAAGAAGGCATTCTGTGTGCATCAAGAGAATATGGTACATTTGAATTCACATAATTATATTCAGAATTCATAAAATAGCAAGTAGGAGATTCATTATAACTTTGAAAAGGAATGTGCTTGTCTTTAAGTAATATAGACTTAAAGCTTGGTGAAATAGTAATAGAATGTTTGTTAATAAACTCAAAGCCAAGTATGGCTTGAAAGTGAACATTTTGAATTTTTGTAAGGTAAAATACATGATGAAAAAAATATTTATCAATCTTAAAAGCTATCTCTATGCATCCTTTGAAGAAGACCTTAGAATTTATGGTCGATACAGATACATTTCTGGATAAAAATTTGTAATGAAGCCTGGATTTAATGCTATTAAAGCATTCTTCATCCAAGAGAGATAAACTTGATCCAGTATCTATTAATGTGGAGATTTCATTATGTTGTACATTTATTAGGATGCATGGAAGAACATACGAGTTATTAAAAGAACTGCATATAACATGACTTTCTTGTACATCATCATTATTTTCAAAATTTTGTTTAGATGTCAAATAATTATGTAAACAGGAAGATTTGTTAGACTTAGATGTCATAGGAGAAGTTTGGACAGCTGTGGATGCCACTAAAGTGACTGACGAGCGTTTGTCTAATTGTTGATGTTTGTTGTTGTTGTCAAAGTGTACTGACCCTGAATGAGAATTACGGGAGAGAAGGCGGTCAGTAGAACCAGTCTCCCTTATTTGTTTAAATGATAAACATTGTTATTTTCAGAAGAAGAAGAGGTGTGGCTTTTCTTTCTGTAAGGGTGAGACGAAACCTGAGTTGAAGAGTTTTGATTAGAATTACCAATAATGTTTTTGAATTTGTAGCATGAGTCCATACGATGATTAAATTTCCCACAGAACGCACACTGCACAACATCTCGTCTGTGATAAAAGGATGTAGAATTTTTTTTGTGAGAATATTTGTCAAAGGTTGGTTGATAAGGACGTTTCCGGTGAAAGTTTTGATGACGAAAATTATTGTTACGTTTATTTGTAGCCTCTTGTCTCGGTGGAGAAGGCGAAAATGTCCTAGGTCTTCTTTGAAAATTACGAGAAGTATGAGAACTGTCCTTTTGAGTTTGTAAAGGAGAGTAGTTGGTTTGAGAATTGTGATAAATTTTATCCTTCGTATGCTTTATAGGAGTTTTATGAAGAGTATTACTAGAATTATCGTGGACATTTTCAGAATCGATACAATAGGCTTGATTAAAATTTTCATAAGATTTTTTAGGGGGAGAGTCATAAATATTTTGAAGAAAAGTTGCTCGTTCAAGAGCTAATTCGAAGGACGTAATATTTTCTTCTAAGATTTTACGTTTGATTTGTTTAGGTAAAGCCTCAAGAAAATGAGTAAACTTTAATGAATTAAGAGCAGAAAGATCCAATTTTGGATAAGCAAGTCGAAGTTGTTTATCCAACCGAAAAGCAAAATTTTTAACTGATTCATTTGAATCTAAGGTCAAGTTCTGTAAAGATTTTAGAGAAACAGACTTTTTTGTGGGTAAGAAATAGTCTATAAATGCCTTTCGAATTTCACTAAAATTAGAGTTCTTGAGCTGTGACTGAGTTTCCAGAAAGAAGAGTAAGGCGGTGCCCTCAAGTTTTGATTTAAAGAGAACAAAAAGTTCCTTGTCTGTAAAGTTATTTAGTTCCTGTAAGTCAGATAATTGATCGAAGAAAAATTCTACAGTCTGAGGGTTACCGTCGAAAGGTTGGATTGCAATATTTAGTTTGGCTTTTGGAGGCATGATGAAATAATTAATATAAGAACTCAATGTATGGCATGATAAATTTGGTTATTTGGCAGGTCCTATGATGAACAATATATATATATAAATTGACTCGTTATTTAAAATATTGATGACTTTCATTTACTTCATACATCATTTTTATATGTAAAAAAAAGAAGAAAACGTATACTAACATATTAGTATCATATGAAGAATATAAGACCCAAATATTTTATGTAAATATTTATATATAATATGGCTCAAAACATAAATTATTATATGTATGACAAGAAGAATAATTTATCTTAGCATGAACAATAATTTTTACCAGTACCTCCGTTAAATAATGCATATATATATTAGTTGCAAAATATAGCAAGACAAGAAAAAATATATATGGAAAAATTATGTTATATATATATCATGCACTGCTCCAGAAAAATATTATTTCAATACAAGATCAATATAAATATTGTATTTGATTACTGCACCATACCCAACAAAATATAATTATATAAAACATTAATCACTATATGAAGAAAAATAACTTGAAAAAAAAATAATGTAGAATGTTCAAGCGTTGGTCACGGCTCCAAAAGAAATTAAGTGTTGTGTTTATTTGAGCTGACGCTTTGGTCAGGGTATCAAAGAAAATATAATGTTATGTTTATTTGAAAGTGGAGAAAGCACTTTTTATTTGCCTCTACCCACAATTAGGCCAAAGTGATCGTGATAATGATAGCACATCACGGAGAATGGGGGCCTGCAAACGACCCTAATTACTCTCTTCATTATTTCATTTAAAATAATAAAAATATTCTTTATCCAATGATGAAGAAAAATCAAGTATAAAGTTATAAAAATATAAAATTAAAAAGGTAAAAAGTTACCTGTTGAATCCCTGGCTTTTGATGACAAATAAATCCAGACAATAGGCACAAGAAATTAATATACGAACAATTTTCGAAGAAAAAAAAAATATATTTTATTTCATGAAGAACTTGTTGCTTTTTTCATGAATAAATATTTCTTCACAAATTTATATTTTTGGTGACTCGTACATATTAATTTCTCACTTGATAAACAACCATTTCATAACATATGTTAATCACAACTATTGCTATCTCCAAGCAATAAAAATTCTTTTCATAACATATTCTAGATATCTCAACAACATGTAATTAAACAATTTTCTTCATGACATAAAAGGAGAATAAATTATTATTTCTTTTTGAAAAAGAACACCTCTCATAATATGAACTTTCAAAACAAAATACATCATACTTCATATTGTATAGATACATGCCAATATTTTCTTTATAACGCCCCGTAAATATTAAAAAAAATTATATATATATAATGGGCCAGATAACGACATGAAGGAACTTTATGTAAATAAATATTTGCGTCTCACGAAAAGAAAAGATTTTCACCTCTGCTTGTTTGTCAGAGGACTGGCATCACATAAAACAATTATTGAAGAAGATTCGAGCACCAATAATAGCTGCAGAAAGATTATTTTTTAACGATGAGGTGATGAAAGATGAAATAGGTATTAAGTGGACTCATGATGACATTCTACATCACTTATGATGCTTCCACAAGAACACCAACCAGAAGATCTATGGAGTGCGCGTATTTACGTTGAATAATTCCAAAAGAGAAGGCACATAAAACGAATACATTCAGGAATGCATTAAACCACTTCATTGCTCCTCGCAGCACAGAGGGACTTGGCTTAACAGAAATCAACATCACTTTCCTAGATGAATTTTGAGGGCAGCACTTTTTCTTTGCCGCACTTAAAAAAAATCAGCATCGTAATAATCTCAACATAACAAAAAAAAACCGTTCCATCCTTCGTTAACGGGGGAGCACCTCTGCCCCGAACTTTCACTCATGCGACTGCATCCATCACAGCAGGTGTCTATCGGCGCAACTAACGCAGGTGGCCGCGAGCCCAGGGGAAAAAGAGAAAGGGTTATTGTAAATGCAAAATACGCCAATTTGGCAGTTAGCAACAGAGGGGGTGAGGAAAAACTAAGCCAAATTACAATATACAGTATGAAAAGATATGTAACTAATAAGAATAAAATTGATAACCATCTTAAGAGGGGAGGCCAAAGCCGGTGGCCATGTACTTAACGGCTTGAAATACGTCACCTGTGAAATTTAATTTGATAGGTTAGGGGTGTGTCCGAATAAACGGAAGTTCCACCCAAAAGAACTAGCGAGAAAGTTCTCGAACAAATTTAAAACCGGAAGGAATGATTTCAAACAGAATTTTACCGGCTTGGAACATTCGAAAGCTAAGTAAGAAAGAAAACATTACAGGCGACGATAAAGAAAATAAGCGAAACCGAAATTAAATTTAAATTGAGAACATTAATAAAAGGAAGGTGATATGAAATAAAATGGCTAATAAAAATGAATTATACTAAACATATGGGGGGTTATGGAGTAACCACCACAGGGGATAACTCTTTTTAAATTATATAAATGCTAAATGGGTTTTTATTAAGAATTATCTAATTTGCTCTGAATTTTGGATATAGATTTTTTATATGATAAAGCATGTCTTTGATAGTATAGGAGGTTCAATGATTAAGTATAAAAAAAGAGAAAAGGGGAGAGCTGTTTCCCCTTCTTAATTTTTTTTTTCGAACGGAATTAACCCTTGAAAATATAAAGCTTTAATGTGCAATTAGTATTTGTAGCCTGTGAGCTCAATGCCTTCAGTTTAACTGGGCAGTATTCTTTATTTCTGATATGACAACAGAAAAGGTAAATTAAAACTATTTCTTAAACTATGAATTGAGAATTTTTAAACTATTTTTTTAAGTTTGACTGTAATTTACTTAATGCTAAATTATTAATTGATAAAAACAGATACAAAAATTATTTCTTTATTTTTGTAAATAAAAATTATCTCATTATTTTTATTTCATTTCTTGCCTTCAAATTATTTAAAATATTTTGTTGTTACAGTTTCACTGCCAGTTGGCATATTTTAATGGCACGGTTTGATGCATAATTAACTCTGCTTGTTGTTATTGTAACCTTAAAAAATATTTGGTTCTTTATAACAAGTGGTTAACAGAAAAATGTTTTAAAATTCACTTATTACTTTATATTAAATTCCTAAAAAAAAAAAAAAAATATTGCCGAGTGAAGCACATGGGTATAGATATTTTTAGACGTGTTCCTAGAACAGCCAAGACACTTGATTTTGGCGATTTTTTAACATGTACCAAGCACCCACGAGCGGCAACTGAGATTTCAGCAACTCTGAAATTCTCCCCAATCACAATGCACATAATTTGGCTGACAATTAGCGATTTGCACAGTTTCAGTGATGACTCCTTTAATAAAATAAACATTTTAAAAACAGTTTACAACTAGTTAACTTCTTTTACCACAAATTTTCACTATGCAAACATTTTTCTCGATATTTTTCAATCTTTAAAATTTTGCAGCTCCCCATTTTCTGATTTTAAGAATTTTTTTTCATGTTAAATATACAGAATTTTATATGCACCAGTTTCTAAAACAAAAAAAATACAATAACCATCAAATAAAATTCACTTACCTTTGCTTCTCATTATCATTAAAGAATCTTACAAAAAGAATCCTGTATTTACTTACTTACTTATTTTTATTTAAGAAAAAAAATCACACATTCCAAACTAAAAATAAATTAAAAATTTTAAGATTTTCTCCAAACAAGCCAACATCAAATCATTGTTTTCATCTAATGACCAGTATTCTGGTGGAATTTGCAAATAGAGAAATAGTAAACGACATTGAACAATCAGAATTCAGCATTTTTACAAAGCTTTCTATTTTCTAAGAGAAAATTTTCTGATAGGTCAATCTTGTTTCGCCAACAACACAAATTCTATCTAGATAAATGCTATAAAAAATGTTTTTGTTCCTTAAAAAAATCAGCATAAAAATGACAAGAAATGAATTTTAAAAACACACTGTGTACATTCATGGGAATTTGTTTAAATTGAAAAATTTTTTATTTATGTAATTTACAGATATTGTTTATTTCAGTAAACAGTCACAAACTTATTGTCAACATTGGGCTAAAAGGGGGGGGGGAGGATACAGTCCCATGGGGTGCAGAAACTTAGGGGATGCCAAATTTGTACTACGAATGTCGTTTTGGAGGCTTTAGTGTCAAATTAGAAGAAAGGGGGGGGGGGCGAATTGAAACTTTGCCCCGGGTGAAGTTTTCTCTTAATCTTCTTCGCCTCTGCTAGCAACAAGCAAATAGATATAGTTTTAACACATTTTGCAAAGTAAACAATCAATGATTGAAATTAACAATTAATAATTTTTAAAGTTTTGATTTGATATCATAATGTTATTTAAACTGCCTTCCAATATCAGAAATAAATTTCAATACCTCTTAAGGAAAACTCTACTAATAAAAATTACAGAAAAGGAATTTCTAAATTTTGCCACATACATTTGTACAAAGTTACATAGTTTTACGACTTCTGTTTATGAATTTAACAAATATATTTTATTTCTAAAATTTATTAGGATATTTATCAAACATATCAATTTCTATAATTTTAAACTAAAGCACTTATGAGCGCTATGTGACCATTAAAACGAAGGAAAAAAAAATTGCTGGATGTATGAATTTTGCTGTTTATCAGGCTCTAAAATCCACGAAATTCATCAAACATGCATTGACTAACAACACTAAAATTGAAAAATTCATCTCTGGATGCACAAAAGTCGCATCGAAGAAGTTTCTAAAATGAGCAAAACTGCAGTTATTAACCACAACAGGTATCAAATTATTAAAATGTCTATAAATTTCTACAAAAATATGCAATAAAATTTTGAAATATTTTTTTCTAATATTTATAGTACAAAATTAGGTACTTCAAGGTTATCCTGTCGGCCAATTTCGCCAAACTATACAAACTGCCAAACATTACATGTTGACATAATTTTTATTTTAAATAACAAAAAAAACAAATAATTAGTAGAATATTAATGAAAATATTAATAAAAAGTCGAAACAAAAATCACTTAATGACATTTTAAACACGTGAATCTTATTTAATGTTATCGAATGTGATATTTAAGATCATCCATTATTGGCATTTAATCTTATAGTTTGGCGATATTTTTTTGGTCGATGGGATAACCTAGAAGTACCCAAAATTATTATGCAAATTTTTAAGTAAGGAAAAAAGTATTTCTGATATAGGAATTTGCTTTCAATAACATCAATATGTCATTCAATCTTTTAATGTTATTGACAAATCAATTTAAACCATTGAATATTTATTTCGAAAAAAGCATACACTCAATATATTTGTCTGCTGTACCGCACATATATTTCCAAATTTATATTACTATTTATTGAGTAAGCAATATCTTTAAAATGCATGAATAAAAAACCAGAAAATATAGTCATGCACATATAATGCAATCTTGTTTTTAAATATAAATAATACAAAACTGCCATAATAATAGCATTTCATGAAAGCCAATCAAACAAAAGACAAGAAACCAGCCAATCCAATTAAATTAATCCGAATTCCTGTCAAATAACTGTAGGCATGGAAAGAATTCAGGAAATGAACCAGTAACAAGAAAAAGCCATTTATCGTCTCGCCAAATTCAAAGATGCTAAGTGTCTCAGCTGTTTTAGGATTCAGCCATTTCTTTAAGCTATAAAGTATTTAGTAGTAAACCAATTATAAAATCACAGCTTTACATACTTAAAGCAAGTTAGATAAAAGAAAGTAAAAAGAAAAAACAAATTCACAGGATTAATAAAAATACAACCCACACTGTTTTTTTTTTTAAATAACAAAATGAAAATGATATCGGGGAGGGGGGGGGGGGAGGCCCAGTATCATACAATCAATATCAATGAAAATGTGAAAAAACGTACGATAACAATAAACACATACTTTTCCTAAGCTAGATTACTTGCTGATTAACACAGTGTTTCTCATTTTACAGAAAAAAAGTATTGTTTGTATATAGAGATGCACCGAATATTTGGCTTGGCCAAATTTAATGCAATTCAGTATACCAAATATGGTGTGTCTGCCAGATCAAATACTTAAAAAAATATTTTAACAAAACTTAAAGTAACATTTTATTATTTTATAAGACTTTAAAACAACTCCTATTTTTAACTGTTTATTAATAAAACTATTTAGAAATAGAATTATATTTATATAAAAGAGAATGCTTTATTTGTTATTTGAAAAGTAACCTCAAAGACAATTTACCAAAAATGATAATTTTATTTTTTTCCTGACAAACAAACAATATATGACAGTAAAACTCTAAAATTTCACTTTGATATCAAAATATTTGTTTCAGACTAAAAGAAAATTTTATTCATTTGTTTTAATTCAAAGAGGAAACTATCCTCTTCTTAAGTAACAATTCAAAGGATAGATTTCTTTTTTTTTTGTAAAAAGATCTTGTTTATCAATATGGAAGATTTTATTTTATGTTAAATATGTACCTAAAATTATTTTAACTTTTTATTTTTTCAAATTCTGAAATTTAAGAGTATTCCGATAAGCCAAACATTTGGTGTTTGGTTTACCTGTTGGCTGAATTTTCTGCATTTGGTTAAAATCACAATATGGTGCATCTTTTCTTGCATATATGATTCAAATCGTAACGGGCAAAACTTGGAAATTTCATTACTGGTCAGTTAAATCAGTTTTATAAACGAGCACTTCTTTATTTAAAAATAGGTAGTTTTTTACTTTTTTGTAATGAAAGCTACCTAATACCAAACAATAAATTTTTGTTAAAACTTCTATTAATTTAAAAATTGAATAGCACAAATTTAATATGCTAATATAAACATATTGCAACCAGAAAATAATATAACATGATGGAATACAAGAAAATTTTACTTTCTCCTTGTAGCTACTGACAGCCAATTTTTTTTATAGCCACTTCTTTTCATTCACTTTTCTTGTGTGTGTTTTCTTGTTAGCAAGAATCCAAATGCGATCTAGCCTGCAAGCATGCCATCCCAAAAGGCCAAAGATTATTTCTAACCTATAGCCTTTCAAGCGACATTCCAACGGACCAACGCAAAAGTATCAAATAAGCTCAAACAGTAGCACTTTAAATTGGCTGGATTTGCGAGAAGAACGCTTCACATCTATTTGCAGCATCTTTGTTGCATTTCCATCATCAATGTAGCATATGAAGCATCTAGCAAATTAAAATAAAGAAACGAATCAAATATGTGCATACATATATATAAATAAGTTCTTGAAAAGCAAATATTTACTAATGAATAACTAACAAAACCTATGAATAACTAACTAATGAAACCATTAGACAAAACAGAAATAATAATTAAGCTTCTATTTCACCTAAATATTTATAACAGAACATTAGTTATGAAAAAACACTTTTAGAATGCTATAAATATTAAAATAAATTTATTGCATGGTATATCATAAAGGATATGATAGCTGCAAAACCATTCTTTTGTTTTTATTACATTTTCATCCAGTTTTAGGCTAAGGTTGTAATATAAATTCAGAAAAAACAACTCTTAACACTTTAGAAATTTTAAATCAAAGTATCTCATGCATAATTATATTTAAAAAATTTAATGCAACAAAAATACACAATTGATTAAAATTGTAAATATGAATTTTTTTATTTGAGTACTACTTAAAATCAAATACAGGAAAAAATAGCTGATTACATATTTTTTTTTTAAAATAGTAGCAGTGTAACAAAAACTTCAGTAAAGAATTTTATTTTTCCTAAGCAAAAATTTATAAAACTACACATTTCTACTTTGATTAGGCCTAAGTTCATTTAACTGTCACGAGATTTTAATAAAACTACATTTAAATACAGAAATAGTTATATTAATCCTTTAAAAGTTAGGGATGTTTGTCCAACTGGTATATATTTAAAGTTATTCTGATGAACTTTAATTTTTTCAGAAAAAGATTGTTTATAATATACATGAAAGATTCACTTCTAGTTATAAAAAATGCTTCTATCATCATAATGAATTATTACCTTACCATTAATTTTCTTAAACATTATTTGCAACACTCCAGTTTGTTTACTTACACATACAATGTGACAGTTTGCTTATTTAGATCTTTTTTTCTTTTGCAAGTTACATGCTTTATAAATCACTGTTTAATCTAATTTTCAAAAAGATAAAGTCTTCACATATTTTTTTTTCCTTTTTTCTGCATTAACAATTATTAACAAAATAATAAAGACTAAAAAGAAATCGAAAAATCAAAATTTGAAAATTCTTGTTTATAATTTTAAAATCGATACTTTCTCATCGAAGAAATAAAGTGTAGTATGTTACAAATTCAATGGATTTAGATTCATTAGTAGGATATATTAAGAGAAAACTAAACAATTTTAAAACAAAGTTAGGATATCCTTAATTCTGATCAAATTTACAGGATTAATAGATAAACTCTAGTGAATTAAAACTTAAGTGCCTATCTTACCGGAATAGCACATGAAAACATTGTTCAATTAGTAACAAACCATGCATGAAAATACATACTAATTCTTAGAAATAATCAGATAAAAAGAAGCTATACATAATATTGCACCTTAAAATGAAAATTCCATGAGGATTTTGAACTTTGTAGGTTATAAATCTTCATAGAATTTTCAGCATGAATCCAAGAACAAAAAGAATCTGTGGGTGAGATGCAATAGGAAAATAAAAAAAATAAAAAATTCTAGAATAGCAGTTTTTTTGGATGACTATGTTCTCTGCAAAGTGATATATTTTGCAATTAAATATTTCTTTCTTATAATAGAAATATAATTTGCAATTAAATATTTCTTTCTTATAATAGAGTAAGAAAATATCTAGTACAGTGGCTTATTTATTTTAGAGAAAATTCTTTCACATGCTTGCAATATGCATAATCAAGTATATTAACAAAACTGGATTGCAGCTTGCCTTTAACTAAGCTAACAAAATTTTTCTTAACATTTGCAATTATTTTAAAAGAACAAAAATATTTTATTCAAAATTAATCGGAAATACTCTACTAAACAACCGAATATAATCAGCGAAGCAAGTAATTAATTTTAAGAAACAAATATTTATAAACAAGTACTTTTATTCTTTGTACTGTTAACTTTCAATAAAATAGTTTTGAGAACAGTACATTACATCATTATAGCAGCACATTAATCTTTATTATTCGAAACGAAATCCATGAAATACGAACTATATAAGTATTGTTTTAATATTAATAAAATACATCCCAACGATTACCAAAGACAGATATGTACAAGATTTTTACAAAATGAAAAGACATTAATAAAACCTACCATCTTCTTTCAATCCTAAAAAATAGATTCTGCTTGAATCAACAGAGAGCAATTCGAAATAAAAATAATTCTGTAAAATGAAATTTCATTTTTAATGTTACATTTCTCCACCGCCATTATTTGGCAAAATACTCTTTTCTGATTGGCTGCGCTTAGGTAATTTCTGCTTAGGTTTGAACACGAATGGAACCTAAAAAATCGCGTTCTAACTACCTAAAATCTTGTGCTTAGGTAAAGAGTTGGGAAAGTTAGCGCTTGGGTAGGCCCGTGAAAACGCACCTTAATACTCCAATAATAATTAACATACATTTATTACGAGACATCACATAACTTCACGCAGAAAAACATACACACATCTCAAGAACATAGAATAGAAGAATAATAAAAAGCATCATGGGAGTAAAGCATGGGAGTGAAAGTTGTAGTCCTTTTTTCACGATCTCTAACGGCTTGGTAAATACACAACAGTCTCTTTAATGGCCCTTGAACTAATCCCAAGAGGCGTGATTGAACCGAAAAATTCGCGCCGAAATCGTTACACTGCATTTTATTATATTTAGATAGATTCGGTATAGAGAAACTGTCTCTTTAATTGTCTTTTAACTAATGTTTAAAAAACAAGAGGCGTGATTGAATAAATGACGGCCTGAATATCTGATTCTCTGGCGGAATGGGGGGAAAATGAAATTTGAGTGCTTTTAAAGGAAATCGAGATTTTAAATGTTAAAATGCCAAGAGGCGTGATTGAACAGATGAGTTCGCGACGGAATCATTACACTTAATTTTATTATATTTCGGAAGATTCGGTATAGAGAAATTGTCTCTTTAATGTCCTTTCATGGTCCTTTAACTTATGTTTAAAAATCAAGATACGTGATTGAACAAGAACAAATGACGTCCCGAAAATCTGATTCTCTAGCTGATTGGGAAAAAATGGAATTTGAGTGCGTTGAAAGGAATTCGAGATTTAAAATGTTTAAATGTCAAGAGGCGTGATTGAACAGATGAGTTCACTCCGGAATCGTTACACTGGATTTTATTATATTTAGATAGATTCGGTATAGAGGAATTGTCTCTTTAATATCCATTTAACTAATGTTTAAATGCAAAGAGGCGTGTTTGAACAGATGCAGTGGTATAGTCGTAAGAAAAAACAGAGGGTATATCCTAGAGTATATACACTATAGCGTTTTCAAGAAACAGAGAATATACAGCACGGAGTAAGAAGCAGGAGGGGAAAGTAGTGTTAAAATTTTGCCATGCGGATTTTTTGACGATAGGCGGCGAAACCGCTGCTAGCAGGCTGTCGATCAATGCTTCTGCAATGCTTTTCAATGGGAAAAATGGTCAATTATAAAAAAAAAAAAAAAAAAAAAAAAAAAAAAAAAAAAAAAATTACGAAAAATCTGAATTTTTAGAAAGTTGTAGAAATGAAAATCTGGTTAATTGAAGTTTTCTTCACAACATACATATTTTTTTATAGGTATTTGGCGCTTCATTTTCGTTTTTAAGCCATTTAAAATACGAGATCATTCTGACAAAAATCAAAGGGCAGGCCATTTAAAAACATTGAATATCGCAGATTAAAATGACTGTTGGAAGTTAGTTGAATGTCGCAAGGAAACAGACTTATGATTTTTAGAAACTAAGTATTAATCAAATATTTTGGAGTAAATTTTAATTTCGCATATAGTTTTTACAACCTTAGACCATTTTAATAATCCATAACTTTGGATATTTATGCAATTAATGCATGTAGAATTAAAGCTAATTTTTATTTTAATTATTTGGAACAACTGCTTATTCATATTATGGATGTCTTGTGTGGCACCCCCGGGCGGGCACATTTTTAATTTCTTTACAACACCAGTCGTGTGACACATCATTTCAAAGTTCTGCAACTGCTTATTCATATTATGGATGTCTTGTGTGCCACCCCCACTCTGCCCCCCCAGGGGGGCACATTTTTAATTTCTTTACAACACCAGTCGTGTGACACATCATTTCCAAGGTCTGCAACTGCTTATTCATATTATGGATGTCTTGGGGGGGGGGGGCACATTTTTAATTTCTTTACAACACCAGTCGTGTGACACATCATTTCAAAGGCCTGCAACTGCTTATTCATATTATGAATGTGTTGTGTGTCACCCCCAGGGAAGGCACATTTAAGCTATTATATAGCTTTTATCGCGGCGACCGTATCTAGAAATTCCGTAATAAAGAAAAAAACCCTAACACTCTGACTAACGTCGTTTCATTTCGGCAGACTTCTCATTTATTCAATAAAAGAAAAAAAATTGTTTTCTTATCGGTCATCACTCTCAAAAAGTGTAACTTGAATTAATATCAAAGAAAAAGAAAAAACTTGAAATATTATGAAGGACAAAAAAAAACTGCAGAAATAAAAAATAAATATATAATTATAATTGCATAAGTTGATAAAAATGCTATGCAATAGCTTTACCGCGGCAGTTCCCGAGTGCCACACGTATTTTTTTTTATTAAAATCTGTGCATTAGTTCTTGGGATACAGCTGTTGCATAAATCTTAAAAATTCAATATAGCAGCGACACATATTAAGCAATTTACACCAAAAACTAATCATCATCAATTCATATCAGGGACTACCTAAATATAAATTTTCATTAAAATCCGTGCGTAGTTCTTGAGATACAGCTGTTGCGTAAACCGTAAAAAATGCAGCATAACAGCGAGTGTCACCTGTTGAGTGATTTACACCAAAAACTGATCAGCATCAATTTATATCAGGGACTACCTAAAACTAAATTTTTATTGGAATCCGTGAGCTAGTTCTTGAGATTCAGCTGTTGCGTAAATCATAAAAAATGAAGCATAGCAGTGACACCTGTTGAGCGATTTACTCCAAAAACTAATCAGCAATAATTTATATCAAGGTCTTACCTAAATATCAATTTTTATTAAATTCCGTGAATTTTTTCTTGAGATAGGGAACCCACAAAATGTCTGTCACAGACAGATATTTTATAAAAGCATATGTTTTGTGGAATCTCTGACCCCCTAAAACGTGTACAATCCGTCGAAAACCAGAATTCGAAAATTTATACGAATCCAATACTTTCTTCTTGTAGAGATAGAAGGAAAAAAAATTGGTGCTGGTAGAAAAAATTTGATGCTGCTCCCTCAATCTCCTCGGACGGGGCGATCCCCCTCCCCCCCTTGCCTTTCACATGGGCCTGAATATCCGGATGGAAAAGATGGGGATTTAAAAGCAAAAATTCCTGAATGAGCTAAGAACAATATTGATTAATAGATTTATTTTTACTGCACAGTCACAAATAAAAGATAGAAGCAAAGTTAAAAAAAATATATAAATACGTGTGGCACTCCGGGAACTGCCGCGGTAAAGCTATTGCATAGCATTTTTTATCAACTTATGCAACTATAATTATTCATTTATTTTTTATTTATGCAGTTTTTTTTATATTAATTCAAGTTTTTTCTTTTTCTTTGATATTAATTTACTATTATTTATACTTTATACTATTTATTTTACTATTATTATCCTTATTTAATATTACACTTTTTGAGCGTGATGACCGATAAGAAAACAATTTTTTTCTATTAATGAATAACTGAGAAGTCTACCGAAGTGCCGAAATTTGGCGAAATGAAATTAAGTTAGCCGGAGTGTTAGGTTTTTTTTTTCTCATTACGGAATTTCTAGATTCGGTCGCCGCGCTCAAAGCCTGCGATAAAAGCTATGCAACAGCTTAAATGTGCCCCCTCTGGGGGGATATAACACAAGACATGCATAATATGAATAAACAGTTGCAGATCTTTCAAATGATGTGTCACACGACTGGTGTTGTAAAGAAATTAAAAATGTGCCCCCCTGGGGGGGGCAGAGTGGGGGGGTGACACACAAGACATCCATAATATGAATAAGCAGTTGCAGACCTTTGAAATGATGTGTCACACGATTGGTGTTGTAAAGAAATTAAAAATGTGCCTCCTGGGGGGGCAGAGTGGGGGGTGACACACAAGACATCCATAATATGAATAAGCAGTTGCAGACCTTTCAAATGATGTGTCACACGACTGGTGTTGTAAAGAAATTAAAAATGTGCGCCCCTGGGGGGGAAGAGTGGGGGGTGACACACAAGACATCCATAATATGAATAAGCAGTTGCAGACCTTTCAAATGATGTGTCACACGACTGGTGTTGTAAAGAAATTAAAAATGTGCGCCCTTGGGGGGGGCAGAGTGGGGGGGATACACAAGACATCCATAATATGAATAAGCAGTTGCAGACCTTTGAAATGATGTGTCACACGACTGATGTTGTAAAGAAATTAAAAATGTGCCCCCTCTGGGGGGGGCAGAGTGGGGGGGGGTGACACAGAAGACATCCATAATATGAATAAGCAGTTGCTCCAAATAATTAAAATAAAAACTAGCTTTAATTCTACATGCATTAATTGCATAAATATCGAAAGTTATGAATTATTAAAATGGTCTAAGGTTATAAAAACTATACGCGAAATTAAAATTTACTCCAAAATATTTGATTAATACTTAATTTCTAAAAATCATGTCTGTTTCTTTGCGATATTCAACTAATTTACAACAGTCATTTTAATCCGCGATATTCAATGTTTTTAAATGACCTGCCCTTTGATTTTTGTCAGAATGATCTCGTATTTTAAAGGGCTTAAAAACGATAATGAAGAGCCAAATATCTATAAAAAATATGTATGTTGTGAAGAAAACTACAATTAACCACATTTTCCTTTTTACAACCTTCTAAAAATTCAGATTTTTCGTAAATTTTTTTTTTAAATGACCATTTTTTCCATTGAAAAGCATTGCAGTAGCTAAAAAACCAGCCTAGTACCTATCACAGCCCCTCATTTACCAAAATTTCACTTTGTATTTTCGAAGAGTCATGTGCATTATGTTTCCCCTCCTGTGTCTTACTCCGTGGTTTCTGATGTTGTTGTTGTTGTTGTTGTATTGACCAAAATGTTGGCCCGGTGAGCAGCTTTACATTTCTATATAGCTGTCTTACTCCGCTAAGCTGCATAAAAACATACCAAAGTCCCTACATTCAATTACAAACGTCATACAGAAATTCGCAAAATTAACTCCTTCCAACACCACAAGTAGAAAATCACAGAAAATCTCAAACCCAACCTACTATATTACATCAAACTCCATGCACCGACAATCACACATTAACGAAAACACAGACTAACTCACAAATACTACACTACTGTCCTCCAAAGAAAACCCCACCAAATGAACGTCTCCAAAACCTAACCGAGCACCAGCCTAACCATTACCGACCCACCGAGGGCAATGCATGTATATTTCATCCAGGAATTTAGCCAGCCACATGAGATAATCTCCCCCTTTTCTACCAGCTATCTCAAAAATATCCGTATATGACGCATTTCCCGAAATATGAAATTTTTTATACAACCTTAAACGAGCATCCGTGAATTTTTTACATCGTATTACTAAGTGTTCCTCAGTTTGATCTTCCTCTCTACATAGATTACAATTCGCATCACCCCCTTTGAGAAATTTTCTTTTTCGATCCAGAGTAAACACCGTTTTAGTTAAAAATCTGATAAACACTACGCCATACTTCCTGATTAAGTTGTGGTGAGGATAACCTATATCGACATAATTCCAACAGCGGCTACTATTGTTCTTATGATATTGTTCCCACTCCCAATCCATCTCTGTCAATTTATTATGTTTAACCTCCATTATCCAATCTTCAGGAGATATCCAAGGAATCCAAATATTACTATAAGGCCCATTCCTAGCAAGGTTATCCGCGATTTCATTAATTTCAATCCCCTTATGTCCCGGAATCCAAATAAAGGTTATATCATAATTGTCTAACTTTTTTTTATTAATTTCATCCCTCAAGCAGGTAATTATGGCAGCCGATTTACGATGTATATTTTTTAAAGCCACTAGAACACTTTTAGCATCAGTGAAATAAAAATAATTACCTCTGTCCCTGGTATAATATTTTATAGCCACCAGTAAAGCCATGGCTTCGGCAGTAAAAATCGAATTTATAGTAGGAATGCGAAAAGCCAAACGACTCCCAGTGTGATGGTTTACCATACTTATAGACGTGAACTGATTATCCTTCGAAGCATCAGTCCCAATGAAAATAGCCTTGTTCTTATAAGTTTGAAAAAAGTGATGAAAAGAATTCTTAATGACCTCATCAGGGAAGTCTTTATTCTGAAATGCCCATGTATTGATGAAAATTTGAACACCTTTGTCCAGTTTATTTCCCCACTTATATATCACCATTTCATTGACATTAGTATTATAACTATTAAGCCTATTGATTTCTTTGTACAATAAGTCTTTAGACAGGATATCAGTGTACTCTTTATGTTTGTATTCCGAAATCGTCCGTTTAATCGCTAGGAACTCCCTACGTAAATCATTCCTCCATACCCCGCTCTCTTTTAATAAAATTGAAATAGGGCACCATTTGGATAATCCAGTAGCCCACCTGAGTCCCATATTTTGAATAACTTGAACCTGACTACTTTCTTTTTTAGTGCAGTGCATCAATATTCTCGGGTTACCATCTAAAACAGAGCCAATGATACTTTTAGATATTTGTATTAAGTGTTTGGTTTCGGTCCCCCAACTAATGCCAGCTATCGCTTTGAACGTGTTCAGTCTTTTACTTGTTTTTTCTTTTAACATTACTATATGATCTTTTAAATTACCTTGTTTATTAAAATACACTCCTAAAATTTTAATTTTTTCCAAAAACCCAACTTCTTGCCCCCGTATCATAAACTTATCATCTTCACTTTCATTCCACTTTCCAATTTTCATGATTTGGCATTTGCTAGGGTTGACTTCAAGATTCCACGCCCGAAGCCAAGTAATAACTCTTAATATATTGTCCTGTAAGATCCTTTTTAACCAATTAATATCGTCATGAAACCCGTATAAGAAAATATCATCTGCATATATTACGCACTGAATCACAGAATCGAAAATTTCGAAAATATCAGCTAAATAAATAGCAAAAAGAAACGGGGACAACGGGCTACCCTGCAGCAGACCCCTATGATAGTTAAAAAACCTAGAAAAGCTTCCCCTCCATTTAACCCGAATCCTCAATTCCTGTATCAGATTCCGAATTATTATACAAAGATCAGCCCCCAATCCTAATTTTTTCAATTTAAACAACAAACCATCCCACCACACATTATCGTAGGCACCTTTGATATCCAAAGCTATGAGGTACCCCTTCATCTTAGATTGCCGGGCCCTCTTAATATCTCTGAAAATTTTATAAGAAGCAGCTTCACAGTCTCTAAAAGGAATAAAACCATAATGATGAGGGTGGAAAACTTTATTCTCTATACTCCAATTGAGTAAAATATTTAAAATTAATTTTTCGAAGATTTTTTTGCTAGTGACAGTAAGAGCTATTGGTCTATATCCATTAATATCATTTCTATTTTTCCCAGGTTTTTTAATCGGAAGCATTATGACCTCTTTCCAAATTTCCGGTATAGTTTTTGTTATCAAAATCTGATTGTACATTTCAAGAATCAGATTCAACACCCGTAAATTTAACTTTTTGTAAAAATTCATTTTTATCCCATCAGCTCCCGGAGTAGTAGATTTGCTTTTCTTTAAAATCTCTTGTAATTGGTCCAAATTAAACTTTAAATCTATCCCATCCTCCCCAGAAAAATCAATGGGAATGCCCTCCCTCACATACGAGTTCTGAAACACAACAGCAAGCGAGTTTGCTTGGGAAAAAGCGTCAGGTGGACAGTTTGGAAAATTAAAATCAATGTTTTCTTCAACAATATGATCTCTATTAAAACTTTTAATAATTTTGTAAATTTTAGGCCCCCTACCAGCTGTCGCGTCGGCTGGTTCAGTGGATTTAAAACACAAAATTAATTCAGGCGATTCATATTCAATAACTTCAAAACGGGAATCTTGTTACTTCTTTTTAATTGGAAGAAAATACTTTACATCTTCTATACATATTATACATACTGTACACCTTCTTATTTACACATATGTTACAAATATTTACATGAAATTCGATATATTTTAGAATTATTCTTCTATCAAGACTGTCATAACACCATCGCGTAATAATTCTTTTCTCTCTCTCTCAGAACATAAACAAAAAAAAATGTCTCGAGCCCAGGGGAGGGGTTGCCACGCGTAACTAAGATCAGGATTCATCGCCCTTTTGGCGTTAAAACATGATTCCCCACACCAGCCTCCCTAGCCATAGTATCCCAAAAGGATTTATTATCCTTCTTTATTTGCTTTTTAAGTTTAGCATTAAATTTTTTGAATTTGCACCACAAATCAACTTGACAAAGGCGAACCGCCTTCCGATGATAGTATCTTTTAAGAGCTAACAATCTCCGAGTAACAACACTCCACCACGGAGGAAGAGTCCCCCTATTAACAGGAACCAAATCCGTACGTCCTTCGATAACATTGGTAACCTCTTTAGTCCATAAATCAAAGCCATTCTCATATATCTGACTATTAAAATTATTTACATCTAGTCCCACCCCTTCCCAATTTATATGACTCCAGAAATCACCCCTCCCGATACCCCCACGATGTAACTCCTTAAAACAAACTGGGTAGTGATCTGAACCCATCGGATCCGAAACCACCTCAAAAGCAAAAAAGCAAGCCAAATTCCCCGAAACTATAGATAAATCTAAAAGAGAACAATCCCCCCCAACATTAAATCTAGTAGCCTGATCAGTGTTCATTAAAACAACATCATTACTATTAATCCAGTTTATTAAATTATCCATTTTCTGTTTTTTCGGATTGTTATGCCAGTTTAAGAAATTAATGTTAAAATCACCTATAATAAAATAGTAATCACCAATTAAATGTTTGATGTTTTCTAGCCAATTAACAGCAGTAAAACCTTTGGGGGCGTAAATATTGATAATGGTAATCCAACGTTTCTGATACCAAATTTGAATCGCCTGAAATTCATGACCCTGATCGATCCTGGGAAGCTTTAAAATTTTAACAGGGATTTTATTATGAACCGCCAATAACAGACCTCCCCCATTTCTAAAAGAACCACTCCCTCTATCCGTCCGAAAAACATTTCTGTTTTTTAAAAAAATAGTAGACTGTTGATTTAGAAAGGTCTCTTGAAATGCCCAAATCAAACTATTACGAAATAAACCCATACGAAGCCAGGGAAGATTAGATTTAAAACCACGAATATTCCACTGTATCAAAAAATGTTCCATACAAACAGAAAAACAATAGACAAAAATAAAGCAACAACTGCAATAACAAACAGACTAATACACAATATAACACTTACCCCAACTTCAGCCGCAAAGTGACGAATTCGATACATTCCAGTTCAAAAATCAAAAGCACTATCACAAACACCAAATAAACAGAACATTCCTTATATAACAGTCCAAAAAATTATGAAACACTTTCAGTGTCCGTTATCATATCCGAAAATTCTAGATTTTCTACATTCTGAGAAGCTTCGTTATTTTTATTACTAAGCTTTATTTTTTTTCCTCTAATCGTGTTGCACAGTTCTGCTATGAGGTCTGAGTTATTATACTTTTTTTTCCCAGTGATGTTTTTCTCCTTATCATCTGCTACAGTATTTTTGTTAGCTTCTTCTTGTTGGCTCAAATTAATACCCGTGAATATCTGTACTAGGTACTCTGTTAACTGCTGAAATTTTAAATCTATTAAACTGGCCATTTTTTGTAAATAACTATCGACATTTATTTGTTCCGACTGCTGTTTGACTTTAGCAGCATAAGTTTTGACTTCTTTTGAGTTAAAATGCCTCCTGGCTTCTGCCAAAGTTACGTGTTTCTCACTTTTATAGGTTAGTATCTCCTGCTCTTTTATTCTTATTTCACATTTTACGTCATCCGCTTCATGATTTTTTCCGCAATTTGGGCATTTGACTTCAGTTTCGTTACAATTGAGTTCCAGGTGGTTTTTTCCACATCTTTTACATTTTTTCTCATTAGTTGGACATTTATTTGTTCCGTGTGTATAACTCTGACACAGATTACATCTTCGGGGTCTGTCTATGAACATTTTGATTTTATGTCTGACGTAAAACAATTTAATATATTCCGGTAACTTATGTCCGTATATAGTGACCATGACTGTCCCTGTAGGAACCAATCTTCCACCTTGATTTTTTAGAAATCTCTTCACATATTGTACCTTGACATTATTTTCTTCTTCAATTTCTTCACGTATTTCCTCAACAGTTATCTCATTATCTATTTGAAATAATAGAAATCTAGTGGAGATATTTTCGTTCAAGAAGTGATGTTTTACATCTCTGTCAAACAGTTTCTTTTTGTTAACTATTTCTTGAGCGCAGTCGTAGTTACTTGTTGTAGTAAGTACCTTATTATTTCTGGTAAATCTAAATACATCTATATCTTTATGTCTTACAAATTCTTTAATAATTTCTTTTTTAACTTGAACGGGAGATAACTTATGAAAATTCCCTTCTTTACATTCCGTGATAATAACATATTCCGGTAGTTCCGGTATAAATTTTATCTGTTCCGCAGCATTTCTTAAATCATGTATATTATATTTCTTGAAATCAACATTATTTATACCTACACTATCTTTAATTTTTATCTCTGTCCCCGACATGAGTCGAAGTTACCCAGAGACTTGTTTCTGTTATAATGAACCAATGCTTAAAGCTGGAAAAACAAATCACCTTACCTAACACAAATACAGATACCAGCTATTTAATAGAAGAGTCAGAACGCTCGCAAAACAACTTTATAAAAGACCAAACCACTATAGGACACACCACGACTCACACGAAGTATCAAAAACAGCCAGACACAGAAAGCAAGCTAGCTCACCGAGTCCACCGCAACCACAACCTGGTTTCTGATTCAGCCTGCGTCCTCTAGCCAGCCGACTGTGAATATGATTAGATTCAAGCCGGTGTTTTTAATTAACCAACCAACCCAAATACTTCATATAAATATGGGAAGCGAAATATCTCACCACTCTGTACGATGTGGCGAGAAAATGCTTGGCGAGACTTCCGGATTTGTGAGATAAATACGTGAGGGTGTTTTCGCTCACGGAGAGTGTAGCAGTCCTGTTCATGTTTATGTTGATCGCGTGAAGAAGAGCGAGCTCGAGCAGTAGAGAAAGATTCTGTGTATTTACACCGCAAGTTCACAAAACTGTTAATTTTCACAGACTTGTTATATTTGAACTTAGAAGAATTATAGAGAAAAAATACGTGCACAGAAATTATTCACAAAATTGATTACAAATTTTGCATTGGAAAAGTGCAATAATAACAAATTTGAATAATAAAAATGAACTCCAACTCCGTGTAAATGGATTTATTTTATTAAAGTGATGAAGTTTAAAAATATTAAATTAAACTTTTTTTTTCACAATACATTATTTAACGAGCTATGGATTTTATGTACTATACATAACTCAATATTTATGTGTGTTGGTCAATAAAAAAAATCACATTATGATTTTTTTTTTACTAACTAATATTAAATTTAGAGATTACTTAAATTTTAGATTCTCAAATTCATTGTGAACTTTTATAATATTAATTATTAAAAGACGTATTACATATTTACATGTTTGAATAAGATTAAAAAGTCTAAAAATTTACTAATTTCATTGTCTGATTTTTTTTTTTTTTTTTCTTATAGAAGATTTAAACACATTTAAAATCAACAAGCATTAAATCAATTATTTGGTTGAGGGACTAACTGAACTGTATTGTAAAGATATTATAATTAAAATATGAGTATATTATTAAATATACATTAAATAAAAATAACAGTATATTATTAGAGATATAAAGAGTATAATTTTTCCACCCCTCAAAAATGTATTTTTAAGCTATATTTTTTTTTTCTGTTAAAGTCTTGTGAGATTTTAATGTTTAGTAATTAAAGTATAAATATTTATATTTTGTTTTGGAATATTAAATGTCACTTTAATGATTCTTCCCCTTTTTAAAGTAATTTTATCATGTTCTCCCACAATCTATCCTTATAAAAATTGAATATACAATAATAAAGACATGAATAATTATATTAGATTGTTGTTTTGATGAATGTCATACTAGGGGTTAGTATATCCCTTCCCCCTATTTTCTTCTAAATTTAATTAAATATATAATATTGGACTCTTTCTTATGAAATAGTTTTAATGCTATACATTCTTATGAAATAATTTTAATGCTATTAAAACATTGATAGTAGAAAATCAGTTGTAATATTTCTAACAGTTGCCTTGATATTTTTATTACTATGAGTAACTGGTAAAATTATTTCAAATAAAAATATTCCGGAATCTGAACAGCAATTATCATAAAAAGCACGCAAAAATAAATGCCAAGATGCTTGTCACATGCTTATCTGACTACACATTTTTTTTGTTATGTACTTTTAGCGTAATGTTTAAAGAAATAATGCCAAAGTATCATACACTATTTTATTCATTTCAATTAATAGAATAGTGTATATTTTTTTAATAATTTAATTGTTGGTGAATAGTTTTTGTTACAGGTCTGATAAATTATACATGCAAGGGTACTACTACTTCATTATCCTGTCGATTAAAAAAAACTATCAACAAATTATAAGATTAAATGCCAATAATGTATGATCGTAAATGTCACATTCACTTGATATTAAACAGGGTAAATGTATTTCACATCATCAAGTGATTTTTAATTTGACTTTTTATTTACATTTTTATTAATGGTTTACTAACTTAATTGTTTTTTGTTGTTGTTGTTATTTAAAATAAAAATTATGTCAGTTTGTTTAACTTTTCTGATAGTTAAGGGATTTGTATAATTTGGCAAAATTAATCGATAGGATAATCAAATAATACCCATGCAAGTATTGAAAAATTGGTAATTCAAGCATTAATTCCAGGACATTTTGCAAATAAAGATTCATTCAACAGATTTTAATCGCAGCTAAAATCTAATTTCAGATTGAATTACATGTTATTTTTTGAAAGTGATATGTACTGTATTCTTCTTTTAAATATCTGGAAAAAAAAGTGGTCTCTACTACCAATTTTAAAATATGATCTCGATTTGCAGAATGCTAGATTTTGATAAACATTGAAATCATTTTAATTGCACTAAATATTTAATTCTAGTTTCATATTAGTAATATTACATTTATTATATTTTAATTATATTAATCATTAACAATTTATTATATTGATTTAATAAATATTGTTAAATATTAACAATTATAAAATGTTCATACATATTTCATTTAATTCATTAATTAATACAATTACAAATAATACAATTAATACATACAATTAATTCATTTTTTATTAAAAAGTAATAAATATTTAGATTATATCCTAATTATAACTATATTCATGCTATACAATTAGCTTATTTTAAATAAATAATAATAAATTTTTATACTGAATGCTAAATTAATCTTAAACATTTGGGATTTTCTTTAAATTGGTTTTTAAATTTGAAGTATTAATTACAAAATATATACACATAACATCATTTTTTTTTCACTTTTTATCAATAATGATTATTCAAAGTTCATAGCTTCTTAAAAAGTAGGTATACTAATTATATTGCTATACTTTATAATTATTAATTAATACTAAACCAATATAAAGTATTTATTTATAGAAAGCTATAATAGATTTTTCAATGTAAATCATACATGATTATATTAATATTATTATATAACAATAAATTAATAAATAATATTATTAAGAAGACGTAATAATTTATTAATAATAATGTTAATTACATTATGTAATTAATTGCAGTTTGAAAAACAAAATGCATGAAGTTTTAATTAAAAATGACATTTTTTTAAAATATAAATAACATAATTATTTTTATTATTGTGTAAATATATTATATATTAATTAATTATGTAATATATTTATATAATTAATTAATAATTATATTAATCAGTAAACTTTGAAAAATACTTTTTTGTAACTTAAACATTCAAAAAACTATTTTTTTTTTTTTTTTTTTTTTTTTTTTCAAACCCTCCAATATGATCCACGCGTGCTGCTTGTATAAATTTTATACAAAAACAATAGAAATAGCCTTCGCCGAGTGCTAGAGCACGATAGATACGCATGCGCCAGTTTTGTGATTCCTAGAGATGCTGTTTAGACACTGCCGTTCGCTCCTCGCTCCTGTGTCTGTTGATTGACGCTAATCGTGAAGTCCCGCCAAGCATTTTCTCGCCACATCGCACAGAGTGGTGAGATATTTCGCTTCCCTATAAATATTTATTAATTTATAGTAGTTTGTTTTGTGACAATTGTAACGTAAGTAAGCAATTTTTAATGCAATATTATCCAATATTTTGCAGAAATCTTTCTAATATTTTACGTTATTGAATATTTTAAAATAATAAACAGCAGCCATGATGGAAAATGATCTTTATTTATGTTTGTACTCTTATGAACAATGATATTTCCTCAGTTTTTCAAAAAATATTTTCGCATTCTAAATTCAATTTTGTAAATAAAGTAACTGTTTTATATTGTCGATCTTTAAAAATATATGTACATTTATGTTCGTTTTCCAGTTCTTCATATCGTATTTGTTAGAAAGGATGGATAAGATGTGCTTCCAATGATCAGGATATTTATTTTTTTCAATTGGTTAAGGAAAAAAGAAAAAAATCTTTGTGTCAGTGTTGTAAGTAAATAAAACAGAGAGTATACGCCAAAGTCATGTCGATGGGCACAATATATATTATAGTTTTTTTGTGAAACGCAGTTTATATATATATGTGTAAAAAAAAAAAAGTTATTAACAGATTTTAATATTATATTAACTATCACCAATTTTTAACCATTCTTATACTAGTCTCTTTTCTAAATATGAATCGAACTTTAGTTGTAAATAACAGAAATATATCGAAGCATTTTAATATCTTAATTATATTTTTTATTATATTATAAATACTAATTTTATATTATATCATTTTAATATATTAATTTATCAATAAGTATTATTTAAAAATTATTTTTAAGTAATACTTATAATGTTATTACATTACATGTTTCAATATTATATTAACCATCAACAATTTTTAATCATTCTTATACTAGTTTCTTTTCTAAATGTGAATCAAACTTTAATTGTAAATAACAGAAATGTATCAAAACAAACAAAATAATTATTTTCAAATAAATTTAAAAAATGGGATATCCAGAGATTTTAGGTAATTAATAAAATATTTGTCAGAAAAAATGTTTTAATTACTGTGATTATCAAAAAATTAATATTTTAATTCTTTCAGATAAATTAATTTCAAAATGCTGAATGTCAGAGAATTACAGTTATCAACTTATTTAGACAATGACTAGTTTAGAGGGGTTATAAAAAAATTCTGAAAAAGAAGATTTTTTGGTATATTAGTACACAGATTTGTTATATTTACCACTATTTTTAATAGTTAAACTCCTTGAAATTACTTTATACGTTTTATGTAGCAATTAGTATTACAAATATGAAAGAAATTATACTGCAAGTTGAATGTCTTAAATATTAAATGAAATGATTTCAAAATAAAACTGATGTTTGAGGCCACTGATCCCAGGTTTGCTAGTTTTGTTACTACTATTATAAACTAAATTAATATTACTTTTTATTTTATTTATTTATTGGGGAGGAGGGGGAAGGCAGTGATGAATAAGCAAAAATTTAATAAATAAAATAATGTACTTTTAACATAAGCATATTCTATATTTTTATTTATTATTATTATTTTGTTTGTTTAATTAAAATATTGAGCTCCTCTTTTTCTTATGCTCATCATAACAAATATTCTCTGCTTCCTGATTTGCTTTATTGATTGCCAGATTATAAAATATGCAAGGTTGAGTTATAAAAAAAGAAATCAATTTTATTAAAATATTGAAAATATTATTAATCACATGAAATAAATTAAAAACAGCTATTTATAAGCATTTTGGTGTTATTACATTCTGGTAATTACAATTAAAAATATATATGCATACATTTCTTAAATTCTTAATTAAGTCAAAAGATATTATACAATTTGAACATTACTGGAATTACATTTTTAGCAATGTATGTGTCCATTACTGGAAATTGACTAATTAGGCATTCCAGTAATAGACAAAGGTTTTAAATACTTAAAAAATAAATAGAATTTTGTAAATTGTCATTAGTACATAAAATTTAAAGTTTTCAATTGTTACCAAAACGAAATTGTACAAATTTTGTAAGAATAACAAAGAATAACATAAATTTATTAGATGGCTTAACATGTTCATTAACATTTTCACTGAAAGCAGTTTAATATCAAAACATTATTTTCTACTTTTTGATTAGTTTTATTAAAAGTGTCACCAGTGTTCTCGCTGACATTTGACCATCATTAGTAATTTGGCTAATTAAAAATAAAAAACATTTGCCAAATGAAAAAAGTATTAGCAAAATAAATTCGACATGTAGCAAAAAAAAAAAAAAAAAAAAAAAAAAAAAAAAAAGTATCTTTAAGACTTTAATGCACCTCTTTTTTTTCAATATGTTCTAAATTAACCTATGTTTTTATAAGTGCGACAACGATTGTTATTAATCTAATTTCAACTATCCGCTACAAATATATTAAAAATATATACATATTAAAAATATGTATTTATGCGTATGTATGAAAAAAGAAAAAGCAAAAATTGAGCACTAGCAATTTGGCGAATCTAATCGTTTGTTTACTCGCCAAATGAAGAATTTAGTCGCAATTTGGCGCAATGGCGAGCGACAGCGAGAACCCTGAGTATCACCAATAACTGAGATTTAACATGCAAGGAAGTGTTATAAAAAAAATAAAAAAAACTAAATTTTTATTGCTTATTTTTTTATAGATCGAAAACATTAAAGGTTCACTGTTTCTGGAATATATATTGTACTATTATGTCGATTTTAAAGGAAATATATTTATGAGAGAGAATAATGCATAATAGGTTTGTTAGAGTTAGAATAAAAGTCGATGCAAACAATTTTAATAAAATTAAAGTACATTACTTAAAAAATATTTCTACCACATTTAAATTTAATTTGTTTCGCACCTTTATTATGATGCACTGTATGCATTGCCCAATAGGTGGCTCCATCTTGGTACACAGAAAAGTGTCTGGTACTGGATTGCCTAATAATGAGATTCATTTTCTATTTTCTTTGATAATTTTGGTGAGATTAAATTTTTTTATTGCATGACCACTGAAAATCTATTTAAAATGACATGAAACTCCTTCTTTGTAGAGAGTACCTTTTTAATAAAGGAATTGAAAAAATGGCATAAAGTTGTCTTATAAAATAATTTTGCCGAAAAAGTTGATTTTAGTGAAAAAAAAAAAAAAAAATTGTTTTCTTATGATACAGTACAGTATTCAGATTTTGTAATATAACATGTACAGTAGGCATTCAGTTATTCAAAGTGAAGAGCAAATTTTTATTTATGAATGAAAAATCATTATTTGACAAATTATTTAACCACCATTATTCATCTAATTCATTATTTACTCAAAAAATTTACTATGTTATTTACTCAAGTATATTTTATAATTATATGTGTTTGGATTATCATCTGCAGTAAATGGAAATAAAAAATCATTCCTTGCACTTCAGAAGGGCAGGTTTAGTTTCTTTGTTTTTACTTATCCTTGGATTCTTGTCATAGATTGTTAGATTAAAATAAACATTTTTCTTCTGAGCTAACTACTGATCCGTATTATAAATCCCGATAAATGGTTTATTTTACTGTACAATGATTCCTGAATTTGAAAAGATAATTAGTTTTGATATTTGTTATATTAAGATTTTTCTATAAGTACATGCAGATATTTATTATTCATGCTGAATTATGTATGTAAATAGTGCAGTAAAACTCCATTTTTAGCCTACTGTGAAAAACTTTCTTGTACACTATTGGCGTATTATTAATAAGCCAATAACTGACACTGTTAATGAAGTCTACCTGCATCTATTTTAACTGACAGTGCCTGGTGTAGGGACTTCACCACATATACTGTCCTGCTATGATGCTGTATATAAAAAATGTTATTTTCTTTGCAATTAATATGTTACTTCTACACAATTTCTATCTAGAATAGAATCTTTTACCCATCTTAGTGGCAGTGTTAAATTAAAATTCTCATAAAATGTCTCATTATATATGTTGTAAAATTTTAAAATATCAAAAAGTAAATTTGAAAATTATGTAAAAGTATATTTTTTAACTCTTATTTTTAATTTTGCAAAAATAAGCTCAAAAATGTAAATTTTAAAATGATAAAATCAAAATTAGTTGATTAACTTAGACAGGAAAATAGACAAAAAATTGTTTTCAATTTTTTTAATGCCCCCCTCCCCCTTCTCCCAACCTCATTAGATATTGATTTCCTTGTACTTAGTTATCCAGACATTAATGCATTTCCTCAATATGCCAGTTAATTGAATATTAAACATATATATATTTTTAATTATTATTTAAGCTATATACTTTTGATAAATTTGATTAAAAAATTTAAGTATTATCTTTCTGAATTATCTACTTTTCTAAACTATGATTGCTATTATTTTTTCTCAATTAATACATAAAAAGTTTTTTGAGCTTTTTAAAAATCCATGACAGATGACAAGAATTCAGGGGAAATATATATATTTTTAATGGTGACTAGAATTTTTTGCTAGCTACCTGATTTTATCAAATTTGTAAAGCCCTAGTCTCGACAAATCAGTTGGGCAGCATCGTGCTATACAAAACTGCAATCTGTAGTGCTCCTACTTACTCACATATGAACCACCCTTATTTGATTTTAAAAACATAATTTTAATTTGTAGCACACTAATATATATTAATATAAATAGCCCCAGTAGCAGAAAATTCTTCAAGTCAGATACTTCAGCGACAAAAAATAAATTGCAAGTAAAATATTTTTACAAATGAAACATTAATAAACAATCACTTGAATATAGCAATTTTTGTCATTTTATAATTTTTTATTAGTATTACTGTTTACTTTTGGTATTAAATAATAAAGGAAGCCAAAATAAAAGTTCAATGAAGAAGAATCTGCAAGAGAAAAAAGGACATCTGCAACACTCATCTCCCATCTTGAAATTTCTGCTATTGGGTGAATAGTTAATTCAGGGCTTGAATTTCAGGGCGGGATTCGCGCCCGAAATTTTGAAATCATTTTGACATCATTTTTGGCCTGTAAGAAGAAAAAGAACACTAAATTGAAATTTTGTCCCGAGCACACTTTTCTCTTCGCACGCCCTGTATATGAACCCAAATTTATCAAAATGCCGCTTAAAAAACGCGAATTTCACTAAAGAATCTCGAATTAAATGTGAATTTCATTAAAAGATAGGAAAAAAAGCGCCAATTTTGTTGAACGAGTGCGAAAAAACGCAAATTTTGTCTATAATCAAGAAAAAAATGCTAATTTCTTTAAAGGATTGCGGGAAAACTCCAAATTTGTCAAAGGTTTCTTCAAGGGTGATTCTGATTAAAAACTTTTTGAAATTCTCAGGAAATTTTCTGAAAAGTTACAGCAGATTGTGTGAGGGGGGGGGGGATTTACTTTTGCCTCTGTTTTTTCTGCGTCCCTTTGACGAAATTTGCGGATTTTTCGCGATCTTTGAATGAAATGATCGGACTTTTTAGATTTTTTGATAAAATTTACGAATTTTTCATAGTCTTTTGACGAAATTTTCGGATTTTTTGTGATTCTTTGACAAAATTCGCGGATTTTTCGCGATCTTTTGACGAAATTTGCGATTTTTTCACGATTTGCGTTTTTTCGCAGGTTTTTTGACGATATTTCCGTCTTTTTCTGTGATCCCTACCTGAAATTTGCGTTTTTTCATGAATCCTTGATGAAATTTGTGTTTTTCTTTCACTATTGTTTGACGAAATTCATGTTTTTTTCACGATCTTCAGACGAAATTTGAGTTTTTTCACGATTATCTGACGAAATTCGTGTTTTTCCTGCGAACCTCTGACGATATTTATGATTTTTCAGCGAACGATTTACGAAATTGATTCTTTTGGGGCGACGATTTGTTGAAATTCGCAGTATGTTTTTTGTCTAAATTTTTGAATTGATGACGATTTTTTTTTTTTTGGAATCGAAAACTTTTGATTTTCGGAAAATACAGAACATAATCGCCTTTGGATCGCTTAATCATTGCAAAATTCGTCAAAGGATCGCTTAATAAATGTGAATTGCCACAGAATCGTGTAAAACATGCAAATTTCAACAATGCATCGTGAAAAAAATGTGAATTTTGACAAAGGATCGTTAATAAACACTAAGTTAGTCAAAAAGCTGCTAAAAAACACAAATTTCGTTCAAGAATCGCATAAAAGATGTGAATTTCGTCAGAGGGTTGCTGAATAAATGTGAACCTAGTCAAAAGGCTGCTAAAAAAATGCAAATTTCATCACAGAATCACAAAAAAGTTGTCAATTTCATCAGAGGGTCGCGGGAAAATATGCAGCCATCTCCTTGGAAAACAACACACGCACAAACGTATCTGTTTATTGTTAAAGGAATAATTTTTAATCGCAAATAATATATACTGAAGTTACTTTTGAAAAATTAGATTAACCCGAGCCCAACTTGCAGCAATCTACACTCAACCTAAAATCAACCTGAACCAAAAACAGAGTTTACAAGACCTGAAACAAAAGTAATTAGCACAGTGAGGGAATTTACCCAATTGAAAACTAATTAGACTATGTAAAATCTTGATTTACTCCTCTTTTTACATAAAAAATACATTTTGCATAATTATTCTAAGTTGTTGATAAAAATTGCTTCAGTGGTATTTTGTCATGTCTGTATTAGTGTAATTCTTTAAATAGCACATAAAATAACAGTAGGTTTTGAATATTTTTTTTTCTCCCTCCCAAACAGCTGAACTCCCCTCCATTTATAAATGTTGGGAGGGAGACTCTCCTCCTCTGGAAAATTGAATTTCAAGCCCTGTAATTATTTGAAATTTTGAATATTAGCTTGTGTATTTATGATCCATTAAAAATAACTTTAATTTTAGATGGCATATCATGATAATCTTCGAACAATTCCATTAACCGGAAATGCTTCTGACTCTGAAGAGGATGGTGAAATTGAAAAAGAACCATCATCCCAGAAAGATGCCATGTTGCAAGATGATGTTGCCGAAAGGTAAATTAAAAATCATACCTTCCATAACAGTTTTAAAAATGGAAAAAAAAATTAATGCAATTTATGCTATTAATTATATACACTTTACGGTACTACTTAATTATCCCGTCGACCAATTTCGCCAAATTGTTCCCAAAATTATATAATTGACATAATTCTTATTTTAAATAATGGAAGACCAAATAAATTAGTAAAACATTATCAAAAATACAAATAAAAAGTTGAATTAAAAATCATTGATGACATAAGGGTCATTCCATGTCACCAACCATCTCAGATTTCTATGAAATTTTATACATAAAATCAATGTCTAAAGATATGTTGATTCATCAAATTTCAATTTAAAATAATAAGTTTTTCATGAGTTACAAGCATTTAAAAATACCCCTCTCAGTCCATTTTTTACTGAAAATGATCGTTTGTCAAACATATAATGTTGGATAAAAATTCATAATTTTTTTTTTAAATATTATTAACAGAATTAGATATATATATTTTTTAGAGATTCTCAATAGTGTATTTTATTAAAAGAATGCTCTATAAAACTTTTTAGAATTCAAATGTTGTTTTTAAAAAATATTTTATCTAAAAAGTTAAAAAAAATATGTAATTCTTTTTTTTTTTTTTTTTTTTTTTTTTACATGTGCCACCCATTTGATTTGGCTGACTTTTTTAGTATACATAGTTTATAAGGAAACCATTTAATAATACAAAAATTAGAAAAGTGTTTTTAAAAATTCTTGAGATTTTTTTTATTTTTTTTATTTTTTTGTTGTTGTTGTTAATTTTACAGAATATATCTAAAGTATTGTTAAAGATCAAAATTCTTCAAAAATATATGTAATAATAATAAATAAATATTACAATTAGGCTGTATTTTTGTTTCTAAAAACTTGTTTTAATGTTATTTTTATAAATTAAAGTATAAAATTCATATTTATAAAAAATTAATTTCCTGTATGTATTCAAATAAAACTTTCATTATACTAACTGAAAAACAATCACTAAGATTAAATATAAATTGATTTATAAAACTATATTCATTGAAAAAATCTGAGCTTTGCATCATCTTTAAAAAATGTTGGAAGTATAAATTTATACATAAAGTAAGCCCCTTTAAACATTACTTCTCCTCCCTTTCATATATTTTGCAAACTGCATAAAGTTTGAGAAATCCTTAAATTCCAAACATATTTTCTCACATCCCTAATTTTACCTATGTATTTCACAAAAGTACTCATTATAAGCATCCCCCTTAAAATTATTAGAATTTCCTGTCTGTTAAAGGTTTGACTTAGTTCCGGTACTTTACGGCAGTTTAAATTTCTTTTTACCTATAGTCTTCATAATGATATAAATAAAGTAATGTAAACATAAATATTATAACATCCATATCCTTTTATTTAGAATCTAAAACTGTTTAATCAATAAAGTAAAAGTATAAAAATGCACTGATAAATAAATAAATTTTGAATAGTAATTTGAACATAATTCTAAAAAAATAATTTTAAAAATATTTTTCATAGAATTAACTTGATATCAGGGGTGATTCTCGTCCGAAATTTCCGAAAATTTGAAATTGGGTTATCAGTTCCGCATAGTTCCCAACTTGTACGGTTTTGCGCGCGGAAAAAATAATTGCGTAGAAATTCAAAATTCGTGAAAGGATCGCCGAAATAGCATACATTATTTCGTCAATATTTCGTGGAAAAACGACGGTTTATTCAATGTTTTTGTAAACGAACTTTGTCGAAAGATCGATGAAAAACGCGAATTTCCTGTGCGGATCGCGGAGAAAACGGCAATTTCTCCAAACATCGTAGATAAAACGTTGATTTCTTCTGAAGACCGCGGAAAAACGCCGATTTCGTCTAAAGATTGCGGATATAACGCCGATTTCGTTAAAAGATCTCGGGAAAAAACGCCGTTTTCGATAAAAGATCGCCTAAAAATATTTTGTCAAAAGAATATTTGAAAAAATACGCCGATTTCATCCAAAAGATCACGGAAAAAGCGCCGATTTCGTCAAAAGATCGCGAGAATAAAATGCCGTTTTCGAGAGAAAAAATCGCGTAAAAATGCAAATTTTGTCTAAAGATCGTAAAAAAAACGCCGATTTCACTTAAAAAAACATGGGAAAACGCCGATTTCGTCAAAAGATCGCGGAAAAACCGCCGCTTTCGTCAAAAGATTGCAATAAATCTCCGATTTTGCTAAAATATTGCTGATTTCGTCTGAAGATAGCGGGAAAATGCCGATTTCACTTAAAAAAACATGGTAAAACGCCGATTTCGTCAAAAGATCGCGGGAATAAAATGCCGTTTTCGAGAAAAAAATCGCGTAAAAATGCAAATTTTGTCTAAAGATCGTCGAAAAAACGCCGATTTCACTTAAAAACTGGGGAAAACGCCGATTTCGTCAAAAGATCGCGGAAAAACGCCGACTTTGTCCGAAGATCGCTGGAGGGGGGAACCCCCCCCTCGCCGATTTCCGAAAATGCAATGCGAATTTCCGAAAAAAAAAGTTCATCCAGAATCACCCCTGCTTGATATTTATTTTATTGCAGGACACAGCTTAACCTTTTATCTAACGAATTCATGAAAATTTTACATTCTAAAGCATTTTACATAAATTGTTTTAACTAAATTAAGAGATTTAGTTAATCATTTCATAAATTTTTGAAGGTTTATTTAAATTTGGATTTACAAGGATTTTGTGCAATATTTATAACCCCACTCAAATCTTTTATTTTAAATTGTTTTCTTTTCTTAGTATTTTGTAAAATTATAAAATGTACAAATAAGGGTTGCAAAAAAAAAAAAAAAAAAAAAAAAAAAAAACAACTGGCTTAAGGAAAAAAGAAAAGAAAAAAAAAGTGGCTTTTATTGGTTTTAACTGTTTTTTTTTTTTTTTTTTTTTTTTTTTTTGACCATAATTGGCTTTTATACAGTGAAGCATTTTAATTATAAGTTAAACATTTTTAAGCGTTTCTTAAATAGTTTTAATGAGATATAATTGACTTTGAGTTTAATAAATATATTTCTCAAAATGAAAAATTGAGATTTTTAACTATGATACATTATGAGAAATTAGATTTTAACCCAATTTCTCAATAATGAAGACTTTTCTGTGACAACATTCTGTGACTTTATCTTTCCATATTGTAATGTAAGAATATTTCTGTGAATTAGAGTGTAAAAAAATCACTAGTTTTTTTTTTTAAATAAAACTGATTTTTTTTCTCCCCAACATTCAAATACTGAATAGTTACCAAAAGTTTTAGATTACCGAAACAATTAACGCTTTAATTTCTAATTATCCTAAGCTTTTGCACTTTAATTAATAGAATTATAATTATTATTTAGTAATTAGAGAAACTGCAAAACTTGCAAATTAGTAGTAGTATGCAACAATTTTGTGATAATTATCCAAAAGTATCAAATATTAGTGATATTTACATTTATTGAAATTATTAACTTCATTTAATGTAATAACTATCCAAAACTATTAAATATTAGTGATATTTACATTTATTGAAATTATTAACTTCATTTAATATTAAATTGTTAACACTGTTTAGAACATTTTGTCATAGTTCAATTAAATATAATTCTTTAGAATTTGTAATATACATGGAGCTATAGTAATATAAAATTTCAAAACACATTTTTGAAGTATAATTTATATTCTTTTCAATATTTATATATATTTTTTCAGACATAATGTCTTCGCAGTTTACTTTTAGCAGTTATAAAGACTTATTTATTTGAAAAATTTAATAGAAATTTATAACTTTTTTAATAGAAAATATTTATACATGTATTGAAAATAAATCAATACAAATTTAATATGAATTAGCTGTAAATTAACTTAAAAAAATAAATAAATAAAAGCCAGCTTTTTTCAATTTAAGCTGGCTTTTTTTAAGTGGATAAAAGCTGTCAACCCTGATACAAATATGATGTTCTTAGAATATAAATATAGAAATATTTCCAAATTAAAAAATCCCCATCTCCTTCCCTTAGCTACAAGAGAGCTGAAAAGATACAAAGACAAAAGAAATCATCCTTTTAAAAATATTTTTGTTTTCTGTAACCAATAATGCTTTTGGAACAAGATAAAGTAATGTACCTGTAACTCATTCTAAACAGTATTACAACTAATTGATGTATTAGAAGAATTTTATAAGAAGTTATTTTAATGGTACTTATAAGTACCATTTCAACCCTACCTGACCCAGACTTCAACCCAATATTTCAACCCACAATGAAATGAAAGTAAATCATATTTTAAACTTTTTTTTTTTCCTTTGTATACATTAAATAAAGTGTAATCATACTATGCATTTATCAAGTTGCAGTGTTTTGTTTCAATGAGATATATTTTTGACATGATTAGTTAAACTTTTAAAAATCTGTAAAAGAATTCTCATTTAATAAAATTCTAAAAAAAAAAAAAAAAAAAAAAAAAAATCTATTTTGCAATACATTTAGCATTTCTTAACAATATTTTTTTAGGCATTTCAATTTTATTTCTTTAGTGATAGTTCAAAAGAAGATAATGATGATTCTCTTGATATAAAACCCCCACAAGCAGCTTTAAAAACTGATGCTGTTTCACGACATGAAGAAAAGAAAAAAAGTCGACATTCCCGAAAACATGAATGTGAGTAAAAATATTTTAGATACTTGAACTTATTGTCTTATATGTTCTTTGAATTGACTAAATTTTTATTTTGTTTTAATCAGTGTTCTCGCTGACATTTGACTGACGTTAGTGATTTGGGTAATTAAAAGTAAAAAACATTCGCCAAATGAAAAAAGTATTAGCAAAATAGATTTGTCGTGTAGCACTAAAGAAACTATCTTTAATCTTTTAGTGTACCTCCTTTTTTTCAATATCTTCTAAAATAACCTAAGTTTTCATAACTACAACAATGATGCTTTTAATCTAATTTCAACTATCCGCCACAAATATATTAAAAAAAATATATATGTTTGTAATACGTATAAAAAACGAAAAAGAAAAGAAAGAAAAAGCAAAAATTGAGCACTAGCAATTTGGCGAATCTAATTGCTTGTTTACTCGCCAAATGAAGAATTTAATCGCAATTTGGCACATTGGCGAGTGACAGCGAGAACCCTGGTTTTAATATTAAGACAAAAATACTTATTACTGTGTATTTTTTTTTTTTATTTATCAATATGTCAGGTACAATGAGTGGGAATTTTTCTGTCAACTCTAATAGATGAAATACTTGTAGGACTCCCACTATGTCAGTTTTTGAAGAACTGGTCTGTTTTTAGGTAGATTTTGTATGAAATACTTCCTATTGCGATCGCTTCTATGTTGGAATTTCTAAAAAATTTTTGCAGATCTACACTGATCATGATCCCTAGACTCCAAAACTACCATTAGTAAAAAAGTCTATCTATCTATCTGCCTATATAACTTTTTTATAGACACAGTAACTTCTTCAATTCTGCTCAGATGTCTCCCACATGTTATAAAAATGTAAAAAAAAAAAAAAAAAAAATCAAAAGCTTGAAAAAATAAAGCTCAGTAATTTTATCAAAAAATGTATAAAATATCAATTTTTATCAAGAGATAGTGAAAAACACACAGATTTCTCAAATGGTTCAAGAGAATTCGTGAAATTCAATTGCTATGTCATGCTATGATTATCACACAAACATCATCAATAGGTTTCAAATCTTGCAAATCTTTTGCTCAGTGGGAAAGAAAATTTTTATTATTGATTTTTTGTAAATAAAAATTTTCAATAAGAATTTTCTGTTGTCTTCTTCAGTGTATGATTTAAATTCTATACAATTCAGAAATCCCTTTTCTTTCAGAATCCTACATTAGATAGGTTGATGCTGATTTTTTTTCATTGTAGGTTGGATCAATTTTAATTGTTTCAGGTTTGTGTTTCCATAATTTGTTTAATAGAAAATTCTTTCTGTATCAGAAAAAAAAGTATTAAAATCATCTTAAAATTAAAAAAAAAAAAAAAAAAAAAAAAAAAAAATCCAAAAGTCACAATGAACAAAATTTACTGCATTGGACTAAAAGATTCAAATCTGGTATGGATAATATAATCTTGTATGAATGCCAACAGATCAGTATGAAAAAAGGATAAATGCTAAAAATCAAAATAAATTTGCAAGAAAGAAAATTTGAGGTATTGAACAGAATGATTAAAATGGGATTCATTTTATAAAGCTAAAAAAATGTAAAAGTATTCTGGAAAGAATATAAAAGTCACTAGGAATAGATTTTATTTAAAATACAACAAAATTTAATATATTAGGCTGCAAGCAGATTCCTTTAGCTAATGTGGATAATTAGCCCCCCCCCCCAAAAAATAAACAATTTATATTTAAACCAATTTTAAATTATAATGTAAATATTGGAAAGTGACAATGACTGGGGGGGGGGGGGGGGAGCTTGAAGAACACAGATGCTGTATAGGGTTGCAAAAAACCAACCTACCCAAAAGAACCTGCGAGGGTTTTTTGGGGTAAAATCCACTTTAAAGCGAGTTTTATTAGGTTTTTCACAATCTATGAATATTATTATTTAATATTCAGCAGCTTTTATATGTTTTTAATCTTTTGTGTTTAAAGAGTGTGACTATCCTATCAAAGCAAATTGTGGGTATACTGCCAAATAAGACAAAGCCAAAATTTTCAAAATAAAATAGTGTTTTTTTAAAAAGCTTGTTCCCAACTGGATACAAATTTGATTAATTCATTTTTGGTCAGGGTTAAAAAAAAGGGGGGGGGGAGAGGCTTTTTTCAATAAACCCAAATAAGTATTTTTTGTTTGTTTAAACTACTTGTTTGTTTGTTAAACTTTGTTTTCTTTTTTTAAATCAGGTTTTTTCCCCCTTTAAACATCATTTCCTGTTACATATTGTACCTTTGTGTTTATTGATATAAATAAATGTTGTTGAATGTTATATAAGTATTTTAATTTCATTTCAAAATATTCAAATTAAATAATTACAATCAGTTATGTAGATAATTGAAATTATTTATAAAATATTTTTATTAACAGCTCTGTATATGCTAAAGAAAAAATGTTCTATGCAGTGAACCTTAGATATCTTGAAAATATTATCAAAATATTATTAATTGTTTAAAAAACGTGGATTTAGTAGGAAATACAATTAAAAAGTAATTTATCAAAGTGACTTTTAAGTGTGTGATATGTGGTTATTATATAATATCATATGATGTCAGATGTAAACTTTGTTTAAAGTCTTTTATATTGATTTATTTGTGCTATTTTAATGAAAATCTCTTGTGTATTAAGTTAATTAATAAAAATATAAGAATATTTTTTAATTTAATACATACTTTTTAGAAATAAGGGACTTTCCCTGCCCTTACCTCTTAAAAACCTGAAAAAACCCACCTGGATTGGATTTTTTTAATTAAAAAAAAAAAAAGGTTTGTTTTTGCAACCATGGTGTATGTGGCTCAAATAAAGCAATACCAATATTAATTCTGTGATCTGTAACAATAACAATGACTTTAAGATAATGAATTTCAGAATTTGAATCAGATGAAACATTTTCTTTATAATAAATTATACTTTAAACATTTATAAATAAGTGACAAATAAAAGAAAGGAGAATTTCTGTGTTTATTTTATTTTGTAATTTGCTAAAATAGGTCCTTTTTGGTCCCTTTTTTTCATTTTTTACTACAAAAGTTTAGTGGGAGCCTTGCACTTCTAATAACAAATTTGATCTAGTTAACTAGAAATATGAATTTTATATGAGGAAAATAAATTGCAGTATTTATAAATGAAACATAGCTGATTTATCACAAATGGAATCTGGATTATGCACTCTAAAAAAGTTTTTAAAATATGAAAATATATGTACTAAAATGTTTTTAAACTTGCAGTATTAAATTGCATTTATCTGTTCTTCATTTGCTGATCTTTCCTTTCCTTTATTATTTTATTACTATATTTTTGAGGGAAGGGGATAAAGAATGTTACTGAATACAAAATAAAGACGCAATATTGTTCAGAAAATAACAGGTTAAGCATTGTTACTCACAAATATAGTTTAAAATGAATTTTGAAATGACATTTTTAAAAAAAAGGTTTTTGTTTTTAAATTGTAATCAATTTTTACAATGTCTTTAATTAAACTCTTTCATTTGGATATAGCATGTCTATGTCTATAATAATCCCATAAAATACAAGTAAATTTTACAAAAAAAAAAAATAAAAATAAAAAAAAATAAAAAATAAATAAATAAATAAATAAATAAAAAAAATAAAAAAGAGCATTATTTATTACTGCAAAACTTTCTTCACTTTTCTTACACATTTCATGTATAAAATTTAAATAAATTTGAGAAAGATTTCATCTGTTAAAATTGATTACGTTAGTTGAAATAAAGTATTTTAAGCTATTAAAAACTAGTTTGATTTTGACTGTTTTGAATCATAAATTCAAAGCAAATAGATCTGTAATTTTGTGCATCTTAAAAAATGTTTCAAATAAAAATATTTCCAAACGTATAATTCTTAAAATTATTTATTTCAGCTCGAAAAAGAGATCATCACCGAAGTCATAGTGATAGAAGTGGTCACAGAGTAGAAAGAATGTGGGGTACAGAATCAAGCAGAAAAAGCGGTCGAGATGTAGAAAATAGACCAGCTCGTTACAGGAATGAACCTATCAGAGATAAAGAAAGAGAGTTCAGAAAGGATATGGGAGCTCGAGAAGTAACTGACGTAAGAGATATCAGATTGAAAAAAGATTTGAGAGAAGGCAGAGATAGGAATGTTGATACCAAAAATAAAGAAGATAGATATCTGTAAGATTTTGAAATGTCTTTTTATACTGAAATTGAAATAATCTGATATTTGTGAAGAATTGATACAAGATTAGTAAAATTGTATTATTATTTTATTTTCATGTGTTCAAGTTTAATTTGAACTTCATAGTAGTTAAATCATTTTCTATACCTACTTATATATGTGAAATACAAACGGAAATTTCAATCCAGACACAATTTAATTTCAATTTTTGAATTTATTGAAAATCTAAATTTTATTCCTTTACTTAAGTAGTATCATACAATTTAGATAAGAAATCATGAAGATTTTAGCAGAAAATTCGATCTTTATATTACATGATGAAAAATCAACAAAAATCGCACCACTATGACACAATTATGTTATTATTATTATTATTTTCTCTGGATTTGAAGTTCTAGTTTGAGTGCGTTAAAATCCAAAATTCAATCTTTCAGATGTATTCATAGTGCAATAGTTAGTAATTATTATTTAGTTATTATACTAAAGAAAATATTCATTTCATTTTTACTATGACATCATTTTCATCCACTGAAGCACTATCAGATAAGCATATCAATCTCAGTATCAGAGAATCAAAAAATACTGAAACATAATACCTTTATGAATAAGAATGCATTTTTTATTTTATTGTAACGTAATTTTTCTGTTGTTTTTCCTTGTTATCATGATTGATTTATTTCTCATGTTAGCATAAATAACATTTAGTAAATGTATTGTATTTTAAACGTTGCAATTTTTTTAATGTTAGACTTGAAGAAAAAAAGATGGAGTGGAGAGAAAAAAGGCTTCGTTGGATTGAACGTCAAAGAGAACAAGACAGAGAACAGGGTGACAGATCCTGGCCTCGAAAGGAAGGTAATCAATTGTATTTTATTTTGTTTCTTATAAAAATTGTTTTATTCTTTAAAAAAATATTTAAGTAACATAATAATGAAACTTACTAATAAAAAAAAAAGTTTATCCTACATAACTGTAGAAATGAGTCTTGTGGATTAGTATGTTCACCAGCCCAGGTATACATACTAATAAAATTTGCACACAAAAAAAGCTCCAAACTTAAAATAGAACATTTTGATTTATTTTGAGGGAGTAGAATTTTTGTGCCTGCTGGGGGCAAATCAGATCTGGAGAGCTTTACATCTGATCAGTTCGGTGGTCATCAGTGAAGTGACTGAGTAATCACTTAGTGTTCATCAGCAAGAAGGAGGTTGGAGCAGGATACTTTATACAGATTCGGCGAATGTAATGGTAGACAGCATATTTCATTTATAACAATAACATTTTTGCATTTAGGATGCATGTGAATTTTACCGAGAAACGGTTACTTTTTGGGGTTGCCAAAATTCTAAACATCTGAGAATGGGGCAGATAAGATACAAATTACATACTTTGCACAATTTCTAACAAAGGATTGCATTACCCACATGTCCATTGCAATGAGTAATGCAGCTGTAAGTGGATGAGAAAGAAGTAAAATAAAAACTATTTCTGAAGATAGATGCAAATGGCACATGCCCAAAGAGGGCAAAAATGGGTGCAGGATTAATTTCTAGGTTGCAAATGTTAAAAGGAATTTAACCGTTGGAAACATTTAGCTATATTCGTACTTTTGTCTTTCTTTTATTAACAGATGCAGTTACTAAGTAAGAGAAGAAATGTTTGACTGAAGCAAACAGATTCATGAGAAAAGGAAATTATGTTTTTATTATCTATAGAGAGTCTTAAAAATTAATGAGTTTAAATTATATTAGTGTGAAGAGACGAACAATAAATGAAACTATTAAACATAGAATTAAATTAAAATAAGAGATTTATTAGTGAAAAAGGGAAGTTAATAAAAGTGTAGAACTTTAGTTAAGTCCAGATAAGTACTGGTTTTCTGAGGGGGGGGGGGGGGTAGATGTATGTAACAGGAACTTCGCTACAAGTGTATTAACCATTTTATTATTTATTTATTTATTTATTTTTAAAAACCTTTAAATTTCTATGGAGAAACAAAAGTATTTTTTGAAAAAAAAAAAATGACACTTCAGTGTATTTACATTAAAATTTATATTGCAATATTTTTTGGGAAGAAGAACTTGTTTTTTAATGGTCTATGATGTTAAGGAGCTTCTTAATTCATCTGGAAAGACTTGCCCGTTAATGTGAACCCTATGGAAGAAATTTTTAAAGGTATCACGTTTGTATTTTAATTTTCTTAAGTAATTTTTTTTGCATTGGATAGTTGTGATTTATCTCTACATCTGCACTTTTTTACTTTTTTTATTTTGTTTGTAGATTTTCTTAAAGAGGAGGCTTTCACTTTTGAAACCGGTTCCAGAAATTAAAGTGTCTAATTAAAGATATCTGTAAACAAAATGGAAAAATTAAAAGTGTCTTTTATGCAGATCTATTTCGGTTAGCCATAAAAAGAATTGCTTAAAAATGCTAAATTGCAAATGAGATATTTTTAAAAATTTCTTCTATAGTATTAGTGAGTGGGTCTTTTCAGGTAACTGAAATAGCCCCTTAATTGTAATATTTATAACAAACACAAAATTTAATTTTCAAAAAAAAAAAAAAAATCATTGTTATGTTATTTATTTGTGTCAAAACAATTCATGTGCCATAAGTTAGACATATCTCTTGAAATTTATTTGTACAGGACTTGTAGTGGGTAAGAAATTTCAAATAGCTTCCATTGCGAAAAAAAAAAAACAACTAAGAAATGGTGTGTTACAACTATTTAAAGAAAAGTAATTTTTGTAAATTTTTGCTGATCATGATACTCAGAACCCAAAACCATCCTCCATTTAAATATCTATATATTTAAAACGCTAAGCATTTCCTTTCGACAGTCCGTGAGAGCAAACTACTGCATCAAATCACACCATTCTTTTTTTAAATGAAAGGTATTTGTCCACAGATTTGTAATCGTATATTTGTTTTGTTAAAAAATTTTATTAATTAGTCACAATTTTCAATTAAAATTTCACGTATGTGCATGCGTAGTACATAAGTAGAAGTCTGCATTTTGAGTGACACACTGTACATGCGTAGAGATCCTTGCTCAGTTGAACTATCACTTCGCAGCTAGAAGTTTTGTTTTAAATGCGTCTGCATCTCAAATATAATTTATTCGATCTGATAAGCTCTTCTTATTATCACAAAGTTATTATTTGTCTCTTTCAGTGTTATTAACAATTCAAAAATATGGTTTATTTTGGAAGGTGTCTTACTACACATAGAAGATAAACTGAATGATCTGAGGCTAAAAGTTACGACTGGTAATCCTTCTTATAAATTGCTGTTACACATGAAGATTGGAAATGTTTAAGTTGTAGTTGATATCAATATATCAAAAAAAAAAGTTATAAACATTAAAACACAAAACTGTTTCTGTAAAATCAAAATCCAAATTCCAGACAATTGTGCATGTGTCAACTGATTCTAGAACTTCTCAATTATAGAAGATTACTTACTGTGTTTCTGGTAGTGTAGTGGGGTAACGCAGCTGTTTTAAGCTTTGAGTTTTTGTGGAAGATGCAGGTTCAAATCCGAACCCAGAAAAATGATTTGTGCAGAATTTTTGTCGATAATTCATTTCAATAGTAACATATTTATTATAGTCCATTTACTTAACGGAGGCGGTTCAGTTCTCCGACTGGCCTTGCTTGCTATGGTGAAAATCACTCGCCGCTCTTCTTTTTTCCCACTGCTGTTCTGCTATGACAGTTCGGTCGGGAACCACGAAGACACATATTTGGTGCTAATTTCTCCATTAAATTTTATGCGTTGGCCCAGGTTTTACCCGGTTTTGAATGATATTTATTAATGCAAATACATCATGAAATTTATCCTATATATATTTTTTCTAAACATCATTATGCTGGATTTTTTTTCGATACATTTAATATTTACTTTTAAAATATCATCCTATAAGACATCTTTTGATTTTTCATTCAAAGGAAGTGTAAATGAACAACATGAGTGCAATCAATCAACTTTTATTAATTATAGAGTTTGTAGATAAATAATTTTACCCCTTGTCAACAACTCCCCCCCCCCCTCCTGCTTCCTCTTTGGAAAAAATTCAAAGCTTTATTTGTAGCTGATTTTTTGATGCAGAATCAATAATTATATGAGACAATAACAACGTAGAACAGTCAGTGAAAGATAAATTGCCTACTTTAGGTAGACTTTTATTAACAACTTAATCATAAATATTTCTTTTTGATTTTGACAACTGAACATGAGGTCAGGGTACAAAAAAGCACACGAGCGTATATTTACGATAAAATTTCTAATAAAATAACTATTTTGTATTTATAGTTTTATTGTATAAAAGCATAAAATTTCCATGATGCTTGTTATATCCTTTAATCCTGTATTAATCCTTTCCGCGTAACTGTTGAAGACTGGAGAAAATGCGTGAAACATTCCGAGACATTACAAGAAGAAGATTTTATTAAAGAAGGTGTAAGAGATGAAAAACTTCAACCAATCGTAATTAATTTACAGGATGATAGTGAGAGTGAAAGTGAAATTGAGGATTATTTTCCCATTTTCATGACATAAAAAAAATAAAATAAAAAAGAATAAACCCATAAAAAAAGTCCTTTTGAGGACTAAGCTCTATCCAGGGCTTAAAAAAAAAAAAAAAAAAAAAAAAAAAAAAGAAAAGAAAAATCACAAAACAATTATTACACTCCACAAATTCTCATTTCTCTACATCCCATTCCCCCTCTCCACAAAAGGCTGAAATTTTTTTAACGTCTGAATGGGCTGTAACAATAGCCAAGACGTTCTTCTCTCTAAGCTGGTAGACGGGAGGTGCTGGGTTTGATAAAAAACGCGCTCGTCGGCCTAATAGTTCAGAGTACTCTGTGGATCTCTTTGAACCTTCCACAAATATGAGTTAGGTTTTTTTAGAAAGATCACCTTCCCCCAAGTACACACACACACAAAGCACACCCCACTAAGGCATACATTCCACATGTAGATAATCCGTAGCATAAATAATACTGAGACAGACAGCTGAATCACGAATTTAGCAAGGTTTTTCCAACAACCGATTAGCACATTTTGCATAATTTTTCTTTTGTCGATTATCAAATTCTCCATTTACCATAAAACTAAAGATTATTATTTGAAAAAGGATAAATTTTTTTGTTTTGCATTAATCGAAAAACAAAATAAAGGATTCAGAACCAAGCATCATAGAAATTTCATGCTTTATACAATAAAACTATAAATACAAAATAATTATTTTATTACAAGTTTTAACGTAAGTATACACTCGTGTGCTTTTTTGTTCTCTGACCTGTTGTTTAGTATAACTGACTTAAGTCAATATCAAAAAGAAATATTTATGATTAAGTTGTAAATAAAAGTTTACTTAAAGTAGGCAATTTATTTTTCACTGACTGTTCTAAGTTGATATTGTTTCACATAATTATTGATTCTGCATTAAAATTTAGCTATAAATACATAAAGCTTAGAATTTTTTTTTCCAAAGAGAAAACGGAGGTTGTAGGGAGGGGGGAGGGGTAAAGGACAAGGGGAAAATTATTTATCTACAAACTCTATAACTAATAAAAGTTGATTGATTAAACTCATGTTGTTCATTTACACTTCCTTTGAATGAAAAAATAAAAGATATCTTATAGGCTGATATTTTAAAAGTAAATATTTAATGTATCGAAAAAAACCAAGCTTAATGATGGTTAGAAAATAAATGTAGGACGAATTTCACGATATATATCCACAGTGCTGTAGTTAGAAAAAAATATTTGTGGGAACTTTTTTTTTTTTTTTTTTTAAGAGTAGATGTTGATGGTACCGGATTTTCACGTACCCAAAATCCAATTTAAAACATTTAGTCAAAAACCGACTTTTTTCAAGACAGAAACATAACTATAATGGTTAAATTTAACAATCATAATTATTATATTATAGTTATTATAGCTCTATAGTTTTATTTTAACTCTTTAGGCTCTTTTCTAGTCTCCAGTATCAATAAATTTGATAATTATCATCATAATTAATGACAATAATTATCGTTTTGCTCGGGAGAAAAAAAGTTAGTGCTCGTGCGTGATATTTTAAGTTATTTTACAGTAATAAACAAAATATTTCTGGGAAAGGTGTTCCCACCCAATTACAGCACTGCATATCCATTAAATAAACATCACTCAAATCCGGGTAAAACCTAAGCTAATGCACAAAATTTAACGGAGAAATTGACACCAAAAAATGCTTCCTCCCGACTCCCGACTGACCGAACTGTCAGAGCGGAACTGTAGTGGGAAAAAAGAAAAGAGGCAGTAATACCCTGATTTTGACCATAGCAAGCAAGGCCAGAGGAAGAACCGAACCGCCTCCGTTAAGTAAATGGACTATAGTAAGAAAAGTTTTAGGATTTTTATTATTATTATTATTTGAATGCTTTATTTGAAAAAATAATTATTTTATATAAAAGTCATGACAGCTTTGAATGGTCGTGTAAATATTGTTACTTGAGGGGGGGGGGGGAGGCAGAAAGAAAATAGGCCATAGTAAGTAAAAATAAATACCTTACACAGTATTTTTAGTTAAATTTCTGATAAAATACAAACATAATTAGTTGTAAATTATAAACTTAAAACTATTTTACTTCATCGAATATATGAGATCATCTATCGTCTTAAAACCTTTATGTAATATAGTAATTCATCACAATTTGGATAGACAAATTTAAAGGTGACTAATTAAAAATTCAAGAATTTTTCTGATGAAACATTCAAGTTATTTACCATCAAATCTTAACGGGCATTATTTAGTATATATAATTTTTTGCAATGCAATAGCACATGAATTGATGAATATAACTGAACAAATTTATAGGAGTTACCAAGTTCATTGTTCAGCATATTCAGAAACTTCTTTAAAATGGCATTTGTAGTATTTTTCTGTAGTACATGTCGTTAAAGTGTATGAAAATATTTGTTTTTAGAAAGTGATGCAAGATGAAATTAAAAATAGTCCCCTAACAATTGGCATCCCTGCCTTATGTGTTAGGTTTTGATGCAAGAATTTCAAATATTTTTTTATTTTGTCTCTATCATAAAAAATGATTGAGATATACCAGTTTGAATCTCTAGAGTGATTGATATTTTAAAACTAGACAGTAGATTAAAAATAAAAAATTCTTCTGTAATTGTGTTCATTGCTAATTTATGTTTTAGAGAATGTGATTTCTTGCAAATTTAATTGTTGTAGCTATTGTTGCAATTTTCATATCCTTGAAACTGCATAATCATATCATAGCCTTTTAACTGAAATCATATTTAAAAGAAAAAATATATTGGTATTCATAAAGTATTTATTCAAACAAGTATGTATGTAAATTGCCTTAAATCAAAAGAATTTGGCAAAAGCTGACTAATTTTTCAAATTTCCCATTCAAATTCAGTGTTGATGAAAACTGGAAATATTCTAAAATTAAATTTGTATAACCATTAAAAATCTTTAATTTTTAAAAAAGTAATTTTTAGCTTTTGTAATCCATATATGCTTAAAAAAACTAATGATTTTGGAAAAGACCTGTGAAAATCTGCATAGATAACTGATGGAGAAATGAAAATCTGTGTAGATACCGCAGAGGGCAGGGCCTGGCTCTGTCATCAAACATTGCCAAGACTCTTACCAACTTGGCAACCAAAGTTAGTTGCCAAAAGTGACGCAAACTTAACGATATCTTTAACATTTCGCCAACTTCCCATAGACATACAGCATAAAACAAATGCAACAATCGGTAGCAAAAATTTAAAAAGAAAAAATTAACAAAATGTTATTTTTTATTTATTTTATTATTTATTTATTTATTTTGTTTTAATTAATTTTTACCCTGCTCTGCTTTTGTCAAATGTTGAGCCAGATAATTTGTTTTTTATGTGGTTCCAATTTTAATGGTTTTTTTTTTTTTTCAGTTATTTTACTAATAAAAAAAAGTCCCATATTTCAAAAAGCAAGCAAATTAAGGCATGTTTCAGATTTTTTTTTCATTTCAATACCATTTAATATCTGAAATAATTTTAAGCCTTCACTGATATTGACACTAATTCTGTATAATAGAAAATATTACAACAAAATATAAATAAAAATTCATATCAGAGTTCATTTTGTTTACTTATATAGTCACATTTTCAAGCAATAAACTGTCATTAAAAAATAAATTTGTTATGTATGCATTCCTATAAGAAGCCTGGTGGAATTACAGTAACTTTTATTGACAATATTGTTATAGCATGTTACATTGTTTCACTGTATTTGGCTCATTTATTTATCTTTTTTTTTTCTTTAAGTTTTTATATTTTTAATACTCATATTTATAATCTTAATGTATTTTATATGATGTATTCTTGCTGTCTTATGGTTTTACATTTTAAATTCTGCTATTTGTAATAAGAACTCACTTGTTTCAATTTTTAATTTTAATTCTTATTTCCTTTTTTTTTTTTTTTTTTTTTTTTTCCGCAATAAAACTTTCTTTAGATAATCAATCTGGGCGAGATTTAAGAGAAAAGTTACGTGAAAAGGAAAGAATGCAACAAGAAAAGGAAAGACGTTTAGAACGTTTCAAAAGTCCTAAGAAAAATAGAGATGCTCCGAGTGATGGCGATGAAAAAAAAGAAAAAGAACTCCATATTACACCAGGTAAACACATTTTAAAATAACTCTTTTTATGAGTTGATAACTTATCATATTGTAAATAGTTCTATGTATAATTAGTTTCCCTATTCTAAAAAAAATTTCTAAGCTAATTTTGCTACTGCTGTCATATGTTGAATGGCAACTTGATTACCGAAGTTTGCCACTAATTGTGATAATATAATTTAATCTTCCATAAACTAGTAATCATTTCTAAACAGATCAAATTTTGTATAATTTTAGAGTTGCATGGGCATATATGAATTCTTTCTTTTGGCACGAGCAATAAAAATAAAAATAATAATAATAATAATAATAATAAAAGCTGTGCAAAAGTAAAAGTATGAGAGTTTTTTATAACTCCAAATCTGAAAATTTCTTGAAAGAGAAAAGAACTTATGAATTTTTTTTAGAAAGCTCAAAAAATTATTCCATTAATGCCAGAAATGTCAAAACAATTTTGAAACAAAATATTTTGAACCAATTTATTTTTTTATGTTAATTTTTCCTGAAATGTCTTAACTATCATAAAGGTAATGTTTTCTTTAATTACTCTTGAGTTCCCCCTATCTCCTCCAGAAAATTTAACATTAGTGAGTATATTTATATGTGATATATATATATATACAGTGTTCTCACTGTCGCTCGCCATTGCGCCAAATTGCGATTAAATTCTTCATTTGGCGAGTAAACAAGCGATTTGATTCGCCAAATTGCTAGTGCTCAATTTTTGAGTTTTCTTTCTTTTCTTTTTCGTTTTCCAAACTATGCATATTTATGTACTTTCAATAAATACATATTTTTAATATATTTATCGCGGATAGTTGAAATTAGATTAATAACAATCGTTGTCGCAATTATAAAAACTTAGGTTATTTTAGAATGTATTGAAAAAAAGGGGGTACATTAAAAGATTAAAGATTTTTTTTTTTTTTTTTGGTGTGTGTGTGTGCGCGCGCGTTACAAGGCGAATCTATTTTGCTAATAATTTTTTCATTTGGCGAATGTTTTTTATTTTTAATTAGCCAAATCAATAATGTTCATCAAATGTCAGCGAGAACACTGTATATATATATATATATATATATATACATTCTTAAATTGTCTATTTTATGCATTTCTCATTTTTGGTACAAAGAAATGGGGGAAAATTATATAAAATATGTTAGTAAATATGATAATATAACTCTGTTGCATTTCATTTAATTATGTTTTTACATTAATCATACAGTTCTTGAAATTATAGACATAATGTTCTTAAACATATCTAAAAAAGTCAGATCTACCAATCCCAAAACTTTCTTCTATCTCTTATGTGTTAATACTTTGAAATTCACTGTCACAGTGACAAAATTAATTGGCAATTTATGCTCACCGTGAGGATTTCAAAAAGGTGAAATTCTGCGTGTTAGCTCTTTAGATATGATCATCACTGAAATTGTGTAAATGCAGCATAGCAGTACCACTTATTGGTTGATTATACTTGTGGTGGTTACTCCATAACCCCCCCATATGTTTAATTTAATTCATTTTATTAGCCATTTTATTTCATATCACCTTCCTTTTTATTAATGTTCTCAATTTAAATTTAATTTCGGTTTCGCTTATTTTCATTTCGTCGCCTGTAATGTTTTCTTTCTTGCTTAGCTTTCGAATGTTCCAAGCCGGTAAAATTCTGTTTGAAGTCATTCCTTCCGGTTTTAAATTTGTTCGAGAACTTTCTCGCTAGTTCTTTTGGGTGGAACTTCCGTTTATTCGGACACACCCCTAACCTATCAAATTAAATTTCACAGGTGACGTATTTCAAGCCGTTATGTACATGGCCACCAGCTTTGGCCTTCCTTCTTAAGATGGTTATCAATTTTATTCTTATTAGTTACATATCTTTTCATACTGTATATTGTAATTTGGCTTAGTTTTTCCTCACCCCCTCTGTTGCTAACTGCCAAATTGGCGTATTTTGCATTTACAATAACCCTTTCTCCTTTTCCCCTGGGCTCGCGGCCACCTGCGTTAGTTGCGCCGATAGACACCTGCTGTGATGGATGCAGTCGCATGAGTGAAAGTTCGGGGCAGAGGTGCTCCCCCGTTAACGAAGGATGGAACGGTTTTTTTTTTTTTGTTATGTTGAGATTATTACGATGCTGATTTTTTTAAGTGCGGCAAAGAAAAAGTGCTGCCCTCAAAATTCATCTAGGAAAGTGATGTTGATTTCTGTTAAGCCAAGTCCCTCTGTGCTGCGAGGAGCAATGATGTGGTTTAATGCATTCCTGAATGTATTCGTTTGTGCCTTCTCTTTTTGGAAATGATGTTGAGTTTTCAAGGCGGCTAGTAGCAAGGCACTTCTCACTGCAATAGCATCCCGAAAATTGTTTTGTTTGTGCATTCTCTTCTTGGATTACGGAAATTATATAAGGTCTCATTATACGTCTTCAGTTTATGCTCTCGTGTTATCTTCACAAGTGTTGTAAAAATGTCGTCACGTATTTTATAAATATTCATTCATTTTCTCATCATCTCTTCATCAACGAGTTTTCTTCTACAAATCTAATGTGCCCAATTCTTCGATAATCTTTTTATTCTCCATCCTCTGAGAAGTAGGCAGAGGTGAAGAACTGTTTTGTTTTCAAGAAATAATATTATAGTTTACATGACGTCTTGGTGAAGATTTTTTCTTTCGTCAGGTGAAGAAATTTTATTTGCATAAGTCCTTTTTACTTCATTATCTGGCCCAATATATATATAATTTTTTCTTAATATTTACGGGGCGTTATAAAGAAAATATTGGCATGTATCTATACAATATGAAGTATGATGTATTTTGTTTTGAAAGTTCATATTATGAGAGGTGTTCTTTTTTCAAAAAGAAATAATAATTTATTCTCCTTTTATGTCATGAAGAAAATTGTTTAATTACATGTTGTTGAGATATCTAGAATATGTTATGAAAAGAATTTTTATTGCTTGGAGATAGCAATAGTTGTGATTAACATATGTTATGAAATGGTTGTTTATCAAGTGAGAAATTAATATGTACGAGTCACCAAAAATATAAATTTGTGAAGAAATATTTATTCATGAAAAAAGCAACAAGTACTTCATGAAATAAAATATATTTTTTTTTTCTTCGAAAATTGTTCGTATATTAATTTCTTGTGCCTATTGTCTGGATTTATTTGTCATCAAAAGCCAAGGATTCAACAGGTAATTTTTTACCTTTTTAATTTTATATTTTTATAACTTTATACTTGATTTTTCTTCATCATTGGATAAAGAATATTTTTTATTATTTTAAATGAAATAATGAAGAGAGTAATTAGGGTCGTTTGCAGGCCCCCATTCTCCGTGATGTGCTATCATTATCACGATCACTTTGGCCTAATTGTGGGTAGAGGCAAATAAAAAGTGCTTTTTCCACTTTCAAATAAACATAACATTATATTTTCTTTGATACCCTGACCAAAGCGTCAGCTCAAACATAACAATACTAGACTCTAATTATCATCAACTTATTTCAACCTCTAACTGAATATGAAGTTAAACAGGTCAAAATTTTGAAAATCAAACTAAAAATGTGATATTAATTATAAATAGAAGGTTTCTTATACATCCATTAAAAACAATTCAAAAATATGCATTAAAATATTTAATTGCTATAAAGGACGTCAAATACTAATAAAAACATTAAAAGATCTTAATAATTTTTACATGTTTCGATTGAATTTACTCAATCATCATCAGAAAAACAAAATACAAATAAACACAAAGATGGAAAATGACAATAAACTATTACAAATGAAATTTAAAATTAAAAAAAAAAAAAAATAAAAATCATGCGCGTTATATTTTAATTATGTATCACGTTGCTTAATTTTTAAATTATTTAACAATTCAATCCAAATATTTGGGATTTGAAATGACAAGAAATCATTGCAGACCATTGAGCTTCTGACGTAAATTTCAATACTATCTCTAATAAAAAGTTGCAAATAAAAATCTGACCTATAAATTAATCTACTTTCATTACATTATTTACATTTCATTATTTATTCACTTCATTATTTCATTATTTGTTCATTTACATTACATTTATTTTCATTACACATTTCATTTCATTATATTATACTTACATTTCATTTTGTTTAATGAAAGTAGATTAATTTATAGGTCAGATTTTTATTTGCAACTTTTTATTAGAGAGAGTATTGAAATATACGTCAGAAGCTCAATGGTCTGCAATGATTCCTTGTCATTTCAAATCCCAAATATTTGGATTGAATTGTTAAATAATTAAAAAATTAAGCAACGTGATACATAATTAAAATATAACGCGCGTGATTTTTATTTTTAAAATTTTTTTTAAATTTCATTTGTAATAGTTTATTGTCATGTGTTTATTTGTATTTTGTTTCTCTGATGATGATTGAGTAAATTCAATCGAAACATGTAAAAATTATTAAGATCTTTTAATGTTTTTATTAGTATTTGACGTCCTTTATAGCAATTAAATATTTTAATGCATATTTTTGAAATTTTTTAAAAATGTGATGTAAAAAAGGCAAAAAGTTCAATAAATATTAGTTTTGAAGTAATTTTTGCATCCCTCAAAATCTACTGATCATTTGAAGAAAGTGAATTATGCTAATTCAATGTCAGAAAAAATTGCTATTTTTTTTAATCATATGCAGAAAACATTGCAAATGTTGTCAGATGGTTATTGAAAAGAATCATGATTCTCATCAATCAGTCATTGAAAAAATAAAGTGAATTTCCGGTCAATCTGATATTGGAAAAAAAAAAAAGTATCGAAAATTTCATCAATTGATCAAAAAAAAAAAAAAAAAAAAAATTTTTTAAATATCTTCAATTAGTCACTGAAAAAAAAAAAAAAAAAAAAAAAAATGCAAATTTTGTTTATCTGTTGCTGAAAAAAATTGCAAATTTAGTCAATCTGTTATTGAAAAAATATTGTAAATTTTATCAATTGATGTCAGAAAAAAATCATAAAACTTATCAACGGCTCGGGGGATTAGGATTGCAAATTTGACTGATGAGTCACAACAAATTTTTTCAATGGGTCATTAAAAAAAATTGTTGTTTTAGTCAATTATACTCCGAAAAAAAATCATAAATGCCTTCAATGGCTTAAGGAAAAAAAAATCTTTCAACAGAACTGTCCACATGTAGACAGAATTGAAGAGTTACTTCATTATAAAACAGAAATAAAAGTGGTAAAAATAGTTTTTCTTCCACCAAATACCATTTCAAAGCTGCAACCTCTCAATCAAGGCTTAATCAGAATTTTCTGAGATGGAGACAGGGAGGAGATGAAAAAGAAGATTGTAGATACCATTGATATGAAAGACGAAATTACGCCATTGAACATTCTTGATTGCATGGTGGTGGCTGATCGAGCTTCAAGAGACATGATGCAAAAGACAATTCTAAACTGTTTTAAAATTGAACCGGATGAGGAACAGAAAATCAGCCGATAATGAAATGCAGTACAAAGAATATGAGGAATTTTTCAAAATTACAAAAATCTTCTGTAATCCAATAAATTTAAATTTTGGAGATTTCAATATATTGAATGTTGACATTGAAGTTTTTAGGCTATAGATCGACGATGAAATTATTTCTCTGATGATTTCTTCACTGTTTGATGACGAGGAAGAAGGGAATGTTCCAGATATATCACATAGTGTTACTTCCAACCAAGCTAAAGATGCTGTCCACATACTATGACATGTCATGGAATGCTTCCAAAAGACGCAAAACAGTAACTTTGCTCCCATTTTTCGAATAGAAAAATTGGTTAAAGAACAATGTCAAAAGAGATGACGCCAGGCTACAATATTAGACAGCAATGCAAGTTCATTTATATATTTACTAATTATAATTATATTTACTCATAATATTCTAAATTCTATATTTACAAAATTTATCAAATTATTAAATTTGATTTAATTATTTTCTGCTATTTTAAATATTAAAATTATCATCCTGTATTTAGACTTATTGTCAACTATCATTACATATTTATACTTAATCCCATCTATCATGACTCTTATTTTTAAAAATATTATTTTGTATCTTCTTTTTTATATGAATTTTAATGTTTTAGTTATAACTCACTATCTCAAAATTTTTTTAGCTTCTCTTCAACTTTGAGATATCGAGATTGTACTGTACTAGTTTCAAATATTGGTAAGAAGGCTTCCCCGTGTAAATTAAAAATTAGAAAAATTCTGCTGTTAATAAATAAGAGATTTGCTGCTGTTTGAAATTTGAAATTTTGTTTTTGTTTTGCATTGTAAAAGATACAACTTTTGATTGAGTTACTCTTGTTTCATTTCATCATTACACATATATTATTTTAAACATGTATACATGTCTATATCTTATCATTAAAAATAAATAATTTCTTTATTCATATTACTACTCTATTTATGTAGTTAGCTGCCAAACCCTAATCTTGGCACAAATTTAATAGCGAACATTACCAACCAATTGATTTATATCTATGCCATTTTTATATAATATTTTACAGCAGAATTAACAAGGAAGTATCCATTTCTCCTTCCTTCCCATGTGTATAAGCTAAAGTCTTGCACTTTGTAATAATTTTTTTACATATTGCACATAAGTTCTAATTTATTGAATAAGTAGTTGATCCTAAACTAAGAACTTTAGTTTGAATTTGAAAAAAGTATTAAAATCGGTAGTTAGTAGGGGGGAAAATACTGAATGAACTAGTTAAAGTTTTTGGTTTCAAAAAAAGACCCCCCCAATAAAAAAGCATTATTGTATGATTTTGAAGATTTGTTAAATTTCTTTTTTGCAGTTCCTTTCAATGAGGAACCCATGGATTATGAAGAAAGTAAAGAGGACGAAGAAGAAGATCTTGAAGAAGAAGAGAGTGACCAAATGAGTGAAAAAGATGATACTGATACAGAATCTGATAGTAGTGAGAGTGAAACCGAAGGTAGCTCTGGTAAAATATGTTCATTTGTACTTATTAATACTCAATTACATGATGTGTAATATTTTAAACAAACATTTTTATATTCAAGTATTTTGAAATTATTTTTTTGTATACACACACACATATGTATACATGTATATACCCAGCAAACACATACCTTTTGTTACAGGACCGTAGCTGGCAGTGTCGGATATGTGTCGGCATGGACACAGTGGTTTCGGTAAAGTGTCGGCAGCATGTCGTCGACTGAAACATAAGTATATTCTGCTTTTAAAACTGCCGGTTATCATAAATGGTCCTTTTATGATTTTATATCGGCAAGCGACTTATACCGGCAAGTGATGCAGGACAGATACGTGATTGCTGATAGTGGTCTGATTAGATTTGCCTACATTGGACCGAATTAAGAATTTTTACTCTTAACCGGCATTTATTTTTTCTTTTCTAAATTTTGTTTGAGTTATTTTCACAAGATATCTAAATTTCATGTATTTCATATAAAATGCTAACAGGCATTAACAGAAATTTTTTTCAAAGATAGTCAATATTTATTTATATATATATTTTAATTCATTTAAAAAAGGACTTACAATTATTCGAATTAGCAAAAAACATATTTTAATCGCTCCTTAATTTTTTTTTCAAATTATTTATTCATTAAAAAAAAAAATAGTTTTTTTTTTAAACAAATTATTAAAAAATGTTTAAAATTATTTTACAAGCTATAAAAATAGAAGAACCTCACCCAGCTTTTTAGCCTTAAAATTTAAATGAAAGATTCTGAACCCCCCCCCTTCCCCTCTTTAAAAAATTACCAAACGAAAATAAATAATATTAATATATACAGTAGACTCCCTCAAATCCGCACTCCTAAAATCTGCAACTCTCTAAAATCTGCACATATTTTACGGATGTAAACAATGAACCATTCAGTTCAGATGTAGGTGCAAAAATTTATTTTTTCAGTTTTATATCAGTTCCATACATTTTTTAATTTATAATTTTTGTTAAGGTTATTGAATTCATGTAAAAATGAAGAAAGAATAATTTATTTCTGAAAAAATAAAGATATTGCTAATATCATTGGTAATCACAATCTTACCAAATATATTTAGGTATTAATCAAGCTTTTTTAGTTATAAAGTCTGGCTAAACCTGAAATTAAGTTTCATTATTTTATGATCCTGATGTGAATTAGTAATGTACCTTTATGAGGCAAGTTTCATTGAATAATTTAGGAAAAACACATTTCCACTTTTATAATGAATATTTAATTGTACATTATTGATTATTAACTTTACCTTTCCTTTTAGTACTTTAATCATTTTTAAAAATATCTAAATTTTTCTTATTTTAGTTTATTACTTTTTTTAACATTTTACTATATTGTATGCATTTATTATACTTTTGATTTCATTATCTATTACATTCAAATTATTTTTTTAAAATGTAAACAAAGCAATGACCAGAAATCCACAAAATTCTAAAATCTGCAAAACCTCTGGTCCCAAGCTGTGCGGATTTGAGGGAGTCTACTGTATTTCACTAAAAATATATTCTACAGTAAATCATCAATAATTACATAAAATATTTTTTTTCAATAAAAAGTGATTAATTACAAACTTATTTTCTTCTTATTATTTTTTCTTTGTTACAAATACACATTCTTTAATCTTATACATTTAATTATATTATAATTCCTAAAACAAAAATTGTATCAACGAAAAAATTTCTAAATTCACCGATTTTATTAAATACTAAAGTATTCTTAAACTTACAGATATATTCAGAAATATCCTCCATTATAAAAATTATCTACCCAAAGAAAATATAATGATATAAATTAATATTTTTATTTTATTTTTAAATTAAAAATATTAATAAATAACAAATGACATAAAATTAATTCTTAATCTAATTATAAATTATAAATTAACAACTTACTATTCATGAAAATAAGTCTTTCCATGTTAAAAATATATGATTTATAAATTAATGCAATGCATGGAGTTACATTATAAATCCTACTCAAAAAATATTAAGTAATACAAAAAATCTAAAATTAATTCATTTTATTAAATACATAATTCTTAAATTTGTAAGAAAAATAATTTCATTTGCTTTAATTAATTCGCTGTGATAATTATTTCATTCATTTTAATATTAAGTTAATATTAAGTTTAGCTTATTTTAGCTTTAGACAATTATAAAATAAATAAATTTATAATAAATAATTAATTAATACTACATTAATTAATAATACATAAATAGAAAATCATATAAAAACACATCAAAATTGCAACTATTTATCGTCAACGACAAACGCATCCCTTAACGAAATGTTTTCCTCTTATTACTCCATAAAATCACCCTTAACGAGGCTCTGTGGTGTATTGGTTAAAGCACTCACCTTCCGTCCTTGGGAACCTGAGGTTGAACCCAATGTCATCCTAATCTGAAATACATTTTTGGTTATTTTTAACAAATATAGTTCCAAGATGAATCATAGATGGCGCCAGCAACACAGGATTTTTTTCCCTTTTATGCTGAGGAAGCGATAGCGGACCGGCTGTGTGCCTAACAGTCGGGCGGCAGTCTCCCGGCGTTTCAAAAAAGTGCCGGAACCGATACGGCGTGACAGTATCGTGCCGATAACGGCAAAGCTGCTGTGGACCAATTGTTTAACGATAGCTCTGTGTTTCCTGGGTATTATTTGCCATTATTCGTAAAGGACTTTATAGTGACATTTTGAAAGGTATTACACACACACATATATATTATTTCCCATTATTTGTAAAGGACTTTATTGTGATATTTTGAAAGGTATTAGTAATAATAAGGTATACTATGAAATCTCTGTCAAATGTGCATTTTCAATCTTTAAAATTTTTTATATCAATGGTTTAACTCGTATATAGACATTAAGTTCCAGCTTTGACATCATTGTCAAGGACATAGTTAAACTCTATGATACTGCTGTCAGTCATGGTTTTTACAAGAATCTTTTAACACAATTGACTTTGAACTTTGTAAAAAATAAGAATTATTGGAAAGTGATGCATTTTCATTTTGATATAAGTATCCATTAATTAGTGGGTTACTAATTGAATATCAACTGGTGCAAAATAATATTTTTGTCTTTCATAGATATAGTTTGATCTTGGCAGGTATTAGGGGACGTTACATGAGTATAATCAGGAAAGTGAACAATGGGGGGGGGGGGGGGGGCTCACAATTTTTTTTCTCTCTTTCTCACTGACGCGAAATTATAAATTAATGCATATTCACATTGTAGGTACTATTTTTCTTATTAAACTGTTGTAATAACTTCATTTTATGCTGAGAAAAATATATGATAATGAAAGTTTTGAGTATATAACTGGTGTAAAATTAAACATAATGTTAACTTCATACATACAAATAGGATGAGGGAGTATTAAACACTTATTTCAGATACAATTTAATAATTCTGCAAAACTGTGAAAAGGTCTCAAAACCAAATTAGATTTTTGAAGAGAATTTCATTTGGATTTTTGGATAAGAAATTCATTTAATGACCTTGGAATCTTTTCCAGGGGAGGGGGGGGGGGGGGGGGCTGAGCCACCCATAGCGCCCCCTTAGCTACGGCCCTGAGTATAATATCGGCAAAATCGGCTTGCATGTCTTTAGCCATGCAACCTATTTCCGGAATTTTAAGCATTAAGCTTTTCTTGTCTTGTTCTGTTATTCAAGTTTGTTACTCTTTTTTTTGTTCATTCTGTTTTTACTTTTGTTCTCTAATTTTAATAGTGTTTTCTGACTCTCAATTGGTTTTGGAGAGTTTAAAACTTTTACATTTTGAAGTTTTGGGATTTGTATACTTTATATATATAAAACTATTATAAACCAATATGGTTATTATCAACAAATGTGAATATATAAATTATAAAGGAATTTATGCAAATTAAAAATGATAAGTAAACCATTATGAAAAACTTTGTATAAAATCCCCATAACAAATGTGACAAGGAATTGCAAACACGGTAAACATTGGAAAAATGTAAATATTTGTGGAACCGAGGCAATATCATCAGGCCCAAAATACCCTGATTTTTACAAATAACATGTACAGTTTAATTTGTGGATTAGCCATAACAAGCTAAAAAAAAATGCAAAGTAAGGGCTACTGTACACAATTAATCCAGAAAAAAGCAGAATAACACCAGTTAAAATAATTAAATAAAAATACAAAGGATTAAAACAGATTAAATAAAAGAAGCATATCACCAATTGAAGATCATTCTATATCATAAATGAAACAATGTAAAAGGTATAAGGAAGAATTTGCACATGTTGCCATAAATAATATAATTTTTTTTAAAATATGAAATTAAAATTTATAGTTTTTAAAAAGTACAAAAATATATTTACCTAGCAAAAAATTTAAAATTGATAAAAGTTCAATAAATATTTTATATATTCTATCATCTTTTCTTTAATTTTTAATACATGATTTTTCAAAAAAATAGTGATAAATGTTGCAGTTTGAAAAAGAATAAAATAAAACAATTTTTAAAAAGGTTCACTATTTTCTAATATTTATAATTTTTACAATGTTTATTATTATAAATATATTCTCAAATCCATCTTCAATTCTACTAAAAGTTGTATATCTATATTATTAAATGAAAGGTGTTTGTATGTCTATAGACAAAAGACTATGTTAATCTGTAGCATACAGAGTTTGCAAACATGAATAAGGATAGACAAAGATGGGTCTAAATGCTCCTCAGGCTCAGATTTTTTTTTTAAATTTTAGCCAAGATATCAATTAATAAACTAATTAACAAGTTTCAGGGTTTGGAAGTTTGATGGCATTAATCACTTAACTAATTAATATTTTTGAAAAAAAAAAAAAAAAACCTTTCAAATAATGTCTATTTTTTCATGTCTTTTACAGAATTTTTAATCTTTTATCAGCAGTTTTTCAAGAGAAAATTTTTTATCTAATTGAATTAGAAAAATGCTCAGACTAAATATTGCAAAATTTACAATAAAAATTTAATAATGAGAATAATAGATCATGATTGGTATATGGATGCCCGTTTGATGTACGTACAAATCAGAGAAGCAGTTGAGGAGTTTTTTGTTTCAAAGTAGACAAAGGGAAAAATATTTCTTTGTTTTTTTTTTCTGCATTTTGAAATTTCTATTCCCTTTTTCAAATGGATATGGAACTCCCTCTCCCGCCCACCCTTTTCCAAAAAAAACAAAAACATAAAACTTATTCTGCACATTTTCATGATTGCAACGTATCTTTTGTTAAACAATATGTTAATATATACTATTAAAAAAAATATTTTTTTTCTGAGGTTGATTTTATAATAATTTTTATGGTTTCCGATTTTTTTATTTTTTATTATTATTTTTTTTTCATTTTGAAATTGACATTCCTAATTCCAACTGTAAATATGAAAAGAAAAAAAAATGATTATTTTGCAGTTGAAATGATATTTTTTGTTTAACGAAGTATTAATATTTATTATATATATATTTTTTCTGGAACTTAATTTCATAAAAAAAAACTATTATGAACAAGCTTATTATTGTGTCACAGATTTCTTCTGTGGATGTCGGGGAATCTTCCATGTTCAGCATTCAGAGATGATCATTTTGTGTTATAAAAGAAAGCAAAGGTTTAGGCAGAGGATTTTTTTTTCAGTTTTAATTTTGTGTGTATTAAAAATGTTGCAATTTAATTACTAAATCAATGTTACAATTTAATTACAATTTATTTTTTACTAAATCAATGTTGCAATTTAATTACTAATCCACTTTTTATTGCATAATTACATTTACACAAAGTATAGTTAATGTATTAAATATTCTTTTAAAATATCTTCATTATTTTAAAATTATGAGCAAAATTTGGGTTTATGATTGGATTCAAAGACCCTGTATTAGAATATATGTATATGAATGTGTATATGAATCTGTATATGAATAAGTGTATTGTGATTCTGATTTCCTATACAAAAACCATTTTGATGTGTATTGTAACTCTAAAAAAATTGAGTTTATAATTTTGCTAAGCCCTGTATAATTCATTTGAGCAATATTAATATTTTCTTATTTTTATTAAGATTTATATATTTATTGAAAATAAGATACTGAGATTTTCTTAATTAAACAATAAACTTACAAAATACCTTTTTATAGTGCATTTTTTGCAAAATTAACTCATTTTTATTAGATTATGCAACATATATATATATATATATATATAACATATATTTTAATATGGTTTTTATTTGCAGGCTCCAGCCATTCTAAAACAGATGATGAAGAAGATGAAGCATCAGGTACTTTATGTTCTATTTTTCTCAGTTAATAATAATAATAGTAAGCTGGGTTATATAATAATAAATGTAAAAGAAAAAAGTGGGAAAAACTAAATCATTATAGAAAATATGGTCTATTAAAAAAAAGAGTAAATGCAACTTTGCAGTAAAATATTGCAACTGTTTGACATTTTTTCATCTGATATTCTATGGTATTTAGAGAAAGTTCTGCCAAGGAAGCATGCAAAGTTTAGAATGATTTCAGTTGCTGTTAATTTTTTATATCAACTAACATTCTAACAAATTAAAAATCTTGTAATGAAATACACAAAACAGAAGTAAATGCATTTTTCAAACATGTATTAAAAAGAGAAGCCAAGGCTGAAGCTGATTGTATTCTGAGTTAATATATTTTTCTATATCATTCTAAATTTTGATTTCATATTTTTAGTAGTGAACAGTTGTTGAACTGTTGTTGACATGAACTTAACATCACCTAGTAGTTAAATTGTAATTCATTTCATAAAATGATGAGAATGCTAAACAATGGCAATAATAATTTTGTCTAAAAAAAATGTAGCAAATTTAAAATCCTTTAATCAATGTGGCTTAAAAACATTTTCAGTGTAGTTATATGTATCTGTTTTATTAGATATTATGTTAAAATATTAACCATCATAACACAAGTTATTTTTTTAATGTTAAACTTCATTAAAATTCCCAATATAAATCCAATATCTCAATAAAACTCTATAAAAAAATAACAATAATACCCCAATAAAACAGCAAAGTATAGCAACTAAATTTTTATAACAAGTTTGTAATAAATAATATAAACTATAAGTTTTAAAATAACAATAATAATAATAAATAAATTGCCAAACTTAGTCAGAATGTGTACATTGGCTTACTGGTATTCTTGATGTATCAATTGGCAAAAAGGACTGCTTGCAGAGCAATTGATGTATTCAAAATCCATCTGTTTGGTGTTAAGCTGGGGGGTAAAGGGTCTAGTCTATTTATCACATGCTTACAAATGATTACCATGTACCTTTAAAACTAACTCATCAATCAACTAATTACTTTATTTATTTTTTGTGCTGCAAATGCAATAAAATTAGTCTTCTCATAAAACATTTTGTATTGCATTATGCACTTGGATATTAATTCTGTAAAATGCCAGAATAGAATTTTTTACCAAAAAATTTATACATCTGTTGAAATTCTCAAAGTCAATTCAGACAATAAGGCATAGTTTCTTTGCAGTCTCAGTCTATAATAATGGTAGATGCCATTCCTTCATGAGGGTTGTAAAAGAGTTGACCAATCATAAATGTTAAAAAGTTCTATTAGTATGACATGGATGTTTATTAGTGTTTGAAATTATAGCTTTTTTCAGTAAAAGCATTAGTGTTCTGTGTGCATCAAATTATGACAGATTTTCTAATTTATGTGTTTTGGGTTGTGTACTTATTTTTGACTTAATCTTTTTAAAAGTGCCATTATTTAAATTAACTAGAAACGTTTAAAGAGATAGAGAGAAAATAGTAATTTCTATTGTGCATAGTCAAAACTAAAAATTTTGATGTATTTTCTGTAGAGCTGTTCAGATTTTATAAAATTCCTTTTTATCAAATTACACAGAATTTTTCATGTCAAAATCAATTGATCGCATATTTCTACCATTCTAGAATCATTCATAAGCAACCGTAATCAGCATTTTCTTTCTATATGTGCAATCAAAGCAAAACTAAGTATTGCTGTATCCCATTGTTTAATAGGCAGTGCTCTTTTGACAGCAACAACATTCAAATGTTTCTTAATGAATATGAGATATTTGTTTCATCAGAATCATATGATCTTTGCTTATTTGAAAATGAAAGAATAAATATTTAATGAAAGGTGAGAATATTCATTTTAGTACCATTTCCTTTTTCGTTATAAAGTATCTTATAAATTAGCCCAGATTTTTATTTATTTATTTGTAAATGAGTTTTAGGGTATTTTTCTCTACATTCTATTCAAAGAATCTCTTGTTCTGCATAAAAAAGTACTGTTTAAATGTTTCTGTACATATTTTTTATGATAAATAGATTTTCATCATTAATTATTATTATTTTTTAAATTGATGGTACATTATTACAATTTTCTAACTACATTTAAGGAAAAAATGTTTTTCATTTTACAGGATGATTCCAAATTTATTGTAGAAATTTTAAGTGTTAATACAAGCATACTCTAACAATAATTTATTGTATAGGAATATGGATGCAAGTAATATTTTGAGTCTCAAACCATTGGCCCGTATCTATTACCATTGTGATTTCATGGTAATAATCATATTTTTCTGGAAGAAGTTTTAACAGATATTCTAATGGTTAGTTTTCAGTTAAGGTAAATTAATGGTTAGTTTTGAACTAAGTTTTCAGCTTACGAGGTATCAGCTCATTTCAGCATTGTTGTGTTTAATTCCATGGGTGCCAATTTTTGGGCTCAATGGATTGGGTGGGCTGGACTAGTTCCTTGACCACTCCTATCTCCCGATTTGTCAATCCTTGATTTCTTCTTTAGTGGACATCTAAAGAGTTCCCTTTATGCTACTCAAATTGACATGGTTGACAATGTTCGTATATATTTTGCCGCTGCATATGTGCATAAAATACTTGGCATATTTGATACTGTATTCCAATTGCTTCATCAATCTTGCCAAGCATGTATTACTGTTGGTGCATGCAATTTTGAACATTTATTATGAATAGTACTTATCAATGACGCTAGCAATAAAAAAAATTTCTTCTTTTGGTGCTGTGCATATATAACATTATTAACTTTTTGGAAATTTCAGACCCCCCTCTCCTCCCTACGATATCAAACGTTATCATTCCTCGAACACCCCCCCCCCCTCCTCAATGACATAGATATCATGGCTGAAAACTATTTTCTTTTTACAATTTTAAAATTTTTGTTTTATTTTTTCGCTATTAATAGGTACTTTTATACATTTATTTTTAGCAGATTTTACAATTTCAAATGATGAAAATAAGTTAATAGAAAAACATAATATATAGCATAACTTTATATCAAATCAGAATGAAAACAGATAATTGCAATTTAAAAGTATTTAAGAACAAATTTTTGTTACTTAATAAGACACTAGTATGAATACACGAAATACCCGTTAAAAAATAGAAATTTTATATAAAATACCCTTATATACATGAGGGTATTTTTACAATATTGAACAATAAATAAGTTCCAGTTTTAAGTTCCAAAAACATATTTTTTTAATTGGATATTTTTATGTTTAGAATATTTAGGTTACTGACAATGGAAATATTTCTGAGTTTTTTAGTTTATAGATTTTAAAAAAAAAGTTCAGATTTAATAACTTCTAACACTGATTGCTGTTTAAAATTTATCTTACCTTTGCAAGAAGACCTGATTTTCTTTTCTTTCAAAAATACTCAATTCTTCTAGTTTTCTCTGAAATATTTTTTCTAAATCTGGAATCTTTTTATATTCATTCCAAAACATAGTTGTTTCTTTTTGGCTTGCTTGTTTTGTACAATATGGATATGCTGCTTCAAAACATTTATGAAGCTTCCTCCAAAAACTTTTTATTTTTATCCATGATGAACCATATAACGACAGAAAAATAGAAACTTGTGACTTTTGAAAACGACAAAATGGAACAACACAAAAATTGCTTTCTTGCACCTGCCTCCAGTAAGGGACAAAAGTAAAGTGCAGATTTTAACAACATATCAAATGGATAAGATTATTTCTCTTTCTTTATTAATAAAATAAATAAGTATCACTTGAAACGAACTTTGCACCTGCTTTCTTCATTGTGTGATATATGTGCATTAACACAGATAGATTTAATAATATTAAGTTTGCATTTTCATAAAAGTAGATAAAAAAAGTAAAAGTAAAGTGTTCTAACTAATAAAAAATTTGATTAAAAATGTTAACGATATCAAAAGACAAATCCCCCCTACCCCCAACGATATCTTTCGATATCAAATGCAGAACCCCCCCTTTCCCCCTAAAATGATAACATTATATTTGCATAGCCCCTTTGATGTCTTTTTCTGTTTTTTGTGCCTCAATGTATCTGTACATTCTTATACAATCAATTATTATTGGTATGTTTGTAACATGAGTGACAAAGTTTGTAACATGAATTTCAAATTGCCTTGTATAAAACTCTAAAAATTCCAGAAAACAAATTTATGATGTGAAATTCCGAAGAAAATATTATCTTTTAAAAGTTACAGTATCACTCAATAGTTGAAAAAAAATTATTAATGTTTTTTGAATTGGCATACATTACAAGTTTAATTAGCATATTATTTCCTTCTCCCTTCCACTACCTCTTTGATTTTTATCCTTTTTCATATTTATTATATTTGAATACTATGTTTCACCTTCTTTTTATATCCACCTTCTAATTAAACATCTCATTACATTTAAGAGTCCTGGAAAAATTTAAAGGCTAAGAGAATGATTTTCTGAAGACATTACGACTTGTTTGAAACTCAGAGAAACTTTTAGGGCAGGTTGTAACTTTTTTTTTTTTTTTAAATCCTGGTCCTCAGTGCCCCTGATCATAAAACATGTATTTTTCATTTATTTTAAATCAAAGAAAATACACTTAATATTGTGCTTAAAATTATTCTATTCCTGAATTATTAAATTCTGGATCATATGAATCTCTCCATTCTTAAAAAAAAAGGACATGAATTACAGATCCTTCTAGATTTTTGCTATAATTGAAATTTTGAGTTATTTTTGGAAGTTAATAAACAGTATAAGAAGAAATTTTACTGTATGTTAAACCACAAGTTCACATTTAGATGAGGAAGAGGAATCAAAGCCTTCTGAAGAAAAAGACATTGCTCCACCAGTGAAAAAAGAAACTTCACCTGTAAAACCAGCTGAACCAACGCCTCATCAACTCCCCCCTTATCTTCCTGCTATTCAAGGTTGTAGAAGTGTAGAGGAATTTCACTGTTTGAACCGAATCGAAGAAGGAACTTATGGAGTGGTATATAGGGCTAAAGACAAAAGAACAGGTACTGTAATTTTTATATTGAGACTTTTAATGCATACATTTAAATAACTTTCCATCTACTTCATTATAAAATTGTAAAGATCTTTTTTGTAATGTGTATCACTTCTTATAACATAGTAACAAACATTTTATATTGTGTTAATTGTGGCATAGTTTTAAATAATATTACAGCTGATTATCTAAAATAGTATATTTATAAAATGGGCCTAATTATTACACAAGGCTATGTAATCTGTGCTCTGAACATAAATTTTCTAAAGAGTACAGAAATTTCCTATAAGGTAATTTACTATAATTACAAAAAGAATTATCTATTTTCAAGGATGATAGTGTTCTGTTTTCCTCCTTTTGTCTTCTTTAGATTACCAGGTTTTTCTATTGACACTTCCAGATTTATAAAATGTGCATTATAAGTCTTTACTTTCCCACTTCTCCCCGTAAGGATTATAAATCTTCAAAGTTTATAAGATATGTTTAATGAAAAAAGAGTGAAAACCAAAACCAAAAATGTTTTGCAAAAAGTCTCTGAATATTATCAATAAACATGTACCAACTCTTATGCAGGGATTGCTTGAAATAAAAAAGGCAAACTTCTTGTTCTGCATCAGTTGGAGACATAAGTGTATTTTCTATAAACTGGACAAAAACTTGTATTAGCAGACCTTTTTGAAGTTTATCTCAATCATGCTTCTCCAGTCATTCTAACTCACAGTGCAATATGCCATCCATTTTGTAAATTTATATGCAGAAGACATTTGTTTATTATGAAATCAGAAATCATTTATCTAATATGTTTAATCATAAGAGTTTTCTAATGTGTATATGTATAAAAAAGTATAATAGTTTGTCAGTTTTGTTTTCATCGTTGTTTATATCACTTAACAACAAATCTCAATTTCTTGAGCCTAAACAACTGCCATCTTTCTCTTTTTATGGCATCAGAAGTATGTCACTTCTTCATCTTTTATTTTTTACCTCTCCTTGTTATTTTCATAATATTTTTCTTTTTTTAATTGCTGCATATTCTTAATATTCAATTCCTCCTTTTCCTTTCTCTTTATTTTTTTCATTCAAGCTTATTAAATACATTTTATAGTTGCACATCCAAACTACACCTAATGTCATGGAAAAGTCTAGCTTGCTTGATATTATATCTATCGTTTATATCTATCGTTAGCACTGTAAAGATCAATTTCAAACAAGCTTAACTTTTTATGCTTTTATGTGAATTTGTGCGCTTTTGTATTCTCATTTCTATTTTTTCTCTTTTTCTTTAAAAAACGTATTCTGTTTATATTCTATGGCAATATTTACAATAGTAAGAAATAGAGCAGGGTGTTAGTCACAAAAAGAAGTGCTGAAGCAGAAAAAAGCCACCAAGGAAAGGGTATTGTATTGTTTTATAGAAAAGACATATTGTTCCAAGAGAAAATATATTATATATTTAATTACAGTTTAATTGTTTTTCTAATATTTTTTCTTTGAAATGGGTTTTCTATTGCAATTACTATGTTGATGATTCTATTGTGTTCTTGTTATTTTTCTTGATATTTTTCTTTGAAATAAGTTCTCATTTGCGATTAATCGGGCAATGTGGAAATCATTTTTAGGTCTATCCTGATTTCCACTCAGAAATTAATCACAATTAATGTGGCTATTTAGTATTGCCTTTGATAACGAGCTAAATACCACATTTTCAATTTTATTTCTAATTCTGACAGCTCCTCTGTGTGATATGGTTTGGCATTAACAAAAATTTTTATAGTAATTGATGTTGATTTGTAGTATTATCTAATGGTTCTCTCTCTCTCTATATATATATATTCAAAAAATTAAGATAAATTAACGTAATTTTGATTTTTTTTCTCGATGAATTATGTATATAAATATATAATACAATTAAATTATAACACAATTTAGTAATCTCAAATATATTTCCTCAAGAAATGAAGATGTTCAATAATTTCAAGTTGTGTGGCACACAAGGAAATACTGTAGTACGGAAAAAACTTTTGTGTTATTGGATTTTTATGTACAGCTAGAAATGAACTTTACTACATTAAAAAAGGACGTAGTCATTCTTAGCAAACATGAGGTTAGGTAGAAAACTGTTTTTGAAGCCAAACTAGTTTATACCCTCCTTTTCTTTACAGTCTTACTAGTGGGCAAGACAGACTGCTCTCAAAGCTAGTAGACAGGAGGTGCTAGGTTCAAGCTCACTCATGCTCATCAGCCTAATCATTTAGGGTTTCTTGTGATTTTCTTCAAACCTTGGATTTCCTTGCTTAGGGTTCTTTAGAAAGACCCCTACAGAGGGCACCCTCACTCAATTGAGCCTATGTCATAATTGGTTGTCATAAACAACACCTATTCCTAGCTATTCCTGTTTTTATAATATTTTTCTGATTTTAGTTATATATAATGTGATCATCACTGGCTTGGGGCACTGCAGTCTTTTCTTTATTTAAAAATGTAAAATCATACACATATTTGAAGATATACATTGTCAAAGTCAGTGGTGCTTTCCAGTGGTTTTCTTAGAAAGATTTTTGTTTTAAAATATAAAGTTCTACAACACTTATTTTAGATATATTTAAGCTTGTTATTAAGACCACATTAGGCCGAGCAGGTCAGAAAATTCACACAATTAAAAAAACAGTTGGATTATATAAAGAGGGAAGAAAATCTGTCTTGTTACACTGCAAATAATCTTTAAAAGTAAACAGTTTGTCAGAATCTTCAAAAGTATCAACCTTTTGAGTTTTGATAACTCACATTCAATTTATATGCCTGGTGTTGCCTATCTTAGTAGCTAGTGTATAACAATGTATATAGATTGAATATAAGCAGCAAACAATCTATTTTCTTCTTAGCATTCAGAACTTGCATTGAGCATTTCATTGGTAAATCATTTCACATTTTAGAAATAAACATGTTTAAAAAAAGTTATTGTGAAAGAAATAATTCACAACAAAATGAATGATATGTTATTTATCTATTTTGTATTAATTTTATTTTTTCGGGTGTGAAGCACTGTACAGCCATGCCTGTTGCACACCCCTAAGTACAGCTCTGAAAGGATGGGATTAATTTTATTGGTTCGAAACGAACAGGACGCTTCATACTTAAATTATGACTAAAAGACTGCACTATTTTATGGTATTAGTTTTGATATTAGTTTTTGAGTTTTCTTTGTTTTTATTAAAAATTGTCAAGTGACCGACTTTTCCATTAAGACTTAACATTTAGAGATATTTAAATCCCCAGTTAAAAATAAATCTGTCTCTACAGACAGAATTTAAAAAATCAATAATTTAGAAACTGTATTCATTAGGTAATATCTAGGAAACAACATAAATAATTGTGCTTAAGATACCTGGTGGGAAATTTTATTATTAATATTACTTTATACAACAATAGTATTCACATGACATTGCAATCAACAGAACATTTTTGTGTATCTAAAATTATTATTTGATTATTTTCAAATTAATTTATTTTTTATTGCTAAACATGTTATATAGATTAAAAAAAAAAAAAAAGTTTATTTTATATGTGAAACATACAGTTTTTCTGTTCATTTGTTCAGAAATTTATCATTTGTATAGAAAAACATAAAAGGATTTGGGTATCTAGTGTTGTAAAAATTTATCTTTTTCTTTTAGATTTTATAATTATTGAGTCAGATTAAATTAAGTATTCTTACTAGTAAAAATAAGTAAAGTTATTAAAATTTTATGAAATAAGAAAAGAACTATCAAATTTCATTAATTTATTTTTTAGATGAAATTGTGGCACTAAAGCGTTTGAAAATGGAAAAAGAGAAAGAAGGATTTCCAATAACTTCTCTCAGGGAAATTAATACTTTACTGAAAGCTCAACATCCTAACATAGTTACTGTGCGGGTAAGTAATATTGGCAGAAATTGTAATAAAGCAGCTTTTAAATGTATGAATATTTTTATTTATTATTATGTTGGAAAGAGAGATGGGAACTGGAAGGAGATTTTTTAAAACATATTTATCTAAAAATACTTTTAAGTGAAATTACTCTTATGTTAATTGAAATTCTTTATGAGAAGTTAGTTAAATTATCTCTTTTAATGTGATTACTTTTGTTTGAGTTACATTCTTGCACCAATTGAACCAAAATACAATTATTCCACAATTCTGTACGAAAGTAGTCATCTCTTCCGATTTTGCACCAAATCACCGATTTATTTCTCATAAGGAAACTTAATGGCTGTATGGGTATCTATTGAAAGAGAAAAATAACTTTTCATTGTACGATTGTGCAATGATTACTGCTTGTAAATTCTACAAATTTCACATGAGAGCTTTTGAACAATTATTTCAATAATTTACAGCAAAACTATGGCTATGACTTACAGCAAAATTATGGCTATGATTTAATGATTTATATGAAAAGAATAATGCCATTATTATTAGGAAGTAGAACCTGTCAAATTTTGATGAAAGAAAAGGTTTAAAAAGAACTGTTTCATTGATTTAATACAAACATATAAAATTAATTACAGTAAAATGCATCTTATATTGGTAAGTCTAAAACAAAATACTATTTCTATAAAACTCAGTTGTAGAAATTGTTAAAATTAAAATTTAATCATACTTTAAGCAGTAAAAAATAACAAAGATCTGTTATTGTGATAAAGTTATCAATTGAGGCTTTTATGCTAGTATTCCAAAATGAAAAAAAAGCAAAATTTATTCAACTTCGACACATCCCCGTGAAATCTAAACCCAGCATCATTTTCCGCATATCAAAATTTACAAATGCACATTTCGTATTTGTATTTAACTTTTCAAGAAAAAAAAAAAAATATATTTTTATTTTTTCATTTTGATTCAAAACTTGAAGTCTCAATGTTATTAGCTGAAACATATATTAAACTTTTGATATTATTTTACGCGCAAATGAAATTTTGTAAATAAAATTCAAATTCATCGGGTTTTATAACAGACGATATTTAAATTTCTATTTTTTCCCTTTTAATGAGAAAATGGCAACATAAAGATACAATAATCAATTTTTTTCCATGGAGGAATGAGATAGGTGGAGGTGAAGTAAGCCTCTAAAAAGGTTTGCAATATGAAACCATTTATCGCTCAAATTTTATTGTTACAAACAAAAAGACATGGAAGGGATTTTGTATTATAAGATGAATTGAAAGAAATGATTTACAACTAAAGCATATTTTAAGAAGAAAATAGCAAATTTTTAAAATGGTCTTTGTTCTATTATTATTTATTAAAATAAATGTTTGCTTTTAAAATAAAAAAAATTAGAAAATTAGCAATAATTAAATGTCAAATTGAAATTAAATAAGATATTGTACGTATGAACTAAAAATTGTATTACTAAAAGTTTCCTAATTAATGTAATTTTAAATACTTTATAACATAGATGAAAAATATTTATGACTTAATTATTGCATGTAAATAAATATTTAAAATATAATAATGAAAACATTCTTTTAAAATCATGTAGGAAAACTTAAGTAATAAATATTAATCTAAAATATAAATTTCTGACTGCAGACGATTTTAAGATACTAACAAAAGAATGTTATATTTTCAAGCAAAATGTTAAAAGAATTTTCTATATTGATATTTAAAACACATATGATAAAATAATTGATAAATTCTTACCGTTGAAGCAATAAATTAGTTCTTTTTAAAAAAAGAGAGAAATAATATACAGGTTTAAACCTGTTTCAATTGATAGGCATATCAAAGCACGTGGTTTTGTTGGTACTTAATTGTACTTAATGTAGAGTTACTTTTTTAGCATCACCCCCAGACATAATACTTCCACTCCACCTATCTCATTCCTCCATGATTTTTTTCCTCTTTTTTCCCTTGCTTTTAATAAAAATGGTGTACGCCTGTTGCCATAATTAGAAATAAAGGTATTAAAAATAACAAAAAAGTTATTATTTCAAAAATAAATTAAGATACAGTTTTCAAACAAATTGGGAACGGGTACATTAGTCGGCCCGTTCGGACCTGGGGTTTTCATTCATTTCTTTCCTGCAATGCACGATCTCCCCCTCCAAGATGTCCTTGGCGTTTTACTTGGCTCGTATGAGATGCGTACGATAACTATGATAACCTTTCACGGTAAAAAGATCGCAGTGATAAGATTTGTTTAGGGGGTTGTATATCGTTTAAGAATGATGCTTGTTTCCGACTCCAGGAAAATTGACAATTAACTTCCACAAATAGTAAAATGAAAAGAACGTACTTTTTACCCATAATATTTTATATAATGTTATTTTTTGCTTTCATAGCTGTTTCTGAGAAGCATTCTTTAAAGATTTTTTTTCATTATTAAATATCTAATTTTTTTAATTATGCTGATCTTAAACTTTAATACTTAGCAAAATTTTTAAAAATGTAGAAAATTCATGCTATTCTGCCTTCTTTCTTTACTTAATACAGTTAAAGTTTGACGTTGCTAAGCCGGAGGGAGGGGGGGGGGGGAGGGGTTTGTTATCTAATGCAAAAGATCTGTTTGGTTTGCTATTGAATGGGATTTGGATCCAAATTTTACTGAATAGACAGGAGGTCAGAAACTGTCATCATTTTTTAAAAAAATCGTCATAGTTCAAAATAAATTTAGCGGAAATGAAAAAAAAATAACAATAATAAAAAGAAAGAAGAAAAAGGAAGAAAAAAAGAAACTATTCAAAGAAACCATGTTTGCATTTTTTATGTTTTTATATTTATAAAAGACCCTGAATGTTTCCCGTTGATGATCGGGGTAAAATATTTTGAAAATCACCTTACTCATTTTTAGACGTAATAGTTCAGCTCAAATTAATCTTTGATAGCACACTTAAGGGTGTACTCGAAAAAAAATTTCCACCCTCAAAAGCTAAAAATTTTCTGAGACTTTACAGGTGTATTTTTAAAAGTAAATACAGGAAACTTGCTGAGGTGATTTTTGAAGACATGTTTAAGTGACCGTGTAATTTCATTATTCGCTCCATTAATTAGAATTTTGTTTATGAACAATTTTTCAGTTCGACCATTTTTTTCGCCCCCAGATCTCCCACTTCGGAAAATTCGGTTCGAAATGCCGCTTTGACAGCATTTTTTGCAATATTTTCTGCTTTTATCTGCAATTTGACAAGCACGGCAAATTATGTAATTTCCAAATAAGAGAATTTGCCAGATTGATACATTTAAGAGCAAAAATGAATTTAAAAATAAATCAGAAGATAAGCCGTTTGGATTGAAATACATCCTTAAATTACAACTATTAAATTGATTGATTTGAAGTATTGCATAGACTTATTGCTTTTTAAAATTTTCTCACCAAATTGAAAAAAATGTCATCAGTTAAATGAAGCATTTGATTTTCTCTTTGGGACCAAACAAAGAAAGAAAGGAAGAAGAAGAAAAGCAAAAATGATAGAAAGAAAGAAGAAAACGTATTTGAATTTTGGCTTAAAAATGAATGTAAGCAAAATTACATAAATAAATAAAAATAAATAATCAAAGAACAATAATTTCTCAATAACAAAACAATTTTAGCCCACTGCCTTCCTCCACTTGTAGTGTTATATAGGAAAGACTGAAACACATGTGAACAACTCACATAAACATAGCTTTTTCTCGCAGCTGGGTTAATTTTTATACACAAAAACTACTCTGTATAGTAAACCTTTTTTATTTTATTTTATTTAATTTTTTTTTTTTTACGTTTACGAACTATTACTAAGACGTTACGAACTATTTTCTTTAAAATTAGCTTTATAGTTATTACTTTTTTTAAATAGTTTTATAAATTTAAAATAATTGTTCACATGTGCCCCAACGGTGGAGCAGTTGAGAACACATGTAGGGCACATGTGAACACAAGGGGAAATTATCCTTTGACATGTTTATTATTATTTTATTCATAGGTTAATAATCATTACTTATGCTATCGGTTAAATTCATCATACAGAGAAAAATTATGTATCTTTCTGTAGTTTCAGTGTGGTAAGTTTAGTAAAATATTATAAAATAAAAATATGTGGATTGGAGGGGGGGGGGGGTTACATGATTAATTAAATGTTGTTGCAGTAAAATAAAAAAAATAAAGAATTAAACTTGAAAAAAATAATTTGAGCATTTAAATTTTGTTTAGGATTTTTGGTTTGATGGAAATTTTATGTAGAAGGCATTCAGATAATATTTATCGGAAATCTTTGAAATGTGAAAGTGTGGGATGTCTCTGATTTACCCCTAAATTAGGGATAAAAAAATATTTTCCGATTATAGGCTCCCTTCAAATTTCATTTCTTTTGCTTTTGAAAGAATTGGAGGGAAGCTTAAAATCGAGATTTTACAGTAGTTATAGGTTTAAAATTTTTACTTTCTTAAAGTATTATATCTATTTAAAGCGTCGAATAACGAGCTGTTTTAGAAATGGAATTAAACTAATACTGCAAGTATGGAACAAATGAAACAGAAAAATTTGCAAAATTACTTAATGTAATTTTTTTTTTATTAACGATGCATAAAAAAATAGCATTGAAAACCGCTAAATAAAATACTATATATGTATTTTTTTATTGTATAAAATATACAATTATTGCATTTTAGAAAACATTAAATTTATTTAAATTACAATTGAACGTAAACGAACTTGTTGCTTTTTATACATTTGTGGACAGATTATTGAGGAAGTTTCAATACAAAATCAACTTTGTATGACGGAAATGCCTTATATTATATGAAAACTACAGATATTGGAGCTGATATTATTTCTCACGAAGTTAAGTGAAAGAACTTTTTCACAGAATGATTATTAGGGAACTTATGAACTGTTCATATCTGCCCCAAATAAATTGTTCACAAGTGCCCCATATTCCTACTAGAGTTAAAATGTCAAATCATTAGCATTTCTCAATTTTAGAAGAAAAAAAAATTGTATCAAAAATATTCATTAGTATCCATTGTATATATTAAAACATTGCAATTTAAAAAATAAATAAATATATAAAGTTATTCTCTTAGCAAGTTGGAACTGAGATTTTTTTTTTTTTTTTTTTTTTTTTTTTTAATCAATAAACAATGTTTTGGCTCCTGAGGACAAACAAAATGTCAAAGTATTTTTATTTATTTATTTATTTTTTACCATATGTCTACAGGTGCTACTATATTTGGCATTTTTTAATTAAAAAAACTGTATATAACTAGTGAAAAATAGCAACTTTCAAATCTCCCCCATGTTAACATGTGCCCCAGTCTCCCTTATCACAAAGAGATTCACACTAAGTTTTCCAGCTTACATACAGATTATAGATTAAAACCATTTTTTTAATTCAAAGCTCTAATAGACCTTTGGTTTCACCTAACAATATCAAAAACTATTTTTGAATTGAAATAAAGATCAGACATTTATTAAAAGCAATACTTTAGCATAGATCTAGTGCCAGATATTAACAGCCAAAGAAATCGCCGAATATTATTATTTATAGCAGTTTTCTTTTCTTTATTTATTCTGACAATTTAAATGGTTCTAAGCGCTTAATTTTATGACACGTCTTTTTTTCTTTTTTCTTTTCTTTTTTTTTCTTTTGTATTATATTATATAACTTGATTTTTTCTTAATTAATCGTTCAGAATGACATAAAAAATAAAAAACAAAAAGATTAAAGTTGAAATTTAAATGTACCCGAAGGTTGTAAATTACATTAATTAAGCGCAAGAAGAATAAAAAATTAATTCAAATTTTCAACCGTTTACTTAATCATTAAATGATTTGTAGAATTATTAATTTATATATATATATATATATATATATATATTTTTTTTTTTTTTTTCATAAATGTTTGTGTACATGCAAGAAGTACAATAACATTTAAAAGAATCTTACTTGAAGTCATCAATAAAAAAAGTGTTTGTTTTGCAGATTTCAATTTTTCTAATACAAAACTTTTCAGATATTCATTTGCCATCCTTAAAAAAGTATTCAACTGCTTTGCATATTTTAAAGCATCAGTGGAATTCTTTTTTTTCACAAATTTCCTTTCTCCTTCACTTTCAGAGTCATCCTCATATTTTCAGCATAACCTTCAATAGGGATAAATACATTTCGATGCCTTTATCTAAATTGTGGGAAAATAAATGCTCATTTATTGTGTTGTATATCTCCCTATCAACATGGCTGACTGTTTGATAAGTTCACAAAATTCTATATTTTCATTTTCTACACAGATTACTTTATTATCTGAAATGCCAAAATTTAATCCTTTGTCAATGTGACCGGACAACATGTTTCTTTACAAAATTTCTTTTTCGCATTAGTAACAAAGAAAAATTTTGCCTCATTTAATTAGCCTTTTTTTTTTTTTTTTTTTTTTTTTTTTTAGATTATGTACTTGAAGTAAACATTTAAAAAAAATGGTGCTAATGAAATAAGATTTGCGTAAGAAACGACCGAGTTCAGAGAGTTAGTCTCATTTTCAAGTATCACTTGAATCGAGTGTTCCTTATTTAGAGGTATACTATATACATTACACTCTATACGAAGCTACTACCCTATACGAAGCGACTGGGACCCGAGTTTTCGTCCCTTAAATAGAGATGTCCCTTATTTCGAGGTCTCACTATACTACAATTTAATATCTACAATGAATTAGTTTATTTTTGGGGTAGGGAGGGGAGGGAAGTGTAAATATAAAAATAAAATTATTTTTAAAAATTTACTTCTAAAAAAGTATTCATATTAATACAAGATAATTACTTCAACATGCCTAACATTTCATCTGTTTATTGTATTTGAGGACATTCCTTGTGTCTATTATTGTATGTATTTCGTTTCTTTTTTTACACTTCAGTAGTAGAAGTCAGTAAATACAAATTTCATAATGAATGATGAGTATGTATTAAATTTTCATACTCATATTATATTTAAAATACATGTATGTTTAATGGGATACAGTTTCTAGATTAATTTAGTATTTTTTAACTATGTATATATTACAAAATAAATATTTTTCTGTGCTTGCGCTTATTTTAACGAATTAACTTATATTTTTTTGAAATCGGTAAAAGCTATTGCGCAATAGAATGTTTCCTATTAAAAATAGAAGGAATGCATAGTTTGTTATGGGAACATGAATAGTTTGTCTAAGGGAACACCCAAAAGAATTCTGTTACATTACGGTCAACGAGGGAAAATCATTTGTCGTAAATTTTAATGATGTTACACTATTTCAACGATATTGAATTTGATAAATATTACTGAAGCACACTACAGCATGCTTAAGACAAAATATATTGTGCGATACGAATCACGGAAAAAAGCGCACCGGAAAAAAGCGTCCCCAGAAAAAAAGCACCCTCGGAAAGAAGCGCACCCACACTGAAAAAGTTATTTAAATATGTACTTTTCTGACACATTTCAGAAGTAATGTAAATATATGTAAAAAAAACTTTCTTTGACACCCTTAAAAATAAAAGGGGGGTAAGGAATCAGGGCCGAAACTAGAGGGGGGGGGCAGAGGAAGTACGCGCCCCAGGACGCATTTTTAGAAAGAATCACGTTTTGAGAACCTTAATTTAGGTAAATGGGCTTTTCATTCTGAATTAACTATTTTGGTTCAATTTTTGGATATACGTTCATATTGAAAAGACGCTTGTCTGATTAGTTATGGGAAGTGACGATTAACCCCACCCCCATCCGCCCTAAATTAGATAAATGGATTTTTATGCAGGATTATCCAACGTGTATCAAATTTTGGACACAGGTTTTTTCTGATAAGGCTTATGTATAGTACATAATGCCTGAAGAGATTTGGGAGTTTAATGGTTAAACATAGAGGGGGAATGGGAGAATAACCCATCTTAAATTAAATTAATAGCTTTTTACGCAGAATTATCTAATTTGCTTGGAATTTTGGGCATAAGTTCATTATGATAAGACGTATCTTTGATTAATTATGGGGTTCTTTTGCTTATTAATAAAGGGGAGGACGGGCAATTATCTCCCCTCAAATTAGATAAATCGTTGTTTATGCAGAATTACCCGATGTATTACCAATTTCAAATGTAGATACTTTCTGATAAGGTGAATCCCTAGAAGGGGAATAGAATATAAACCCCCTTAAATAAATTGCCTTTTACGCAAAATTATCGGATTTGCTTCAAATCTTGGATTATAGGTTCATTATGATAAGTCGTATACTTGATTAGATATGGGGTTCTTTTGCTAATTAAAAAGGGGGCTGGTGATTACTCCCCTCCCCCCCGGTCCTCTTAAATCAGATAAAATGATTTTCATACACACTTATCCGATGTATTTCACATTTTGGATATAAGTTCTTTCTCATAAAGTTAATCCCGGAATAGTTTTAACGGTTTAATGGTTAAGCATAGAGAGGGTAACGGGGGATACCACCCCCCTTAAATTAAATAAATGGCTTTTTACACAGAATTATCCGATTTGCTTCAAATTTTGGATGTAGGTTTATTCCGACAAAGCGTATCTCTGATTAGTTATGGGATTAATTTGCTAATTAAAAAGGGGGAGCGGGCAATTTATCCCCCCCTCCTTTAATACTTTTTTTTTTTTTTTTTTTTTGGCACAACAATTCGATGTATTTCAACTTTTGGATCTGGGTTCTTTTTGATAATGTGAATCCTTGAATAATTTTAAGGCTAAATATAGAGGGGGGAGACGGGGGATAACCGACAACTAATCAGGGATTCGCCTTATCATAATGAACCTACATCCAAATTTTGAAACAAATCGGATAATTCTGCGTAAAAAGCCATTTATTTTATTTAAGGCGGGTGATCTTCCGTTCCCCCTTCTACATAGTTAGCCATTAAACCCTTTAAACTATTCAGGGATTCTCTGTATTTGAAAGAACGTATATCCAAAATTTCAAATACATCGGATAACTGTGCATAAAAAACAATTTATCTTATTTAAGGGGCAGGGGATAATTGCCCGCTCCCCCCCCCTTTTTTAATTAGCAAAATAACTCTATAACTAATCAGAGATACTGTTTGTCAGAATGAACCTACATCCAAAATTTGAAGCAATTCGGATAATTCTGCGTAAAAAGCCATTTATTTAAGTTAAGGGGGTTATCCCCCGTTCCTTCCTATATACTTAGCCATTAAACTCTTAAAACTATTCCAGGATTCACTTTATGAGAAATAACTTATATCCAAAATATGAAATACATCGGATAAGTGTGCATGAAAATCATTTCATCTAATTTAAGGGGGGGGGAGGTAATAATCATCCACCCCCTTTTTTTAATTAGCAAAAGAGCCCCATACTTAATCAGGGATACGCCTTATCATAATGAGCCTATAATCCAAAATTTGAAGGAAATCCGTTAATTCTGCATAAAAAGCAATTTATTTAATTTAAGGGGGGGGTTATATTTTATTCCCCTTCTATACTTAGCCTTTAAACCCTTAAAACTATTCAGGGATTCACCTAATCAGAATGTACCTAGATTTAAAATTCGAAGTACATCGGGTAATTCTGCATAAAAAACGAATTATCTAATTTGAGGCGTAATAATTGCCCGCCCCCCGCCCCCTTTATTAATTAGCAAAAGCACCTCATAATTAATCAGAGATATATCTTATTATAATTAACTTATGTCCAAAATTTTAAACTCCCAAATCTCTTCAAGCATTATATACTATATATAAGCCTTATCAGAAAGTATCTGTATCCAGAATTTGACACACGTTGGATAATTCTGCATAAAAAACCCATTTATCTGATTTAGGGTGAATGGGGGGAGTGGTAATTGTCCCTTCCTAAAACTAATCAGGCAAGCATCTTTTCAGTATGAACGTATATCCTAAAATTGAACCAAAATAGTTAATTCAGCATGAAAAACCCATTTACTTAAATTATGAGCCACCCTCGATCCCCCTTTCATACTTAACCAATGAATCCCCAAAATCAATAATAAATCCCTAAAATCAATTCCTTGTCACTTTTTTTCCTAGTCACTTTTTTCCGTGTCACCTTTTTTCCGCTTTTGCAGTTTAGGTCACTTTTTTCCGATAAATTTTTTTCCTGTCACTTTTTTTCCTAGATTCATATTATATATATCTATCTTCTAATATTATTTATAATTTTAATTATACATAATTATTCATATATTATAATATTTTTAATATACAATATACTATATAATAATTATTATAGTATAATAAAAATTTGTAATAATAATAATAATAATAATAATAATAATAATAATAACAACAATAAATAATATATAAATATAAAATAAATATAGAATTAAATATAAATGTATAAATAAATAGAATTAAATATTGAAAATTAAACTCATTTACAAGAATTTATTTAAAGAATTATAATATTTTATTAAGTGATAAGAAATTAATAAAATATTAAATAAATTTAAAACATACGAATTATAAGCACTTTTTAAAAATAGTTTATTATTTTTGATATTTTAAAAATATGTCATCAATAATGAATTTTGTTAAAACATGTGATTTATGTTTCTGTGTTGATTTTTATTTCTAGGTAGGCGGTAAAAAGTGCACCTATTTATCATATAGTCATATATCTAAATAAATCTGATAATAATACATATGGTTAATCGGTAGGCAGAAAAAAGCGCACCGGAAAAAAGCGTCCCTTTTTACAAATCACATATTTAAATAAGTCTGATAATAGTACACATGGTTAATCTTAGAATATAAACACTAGATTGAGACGGTTTTATGAAATTTGAGCGTCCTTGATCTCTCGGGACTGAGATGGGCGAAGGTGGGGGGGGGGGGCTTTAAAAGTTATCTCAAAACCTGTTATTGCCTCAATGAGAAAAAATTGTAGGATACGAAAAATAAGATAATAAACACTAGGTACTTAAATGATTTTTTTAAATTCAGTCTCCCTTGTTCTTCTGTGGTGGTGGTTGAGGGGGGGGGGGGCGATTGTCTACAAACTCTGAATCTATCGCTTACATTATTTTTTTATATTATTTATAATTTGATTATTTTTAATTTAAATTATACATAATTAATTTATATATTATATGATTATTATTTTTATTATTATTATTATCAAATTACATATTAATATTTTATTACATTTTATATTATATATTTATACTTATATAATACATATTAATTAATTATTAATATATTAATATAATATATTAATAGTAAATAATTAATAATATAATTAATAAATTAATAATAATAATTAATAATAATAAATAATAACTAATTTATAATAAATAAATAATAAATTAATAATACATAATTATAAATTAAATATAAAATTTAATTTAAAAAAATGTACAAATAAATATTATTAAATATTAAAAATTATACTCATTAACAAAAATTTATTTTAAAATGATAATATTTTATTATAGTAATATCAACTCATATATATATTTTTCATTCAGCCACCCTTGTTCTTCTGTCGGGGCGGGGGGGGGGGGGGGGGGTGAGCCTACAAACTCCAAATCTATCACTGCTTTAGACGATAATTTTTTTTCGGAATGTTTTCTAGAATTTAAGGAAAAAAGTGACTGGAAAAACAAGAGCTCAAAAAGTGATCAGAAAAAAGTGACAAGGAATTGATAAATATTGAACTTGTGGATAAATAAAAGATAAAAACTAAAGTGGCAACAATTGTCTCTTTTATATCATTCTCGTAAGACAGCGGTTCACAACCTTTGATACGCGTACCCTTGGGGATACGTAGCGAGATTGCTGGAGGTATATGACAATAGTATCAGTAATGGCGGATGATAAAATATCATTTTTTAAATAAATTCTTGTTAATGTGTAGATTTTTTAATGTTTAATTTTATATATTAATACACTTTTTAGCTCACAGGCTATCATAGCCTGAGAGCTTATGTGCCCGTCCGTTCTGTATGTATGTGCGTATGTGCGTAACGCGATAACTCATGATAAAAATATCGGATCCACTTGAAATTTTGTATGTAGGTATATCCTGATAAGGCGCTTCCCTGATTAGTTTTTGGAGTTCATTCGATATGTATAAGAGGGGGAACGGGGGGCTCATGCCCCCCGTTAGTTGATATAAATGGGATTTTCATGCAGAATTAAGTTTTCAAAATTTAGATTAGGATCATTCTGATGAGGCGATTCCGTGACTGTTATTAGGTTTTTATTGAATAAGTATAAATAGGGGGAACAGGGGCTCTAATCCCCCCCCCCGTTAGTTGATATAAATGGGATTTTCATGCAGAATTAAGTTTTCGTTCAAAATTTAGATTAGGATCATTCTGATGAGGCGATTCCGTGACTGCTATTAGGTGTTCATTGAATAAGTATAAATAGGGGCAACAGGGGTTCTAATGCCTCCCCCCCCCTCTTAATTTATATAAATAGGTTTTTCAAGCAGAATTTTCAGATTTCGTTCAAATCTCTGAATCGTTTTGGAAGTTTAATGGTTAAGTATAAAAGAAGGGGATAACTCCTTTTAAATTATATAAATGCTAAATGGGTTTTTATTAAGAATTATCTAATTTGCTCTGAATTTTGGATATAGATTTTTTATATGATAAAGCATGTCTTTGATAGTATAGGAGGTTCAATGATTAAGTATAAAAAAAGAGGAAAGGGGAGAGCTGTTTCCCCTTCTTAATTTTTTTTTCGAACGGAATTAACCCTTGAAAATATAAGGCTTTAATGTACAATTAGTATTTGTAGCCTGTGAGCTCAATGCCATCAGTTTAACTGGGCAGTATTCTTTATTTTATTATGTCCTATAAGTTAATAAAATATAATCATTTTTTAAATTAATTCTTGTTAATGAAACTAGATTTTTAATATTTAATTTTATTTATTAATACATTTATTTTTATTGATTTACTATGAGTTAATAAAATATTATCATTTTTAAATAAACTTTTGTTAATAAGTATAATTTTTAATATTTAATTACATTCATTTTTAATTTTATATTTAATTTATATTTATGTATTATTAATTTATTACTTATTTATTATAAATTATTTATTCTGTATTATTATTATACTATATTAATATATTTATTATTATATATTATATAAATATAAATATATAAATGTAATATAAAATATAATAAAATATTAATATGTAATTTTATAATAAAAATAAACAAATTATAAATAATATTAAAAAAAGTAAATATAAGAGATATATTCAAAAGTTTGTAGACACCCTCTCCCCTCCCTCCCCCCACTCCACAGGAGAACAAGGGAGACTGAATTAAAATAAATCATTTAAGTACCTAGTGTTTATTATCTAATTCTTCGTACCTTACAATTTTTTTTTTCATTAAAGCAATGTCAGGTTTTGAGGTAACTTTTAAAGCCCCCCTCCCCGCCCATCTGAGTCTCGATAGAGCAAAGACTTAAATTTCATAAAACCGTCTCAATCTAGTGTTTATATTCTAAGATTAACCATGTGTACTATTATCAGACTTATTTAAATATGTGATTTGTAAAATGGGACGCTTTTTTTCCGGTGCGCTTTTTTCCGGTGCGCTTTTTTCCGTGCGCTTTTTTCCGTGATTCGGTTAATCTTAGAATATAAACACTAGAAATAAATAAATTAAAAGAACCAGTTTTCAAAGCAAAATAAAGTATAAAAAACGATTATAAGATACAGTTAAACCTTTTTTATTTTAACTTATTTTATCCGTAAAATTTGTTTTCCATTTAAAGTCTGATAAAGGTGACCTTTGTATCCCTATATTCAAGAGAAAGGTCTTTTTTTTTTTTTTTTTTTTAAGAAATATATGGTCAAGTGTAGTCTCCGGGCGTAATTTGAAAGTAAACAAGCTATTTCTTCTGCGCATCATTCAGATGAGGGAAACAAACCAAACAAGCCATCCCAGATTTCTCTCACACCCCCCTCTTCCCTATGGCAACTGCTAAACACGAATCATTCGCTAAAACACCCCACTTGATCAGAATCGCTTGACTCTGAACGATGCCATTATGTAACTTTGAGATAATACGGGCTGACCTTTAGCTGACCACAGAGGCGCCAGCTCATATGGGACCATGGGGCCTGAGACCACCTACTAAGGACCATCGCTAGACTTTTTATTCGTGAGGGAGAATATCTTAAATTGCCAAGTCAAATTTTCATATTTGCCAACTCGTTTTATAATTTTGCAAAGAAAATGTAATACAGTTCTTATTTGTAAAAAGTTTAATAATATACCCAATTAGAGTTGTAACTTTTGCCAGTTCTATCAAAAATGGGAAATGTATTACAGTTTTTATTAAAATTTTAATTAAATTTGCTATAAAAGTTTTAAATTTGTCAAGTGCAACAACATTTGCGAATGTTTGGGGGGGAGACACCGCCCTATCCCCCCTCCTCTTAGCGACGTCCCTGCAACTAATTTTATCTGTCCGCTCATCCAGTTTTATATGATTTATTTCGTTACTTATTTGCTCATTTATTTATTTAAACGTTAAAATTTTAAAAAAGTGATTTTATTAACGTTCTCGAAATAACTTGGTTTGAAAAATAGTAAGGACATCAAACACACTTACAAGAACACTGAAAACCCTTTCAGCGGATGTATTTGAACCTTCAATGTATGTAACCTGCAATGATTTATAATTCACACATGTATTTAATGTATAAAGAATTTTTTTAAAAGATTGAAAAAAAAAGATTAGGAATTTTATTCAAAGTAGCATAAAGTTTCAAATGATCACATAATTATACTTTGTTAATTTAATAATTTTTTGTCACTTGGAAAACAGGAATTTTCATAACGGTTATCTGATATGGTACAAGTTTAATTATTGATATTATAGAATTTTTATTAAAAAAATTTTTTTTAATAAATTTACAAATTTTATGATAATTTAACATTATTTTTCAGAGTATTTTAAAATAAATAATACACTCCGACAATTTAAAAATTATCTACTACTACATACAAATATAAATGGTTCTGCTTTTTAATTTGTTCTGAATGAAAGAAAAGTTCGAAAGTATTCTTTCATGACTAGCATTATTTGCTGGTAATGTCATTATTGAGAATGTAAAATTTAAAAAAAATTCTCATTTTTGTCGGTATTTGTAAAGGCGACTACCTACAGGAAGCTAGAAATTTTATAAGACTTCCTTGGGGTAATATGTTTTTGGGAAAAGAGTCAATTTTGCCACAAATTATATTTCGCACAAAATTTAAATTAAATATCAAAAAGCAATTTCGTTGTCCATTCTTTATGCTCACGTCATTTTTAATCCCACATACTTAGGATGAAGTAAATAAGCTAGCATAAAAACTAGCATTGCATTAAATGAGATCTGAATCTTGCATTTGTGAGTTTTATGATATTTTCATCATTAAATAAAGTTAAGCAAATTTTTTGAGCATCTGCAATAAAACAGTCATGCCTTTTATCTCTATCTAAGGCCAACAGCAATATATTTTATCATTTGTAACAATCATTCTTCATACATCATGTTATTTATCTACAATTTTAGCAATGCTATGTTCTTAATATTAATTTCGTGTTTTTTAACTATCTGCAAATAATATGGTTGATTCTTCCTGAAAGATTCAAAACTATCAAATTCTAATACAAATTTATTTTTTTAACTAAAACTTCACAATATTTTATTTGTAATTATCCTGAATAATGAAATGTACATTAGCAATTTAATACAACTAAAAAAGTCTCAGATTATGTCATGAAGGAAGTTTATGCCAGTTTCTGCCGATTAAAATCGGTTATAACCATTTTCTGCCACTAGCACGGCAGAAACCATTTTGTACCGGCAAAAACCCAGCCCTGGAATGGACAGGCACATAACTTCTTAGGGTTTCATACTATGTTGAGTTAAAAACTGATCAGATACAGTTTATATCAAGTTCTAACTGAATCCAAAGTTTTTCGAAATTCCGTGCATTAGTTCCTGAGATAGAGCACCCACAATATTTATGAGACATACACAGTAGCGCAGGCAGAATTCAGTTCTAGGAGGGGGGGGAGTTTCTGATAATGGTGTTAGCCTATTATTTGAATCCCCGGTTAATAGAAACAGTATTATTAATGAATCAAATCATAATGGATTTTTTCTGCATTTACATTGGCCGTGTTTCATTTAAACAGCGCTTACAATATAAGAATTAGAAAACTTAAACGCCAGGAAAAGACAATAATAAGCCTATGTGTCAACCACTAAAATCGGAATTTCAGATTTTTTTCATCACATGACATCGAATTTTGCATTAAGTTATGCAAATTTGTTGAAATTTTTGTCAAAATGTCTTTATTATTGTTAAAATTCGCTAAAAATACCTGGGTTTCAGTTGAACTCGTATTGAACTCGTATATTATAAAGAAGCGGTTTTTTTTTGTAGGAGTTAAATTTGAAACTACCAAAAGGATTTAAAAAGATACCATGCAAAAATCTCCATTCTCTTATCATAAGCCTTCTCGAAAAATGACTTAGTTCAAATAACCAATTTTCACTTAATTAATGCATGTAAAAGTGTTCACAATTTTAAGTAGAATTTTCATCCTTTAATTGAATCACTTTATAAAATGGAATCTGATTTAACGAAACGGCGAATTTCGAAATACTTCAAACCGTTTAAATATTAAGTTTGGTTTTGATTCATAATATCACGATGTTTTTTAGCTCTGGGAGGGGTTTCAACCCCAAAACCTTCCTCTTAGCTGCGCCACTGGACGTACACACACAAATAGATTGACAGACAGACATTTTGTAAAAACATGTTTTTTGAAATCTGTGACTCCTAAAATGTGTAAATCCGTTGAAAACCCGATTTTGAAAAATTTTTCACGAATCCAGTACTTTTTTCTTGTAACAACAGAAGAAAGTAAAAGTTTACAGATTTATCTAATAAAGTAAGGGGAAAAAAAGCATTTTTTGCATATCATTTTCAAGTATTTCGAGAGGAGGGGGCTATAACCTCATTAGTCTCCCTTCTCTTCAACATGGACTAATATGAAGCTAATGAGAACGACTCATTTGCTATATGATAAAAAAAAAAATGAAATTTTTTTCCAAAAAAGGTGAAAAAGAAATCAGCAATATTTTTCATATCACTTTCAAAAATTATTTGGGAGGCTGTAGTAGAGGTCTGCACAGGCCGAAATTTCCAAGTCCGAGTCCGGTCCGAACGAAAAAAATATTGGCCCGGCCCGACCCGAAAGTTAAAAATTCGGCCCGGCCTGAGTGAATTTCTACAAAACATTGATCTTTACTCTTACGAAAGAGTTCAAATTGAAATAAAAAGAATACTGCCCAGTTAAACTGATGGAATTGAGCTCACAGGCTACGCATACTAATTGTACATTACAGCCTTATATTTTCAAGGGTTAATTCCGTTCGAAAAAGAAATTAAGAAGGGAAAACAGCTCTCCCCTTTCCTCTTTTTTTATACTGAGTCATTGAACCTCCTAAACTATCTTTAAGATAAAGGACATGCTTTATCATATAATAATCTATATTCAAAATTCAAAGCAAATCGGATAATTCTTAAAAACCCATTTGGCATTTGTATATTTTAAGAAGAGTTATCTCCTCTTTTATACTTAACCATTAAACTTCCAAAACTATTCAGAGATTTGAACGAAATCTGACAATTCTGCTTGAAAAACCAATTTTTATAAATTAAGGGGAGGGGCATTAGAACCCCCTTTCCCCCTGTTTATACTTATTCAATGAACACCTAATAACAGTCACGGAATCGCCTCATCAGAATGATCCTATATCTAAATTTTGAACGAAAACTTAATTCTGCTTTCTGCATGAAAAACCCATTTATATCAATTAAGAGAAGGGGCATGAGCCCCTCGTTCCCCCTCTTATACATATCGAATAAACTCCAAAAACTAATCAGGGAAGCGCCTTGTAAGTATATACCTATATACGAAATTTCAAGTGGATCGGATATTTTTATCATGAGTTATTGCGTTACGTACGAACGTACATACATACAGAACGGGCGGGCACATAAGCTCTCAGGCTATAATAGCCTGTGAGCTAAAAAACAAAAAAAAGAAAAAACACTTTTTTTCACGTTTATAATTTTCATTTATGCAGAAGTGTCGTAGGCTGCGATATTTACGCTTTTAATGAGCCTTTGTCTGTCGTATGCAAATGTTTCAGTAATCATTAGTGTTATTATTCCGTAATAAAAATCTAAAAAATGGTGTATGATAAAAGTAAAATATTCTAAGATGAAATCGCATTGCGGAGAGAAAAAGTACGGTCCCTTTTTAGAAGATGTAAATGTTTAATATATTTTTTTCGCGTATTGTTGTATTCATTTTGCATAGATGAACAGTTTAAAAGAAATTTGCAGTTTTCAGTTTAAAAGAAAAATTCCGTCATAATCATTTTTTTTTTTCATGTATTTAAGTCTATTTTAATAGGCCGAATGATTTACGTTTTTTTAAAAAGAATAAATTTTAATGTTTAATTGTAGAATAATGACGACTTAAAAGTATATGCTATTTTTTGCAAACATTTTTGGACCAAGGCAGCCAAATTTTACTGATTTATGAACAGACTTGGCCAAGTCAAGAAAAGGACTTTCATACGGGATGATTCAACAGGAACTGATTATTTTGGTCCGTGAAGACCAGGAAGAATGAAAGCAATCTCGGATTCATAACGGAAATAATACGTTAAGCCCGGCACGAGTCTTCAGAAGTAAGACCCGAGCCGGATCGGCCCGAATGCCATTAATGGAAATCGACCCGTGCAGATCTGTAGGCTGTAGCCTCATCATCCCTGCCCCTTTGGGTACGCCTAATGCACTACCTCAAGGAATTTTCATAAATTAATCAAAGTTAATAATTTAATTTGTTCACCATCGGATAACTTTTATCCATTTGGCATTTTACACATCAAATACAAAATGAATGCACCTGACACGTTTATATTTACCCAAACTTCCATGTCGAACTGCTTTCTCAAGTATGGCTTTATGCAAATGAGACTAGAACTATCGGTTTTAAAATTTTTTGCCATTTGTTTTTCATCGGTTTTAAGAAATTAGCATAATTTATATTCCCTCTTCTGTTTATTTAAACAAAGTTTATGAGTATTATTGCGATATTTATCATGCAGATGAAAATAGAATTTACGTTACAATTCCATTACTTTGAAATTTTTTCTATTGGCTTTGTAATTTTTTTCAGTATTGTAAAAAGAGATATTAACATTTAAGACAGGGGCAATTTGGATATACATAAACACACAGGATGCCTACTCTATTGTGCTTTCAGCTTTGAAAATCTTGATAATAACTTTTAATGATATTTTTTTTTGTTATGCAATGCGCAGTAGTAGTAGGTAAATCAATAAACGTCAAACGGTTAAAAGCAAACTACAGTGAAACTTCCCTGTGCAACAACCTCTATTAAGCGACCACTTTCCTGAACAACCACGTTTTATGGGGACGAAATTTATTTCCGTAGGTTTAATACTAAATTTACCTCAATCCAGAGACCATACCAATTGAATTTCTTCAGTGAGTGACCAATTTCCTTGAAAAAAAAGGAAACAAATTTTGTTTTTTCCTGGTCGTTTGAAGAAGGTTTTATTAGAAAAATAATAATTGAGAGCACATTAGTCATCAAACTTCTAAACAAAGTTTAGATTTTTTATCTTTTATTCAGGTACTTTTTAAGTGTTTAAATCTTTTTGTAACTTCTGGGCAATGAGTTTAACTCTTATGAAAAAATAAGAATAAGGGTAAATAAAGCTCCCTACCCTATTCTGTCAGCGAATTCTGAATGAAATAAATAAAGTAATAAAATCGGCAATGTTTCTTCCCACTTCTCAAAAAGAGAAAAGAAAATGCATTTATTTACTGAAGTTTGAAAGGACTTGAAAATAAAAGCTATAAAAGATAAAAACGTCAAATCAAAGCAAATGTCAATGTTATATTCATTTTTTAAACTATGTAGTAATTAACTTTTGTTTTGATATTTATGAATCTCATATTTTCCCAATGTGAAAAATAAATTTTAGCAACATTATTATTTTTTTCAACAATTAAAATTTAGATTTAAACATGAACTCCATTAAGAAACCACCTTTCAGTGCGACTTTAGACCTCCTTTCGAAGCGCACTTAGCACAATTGCATGTTTAAATTTTGAACAAATTTTTATTTTAAACTCGCTGAAAAAAAAAAAAATTACTATGCTGAATTTGGATTTATGAGATACCGAATGAAGGTTAAACCGAATTAAGTTTGTAATATATATATATATTATATGATAAGATTAATATGTCGAAAATTGTACGTTAAATGTGACATATGAGTTGCGTTCGTACTATGACTAGTTTTATAAATATTCAGATCTTGGTGCAATAGCTATTGCACTCTTATGCAAAAATGTACGAAAACAAAATTTAATGTTATTATAGATATTAAAGTCAGAAATACGGAAATATTACGACTCTAAATTAATAGCGGCATTATCTCCATGGTAACGTAGAGCTATTACCTATGATGACATAGCATCGAAGTAAGTTCGTATGATAGGTTTTATGTAATAGTTAACATAGCAAATTAGAATGATTACCTATCATGGGAAGGGAAGTCGTTGAATTAATTACGTATAGTAGGATTTAGTAGAATAATCACCATAGCAACCTAGAGTTACTGCTTATCACGGAATATAATTAAATACGTATCATAGGATTTAGTAGAAAGAGGAAACTTTTAATAATGTTCTTTTAAATTTCGATTCGATTTTTATACAAATTGCCCGTCAAAATTCTGCAATAGTTCTATATATTCAATTTCAAAACATTCGGATGGACAGTTTTTGCTTGCACTATTACATGATGGTTATAAATAGCAATAAAGAACTTATGTTTACGTAATCTTTGGATATATATGCTTCTTGGCGGTTCTTAAATTCACTTCTCAACAACGCAAAAGTTTGACACATTTTTAACTGTAAAGTATAAAACTGACAAGCCTGACTGTTGAAGGCATTTGTAATCGAATAGCGTTTTTCATTTTAGGTAAATAAGATACTTCTATAGCCTTGTTGAGATATAAGGATTGTTTTCAGATGGTTCCAGATTTTTCTCCCTTCCCATGCTGCCGCTTCCAGAAATTCGATTCAAAACGCTAACTTTGACAGTATTTTCTTAAATTGCTTGCATCAAAAAATGGATAATGTCATTCTATTACATAGTTTCTGAATAAAAACACCTGCTAATCTTATGTGTTTCGGGAAAATAAAAAAAAGAGAGAGAGAATTCAGAAATGTATCAGAAAGCAGCTCGTTAGGATTTTAGAATGAATTTGGATTTTGAATCCTTAATAACATGATAATAGAAATATTTTCATAAATCTACTTTTATGCTACAGATTCAAAAGTTATGACGTTTCTAACTTTCTCTTTTTTTTTTTTTTTTTTTTTCTAAACCATATTATTTTTTTTATGAATCTTTATTTGTATTTCGAAAGTCTAAGAATCTGAGTAAACATTAATGTTGCTAATATGTATTTCCTGTAAAATATGCTGTAAAACCATCTCATAGATATGTATGCAGTATTCTTTAAAGGAATCTTAATTATGTGATAAAATCGGAATTTTTAAAAAATAGTAGAAATTGTGACGGGCCAGAATAAGTCGGGGCGGACCGGGCCGATCTTGTTTTCATCGATTTCTGTGCGGGACCGGGTCGAAAAATCTTTCCAACAGGTCTTCATTGCATGACATAAAGTAATTCGAACATCAATTTCTCTTCATCATTCATTCTCAAATCATTAATAACTTCATACTTAATCATCGATAACTTATAATATCATAAATGTTGGTATCTAGGGGTTTCCACTTGTTTAATACACAGAATAAATATTACCAGTAATTTTGATAAAATCAATAGCACATTTTTAAATGCATGTGTTTCATATTCATGCATATCTGATTTCTATACACATACGAATATGCGCGTTTATGATCGAAAGTATTATATGAATCCTCTTTTTTACAGAAATCTATTACGCATGTTATATAGGTGCCTTAGCATATAGGCTTTTTATTTTATTATTTAGCATACTCTAACTTCAAGAATAAAACTACAAAACTGTTTAATATTCATTATTATTTATTAATATTAAAACTATATTTATTGTTTAATATTAATGTAGTTTTTGGAAGGGGTAAAAACAAATAGTAAGGTGTATCCACACTGGGAAAAAAAGAAAGACAAAGAAAATAAATTACTGGGGTGATTAGCGTGATAACATGTGAGCTAAAAAAGTATAAACATTGTAATACAAAAAGCACTTCTGTACTGTCAACAAAAACAATTAAAGTGTTAATCTGAAAAATAATAATAGAAATAATAGAAATTGCAAATTTGTCGGCAATACGCAAATGAGTAATTATAAATAAATGAATTGAAAGATTATTATTTTATTTTATTTGTAGTTTTATGCTTATTAATTATTCTGAAAGAATGAAGAAATAATGTAAAAGGAAATAAAAATACCATATTAAAAATACCAAGATTTTCTCTCTTTTCTTTTTGGCTGTTTTCACTCCTGTTTAATATTGCTATTGATTTTGATTTTTTTCCTTAACTTAATATCAAATAGCATGAAATATTTATCATTTTAAATGTTCGAAGAGCACAATATTACTTTTTCTTTAATAAAACTGAAATGAAAATATTGTAACAAAATTGTAACAATGATATTCTAAACAAAACAAACATATTGTATAATTTAATTTATACATATTAGTATTAAAATAATTACAAAAAAATAATAAATATTGATGATTTTATTTATAATTATATATGATTTATATATGATTTTATTTATAAGTATTTATGAATTTGTACTTCTAAAAAATAATTTATCATGTGCCGTAATTCATAAGTGATAAGTTATTGCTACAAATAACAATAATAAAAGTCATGTGCATCTTACAAACTTCATGAAAAAAGACCTGTAATCTACAAAACTGACTGCGTAAACATTTAAAGGGTCCCTGTTTTTATGGGAAGATAGAGTTCTCCCTTTGCAGTCGTCAATTTGGCTAGTTATCGCCTCCCTTGGCTTTAGAAGAGGAAATAAGATTTGACTAAGAAATTCCGCGGTAGAAAGGTCAGGGGAATGGTTTTATTCACTTTTACGGACCGGCTAATGTACCCGTTCCACAAATTGTATTTAAAAGTGTAATTTTTTTCCTATATGACAGTTTAGAAATTAAAAATGTGCTATGTTCAGAAATTTTTAAAAAATGTAGAAGCAAAAAATGCAAAACTGAAATTTCATTTCAAATTTCAGTGTTGCCATTCGCAAATTGACGTATGCATTACGCACAGATATGTTTGGCTTTTATAATATAGATAGGAAAGTTTATTGATTTTTAATTAACTTATAAGAACAATCTCAGTGTTATTAAAAATAACTTTCCAGCAAATAAGTATTTTCATTCATAAAACAAAAACAACAACGAAAAAAGTTACAACAATAGTTGGAAAATAATTTGTTTTTGTTCTTCCATTCAATATTTATAAAGATTAAGAGTGCTGTTTTTGTTCAGAATTCATCAGATTTTCATTATTCAATTCACCCCATAATTATTTATTATTTGCAGAAAAAAAAAAAAAAAATTGCACATAATCTTAAGCATTTTAGATAATCATGATTTTGTCTTATATACATACCTGCTGTGCGCATTATCATTGTGTATTATTTGGATTTCTACTTTGTAGTCATTTGATACCCTTTTTTAAGAATTTCCATTTGATTGCTACTTGTTTTTCATCACTCTGATTCATGTTGTATTATATTACTGTTTTAATAAAATTAATTATTCTATTAATGTATATATATTTAACATTTTATTTCTCTAATCTTTCTACTCCTCTGTATGATATAATTTGGCATTAACAAGTTTTTACAGTTATTGATGTTGATTTGTAGTATTATCTAATGGTTCTATATATATATATATATATATATTAATTATACATATATATATAAAAAAAAAAAAAAAAAAAAAAAAAAAAAAAAAAAAAAATGAGAGTGGGTTATTTATTTTAACACAATTTTTAAACTGTTTTATTGACACCAATATATGGATATTTGTCTAGTTATATCTATAGTTAAATAGCTATATTTTAATTATCAAATTAATTTTAATGTTATTGATATAATTTTTGGTATATCATTAATAATATCATTACTATTATTATTATTATTATTATTATTTTTTAATTTTTACTTATTTTTATTTTATTTTATTTTATTTTATTTTATTTTTTTTTAATTTTAATTTTATTTTATTTTTTAATTTTTTTTTATCCTATATTAAGATAATGAGTTTTTACCATGTAAAGTCACAATAAATGTTACTGATTAAAGTAACAAAATGGTATTTTAAGTTATATGTTAATATATATGTTATCTCTTAATTCTAATTTTAATTATTTTATTAATTTAATTTTATGTTAATATCGATTATTAATTATTTCCTCCGGTTCAATTATATTTCCATTCAGCTTTATCTTTTTTGTTTGTTATGGATAACTATTATTTTTACTTACTTTCAACTCCTTTTTGTAAAATATCTTTGTTCCTTGTTTAATAATTTGGTTTTTGTGTGCTGGTAGCCCCAAATACGTATTATTTTGCTATTTCATGGCTAATACGTGGATGAAACCGCACACTTCATTTGCAGTTCCAGAGCATTTGGGGCCTGATGATTCTGCTTTTGGAGCTACAAATTCTATTTGCATTCATTTTATTTATTTATTTTTTCAGATTTACTCGTTACACTATTTTTTTATTTTATTATAATTCAATTCAATTCTAATTCTTCGATTTGGTTTATTGTTTTATTGATAAAATCCATTGGTGAATCTTGTCTACTTTTAATGGTATTATATACATACATATATATATATATATATATATATAGTCTGATAGATGGGCACACACATAAATATTTTTTCAGTAGAAATGTGCTTATTATTATTCCAATTCAAAAATTGAGAAAATACTATTAATTTAAGCTAGTTTATTTTTCATTAAAAATGCAATGAATAAATAAAGTACAAATAATTTCTTTGTATTACTATATGTTTTTCTTAAAATAATAATAATAATATTAATAATAGTACACTATTATTACATTTGGGTTAAAATTATTCCAGAGAATATCTTATTTATATTATTTATCTTTATAATTTAAAACGAAAGTTTCCGATCTTATCAACAATAATCTAATAACTTTTTGTATTCTCTTTAAGGAAATTGTCGTTGGAAGTAACATGGATAAAATTTACATTGTTATGGACTATGTAGAACATGATTTAAAGAGCTTAATGGAAACTATGAAACAACCCTTTCTAGTAGGTTAGTAAGAAAATTTTATGTTATAGTTTTTATATTGAATTGTGTAAATTACTAATTGTGCGTGTATATTTTATTATTTTTAGTTAGCAACTTAATTTTACTTTATCTAAATTGGCACAAAATGTTAATTATATATACACAATTATCTTTTAAATTGAGACTTTGAAAGAAGTAATTTGTGTATTTTACAGCGATGATTAGCATTACTTTTTTGATTTTTTTGTATCAGGGTTTTTAAAGGTGAAGGGGGTGAGGGGGAAAAGCTGGTTTTGAATTTATGGGTTTAGATTTGTGATAGTGGGTGAAACATCACTATGATCCTGAGTCCAAACAATAGGAGCCATGTCTCATCCACTGTCACAAATCTAGCCTCCTAAGTTCCAAACCAGCTTTTTACCCCTCCCTCTAAAAATATGTTAATATAGCAGCTATGATTTTAAAATTGCATATGGCATATAGGCATCTTTGACTTTAGGCTTCGATATTCCACGTCAACCATTGCAGAACAAATATTTTATATAAACTAGAGACAACAATTATTGGACTTCCCTCTTATATCAAAGTCTAAATTGTTGTTTTATATATTTCTACAATCATCAATCTATAACAGCACAAAACATTTAATAGCTATGGAATGCAACAACATATTTCAAAATCTACAAGTCAACAACAGTTAATTTTATTTAATTTTGGATCAAGAGAATTCAAAAGAGTGTCTGCACCATGAGAAAGGTGTTTTAGTTTAATTTTGCACCTACCAGGGTTGGTAAAAAATCGGGTTTAAAAAAGAAAAAACCTAAAACCATGGTTCTTTTAAAATATGTTTTCCTGTTACATATACATGCATAATTATCAATAAAAATGAATATTTTTGAATAGATAATTTGATTTAAAAGTAATTCTAATCAATGTAATTATTTAATGTACAACTAATTATGTAGAAATTGAAATCTAAAATTTAAGCATTTTTAGAAAAAGCTATGTCTTACGCTATACCTTGAAAATCTTAATAACAGTCTTTTGATTACTAGCGCTATAAATAAATATATGATATAGATTCATATATAAAACTTCATACATATTATTTTCACATGGTTATTCAAAATAATTTCTTTGAAATACTTGTTAAATGAGATGTCTGATTTTTCTATTAGAAGACTATATGAATTATCTTTTATTGAAAAATAAATCTTTTTATAAAGAATTTTTGGAATGATTTGAATTTAGCAGTAGAGTCTTTACACTTCAAGTATTGTGTATTGCTATTTGACACTTCTCTGAAACTACCAGGTTAAAAGAAAAAAAAAAGATGACAGTAAAATAAACAAAAATACCTATTTAACAGCTTTTTAGACTACTAATGAAAAACATTCATCTCAAAACATAAGTAGTTTTATAAATACTGTCATCCACTAAAGCATTTAAACAGCCATCAGACTACACACTATATTATAGCACTTGGTATTTTTAAATGTCTAAACTAAAATTACATTTTTTAGGCATTTTTACGAGACTTTTTTTATATTGCATCTCAAGCAAACCTTGTCTTGTCTCCCCCCCCACCCCCCACCCCTGACAATTTTTTTGGCTGATCTCAGTAATAGGTTTGGTTATGCAATAGAAGATTTAAATATATCTTTTGCATATTTTAGTTAATTGTTAAACAGGTGCTTTACTAGTACCTAATTTTCAATGTCTTCTTATTCGACTTCATATCTTGAGTTTCTTTTTTATTCTTAAGATAATCCCCCCAATCAAGAAAATTTTCTTTTAGCGCTTGATTGATATTTTAAAGATCATTTTATGTCATATTAACTTTAAATCTCCGTTTCTCAAGGGATTTTTTTTTTTTTTTAAATCTACATATTGCATATGTTTTTTTATCTATTTTATCTTTGCTAAAGTTACATAATTTAAGTGTTTTCTTTAGAGCTTCAGATAAGTTCATCAATGCATAGAATTTGCATTCTACATGCATACTAACATGCCCTTGACTAGACTCACTATGTCTTATGGTGACTATTGAGATAAGACTTAAAAATCAAAATTACTTTCATCCAATAATTTGAAACACTTAAATTACAAAAATGAGAAAATATTATATTAGATTTGTTCTAAAAAAACCAATTGGTTTAAACTGTGCCAACCTAGCTGGTAACAGAATAAAATCATAATGCAAAAAACCCAATCCCAATGTAGGAATGCAAGGAAAACAAAAGCTTATTAAAATCAATAACCACATAGCAAAAAAAGCTTGTTGCCAATTATTGATTAGCATACATAACAAAAAGAAATCAACGGAAAAAATCAATTAAGAATATCATATTTGAGGCTTTCTGGAATGATGAAATTCTTGGTAAATCTTAATTAATTAAGCAATTTAAATAGTAAAAGTGCATTTAAAACTCGAATCTGCCCTTCTAGCTACATATTTATGTTTTATAAGTAATGATTATATATACATATATAGATAGGCCTTTAAAAAAAAGAGAGAGAGAAAGAAAACTAATTAGTTTTTTTCTAACCAGCTAATTTTAGAAAGATTAGTTATTCTGCCATGCAGATTTATAGCTTACATGAAAAATTTGAGTTGATTAAAAATGTTTGTCATTTTGGAAATTTATTAATTTATTATTTTTCAACAGCTTTGCTTGTAGCTTCTTCATAACTTGGATTTTGCATTTTTCAATAATGTGTAAAATAAAACATTTGGGTAAAAAAAGAAAAAAAAAAAAAAAAAAAAACCAGGGGATAAAAAAAACAGCATGGTTTTTTAAAAAAACCATTTGGTTTATACCATGGTTTAAACCACGGTTTAAACCAAACAACCCTGGCACCTACAAATTTCAATTTGATGACTGGAATTTTTAACTCGGTCATCATTTTTTTTGCCTAATTTTGCAACTTTTTCTATTTCTGTTTTGCAAATTTACTTTTTCTCATCAAACATTTAGTTATTTTTCTAATAGGGATACAATGATTTTTAATGAGATGATTTAAATCATTATTTTAATAAAATGGTTCTGTTAAAAGCCATTGATTAAAACTATAGAGTTTCTTAATTTTTAAAACGTTAAAAGTAAAGTATAAATGAATATAAATCTTATTGTGTCTAAAGATATTTTATAGACAAAATAAATAAAAGAAGTTTTAAAAAGTGTTTACAAGCTTAACTGCTAAGCTTGTAAACAATAAAATACAATAAGTTTTTAGTAAATTTTCATCAGGTGCTAAAAATATATAATTTGAAATTTATATTTAATTAAATCTATTATAATTCACATTATCATAATAATTTCTTTTGAGTTAATAAACGATTCACTCATTGTATAAAATAAGCACAGCAAACATAATATTGGGGGGAAATGTTGGGAGAAAAAATATTTTTTGCACCCCTTGTTTGTTCCAATAATAAACCAATCTTTTGCATCTTCACCTGAAAAAAATATGAATAATGTAAGTCTTTATTGTACTCATCAGACACTGAATCAGAGCATGAAGGATGCAAACCTAATTTTGAAAGTGTCATGGAAATAACTGTTAAAATTTTGTACATACAAACATATGTGATTAAGGAACTATTGCTGACTGTTACAAGAAGAGATTTGAAAACATAAAATGTATGATCTTAAACAAACTACTTTTGATCAAAGATTTATCAAGTAATAATTTGTTATATTAATAATTTATTAGCATCATTCATTTAAGTAAATATTTTTTTACATGTTATTTATATTTTTATGAGCTATATTAAATTTTATTAGTATTTAATATTTATAATAGTGTCATTTCATAAAGGTTCAACTTTTCTGACAAATTGTAAAATGTAAATAATAAATGTAAATGTAACTATGATCTAAATAAAATCTGTAAAATTATTCTGAAAACTAAGAATTTTTGAGAATGTTTGTAGTTACATACACATATGTCTACAAAAGCATAATGAATGATAGATCCGATTAAGACATATTTCAAGGGAGTGGTCAAAAGCCCTGCATTAAACAAGATTTGTGTAATGTTGAAGGAATTGGTCTTATTTACACATTTAATCATCTCAATGAACTTTAAAGCTTTTATTTATATGTTTGCGGTTGAAAATCTTGTCTTTTACATATATTTAGATTAAAATTTAATTGTATCCCTCTTTAATTAATTGTTCTCTTTCATAGGACCTATTGAAATAAAATCTGAAAATAAATCTGGATTTAAACAGAATTTCTTTGTCAATTAATAGGTTAAAATCAAATAACAAAAAAAAAAAAAAAAAAAAAAAAAAAAAAATTCCTGCTAGATTAATTTTTTTAACAAAAAGAAAAAAATATTAAATCTTTGTGAAACAATCTATTTGTTAAACTCATAGTTTAGTACCTGTGATAAATGAATATCATTATAATTTGGCCTTCTTTTTAATATAATAAAAAAAGAAAAAACTATCCTTATTAATCCTTGTGTAAAAAACGTTGTTAGCATAGCAAAAGTTAAAGAAAAACAGAAAATAATTATCCAATAACAGTTGTGTTTGTTTAATTTTACAAGTTTCTTTCTTTTTTTTTTCTTTGTCTGTAATATGTTCTTTAAAAAAACTTAGTAGTGATTTATCCTACGTTTAAAACCTCCTTAACAATAGGTCTAATCATGTTATATATATTTTTAAAGCATATCTGAACATCTTAGAGTGGTCTATTTCTCTCTCTACTACAGTAAAGACATACATGAAGCGAGAAACAAAGAGTGTTATGTCATGGGATCAAAGAATTGAAGTTTTACTAATAATGCAAATTTTTTAAAATAAAAAAAATCTATCATTATTTCCAATTAACCATAATTAATCTGTTATTAAATAAAGTACATATTACTATTATTATTCAGAAATAGTATTTTTTATTTGAATATAAAAAATCCAGTAAATTGGCAGCATTGGAGAAGAAAGATGAAATTTATGTCTTAAATGTATTTTTTTTTTTTGCCTCCAAAGACCGAAAATCTTTGGCATGTATTAAACAGTATTTTGTATTAGCTATTCATGAATTAAACATGGTAATTTTGCATTAATCTTATGGGTAATGTTCAAGGGATCAGAAAAAATCAGTGTATTAAGCGAGATTGCACTTTAACCAGGTTCCACTACTTTCAAATTTCTATTTGGATTTTTTTCTAATAAAGAAAAGATTGAAGTTAAAAGTACTTAAAAAAAAATATATCTATATATACATACCTATATATATGTATGAATGGGTAAACATTGAAAATGCCTGAGGCTTGGAAATTTAAAAAGTTGCAGTCGAGATCATTAGTATTTAATCATATAATGGTACACCTGCTTTGTTTTATGGTTGGCCTGTGTAACGTAATGTTATTTTTTAGGGACAACACTTTAATCGTTGCTAGTAAGAAATAAACTTTTGGGAGGCTTAAAGTAAAACTACATATATAATAACAATAATAATATTTGATTAATTATTAACAATATAATATTTGATTTATATATAAGTATTGGTGTTTTTGTAAAACAAATCTTATCCCAATTTTTAAATATTTAGGTGAAGTGAAAACCTTAATGATACAACTTTTAAATGCTGTTGCTCACTTGCATGATAACTGGATTCTACATCGAGATTTGAAAACATCTAATTTATTACTAAGCCACAAAGGAATTCTCAAGGTAATAATGATAGTAATATGAAAATTATATTTGTTTGTAGCCAAATGCTGATACTAACATGAAAATGAATTAAGTCCTCTGTATTTATTTTTCAAATTGTCAATATTATAGATTTAAAGAAACATTAAAATACAATTGGTTTAAATATTTGTGAAAATAAAATTCCTTAAAATGTATCTAAATGTTCAGAAAGTTTTGTTTTATGACTTATGAAATTTCCCTGATTTTTATCTGAAAAAGTTGAACAATTATTTGATAGATTTTCTTGATTTTAAAGTTTAATTTTGAATAATTAATATAATATCCTTCTAAAACACAAATGTTTGTTTGATTTAATGTTGCCTCTTGAAAAATAAGTTTATTCCCATTTGTTAAACAAAATTAATTAAAGTATATTGTAGAACTGGAGCATTGCTGTAAATAGATCACACTAATGGAAGTTAGCTATTTTTAAGTTTAACATTTGTGCTATAAGGCATCTGTAATTAACAAAATTATACTTCTTAAGTCTTCAAGAGGAAAAAAAAATGTATATATGTGCCATATTTTTTCTTTTTGTTTTGTGTGTATTGGTTGAATTTATCTCTACTCTCCTTTTCAAAATTGTCAAAGTCCTTGTGATAAATTTGATTCAATTACTTTTGTGGATTTATAATCTCTTTATAAATAGAATGTAACTGTAAAATATTAAATCAGAATTTCAATTTGAAAGAGTGACCTAATTTAGATTGATAAAATATATTATTTTTTATCTTGTTTTTATCGTTCAAAAATCTGTCTAATTTGCCAGTAGCCCAACAAAGAGTAGAGAAAAAAAAAGTTCTTAAAATTAAAACATCAACAAATTTCAGAAAATTTATCAATAATTTTAGGACAGATCTCGAATTGGTGTGTATCCATGTTACCTTTTCAGCATAAGGGACAAATGGGAATGTTTTTTATTCTAATGTAATTGAATCTTATGACATTATTTGTTGTATCAAATTACATTGCCGTCAGTATTTCACCACGTCATTTTACATTAAAAATACTTATTGTATTAGTTAATAATTTTGCTTTAATTTAAGAGTTGGCAAATAGAGAATATTTGTAACATGATTTTAAAGTACAATACTATGTAGAAATACTTTGAAATTTTATTGTGGACATTTCCAGTTTAGTTTAAATGTTTCCCCGGCATTAATATTTTATTGGAAATATATTTTATTTTATACTGAAACTTAGCACTGTCAGATAAATATTGGTTGCCATTGTGTCTTATGTAAATAAAAATCTTAATAATGGAAATATATTTTAGATATTTTTCTTATTATTTACTCAAAAGGAAGACACTGTTTGTCATATAGTTTGCTATGTGATGTACTCATTACTGTTTTCTTTCGTTTATTAAATAGCTAAATTACTTTCTTTTTAATATTTTTATTTCTATTAGGTTGGTGATTTTGGACTTGCACGAGAATATGGTTCTCCTCTGAAATCCTACACCCCAGTTGTAGTTACTCTTTGGTACAGAGCTCCTGAATTACTTCTTGGTGCCAAAGTGAGATTATGTTTTATCACTATCTAGTTTATGTGTATATATATATTATATAATGGTTATAAACTTTTAGTTTTATTTTATTTCATTAACCTTTTAGCTTTCTGTTTATTCCGGTATAGGGGATTCATGCTTCATAGAGTTATTTCATGTGGGAGAAAGTGGTTATTATCAAATGTTGGTACCTACATGTTAAAATTATTAAGATTATAATATTTTCTGCCCATTGCCCTTAAATAAAAATAAAATTGCCAAAGCAATAATAATAATAATACTAACAACAATAATAATTGTATATAAACTAGCAAAAGCCGTGCTTTGTTTGGATTCGCGAAGCATTATTTAATAAGATAAATATTTGAAAGGAATATTACTTTTTTATATTATTTTTGCATCTTTATTAAGCAAAAACGTTATCTCATGTTTTGGAGCATTTAAATTTTAGAAATGTAAATTCAGCCAAATAACTAAGAATTTCCTCGGAATTTTTTATTTATGATATAAGGCTGGTATAAATAAAAATATTTTTTTTTCATTTTTAACTAAAAGTTTTAAAGAGGTTTTTACATTTTCCAATGGCCAGTAACGGCGTTCGTTCTGGCCAATAAGTGTTCTTTTTCTCGACATTTTTAAATTCCTAATACATTCCAGAAATTATTTATAAACGTAGTTAATATATTTAATTTGGTTGAATTAAATTATTCTTCAATCAATTAAAATATTCTTAAATTATTCTTTAAGCTTTCATTTCGAATACCAGACTTAAGAAACTTACCAAATTTAACAAAAAATTCCCTTTAAATACCAAATATAAGAATTAATTTTACTTGTTTACGATTCTTTTTGTTGCCACTTTACCAAAGTAAATACCTAAATAAATAAATCATAATATAATTCTTTTAAAATCCGTAAGTATAAACTGTGTAAATAATTTTGGCAGAATAATGAAAATATATTTTATTTAATATATTAATCATGATATTACCTATAATTACTAACCCCATAGTTTATTTTCCTTCTTAAAATAAAAAGATACAGGTTCAATTTTTTATTTGCAAACGATTTTGGCGGAATAATGAAAATACATTTTATTTAATTAATTAATCATGATTCTATCTATAGTTACTAACCCTATGGTTAATTTTCATTCTGAAAATAAAAAGATACACGTTCAATTTTTTATTTGCAAAAATGCGTACATAATAGAAAAACATGTAGAATAAATTAATTATTAAAATAATATTTTTTAAAGGTTATTCTGTAAAAAAATAACATTCTGCAAATCTACATATCATAATTTATTCTTATGTTTAATTTCAAGTCAAAATACAGAATAGATTTTTTATAAAGCGTACGACAAAATGTAATTTGAGTGGGCTAGTAGAGGATTCGCTTCGCTCATCGTAATAAATAAAAAAATTACAATAATAATAATGATAAAACAAGCTGCAAAAACAATACATTAATTATAATTTTTTTTTCTCAAAAGATTAACAAGAGTATTTTATTAAGTTGATTATGCTTTTAAGTTGTAAAAGTATGATCTTCCAGAATATGCCTTTTGTTTTTCATTATACTAAGCATTTTGGCCTATAAACTATAAAAATGACAATCCATCCCCTTCTCCAAAACCCCTGGTTTTAGTTCTTCATTTTTTATACCAGTGCGTAATCAGATTCTGGACATGCATGAAAAATCACTGTTGTCTTGGAATGAAAGAGTGGAGTATTTGATGTTAGTTCATTGTGATTTCAATTAATAATATGATTAATTACAAAATAAATAAATAAATAAATAAAATAAATAAAATAAAATAAATAAATAAATTTTGAGCTTTAGATGCATTTAGGACATGCATTAGACAACATTCATCTAAGTTTTCGGACTGGTATGTGCAGTTAATTTTGTTAGCCTTGGCAGATAGAAGGCAGAGTGAAACTTTCTGTATAGATTTATTTACTTTTAAAGATGTCTATTAAGATTTCATTTTAATAAACCCCTTTTAAAATTGTAAAAAGGGTTGTTACTTTCTTATTTTAATTCATACTCAAATTTATTTTTAATATTGAATCTTTGAAATCAATTCAAGAATCCAGTTTTTCCATCTGCCAAAATTTAAACAATTCTGTGGTGAAAAAAATTGCATTGTAAAATTATTTTAATTTTTCAGCAATATTCTACTCCCATCGATATGTGGTCTGTTGGATGCATTTTTGGTGAACTTCTATCAATGAAGCCTCTTTTCCCTGGAAAATCAGAAATAGATCAATTAAACAGAGTTTTTAAAGTAAGTTATTTTCTTCACAATCATGATTTTCTTTATGTATGGTCTGATAGTATTGCATTTAAGTTTATAATAAAAATTTGAAATTTCTTTTTGTGCATTGTATATGAGTACATATTTTTTCAAATTTTATTTTCTGATAAAAAAAAAAAAAAAAAAAAAAAGTTTATACTCCATATCTGAATTTGAAAACAATTGTCATTTCTCTTCTTTTATATTCATCCTATAGAATTTATATTGATTATTATTTACTTTATGTTTATTTCTTATAATATTTTTAAATTAAGTTTATTTCTTATAATATTTTTTAATATTTCTCCCATAATATATTTAAATGCTTCCTAATTAAAATTTAAATGCAAAATTTCATGTTAAATAAATAAATAAAAGTGTGATTTTGTTTTTAATCATTTAGTTTAATTGATACATCTGTTCTTGCATTGCTTGTCAGATAAGTATTAAGGCTTACAACTGTTTATATATATCAGGCATGTTAAATTTGTTCTCCATCATTTTTCTGTTGCATAAAATGAAATTTTTATAACCTCACAAAGAAAAATCTTAAGTCAAATTACAGCCTTGTTAAAAAGCAAAACGGAGAAAACAAAAATCTAAAAAATACAAAATTTCTATGTATAGAGACTATAAAATTCTAAAAGAAATATCTAATATTGAAATGACATTTATTTTTAACAAATACTAAACTTGTTTGTTATATCATGAAATCTTCTAGCAATAATACTTATATATCTTAGCTTATATTGCAGAAGATTTTATTAAGTTTAATTATATCAATCTTTCATAATCTTTTTTAAACCAGAGCAAATTAATGTGTTTTTGATTCATTTAATTTTGTGAATATGTATTTTTTCAATTATTTATCATTCCTATACTTTGTCTACTGAAATATGACAACAGTTGATTGTTATAAAAGTTATTTGATTTATTTCCATTTATAAGAAAAATTATCAAAACCATGTTTTTCTTAAATTTTAGGCACGATGTGCTATCACCAGGCTTAAAACTTATTCGTTTTTGCATTTTACTAAGCTACTATAGACACAAGTTTTCCACTGTATAGCGAATTAAAAAAAGAAAAAAGTTTTTTTTTGGCCCACCGTAGTACATAATCTTATAATTATTAGTGTTTAAAAAAATAATAAAAATAATAAAATAAAAATATTTTGACTTTAATTAAAGCCAAATCTTGTCTTCACTCCAATCAAGTCTAAATTTTTAGGTTAGTTTTTGATTTTCAGAATTTTGCAAGAATGTTTATTAACAAAAACAAAGGTAGTTTCTCTGAAAGAATTTTCTTTCCAAAAATTACCCATTCATATTGACATTACATAATCACATAAAAGTTAAATTATATTTACTTTTTATTCCTGCAGTTATTCTCATTAAATTGTTGAAAGTATTATTATTTATCTTACAGGATCTTGGCACTCCCAGTGACAAAATATGGGCTGGTTATAGTGAATTACCTATGGTGAAAAAAGTAACTTTTACAGAATATCCTTATAACAATTTAAGGAGTCGATTTGGACACAACTTTACTGATCTAGGATTTGATCTCCTAAACAGGTATTATATTTATAGATATGTTACATTTATGCAATGTAGAATCATCAAATGTTAAAATGTCAACTTTCCATTTTAGAGACAAAAAATAAATAAATAAATAAATAAATAAATAAATAAATAAATAAATAAATAAAAATAATAAAAAAATAGAAATGAGAAACATTTTTTTAATACTTTGCTGAAATTTTTCAAAGGTTGCCAAAAATACATCATGTTGTAACGAATCTGTCTCCAGTCTGGTTCACTTGTGAAGGGGTAGCACAATAATTCCTTATTATAATGTCCAACAGCACTTTATTACAATACTCTACATCAACATTTACTTTCTAAAAATACAAATAAACCTCACACACATCAAAAAAACTGAAAATTAAAAACATTAAAATCACCAGTGTCCCTTCAAGTCAACGTCCCATTCCTCCCACACACTCCTTCGTCTCCCTTCGCCTCCATCACTCAATTCAACATTAGCGCCGTCTGGCAAAACCAAAAGAAGCATTCCGCATTCAGGATAACAGTTGCGATAGCCTCTTGTGAAATTTTAGGCGGGAGTTAAAGTGGAAACTTAATCACATGGAGTCGTCACAGACTCCTCCCCCCTCCAAATTTTGGACATGTCCAATCAAAGTCCCAACTAAAGGAGCAATAATGTGCCAGTTCCAAAGAACGCTAGAAAGTCTTTTCAAAGCACAGTATCCACGAGTAGTTGCAATGTGCCACAGGCATATTTCCCGAAAATCCATCACAGCATGGTACTGCCCTGACCAACTGTCCTAATTCTATTAATTTTTTTTTTTTTTTTTTTTTTTTTTTTTTTTTTTTTTACAAATTTGGAATACGCGGCAATATAGCACCCCGCAATACCAGTTACAATATAAATTCGTTAAATATTAAATAACATATCTCTTTCTGCTTTCAAATAAACTAAAATGGACTTCTTTCACAATTATAAATCTAAAAACAAAGACAATATATTAAGACTACTAATGAAAGGATGGGTGCCGGCTCAAAGTGTCTGCATTACAATGATCTCTTCCCTTCTTATGCTCAATTCTATAATTGAACTGCTGCAATGCAAGGGCCCATCTCAACAGTCTCTGATTAGACCCTGCATGAGTCTTAAGCCATACTAAAGGGTTGTGGTCAGTTTGTATTATAAACGGTAAATGACCATCCAAATAGCACCTTAACTTCTTCACTGCATACACTATAGCGGCACACTCCTTCTCAATGGTACAATACCGCTGTTCTGACCTCTTAAGTTTCCTACTAATGTATAAAATAGGATGTTCCTCCCCTTGGTCGCTAACCTGAGCCAAAACTATACCTAGGCCAGTATCCGACGCATCATTTTGCAACAGAAACTCTTTCTGGTAATTTGGGGCATAAAGAACGGGTTCACTCGACAATCTCGCCTTTAGTATACGGAAAGCCTCGTCACAAGCTACGTTCCAATTTATTTTCCCCTTCCGATTCTTTCCCTTCAAAGTCTCAGTCAGGGGGGCGGCAATAGACGAAAACATAGGAATATATTGTCGATAATATCCTGCCAACCCAAGAAAAGCTCTAACCTCAGTTTTACAGGTAGGAATTGGGAACTCTTGCACTGCCTGCACTTTTAATTCTGCAGGTGATCTTTTTCCCATCCCAATGAGATGTCCCAAATACTGAACCTCTCCCTGAGCGAATTTACATTTTTTTGGCTTGATAGTCAACTGAGCATCCTTTATTTTCTCAAGAACTCTACCAAGATGGTCCAAATGTTCCTCCCAACTATCAGAGAACACAGCAATATCATCCAAATAGGGTATTGCGAAACATTCACAATCGTGCAGCAATTCCGCCATCATTTTGCTAAAATAATAAGGAGCATTTTTTTAACCCAAATGGCATTCTTAACGGTCGATAAACACCAAAGTTTGTTGTGAAAGCGGCGATCCTTTGGGCCTTCTTACTCAACGGGATTTGCCAATATCCCTTGGTCAGATCCAATAAACTAATGTATTTTGCTGCAGCAACTGTTTCCACTCGTTGCTCAATGTTAGGCAAAGGAAAGTACTGAGTCCTAGTTATTTCATTAAGCTTCCTGTAATCTATGCACGGCCGAGGATCTCGCCCTGGCGATTCTACTAAGATCATAGGTGACGTATAATCTGATTCACCTGGCTCAATGATTTTAAATTGCAACATCTTCTGAATTTCCAATTGCAATATCTCATTTTGTCTAGGTGACATGCGATAAGGTCGCATACGAACAGGTTTATCACTCGTCAACTCTATCTCATGCTCAATTACATTAGTTTTACCTGGAATATTAGAAAATAATCCAGAGTACTGCACCAATATTCTCTGCAACTGCTCCCGCTGATTTTCAGTTAATCTTTTATCCAGCGCACTACTCTCTCTTATTTCATTAAAATCAAATACGTTGGGATCAGATTCAATCCCTGGGAAATCATCTTCAATTTCTGCCGGTTCACTCTCCTCCAAAGTCCATAAGATATTGACAAATTCTGGACGTTTATAATATGGCTTCAACATATTAATATGATAAACTTGATTCTTCTCTCTCTTTCCCTCAAAACTAACAACATAATTTGTCTCTGACAATTTTTTTACAATCTTGCCCGGTCCTTTCCATTGTACAGCCAGCTTATTCTGCCTGCAAGTGGACAAAATCAACACCAAGTCCCCCTCCTGAAACACTCTCTTAACAGCATTTCGGTCATACCATTTCTTTCGGTTATCTCTCGTTTCTTCTATCTTCTCTACCGCTAATTCATGACTTCTCTTCATTCGATTTATAAGTCTGAATATGTATTCAACTACATTGTTTTCTTCCTCAGGCGGTTCCAACCATTGTTCATATAGCAAGGTAATCGGTGATCTAAGATTTCTTCCATACACTAATTCGGCTGGACTGAATCCAATACTCTCATGGGTCACTGTCCTTAAGGCAAACAAAGCAGATGGAACATGTCTTTCCCATTCTGAAGCAGATTCAATGCACAACACTCTTAAAATTCTTTTAATAGTTCTATGAAATCTTTCCACAGGATTACTCTGAGGATGGTATACAGAGCTTCTAACCGTTTTGATTCCAAACCTCTGGAAAAACTCTACAGTCAAATTGCTCATAAATGAAGGTCCCTGATCAGTCTGTATTTCCTTTGGAAAACCCATGCGGCTAAATATCTGTAATAATGCATCAATTACTGATGTCGATTCAACATTCCTCGTCGGCACCGCATCAGGATATCTAGATGACATACACATAGCTGTAATCAAATACCGATTTCCATTTGGTGTAATAGGCAATGGTCCACAAGCATCAACATTTATTCTACTAAATATCTCAGATACAATGGGCACCAAAGTTAATGGGGCTTTCTTTTTGTCATTAGATTTCCCAGCTCTCTGACAAGCATCACAAGTTTTCACAAACTCCTCAATTTGCTTAAAACAATTTGGTCAGAAAAAATGCTTCACCAAGCGATCTTTTGTCTTGGCGACACCTAAATGTCCCGAGGTCTCCTCATGACACATTCTTTTAATTTGGTCCCTGAAACATTCAGGAACCACAAGTAAGTCCATTTCCTCTCCCATCTTATTAATTTTCCTCTTAACCAATAATTTTTCCTTAGCTATTCTAAAATCCTTAGATTCTGTTTCTGTCCCCTTAGCCAAAGTAAATAAGGGAGCCAATTCTTTACTCCTCCGCTGCTCTTCTGCAAATGTATCCGAATCCACTTTCACCAAGTCAAAAATAGTTTGTCTCTTCAACCTCCGGCAAAATTTTGCAGTCTGCACCGGAACAATCATTTTCTTCCTCCCGCGACTTCTCAGTTAATATTAATTCTTCTTCCTGACCCTCTATCGCCTCCTTCTCAGCAAGCTGTAACCGCTTCTGAGATCGTGTCAATACCACATTCACAATTTCTTTTCTCTTATCACCATCAGCTTCTATCTCCTTTAATAGAGAGGCAGTTTTATTTCCAAGGATATACCTCCCCTGATCTAATTCATTTCCCAGGACTGCTGCTTTAGTGATAACATGGCCCAATTCACACTCAATCTCAATTTCGGCCATAGGCAAACATGACATCCGCTGGTCCAACAAATGCTGCACCCACACATATTCTCCTATCATATTTTCAGGTGGAACATACTTTTGACACACCACATCGATAGTTGCTCCAGTATCTCTTAAAATAGGAATACTAGTTCCATTAATCTTCCCAAAAATTGTATATGGTGCCAACAAATCCTCGTCAACCTTATTTTTAACGTGATTTACGCTGTCTAAACCGCTCTTATTTTTAAGCTTAGGGCAATCGGGCCTAAAGTGCGTTGAATCCCCACATTCAAAACAACGGAACTGTTTCCTCCTCTCAAAACTGGGATCAGGCTTTCTATCCCTAAAATAATTTCCCCTATCCTCTACATCTTGTATAAATTCACTTCTTAAGTTATTTCCCTTCCATGATCTCATTTGCCATTGATTCCTATCACCTCGATCCCTATTACTTATCGAAGTTTTACGCTGAATGCAATTTCTTACATCTTCAAATTCATCCATTTTAGTAACAAGCTCAGTGGGTGAAACTATAGTTATCCACCGATCCAGAAAACTCTCCCTAAAATCAGGCGGCGCTCTTTTTTTTATTTGATCAACTATCATCAAGTCTTTCAACTGATCATAAGTTTCTATCTTCAACCCATTCAACCAACCTTCTAAATAATTTTTTATCGCATAATAAAAATCATACCACGTACTATCAGATGCTTTCTGAATTTTCACAAAGTTCTGACGAAACCTCTCTGGACTCAATTTAAACCGCTTCAGCAACATTGTTTTGACATACTGATATTCACTAGCCTGCTGTTCAGGCTCACGAGCTATTAATTGAGAAATTTCAGTTGGTAAAACACCAATTAACTGAGTAACCCATTTTTGGGGGGGAATCCCAAGAACCTTAGCCTGCCTCTCAAACAATTCCAGAAATAAACTAATATCATCCTCTTTCACATTGAATCTGGGCATCAATCTCTGAATATCCACTCTCGATTCAAAACCTATACTAGATTGAACAGAGTCTAAGTTCTTTCCCTCATTCAACTGTAACTCTATTTTTTGTCTCTCCACCCTCTCTCTCTCGGCCACTTCCTCTCGACCTATTCTTTCATTTATCACAGTTGTAAGAATCTCTCTAACAAATTCCTCTTCATAATTAACACTCTTTGTAATTAAATTACGTAAATCAATTATTCTCATACTATCATCGACTTCCTCCCCCAATTCCAGAGCAACGATTTTCAAATCTGCTCTTCGGCCTTTCCCCAGGAAAGCCATTTCCAAATACGTTCACCGACGGGTAAGTCGCCGGGTAAACACTTTATAAGAGCGACCGGCACCCAACCAACTGACCAAATTTAATCAATACACCAATAATCTATATATTCACTATATCAAAGCAATAGATAAATATACATTATACAAATAACTATAATTAATTATTCAAAAAAAAAAAAATATGTATCTATATACCGGTTCAAAACATCAATACTTGCATACCTTCTGTTTAACAAAAATAATACACAACTTTAATAAATTTTTAGAACCTTTGAAAAGTCACATTTCCACCACTCAGCCTGGTCTAAAACACTATTTTTCAAAATATAATAAACATAAGATCAGTTTGACCTCAATCAAACCAGTTTGATTTTAAACATGAAGTATCTCGATACAAAATACAATAAATCAGCCTGACTTCATTTACTCAAACCAGATTGGTTTTAAAATACACTCTTCGAGACAAAACATATTAACTTAAAGTCAGCTTGACTTAATCCAATCGATAAACCAGCCTAGTTTTAAATAATCCTTTTCACATTCACACCTTTTATAAAAACCAGAAAATACAAATCTGATATTGCGGCCGCTATATATATTAAAAAAAAACAATTTTTACAACAATTATTATACAATTATAATATTATAAAACAATTAGTATATTAAAAAAGAAAACCAGCAAATTTTAATCAAATAAACATTCCCAATACCTTAAGCTTAAATCATATAACATGCTGCAATGAAATCAAAACATACCTGTGACTCTCTGTTCATTCTCATTGCAACTCGAAGTCCAATCTGGTGAAACCTCCAGTTTAAGACTGTAACGAATCTGTCTCCAGTCTGGTTCACTTGTGAAGGGGTAGCACAATAATTCCTTATTATAATGTCCAACAGCACTTTATTACAATACTCTACATCAACATTTACTTTCTAAAAATACAAATAAACCTCACACACATCAAAAAAACTGAAAATTAAAAACATTAAAATCACCAGTGTCCCTTCAAGTCAACGTCCCATTCCTCCCACACACTCCTTCGTCTCCCTTCGCCTCCATCACTCAATTCAACATTAGCGCCGTCTGGCAAAACCAAAAGAAGCATTCCGCATTCAGGATAACAGTTGCGATAGCCTCTTGTGAAATTTTAGGCGGGAGTTAAAGTGGAAACTTAATCACATGGAGTCGTCACAATGTTGTCCCTGTCATGTTGTTATGCTTTGTCCCTGCAAGCAATTGTAAATTATCAAAAACTGAAGATTAGCTTTTTCACTTTTGATAACTGTATTATGTGGTGAAATTATATAGTTATGTTAATCCCTTTAGATATTCTGCACTAAGAATATGTAAAAATTTTGCTTGATGTTTTATATTTTATCACCCTTTGTATAAATAAATGTTTACAATTGTTACTGCCAAGTCTCGAAGTATTCAAATTATCCAGCTGCTTTGCATTGAGTTATTAGGTTATTTATATTTAGTTTTATAATCAACTTTTCTAGATGTTATATTAAGTTCTAGATATATTGCATTTTCATAGCTTTTTCAAGGTATTATATGCAGCATACAACATCTTATATATGCTTAGATTACTAGAAAACTAAGAATTTTTTACCATAATTCAAAAGATTTATTCATGCACATTTCATCACTTTATATATTGGGTACCAACAATCACACAAATTATAAAATTTCTGTAAATACTAAGATTTTCCTGTTCTTGTTTTCTTATGCTATTTAACTCTTTAGTATATTTTGTAAATAAGTTTTTAATTAGAAATTTGTTTCAGATTCTTAACTTACAATCCAGCCAAGAGAATTACTGCTGAAGATGCTAAAAGTCATGAATTTTTTAATGAAAAGCCAAAGCCTGTTTCTCCAAATATGTTTCCTACATGGCCAGCTAAGAGTGAACTTGGTCATCGCAAAGCAGCACAGTCTAGCCCTAAACCTCCTTCTGGTGGGAAACAATATGCAAGACAAATGGTTTGTGTTAATCTTGTTTTGAATTTTTTTTTCATCTTATTATGTAATGTATGTATTTATATTGTTGATGCATAATGTATGTCTTATTATGTATTAAGACTATTGAAGTATGTATGTTTTATTACATAATATATGCTGTAAATATCCTGTAATCCAGCACATTTGGGATTTGAAGCCCAAGCCGAGTTACAAAATTTTCCTAGTTACATGATAAGTGTCAGGAAAAACATGTACAAATTAAATATAAACTAGTAGGATATGCCAGTCCCAAAATTTTCTTCTATCTCGTACATCTTAATATTTCAAAAAGTTGCAATAGATGTTAATATTCCAGCATTATTAGTTCAATACTATGTCAACTTTTATTTTTATTTTAAATTTCCGCTTCAGTCAATTAATTTGAGTAAAAATGAATTAATCTCGATCATGATATTTATTAAAATTAATAGTTTTTTGTTATTTTGTTGTACACCAGCTTGGTCATTCCATGCCAAATCAACCTGTGACTCAACCTGACCCTTTCAGATTTCAATGAAATTCCCAGGAATCGTTCTGGCTGCTGAAATAAATTTCAGCATATTTTTATTTTTTATTTATCACTTTAAATTTTCATACAATTAATTATTTAAATTTTGAAAAATTATAATTTTTTGGCTTGCTTACATGTTTTTAATTTTGAATTTCTGAAGTTCTATCAAATGTAGAACGTTTTAAGACCACTCATTTTAAAGAGGAGTTTATAAGGTTTAATTTGTTATGCAAATTGACTATGCTTAGTTAAAAAAATAAAATAATTTTTTTTTAAATTTTAAAATTTTAAAATTTTTTAGTCATTTCTAAAAAAATTGAAAAAAGTGTATGTTTGTTGTAATATTATAAGCTTAAAATTCTGAAATTTTTAGAGTGGGACCTCAATGGGATTAGGAGTTATGAAATAAAAGCTAAAAATTACCATTAAAATAACAATTTAATTCTATCTATTTTGTTATTCAGTTATAATTTGTATGGTAATTTTCAACTTTTATTTCATAACTCCTGATTCCATTGAGATCTTGCTCTCAAAATTTCAGAATTTTAAGCCTATAATATAACAACAAACATGCAATTTTTTCAAAATTTTTAAAAATGACGATCTAAAAATTTTTTAAATTAATTTTTTTTAAACTATGCATAGTCAACTTGCATATCAAATTAAACCTTATAAATCTATGTTTGATAGAACTTGAGAAATTTAAAATTGAAAATATTTATGCAAGTCAAAATATGATAATTTTTCAAAATTTAAATAATTAATTTTATTAAAATTTAAAGCGATAAATAAAAAATAAAAAACTGCTCAAATTTATATTATCATAGAGAATGATCCATGGCAATTTCATTGAAATCTGAAATGGTCAGGTTGACTATTGAATTTTTTTGGTTGTGTTGACCCAGCTATTTGTGAATAGCCGACATAGCAGAACGCGAGTTTCTGTTGTTGTACGAGCTGCCAATGGACAACAAAACTGTGAAAGACTGAGAGAATTATTCAAAAATCACAATCACAGCACCTTTATTCAACAGAATATTTCCAAATTCAAGGAGTACATGCTGGAAGCAGTCAAAAATTTGGTTAAATTCTATTCACTATACACTTCAATCAGTATTCGATGGTAAAATAAAGAGAATGACAAAGAAATAGCTATTACAACAACTCCTTCCAGCAAAATGCTTTCAAATTCAAGAAAAACTGCTGGCGACAGCCAAATACATGCACACACAAAAGATTTGGTTCAACTCTATGCATAACTTCACACATTTATTCATGCACAATAATGAAAATGGCACAGACAGGGTTAATATAGCACCTTCTTCCTGCGGAATATTTCCAAATTGAAGCAGGACCTGTTGGCCATAGTGAAAAACATACTACAAAAAATTGGTTTAATTCTCTGCATAACTTCATGCACTATTCAGTGGTACAATAATGAAAATTGCACAAAAATAGCTATTACAGCACCCCATTCAGCCAGAATTTTTTTCAAGTTCAGGGGGAAGCTGCTGACCATAGACAAAAACATTAAAAAAAAAAATTGGTTCAATTCTATTTATAACTTCACATACTTTTCATTGGTACAGTAATGAAAATGGTACAGACATTGCTATCACGGCACCCCCTTCCAGCAGATTTTTTTCAAATTCAGAGAGGACATACTGGCCATAGTCAAAAACATACACAAAAAATTTGGTTCAGTTCTGTGTATAACTTCATGCACTTTTCGATGGTACAATAATGAAAATGGCATAGAAATTGCTATTACAGCCCCTCCTCCCCCCTTCAGGTAGAATATTTCTAAATTAAAGGAGGACCTACTTGCCACAGTCAAATACATACACAAAAAATTTTGTTCAATTCTATGCTTATTTTCATACACTTTTCGATGATATAGTGGCGACAAACAAACACACGGATGGACAGACAGAATTACCATTTTGTACTAAAAAACATGCTCTTTTGAATCACTGGTCCCTAAAACAAGTGAATCTGACAAAAAAAGTAAGGTGAAAAAAAATTTGGATTACAATATTTTTTTCTATTGAAGGATGCAAGTTGCCATTGCTGCATGAGGCACTAGTGGACATTTGAAAGACTTAGTACCATGAAAATTAAACAAAAATCATTATCATGGCATCCCCTTTCCATTAGGATATTTCTAAACTGAAAGAGGATCTGCTTGGCACAGCCAAACACATACACAAGCAATTTGGTTCAATTCTATACATAAATTCATGCATTTTTCGGTGATACAATAATGAAAATGGCACAGACATATCTATTACAACAACCCCTTCAGGCAAAATTTTTTGAAATTCAGGGAAGGTCTACTGGCCATAGCCAAAAATATACACAAAAAATTGGTTCAATTTTATGCATAGCTTCAATGGTGCTTTTCGATGGTACAATAATGAAAATGGTACAAAATCATGCTATTACAGCACTCCCTTCTGGCAGAATGTTTCTAAATTGAAAAAGGACCTGTTTGCCACAGCCAAATACCTACACAAAAAAATTTATTCAATTCTATGCATAACTTCTTACATTTTTTGATGATACAATAGCGACACATGGAAAGACATTTTGTATAAACATATTTTATAAGATTTCTGATCCCTAAAATGCGTAAATCTGTTGAAACCAGAAATTGAAAAAAAAATTTGATTACAATACTTTCTTCTTTTGAAGATAGAAGAAAGTAAAACATATTTTTTATTCTTTAAACAACTTGAATAGAATATGGATTATACAATAGAAAAATATACATTAATGTAAAGTAAAACATATATATATGATTATAAAAGAAAGGCTACTTGTAGAAGCCATTTTAAACAGATTCCTGCTATCAGTTTGTTTTGTAGCTGTCCCCTCCCTTTTTTTTTTTAAAGACTTTTTTTGTATTATGCAGAGTTTTATAGTTTCTATATTATTGAATGAACTGCTGCGCTCAGAAAATTTGATAAATATATTCAAGTCATGAACTGCTTGATTCCAACTGATTCTGTTTGTCTTACTTGCATCATCTTCATCAAAGTCAATATCTTTGGGTCTTTGAGAGCTGTTGAGTTTATAACACTCTGAATAATGACCTCATTTGTCAGAACTTTTTCTGTCGCTGCAAGAAATCTCGTTAAATATATCACTTTTTTGATTCTACTTGATTCAGTCCTGACATTGGGTTATCTAAAGGCACACAACCTAAAAAGCATCTTCTAATTCATTCTAAATTTTATAGCTTTGAGTAACTTCGACTGCATTCGACTTTCGAAATTGCATTGGATTATCCAACATGCCAGACCTTAGGATCAGGGGATTAAAAAATGTTTATTGAATTTCATGTTTATTAATTAAATTTGATGAGATAAATCTAATTCTAAAATTTATTGAGATAATTATTGGTCTTGAGAATTTATCTTGATCTTTTTAACTTACATTATTTTTGCATGTAAGATATTATCTTTTTCTTCATGCCTACTGGATGCATACACATTGAATCTCATTTTGTACTAGCAAAAGCCGTGCTTTGTTTGGATTCGCGAAGCATTATTTCATAAGATAAATATTTGAAAGGAACATTACTTTTTTATATTATTTTTGCATCCTTATTAAGCAAAAACTTTATCTCATGTTTTGGTGCATTTAAATTTTAGAAATGTAAATTCAGCCAAATAATTAAGAATTTCCTTGGAATTTTTTATTTATGATATAAGGCTGGTATAAATAAAAATATTTTCGAAGCAGAATTTTACAAAATATTTTTTTAAATTTTAAACTAAAGTTTTAAAGATGTTTCTACATTTTCCAATGGCCAGTAACGGCGTTCGTTCTGGCCAATAAGTGTTCTTTTTCTCGACATTTTTAAATTACTAATACATTCCAGAAATTATTTATAAATGTAGTTAATATATTTAATTTGGTTGAATTAAATTATTCTTCAGTCAATTAAAATATTCTTAAATTATTCTTTAATCTTTCATTTCGAATACCAGACTTAAGAAACTTGCCAAATTTATCAAAATATTCACTTTAAATACCAAATATAAGAATTAATTTTACTTGTTTACGATTATTTTTGTTGCCACTTTACCAAAGTAAATACCTAAATAAATAAATCATAATGTAATTCTTTTAAAATCCGTAAGTATAAACTGCGTAAATAATTTTGGCAGAATAATGAAAATATATTTTATTTAATATATTAATCATGATTTTATCTATAATTACTAACCCCATAGTTTATTTTCCTTCTTAAAATAAAAGGATACGGGTTCAATTTTTTGTTTGCAAACGATTTTAGCCGAATAATGAAAATATATTTTATTTAATTAATTAATCATAATTCTATCTATAATTACTTACCCCATGGTTTATTTTCATTCTGAAAATAAAAAGATACACGTTCAATTTTTTATTTGCAAAAATGCGTCCATAATAGAAAACATGTAGAATAAAATACTTATTAAAATAATATTTTTTAAAGGTTATTCTGTAAAAAAAATAACATTCTGCAAATCTACATATCATAATTTATTCTTATATTTAATTTCAAGTCAAAATACGGAATAGATTTTTTATAAAGTGTACGACAAAATGTAACTTGAGTGGCCTAGTAGAGGATTCGCTTCGCTCATCCTAATAATATTTGTTTCTAGTCATATTTCCTATCTGTTTCTTTGGATTAAGCCAGAAGGAAAAAAGACAAAAAATGTGTAGGGGGGTGAATTTTTAACCAGAAAGTAATATTATATGCAATTCTTGTTTAACTAGCTCAATTTATTAACTATTGAATGCAGAATTTGTTGTAATAATGTTAATTTTATTTCTGTAATTTTTGCGGGAAAAAACAAATTTTTTTTTTGTTTATTTTATGCAAGCTTTCAATTTGTAATTAAAAAAAAAATTTTTTTTTGATCACTTTTCCATTTTATCACTCCCCAACCACCACCACCATCAAAAAAAGAAAATATATTTTAATCAAACTGTCCTTAAAAAGGGCGGGTAAAAAGGAAACATCCATTTGATTTAAAATTTTCCCCTCTTTCAATTTATCTAAAGAAAAAAAAAAAAAAAAATAGTTTTTATACTGAAATTGTAACCAAACCTTAAAATTTTCAATACAAACAACCAATTTTGACACCACATTTTTTTTTTTTTTTTGATAAATTTGAAAGATATCAAAGATTCTAAAGATATCAGAGTTATTTACCCTAAAATACCATCAATCCGACCCCCCTCCCCCAAACGTGACGGAAAATCATAAAATAATCAGAAAGGGGGCTTATACAGGATTTTTCTGCGATCTTTTCACAAAATTTGTTTTTTTGTGAGATATCTGCAGGATTTTTTTGCAATATTTGACGAAATTTGCAGGGTTTATCATGATTTTTGACAAATTTGCATATTTTTTCTGCGATACTTGATGAATTTGCAGATTTTTTTCACTATACTTGACTAAATTTGCATTTTTTATGCAATTCTTTGTGGAGATGTGCGTTTCCCCATGATTCTTTGATGAAATGTGCGTTTTTTCAAGATTTTTTTTAATGGAATTCGCACTTTTTTGGCTTTTTATTTACAAATTTTGAGTTTCTTCTGCGATTTTTTGACAAAATTTACGTTTTTTTTTATAAATATTACATATTTGCACTTTTAATTTATTGACAAAATGTGCATTCTTTTTGGCGATCCTTTAAAAAATTCACGATTTTTCCACGATCTTTTGACATAATTTGCGTTTTTTAGGGATTTTTTTTTTAAATTTAATTTGTATTTTAAAAATGATTGTTTGATTGCAATTTTTAAGATCTGACATAATTTTGTTCTTACTGCAATCTTTTGACGAAATGAAGGTTTTTTGGCGATCCTTCGGCAAAACTCATGATTTTTTTCATTATCCTTTGAAGAAATTTGCAGTTATTTTTCGTGATTCTTAGGCAAAATTAGCTTTTTTTAAAGCGATCATTAGATAAAATTTCCTTTTCACATAGTATAGGAATTATGAAGGTTTGAATTTTGAAATTTCTATTGTCAAATTCTTTTTTTAAGTTGCTAAACAGGATTCAATGTGAGTAGTTTTTAAAACATAACTAAAACTACTTGAAAAAATGAGTTGTAATTTTAGATTACCTTCTTTGATATTTTTGAAAATCAATTTTTACTAAAAATTCTACACTTATATGGCTTCAATATAATTTTTCAATTTTTATTTTTTTATTTTCATTTTAAATTTCTTAAATTTTATTTAATCATTCATATGATAAATTTTAAAATTTCTTCCTTTTTGATGATACATTCGTCTTATAAAAGAAAGATGGTTGCTTTATATTTAATGTCTCATCTAGAAATGATTACAGTTTATAGAATTGAAAGTAAAATAATTTATTCAAAAGCCAAATATTTAATTCTTTAGATCAATTTTAATAAATATAAAAAACAGTTAAATTCTTGTTTAGTCGTTATATATGTATTTCCAATATTGTCAAGGGTATTTAAATTTCCAAAAGCAAAATTTTGTGGTTCAGCAAGCAATTATGGTTATTTATAAAATACAGAAATATATATCCCTTGTATAGTAAAATCTCTGTAGTATTTAATTTGTACCTCTAATTTTTAGGATGAAGCAGATGATGAAGGTCTTTTAGCAGCTGCTGGATTTCATATGGCTGGAGCTCAAGAAGGTCACTCTGCTAAAGGTCCTGGTTTTAGTTTAAAATTTTAAAGAAAATGTACATAATGACGACAACTTTTGTAAATAGTTTCATAATAAATTATATTTTTTATAATTTGTTTCCTTTAAATTTTTAGTTTTTAGACTTATTTTCTAGGTTCCCCCCAATGCCTAAACAAAGTGGTTTTTTAAAAAACATATTATCAGGATCACCAGGGAAAGAAATTAGAGATGATTCTGTTTTGATTGTATAGTGAAATTAAATACATATTTCAGATTTTTTAATAATGAATTTAAGTATTATTATAAAATTGAAATTGTTGGATCAAGAATGAATGTTTCATCATTTCAAAATGCAATTATAATTCAGGAAACTATGCTTATTATCACATATTTGTATTAACAGAATTGCAACACTGGAATATAAATAGATCTCAAATGAAAATTCTTTTAAAGATTTCTAATTTTTAAAAAAAAAGAACAAAACTGAAATCTGAATTATTTAATGTGAATAGGCCTGTAATTGACCTGGCCTCAGTAATTGATAACTGTGCAAAATTGTAGCAGACAAAAATTAATGCATAGATAAAAATGCTAAGTTTAATTGCCAGAAAATTTCTAATTTAAATACCTTTAATTTAATTTTAACCTTTTTTATCATCAAGAAAATAATTTAACAATGCATTACATTTTTGTTTTAAGTCTCATTGATCAATTGCTGATGATATCACTTTAGGGAAAATAAATAAATAAAAATCCAAAGAAAAGTGTTTGGATACAAGTGTATTCTTCCAGTATCTATAATAATAAAGAGACAAGTATGTTTCTGTGTCAGTGCTGTTCCGTAAAGACTGCTGTACGTAGAGTTACAAAATTGAGTGAAGGTACCTCTATACATGTAGTTTTGCACCTCGAAGCCCGATTTTCGATTTTTTGATTAGAATTTTTTAATTTAATTTTTTAGGCGATTTTTAGCGTTCTTTAAACGATTTTTCGGCATTGATGAAACGAATACGGTTTCGTTCTTTTCACCCAATATTGTAATTTTTTTTTCTCTTTTTAATAAAGTTTATTTTGAATTCCTACATTGATTTTTAAATTTTTAATGAATTTTTTAATGCAATTTTGAATGTTTTTTCACATTTTGCTGCTGTTTTTTGATATTGACAAAAGGAAAATTGTTTCAAACTTTTATTGTAATGCACAAAATTTTATTTGCTACGATTTTTAGATTTCAACGATTTTTAATTCTATTTTGAATGCGATTTTTAATGATTTTTCAAGATTTTTTGCTTTTAGTATCTATTTTTTCCGTAGTTTTTCTATCAAAAACTTGAACAGTTGAGAATGTAATAGGTAGAATTTTTTTGCGAAATCTACCTAAAATGTTAAAAGTTTAGGTACCACTATTTTTTAATAAAAATTTCATCAATTTTCTTAAATTCTTGCTTAAGACCGCCACCCCCTCGAGTAATATATCTCCTGATAGGTTTTTTAACAGAGTTTCGTTCAGATATAATTTTGATAAGAATAGAGTGCGCTCCCTGGTGGTGGAATATGGAACCAACAGACAGTGATTTTGTTAAAATTTGGAAATCTTATAATATGATTTGTTTTAAACTGTAAGATTGTTTATAATACATGATATAATTTTTAAAAAAAATGGTGTAACATATTTCAGGGTGCGAAAGGAGAGGGGAGCGAACAAAATTAGGAAATGTAACAAGAAGGCCTGTTTGAAACTTTAAGGTAGTTTATAATACATACTAAAAAATTTTAAATGCTGACGATGTCCTGGAGAGACTGCTGCACAAAGAGCTACAAAATTTTGGTGGGAAGTTCCTCTATATATGAAGTTTAGCACCTCGAAGGCCGATTTTTGATTTTTTAATATAATTTTTATTCAATTTTTAGCATAGCAGGTTTTTATAATGTTTCGAGGTGATTTTTCCCCAATAATGAAAAGAATGCAGTTTCATCCTTTTAACCTAATATAATGAATTTTGCTCTCTTTTCAATATAATTTATTTGGATTTCGCGTAATGACTTTTGGATTTTTAGTGAATTTTTTAGTGCAATTTTTAATGGTTTTTTTTTGCATTTTGCACTGTATTTTGATATTAGTAAAAGGAATTTTGATTCAAACTTTTAGTTTATCGAGTTCTATGGTAATTTTTGATATTCGAAAATAAAAATTGATCATTAAACTTTTAATCGTATGTAATTTTAGATATTTTTAATGCATTTTTAAAAAGATTTTTCGCGTGCCGCGTCATTTTTTTATCACCCATAAAAGATTTCCGTGTAATACTTGATTATGCAGTCGATCAATTTCGCCAAATTATATAAATCATCAAATGACTCGCCAAACTATGCAAATTGATGTAATTTTTATGTTAAATAATGAAAGGACAAATAAATTAGAAAAACATTAATAAAATACAAATAAAACAATGAAGTAAAAATTACTTGATGACGTAACAAACATGTGTAACGCGTTTAATGTCAAGTGAATGTGACATTTACGATCAGCCATAATTGACAGTTAATCTTATAGTTTGGCAATTAGTTTCTTGACCGACCGGATAAAATAGTACTGATTTTTGATTAGATTGTTTTATCCATTTGAGAAAATTCTGAGTATTGCGATTTACAAATTAACTAGCGATTTTTAGTGCATTTTTAATGCAGTTTTCAATGCTATTTTTAATTAACTTTTTAATGCGATTAGTACCATTTTTTTCGATCCCCTCAGTGATGTTTAAACAATTAAAAAAGGAATTTGGTTTCAAATTTTTAGACTAATTTAGTAAGTTTCACCATCTACATTTTTTAAATTTTGTCTATTTTCAATGCAATTTTTGGATACATTTTGTGTTCTGTCGACTTTTTTGTAGTTCATGAAAAATGTGATTGCTATGTTTTACTCAACTAGAATAAATTTTTATTCTTGGGATGCATTTACATTTAGCAATTTTTAATGATTTTTTTCGTGGTTTTTAGAATTTCATGGCTATTTTTTGAAATTTGTAAAAGGAATTTAATTTCAAATTTTTATCCTTACTCTTTAAAAAAATTTGCCATTTACGAATTTTCAAATTTAGCAATTTTTAATGCGATTTTTAGCAATTTTTTTTATTTTTTACATTTTGCGTCAATTTTTTGCCATCCACAAAAGTTTTTCAATTGCAATGCTTTACCCTTATATACCCTAGCCTATTGTTGTTGATTTTTCCATATATCTATAATTAATGCGATTTTTCGAGATTTTCTATGCTTTGCGCCGATTTTTTTTTATCATTCGTAAATGATTTCCGATTACAGTGTTTTACCCAAATACAGTAAACTAGCAGCCCTTGGCGATCAGATTGGTTTCCCTTGAATGTAAACTAACCATTAAATCATATTTCTTTTATTCTTAATTTATTTTAATTGCTTAATTTTTTGCTAAATTATAAGATTCTGACAGAGAAATAGACACAAGATGTCATATACACACCACATTGGTGCGATTGCAACAAAATAACAATTATATGCGCTTCACATGGTAATCTGGCTATTGTTACTTATTTATTAATAAACTGTTTGTTTATTTTTATTTTCTTTTTTAAAATGATATAAATTGTTTTACTCTATAATTATTAACTAAGCTTTTTTTATTTATGAGTATTCCTTTTTAAAATAATAGAAATTAGTTAAAAAATATGCACGTAACTGGTTTTCGCCAAATTGGCGCCAGAAAAATCGCGTGCCAATGTGGTGCCTATATGACATCTGTGACATTTAGCTATTTGTTTAGTTCCTTGGTGATTTTTTGCCATTTGGAAACCTATTTCGATTTCAAACTTTTTGCCTAATGTAGTTATTTTTCGATTGCACTGTTCTAGCATTTAATAGGATTTTCGGCGTCCCATGTCAACATTTTGTTATTCATGAATAATTTCTGATTACAACCTCCACCCCCCCCCCCCTTCATATTAGTTTTTTAGGCATTGACTTCCAAATATTTAGCGATTTTTAATGCAATTTTCAATCTGATTTTTAGCCATTCTTCAAATTTCGTAGCGATTCTTTGACATTCGGAAATAGATATCGATTTTAAGCATTTTGTTTAATATAGTTAATTTTTTGATTGCAGTATTTTATCTTTTAACAGTAAATTTTTTACCCTAGCGATTTTTTAATATTTTGCGATTTTTAATACTATTTTCAGTGCAATTTTCAGGCTTTCACATTTTTTGACATTTTTTCAAAGGAATTCGATTTCAAAATTCTAGCCGAACAGGAGTTTGGTTTCAAACTTTTAGTCTTTATGGTAATTGTTTTGCTCTCCTATTTTGATCTCCAGCGGTTTTTAATGCAATGTTTTAGCTATTTTTGTTTGTTTGAGTTCACGGCGATTTTATTTATACGGAAAAGGAATTACCGTATTTTCGGGTGTATAGCCCGCACCCGGTGTATAACCCGCACCCTAAATCGAGCAGTGCAGTAAAAAAAGTTCGTGTATAACCCGCGGAGATGCATCGGTGTTTAGTCCGCGGGCTATACACCATTTACGAACTTATATTTTGTTCAGGGTTCGAAATTAGAAGCCATTAGTCATAATTTTTAACACAAATTTACCAAATTTTTTCGTGATGCATAATACTTACAGTAATTCGGCTAAAAAATTAAGATTACCAGTACCGTAATTTTCGGAAGAAACGCCGCGGCGTTTACGTGTTTTAAGATAAAGTTTCAAGCGATCCGGCGTTAACGCGCATTTTTTTTTTCTAACAAGCGTGATATTTTTTCTGAATTTTTCCGAAAATTAAAAAAAAAAATCGGTGATAAATTCAAAATTTCGGACATAAAATGTATACGTATCTTAGGTCATTGGTTCCCAAAAGGAACGATTCCTCGGACTCTATCTGAAATGAAACGACTTCGATTCCTTGAACTCGTTCCGAAATGAAACGACTCTGTAAGGGACCGATTTCTCGGAATCGTTTCGAAAAAGACCAACTGCTCTGAATCGTTCCGAAATGACATAAATCACGCACTTTTTTTTGTTCTTTGCAACAGGGTAGGGTACCAACTCCGAAAAGAAACGATTCCTCTGACTCTATCTGAAATGAAACGACTCCGGAAAAGTTCGATTCCTTGAAATCATTCCGAAATGAAACGACTATGTAAAGAAACGATTCCTCGGAATCGTTTCGAAAAAATCCGACTGCTCTAAATCGTTCTGAAATGACATAAATCACGCACTTTTTTTTTTGTTCGTTGCAACAGGGTAGGGTACCAACTCCGAAAAGAAACGATTCCTCGGACTCTATCTGAAATAAAATGACTCCAAAAAAGTTCGATTCCTTGAACTCGTCGGAAATTAAACGACTCTGTAAAGGAACGATTCCTTGGATTCGTTTCGGAAAAGGCCGACTGCTCTGAATCGTTCCGAAATGACATAAATCATGCACTTTTTTTTGTTCTTTGCAACAGGGTAGGGCAGATTATTACTATTATTATTATTTTGAAAAATAAACTAAATCTTAAATGATCTTAAATGCAGAATCGTCGAGGTTGGAAGAGTTCCGGATTTTGGATTTTGTACTCTACAAACACAATGGGGTGCTGCAGCACCGATTCGCTAGCAAATTATTTTCTGATATTTTATTTATAGATTTTTTTTTTTTTTTAGGTCCCGCGTATAAGTCGACCCCCCCACTTTGAAGTTCTTTTTTTCTCTAAAATTTCACGACTTATACGCGAGTATATACGGTAGCTATTATAGATCTATCAGTGCAATACTTGGCGATAGTTGCGACAGTTCATCCAAACCCAAAAATAACTGTATTTAAGCAGTAAAAAAAAGCCTTTACAAACATGGGAGAAATCTCTAAATTTCGCGGCATAGGGAAAAAAATTTACAAATCTTGATGTTTTTTTCAAATTTTTTGAGATTTAAAAGTTGTTGAAAACTATCACGATATCCAATTAAAAAAAAAAAATCTTTGTATAACCCGCACCATGTATAAGCCGCAGCGGCTTTTTGGAAGGTTTTTTTCTTGTATAAGCCGCGGACTATACACCCGAAAATACGGTAAGTTTTAAACTTCTTTCTAATATGAAAAATTTTCTCCTGTGCGATTTTTGCTACATTGAAGGTTTTTATTGCGGTTTTTAAAATATTTTATTCGTATTTTACTGCTTGCCATTTTATTACACTAATTAGATTCAAAACTTTTATCCAAATTGAGTAAATTTTTAGTTCCGTGATTTTTGAAATTTCTGCCATTTTTAATGCAATGTTTACGTTTCTTCGCGATCCGCTTCGATTTTTTAGATGTTCAGTTTTCGACCGAATGTAGTAAATTCTGTCCTCTTTCCTCTAGGCTTATTCAAATTTCGAAATACAATTTTTGAATTTTGTTTTATATTTTTATAAACTTTTTAATGCTTTCGCAATTTTGTAAGATTTTTCCACATTAAAAAGCATCCAGTTTCAATTTTCTAGCTCTTCTTTTTTCGATGAACATTAAACGAAATTCGTGCAACAATTTTTAAGTATTTCGAGATTTTTATTTTTATTTTAAAGTTTTTTTTTTCAACAATTCTTGCTGTTTTTTGATGAACCCCGAGCAATGCCGGGTAGATTAGCTAGTTAGTAATAAAGGTTGATGCTTAATGTTTCACATCTACAATACTACAGTAAATGTTACATGTACCTAATTTTGTTTTTACATCACCATAGCTTTAAAGATGATAAATAGCATAAATAATTATATATATAAAACACCTCCGTGTATAACAATTCCGGGGTCAACCTATCCACGAGAAAAAGAAACTCATTTACCAATGAAAACGTTTCATAGTCGTAATGGAGCGTTCTCATTGGTCAGATTTACAGTGGGAGCTGTAAATGACGTCACTACATTTTACTTCGCTTTGAAATCTTTCCACGATTTCAAAAAGTACTCTGTTAAAAATTTGACCCATTTGCTGCAGCGGCACTCCACAGCTTTTATAAAATATCTCTTTTATGACCAATGAGAATGCTCCACAACACAGTAAAGTGACCGTTTTCTATAAAAGCGATGGAGTGACGCTGTAGCAAATGAGTCAAATTTTTTACAGTGTATATTTAATTAAAACTTTTTATTAAAAGAAAGCGAAGGTGCGTTTTAAATGCAATATTGTTAAAATTTTTATATTCGAGTTGCTTTAATTTTTTTTCTTTACAGCCGTGAATGACTCTTGAGAATTTCAAATCTATAAAAAACATTGTGAAAAGTTACCTCCGATTTTAAAGGTAATCTATTTTCTGACCAATGAAACCATTCCATAGTCGTAATGGAGCGTTCTCAATGGTCAGATTTGCAGTGGGAGCTGCAAATGACGTCACTACATTTTACTTCGCTTTGAAATCTTTTCACGATTTCAAAAACATTATTTAATTTAAACTTTTTATTTAAGCAAACCGCGGGTGCGTTTTAAATTTCATTATAACCCCCACCCCCATCTACCAGATAGTTTTGCTATAGTTATAAATGCAGATTTCTGTTGAAATTTTCTTTCTTTCTTTCTTTTTTTTTTTTTTGTTAGATTTTCCCTTTCCAAGTTTAATCGCTGCATTTATCGAAATTGTTTCAGCCTACAGTGGCTATGATTGACCACAGTTGTTGTAATTTTTTATCATCCTTTAAAAATGCAAACACGTAATTTTGACGGGCTATCTTCTAGTTAAAAAATAACTGTGTGCAGTATTTATAAATACTTCGAGCTGTTATTTTTTAATACTTTGTTCTTCCTTTAACCACTTCACTGGCATTAAATATAAGCAAATAGTGCTTTTAACCTTGACTTAACCAGGGCAAACATTTAAGTGGTTAACAGCAGGTTTTTGTGATTAAATTAAGTGAAGATTATCACTCAAAATAGTGGTGTTTAATGTCTCTAAGCCATTAAACTTATCACTTAGTTGTATTAAAAAAAAAAAAAAAAAAAAAAAAAAAAAAAATAGGTTTTTTACCTATGTGCCACAGATTTATATAAAATGAGCCTTATTTTACATCAGGTATATAATTATGTATGTATATAATAACATCAATTATATTTATTTGACAACATTGCTATGCTAATTCATGCATCTTATTTTCATAGTGACATAATTAGTAGGAATCAAGTGTTAACAACATAATTTCTTTACTCTTCTTATTTATAGTAATTATAAATTAAAGAAGAAAGAAAAATCATGCTTCAACCATAAATTAAGAAACACTTTCTAACACATTCTGAATTCTGTAATGAAACTTTGCTATTTAATAAGGTTTTAATATGATGAATTAAATAAACAAGTTCAGACCAGGCAGAAAAACCTTACAAATAACTTCAGCTCAACATGAACTGCCGCAAAATCTAAGTAGACAATTTAGAAAATGCATAACACATTCAAAAACCCTATTTCAACAATTACCATACATAGTTGTAAAAATATTCCAATTCTTTTGTGTAACGATGTAATGATCCATACATTTGGTTACATATTAAACAGCATGTTAAAATTTAGTTGAGTTAAGAAATGCATTACATAGTTGAAAAATTCTCTTCAGCAATTTATGCCAATAAATGGAAATATATTCAATTTTTTTTGCAGCCCTGTATAAGATTTACAGAATTTATACACATCAAGTAAATATGTGCAAAAAATAAGTTAAATTTAAAAACACATACCACAATTCAAAAAATATTTTCAGCAATTATTGCTCATAGACAGTACTGTAAAAGACTCTTCGTGTGTCTCAGTAAATGAACAACAAATCTATACATTTCATACTCTATTGTAAGCCTCTCGTAGTGCATTTTTGTTAAATATATATCGATTTGATTAGTTTTGATATAGTGTAACATAATTAAAATGCATTGCAAATGATCAGATTTTTTCCTACTAGATTATAATCTAAGAGTATTCTTTTGACAGTCCTGTTAATGAACTATAAATGTTACACATTTTATTTTTCAATACCAAAATGTAATAATAAATCATTTATTAAACATCTTGGAAAGTGTTTTAGAAAAGCAGCTTGTTAGTATATGATTCTCATTAGCGGGTGACGTTGTGTATCTATTGCATTTTTTATTAAGCTATTGCATAGCTTTTATCACGGGCTTTGAGCGCGGCGACCGAATCCAAAAATTCCGTAACGCGAAAAATCCTAACACATCGGTAACGAAAAAACCTAACACTCGGGTAAAGTCGTTTCAGCTCGGCAGACTTCGGCATGGTATCGTTCGGTAGACTTCGGTAGACATTGACGCGGTATTTTTCAGATATTTAGAGAATATCAAATCTCAAACTTATGTTTCTTATTTCAGTTACCATAAATCTATAGTTTCAATGATGAAAATTCCTGATAGAATGTGTATAGAAAAAAATCGTCTTAAGATAAAATAAGGTAGGATAATGTAGCTTTTGGTGATTGGAGACCCGCCCAAAGGTGAGGATCGAAAAATTTCAAATGCTTATAACTCGCGATCTAAATTTCGTAGCGCGGCCAAATTTTGTTTGGTAATTTATTATAAGAGAGTGTTAATTTTTGGTGACAAGAGACCCCCCCACGGTGAGGGTCGAAAAATTTAAAATGCTTAAAACTCGCGATCTAATTTTCGTAGCGCGGCCATATTTTGTTTGGTAATTTATTATGAGACAGTTTTAATTTTTGGTGACAGGAGACCCCCCCCCCCCCCCCGGTGAGGGTCGAAAAATTTGAAATGCTTAAAATTCGAAATCTAATTTTTGTATCGCGGCCAAATTTTGTTTGGTAATTTATTATATGAGAGTGTTAATTTTTGGTGACAGGAGACCTCCCACGGTGAGGGCCGAAAAATTTAAAATGCTTATAACTCGAGATCAAAGCGTGGCCAAATTTTGTTTGGTAATTTATTAAAAGACACTGTTACTTTTGGTGACAGGTGATCTCCCACCTTGGGGATCGAAAAATTTAAAATGCTTATAACTCGCGATCTAATTTTCGTAGCGCGGCCATATTTTGTTTGGTAATTTACTATGAGACAGTTTTAATTTTTGGTGACAGGAACCCCCCCACGGTGAGGGTCGAAATATTTAAAATGCTCGCAATCTAATTTTCGTATCGTGGCCAAAATTTGTTCGGTAATTTATTATGAGAGATTGTTAATTTTTGGTGACAGGAGACCCCCTACGGTGAGGGTCGAAAAATTTAAAATGCTTATAACTCGCGATCAATTTTCGTAGCGTCGCCAAATTTTGTTTGGTAATTTGTTATGAGACAGTGTTACTGTCGGTGACAGGACACTCCCCTCGGTGAGGGTCGAAAAATTTAAAATGCTTATAACTCGCGATCTAATTTTCGTATCGCGGCCAATTTTTTTTGGTAATTTATTATGAGAGAGTGTTAATTTTTCGTGCCAGGAGACCCCCCACGGTGAGGGTCGAAAAATTTAAAATGCTTATAACTCGCGATCAATTTTCGAAGCGCGGCCAAATTTTGTTTAATGATTTTTTTTATGAAACAGTGTTAAATTTTGGCGACAGGAGACCTCCCACGGTGAGGGTCGAAAAAGTTAAAATGCTTATGACTCGCGATCAATTTTCGTAGCGCGGTCAAATTTTGTTTAATGATTTTTTATGAAACAGTGTTAAATTTTGGCGACAGGAGACCCCCCCACGGTGAGGGTCGAAAAAGTTAAAATGCTTATAACTCGTGATCTAATTTTCGTAGTGCGGCCAAATTTTGCTTGGCAATTTATTATGAGACAGTGTTACTTTTGGTGACAGGAGACCCCCCCCCCCGGGTGAGGGTCGAAAAATTTAAAATGCTTATAACTCGCAATCTAATTTTCGTATCGCGGCCAAATTTTGTTTGGTAATTTATTATATGAGAGTGTTAATTTTTGGTGACAGGAGACCTCCCACGGTGAGGGTCGAAAAAATTAAATTCTTATAACTCGAGATCAAAGCGCGGCCAAATTTTGTTTGGTAATTTATTAAGAGACACTGTTACTTTTGGTGACAGGTGACCTTCCACCTTGGGGATCGAAAAATTTAAAATGCTTATAACTCGCGATCTAATTTTCGTAGCGCGGCCATATTTTGTTTGGTAATTTATTATGAGACAGTTTTAATTTTTGGTGACAGGAACCCCCACACGGTGAGGGTCGAAATATTTAAAATGCTCGCAATCTAATTTTCGTATCGCGGCCAAATTTTGTTCGGTAATTTATTATGAGAGATTGTTAATTTTTGGTGACAGGAGACCCCCCCACGGTGAGGGTCGAAAAATTTAAAATGCTTATAACTCGCGATCAATTTTCGTAGCGTGGCCAAATTTTGTTTGGTAATTTATTATGAGACAGTGTTACTGTCGGTGACAGGACACTCCCCTCGGTGAGGGTCGAAAAATTTAAAATGCTTATAACTCGCGATCTAATTTTCGTATCGCGGCCAAATTTTGTTTGGTAATTTATTATGAGAGAGTGTTAATTTTCCGTGACAGGAGACCCCCCCACGGTGAGGGTCGAAAAATTTAAAATGCTTATAACTCGCGATCAATTTTCGTAGCGCAGCCAAATTTTGTTTAATGATTTTTTTTATGAAACAGTGTTAAATTTTGGCGACAGGAGACCTCCCACTGTGAGGGTCGAAAAAGTTAAAATGCTTATGACTCATGATCTAATTTTCATAGCGCGGCTAAATTTTGTTTGGCAATTTATTATGAGACAGTGTTACTTTTGGTGACAGGAGACCCCCACGGTGAGGGTCGAAAAATTTAAAATGCTTATAATTCGCGATCAATTTTCGTAGCGCGGCCAAATTTTGTTTAATGATTTTTTATGAAACAGTGTTAAATTTTTGCGACAGGAGACCCCCCCCACGGTGAGGGTCGAAAAAGTTAAAATGCTTATAACTCGTGATCTAATTTTCGTAGCCCTGCCAAATTTTGCTTGGCAATTTATTATGAGACAGTGTTACTTTTGGTGACAGGAGACCCCCCACCGTGAGGGTCGAAAAATTTAAGATGCTTATAACTCGCGATCTAATTTTCGTATCGCGGCCAAATTTTGTTTGGTAATTTATTATGAGAGAGTGTTAATTTTTGGTGACAGGAGACCCCCCACGGTGAGGGTCGAAAAATTTAAAATGCTTATAACTCGCGATCAATTTTCGTAGCGCGGCCAAATTTTGTTTAATGATTTTTTATGAAACAGTGTTAAATATTTGCGACAGGAGACCCCCCCCCCCCACGGTGAGGGTCGAAAAATTTAAAATGCTTATAACTCGCGATCAATTTTCGCCGCGCGGCCAAATTTTGTTTAATGATTTATTATGAAACAGTGTTAAATTTTGGTGACAGGAGACCTCCCACGGTGAGGGTCGAAAAAGATAAAATGCTTATAACTCGTGATCTAATTTTCATAGCTCGGCCAAATTTTGTTTGGTAATTTGTTATGAGACAGTGTTAATTTTGGTGACAGGTGACCTCCCACCTTGGGGATCGAAAAATTTAAAATGCTTATAACTCGCGATCTAATTTTCGTAGCGCGGCCATATTTTGTTTGGTAATTTATTATGAGAGAGTGTTAATTTTCCGTGACAGGAGACCCCCCCACGGTGAGGGTCGAAAAATTTAAAATGCTTATAACTCGCGATCAATTTTCGTAGCGCAGCCAAATTTTGTTTAATGATTTTTTTATGAAACAGTGTTAAATTTTGGCGACAGGAGACCTCCCACTGTGAGGGTCGAAAAAGTTAAAATGCTTATGACTCATGATCTAATTTTCATAGCGCGGCTAAATTTTGTTTGGCAATTTATTATGAGACAGTGTTACTTTTGGTGACAGGAGACCCCCACGGTGAGGGTCGAAAAATTTAAAATGCTTATAATTCGCGATCAATTTTCGTAGCGCGGCCAAATTTTGTTTAATGATTTTTTATGAAACAGTGTTAAATTTTTGCGACAGGAGACCCCCCCACGGTGAGGGTCGAAAAAGTTAAAATGCTTATAACTCGTGATCTAATTTTCGTAGCCCTGCCAAATTTTGCTTGGCAATTTATTATGAGACAGTGTTACTTTTGGTGACAGGAGACCCCCCACCGTGAGGGTCGAAAAATTTAAAATGCTTATAACTGGCGATCTAATTTTCGTATCGCGGCCAAATTTTGTTTGGTAATTTATTATGAGACAGTTTTAATTTTTGGTGACAGGAACCACCACACGGTGAGGGTCGAAATATTTAAAATGCTCGCAATCTAATTTTCGTATCGCGGCCAAATTTTGTTCGTTAATTTTTTATGAGAGATTGTTAATTTTTGGTGACAGGAGACTCCCAACGGTGAGGATCGAAAAATTTAAAATGCTTATAACTCGTGATCTAACTTTCGTAGCACTGCCAAATTTTCTTTGGTAATTTATTATGGGACAGTGTTAATTTATGGTGACAGTAGATCCCCCATGGTGAGGGTTGAAAATTTTAAAATGCTTATAACTCGTGATCTAATATTCGTAGCGCGGCCAAATTTTGCTTGGCAATTTATTATGAGACAGTGTTACTTTTGGTGACAGGAGACCCCCCCGGGTGAGGGTCGAAAAATTTAAAATGCTTATAACTCGCAATCTAATTTTCGTATCGCGGCCAAATTTTGTTTGGTAATTTATTATATGAGAGTGTTAATTTTTGGTGACAGGAGACCTCCCACGGTGAGGGTCGAAAAATTTTAAATGCTTATAACTCGAGATCAAAGCGCGGCCAAATTTTGTTTGGTAATTTATTAAGAGACACTGTTACTTTTGGTGACAGGTGACCTCCCACCTTGGGGATCGAAAAATTTAAAATGCTTATAATTCGCGATCTAATTTTCGTAGCGCGGCCATATTTTGTTTGGTAATTTATTATGAGACAGTTTTAATTTTTGGTGACAGGAACCCCCACACGGTGTGGGTCGAAATATTTAAAATGCTCGCAATCTAATTTTCGTATCGCGGCCAAATTTTGTTCGGTAATTTATTATGAGAGATTGTTAATTTTTGGTGACAGGAGACCCCCCACGGTGAGGGTCGAAAAATTTAAAATGCTTATAACTCGCGATCAATTTTCGTAGCGCGGCCAAATTGTGTTTAATTATTTTTTTATGGAACAGTGTTAAATTTTGGCGACAGGAGACCTTCCACGGTGAGGGTCGAAAAAGTTAAAATGCTTATGACTCATGATCTAATTTTTGTAGCGCGGCTAAATTTTGTTTGGAAATTTATTATGAGACATTGTTACTTTTGGTGACAGGAGACCCCCCACGGTGAGGGTTGAAAAATTTAAAATGCTTATAACTCGCGATCAATTTCCGTAGCGCGGCCAAATTTTGTTTAATGATTTTTTATGAAACAGTGTTAAATTTTGGTGACAGGAGACCCCCCCCACGTTGAGGGTCGAAAAAGTTAAAATGCTTATAACTCGTGATCTAATTTTCGTAGCCCGGCCAAATTTTGCTTGGCAATTTATTATGAGACAGTGTTACTTTTGGTGACAGGAGACCCCCCACCGTGAGGGTCGAAAAATTTAAAATGCTTATAACTCGCGATCTAATTTTCGTATCGCGGCCAAATTTTTTTTGGTAATTTATAGTGAGACAATGTTAATTTTAGTGACAGGAGATCTCCCATGGTGAGGGTCGAAAAATTTAAAACGCTTATAACTCGCGATCTAATTTTCGAAGCGCGGCCAAATTTTGTTTGATAATTTTTTAGGAGACAGTGTTACTTTTGGTGACAGGAGACCCCCCCTCCCCACGGTGAAGGTCGCAAAATTTAAAATGCTTATAATTCGTGATCTAATTTTCGTAGAGCGGCCAAATTTCGTTTGGTAATTTTAATAAGACAATGTTAATTTTTGGTGACAGGAGACCCCCACGGTGAGGATCGGAAAATTTATAATGCTTGTAACTCGCGATCTAATTTTCGTAGCGCGGCCAAATTTTGTTTGGCATATCTTTTATCGCGGGTTTTGAGCGCGGCGAAAGAATCTAGAAATTCCGTAACGAGAAAAACCTAACACTCCGGCTAACGTCGCTTGAGTTTGACAGACTTCGGCACGGTATCCTTCGGTAGACTTCGGCAGACATTAAAGCGGTATTTTTCAGATATCTTGAGAATATCAAGTCTCAAACTTATGTTTTTTATTTTAGCTACCATAAACGTATATTTTCAATTATAAAAATTCCTGATTAACCTACATGTGTTTTAAGATAATAAAAATATTTTAAACGATATTAATTTCTCATTTATTCAATAAAAGAGAAAAAAAAATGTTTTGTTATCGGTGATCACGCTCAAAAAGTATAACTTGAATTAATATCAAAGACAAAAAAACTGCATAAATAAAAAGTAAATAAATAATTATGATTGCATAAGTTGATAAAAAATGCTATGCAATAGCTTTACCGCGGCAGTCCCCGAGTGCCACACGTCTTTTTTTTATTTTTTAATGATTGATCAATATGATTTTAACTACTGACAAAACAATGAAAAATGTACTGATATTTCTTCTGTAGTTCTCAAGAAAAAAGGTACAAAAATGTCAGCCGTTAACCAATGATCTCACAACTATTGTTGCTCTTTGGAAAGTATTGATGCTACAAAAAGTCTTCTTAACTACTTAACAGTAGTCTCATTTAACTTTAGTATGCCCATTCTTTCTTACTTAGATATAGAGGATGGGGAAAGCAATGGCCTTGTTTGAAGGTTAGAGAGACTGAAATAAGGTTACTTAGCATTTCAAAGAGAGATTGATATCGTAAAAGTTCACCCATGTGGTCACATTTTAATTTCATTAAATTCTGATGATTAGAATTTTTTTTAATGAAAAAATATGGATTTGATAAAAAAATAATGTGATTTGTCGCAAATAATCTTTCATTGTTGCAACCGTTTTCAAATCATAAGCGTATTAAAACTATGCATTCATATGCGTTAGCGCCAAGTTGTCACCAAATTTGATTCTTTTTTTTTTGAAGTCGGTTAGTATTTTTTTAAAAAAAGTATATTTTATTATTTTAGATTTTTATTCATTGTTCGAAGAAGAAACACATTAATCCCTTATTTTCAAGTATATACAAGAAATATTCAAACTCATTTTTCAAATTTATCTATATTTTCACAATGGATAGATGATTTTTACCATGAAAAAAGGGGGGAAACTAGGTATTTGGGCAAAATCTGTTACCTCTGTTTCTATTCTAGAAGGTGCTGCCACCTAGCTACTGCTACCACAATTATAATTAACGATTTACAAGAATAATTTACGTGATGGTAAAAAATGAAAGTAAATTTTGGATTCAGTGATGCAGAATATGTAAGAATCAATTATAAAAAGCTAATATACATTACCTAACCCATCTTTTGCAGGCAAGTGTAATCTGATAATGTTTTAAAATACACTACTGGACATTAAAATTGCTACACCAGGAAGAAATGTAGATAACAAAACGATATTTTTTGGACAAATACGTTATAATAGAAATAACAAGTGATTAAATTTTCAAGAAATTTGGGTGCATAAATCCTGAGAAATCAGTACCCAGAACAATCATCTCGGGCAGTAATAAAAGCACTTGTACACCTGGGCATTGAGTCAAACAGAGATTGGATATCATGCACAGGTGCAGATGCCCAACACAATGCCACAGTTCATCAACCGTAGTGATTTGCGTATGGTTATGAGCCAGTCGCTCAGCGACCATTGATAAGATGTTTTCTATTGGTGAGAGATCTGGGAAACGTGCTGGCCAGGGCAACAGCCGAACATTTTCCGTATCAAGGAAAGTCCAAACAATTCCGGAAACATGCGGTCGGGCATTGTCTTGCTGAAACGTAGGGTTTCGTTGGTCTCGGATAAAGGGTAGAGCCACGGGTCGTAAAATATCAGAAATGTAACGTGCACTGTTCAAAGGGCCGTTAATATGATCAAGAGATGACCGAGACGTTTATCCAATGGCACCCCATACCATCACGCAAGGTGATGGGCCAGTGAGACGATGACGAATGCACGCTGCCAATGTTCGTTCACCACGATGCCGCCAAATAGGAATGTGACCATCATGATGTTGTAAATAGAACCTGGATTCATCTGAAAAAATGACTCCTCACCATTTGTGAGCCAAGGTTCGTTCTTGATCCCAAAATTGAAGGCGCTCCTGTCTATGACGCAGCGTCAAGGGAAGTCGCAGCCATGGTCTCCGATCTGAGAGTCCATGCTACTGCAAACGTCGTAGAACTGTTCGTGCAGACGCTTTTTGTTTTGCAAATGACCCCATTTCTTGACTCAGGGCTCGTGACGTAGTTGCACGATCCATTACGGCCGTACGGATAACATGGCTGTCTTCTCGGCTGATAGTGATAGGGGGCCGTTGAGATCCCGTACGGCGTTCCGTATTACCATTCTGAATTCATCGATTCCATAATCTGCGAACAGTCATTGGATCTCGACCAACAGGAGCAGCAATACTGCGATACGATAAACCTCAATTCCGGTAGGCTACAATTCGACCTTTATCAAGGTCAGAAACATGCTGGTACGCATTTCCCCTTCTTACACGAAGCATCGCAACAACTTTTCACCAGGCAACAACGCTCAAATGCAATTTCTGTGTGAGAAACCCGCTGAAGAATTTCCTCATTTAAACATATTTTAGGTGTCGCTACCGGCACCTGCTTTGTCAGAATGCCCTGAAAAGCTAATCATTTGCATATCACAGCATCTTCTTCCTGTCGTTTAAATTTCACTTCTGTAGCATGTCGCCTTCATGGTGCAGCAATTTTAATGGCCAGTAGTGTATGCATCATTTTGTAAAGAATTGAGGCTGTTAATTTTCATCATTTAACAAACTAGTCGGATGTTGCAATCCTCTAACTTTCTTCTATCCTATGCATATTAATGCTTCAAAATTCGTTTCTATACTGCCAAAATTTAATGACTATCTATGCTCATCAGGAGGATTCTAAAGGCATAAAATCCCATGCATTAATTCTTGAATAGGACTATTGTGGATATCGAGAAAATTGCAACATAAAAGTGTCACCTGTGGGCGATTTATACCAAACATAAATAGAAATAATATTTATCAAGCTATACCTGAATCTGAAGTTTGATGAAAATTTGTTTATTAGTTCTTGAGATAAAACTGTTGCAGAAATCGTGGAAAAAATCAGCATAGTAGCGCTACCTGCTAGGCAATTGACACCAAAATGTAAACAGCATCAATTCATGTCAAGGACTGATTGAATATGAAATTCAATGGAAAACCATTCATTAATTATTGAGATAGAGCTGTTGTGTACATCGTAAAAAATGCAACATAGCAATGCCACCTGCTGAGCGATTTACACCGAAAACTAATTAGTATCAATTTATATCAGGGATTATTTGAATATAAATGTTTGTTTTAAATTCGGTGTATTAGTTTTTGATATTGTTTCTTTTTTAAGGATTTACCATCTCTCTAGGGATAGTAGCACTTACATAAAATGCCTATGTTGAAAAAGGGATTGTCACCATTAATTTGCCAACGTTAATTTTGAAATTGGTGTGGTATTTCTTAATCCTTCTATAGTAAAAAAAAACTAGCCTTAAAAGGAATGATTCCTGGAATGATGCTGATGTGGAAGATTTCCGGAACTAACGAATCCGGGTTGTCCACTCCTTCCATGAGTCGAATAGACCAATCAGGAAAGGACTCCGTATGGGTTACCATCGCCGTATGGGTTACCATAAAGAGAGGAAAGGTTACCATCACCAACAATCGCCAAGTTTGTCGCCAACTTGGCGATATATCGCCAAATTTGGCGACGAAAATTAGTTGTCAAAAGTGACGCCAACTTAGCGATAACTGTAATATTTCGCCAAATTTTTAATTTCTTTACAACACCAGTCGTTTGATACATCATTTGAGAGGTTTGCAACTGCTTATTCATATAATGGATGTCTTGTGTGTTATCCCCCATTCTGCTCCCCAGGGGAGACACATTTTTAATTTCTTTACAACACCAGTCGTGTTACACAAGATTTGAAAGGTCTGCAACTGCTTATTCATATTATGGATGTCTTGTGTGTCACCCCCACACTCTGCTCTCCCCAGGGGGGGGGTCACATTTTTAATTTCTTTACAACACCAGTCGTGTGACACATCATTTGAAAGGTCTGCAACTGCTTATTCATAACATGGGGTATTGGCGAGCGCAGCAAGCAGGGGTAGCCAATAATTTGGAATCGCGAAGCGATTACGCGGGGGATTGGCGAGCATAGCGAGCAGGGGGGCGGGGCCCCCCTAGTATTCTTTAAAAATGTAATTTAAAAAGTTTTTAAAGGCTTTTTTAGAGCATTTGTTGCTTATTATTCCTATGTTGAAAAAGGGATTGTTACCATTAGTTTGCCAACGTTAATTTTGAAATTGGTTTGGTATTTCCTAATATTCTATAAAAACATAATTGAAAACGTTTTTAAAGGCTTTTATAGAGCATATGTTGTTCCTGCCTATTCTAGGTGATATTTGCACCGGCATAGAATATAGACTGTGAAGGATAAGAGAGCATAACACCATTGATTCGCAACCATTACTTTTATAATCGGTTAATCTGTGTTGTTCTGTGTCTGCATTACGAGTCTGTGATTCTGACTGTATGTGACATAAGATTTTTAGGCACTTTATCTCAAGAATTAATGCACAGAATTTAATAAAAACTTATATTCAGATATTCTCTAGCATAAATTGATGCTGATTTGTTTTTGGTGTAAATCGCACAACAGGTGGCCCTGCTATGCTGCATTTTTTACGATTTACGCAACAGCTGTAGCTCAAGAACCAATGCACGGATTTTATTAAAACTTTATATTCAGGTTGTACCTGATATAATTTGATGCTGATTAGGTGTTGGTGTAAATAGCTAAATAGATGGCGCTACTATGCTGCGTTTTTTATAATTTACGCAATAGAAAAATAACTTAAAAACTAATGCACGTATTTCTATCAAAATTCACATTACGTCAGACCTTGGTATGAATTGATGCTGTTTACATTTTAGTATAAATCGCTCATTAGTAGCCGCTGCTATGCAGCATTTTTCACGATTTCCATTATAGCTCTATCCCAAGAATTAATGCATGGATTTTCATCAAACTTCAAATTCAGTTAATCCTTGATACGAATCGGTTACATTTACGTTATGTTGTCAATCGCCGAACAGATGGCGTTGCTATGTTGAAATTTTCCCAATGTACACAATAGTTCTATCTGTAGAACTAATGCACGAATTTTTAATCAAACTTCAGATTCAGATATACCTTGATAAATATTATTGCTGAATATGTTTCGGTGTAAATCACCTAGTAGGTGGCGCTTTTATGTTGCGTTTTTTTCCGGTATCTGCAACTGCAACAGTCGTGTTTCAATAACTAATGTACGGAATTTCATACCTTTAGAATCCTCACGATGAGCATAGATTGCCATTTAATTCTGGCACTGTGGCAGCAAAATTTGAAGTATTAACAGATATAAGATAGAACAAAGTTTTGGGATTGCCACATCTGACTAGTCTTAATATATCTGACGAAATTATATTTTTACTATATTTGTGAATAAACCCTAATTTGCACCAAAAAATATGCCCCAACTTTAAACAGCTATTACTCGGTCAATTTTAATCGAAGAGTAAAGGGATTTTTTTGTCTTGTCAGTATAACAGAAAATTTTTACTAAATATAAATTATAGGACCGAAGGACCGTATAAAAACTTTAATTTTCTATTTTGTTAAGAAATATTTTTATTGTCTCAAATCGCTTTTAAAATATTTATTTACCTCATTTAAAACATTTTTGTAAATAGAAATGTATGTTTATGACTAACGGTTAAAGAATTAGTCATTGGCCACCCGTTGAGAGTGGACATCACCCTGTATAATTATAGAAAATGCTTTTAATAACTTCCATTTAACATCTTTTGTGTAAATTAAGCGAATTGAAATTATGAAGTTAATAAAAGAATACATTAAAAATGCAATTAAAGGATCTAAAAAATCATTTTAGTAGCAGATTATATTTGCGCGAAAGTGGATAAGAATTATAAATATTTCTTTTGTTTTGAAATTGCATCCATATTTTAATGCTTTTTATTTCCATATTTAATGTATTTGTTCCCTATTTTCATAAATATTTTATATGATTGTACTTGCTTTTATGTGATTACATCTTACGATACTTACATTTATGCTAAAACCAACTTAAAATACATACGTCATATAGAATATCTACAGTAACGTTTTGTCATCAAATGAAAATAATAACGACCTTTAATAATAATTAGTAATTTTATCGCTAGTAAGGAATCTTCCAAATATTTTTATAATTGTTCATTTATTTCATGTGTGTTATTCATATATTTTTTATTTTTTTCTAATTAGGATTCACTAATAATATATCTTCTGAACTTAATGCACATAAATTTAAATTGAGGAATCTTCCATAATCAAATTTCATGCAACTTTTCATTACAATGCTTTTTCAATTCATAAACAACCCAGAAATATTGTCCAAATCAAAATATTTTTATTTTGTTTAAAAATAGAGTCTTATTGAAAGCTAAACAATATATATATTTTCCCCAGTTAAATGAGTTCCGATGAAGATTATGGGATGATTATCTAAGTTTAAAACTTTTTTGAGTAAATCTTATCTTCCACAAAGCTAACGAAATGGTATCCTTTTTTACGATAATAGTACGTTTTGAACGAAACGTTCTCGATCGAAATCCTTCTCGAATTATTTAAGATCGGTATTATCATATACTAAATTTGAAACACTCTAAAATTTCTGTATTATTGATTTTTAATGAAAAGATTTTCGTTTCGTAAAGTACCGCTTGCAAGATATTTGGTCTTCTTTAACCTTTTTAAGTTGTTGCGCAAATAACATAGTATGGTCGATTAACTTTTTCTGCAGTCAGAGTACCGTCATTATGTTTCCTTTTCCAACATTTCTTTGTAATCCAATTTTCAAAACCAGCTTTCTCAGATTTTATCTTTTGAGATACGTCCTATAAAAATTTTAAATCCATTTTGTTTAAAACAGTGGAAATAAGACAAAAATAAAGTTTCTTACTCGCATGAAGAAAATAAAGTTTTAATTTTTCCGATCTATATATAGAAAATGGATAATAAACATTTACCTTAATTTGTCCTTTGAGTATATTTTAGTTAAAGTCAGAGAGGTTATGCGTTAGGTAAAATAAAGGAAAAATAAATGAAATTAAAAATTGGGTTTAGTCGCTTTTGTACATTTTTAAAGTGTTTCATACATATATATCGTGTGATTCAAAAGTATAAAATAATTAAAAACTCAATAAGGAAGAGTACGCATAGTAGCAAAAGATCTTCACAGAAAACAAACAGAATGACATAGGATTTTTTTTAACAAATACAATTTTATTGCCAGAATAATTACATTTTCCTTCAATTAATAACGTAAGTCTGCCAGAATCACGTTCAGACCTTGCTGTTTCCAAAACTTCACTTTATCAAAGACAGCTATGCAATTTCTAGGAGATACAGAGTGCATTTTGCAGATGCAGTAAAAAAAAAAAAAAAACTGTTTTTACGTAGATGAAGTTCTGTAAAAATTATTCCAAATGATCTCTCATACTACGAGTAAATAATGCTTTGAGCTGCAACAAGCAATAAATATCTATTCTAAACTGTATGTTAGATGTGTAATGTTTCAATCTATTCCAAAACTACATGTTCAGCGTTGTTGAAACGAACAAAAGCAGGCATAATGGTGAAACAAAATTCCAACAAAAAGTGGAGTACTGGATCAGGCGTTGGTAATTATGAATGTCTGTGTCGGACTTAAAGAATAAGTAGAGATAATTAGCTATGAAAGATAAATTAGGAGGAATCAGCGGAAGGAAAATTGATTTCATGTGGTCTTGAAGTTTTTTCTAAACGAATGAAGAAAAATTCCTGAAAAAATTCGTTATATAGAGATAAGTGTGGAATTTTTTTTCAATATAATCATGGTAAAAAGCGACCGTTCCTACTAAAAATTCATTATATAGAGAGATATTTGTTATATGAAAATTCGTTTTAGAGAGACTCGATTGTATTTATTTATTTATATGGAAAGCGCATTTTGAAGCATTTTTAAAGAATTGATTTTTTGAACCCTCCTGTAACTTAATATCTATAAAGATACTTTATGTCTTTCAAAAATTTAAAATCTTTTCTTCCGAAATGCACATTTAAAAAAATTGTAAGGGAATTAATTGCTTACGATTTTTTAACGCAAATTTCAACATAAATATAGAAGAAATTTACAAAATTTGATTATATAGACCCCCCCCCCCCGCCCAACCCATTAAAAAAAACCTTGTAGAAAAGAAGTTACTTTAGTGAAAGTTTCTAACGGGAAAACATGCTCAACTATTGTGTATTCAAAAAATAAATTTTTTCCGATTGTTTAAAAGTTATCGGTGATATATAAAATACACACATGTCCAAAATTAAAATTAAAAAATATAAAAATCTGCAAAAACTGATGAGTTACCACAAGCGACTGAGTGACTGTGTTGCCACAAAATTTGGCACAGAGGTATATTTCAGTGGGAGAAAGAATATAGCAACATAAAAATATAGAAAAGATTTCAATTGGGAATTTTAGAAACAGGGTATATCAAAAAGTGTTAAATCAGGAATCAGAGATAAAGCATTTATCTCGAGAAAACTCTGTCTAATATACCGTGTTGACCACCGTGCATTGCTATACAAACCTCATAACGAGCTTTCATGTTGTTTATGAGGATGTCTACAAATGGTGTGGCAACAAAGCCCATTCTTCCAAAAACGTTCCCCCCACCTTTTTTTATTTTTTTAAATTTATTTTGACCACTCTTGGGAAGGGGGTTAGACTATGACTGTGCAGTGACTCTTCCTAGACCATCCCAAACCTGTTCAATAAAACAGAAGTCCGGAGAACTCGAGGGCTAATTTATACGGCGAATATTCTCTTCAGGAAAATCATCCACAAAATGAGCTCTCTGTGGCTTCCCATTACTGTTCATAAACATGAAGTCAGGGCTGACAGTACTCCTGAACAGCCTCACATGGGCTTCAAGTACTCATTCCTTCAGCGATGTACGCTGACATTATCCGCTTCGAAGACGTGCAGTTGTGTACGATTGCTAAACATTTTGCCGCCCGAGACGAGGCTCCTTTGTCACCAATTCTGTCGATTTTTTTTACATAGGAGAGATGATAGCGAGTTTCACGTTCTGTCTACAGTAGATGAAGATCCAACCAGAATCACTCTGCATGGTGAATCTCAACTCGTCACTGAAAAGAACACACCCCCATTCTTGTTGTGTTCAAGACTGATAATTTCGGCCCCAGAACAACCGAACTTTCCTGTTGGATGCAGTGAAAGGAACAGACACGACTGGACACCAGACGTTAGGTATGAGATCGTTAAAGCATATGTGATGTTTTTTCGGAATGCTGTAGGGCCGGACTTCATATTTATGGGCAATAATGCAAGCCTCACAGAACACGCAGTGTTGACGATTTTCTTGAAGAAGAGGATGTTTGCTGAATGAATTTGTGCTCGAAGTCTCCGGACCTCTGTCCTATTGAACATGTTTGGGAGGAGGGCTTATTGGAAGAGCCATTGCACAACGTAATTTCCCCCTTCTTAGGACCCGCCAGGAGTTAAAAGCCGCGTTTTTGGAAGAATGGACTTTGTTGTCACAAACATTTCTGGCACATTCATTCACGGTTGAGAGCTCGTTGTAAAGCTTCTATAGCAATTTACGCCAGGTCACACTCCATATTAGACAGAGTTTTCTTGAGATAAATGATTTTTCTCTTATTTATGATTTAATACTTTTTGACATTCCCTGTTTCTTAGTTTACAATTAAAATCTTTTCCATATTGTTATGTTGCTATATTTTTTCTCCTATTGTGATATATCTCTGTGACAAATTTTATGGCAACACAGTGAACAGAATATCAATTTTTCCAGATTTCATGTTTGTGACTTTAATTTTGGAATGGATGTATAATTAAATATCTATATTATTTCAATCTGAAAATTCAGCTAATCAACAGCCGGCCGCGAATTACCCTTGAAATAAAAAGCGCAATACGCCTTTGGAAATCAAAAACTCAATTCTGTCGAAGGCAGCGTTTTTCACTTAATGATTGTTTTGGCAGGCGAAACCCAAATCGCTTGTAAGATTATATAAAGAGAGAAAATGTACCGATAGACAATAGCATATAGTACATCAAAAAGCTAAGTTTCAAGAAACAGTTTATCAGGAAGCTAATTAAACGAAAATAACGCAGCAGCAAAATATCACCAAGATGGACAGCAGCTTTTTTCATAACGGAATTGTGATGTTTTTTTACAACTAAAAACACGTAAAAAAATGCGGAAGGAGGGATACAGTATTTTAAGATTGATAAATAAATAAAAAATGCATCATTTTGAACACTAAAAGAAGAGAGCAGTTAAAGTGAAGAGAGCAGATATGAAAAGTTTTACAAGACGTAGAATATGTACAATAGTTTGCAATAATTACTTACTTCTCGAAAAATGACTACCTAAAAATATGAATAAATGATTTAATTTCCTAGAATTTTCTCAGGCTATAATAATTAGGATTTTTTAAAGTCTAAATTTTGAAAAACACGCGTACTCATTTTTGAGTATAAACTTCACTTTTATAAATTTTATTTTCTATTTCACTTCGCTATCATGAATACGCCCATCATAAATCGTAGCACAACAAGAAATATAAATAAAATGAAATACATATAGACACACACGGATTCGATAATTCCTACAAAATATTTCGAAATTCGTGTACTATCGTCAATATTCCGCAAAGAGACCCCTTCACACATTTTAATCACAAATTGTCACAAAAAAAAAAAAACAAAAAAAAAAACAAGTTTTTGGAAATGATGTCTCTTTTTTCAATTTATGTCTAAAAAAAGCTTAGGTGACGTCTTCATATTGAAATTGTAATCAATTTTGTAATTTGCAATTTGAACTGAACATTTAATTTTGACATCATACTTGGATTCTACGTTAATTCTAAAATTGGATATCAAATAGAAAGGCATCCGGTGAAGTAGTATGCAAGTATAAAGTTGTAGCGGCTCATCTCGAGCTCGGCTGTAATTCCCTCCGCGTGGGAGAACTTTTTACTTTCTGCGAATGGCAACTCAATTAATGGAATTACTTTTTAACGAAGCGCTTTCTCATTCTCGCAGTGACATTTTCACGAATATTATTTATGTTGGTGTGAAGTCATTAAAGTCTATTTTTCTATAAAATCCTTCTGATTAATGAGTCAGTATTATTTAGCCACAATATCACCATCACAAAATTGGTGACTACGGACACTTGAGCTGTTATTTTTTTTTCATCGAGCTTTCGACGAACGGCTAATACTAAAATTTCTTCTCGCTAGAAAAATGGCAATTGAAGCATCTGCAGTGGTCATTCCACCGTATATTTCTGTCGATCCTAGCTTATGGTTTCACATGCTGGAATCTACTTTTGAATTAGCTACTCCTAAACCAATAACTGAATCGAAAACTAAGTACAATTACGTTGTATCTCATTTACCGCCTGCTACAGCTACTATAGTTCGTGATATTATTATGACTCCGGATCCATCTAATCCATATGAAACTTTAAAATCTAAAGTTATTGAACGTTGTGGTGAAAGCCGTATCTTAGAAATCCGGAAACTTCTAGCTGGAGAAAGCCTAGATGATAGAAAGCCGACTGAATTACTTCGATTAATGAAACGGCGAGCTGAAAGCCATAATATCAGTGATGAGCTTCTGTTAGAGCTTTTCACTCAGCAAATGCCAACAAGTGTTCAAACTATTCTAGCTTCCATTGACAATATTACTCCTGATAAAGCAGCTGAGATTTCAGATAGAATGCTGGACTTAACACCAGCAAACATCAGCTTAGTTTCGAGTCGACCAACTTCGCCTGATACGCCAACACCGCCAACGATAGAGATGCTTCTGAAAGAAATCCAAGCTTTACGCCAAGAAGTAGCTCAACTTCGACGTTCAAGAAGTGTGTCAAGAGGTGATCATAAGCAACGTCATCGGTCTCATTCCCGACACAGAGATTCTAAAATGTGTTGGTATCATAGAAAATATAGTGAAAAAGCCAAAAAGTGCCTTCCACCTTGTTCTTACTCGGAAAACAGGGAGCGGGAAGAATAGCTGCGACGGAATTCTCCCCAGCACCTTCACGTCGCCTTTTTGTTAGAGACAGAAATACAGGTATGTGTTTTCTCGTTGATAGTGGTTCAGATGCTTCCATCGTGGCCGCGAATAAAAATGATAAAACAAAACCTGTTCTCCAAACTTTTCGTGCTGCTAATGGCACAAAAATTAATGTATATGGTCGAAAGACTATTAATGTTAACTTAGGTTTGCGTAGAAATTTTACTTTTTCATTTTATGTTTGTGATGTTTCATGTGCTATTTTAGGAGCTGATTTTTTGCATAATTTTAATTTAAAGCTTGATTTAAGGAATCGTCGTCTTATTGATTCCACTACCAATTTAAAAGCTCCTGCTACATTTAATATTTGTAATATATTTTCTGTGAAATCAAATTCTTTGAATAATATATATGGTAAATTATTACTTAAATTTCCTGAAATCACAAAATTACCCGATCCTAACCAACCGGTTAAGCATAATACTGTGCATTATATAAACACTAAGGGGCCTCCAGTGACTGCTAAGCCTAGACGGCTAGATCCAGATCGACTAAAAATTGCCAAAGCTGAATTTCAGCACATGCTACAGCTCGGTCATATTAGACCTTCTAAAAGTAATTACTCTTCACCTTTGCACCTGGTGCCGAAGAAAGGATCTGTCGATTGGAGACCTGTTGGTGATTATCGTGCTCTAAATGCACAAACTGTTAAAGAGAAATATTCTATACCCTGTATCGCAGATTTCACTGCGGAATTACATGGTAAACAAATCTTCAGTCACATTGATCTAATAAAAGCTTACCATCAGATTCCCATCAATCCTGACGATGTTCATAAAACTGCAATTTGCATTCCCTTCGGACTTTTTGAAAGCACGCGAATGCAATTTGGCCTTTGCAATGCTTCCTCAACATTTCAAAGATTTATTGATGGCATAGTTCGTGACTTAGGGTTTGTTTACGCATTTCTTGATGATTTGCTTATTGCTTCTGAAAATGAAACTGAGCATTTAGAACATCTTGAATTGTTGTTTTCTAGACTTAAAGAATATGGCCTGTGTATCAATGTTGATAAATGTAAATTTGGTCAGTCCACTCTAGAATTTTTAGGATTCAAACTTTCACCTGCAGGAATTGAGCTTTTACCTGATCGTGTTCAATGCATCTTAGATTTCCCCCAGCCCTCTACCTTAACTCAACTAAGACGTTATTTAGGCCTTTTCAATTTCTATAGATGTTGCATTCCCAAAGCTGCCGATATTTTAGCTCCACTTGTTAAATTTTTAGAAGGACACAAAAATAAAAAAACCCATCCCCGTTCCAAGGCTAACAAAACTGAGCAATTAAAATGGAACGAAGAAGCCATTCTTTCCTTCACTGCTTCAAAAGAAGCTATAGCTCGAGCTACTTTATTGAGACATCCAATTCCTGGCGCCCAGTTAAGTTTATGGGTCGATGCTAGCAATGTCGCAATTGGTGATTCTTTAATGCAACTCTCCGAAAAACAGTGGGAACCAATCGCATTTTATTCCTGTAAATTAAATAAGTCTCAGAGAAATTGGTCTACTTATGATCGTGAATTATTTGCTATTTATAGTTCTATAAAAAATTCAGACATATGCTCGAAGGTCGTAATTTCATTATTTATACTGACCAAAAACCCCTTATATACGCATTTCAACATAATCCTAATAAATGTAGTCCTCGACAATTGAGACATTTAGACTATATTTCACAGTTTTCTACTGATATTCGATATACAAAAGGCTCTGATAACACCGTGGCCGACGCATTATCACGAATTGAAATTGGTTCCATTTCTCCTAATGTGCTAGATTTTAAAGAGTTTGCTACTGCTCAGACAAATGATGAAGAGCTAAAACAAATTCTCGAACTCGGTACCACTTCTTTAAAATTATAAAAACACTATTATCCACTCGAAGATGTCCATTTATATTGCGATATGTCACAAAAACATCCCAGACCATTCATTCCTAAAAGCATGCGACAATCTGTTTTTTCTACCTTACATTATTTCTCACATCCAGGTTTCTCAGCTTCATTCGATTTAATTTCCAAACGATTTGTATGGCCTGGCATGCGTAAGGATATAAAATGTATGGTTCGCAGCTGTACGAAATGTCAAAAAGCTAAAGTCTTCCAACACACCAAATCGCCAATTGGGACATTCTCTGAACCTGATGCTCGTTTTGCCCATATTCACGTTGATTTTATCGGACCTTTACCATCCTCCGATGGCAATCAGTATTGCATGACCATTATTGATAGGTTTACGAGATGGCTCGAAGTTATACTCACACCAGATATGACTGCAGAAACAACCGCTCGTGCACTAATACACGGTTGGATATCCAGATTCGGTACCCCGGTTACTATTACAACTGATCAAGGTAGGAATTTTGAGTCTTCTCTTTTTAAAGAGCTTACTAATAGATTAGGCTGTAGACGCATAAGAACAACGTCATATCATCCACAGTCTAACGGTCTTATTGAGAGATTTCATCGTCATCTTAAGAATTCGCTTAAAGCGCACAATTAAACTCAATGGACTGAAACTCTCCCCATTGTTTTACTTGGTTTGCGCACAGCTCTTAAAAACGACATCTAAGCTACCTGTGCTGAGCTTGTTTATGGGACAAATATCAGACTACCCTGTGATCTCATTAACAGCGAGACTGTAAATCAACCACTTACTCTTACCTATGTGACCATGGCCCACTAGATCTAAGTAAAGGCCTGTTTATTTGAGATTAATGTATGAAGTCTTCCGACAGAGGACGCTGATACTTTGCCTAAGTTAATCAGACCAATCATGTAAACCCTGAACCAAAACAATGACACGTGTGCAAACATGTGCACAGAACAGAAAGCAGCTTATTCAATGCTAATTTGGGCAGGGTTTGCGTCACGTGGACTTATACGTGGTTCAATGAAATGGTTCAGAGTTTGAAGCTGTTGCCAGCTTCACTTTTTCGGCGGTTTTTCGCGAAATGGCTGCTAGTATTATAGTAGGCTATGTATGTGACTCAGTTGATTGAAACAATGAGGGCATTAAATCCTGTTGCCACTACAAGGCACGGCAACCCCAAAATCTATGTAAATCCTTCATTCCAAACATGTTCTCATGTATTTTTAAGATCAGACAAAGTGAATCCTCCTTTATCACCCTCTTATTCAGGACCCCATAAAGTGATTGCCAGATCTAATAAAACGTTTGACTTGGAATTAAACGGGAAACGTAGTACTGTATCAATTGATCGCATCAAATCGGCTTATCAACTATCAGATTCTTTTCCATCTTCCCAACCTCAAAAACAACATGATCCCGTAAATGCTCCTTCTGTCAAACAGCCTACCACGAAATCTGGTCGCAAAGTTCGTTTTCCTCAACATCTCGTAACTGATTATATTGTATAGATATTTTGAATATACATTGTATTTTGTATTGCATAAATATTTTGTATATATTTTGTAATGTGTGTACAATATTTACTTGTCAATTTATGTTTTTCTTAATGTACTGCATATATAAAATATATTATTGCATCATATGTATATTTACTCAAGACCTATCTTATGCATCTGTATCAAGTACTATTCTTTTTTGTAATCGTGACTACGTCACTGGGGACATACTCTGTAGCGGCTCATCTCGAGCTCGGCTGTAATTCTCTCCGCGTGGGAGAACTTTTTACTTTCTGCGAATGGCAACTCAATTAATGGAATTACTTTTTAACGAAGCGCTTTCTCATTCTCGCAGTGACATTTTCACGAATATTATTTATGTTGGTGTGAAGTCATTAAAGTCTATTTTTCTATAAAATCCTTCTGATTAATGAGTCAATATTATTTAGCCACAATATCACCATCACAAAAAAGTCTTAAACTCCTAAATGTGTTTTTAATAGTTACAAAACAAACTGGAATGTGCGTAGTTGCTTATGCATAACTTTAAAACTAGTATTAGGTGGAATAAGCTGAAATTTTAAATTTGACTATTTGAAACTTATAGAAATCGATTTCTTTAAAAAAATTTTTTTTTTTAGTTTGCAATATATATTGTTCTTAAATATTAATTTCATCATTTATGTTATAAAATTAATGTTTAACAATAATAACTTTTAATTGTCTGAGCGAAGCGAAGTCTTATACACATAGCACGTAACGATATTAAAAGTAAAAAAAATTCTTTCGTCAAGCAAATCTCAAAAAGTACTTGTCAGATTTCAATTCTGTTTGTATCAGAAGGTACTTATGAAGGTAACCTGGTGAAAACCTGGTGAAAAAATTTACTTTAAAAAATTAGTTCCAAATAGTTTAAAAGTTATACTTAAAAACTGATGTAAAAGCTCAATTTATTTGCATACGTCACAGAAATTTGGTGTGCGTCATTTTTCACCTGCTGGATATTTTCGTAGACTACCGAATCAGAGTACAAGAGTACAAAGAGTAAATAGTTGTCTGAGCGAAGCGAAGGCCAATACACATAGTACGTAACGATATTAAAAGTCAAGCATAATTCTTTCCCCAAGCAAATCTGAAAAAATACATGACGTATTTTGATTCTGATTGTACCAAAATGTACCTATGAGAGTAACTTACTGAATGCATCTACTCTCAAAAATTAGTTCCAAACAGTTTTAAAATTATATTTAAAAAAGCTGATAAAAAAGTAGTATTTATTTGCATACGTCACAGATATTTGATGTGCGTCACTTTTCACCGGCTGGATGTTTTCGTTAGATTCCAGAATTCGAGCGCAGCACATGGAGCAAAGAAAATATGCAAGCAATTTTTATTCAAGCACAATAAAACATATTTAAACTTAAGAAACAAATTGTGAAAGAAATCTGTTTTATTATTATTATTATTATTTATTTATTTAAAAGAAATAAGCCTGTAAGTAACTTAGTAATTGAGATTTTGTGATAATCTATATAATAGCATTTTATAATCGTCATTAGCATCTTATATATTTCACGTGTGTAAATTGGGAACAATTCTTTTGTGTTTAAATAAAGTACGAGTTTGACATGCGTGCTTTAGGTATTACTTTAAATCATAGATTATATTCTGTTATTACTTTTTACATAGATTTACTTAATATTATTTCTCATAAGTGACGTAGTCGTAAAAATAATATAGGATATACGATCGAAACAGAAAGTATGCGCTCAAGGCAGACGGTATACCTTACAGCGTGCATATTAAAGCTTTTTTGAGAAACAGAGGGTTTACGATGCTCCTTAAAAAAACCAGAAGATAAACGGCACATACCTCTGCATATACCTCCACTACATCCCTGTTTCTCATTTAAGCAATCTGAGTTCCCCGGCGATTATTGCGTAATTGAACGCATATTATTATGGTTCATTTTTATGAAAATACATAAATGACACAGACGTCATATATTGCATTAAGTTGGCGAGATTGCTACAAAATGACGATTTTATGTCTCGCATAGTAACTTGTTTATTTTGTTTCAATTTATTTAAAAAAGAAACAATAATTAAGCAATAAATGAACAGTTATAAATAATAATAATAAATAGAATAAAAAATATAAATATCACAAAAAGTCATAAAAATTAACATTTAGAGCAAAATTCAAAAACTTTCACCAAAACAATGTTCTCACCAATTTGCGGGAGAAAATATCGCGCTACGTGGTGCATATATGACATCCGTATCATATTTATATATGAAAATAAGCATTATCGTTCATCAGGTTCGTCTATGTAGCTATTTGCCACAAATCTCACTTTCTGAAGTCCAAACTAGACGAAGTTTTATAACAAGTTGAATGTAGATTCTGCCATTGCAGAATTCAATTTCGCTTCCGATTACAAAAAAAAAAAAAAAAAAAAAAAAAAAAAAAATAATAGAGATTATTTAGAAGGGCGACCCCGTTTAGAATGCAATGAACGAACTTCATTTTTCTTGTGTTTATCAATATAATAGCAAACAGAACGGCGTGAAATACCCAATCGATTAGCAATTTCTCTCTGAGACATTGGAATTGCGGAATAATAAAGAGATACAATTTGACGTGCTACTTCTTCATTGACTAGATTCATCAAAAACGGATTTTTTCTTTAGTTTAAACTCTTTTTTATAGACTCTGAGAAAAAAGAAATGCATTTTAACAATAAAATTGTATGAATGTCTCGTTTTAACGGTCAGATTACGAAACTAATCGTTGGGGGCCACCGTAATACTTACCCATCATGGATACGCATTATATAATATGTGAAAATAAAATATGTGAAAACTATTTATAAAAAGCATTGCAATTCCAAAACAAAATTTAAACGTATATTTAAATATTCCTAATATACATAGTAATGCTCCATTAATGAATTGCTGATGAACCCATTTCGACAAATTATGTAAAATACCAAACTACACAAGTAGTACCGGATTGCGTAAAAGAAACATCCTTATGACTCAAAAAAAAAAAAAAAAAAAAAAAAAACCATATTAACTAACAGTTTACTGTGTCAGATTAAGCGTCTCATTTCCAATTAAAGCATATCTTTGAATTGAATTTTGAAGAAAATACACGGTCATGAAAAATCGAAGAATGTGGAAAACAGGATTACAAATATATCGGCAACTATTAATCCGACCGACTTCGTTCTAGATGCGAAATTTGCGTTATTTTATTGCCTTTTACATCCTTTCCTTAAAAAAAAAAAAAAAAAAAAAAAAAAAAAAAAAAAAAAAAAAATCGAAATTTTTTATATACATTTTACCAGAACGTATTTTTCGAGAGTCCGAAAAAAATAGTTCCGGATAATCGAGGTTACTGATATTAAATAGGCTTCGTCCTATTCTTACTTACTAAGTGCATACAAAATTTTAGGTCTCTATCTCCATTTGTTCGTGAGATAAAGCGTTTACAGACAGACGGACGGCAATTTTTTTTCTAAAAATATGTTTTTCGGAATCTCCAGTATCTAAACCGTGTAAATCCGTCAAAAAAAAAATTGATGTTCAAAACGATTGCAAGACTTACCCTATACTACGTATGATAGGTAAGTAAAAGTGGGCCACAATTTTTGACGCGACACTTTTTAGCTTGTCTGAAATAAATAGCATCGGAGGCTAAAAACGCCAAGGTAAAGGTAAAATTGGAAAAGTACCATGAAATTAGGGCAGGTATATCATATACGCATATTTTTTTTTTCTTTTGACAAATTTGGAGAAAATCATATATAATTTGAATATTAGTTACGCATATATTTTTCAATTATTTTCTGTTATTTTAAAAAGTAAATAGCAATAAATAAGAAAACGATTAATAAAAAAAAAAACCTATTTATAAAACTTAAAAAAACAAATTAAAAAAAACAATGGTACTACTAGGTTATACAGTCGACAAAAAAATTATCGCCAAACTATAAGATTAAATGCCAACAATGGATGATCGTGAATGTCACATTCAATGACATTAATAAATGCGATTCATGTGTTTCAAATGTCATTAAGTGATTTTTATTTCGACTTTTTATTAATATTTTTATTAATATTCTACTAATTATTTGTTTTTTCATTATTTAAAATAAAAATTATGTCAATATGTATAATTTGGCTATTAGTTTGGCGATTTGAATAATTTAGCGAAATTGGTCGACGGGATAACAGAGTAGTACCAAAACAATTTATTAAAAAATAAAGAACAATAGCTAGGTTACCAAGCCATGCAAAATAACGATATTTTGGAGACAATTATGCGGAAGAGCTCCATATTCTTTTCAGGCTTTTTTGGCGAGCTTTTTTATTTATTTGGTACTACTTGGTTATTCCGTCGACCAATTTTGCCAAATTATACAAACCGCCAAACTATTAGCCAAATTGAAGCATTTTTTTTTTTTTTTTTTAAATAACGAAAGAACAATTATTTTAATAGAACATTTATAAAAATACAAATAAAAAGCAAAAATTACTTGATGACGTAACAAACATGTATATTATGTTTAATGTCAAATGAATGTGACATTTGCGATCATCATTATTGGCATTTAATCTTAGAATTTGGCGACAGTAGTTTGGTCGATGGGATAACCAAGTAGCACCATTTATTTTTTGACATTAAATGAATCGTTGTGAATTTGGAGTGATGCTTTTGGGGTTCTATTTTTAATACTTTCCAACAAAGTTGAAAAGTGTTTATGCATTCGGTTTTGTCTGTCCTTCTGGCCATCCATCCGTCTGCCCTTGCTCTTTATACCCGTAAGTATACGCTTATTGTAATGCAATTGGTAAATCTTATTAAGGTCCCCTAGGCATGTTTGGTATTCTATATCATGTATGTGGGATTAAAGTTCCTTTAGAGGAGCACCCAAAAGAATTTGATTACATTATGGTCTATTTGGAAAAAACGTTTACGAGTATTTTAATGATATTACGCTATTGCAGATGGATTGAAACTTATATAAATCACCGAGTTTCGACATTCATAGCATTTTAAGTCCATTTATAGGAACACACAAAAGAAATCAGCTACAATACTGTGTTTTAGTAATAATTGCTGAAATGAGTTTTCAATTTCGGCATGCGCTTTAAAATTTAACTATTTTTAGGTACGTTCATAATTTTATAAATACGTAGCACTTACAGTCGTCGTCTGATCCGCCCGTCTGTCTGCCTATTCTGCTATCTGTCCGCATATAACAGCACAAAAACTACCGAACCGAATCGTTTGAAATCTTAAATATATATTTGGTACCGAATTTTGTTGAGTCATTTAAAAATTTATTAGTAAAATTGGATATATAGCTCAAATGCAGGGGCAGTTAAAAGTATTCCGTTGCCTTGCGGCCGATGGGCTGAAATAGATCCAAGTGCTTTTTAATTATAACGCCTGTCGAAGCACAAAGAAATTAATATGCATTTATGAAGAGCACTAGAATAAAAATTTTGTAGAATATGCCGTACAAAAAGTATTTATCATTCATTTACCAGGAACTACAAAAGAATTCCGAAGCATAATGGTATGAAGGAGGGGGGGGGGGAATTATTTTTTCCAATCAAGAGATTTCATTCATAGAGTCATTTTCTCATTTGTCAGCACAAGCTCTTTAAAATAATAACTTATTCAGGTAAAACTGCATATTCGAGTTCACTTGGGCATATTTGGGCCTGCATGTTTTGCTGAAAAAATGTGCTTAGATTTCTAAATCACTTATGATAATACTTTAACGGATCAAAGCTTATGCGGACGAGATATTAAAATCTCATGTCGTACTTTATACTACAAGCATTGCCAATTCCTTTCATTTAATGCATGCTAAAGTGAAATACTGTTCAACTTGTTGAGAATAGGTTTGAAAAGAAAACAAAACAGCGTAAGAGTGGCCAGCATGCAATACCCATTTAAATTCGATTGATCATGTATGGAACACAGTTAAACAACGCATCGAATTCCTTTGTTGGCATTTTCAGTATTTTATATTTTATGTATCACTTCTTGAAGAGAGAATTCCCTAAATTCTTATCGAGACCTTCATCGCATCAATCGAAATCAGATGTAGATATTATACTGTTATATATATTAACTATTCTGTATTAACTATTTAAGGGGTCCTCACACCATATAAAAAATTCCCTCTTTCTATTCAACCATCATGATTTGTGCCATTTTTAGGTACTAAAATTGGTGTGAAACTTCTTTTATGTTCTTGACGTAATTTCAAAGAGTTCAAATTCGGATACAAGATATGTTAGTGTTTTATTGTCTGTATTACTTTTAATGTATTGAGTACTTCCAATTTTATACCCATGCATCGCTGTTTTGAATAGTTTGCATAGTTTTTAATATGAATATAATTTAATATGAATATTTTATATATGAATTTGTATAGAATATTTTGTAATTCTATAGTTCACTTTGGAGATTTCCGTCATTTGAACTTGTGGCAGTATATGATCTATTAAAGGCTGCATCTAATTTTTTTTCTTTTACTTTTTGCAAGTTATTATTAAATCTATATTCTCAGCAATATCGCTCAGAATAATCCCTTTGAGGGAAGTCTTAGTAATAATAATAATATTTAACAATAGTAATTTAAATTAACATTCAGTATTGGTAGCAATAATAATAATTCAAATTGATATTTAATAAAGTTGATTAATTTCAAAATGAAAACGGCAAGCTAATCTTTTCACATAAATTGAAAAATGGACATGAATACTTAGTCGAAATTTCTTTTATTTGACCGTCTGATTACTCCCAGTTCGGTGTGGAAAAATGTCCAGATCTGGTCCGACTGGAATAATAATAAAAATAACTGACTGAGCCAGAGTCTTCAGGAAAAAGTAAGCCTTATTTCGGACCGGCCTGAGTTCAAAGAAATTACCACTTACCTGGTCTGTAATTCTATGGTCTGCCTATGGTTTAGCTCCGGGATCGTGAAGATCTAAGAAATACGTATGAATGAATTTTTATATTTTGTATAGATAATTGCTTCCTTTTTTCTTCTTCTATAATTTTACTTTACGTTCATAAAGGATGATGTATTTAAAATAACTTTTATTTTCTTAATTATTTTCTAACTTAAAATATATATATATATATATATCTAGCATTTTAGAACATAAAAAATTTGATTTCATTCGCAAAATCCGTACAAAACTAACCTTCTTTCGGTCTATATTTTCAATGATATATATTACTTCAGTCCATATCAGTAAATCATAATTTAGAAGTAAAATAAACAGTTTAAAACTGGAAACACATGACGTGTTTACTGCTTGGAGAACGATTTTGATTTATGATAGGTTATATGAAGGAAACAGGTTGCATTTATGGTATTAGAGGTAAGCTTGAAGCAATTCTTGAAAAATGAAAATTTTAAAATAAATTGAAAACAATAAATTTATCTATATTCTCTTCATAATTCATATTTACAGGGAGGAAAAATTATTAATGACACTTTAACTTACCTAATATTACAAATATGTAATTTTTAATGACATTTTCTCATTCTTCTACCATGTTTAAATGTGTCTAATAGTTTTGCGTGTGTGCTTTTGTATAAATTTGAATCCATAGAAACTTAAAACATATCACTTAATTTTATGCATTGTAAATGTAAAATGTATATTTATTATTATTCCATAGATTTAATATTTTCTGTATTCTAAAAGTAGAGAGTATATTTGTCATTATTGTATATGTTTGTTTGTCCATTGCGTCTGTTTTAGGCAGTCATGCATTGAAATTGAACTGATAAACTTGATGTGCAATTCTTCCAATGGCGGATCTAAGGGGGGGGGGCATTCACCCCCCCCCCCCTTGAGCCCAATAAAGTATCTCCAGCACGACATAAGATGCCCGCACGGAAAAATTGATGGTCCTAAATTCGAGACCGGCGCGACCCGGGTCGGGTCGCGCCAACTTTAATTTATTATACTGGGACTGGGTCAGGTCTACCACACTTTCAGAACCGGATTGGGTCGGGTCTTACTTTTTCTGCAGAGCTGGATCTAGCCACACTGTTTTCTCCAGGTCTATTCTGGCGTAGACTTCCTTCCTACTAGAGGTATACACGGGCAAAAATTTTCAACCCCAGGTTCCGTCCTGTATAAAGGCTAAACGCTGGATCTGGGATTGACACAGTCCGTATGCTTTGGTGGTTCTAAGGGGTGGGGGGAGGGGGTGTAGTCCCCCCACCTTGGTCTAATAAAGGGTTTACAAAGTGACATTATGCATCCTCACGAGAAATAACTTGGGGCAAAACTCGAGCCCGTCACGGCCTGGCACGGGTCGCGCCAGTGTAAGTCCACGAGACTCGGACTGGGTAAGGTTTTCTCTGAGTTTGAATCGGATCGTGTCCTAATCTTGCTTTTTTGGGAGATTCGGGTGGGGACATGCTTCTTTTTCTTCTAGACCGAGCCTGGTCTCGATTTAATTTTTCCTAGAAGTTTGCATTGGACAAAATTTTCAGGTCGTTGTTCGGCCTGGAATAAAAGCTAAATATTCGGTCCGTCTCCGATCTAGATAGTATGATAAACATTATTGGCCCAACTGCGACCCGTGCAGCTAAACGTTCAGTAAGTCTCTGATTTGAATTTCTTCGAAGGATAACGCTCACGGATAAAAGCGAATTTCGTTAAAGGATCGCGGAAAAACGCAAATTTCGTCAAAAGATCGTGATCAAAACTGGGTCAATCATTCTCGCAAGAGTAAAAATCGAATCCGTATCTGATTCAAATCCGAAATGTATGACAATCTGCCCCAATGTGCTGAGCGCAGCTAAAAAGTAGATGTCAACCCGACCAATAGTAAATATAGTTTTTAACTGGACCCAGACCAGACCCGAAGCAAAAAATCAGAAATTAACTTGATCACAGCAAACAGTAGAAGTTAACCGGATCCAAACGCGACCCACAACAAAAAGTAAAAATTAACCCGACCAGCAGTAAAAAGTAGAAGCGAACCGGACATCAAATTCTCTGAAATGATCGCGGAGAAAACGCAAATTTCTTCAAAGGATCGTGAAACAGACGCTCATTTCGTTCAAAAATTGCGAAAAAGAACGAAAATTTTATCAAAGGACTCTTCCCAATCAATTCGGGTCAACCCGAACCCTTCTCGCAAAAGTAAAAACCAAATCTTAAACTGCCTCGAATCAGAATTGTATGTCAAACTGCCCCAAATGCGCTGCGCTAAGCACCGCTAAAAAGTAAAAGTCAACCCGACCACCAATAAAATGTAGTAGTAGACTGGACCCAAATGTAAAAAATCAGAAATTAACTCGAACCGCAGCAAAGAGTAAACGTCAACTGGATCCAAATACGACCCAAGTAGAAATTGACCCCACCAGGAGCAAAAAAATAGAAGCCAGCCGGACCCAAACCCGACCCACAGCAAGCAGGTAGATGAAATTCGACCCGCAATAAAAAAATGAGCTCCGACCCGTGCATCAGACTGGAGTTTCCAAATTTCTAAAATCACCCCCCCCCCTGAGGACTCTCCAGATCCGCCCTTGAATTCTCCACAATAGTTTAATAAAATTAACTTTTTCTATTAATGCCAGAATTTGTTAATTTTAATCAAGATTTTATGACTGCATTTAGCTCCATGATGCTGTTGCTTAGTTACAATTAAAAACCTGAATGGAGGTGAATGTTATGGAACATAAATCAAATTTCGAGTGAAAGGTATGTGTCAAGTATTCAAATGAAAGTTTGAATGTGCTTGAAATTTGCTTTATGTTTGTAAATTTTATTGATATTTTTTTCTTCTTGTTAGGATACGTTTAAAATGATAATAAATGGTTCTAAACTTTCTTAGAAAGCCTATAAACATTTAATTTTTAAATATTGAAAATTATTAATATTATGTAATTATAGTCATGTATATTTAATTCAATGCTATTATTCTCAAATTTTGAAAGAAAATTATTAAATATAAAAAAATAATGTCTCATGTCACCAAGGAAAATCTTAATTTTTTTACCTTACCGTGCGATGCGCCATATCATGATACCTTCATTCATAATATAAAACAAAACATGTTTTGAGAGCATTGTGACGAAACATCTCTTCTTGAGTTCAAGTCTTGAATTGGTGTATTGCCGAAATAATTTTGTTTTCAAACTTAAATGAAGGTTTAAATGAACAGTGATTGATGATACAATCAGAAACTGAAGAAGAAAGAAAAAATCATGAGTCAAGCATAGATTATGAAACACTTTTCAACACATTCAGAATAATGTAACAAAACTGCATATGTCTTAATAATGTCTAATTGCACAATTTTGAAACGTATAACATACAGTAGAATCTCGCTAATTCGGACCCCGTTAATACGGATCTTCGGGTAATCCGGATCCAAGTTTGAAAAGTGATCGGCAAATTTCCATAACATTAATTTATTTCATACTCGTATTCTGAATAAAAAAGTCTTTTCTGAAGTCTTTTCGGAAGAATACCGAAAAGAATCTACGAATATCGTGGAAAATTTTATGATTTGCAAATTGTGATTTCTCAAATAATAAACTTGAAACAGAAGGCTGGAATAAGCGAGAATGAAAGAGAAATTACACCTAAAAATTTTGTGTGCATGTTAAAAAAAAAAAAAAAAAAAAAAAAAAAAAACACTGATGATTACTTAGATAATGATATTAGCGACATTAGCAATTGCTTGGAAGCAGAAAATAATGAAAGGTATGCCTCACATCCTGATGACGAAATAATCGCTTTGTGCATAACTGAAGAAAATGAACATGATACAGACGAAAACACCATTGTAGACGATGATCAACCAAAAGTTATTAGTCATAATGAAGTAAGGTCTCATTCAGAGCATTTAATGGTTTATATTGAAAATTAAGTAGAAACTTATCCTACAAACTATTTATGCTCAAACGGATGCGTGACCATGCGGCCCGCAAAAGGTATACAAAACTGGCACAGCAGAAGATTACAAATTTCGTAATTACAAAGTAAACATTTTTACTGTCTGTAAGTATACAATGCGTTTAATATAAAGGTAATTTTCTGCAAGTATGATTTATTTAATTTCATTTTTTCTCATTCTCCGGTTAATCCGGATTTTCGATAATCCGGACTGAGTCTGGTCCCAATTAATCCGAATTATCGGGGTTTTACTGTATTTGAAAACTCAATTTCAGCCATTCTCATCTACAATTGGAAAATTATTCATTCTTTGAGAAGCAATTTATATGATGTATAGACTAGTATCTATTAATTACGTACATGTAAATATTTAGCCTAGTTAAGAAGTAATTCGTATCCATTTTCAAAAAAGTCCTTCCGGCAGTGCCGGGAGAAAGAGGTAGCTTTCATATACTTATTTATTTATTTTAAATTAAGTTATATTATTCAAACGTACGAAGCTCAAATTAGTGGAACACGATAATGTAAGATTGAATACTAGTTTTTGTCAATACTGAATATTAATAGGAATTTTTAGAAATTAGTCATCTTTTATTCAACCTGGTTTTATTTTAAGCGATTTATAGGGTCGCCAAATTCCACGATATCCATTTTAAAGCAACATGATGGATAAAACAAACCAATGAGCTTGGTCGAAATCTTAATTCATGTGAACATGCACACTCACATCGAAATCGATTAATATATACGAGTGCTGTTGCGGGCAAATTGATTTTTTTTTTAAATGTCATCCACATTAGAAATTCAAACTGCTATAACCCAGGAGTTTTTTAAGGTAAAGACAAATCAAAAAATACTCCGGAATTCATTATTAAGATAAATAGTTTAGAAAGAACCTTTTTTCAATTTATAATTTTTTGTTTGTATATCATTATATATTTAAAAGATTTTTGACAAACTTAAATGGCCGCCATTTTGAAACAAGATGGGGAATAAAGTTGGCCCGTGAACTCGGTCAGGACATTGGTATGTACCATGTACACACGAAGTTATATCGAAATCAGTTTATAAATATGCGTATTATCGCGTGACAAATTTCAGACCCTTTCAAAATGTCAATCACACTGGAAATTGAAAGTGTTAAAACTGAGCCATTATTCAAGATAAAGATGAAACAAAAAAATGCTCTGGAATCTTTGCATCAAGGTCAAAATACAAAAGAAAAATCTTTTTCAATTTCTTACTTTTTGCACCTAATTTTAGAATAAAAAAAAAAAAAAATAATATTCCGCCATTTTGAAACAAGACGGCGCGGCGGTCGGAACTGGCCAACGAACTCGGTCCAGGCATCGGTATGTACTATCTACGCACCAAGTTTCATCCAAATCGGTATATAAGTGCGCGTGTTATCACGTGATGAATACCAGATCATTTCAAAATGTGAGCAACACTAGAAATTAAAAGTGCTGTAACTTACAAGGAAGGTCTCCATTGGGGGCATACTCAGAATTTTTTGAAAAAAATACGAATTAAACTACCCATGTAGGTAATAAAAGATCAGTGAAAATTAGCGGCGGAATTACATTATTAGATACGTAAAAAAATAAAATAGTTTGGAATAATTGGCGTGAAAAGCTGAAAGCGACGCGGGATTTGGCGTACAGTGCATTTCCTCGCCAAAAGCAGACGATTTTAACGAATCTGAAAATTGATTTCAATTGACTTCACTGTTAAAAATCTGCAGCATTTACTGCAACGTCACTCCACTACTTTTCAAGAATATCTCTCTTCTGACCAATGAGAATGCTCCATAGCACCGTGAATTGGCCGTGTCATACACTGTTAAAAATCTGCTGCATTTTGTTGCAACGCACTCCTCCGCTTGTATATAATATCTCTATTCCAACCAATGAGAAAGCTCCATTTCACGGCCAAGTAACCGTTTTCTATACAAGCAAGGGATGTGCGTTGCAACAAAATGCAGCAGATTTTTAACAGTGTATTTTTCAATTTGGAACAATTTTAATCAATTTAAATTGTGTTTTAAATGATAAAATATATTAATTTCATTTTGTTTAAGTACGTATAAACGTATGTGACAAAATTACACTTAAAGTAAAAATGCAAAACTAAAATTACTTAAACTAAACTTATTTAAATAAATTGAACATAGAAAGTTTTTTCTTTAAAAAGTATTCGAAGCGTAAAAGCGTATTTTTCAAAATTTCGTTTTTTCGCCAACCGGAGATAAATCGCCAAATAAACGAAATTTTTATTATTTTTTTACGGACGTTATAAGGAGATTCCGCCGAAATGTTTTTTATAAACATGTATAACTATATGAGAAGAACATTCTGTAATTTTTTCAGATTTTTCTGAGTGTGCCCGTATGGAGACCTTCCTTGTTAGCTATTTTTAACACTTTCCAATAAAGTTGAAAAGTGTTTATGCATTAGGTTTGTCTGTCCGTGCTCTAACTCCCGTAAATATTCTCGGATTGCTATGAAAATTTTATATGTTATTGATGTTTACCCTAGCACGAACCCTATTGAAAATGAAGTTCCTACTAAGATTAGTTTATGTACAGGGATAGTCAAAAGTTTTCCGATACATTATGGCCAATGGGAAAAAATCGTTTAAAATGAATTTTAAAGGTGTTACACCCTGTCAAACTTATTCAAATTTACATAGATTCGCAAAGTGCACTAAAATACGCATTCTATAGAACATGCAATCAAAATAACAGTTCTTATTCATTTACAGGGCCACTCAAAAGAATTCCATAACACAATAATAACGGGGGGAATTGTTTGCGACATATTTTAATAATGTTAAACGATTTCAAGTATCATAATATTGATATACGCCGCTAAGACTTAATATTTAACTTATAATATGACGCGCATAGCATTTACAGGGACACACAAAATATTTCAAATCTTATATTCTTATTCGAAGTACTATTATCGATGATAGCTGATGGATGGTTGAAATACATTTTCAATTATAAAATGCGCTTTTAAATTTTACTAAATGTTCTGCAAATTATATGGTGTATATAAATGTTATAGTGATGTACAGGGTTACACAAAAGTGCCCATAAAGGTTACTGAATATGAGAGTAATTAACTTAAAGGTGGTTTTTAAGTAAGTTATGCATGTTTACGTTGAACTGCTTTCAGTTTAGTAAGAAATGTTTGTAGAATATATATAAAATCATACAGGGTCACGCAAAGAATTAGCTACATGGCCACCCATAGATGATCATTTCTGGAATTGAATTGGAAATGTGATTTAAGTAATTTTAAGAGTGTGTTTGTTTGAACTAAATTTTAACAAGATAATGGCGTGTAATAAAGGTACTAAGTAAATTACAGGGCTGAACAAAAGTATTGAAGTATTTTCCATCTATTAGAATAAAGTGCTGAAAGAGAAATTTCAATCAGTTATGTATTTTCTCGCTAAACTAAATTTTCTCATTATATAGTATACATATATGTCAACCGACGGATCAAATACAGGGCTATACAAAAGTATTGGAATACATTTTTGGCTATGGAAAGTAGAATCTTATTTCCCTAAATAACAAAGTTTTGTTAAAGATTTTAGGAAGTGTTGGAAAGTGTTTCATAATCTATGCTTAAAGCATGATTTTTCTTACTTGTTTAAGATACAGACGAAACAAAAAATGCTTTAGAATCTTTGTATTAGGTCAAACGCATTAAAGAAAAATCTTTTTCAATTTCTTACTTTTTTGCACCTAATTTTAAATTAATTTTTTTTTAAAAATTTAAATGGCCGCCATTTTGAAACAGGATGCGGTATGGAACCGGCTAACGAACTCGGTCAAGGCTTCATTATGTACTATGTACACACCAAGTTACATCTAAATCGATTTATAAATACGCGTATTATCACGTGACAAAAATCAGATCGTTTCAAAATGTCAGCCATAAGAAAAATTTAAAGTGCTATAACTCAATCATTTTTTAAGATATAGACAAAACAAAAAGAGTTCTTTAATTGGTGTTTTAAGATCTAACACATAAAATAAAAATATTTTTCAACTTTTAATATTTTCGCATTTAATTTTAAATTAATTTTTTTTTAATTTCTTAAATGGCCGCCATTTTGAAACAATATGGCGGATGATGCTGGCCAAAGAACTCGGTCGAGATATTTGTATGTACTATGTACATATCAAGTTTCATCCAAATCAGTTCATAAATACGCTAGTTATAGCATGACAAAAATCAAATAATATATACAGGGTGATTCCAAATTTTTTTTTACAATAAAAGAGGGGTGATAGTACACATCAAGACAAACAATATTAAATAGGAGACCAAGGGTCCAAAACGTTTTCCTAAGGAGATAGCCGCCATTAAAGTTTAGGGACCAAAATTTCAAATAAACATAAAAAATGGAAAAATCGGTCGATTGATTTGCGGTTTTCACTAAAATTATTCTTTATGTCGGCATTTTCTTAAAATTAAATTATAAAGATAAATTTCAAAAAATGCCGATAGAGGGCGCTTTAGACTTTGGAGTAACGAACAACTACTTTTTACCGGTATGTTTTGCATCTCATTAAATGTTTTCGTAAGTTTGCACTCAAACTTAAATTTTGAGCTCAAAATCTGTAGTTGGGAGTGGTTAAGTAACACAAACTGAGCTGTGTTCAGTGGGTTCAAATTTCAAATGATTAAAAAAAAAAACGGAAAAATTGGTCGATTAATTTGCAGTTTTCACTAAAACTATTCTTCATTTAGGTATTTTCGTGAAAATAAATTATAAAGATAAATTTCAAAAAATGCCGATAGAGGGCGCTTTAGACTTTGGAGTAACGAACAACTATTTTTTGCCGTTATTGTTTGCATCTCTGTAAATGATTTAGGAAGGTCAGACTTAAACTTAAATTTTGAGCTGAAAATCTGAATAGTAGGGAGTGGTTAAGTAGCACAAACTGAACTGTGTTCAAGATGGAGAGGGAGGTTCAAATTTAAAGTAATTATAGAAAATGGAAAAATTGGTCGATTCGTTTGCGGTTTAAAATAAAACTATTCTTTAAGTGAGTATCTTCTTGAAAATAATTTTTAAAGATAAATCTCAAAAAATTCCGTCAGAGGGAGCCTTAAACTTCAGAGTAACCAACAATTCATTTTAACCATTATTTTTTGGTTCTAATTAAATGCTTGCAAAAGCATTTTAAATGTTCTCGGAAGCTTGGATTTAAACTTAAATTTTGAGCTCAAATCCTGAATCGTTATGAGGAGTTAAAAAGCGCAAACTGAAGTGTGTTCAGGAGTTAAAATTTAACCCTCTTTCCTCCTCGAGCTCAATTCAATATTTCGCTACTTAAACATTCCCAACGATTCAGAATTTCAGCCCAAAATTTAAGTCTAAGCATTTGAAAGCATTTAATGAGATTAAAATATAACAGTTAAAAATAGTTGTACGCTACTCCAAAGTCTAAGGCGCCCTCTATCGGCATTTTGTGAAATTTATCTTTAAAAATTATTTCCAAGAAAACACTGATTGATCAAGAAAACTGCTGATTTAAAAATTAGTTTTAGCAAAAACCGCAAACGAATCGACCAATTTTTCCGTTTTTTACAATTATTTAAAATTTGAACCCTCTGAACACAGCTAAGTTTGTCTACTTAACCACTACCAGCTATTCAGATTTTGAGCTCAAAATTTAAGTTCAAGTCAAAGCTTACGAAAGCATTTAATAAGATGCAAAAAACAACGCCAAAAAAGAGTGTTTCGTTACTCCAAAGTCTAAAACGCCCTCTATCGGCATTTTTTGAAATTTATCTTTATAATTTATTTTCACGAAAATACCTAAATAAAGAATAGTTTTAGTGAAAACCGCAAATCAATCGACCAATTTTTCCGTTTTTTATAATCCTTTGAAATTTGAGCCCTCTGAACACAGCTCAGTTTGTGTTACTTAACCACTCCCAACTACAGATTTTGAGCTCAAAATTTAAGTTTGAGTCTAAGCTTACGAAAACATTTAATGAGATGCAAAAAATACCGGCAAAAAATAGTTGTTCGTTACTCCAAAGTCTAAAGCGCCCTCTATCGGCATTTTTTGAAATTTATCTTTATAATTTAATTTCAAGAAAATGCCGACATCTATACATATAATAAAACAGTAGGACCCGGTGTGTCTGTACATTGAAGATAATTGACAAAAATGGAGTCAGGGCGATAAAAGAAAACCAATGAAACACAAAAAAAATTTTTTTGAATTTTTTGTCTGTCTGTCTGTCTGTCTGTCTGTCTGTCTGTTTGTTCGAGGTTATCTTCGTAACTACTGAATGGATTTTTATGCGGTTTTCACTAATGAAGAATGCACACTCCCGGGCAGTGTATAGGCTTTGTTTCATCAAAATAGGACAACAGACAAAAAAGTAACAAAAAGAAACAAAAGAAACTATTAGGTGCTCTGCTCACGTTTTTTAGTACATAACGTTTTTTAGTACATATAAAATCCAATAGATGTCACTGTGCGATTTTAAAACGCGCTATCGTTATGTTTTCGCCAGTCTACTTAAGTATGAGAAAGTTTCAAGCTGGCTGTCGTTCCATGTGGTTTAGTCGGTAGAACGTCAGTGCGCCATACTGATGGCCCGGGTTCGATTCCCAGCATGGAATTTTTTTTCACTATGTTGGCATTAACGCCTATAAGCAATTAAAAGAATTTGAAATATTGTATTCAAGGCGAATTTTCTCTCTGGAAAAATTTCCTTGCATTAATATGTCAGTGTAATTTTTTTTCGATTTAATTTTTTTTTCGAAACTTTGTTTTTCTTAAAAAATTACAGTAAATATTTGATATTTCCCAACGTTTTTTGAATGATCGACTTGCTTTTTTTTTTTTTTAATGTATGTCTGAACCTTATCTAACTACTTCTTCAAGATTTCTTTAGATAAACCGACCAGCGTAGCGGGCGAAGGCCGCTAGTAAAGAATAATTTTAGTGAAAACCGCAAATCAATCGACCGATTTTTCCGTTTTTTATGTTTATTTGAAATTTTGGCCCCTAAACTTTAATGGTGGCTATTTCCTTAGGATAACGTTTTGGACCCTTGGTCTCCTATTTAATATCGTTTGTCTTGATGTGTACTATCACCCCTCTTTTATTGTAAAAAAAATTCGGAATCACCCTGTATATATATATATATATATATATATATACAGGGTGTCCCAAAAGGTCGTTTACAAACTTAACATGCTGGTCTGTCATATCATGATGAACAAAATTAAATAGGAAACTAAGGGTCCCAAACGTCTTCCAAAGGAGATATGCGCCATTAAAGTTTAAGGTCCAAAAATTCAAATGTTTATAAAAAACAGAAAAATTGGTTGATTCGTTTGCGGTTTTCACTAAAACTATTCTTTATGTCAGTATTTTCTTGAAAATAAATTATAAAGATAAATTTCATAAAATGTCGATAGAGGGCGCTTTAGACTTTGGAGTAACGATAAACTAGTTTTTACCATTATTTTTTGCATCTCATTAAAATTTTTTAGAAGCTTAGACATAAACTTAAATTTTGAGCTCAAAATCTAAATCGCTGGAAGTGGTTAAGTAGCGCAAACTGAATTGCGGGGGGAGGTTCAAATTTCAAATGATTATAAAATACGGAAAAATTGGTCAATCGATTTGCGATTTTCACTAAAATTATTCTTTATGTCAGTATTATCTTGAAAATAATTTATAAAGATAAAATTCAAAAAATGCCGATAGAGGGCGCTTTAGACTTTGGAGTAACGTACAGCTATTTTTTTCCGTTATCTCTTGCATCTCATAAAATTTTTTAGAAGCTTAGACATAAACTTAAATTTTGAAATAAAAATCTGAATTGTTGGGAGTGGTTAAGTAGCGCAACCTGAACTGTGTTCAATGGGGGTGGGGAGGTTCAAGTTTCAAATGATTATAAAAAACGGAAAAATTGGTCGGTTTTCGCTAAAACTATTCTTTATATCAATATTTTCTTGAAAATAAATTTTATAGATATCTTTCAAAAAATTCCGTCAGAGGGCATCTTAAACTTTATAGTAACCAACAACTATTTTTAACCGTTATTTTTTGTATCTAATAAAATGCTTGTAAAAGTTCAAACTTAAATTTTGTGCTCAAAATCTGCATCGTTGTGAGTAATTAAGCGGCCAAAAATTGAACTGCGTTCGAGGGGTGGGGAAGGTAGCATTTCAACTCCTGAACACAGTTCATTTTACGCTTCTTAACCCCTCCTATCGATTTAGATTTTGAGCATAAAATTTAAGTCTAAACATTTTCAAGTATTTAATTAAAAAAAAAAAAAAAAGGTTTAAAATAATGCTTGGTTATTTTAAAGTTTAAGACGCCCTCTAACGGATTTTTTTTTTAAATTTATCTTTAAAATTTATTTTCAAGGAAATATTGACATAAAGAATAATTTTAGCGAAAACCGACCAATTTTTCCGTTTTTTTATAATCATTTGAAATTTGAACCTCCCCACCCCCATTAAACACAGCTCAGTTTGCGCTATTTTACCACTCCCAACGATTCAGATTTTCATCTCAAAATTTAAGTTTATGTCTAAGCTTCTGAAAAAAATTTATGAGATGCAAAAAATAACGGAAAAAAATAGTTGTATGTTACTCCAAAGTCTAAAGCACCCTCTATCAGCATTTTTTAAGTTTTATCTTTATAAATTATTTTCAAGATAATACTGACATAAAGAATATTTTTAGTGAAAATCGCAAATCAATTGACCAATTTTTCCGTTTTTTATAATCATTTGAAATTTGAACCTCCCCCCGCAATTCAATTTGCGCTACTTCACCACTTCCAACGATTTAAATTTTGAGCTCAAAATTTAAGTTTATGTCTAAGCTTCTAAAAAAATTTAAGAAGATGGAAAAAATAACGGTAAAAACTAGTTTATCGTTACTTCAAAGTCTAAAGCGCCCTCTATCGACATTTTATGAAATTTATCTTTATAATTTATTTTCAAGAAAATACTGACATAAAGAATAGTTTTAGTGAAAACCGCAAACAAATCGACCAATTTTTCTGTTTTTTATAATCATTTGAATTTTTGGACCCTAAACTTTAATGGCGCATATCTCCTTTGGAAGACGTTTGGGACCCTTAGTTTCCTATTTAATATTGTTCATCATGATATGACAGACCAGCATGTTAAGTTTGTAAACGACCTTTTGGGACACCCTGTATATATATGTCAACATTTAAACGGAGTGTGGTTTTGGGGTCTGGGGTCATGATCGGTGAAAATATACCAGAATTTTCTGGAACTGCTTTCCTTCGGACGGCTGCAATAGGTAGCTTTTTACTTTTTGCAATGAAAGCTACCTAAAATGTGGGAGAATGTTTCAGGTAGGTCCAAATTGTTTTAAAACCCAAAGTGAATTTCACTAACACGTTTCGTTTCATTAAACATTCGTCCTGAGGAACCGATTAACGTAGCGGGCCAAGCCTGCTAATTATAGATAAAATCTATATTAAAATAACATTGAATTGATTATTAAACTTCATTAATCTATGCTAATTTCTTTGTATAGTTATTCTTCCTTTCTGTTAGATGATAATTTTTTTTATAGATGCATTCATAATTATATAAATACGTAGCCCCTATAGCCATCGTCTGAGCTGACCATCTGCCCGCATATAACATTGCAAAATCTATCCAATCAAATTATTTGAAATTTAATGTACATAACCGTCTCAGAATTTTGCCTAGTCATTTCAATTAAAAAGATAATAAAAGTTTTCTTCATTCTATTCGTAATTCAATGATATCCCATAGTAATTAACGGTTCTAGATTGCCAAGATGATTATTTTATTAAATCCTATCATATGTAATTAATTCAGATTATATTCCATGATATATAATGATTCTAGGTTGCCATGGTGATGACGTCCTATTTAAAATGGAGTTCAATGATTTCTGTATTACTGAATTTAATATATAAAATCGCAATTAATTTTGTATTCATGCATTTTTGTATTGCAACAGCTATTGCACCAGGATCTGAATATTAATAAAATTAGTGGTAGAAGAACGAACCTCATTTGTCATGTTTGACGTACAATTTCTGACTTTTTTATTTTTTTTTTAATTGTTAGAACTTTTTAAGTTGAAACCAAGCAGTAATCAATTCTAAACACTACACAAGTATATTTTTCATTCTGTTCATGAACTAAGCTCTAAAGTTAACTTTTAATGTAAAAATGAAAAACTAGGTATTTAATTGTAAATTCCTTTATTGACCACACCGCCAGCCAGTACAGTTACAGAAACTTTAATTAACAAATATTTGAGTTAACAATGCCAGTCGGTGTTGAAAATCCGTGTAAAAAATGCGAATGAAATTTAATTAATTACACTCTCTTCATATTTTATTGCGCCCACTCGTTCCATTTTCTCTTATCATGAAAACGAAGTAATTCAATGTATTCACATTAATTGGAAAATAAATATGGCACCGCTGTGGAAAAGCACTTCGAATTCACTTAATTAGCGTCTAATTTTAGAAAAGACAACATTCCTATTGAGGACTTTTACAGCAGATTTAATTAGCTTCAAAATTAGATAAAACATGTTAAAAAAGATAGCATTTGGACTATTTGATGCAGTATGATTTTGTAATAATGCATTTCTGTTTGTGTAAAATATTATTTAGCTCGGATATAATTCACACAATAAAAATTTATTAGCAGAGATTTTTGCATTGAATGGTTTTGTTAGCAAAAATAGGAATTGGGGAGTAGGGTGGAGCGAAAAAAAATATTTTTTAAAAATCAAAAACAGGTAGGTGCCAAAAGTTGCCTTTATTCTAGTACATCAACTGCGTGAAATTTCACCGCTGAAAAAAAATGTCTTGAGTCTGCGCTTTTGCTCCAAAAATCGAAATTTTGGGTAAAATTTGACATTTTTTCAAAAAAAAGAAAAAAAAAAAATTAAAAAATTCCTACAGAGCTGGTAAGTATTTAAAAATTCTACTTAAGCCTTTGTTATTAATTACATAATATAATTAAACTATAAAACAATATCTTTTATCCCTATAGCTGGGTCAAAGCAGACAACTTTTGATAAGAAAACGGCATTATCACTCTATTGGAGCATACAACGAATTGTTGTTTTGAATGCAATTCTTACGTAGCTGCTTTCAAAACTACTCTAGATATAACTCGTGGAGCTGGCTGCATTTCATATCCCACCCGTTCCAACCACCCGACTACCTAGGACCACTGTTTTATTTATGCATTGAATTGTTATTTTTTTCCCGAAGACGCGCATAGTTTTCTATGTATCAAAGTAGTTTACCTCTTCTTTGTATTCATTGATTTTGGATGCTGCTGGTGTGACCCACTGCACGTATATTTTTATACCTTGTATAACAGAAGAGAAGCTGAGTAATGTATTGGGTATGTTGTTAACTGAACCTATTCAGCAGTCTATTATCTTCTTTAAAATTTCATGCAATTAATACATTATGATTGAAAGTTCTGTTACCACAGCATTTTTTCAATCAATCACATTTTATATAAAATGATTTTCCTAAAAATTGATTGTATGGATTCAATTTCTAGTATGACATCAATTACTGTACCTATTACATTGAATATATGCTGAGAAGCTAGTTGTTTAATATTATGACGATTTCACAGGCATGTAAAGCAGCAATATTTCTAAAGAAGTTTTAGTATTTGTTTTATGTCGTTTCCTGTGTTGCTTCGTAATCGAGTAATTTCCAATAAATTTTTAGACCTATTCTTTAGGTGTGTATTACATTTGGTATAAAACATCCTGCAATATAGATTTGGATTATACATTTTGTGAGTGAACCTATAGATTCTGATTGCCAATCTGTGTTTATGAAAAGCGGAAAATTTTATTCGCTTTATGAGCTGTCTTTTGTGTGAGATATTTTCTAAATTCTTATTCCCCAGTTCATCTGAGAAATAGCTGTCCTCATGAATTTGCTTTGCAACCTCCGTCAAAATTTCTAGTCTGTTCTCAGTATCTTTTTCTTAATTTGGGAAAATAATTTTTTGAAATTTTTCTCTATGTTATAAAAAATTGTAATAGGAATGAATAGTACGTAGACAAAAATTTTCTTATTGATTCAGTGAATCTATGTAGATTAGAAAGTTTTATATCGACTTCTCTAATAATTGACCCAGAGAAAATTCACTGGAGTTAAAGTAGCATATGATCCATTATTATACACAATTCTAAGGTTACCCCATGCAAAATGGTTCACAGTGACAAATAGAATTCTCCTAATTTTAAATGAGTACTTATTGCCCATTAGAGTCTGTGCATTCTCTCAAAAACTACTGTGCATTATAAGTTGTCCACTTATAAAAAGGGGATCTAAAAGTTAATGGAAAATTACCTGGCTTCGAAAACACTTAGAAAATCGCATAAAACTAATGCAAAAAAAGTTATTCACAACAACGGTTGCTCTGCACATGCAGAACAAATTCTCATTGCAATTCTCACTGACGATCACCATCACATGAAACAGCTCGCTTCTCAACATATAATAAAAGCAAAAGTAGAATAAATGATGGCATACTTATAATTGAAATACTTGAAATTATCTTTAAAAAAAGATCATTACGTAAAAAAAAAAAAAAAAAAAAAAAAAAAAAAAAAAATTTGGTAACAGAATTTCCAATCACTATTCATCAATTGGATGTAAGTTTGATAAAGATAATAGATGGCCGAATCGATCCCTTTAATAATATTCCCGTGCATTACTCTGTCATTTTTTCGTATAAGCTGTAAAAATATACATGAAGATTAGTCACAGCAGCATGTGGATACAAAGAACAGATAAACTAGGTGTATGCATCGAAAACATGTCAAATTTGATAAGGAAAATCACAAATCAATGTATAAATAAAACACTGTACTAAGATGATCGAGTGATTTTGACGGTTGTGTTATGAAATATAGGCACCTCGACGACGTATGTCCAAGATAGTTTTGAAAACAAGAGCTGTATTAAAAACAACAATTCGTTGCATGTCCGAATAGAGTGGTAATGCCGTTTTCTTATCAAAAGTTGTCTTCTTTGACCCAGCCATACGGATAAAACATATTGTTTTATAGTTTAATTATATTAAGTAATTAATAACAAAGGTTTAAATAGGATTTTTAAATAATTACCAGCTCTGTAGGAATTTTTTAATTTTTTTGAAAAAATTTCAAAATGTCAAATTTTACACAAAATTTCTATTTTTGGAGCAAAAGCGCAGACTCAAGACATTTTTTTTAGCGGTAAAAATTCACGCAGTTGATGTTCTAGTGTGAAGGCAACTTTTGGCACCTACCCGTTTTTGATTTTTAAAAAATATTTTTTTCCGCTCCACCCTATTGGGGAGCATTGAATTCGCTAGGGTCAATCAATTAGACACAAAAAGACCTTATTTTCGGGGGTGGCGGGATTAAGATATAAATAAATAAATTATTTTGTAAGTTCGGTAGGTTAACGAATGAAATTTTAGACACATTTTCCATTAATGTACATTTTCCACGCTTTTTTTATTACTTTCTTCTATCTTTACAACAAGAAAGTACCAAATTCTATATTCATTCTATTCCTAACTAATTCAACGATATCCCATGATACGTAATCATTCTAAATTGCCAAGATAATTATTTTATTAAATCCTATCATATGTAATTAATTCAGATTATATTCCATGATATATAATGATTCTAGGTTGCCATGGTGACAACGTCCGATTTAAGATGGACTCCAATTATTTCCGCATTATTGATTTTAATATAAAAAACCGTAATTACTTTTGTATTTATGCATTTCTGTGTAGCAACAGATATTGTACCAGGATCTTAATATAATTAAAACTTATTATAGGAGAACTCACCACATTTGCCACGTTTGACGTACAATTTCCGACTTTTTAATTTTTAATTTTTAGTGCTTCTTAAATAGAAATAAAGTAGTAATCAATTCTAAACACTATACAATACAAATGTATATTTCATTCTGCTTATGAATTAGACTATAAAATTAACTTTTAATGTCCAATATATATATATATATATATATATATATATATATATTTAATTGTAATTTACTTATCGACCACACCGCCAGCCAGTACAATTAGAGGAACTTTAATTAACAAATATTTGCGTTAACGAAGCAAATAGATGTTGAAAATCCGTGTTAAAAATGCGAATGAAATTTAATTAATTACACCCTCTTCATATTTTATTGCGCCCACTCGTTCCATTTTCTCCTTTCACGAAAACCAAGTGATTGAATGTATTCACATTAATTGGAAAATAAATATGGCACCACAGCGGAAAAGCATTTCGAATTCACTTAATTAGCGTCTAATTTTAGTAAAGAGAACATTCCTATTGAGGATTTTTACAGCAGGTTTATTGAGCTTCGAAATTAGCTAAAACATGTTAAAAAGGATAGCATTTTGGTCATTCGATACAGTATAATTTTGTAATAATGCTTTTCTATTCTGTAAAGTATTATTTAAGTTCGGATATAGTTCATACAATTAAAATTTGATATTCAGAGATTTTCGTATTGAAGGGTTTTGTAAGAAAAAATAAAAATTGGGAAGCATTGAATTCTATAGGGTCAATTAACCAGGCACAAGAAACGATCTTTTTTTCGTAGGGGAGGGGGAGTTTGAAATATAAATAATTAAATAAAATTTTATTTTGTAATTATAGTGCATTAACGAATGAAGTTTTAGGCAGGCTTAATATCAGTGTACATTTTTTATGCTGTTTTTTTAATTTAATCTGTTTTTTACTTTCTTCTGTCTTTATAAGAAGAAAGCATTGGATTCATGAAATTTTTCGAAATCTGATTTTCGAGGAATTTGCACGTTTTGGGATCAGAGAATTCGAAAAATATGTTTTTACAAAATGTCTGTCATTGTATCTGTCTGACAGTCTGTCAGTCTCTGTACGTGACAAAAATTTTGCGACTTCTACCTCGAAAACAAATGCACAGAACTTCAGAAACTTTGGATTCTGTTAGACCTTGATAGGTAATGATTCTAGATTGCCATGGTGATGACGTCCTATTTAAGATGGAGTCCAGTTATTTCCATATTACTGAATTTAATATATAAAATCACAATTAATTTTATATTTATGCATTTTTGTATTGCAACAGCTATTGCACCAGAATCTGAATATTAATAAAATTAGTTATAGTAGACTAGTTATATAGACATCATTTGCCACGTTGGTGTACAAATTCTTTATTATTATTATTTTTTTTTTTGTATTTTTTAAATAAATATTCAAGTAGTAATCGATTCTAAACACTACACACGTGTGTTTCATTCTGTTCATGAGTTAGGCTCTAAAGCTAATTTTTCATGTAAAAATGAAAAACTATTTAATTGTAAATTCCTTTATCAACAATACGCCAGCCAATACAATTACAGGAACTTTAATTAACAAATATTTGCGTTAACGATGCTAATAAATGTTGAAAATCCGTGTTAAAAATGCGAATGAAATCTAATTAATTACACTCTCTTCATATTTTATTGCGCCCACTCGTTCCATTTTCTCTTATCACGAAAACGAAGTAATTGAATACGTTCACATTAATTGGAAAATAAATTTGGCAGCTCTGTGGAAAAGCATTTCGAATTCACTTAATTAGCGTCTAATTTTAGAAAAGACAACATTTCTATTAAGGATTTTTACAGCAGGTTTAATGAGCTTAAAAATTAACTAAAACATGTTAAAAAAATAGCATTTTGGCTGTTCGATACAGTATGATTTTGTAATAATGTAAAGTATTATTTAGTTCGGCTATAATTCATACAATTAAAATTTGATATCAGAGATTTTTGAATTGAATGGTTTTGTTAGCAAAAGTAGGGATTGGGGATCATTGAATTCTTTAGGTCAATCAACTGGGCACAAAAAACGACTTTTTTTGTCGGGAGTGGCGGGTTCGAGGCATAAATTAATTAAATAAAAAAATTATTTCGCAAGTTCAGTAGGTTAATAAATAAAACTTGAGAGACATATACCGTCATTATACATTTTTACTGCTTTTTTTATTATTTTCTTGTACCTTTTACAAGAAGAAAATATTGGATTCGTGAAAATTTTCGAAATTCTGTTTTCGGCGGATTTACATGTTTTAGGGGTCAAAGAATCCGAAAAACATGTTTTTACAAAATTTCTGTCTGTGCATCAGTTTCTTAGTCTGTCTGACAAAAATTTTGTGGGCACTCTATCTCAAGAACTAATGCACGGAATTTCACAAAAATTTAGATTCTGTTAGACTTTGATATAATGATGATTAGTTTTTGGTGTATGTCACTCAACAGGTGGCGTTGCTACGCTGCATTATTTACATTTTTTTGCAATAGCCATACCTCAGGAACTAATGCCTAGATTTTCATGAAACTTTAAATTTAGTTAGTATTTGATGTAATATGGGCTGATTACATTTTGGAGCAAATCGCTCAACAAGTGGTGTTGCCATGGTGCATTATTCTTGATTATCGAAATAGCTCTATATCAAGAACTAATGCACAATTTTTTAAAACTTCAAATTCAACTAGTCCCTGATATAGATTAGTCTTGTTTAGTTTTTGGAGTAAATCGTCCAACAGTAGCGCTGCTATGGTGCATTTTTCCAGATTTCGAAATAGTTGTATCTCAAGAACTAATGCATGGGTTTTCACCAAACTTCAGATACAGTTAGTACCGGATAAAAAATTGATCCTGATTAGTTTTTGGTGTTCATCCCCCAATATGTGGTGCAGTTATGCAGATTTTTTAAAAAAAGATTTTGCAATAGCTCTATCTCAAAAACTAATGCATGGATTTTCATGAAACTTCAGATTCAATTATAAGATGAGATAAGTTGTTGCTGACTAGATTTTGGTTCAAACCACCTAACCGGTGGTGCTGCTATTCTGCATTTTCCAGGAATTTTTAACCTGCATACGACAGAAGAAAGTTTTGGAATTGCCACATCTGACTTGTTTAACTTGTTTTTTTGTATGTAAAAATCGAATTTTTTAATCGATTTTTCAGTCACATTCGGTTATGCTAGAGTTACAGAAAAAAATATGCACACAAGTGCGATTCCCATAACGTTACAATATTTTAATATTTTTACATGTAATTTTAGGAGTGAAATTGGGTGTTTTTTTAAGATAAATATTTAATGCTGATAATTTTTTTAAAACTTTATTAGTTTCTAAAGCATTTCGCTTAATAATTGTCATTGATGTTACTACATTCAGAAATATGTTTGGCATATTAATTTGTCACTTTTCTTTTATTTAATGATGTTTAGAGTTATTTTAATATTTTGGACAGTTAAAAGATTTCAGACACTTATTTTTTTAAACGAAAAATATGCGAGGGGTGGTGAATTTGCAAAGAATAGTTGATTCGTACTGCAAACTTATCAACAAATAAATAAATAAATGAATATTTAACTGCTGTAAAACGTCCGAATAACGGACATCTCGGCAGCGCTGGATTTGTTCGTTATTCGGACGTGTCCGCTTTTCAGAAGTAAAAAAATTACAAATAGAAAATGATAAATAGTCTTAGGGATAGAAAAAAATGTTCACTAAATAATGGTGTTCGCTATTAGAGAGTGTTTTTTATCTAAGTTTTTTGTATATATATATATATATATATATATATATATATATATATATATATTTATCTATCTATCTATATATATATATATATATATACATACACACACAAGGTATTCAGTTAATATAGTGACGGACTGTGATGAGTGGTAGTACGGCATTACCAATCAAAATTTAATATAAAACTAGGTTAGGAATTCATTTGTTAAAAAATAAAAAAATAAAAAAAATAAATAAAAAATAAATAAATAAATAAAAAAGAGAGATTTACTCAATTTGAATACGGATATTTTGTTTATAACTTTAAAGTAATAACGATATTAAAGGGAACTTTTGTTTAAGATCTATTAATATAGAAACTGGAACTATGAATTTATCCTATTGCTACTCTTAATGCATTAAATGTTAATGGTTGTTGTACTATACTCCGTAATTTTGCGAGGAACGTTGAAACGTTTTAGTATGTTGAACGTCTTTATAGGGTGCTTTGTTATAGAGAGTAATCTTTTTGTGAAATAAGTCAATGAAAGATCATAGAACTCACGCATCCACAACTGATCATGACAGACATGGTAACGCACACGAAATTAGAATTTTTCTACCTTAAGTACCCGATAAACAAAGGTTTTTGGAATATTCTATTCCTAAAGGAGTAAACGGAGGGCGTAAGCACGCAAGTGCAAACCTCCATCGGTATATTTTTCCTAATTTAAAGTAAAAATTCCGCACTTTTTTATTTTTTTTTAACTGTTTGGAAAAAATAGTTGTTGTTCTCGGAAGAAAATTGGAAATATAAAGTATATCTGAATCTTTTAATTGATTGAATTCCGCAGTAAAGTTGGTTTATTTTATGCGTTTCCTGTTTGGTCTAAAGTTTAATGTCCAAAAAAAGAATACTTCTGTTTTTTATTTTATTCGTTTTCTGATTGGTCCAATTTAATTTCCAAATATAGAATGCTTCTATTGCTACGATGACAAAAAGAGTAATTAAAACTTAAAAAAAAATAATAATCAACAACAATTTGTGATAAAGATTTTAAACAAATTTCATTAAAAAGTGAATTATTTTCTATACGAAGCGGTGTAAAAATTTAAACTGGGCGATATTTGGAAGTTTAAAAATTTGCAGTTCTGAAAACTGTAAAACTGAAATTTCATTTCAAAATTTTTTTTGACGGGTCTAGGAATATTAATGTTTAATAACGTGCGTAATATGAGGCGTTCAGAAGTCAGTTTGATTAATTCCATCAAAAAAAAAAAAAAAAAAAAAAAAAAAACCCTGTTGGTTTGGCCTATAGGCGGACGTAGATTTCGAAGAGTGCTCATTTCAACAACAAAAAATAAAGTATGATAAGAGATATACCCAGTTTAATAACTTCATTTGGCCGCTTATGAAAAATTCTTAATTTCATTTTTTTGCAAGAACTTGTTTTATCAGAATCATCTTAAGCGAAATTCAGCTCAAATGCAAATTTTGACAACATATTTTGAATTATATTCTGAATTTATTAAAAAATCAACCAAAATAGCACATTACATAGTTCCTAAATAACAAAAAAAAAAAAAAAAAAAAAAAAATGTCAAATGAATGAGTTTGAGAGCAAAATTGAATTTAAAAATGAGTCATAAAATAACCGATTTGTTATTTGAATACATCCTTAATTCTTTAATCATGATAGCTTCGGAAAATTTTGTGCGAAATGCCACTTTGACAACATTTTAAAAAATATATTCAATATAAAAAAACTAACCAATGCGTCACATTATATAGTTCCTATATAAGAGGATCTATAAATTGGATGTGTTTGAGAGCGAAAATATATTTAAAAACGAGTCAGAAAAAAAGCAATTTGTTATTTGAATACTTCCTCAAATTTTCAATCATGATGACTTCGAAAAATTCTGTTCAAAATACCCTTTTTGGCAACCTTTTTTGAAATATATTGTTTTTATCAAAAAACTGGCCAATGCGTCACATTATGTAGTTCCTAAATAAGAGGATCTGTATACTGGATACATTTGAGAACAAAAATGGATTTAAAAACGAGTCAGAAAAAAACGCAATTTCTTATTTGAATACTTCCTTAAATTTTCAGTCACGACGACTTCGGAAAATTCTGTTCAAAATAACCTTTTTGTCAACATTTTGTGAAATATATTCTGTCTATATCAAAAAACTGACCAATGCGTCACTTTATACAGTTTCTAAATAAGAGGATCTACTATTTGGATACGTTTAAAATCAAAAATGAATTTAAAAATGAGTCAGAATATAAGAAGTTTGGATTTGAGGTTTTTTCTCCAACTCCTATTTTTGCTTAATTTATTTTTCTATACGAATTGGTCCTATGAAAAACTTGTCAATATAAAAGCTGTAGATATTTTTGAGAAGATATAAAATAAATTTAATTAGATTTAATAGCTTAAAAATTGACAGAGTTATGGATTTATTTCTTTTTTCATCCTTCTTTTTCTTTTATTTTTTAATTTTTTTCCTCGGTAAAAGTTGGTCCTATCAAAAACTTGTAAATACAAAAGTTTTAGATAAATTTAAGAAAGTTTATAAAAAATTTAGTTAGACTTAATAGCTTGAGAATTGACGAAGTTATGAATTTTTTTCTCCCCAAAACCCTGTTTTTTTCGCCCCTTGAGCCCATTTCTAAATTTATCAAAAATCTGTCACTCATAAACTTTTGGCCCATTTTTAAAAAGTAATATAAACTTTAAACCGGTTCGATATCTATCTTAAGTAAAAAGTTATGGCGTTTTCTCGATTTTCACAAACCCCCTCCCTATTTCCACCCCTTGGACCGATTTTGCCCATTAAAGAACTTAGTCGAGATTTTATACCCCTTGATTTTATGTATCAGTTTGGAAGAGATTGGAGCAAAACTACAGAAGTTATCGTGTCCACAAGAAAGTGATATATATATATATATATATATATATATATATATATATATATATATATATATATATATAAACTTTTTACTGGTGGTAGTTTTGTGGTCTAGGGTTCATAATCGGCGTAGATCTGCAAAAAATTTTTAGAAATTCCAACATTGGTGCGATCGCAATAGGTAGTATTTTATACGAAATTTTATTAGTATTATAATAGTATTAGTATTTTAATATTAGTATTTTAATAGTATTTTATACGAAACCTAAAAACACACTTTAAACAGTTAAAGTTGTCTATCTTTAATCTACTGTTTTATTTATAATTGGTCTAGGAATATTAATGTTTAATGCGTAAAAATATACGTAATATATAATGTACGTAGTATATGACTCGTTATAATCATCCTAAAAATGATATTTATTATTATTATTAATTTAAATATAGAATTTATTTATATGTCTTTAAAATTTGAGTCTTTTGAAATATCATTTCCCAAATAGTCGTTGTAATTTGTTAAATTACAATTTTGTTATTATTATTATTTTTTAAATGATATATTTTATACTAATATACGGTGGAAGTTTGCTTTTCCAAATTACTTTATCGAAAATGTGTTTAACTACAACAGCCCAGTGGTTGGGAATAAAAAAGAGCCAAGTTCGGAATTAATTAGGGGAAATCTGTAAATTGTTTTAAAATTTTTAGTTTGATTTAGTAGTATGATTAGCTTTTGATAAATCTACTCCAAAGTCTAACCTGTAGATATGTACGAAGAGAGTATTCACGTGAGCCCTCTAAAGTGAGAAATTAAGACACAAAAGTGGAGTTTTTTCTCATATGTGATTTTTGAAAAAAGCGAAATCTCAAAGAATCTAACGTTTCTGCTGCTTTTTCCTTAATACAAAGCTATTTTAAAAAATACAAAAAAAGTGTGCCCTGCAACAAATATGCCACAATGGTGAACATTTTCTTCTTAGAAAAGTTTCTTTACTTGTTGCAGTATAGAGTCTAGAGCTTTGGCAATTTTTTCTTTCTCTGTCTAAAATGAGTGGATGTATATCGCAATTACTGAATGCATGAAGAAACAAAATGCTGTCTCTTATGTGTGGAGAAATGTTTAAAGTTGCTAGACAGTATGGACCACATTTCTGCCTTACCTTTCCAGGTTTCAAGCCGAAATGTTTTCGGAAGAACTAGATGCTGACATTATTAGCTGCGTTAAAGTAACGCCAGTGCTCTCTACAAACTACTTATTTTTTGCAACACACTACTCGATAGTAAAGATGAAAATAAGGAATTTCGCTTAATAGCCTCTGGTCGGTAAGATGTTTTTTTAGTAGCCAGTTACTGGCCAATGAGAATAATTTCCTTAGAAGCCAGTAAGTACATTTATGTTGCTGAATATTTAGTTACAAAATATCAGAGTTTAGAGTAAATAAGTAATCTACGAACTAAATACAAATATTTTAATTCATATTGTTCGGAATAAACTTGAAATACTAATTCCAATCCATTTTAAATTAAGTTAACAGTTAAATTATATGCGACATATTTATCGAGTTAGCTAGCTACATACAGGGTGTTTCAAAAATGACCGTTATAATTGAAAAATCAATAAAAACTAAACGGGTAGCTATAGAAATACAACGTTTGTTGCAATATGCTTGGGACAAAGTAAATCTTCAGACAGAAAAATTTTCGAAATTAGTTACAATTTTCAACAACAGATGGCGCTACAGTCTTGAAAAATCTAATGTACGATATTTACATACGGAAATAAACCATTTTTTCACAGCAAACTTGCAATATGTGAGCACCACACGCTTACAGCAGAAAGACAACTTTCAGAATGGCGAACTCACAGACTTATTTTCTTCTATATTTTTGAAATCGCCTGCAGCGCCACCTGTTGTTGAAAATTGTAACTAATTTGGAAAGTTTGTCTGCCTGAAAATTTACTATTGTTCCAAGCATATTGCAACAAACGGTGTATTGCTATCTCTGCCCGTTTAGTTTTTAGTGATTTTTCAAATATACCGGTCATTTTTGAAACACTTTGTAAGTCCCACTATGTTTGGGTACTTGTATGGCTAACGACATAGCTAAAGCTCCGACCCTTTTCTTTTTAGTAATTTGTGTAGAATTAAGATCTGACAAAAAGAGGATAGGTATGTTTATCCACTGACTAGTAGGTGTGAATCAAAAAATTAAAAAAATCTGAAATTCACAGCAAATTTTCTGAAAGGAGGGCAGGGGGTCCCTCCGGATACTACTACTTATACGATATTGCTACAATCCTTTGACATAATGTAATTTTTTTCGCGATTTTCTGAAAAGTGCGTGTTTTGCACAATTTTTTGACAAAATTCGTTGTTTTTTTCGCCGATTCTTTGACAATATTTGGGTTTTTTTCGCGATTTTTGGACAATTATTTGCATTTTTTCACGACTTTTGGACAACATTCGGGTTTTTTTAGTTGACAAAATCTGCCTTTTTTGTGATCTTTTGACAAAATTCATGAATTATTTTGATAAATTTCACGTTTTTTTCTGCGATATTTTGCAAAATTTGCATTTATTCGCGATTTTTTTATTACAAAATTCGTATTTTTTTATGATTGTTTGATGATATTCGCGTTTTTCTGCGATCCATTGACAAAATTTCTTATTTTTCGCGCTTTATTGACGATATTTGCGCTTTTCCCGCTATCTTTTCATAATTTTTTCCCGATTTTTTGACAAAATTTGCTGTTTTCCCGCGATTTTTTGCGAAACCTTTTTAGGAATATCCTGCATTTGGTCGGTTCTCTTCTTATTTTTAATCGCCAGTTTTTCATGTTTTGTCGACGAGTGGCGGCTGGCGAGTGCTTATTTTAATTTTTACTCGATTACATTGTTAAAAATGTAATGTACTACTTCTGCTGATCTACTAGAAAAAATGGCGGCTATTGTAGTTTCGAGACTTATAATGTGCTACTTCCGATCAGTGAAATTCGGTCACCTGACCATATCTTTGTTTGAAGTAAGAAACGCTATATGCTTTAACCCTCATTCGGTATTCATTTCGAATGTACATTATTTGAAATATGCAGGACTTCCAAGTATTTTATTCCCAGTATTTTAATTGTTAAAAATGTTATTTTATTTTATTGGAATATCTGAATGATTTAACACAGAACAACAATTTCTCTACAATAATAGTGTTTTCCAGACTCAACAATACTGAATAATGCTTTTGGTTGAAATAGACCCGAACACTTTAGCAAGATTAATAATAACTTTAAAATATATATCAGAACATGATGGATCAATAAAAAACTTTAGCTTATTAATGGAAATATATTATATATATTTTTTTTCTAACTCATAACGCTAATGTATACATTTTCTAAATATATACTTAATTACCTCTTAGTAACATTTTGTCAATTTATTATTTAAAATATTAAGCATAATAATTGTATTTACCTCACATAAACCGAAAAACAAGAATTTTCTAAAGGTAATCTCCTCAGCTGTTGTCTAACGAATAAATTTATAATTACATCTAGAATAGTTGCTTTGTATTATCACTGATTAATTGCTACATCATAATCTAAGGAAATATTCTCATTTGATCCCTTTGGGGTGATCTACATTAATGGAAACTAAGCGTTTAATTATTCACCACGACGACGTAAGTGCATTGTAAGGGTGATTTATATACACATCAACATTAAAAATATAAAGTAAATTACGGTTTTCTGTGTGAAATAAAGCAAATTTATAATTTCGAAGAAGCATACTAAAAAAATTTATAAAGGTACAGCACATATTAGTTTTAATAACTGAATAGCTGATAATATTATGGTTAAAAAAATTAAACCAATAGATTTTGAACCGTAATATTAACAGACGAAAATGCGTGTCAGTTTATTTTGGGTGTTAAGTAACTGTTAATAAAATATCTGCTTCAAATACTGTTGATTTGATTTGAAGAAAACCGGAATGTTGGCAGCTATGTAACTGGTAGTAGAATAAATTATAAATACACAGAAAGTTTTTTTTCATGGTTTTATAAACTGGCAAAAGATATCTTTTAAAAAACTCAAAAAAGTATTTGTTACTCCTCCTGGAATATAAATAATTTTTTCCAGTAAGACATTTTTTTTTCGTTGTTCTTCTTTTGAATTTTCTTTCTCTGCAGTTAGCTAGTAAAATCGTATTGGATTCAAATCTCAAAATCTTATAATATCCCGCAGCAAATAGGGTTTCGCAGTTTGGCAATTCGAATTAATGTTCTGTTACGTAAACGTAATAGTCCAAGAGCCGACCGCACAAAACTCTAAGTCATCGAGCGCATGAAAAATTCCTTTATTTTATGGAAGAGTAGTAACAGGGGAATCTAATCATCCGTGTCTGCCAGAAGGGAAGTAGTGCATAAGCCAAAAATTAATACCACTAGGGGTTGACTCGTAGACTTAACATTATGCTTTCCACGTTTACATACTTTTAATTGTACGGCAAACACAATGTTAAATCTCCGAGTGAACCACTAGTGGTATCAATTTTTGGCTTATGCACCACTTCGCTTCCGGCAGACATGGATGATTAGATTCCCCTATTACTACTCTTCTGCTGTGTGTTTATCAATGATGTAAAAAAGAAGAAATCCATTAAAGTTTGAATAATTATTAAAAGAAGACAGTACGTGTAAACTTTGTCTTATCTTACGGAGTAAAAAAAAATAATAAATTAAAAAAACAAAAAAACAAAAAAACAAAAAACAAAACAGAGTTTAAAACTTTTTATCTCACGACCTACACAAAACATTTTAAAAAACACATAATTATTTGTTAAAGTGTTATCAATTAAGGTACTGTATCAAATAATAAAGGATCTTTTGTTTTCCATCAAAATAATAAATTCCAGGCAATCTCTGACATTTTAAACAACAGAGCAATTATTAATTATTTTCATGATAAAATGTAAAAAGAATTTTTTTCTTATCTTAAATAAAAATGAATCTTTTTAACGGTCCTTTTAATATCTTGAGTTAAAAATGGCTGAATTTTTTAGTGCTATTAATACATATTATCAGTTATAAAAGTAAGGCTATTTCTCATTTTTCATAATTTCAAAATAAAGCAGTGAAACATTTAATGCATTTTGTTCTTTTTATCACAGTTATTTTGTCTGGTTTTTATTTATCATTTTTATTTTAGAATAACACTACTTGGTATAAAATGTTATGTAAAAAATTACAGCGATTAATTTGGGCAAGTTGCTAACTTTTCATTTTTAACACTTTCCAACAAAACTGAAAAATTTTATGCATTTGGTTTGTCTACCTGTCTGTCTTTCTGTCCACAATCTTATTTCCGTAAATATACCTGGATTTTCACGCAATCGATAAACCTTATTTAAAGTTACCTAGGTATGTTTGATATTGTATATGAAGTAGATGGGATTGATAATTCACTTATACTAATACCCAAAATACTGTCATTACATTATGGTATATGTGAAAAATTCATTTGCAGAGTATTTTAATGACATTAATCTATTTCAAGTATAATGAAACTGATAAATATCACTGAAATACATGACAAGATGATTATGATAGAATAAGGTATTCATAGCATTTGTCAATCATTTATAGGGACACAAAAAATAAATCGGTTACATTTCTGGCTTTAAGAAATAACTGCTGGAAGTGCGTTTTCAATTTCGGCTTGCGTTTTTAAATGTAACTTTTATTTTGCATTTTACATGTATTGTAATGTATCGTTGTCGTATGCAGGGCTGCACAATACAGGGCCACATATATAAAGAACTGTACAAAAAAATTCACGTACCATTTTCCTTATTAGCGAAAATTGCTGAAGAGGAATTTTCTAATAAAGTAATTTGTAAAACATCTTAAATTATTTCTGCTAAATAAGTTAATTTAAAGACATCCGATCATTTTTGGTGAATTCCATTTTGTGACAGACATGACTGAGAGAACTTTTTTTTTCATCTTTAAGTACTAAATATTAATTGATAGTTAAAAAAATTGCAAGGGGTGATGTAAATATAGGCCTTATGCTATAAAAAACACTAAAATTTTAATTCAAGGAAAAAAAATAAATTCAATTGAGGGTTAAAACCTGCCGTGACAGGCATGACAAAATTTAGACATAGATTTTGACTAGACACATATTAATATCATTTGCTCTTAATTGGCATGCATACCAAGTCCAGAATTTTTTAGGAAACAAAATAAGACTTGGATATGTGAAGCAGAAAGAAAAATATTGAAAAATTTGTAAATAGAAAAATATGATAAAATATTTATCAGCGTGACAGACATGACAAAGTTTTGTGACAGACATGACACGTGTACAATTTTTTTTTTTTTTTTTTAATTTAAGTATTTTTTTCTTAAATATTACTTTCTTTACTTTTATCACAACTTGGAGATTACAATATGATATAACATTGGTACATTATGTTAAAAGAATCTCAAAATAAATTATAAAAAATATTTAAAATTTATAAAATCCCTTGGAAGTGACTAGTGTTGGAGTTGAAATATTTGGTTCTTCTCATACCAGACAATATGATCTTCAGGTTCAAATTTAAACATGCTTTTAATTTTAGTTGGTACTAAGCATTTTATTTTATGTTGTTGCTGTGTCTGTGTGATTTGTGTTATTATTCCATGATAAACCTTATTGTCTTATTGCACATTCACCCATTGGCTATATTGCTTTGTTGCATTTTCCAAGAGGTAATTTTCAGTGCATCCCCACTAAAAAAAATCTGTAGAAAATCTATAGCTTTTTGGTCCAAAATCTGTGGGAAATCCGAAGGTATTTGGCCCATTATGCAGATATTTTTAAGAATATCTTAAAAAAATCTGCAGATATTTTAAAGAGAAAGCTAAGTCTGCAAATTTTTTTCAAACTTCTGTAGAATATCAGTAGAAATTGGCGATTTCTTCAGATAATCTTAAGATTATTTTTAGTGGGGATGTACCAGTATTGAAATTGAAAAGAATATTATGCCAAGTACACATGATCGGAAACAATGCAACTTTCTTGTTCCTGGCATTGTTTTGATTACTTGCCATGTCAGATCAAGTTTTGCTAACATTCTTTGTATTTTTTTCTTGTGATTCATGAAGAAATAGATTCCAGGACCAATTTTCCTTGCAGCTTCAGCACACTTACATGATGCTCTAGGATTTATACTTCTAGCTTGAGTAGCATCAAGGAACTGATTTTTAATAGTCTCATCAATACATCCTTTTCCATGTGATGTCACTGAAAAATGCCAGACTGTTGGGAATTTGTTTTGTGTTATTGAAAATATCATATATTTTTGTTTGAAGTGTTGAGATGCTCCATCAGATAAGAATTCAACTTCTTTGACTTTGAATTATTTATCATGATTTTTCTCAATGATCAAATTGGTAAACATTATAACAGCATAATTGTCATAATTACCATAATCAGATATCACTATATATGGCTCTGAAGAAACAGTGACTGAGTCACTATAACAATAATATACAATTGTAATATATATATAGCAGAGGAAATATTCTGCCAATGAGCAGATATAATCTCGTTCTAATAAATATGCAAATAGTTTTCACTGAAATGAGTTTGTACCAGAAATTTTCTATTTGGCAGATTTTCTTTTAAATAGTAGTAAACTTTAGATTGTGACGTTTCACATCAAGAAATACCATAGCTATCAATTCCAAGTTAAATAATAATAACTTTCAAATCACAAGATTAAAGCAAAACTTCTTGAAAAAATAATTGTGACAGATAATATATCTGAAACAAAGAAATTGGTATCAACATAATTATCTGGTAACTATTACATGCATTCTAAATTTAAACATTTTGTTGAGTTGAGTTGTAAATAAATGTTACTGGCATCAACACTAAGTTAAAAAATTACAAAAATAACTTTCTAGGAGAGAGATTAAGGTAAAGTTGCTTGTAAAACTAATTGTGACAGACATGACTAGCGTGACAGACATGACAAATGTGACAGACATGACAAAATGTAATGCTTTATATTTCACTCAAATTTTAAATTTATCTTTCAATTTTTTTATGAACTGTTCCTTTTGACACATAAAAAGAGAAAATAAACTGTTAATAATTTTTATCAAGTAGATTTTCTCGAAAATAAAAAAATCGACATTTTCTGTGACAGACATGACATGAAGACTAATATAAAGTTTGGGGGCAATAGCAAAATAATTAAAATGTTTCAGGTGAAAATTTTGGTGTTTTTAAACGTACTGTTAGGCATTTTTTTAAAAGATATATTTGTTTCAAAAATCTATATAATATTTAAATGCTTCAAGAGAGATTAAACTAGGGATAAAAATAGCAGATTTTTGATTTCAAAGTTAGTCTTGATAATAATTAACTATAAAAATTTATTTTTACAATTATCTTATTATATCTTGTTATTTTCATAAAATTTGACTTATTTTCTATCAATTGGAACAAAAAAATACTAATTTAGTTCAAATTTAAAAAATGATGTCCACGTCGCATTTTCATGGAATTCATCTTTTGCGATTTAGATTTTAAAACAGATCAATTTCAGACAGTGTTCTCGCTGTCGCTCGCCATTGCGCCAAATTGCGAATGAATTCTTCATTTGGCGAGTAAACTAGCGATTAGATTCGCCAAATTGCTAGAGTTAAATTTTTGCTTTTCCTCTCTTTTCTTTTCTGTTTTTCTACATATGTATGTATATACATTTTTAATATATTTGTAGCGGATAGTTGTAATTAGATTAATAACAAGCGTTGTCGCAGTTATAAAAAATTAGGTTATTTTAGAACATATTAAAAAAAAGGGGAGTACACATTAAACAATTAAAGATTTTTTTTTTTGGGGGGGGATTACTCGGCGAATCTGTTTTGCTAATACTTTTTTCATTTGGCGAATGTTTTTTATTTATAGTTAGCCAAATTACGAACGTTCGTCAAATGTCAGCGAGAACACTGATTTCTGATTTCAGACTCTTTCGCTGGGGCTAGATGGCTTTGTGGCAATGCATTTGCCTGCAATTCAAAATGTCCCTAGCTCGGAGTCGAGTTTGAATTTTTTTCTCCGAAATAAATTTCATTATCTACAGTGGACTCTCTCTATCTGAACACTCTCTAATGTGAACACCCCGGTATTATGATCAGATTCCGAAGGTCCCGGTGAAACTCTATAGACTTAACAAAAGATGAACTCTCTGCATTCTGAACACCCTCTAATCAGAACACCCCACTATTATGAACGCAACTTTTGGTCCCAATCTTTACTCCACCTCTCTGTAAACTGAGCATGTGTTTGTAATCCAAATTCGAATTCACATCATGGAAATTCAAAGAAACTGTTACTGAAGAATAAAAAAGTTTAGAGAACTCCATTAAAAAATAAACAGACAAAACCATTGCTAGATTTTAAGCATGTGCTTGAAGTTTCAATTTGCTTCAGATAAAATTTTCTTTGTACTTCAGATAAAATTTTCAATTATAATGTTGTCAGCTACTTGCTGTAAGTAAAGTCATTTGTGATTTGTTTTATTTTTTTATTAGAAAATATAAAAATTTAGGTTTTGATCAGTTTAAGACAATTACAGTAAGTTAAAATAATCCACTTCCATCTTGTTTATTTCAAATAATAGTTTTATAAGAACCATTATTAATCACAGTTTAAGTATGATATTTTAAGGATTATTTTTGGAATTTTCGACTGATTTCTTCGATTGATTAACTATTGGGAAAATGAAAATTAAAGAAACTATTTGCATATAATGCTGTTATTTAATTTCAGCAGATTTTGTTTTTGCGCATTATACACTGTAAAAAAATATATGTAAAGGTACTATACTTTATCTAGGAAACTGGGATTCCAAGAACTTTTCCTGTAACGGTAACAACAATAACTCAAGTTTTAGAATCGGTTGCATGGATTTTTCCTGTTATCGTTACATGAAAAGTTCTTGGAATTCCAGTTTCCTAGAAAATGTTTAGTACCTTTACAGATTTTTTTTTTACAGTGTAGAACATTTATTAAGGATTGTAGCAACCCTATTAGTTTACTTCTAAAACTTACAAAGGAGAAAATATAATAAAAATCCCGATCAACTACTGACTATGTTACCTTACACAGTAGTAATACTAATACATTACCAATCTCCCTCTATAATGCACACCTCCATAATCTGAACATTTTTGGTCGGTCCCATAAGTGTTCAGAATAGAGAGAGTCCACTGTATTAGATTTCATTTTACAGAATTTTTATATACATATTTTTTCTATTTAAAGCCCAGAAGTTGTTGAAAAATATTTTAAAAAATCTTTTTTTTGCTCAAAAACTCTTTTTTTTTCGAAATTAAGAGGAATTCTATTTAAATTTCCACCGAATTTTTAAAATTTTGGAATTTTAAATTTCGTTTAATCAGTTTTGTTGTGAAAAATAGGAAATTTTAAATTTTAATAACAGATTCCGTTTTGCAGAATTTTTATGATTTTTTACCTATTTAAAGTTTAGAAGTTGCTGAAAAATATTTGAAAAAGTATTTTTTTACTCATTTTTTTTAATTTTCTCGAAATTGAGAGAAATTCTGTTTAAATTTCTTCTGAAGTTTTTAAATTTTAGAATTTTAAATTTCGTTTAAACAGTTTTGTTTTGAGAAAATTGAAAATTTTTAATTTTGCTAAATTTTTGAGATATTTGATTTTTAATTTCGTTTAAAGATTTTTTTGATTTTAGAAATTAGATATTTTATTTAAAATTCCGCTAAATTGTGAAAATTTCGCATTTTTGAATTTTATTTAAATAATTTCACTTAAATATTTTTAATTTGATTAAAAAATAGCTTTTTTTTTGTAATCTAAATAAATATATAATGGTGCTCTATCTATAAGAGGATTTAATAATTATGAATTAATTATTTGAATTTATTAATTAAAGGATAATTTGTTCTGAAAGGAACATTCAACGAAACCCTTTGTACTATATTTGATCACGCTTATCTATTTATTTTATGTTGCATAGTATGATACACAATAGTTTCATATACAGTCGACTCTAGTTAAATCGAACTCATCGGGACCACAAGAAATGTTCGAATTATGGAAAACATGCTTAATACGTGACTATTACAAAGGAATTAATGTTATAGTGTTTTTTAAATTTATGTCGTCTGTTATCATTAGAATATGACTTAATATTGAATTAGAATGTGCAAATACATAAACTAATTAAAAGATTAGAAACAAGCGCAATGGAAGAAAAATTTAAAGCGTCACTGATGGACAGACGAAGCACTAAGAAAGTGGATATCAAATGCATTGGATTATATGTATACTCATTCGGAACAATTTTCACAAAAATTAAAGAAAGAAAACTATTCAAATAATCGGAAATCCGTGAAAAAGAAAAGAAAAATGAAAAATCGGGATTCTCGTTACTTCGAATTAAGCGAAATCAAGAGAAAATGATTTCGAATTAATGAAAATTTTTAACGTTATTCTGCCAATGAAAATTTCGGAACTTCAAATTTAGTTCGAATTAAGCAAATATTCGAATTATCCGATTTCGAATTAACGAGAGTCGACTGTAATTAATTGTTCATTAGCTTTCACAAACAGCAATGGATGTTTGCCATTATCTAAAGAAAAGCACTTCTAAAAGAAAATAATTTATTGTATATTAGATCAGAATCACAGAAAATTCAATAAACACTGTAAAGTAAATACAATAGAAATATTTTAATGCAATTTTCAGCGGGAAATAAAATATTTATTTGATTTACGCAGTTTAAAAGCTTACTCCAAATATAGTTTCTTTTTCGCTCTTTTTTGTGACTGTTTTTTTTTCTTGCGTTTTCTTAGAAAGAGATTTCTTTTCTTGAAGAAAATAGAATTTTTCTCGCTGCTTTTAAGAATGATGACCTTACCACAAAAGCTTCTTTTGTATGATCTGTCGTTCTTCTTTGATTGATAGAGAACGCAGTTTTTTGAATGGCATACCGAGATAAAAATATTTTGATAGCCTCGATAAAAAATAGGATTTCTGTTTTGACATTTTATTTTTATTTCTAAAGATCTATTTTTTAATAATAGGTAGTATTTTGGATATTAAGTATTAAATACAAATTCAAATTCTAAGATGTAATATAGTATATAAAATTGTAACATTAAAATATAGTGTATTAAACACAGGACATGCATAATAGAAAGTCCCAGTTTCAGGAGTTATATTATAAGAGTTTAATTTCTGACCAGCCATACTGAACTTTTTATATTCGCGAATCGCAAACATGCGTTTACAACATTATCTGGGCTGCAAAGTATTTAAAAAATCACATTTAAAATAGAAAGAGATTAAAATCAGTACAACAAACCAATGTACAAAGTTAATTTTATTAGTATGGTTGAATATTTGTCTTGGAAGAAAACCAAACATTTTGAAAACCATTACGAACCATTATTTTGTTACCAAACATTTTGAAAACCATTATTTCCAAGTAATAAACTTCGTGGTAGATTTTAAGTGCAAATGTTGCTGAAATAGGTCGGGAATTTTGTTTGTTGGAAATCACATAAAAAGTTTCTGTGTCAATTTTTTCGTGACAAATCTTTAACCTTAAAAGAGCAATTTCAGTTACATAAAATATATAACATTGTAATATGTCAGACATGTTACTCTCACACATAAAAAGCCCCCGGTCCACATGCCATCCGAGGGGCACAGATTGAGTGTGGCTGATTTAGACTATTTACAGCAAATCACACTATAGAGTTCGAAATGTACTGGAATGATATTCTGGTTCATGAAATTAAGACATATTTTTCCGGTTCGAGAAATTATGATAAACATCCTTCCCGTACGTGAAATTATTGAAACTTATTATTAGGATTCCTGAAAAACATTTATATTTTCGCTTTCCGTTATGGTTCCGGTTTATCCAAAAAAGGGATAGAACGTGCGCTGATGCAACTATGATAGGCCATCACCTATAGCCACGGCCATGGGGCAAATTCGGTAGATGATATTCCGAGTGAACGACTCAGGATTCAATCTTTTTTAAATTTTAGAGACTAAATAAATATGACAGGTCATACATTCAAACTTTTTAATCTTTTGACATAATGAAACAGATACAGGTTGAATTTGGGCTTTATCGGTTACTAGGGCCGTAGCTACAAGTGAGCAATAGTGCATATTCACACTGTAAGTAACATGTTTCTTATTAAACTGTTGTAATAATTTCATTTTATGCTAAGAAAAGTATATAATGATGAAAATTTTGAGTGTATAACAGGTGTCAAATGAAACATGTTAGTTTCATATGCACAAATAGGATTAGAGAGTGTTGAAACACGCATTTTTAGATACAATTTAGTAATTTTGCAAAACGGTGAAGGTCTCAAAACTAAATTTTATTTTTGAACGGGATTTCATTTGAATTTTCAGAACAGAAATTCATTTAGTGACCTTGGAATCTTTTCTAGAAGGGGCTCAAAATATTTTAGGGGGGAGGGGGCTGAGTCGCCCATAGCGCCCCCTTACCTACGACCTTGCCGGTTACATAGAGATTGTTTGCACTCTACTTGTTGCTGTCAGCAAAAGAGAAATTATTCGCAGTTTTGTAGTGTTTTTTAATTATAGCTTATTGTGCTCTCTGTAAATTTTATTATTATTATTATTGAGAATCTTGAATGTATTTTAAAAATTGTTTTTATATGGTTCAAATTTTTTTTTTCAAAAAATAATTTAGACTATAATAACTTAGAAATAGCGTTCCGATATGTAGATTTTCTAATTCTAGCCATGATCCCAATCATATTGAAGGATAAATTAACCAAGTTTTTCTAACAAATGTTAAATAAGTGCACGTTTATTTGTACGGCGCGCATCCAATCTTATATACAATTCTTTCTACAAAACGGTTCACAAGTCCGAAGTAATAGCAACAATATCCCCTTCAATTCTGTGTTTCAACTGTAGTAAATCATGATGTAGCGGCTGAACATAGGCATGGTTTTTTATAAAGACTCAAAGAAAAAAAAATGCACGCCTTTAACGGCTTTTAAATCTCCAGCCCAGGAATGACGCTTTAAGCTCATGAATCGCCATTTTGCGTATGTGGCAGCGAGTAAGTGACAAAGCAGTACTCATGCTTGTGCATATTATTAAAATTTATAACTGAGGTACCTTTTATAGACACCCTGTATAGCTGTAGTCTTTAGACATATCTATACATATAATAAAACAGTAGGACCCGGTGTGTCTGTACATTGAAGATAATTGACAAAAATGGAGTCAGGGCGATAAAAGAAAACCAATGAAACACAAAAATTTTTTTTTTGAATTTTTTGTCTGTCTGTCTGTCTGTCTGTCTGTCTGTCTGTTTGTTCGAGGTTATCTTCGTAACTACTGAATGGATTTTTATGCGGTTTTCACTAATGAAGAATGCACACTCCCGGGCAGTGTATAGGCTTTGTTTCATCAAAATCGGACAACAGACAAAAAAGTAACAAAAAGAAACAAAAGAAACTATTAGGTGCGCTGCTCACGTTTTTTAGTACATAACGTTTTTTAGTACATATAAAATCCAATAGATGTCACTGTGCGATTTTAAAACGCGCTATCGTTATGTTTTCGCCAGTCTACTTAAGTATGAGAAAGTTTCAAGCTGGCTGTCGTTCCATGTGGTTTAGTCGGTAGAACGTCAGTGCGCCATACTGATGGCCCGGGATCGATTCCCAGCATGGAATTTTTTTTCACTATGTTGGCATTAACGCCTATAAGCAATTAAAAGAATTTGAAATATTGTATTCAAGGCGAATTTTCTCTCTGGGAAAATTTCCTTGCATTAATATGTCAGTGTAATTTTTTTTTCGATTTAATTTTTTTTTTCGAAACTTTGTTTTTCTTAAAAAATTACAGTAAATATTTGATATTTCCCAACGTTTTTTGAATGATCGACTTGCTTTTTTTTTTTTTTAATGTATGTCTGAACCTTATCTAACTACTTCTTCAAGATTTCTTTAGATAAACCGACCAGCGTAGCGGGCGAAGGCCGCTAGTGGGGAATAAATCATCAATATTGAGATTATGCGTAATTACCTCATTTGTAATCAGTTATATTTCAGTTATATTATCGTTAGATTTCTGAACGGAAATTCGAAATGAAAGAACGCATATTTTTAAATAAATAATTGGTCTCTTATGCCTGTATTATCTTTCTTTTTAGAATCACCTTGTGAATTTTAAAAATTATTTCAATGTATTCAATTTTGCTTGAATTTTTTCGATATCATTGTCCTGTTTCGATATATTGACCTTTTTTTAATTTAGTAGTATAACATGAAGTTTATGAAGTCATAAAATTAAATGAATCCAGGTGAAACAATTTTTCTTAGAATAAAATAAATATTCTTATGATTTTCATAATCCCTTTTATAATTTTCCCCTTTTCATAAAATATACTGAACATCTTCAACTGAATCGAAAGTCACAAAAGATTAAAGGAAATTTTATTGAAGTTTTTCTCTTTCATGGTAAGAGTTCATTTTATGATTAACATGCTTTGAGTCTTTCAGTCGACTTATTTGATACCGATACAATCAAACCACAAATTTTCAGGCATATTAAATATGCAATACTATTGGTTTCAATCAAGCAATTTTTACCTCTTAAGCAATGAAAAATTTCGGTCTTTTTCAAATTTCTTAACATTTTCCGGAAAATATAATGGAGATGTTTCGGCAAACTCACTTTTCATTTTAAGTTACCGCCATTAAATTTTTCTATTCAATGTTTTAAGACAATTCATTTCACAAAATCCAATTTATTCTGACACTTAGTTCTTTAAACAAAATATCTGGAATATTTCTAATTTACTTTCAATGCAATGTATATAAACACAAATAAATTTTGCGATTCATTTAATAATAAAAATTTGTGATTTCTGACTGTGCTATACCTTCTTCTGAGCATAGTAAAGCTTGATAGTACAGTGGTGGCCAAAATTGTGAAAACCTTTAGGGAACTTTCATTACAAAAGTAAAAAGCTACCTACTGCAGCCGTCCGAAGGAAAACATTTTGGTAAATTTTGCTATATTTTCGCCGATCATGACCCCCAGATTCCAAAACCACCCTCTGTTGAAATGTTGACTTATATGTATATATAAACTATATATATATATATATATATATATATGACAAGACAGTAGATGGAACACAAATATCCTACAGTGGAATCCCAGAGGTGTAAAACGACCAAGAAGATGACCCCAAGTAAGGTGGAGTGACGAAATCAGAAAAGTAGGTTGTGTAAATTTGATGACGAAAGCACTAGACAGGAAACATTGGAAGAATCTAGGGGAGACCTACATTCACCAGTGGATCGAAAACGGTTGTTGTTGTTGATAAATACATATATATATTAAATTAATATATAATCGGATAGCTATATGTTTAACATTAGCAAATTACATATTCTATTTCTTATAATTATTATAATATATAAACTCTAGAAATCCGCAGCAGCACGAGCAGAGTAGTCGCTCCGACAGTTGGCGAGCAGTGGAAGAATTTCATTGGGGTATTTCCCCATTATAAAAACAAACACCATCAGTCTTCAAGTTCTTTATTTATGAACTCATAAAATAGGTAAGCTCTTCCCCGCAATCACCTTAGCACACATAAACAGTACAACTTTCGTTATCCAGTCCACATCATCAGATATTCTAATTCAGCGGGAAAATGAAACGGGCGTCTTGATAGTTTAAAAGGCAATTGCATTCTCACGCTCCTCAAAAACCAAATAAAAAAAACATTTTCACGACAAAACTAGCTCCCTCCAACTCCGCGTCAATCATTTTAAAAATCCAATTAGGATTAACTCGAGTCACAACGAAAAAAAAATGATCAGTTCTGATTGGTCTTAGCAGGCGTGTCCTCGGCAGGAACTATATTTTTCCTCGCAAGTAACAAGCCCTTTAGCAACGCGTATTAACACCTGTCACACGATGTTAAATAAAAAATAAAATTAAAATCATTCATTTTTGTAAAATAGAACATTTTGAATATTTTTTGGGGAATTACTCGCTATCCGTACATTCAAAATGCGAATTTTAAAGCACAGTAAACTGACAAAACTATAGATTTTACTGAAACAATATTTTACAGAAAATCATAATTTTTTATGGTGTATTTAGAGGTGGGGTGGGGGTGGAAGGGGACTTTTCTAACCTTCTAAAAGCTACGCATACAGAAATACAGTCGAAAAAGTTTCTTTTCATTCTAAGTACCATTTAAAATTTTCCTTTTCTGCTTTTTAAGCTAATCCGATTAGCAAAATCCACTTTATTATAAGATTTAATCTTTTTAAACAAAGTTACACTGAAAAAAAAATGGGTTCTCAAAATTGAGTAAATAGTACTCAGTTTTAAGAACTTTACATACTCAAAATAGCTACGATCCAAAAGTTCTCAAAGTTTGAAGCACATGTACTTATTTTTGATTCCATAGTTGTGTTCAAATATAAATCACTATCATCTGCCCCCTGAATTTACAAATTAAACGGAAAATATACTGGGATTTATTTATTTCTTAAAATTATGAACAATAAACATTTAATTGATTACTTATTAAGAGAAATAGCAAAATTATAAGTAAAGTACCCAAATCGAACATTTTTATGACATTATTTGCATTATTTGCATTATTTGCAAGTATACTTTAAAGTTATTTTAAAATACTGTGCATAATTTAATATTTACATTAATAAGTATCTTTTATGCCATGAGTGAGATAAACCAATACTGGGTACAAAATTATCGTTTGTTTGACTTTGATAACATAAGCTGTTTCAAAATTGAGAAAGCAATATATTCATTTTTGATCGAAATATACTCAATTCGATATGAGTACATCACATCGACTTGCTCATTTTTGAGTACTTCATTTTTTTAGTGTACTTGGCTATTTAAGGTTTTCTTTCAGCAATACATAGGAAACTAGAAATAAACTAGTATTAAGAGAATTAGGGATTTAGTACTAGAAGATTAAGTACTAGAGAAGAGAGATTTAATACTAGAAATAACTAGTATTTTTACAAACAAAGGTAAAACATTCCAATATTTCACACACATAAACCACATTATTTTATAATAAAAACAAAAATAAAACATCTTGTAGCAGTTGACTTACGCCCCTCCTCCTTTTTGCTAACACCACAGAAGTGCACCATTTTTTTCGTCAAATTCATCAAACAAATATAATGTTTATATGGCAGGTATAAATAGATAATTGTCTACAAAAATTCTCTTTCTTTCCTTTTTTCCCTGACACTAAAACAATTGCTCGACCATTAAAATCGTTACGATAATTTATTGTTCTCTTTTCTTTTAAGTTTTTCTTTATTTGCTTTTTAAAGACATCGTAATAGGGAACACTGTTTCTTTCCAGTTCATTTTTCTCGGTCTTCTTTTGTTATTTTTCTTTAAAGATAAAATATAACACCATCGTGTGCCTGTCACAATGACAGGCATTATATTTGAAAATATTTTATAGATTTCCTTTTAATGTCAGATTTGTTTCTATTCCAAATGCGATAAGTAGTAAAATTACTTAATGTCGATTTTATTTTTTTTTCTCTTTTATTTTCTTTTGTTAATGGATAATATGTGGTAGCAACTGAAAATTTGCTTCGTAATGTTAGGAATAAAAGATGACGTAGTGAAATAAATAGAAGAGTAGACAAATTAGATTTCAAATTAGATGATAAAGGTTTTGATTTATGGGTTTGTTAAAGATAAAATAAGTTAACTTGAAACAAAGTATAGTAAGGTAAATGCACCAGTAATGGACCACTTAAGGACATTTATCTAATCATTATTAAAGTATTAGTGAATTTCAAAAAAATATATTTTTTTAGCCTAGTCTTTACCTTTATGTATCAGAATAAGCACTCAAATTTTTTAAATATATTTTCTAGAAAAAATGAAAAATAAAAAATGTTACCTTCCTCTATTCTTCATTAGTGAGCCAAGAATATTTCTGATGCTCCAGTAGGGGTCCCCTAGAAGTGGGCCTCTTCATTCTTGAGTTTAATGCATACTGTACAGAAGTTATAATTTGTTTTACATTTCTACACTTAAATATACACAATAATGAAATCATATTTAGAAGTTTTGATGATTACATAAAATAATTTTAGCATCTATTTAGTTTTTTCGTATAGTCTGTAAAAACACCCTTCCAGCTCAAAAACTATGAGAATAATGAAGTTGTCCCTTTGCCTATATATATATATATATATATATATATATATATATATATATATATATATATATATATATATATATATAGGGTTCCAGCCAATCAGCAATTAGTTTGTTATCTGACATTGGTGACTAGAAAACTTGTTTTTCAACTTTGAAAACTGGTGGCCCACTATTGGTACATGGCCCACTACTGGTACCCTTACCCTAATTTGACAGAAAGAAAAGATGAAACTGTTTACGTATCCTACTAGTAAATTTTGGCTTCCATTCTAGGTAAATTTCTTATAAAATACCACCTATTACGTTCTTCCCTATGTTAGAATTTCTAAAATTTTTTTGCGTTTATGACTCCGTAGAACGCAAAGCAATCCCCGGTTAAAAACTTTATTTATCTATCTGTCTACCTATCTATCTATTACTTTTATATGCACATGATAACTTCTATAATTCTGCACGAATCTCTTCCAAATTGATATATATATATTTAAGGGGCAGAAAACATCGTTCAAGTTCATTAATGTGCAAAATCGGACGTAAAGGATAGAAAAGGGGAGGGTTTTTGTGAAAACAGAAAAAACCCCATAACTTCTTAATTATGATACATATCAAAAGAGTTTAAGGTTCTAGGTACTTTTAGAAAAGGGAACAAAAATTAATGAATGACAGATTTTTGATATCATTAAAAATGGCTTCAACGGGCGATAAAATTTATGTTTTAAAAGAGAAAAAATTCATAATCAATTTATCAAGTTATTATAAATCTTTTTAATATTATCTACAACTTTTATACTGACAAGTTTATAATAAAACCAACTCTTATATATATGTATATATATATAAGGGGAAAAAGTGTTTGAGGAGAGGGAATTGTAGAAGGGAAGAAAAATTCACATCTTTGTTAATTTGCAATCACTAAGGTGATACAAAAGTATTACTGGAGCGATGAAAATTTTTGACAAACTTCAAACAGAATGTAAATAGGATTAAATTATTAAACGCGCATCTATCTTAATAAAAAGCATGTGAGTATTGAAAATAGGGTGTGCGATATATTTAATGAAACAATCATCACACGTTTAAAATATGTTATTTAAAACTTCTAAGTATTATCTATAACTTTTGTAGTAACAAGTTTTTGATAAGAAGAATTCTATTAATAGATGATATTACTAAAAATGTTCTCAAGAAATGAAAACATAGTGATTGAAGAAAAAAGTATCGTATCATTGATTTTGATAAAATCAACTTTTATAGGATTGTGAAACTAATAACTCGTGATAGGTGGATGTATAAAACTATTAAACTAGGTATATCTCTGATCTTGATTTAGTTTTTGTAGGTGAAATTAGAAATTAACTTTGAAATTTACCTGTGTCTGTAGTGCGAGTCAAGAGAGATTTTTTTAAAAACTATTTGGAAAAAAAGTTGTTATCCTCGGTTGAGATTTGGGAAATTTGAAGTATATCTTTTTATTGGTTGAATTCCGCAACTTATTTTATTTTATTCGTTTTCTGATTGGTCCATGTTTAATGTTCAAAAATGGAATACTTCTGTTGCCACAATGACAAAAAAGTAATAAAAACATAAAAAAAAATAATTTGAAAACAATTTGTGATAAAGATTTTAAACAAATTTCGTGTAAAAGTGCATTTTTTTTCTCTACACAAAGGTGTAAAAATTTAAAATGTCCGATGTTTAGGCGTAAAATTTGCAATCCCGAAAACTGTAAAACTGAAATTTCATTTACAGTTTGTTTTTGATGGTTCCAGAAATACTAATGTTTAATCCATGTCGTGCGTAATATGAGGCGTTCAGAAGTCAGTCTGATTAACTCCATCAAGCAAAAATGCACATTTTAAACAGTTAAAGTTGCATACCTATAAAATACTGTTTTTTTTTTTTTTTTTTTTTTTTTTTTTTTTTTTACCATTGGTCTAGGAATATTAATGTTTAATGAATGGCGCATATGACTCGTTATGATCATTATAAAAATGGTGTTTTATATTATTCATTTAAATATAAAATTTATTTATAAGTCATTAAAATTAAAGTCTTTGAAAATATTATTTTCCAAATAGTCATTGTAATTTGTTAAATCACAATTTTATTATTATTATTATTTTGTATTATTATTTATGTGACTGAATGCTCCGACACTTCGGCCTGACGGATGCCAGTTTGCTTTTAGTATAATATATATATATATATATATATATACATATATATCCTTCTATAGTAAAAAAAAATGCCTTAAACAAATCTCCAGGAATGACTCCTGGAATGATGCTGATGTGTAAGATTTCCGGAAATAATGCGTCCGAGTGGACCACACCTTCCATGAGTCGAATAGACCAATCAGGAAAGGGCTCCATCTATGCATCGCGAAGCGATTCCATGGGGTATTGGCGAGCGCAGCAAGCAGGGGTAGCCTACAACTTGGAATCGCGAAGCGATTACACGGGGGGTAGGCGAGGGTAGCGAGCAGGGGGACGGAGCCCCCTAGTAATATATATATATATATATATATATATATATATATATATAAATAATATATATATATATATATATATTTATATATATATATATATATTATTTTCAATAACTTTTTATTTTTGAGTTGCGTTTAAAAACATCCCAATACTTTTAAACATTAAATCCATTCTTGTGCTATGATTTATACTCTGAAAAAAAAAAACCTACCTATTTTATTCTGAGAAAACATTTGCAAAATTTAAAGTTTTTTTTACAGCCATGAAAATTATTGATGTTTGTATGTCAGGTATAACTGGATAATTTACTGCGAAATGTATTTTCTTTGAATCTGAAACTGAGAAATTGCTCACCCAATAACATCATTACAAAGACAAATCATTTTTTACCCCCAGCCCATTTTTGTTTTTCTTTAAACAACAACATAATGGGGGAATACTTCTATTATTTCCTTTGAAGATAAATATATAGTGTTATTCGTAGATTTTAAGGTACAGAAGTTTTACCAGAAAATACGTTTCGATCTTTATTTAATGTGATATTGATTGCTACTCTGTATGAGATATGCAGTAGAAATAATAAATTTTTATGTGAATTTTTCAAATCATTTTACTTTTATGTATAAGAGCGTGTTTAGCTTAAAATAAACAAGTTGGAAATTGCACGTGAAGCGTAGCAAATGAGTTCGTACGATAACGAATTTTTTAAAATATTCAGATCTGGCTGTTTTAGTAGACAGTACTTTAGCTACAGTATAGTGGCCGAAATCTGTTTTGTGTTCCTGTAAATATAGAGGAAGTAACTTTTATTATTACACCTTAACAACGCATATTATATTCATAAAATGTGAAGTAGTTTATTGTAATTAAAACACGCCCCAAACAATGTTTCCCGTATGGTATTATGTAGTGAAATATTTTATGTGGCCCTGTAATTTAATAATTTATATTCTTTGTATCACAGATTGTACAGAATGTATATTCTAGCATTAAAATGCACAGCATTAAAATGCACTTGAAACTATTTTTTCCTATTGACCGTAATGTAACGGAATACTTTTCACTGTCCCTGTAATTGATCTATGCATCCGTTTTTCGTAAAATTTGAAATTACTCGACAAGATTATGTAATAATTATATATTTTAAATTTCAAACGATTAAAATGCATTTGATGCTTTTTTCCCCATTGACCATAATGTGACGGAGTAATTTTGATTGCCCCTGTAATTGATCTATGCATCCAATTTTCATAGAATTTGAAATGATTCGACAAAATTATTTAATAATTACATATTTCATATTTCAAACGATTAAAATTTATTGGAGATTTTTTCCCCCTATTGACCGTAATGTAACGCAATACTTTTGATTGTCCCTGTAATTGATCTGCGGATCCGATTTTCATAAAATTTGAAATGATTCGACAAAATTATGTAATAAATATATATTTTAAATTTCAAACGATTCGGTTGGGTAGTTTTTGCGTTGATAACACAGACGGACGGACAAACGGACGGACAAACGAACGGACAAACGGGCGGACTGAACGACATCTATAGGTGCTACGTATTTAACGCTATCATAACTACGAATGCACCTAAAAATAAAAAATGCATTGAACAACAGAAGTATTTTCAAGTGAATATTAAAAAGAGAAATTATTTTAGTGAGAATTACACCAAATTAAAATGTTTTATTTAAAACATTTTTTTAGAGCGGTGTTAAAGTATTACAAGGAGGCAAAGACTCTGTGTTCTTCAAATATTTAACTGATTTTATTTAATCAAACAAGAAAGATGTAGATGTGCAACACAGTTAGACAATAAATGTTTAACAGCAACTGATTCAGTCTTAAAATTCTCCAATCAAACAGAAATGAATACAAATTCATTACAGAGAGATCATCACTGGTTATTATTATTATTATTATTATTATTATAGTTCAAACTTCCGCACTATTTTTAAAGCCGATCAAATTAGCATATTTTTAGAGTTTGTCGTGTCTCAGTGGGATTTAGCGAGTTAGCTTGTCGGAAACAAAGAAATCAAAATGCGAAAGCAACAACAACAACAACAGCAACAACATAAAAGCAATAACACCCCACTTCTAAGTTCAGTTTAAAAACATCCCAATACTTTTAAACATTAAATCCATTTTTGTGCTATGATTTATTCTCTAGAAAAATACTTTCTCATTTTAGTCCGAGAAAACATTTCAATTGAAAGTTATTTTTTTCAACCATGAAAAATATTGCCCTCATAGCATGCATGGTGAAAGTGACGTCACAATGACGTCACTGTGAGTCACTGTGGTCACATCACATCTGTGACCAAAATGCCACCACTCAGTGACGTCACATTGTGACTGAGATGTGACTTTTTTAAATATCTTTAGAAAATTACAAAAATTCTTCAAAATATGTTATTTACTTTAAAAAACATTTTTGTCACAACGTCGCTTTTGCCACAATTTCGTCACGATGTTAATGTCAAAGTAGTTACAGCTGACACATTTTCAGAAATTTGTCTCACAGTGACTTCACAAAGGAGTCACAATGTGACGTCACAAAAGAGCCTTAAAACGGCCATAACGACTTCACATTTTAGTCACTGTGACTTCACATCGACGATCGATGGTCACAAAGTCACAGTGTGACTTCACAGCGACGTCGCAATGACGTCAAATTGTGACTTTGTGACCATCGATTGTCGATGTGACGTCACATGACGTCACATTTTAGTAACTGTGACTTCACATCGACGATCAATGGTCACAAAGTCACAGTGTGACTTCACAGCGACGTCGCAATGACGTCAAATTGTGACTTTGTGACCATCGATTGTCGATGTGACGTCACATGACGTCGATGTGAAGTCACAGTGACTAAAATGTGAAATCGTTATGGTCGTTTTAGAGCTTTTTTGTGACGTCACATTGTGACCACAGTGTGACCAATTTGTGAAAAGTGTGTCATTTGTGACTACTTTGACATTAACATTGTGACGAAACTGTGACAAAAGCAACGCTATTTAAATTGCCAGAAACATGTTTTTTAAAGTAAATAACATGTTTTCAAGAATATTTGTCATTTTCTAAAAGTTTTTTTGAAAGTTACATCTTAGTCACAATCTGACGTCACTGAGTGGTGGCATTTTCGTCACAGATGTGATGTGACCAAAGTGACTCACAGTGACATCATTGTGACTTCACTGTGACCATGCATGCTATGAGGGTTTATATGTTAGGTATAACAGGATAATTTGCTGTGAAATGTATTTTCTTTGAATCGGAGACTGAGAAACTGCTCACCCAATAAAATAATTACAAAGAAAAATCGTTTTTCCCCTTCCGCATTTTTTGTTTTTCTTTAAAAAACAACATAATGGGGGAATACTTTTTTATTTCCTTTGAAGATTAATATATAGTGTTATTCTTGGGGTTTAAAGAAGAGAAATTTTAAAAGAAAATATTTTTTGATCTCTATTTAATGTAGTATTGATAGCTACTTTGTATTGGATATGCAGTAGAAATATTAAAATTTTCAATTAAATTTACTTCTATGTATAAAGGCATATACAACTTTAAAAAAATGCATAGAGTTTTCAAAAAGTGGCATTATCATGCTATTCAAAAATTTTATTTATTTTTTTTAATCTCATTTATAATATAGGTAATATGTACGGTAAAACAAATTTGGTTGTAAAAAGAAAAAAAATCCCCCTACCCCATTTTTTGTTTTTCTTTAAAGAACAACATACTGGGGAATACTTTTATTTCCTTTGTTGATAAATATATAGGATTATATTTAGAGTTTAAAGAAAAGAAATTTTACCAGAAAATACTTTTTGATTATTAATGAATATTACATTAAATAATGTAGTATTGATTGTTACTTTCTATAGGAGAAATATTAAATTTTTATGCGAATTTTACAATTAATTTTACTTTTATGTGTACGAGGGTGTACAACTGTAAAAAAATTTGTCTCAATGGAGGTTAGCGAGTTAGCTGATTGGACGCAGAAGAGTCCTAATGTGGGAAAAAAAAAAAACATTTTTGCAATAACATCCCACTTCTGAGTTCAGTTTAAAAACATCCCAGTACTTTCAACCATTAAATCCATTTTTGTGCTATGATTTATACTCTTGGGAAAAAAAAAATACTCATTTTATTTCGAGAAAACATTTGTAAAATTTAAAGTTTTTTTCCAACCATGAAAAATATTGAGGTTTGTATATCAGATATAATTGGATCATTTGCTGCGAAATGTATTTTCTTTGAATCTGAAACTGAGAAATTGCTCACCCAATAAAATCCTTACAAAGACAAATCGTTTTCCCTTCTCCCCATTTTTTATTTTTCTTTAAAAAATAACATAATGGGAAATAATTTATTTATTTCCTTTGAAGATAAATAAATAGTGTCATTCTTGGATTTTAAGGAACAGAAGTTTTACTAGAAAATACTTTTTGATCTCTGTTTAATGTTGTATTGATTGCTACTTTGTATTGGATATGCAGTAGAAATATTAAATTTTTATGTGAATTATTCAACTAATTTTACTTTTTTGTATAAGGGTGTGTACAGCTTAAAAAAAAACTTGCATAGAACAACAGAAGTATTTTCACGTGAATATTAAAAAGAGAAATTTTTTTGGTGAAAATTACGCCAGATTAAAATGTTTTATTTAAAACAAATTTTTTATTGCGTTGTTGAAATATTACCAGGAGCAAAGACTCTGTGTACTTTAAATATTTAACTGATCTTATTTAATCAAACAAGAAAGATGTAGATGTGTAACACAGCTAGACAATAGATGTTTAACAGCAGCTGATTCAGCCTTAAAAGTCTAAAATCAAACGGAAGTAAATGCAAATTCATTACAGAGATCACCGCTGGTTATTAATTATTATTATTATTATTATAGGTTTAGTCTTCGGCACTCTTTTTAAAGCCGTCCAAATTAGCGTGCTTTTAGAGTTTGGCGTGTTTCAATGTGGGTTAGCGAGTTAGCTCATCGGGGACAGAGAAATTATAGTGTGAAAGCCCCTCCCCCCCAAAAAAAATGCAATAACATTTCATTTCTGAGTTCAGTTTAAAAACATCCCATTACTATTAAACATTAAATCCACTTTTGTGCTATGATTTATACTGGAGAAAAAAAAAGGACTCATTTTATTCTTAGAAAACATTTGTAAAATTAAAAAAAATTTCATCCATAAAAAATATTGATGTTTATATGTCAGATATAACTGGATCATTTGCTGCGAAATCTATTTTCTTTGAATCTGAAATTGAGAAACTGCTGACCCAATAAAATCATTACAAAGACAAATCGTTTTCTACCCCCACCCCATTTTTTGTTTTTCTTTAAAGAACAACATAATAAAAAATAATTCTTTTATTTCCTTTGAAGATAAACATAATGTGTGATTCTTGGATTTTAAGATACAGAAGCTTTACCAGAAAATACGTTTTGATCTTTATTTAATGTAGTATAGATTGCTACTTTGTATTGGATATGAAGTAGAAATATTAAATTTTAATGTGAATTTTTCAGTTAATTTTACTTTTATGTATAAGGGCGTGTACAACTTAAAATAATAAAATTATGCATAGAACAACAGAAGTATTTTCACTCGAATATCAAAACGATAATTTTTTTTGGTGAAAATTACACCAGATTAAAATGTTTTATTATAGTTTAACTTTCCGCACTCTTTTTAAAGCCGATCAAATAAGGGTGTTTTTAAAGTTTGCAGTGTCTCAGTGGGGATTAGCAAGTTAGCTGATCGGGAACAGAAAAATCCTAGTATGGAAGAAAAAAAATGCAATATTATTTTACTTCAGAGTTTAGTTTAAAAACTAGTTTTAAAACATTAAATACATTTTTGTACTATGATTTATACTCTAGGAAAAAAAGGACTCAATTAATTTTATTTCAGGAAAGCATTTGTAAAATTTAATTTTTTTCAACCATATTGATGTTTATATGTCAGGTATAACTAGATAATTTGCTGCGAAATATATTTTCTTTGAATCTGAAATTGGAAAACTGCTCACCCAATAAAATCATTATAAAGACAAATCGTTTTTTAGCCCTCCCCATTTTTTTAAATTTTTCTTTAAAAAACAACATAATGGGGAAAACATCTTTTATTTCCTTTGAAAATAAATATATAGTGTTATTCTTGGATTTTAAGGTATAAAAGTTTTACCAGAAAATAAATTTTGATCTCTATTTAATGTAGTATCGATTGCTACTGTGTGTTGGATATGCAGTAGAAATATTAAATTTTTATGTGAATTTCCCAATTAATTTTACTTTTATGTATAAAAACGTGTACAATAAAAAAAAATTAAAGAAAGGTAAATTGTAATTTAACAAAGATTTACTTTAGATTCCTAAATTCTCTACCAAGAACAACAACTATTTTTTTTTCAAATAGTTAAAAAAAAAAAAAAAAAAAAAAAAAAAAAAAAAAAAAAAAAAACATATAGTTTTTAAAAAATAATATAATCATGCTCTCAAAATATTTATTTTTGTAAAAACTGATTTATAATATAGGTAATATGTACTGCAAAACAAATTTGGTTGTAAAAAAAATAATAATAATAAAAAAATAAAGCATTTTTATAATGCTTTTATCACTAGCTCATCCAGACGTGAGAATATTCTTTAATATACAGGGTGTCCCCTCTCAATGGTGGCCAATGACTAATTTCTAAACCGTTGGTCATAGGCATATAGTTCCAATTGCAAAAATGCTTTAAAAAAGGTAAAGAATTATTTTTTAAGCGATTTGGGTCAAAAAAATGTTTTACTAAAGAATTAAGAAAATTAAATTTTTATACGGTCCCTCGGTCCTATAAGTGATATTTAGAAAACTTTTACCACTACTCTAACAAGTAAGACAAAAAAAAAGTCCTATTCCTCTGCGATCAAAATTGACTGAGTTATAACTGTTCAAAGTTGAAGCATATTTTTTGCTGCAAAATCGGGGTCAGTCACAAATTTACTGGAAATAAAAATAAACATCAGATAGAAAATTAAACTTTAAACATTGGGAGTAAAAAAAAATTACAATGTTGTTTCTGAATTTATGTTGACATTTACATGTTAAAGTAAAATATGCAATTTGTGCTAAAAATATAAGTAAAAAAATAACAGAAATTTTGTTAAATTAAACTATGAAAAGAAACAGTCACAAATCGTTACAAAATGATACATATTTAAAGCTCTATTAGATTACTCAACCTAATAGAATTTGATGTAGTCCTATAAAATAAATAAATGGAACGCACCTAAAATCGTATTAATATTACATTGTCATCGGGTTTAAATAAGTATGGGAATTGAACCTCAATCAGATATTTGGAAGTGAGTTAAAATTTTAATATAAGTTTTGAACTAGGAAAATTTACGTACGAAAACTATAAATAAAATAAAAGCTTATCAAAATAACATACCTTTTTAAAATAAAATCACGAAAAGAATCAGCTTCATTTGCTTACAAAATAAAACATACGTAAAAATACAATTGAGGATATGAATTTCAAAACTCGACTTATCGCTTTTTGATTTCTCTATCAGTCTATACAAACTTCCACTATTGTAACAATGCAATCTCAAAATTTATAACGAAAACCAATAGATGCATTTAAAGTTTTTTCGCTATTTCCCAAAATTTGATTTTTTCGATAAAGAGAATTTTGAAATTCATGTCTTCAGTTATTTTAATAACCAATCTAGAAGTTAATTAATTATAATTAACATTACCGTAAAACTTATATGGTGACAGCGCCTTCAGTTAAATCGCTCATTTAAAACATTTTGTAATTGGAACTATGTCTGTGACAAATAGTTTAGGAAGTAGCCTTTGGACAGCGTTGGAAATCGACTCCCTTTAAAATACTTTAAGCACTTAGTGTACGTTCCCTTAAAGCTCAGTTGAACTCATCCGTTTTCAGCTATAGAAAAGTGGTTTAAGTCATGAAATTTAAAGTTTCATAACTCGGTCAATTTTAATGTTACATGAATGGGACCTTTTCTGTATTACTTGCTAGAGTGTTGAAAAAATTTTACTAAATATCATTTATAGGACCGGGGGACCGTATAAAAATTTAATTTTCGTAATTTTTTAGTAAAACATTTTTTTGACCAAAATCGCTTAAAAACAATTCTTTGCCTTTTTCAAAGCATTTTTGCAATTGGAACTATATGTCTATGACCAACGGTTTAGAAATTAGCCATTGGCCACCGTTGAGAGGGGACACCCTGTATAGCAAGGTCGAATGATTTTGTATCTTTAAATGAAAATCTTTCTAAAGAACAGAATCTTTCGGGATTCGCGATGTTCGGTATCATACACTTTCGAATTTGTATGATTTTATACTTTTAAACGGAAATATATCCATACAAATCTAAATATGAAGCGACTACTTTTATTCATCCTTAAATTTGTATACTGCGCATTACTCTATCAGTTTTTAAAAACTAGCTTCGAATTTGCATGATTTTATGTTAAATGAAATTATTTTCTAACGAACTGAAGGATTTTGGTGATTGCCGGTTTAATTTATGACATTTAGTTACATTAATTTTCAATTTGCCCCGGAAGTTTGTGAGAAAATCTAAATAATATATAACGGTACCAGCATTAAAACGCAAAATGATATCTACTATCTAATGTATTGATAATCTGTGTTGAAAATGTAGAGGTTTCCCCAGACTTGCACAAAAATATTCCGAAAATTTTCTAAATCACAATTCTCTTAAAATGGAAAAGGATCCCCACTAAAAATAATCTTAAGATTATCTGAAGAAATCGCCAATTTCTACTGATATTCTACAGAAGTTTGAAGAAAATTTGCAGACTTAGCTTTCTCTTTAAAATATCTGCAGATTTTTTTAAGATATTCTTAAAAATATCTGCATAATGGGCCAAATACCTTCGGATTTCCCACAGATTTTGGACCAAAAAGCTAAAGATTTTCTACAGATTTTTTTTCGTGGGGATATTTTCAAAGCACTTATTGGGGAAAAAACATCTGGTTAATACGTAAAACAAATTCAAGATTTTTTTTTTTAATAGTAAATACTAACATATTTACATTACGATGTTATAACTGGATGAATATCAAAAATATGTGAGAATTTCAGTTTTTTGTATTTTTTCGGGAAAAATAGATACTTATTATTACTTGGTGGGGAAGTTGAAATCGATCGCGAATTGATCTAAGAATAAATATGTATCCATAAGTATGCACTGAATAAGTGAATACATATTTTTTTCATATACCTATCCAACAGCGCATTGCGGCAGTTTTAGATTGTAGGAAAACTATTAAAGTCCTAAATAATTTCAGAAAAAAACCCCATTGAATCAAACTCTAGAGATTTTCTTTAAAACATTAAATATTAATATACATATATTTAAAAAAAATAATTAGAAAGCGTGTCTTGAATGTATGGATATTGTTGCTTTTTTATATTTTTGCATGGGAACCGATTGTATCTGTTTCAAAAGCCAGAAAAATGGAAATCATAAAAACTGACACGAATCGAGTTTCATCATTTTTTTTTTTGAATTAGTAAAAAATTCCCATTTTTTTTCAAGCAAAAGTTTTATTAGGAATCGTTAAGGGAGGAAAAAGTTTTAAGTTCTTTTTTTTTCTCATTCTACGGATGTCCCGGCGATCGCGATTTCAAAGTGCTGAAAAGATCGAACGCTTAGCTTTTGTCTGAGGGACATTCATTACAAAATAAGTATATCGATCGTGGCTGACACGTCACAAATTTTAATTTGAAAATCAACATGTAAGAAGATCAAATTTATGGGTAAAATAATAGATTTCAGGACTGATTATTTATGTATTGAAACTTACATTAATAATTGATACAAAATTGAAATTTTGTCAACATGTTTAAAATTTGAATTAAGATCATTATTTTTAGAAATGGAAAGACTAGAGTAAAAGTTTTTTACAATTAAGAATGTATAATAAGTAACAGATTGGCGTAATTTATTAATTGTCGTTCTGTTCTATAATGAGAAAAAATATTTAATGGAAAATTTTGAGGAGAAAATGCAATAATTCTATTACTCGTTTCAACGTCAAGAAAAAAGCTTTTAAAATATTAAAATTATATATTTTATAGTTATAGATAAAGGTATGCATTTTTATTTTGGAAATTTTCATTCCTGCATTTTTTTATTTCTTAATGAGAAATTGATGAAAAATTTTGAAGAGGAAATGCAATATTTCTGTCACTTATTTGAATATGAAGGGAAGCTCTTCAAACTTTCAAATTATTTGATATTATAGGTAAAAGTGTATATTCTAAATAAAAAACCTTTTATTCTAGCTTTCATTTTATTTTTGGTGCAAGAATATTTTAAATTATAGTAGAAAAAATGATTCAGTTGAACCAAAAGTTATCTGTTAATCTTAAATTCATATTGATTGCAGTACTATTTTGTTTTTAATTTTAATTCTGCGAAATTTTAAAAAGCACGCATAAATTTGAAGAGAAATAGCCCATGGAATGTAAAAAAAATGTTACCTTTTTGAATCCAATTTTATTAAGCAAGAAATCAAAAGGTAACTTCGAATTTTCTCACACATATTATGAACTTATTGATCTTTATGTCTGTGAAATATTGTTAATGTTTGATCTTTTGTATATTTAATTTTTCACGCATATATACGAGGAAAAATTATAATTTTGTAATTTTTTAAAGTTTCTAATCTGTTTTCAAGGTGAAGAAAATAAATGTCAACTTTCAAACTTAAAGAAATAGACCTTCATATGCAGGGGAGGGGAATTTTTCCAAATTCTTACCAGCGAAGGATTTATTTCACCAGCCCGCAAGATGCAACACACACGCAGTTGAAAATAGCTGTGACAAAAACGCACGCGATTACAGACAAACTTACTATTACTGCAATGCATTTTCATAATTCTTTTTTCTATAATATTAGAAATATATATAACAGAGGTAAGATTAATATTAGCTAGAACTTAGTGCCATATTTACAGTGTAATAAATTGGAAAGTTAAAATATCTAGATTAAAAAAGTGTTTCTGATAATGTGCCTATTGCCTACGTTTTTCAAAAAATAAAAATGCACTCGCCTTGTGAGAAAATCCACTCGCCACAGGCGAGCAAAATGATGTATTTCCCCACCCCTGTTCATATGTAACATCATGCTTCAATTTCACAGATGTTTTTGATTTCCTTTGATTTCTATAACTTTTTTATTTTCCCCAAAATTGGTGAAATTTTCAATTTTTTCAATCAGTTTAAGATTAATCAATATGTAACCATGGTATTATTGCTATATAAATATGAAGATAATTTTCCAGAAGTTAAAATATTGGAAAGTTTTAATTTATGTTAAATATTTTTCAAGATACAGAACTTCAAATTCTCAACTTTGAAAGTAACTTTACACACCTGCTATTCTACATCACATTTTTTTTAAACGTTCAGAACTGTCAAAATATTTTATTGTTTGTCAAGATTTTTGCAAAGCTCTATTTGAATATAAATTGAATCCGTGTACCAAATTTTATTTAAATTGGTTACTATAGGGAGCCACGATTTTTTTTCAATTTTTGCTCATTTTTTGTGGAAGATTCCTACTTGAATGTACAAAAAAGAGCAAGCCCAACAGAGGAAGCTGTTGCAATTTTGAGATGTTCATTATGATAATTAATATCTCCACTAATTATAGAAAAATTTTAGAACTGTCTTCGTCTTCGAGGCGCATAACTTCAGAAATACAGGTATGTATCTGCTAAATTTTGTAACTCTTCAGAGCACAGAGTATGCACACTCGCACAGATAATCTTCTTTTCTTATTATTATATATAGAAGCAGATAAACTGTAATAGCATGTATGGGTGATTCTCCAATAAGAGGGTAATTTCAGTCCCTTAGGGTTACATGCTGTTTTTTCATTCGTATAGTATTTTTTTAGCATAAAATGTATTTTGTAATGTATTTCTACAATTTAAAAGTATTTTCAAGAAAATAACTGTAAATTTTACTGCAATAGTATTTTATATATTCAATTTGTCACTTTTGTCCCTCACCCCATGTACTGATCTTCTGGAACAATTTTAAGTGTAATGACAAACTATTTTTAACAATTTTACCATCCAGATTAAAAAAATATACTCCGAAGTACATAATAAAGTATTTTTATTGTAAATAAAAAATAGTTTTATATTTATTCGGAGTCAGAGAAACTCTGTCCCCTAGTTTTTATGTCACTACTGTGCTCTTGTGTAAAACTGCTAAAGTGACCACCAGGAGGCCAGATAGAATTTAGTGAACAGGTGCATTTAGTAGAAGAAGAGATGTTAATTGCTCAGAAAAGCACATGGCAACATTTTAAGGACTTCAAAAATAGTTACAAGCTACAAAATGGATAGAAAGGTAAGAATATGTTTATTACCTGTCACTACTGTTCCCTACTTAAACTGTCCTTGTTATTGTTTTTATTTATTTATTATTTCGTCATGATATAACATACTTTTGCTTAGTACTAAATATCATATTGCAGTCTTACTAACAAGGAAGGTCTCCATACTGGGCATACTCAGAATATTAAAAAAAAAAAAAAGAATTAAACTACACATGTAGATAATAAAGGATTAGTCAAATTTAGCGGCGGAATTACAATAGGAGATGTGTAAAAAAATAAAATACTTTGGAATAATTGGCGTGAAAAGCTGAAAGCGACGCGAGATTTGGCGAGTAGCTCATTTCCTCGCCGAAAGCAGACGATTTTAACTAATCTGAAAATTGATTTTAATTGACTTGTAGAATGTGCAATATTTAATTAATTTAAACTTAAACATGGACGAATTTATTATTAATTTTGTTATTATTTTGCATTATACATGTTGCTAGTTGCTACAACTATTTAATTTTATTATTGAAAAAATATTTGTGTGCATTATGTTTAGGAAATATCTATTTTAAGTTATAGGCAACCTGACATTTCATTTCAATTATTCAATTTATTTCTTTTATATTTTGAAAATTACAAAAATTTATTTTCGCTTTCAGTTAACTTTTAAGGTTTTGTTTTAGTATCTGCAATATTAAATCGTTTTCCGTTTTTGTTTAAAACAATGGTTTTGAGAATGAACACATATAATGTTGTTTGGATGCTATTTAAAGAATATTAGGGAAAGGAATATAAGGCTAACAAATGTTACAGAACAGGAAATTCAACTAAAAAATCACATAGTCGAAATTTGGCGAGAATATGAATGTGAAAGTCATATTAATATAAATTACGAATCTATTGTTAATGCATATCTCTCATCGAACGAAGTATTGCAAAATTCCGATGATAGTGAACTCTCTAGCGTATTATTTTATGATGAATCAAAGCATACAAATATAAAACGTATATTGTTGGGTTATAAAAGAGAGGTCTTAAATTTCTGGCGTAATGAGTATTCGGGAAAATCAATTCGCAGTTTCAAAAGTGTACGAACGAAGTTTAAGAATGAAAAAAAGTTTACGTGAACTATACAAACGCAAATTAAAAATGTTACTTCTAGTAAGAAAAATTGGAAGGTAATAAAAAAAAATGTATTTCAAAAGTTTTAGGAAACAAGAAAACGTAAAATAAATGTACACGACCGCGACCTGCAGCTCTGGGCTCGTATTAAAGCTACTGAATTTAATATTCGGTTTCATGCTTCTAAAAGGTGGTTAGCAAAATTCAAAAATGATTTTCATTGCTATTAGTTACAACTCCTGTTATTCAGAATAATTTCCATTTTTTGTACAACATTTTCAACTTTCTGAACATTTGCAGTACTATTAATTTAAAATGTTCTGTAAAGAAGGTTAAATAAATATTTCATCTTCTTTTTTCTTTTTATTACTGATTTGAATGAAATTTCGCCATTGTTTTATTCTCCAATTCACATTTTTTTAAAATTTAACCATCTTTACCAGTTATAATAATCATATATAAGGAAAATCTCTCGGTATACCAGTTACATAAGGAAACTGTCGTCGTACATTTCCAATCCGAAAAAGAGGTTTCCGTAGCAACAATGTCTAATCGTCTGTGTCATATTTTCAGTTTGGAACAATTTTAATCAATTTAAATTGTGTTTTAAATCGTAAAATATAATAGTTAAATTTTGTTATAAGTACATATAAATTTATATGACAAAACTATACTTAAAACAAATATAAAATGCAAAACTAAAATTACTTAAACTAAACTTATTAAAACAAATTGGACATAGAAAACATTTTTTGTAAAAAGTATTCGAAGCGTAAAAGCGTATTTTTCAAAATTTCGTTTTTTTTGTCAACCGGAGATAAATCGCCAAATAAAGGAAATTTTCATTATTTTTTTACGGACGTTGTATGGAGATTTCTCCAAAAACTTTTTTATAAACATATATACCCATATGAGAAGAACATTCTGTAATTTATTTAGATTTTTCTGAGTATGCCCGTATGGAGACCTTCCTTTTGTAAGCTTAACATACTATGTACATAAAAGCAATTTTCTTAATTTTGTCACTACTGTCCTTGTCACTTCTGTCCCCTTTCACATTATTTATTTGAGGACTAAATCTCCGAAGCAGATATTTATACCATAGATGACTTGAAGCCAGATGATACAATGGTACCATTTATTCCAAATCTATTAAAATTGCATCAGCTTATTTGGAATAAGTTTGAATATGTTAAACTTCAACTGCATTATTTAAGCTGTTTCACATGTGACACACGGGAAAAATGTCAACATAACTGTTCAGAACCATCATTTGTAGACTTATCTCCCTCTTTTAAGGATATTCGCAATGATTATAAAGATATACTGAAGTATCAACTCCTGGTTCTGAAAGTGAACATATTTGTGTAAGAACTTGGGTCGCAGTTGTGTATGATGAAAAATGATTTCTTGGTGAGTTTTAAATTTTTATTTAGAATTAAATTATGATTTAAAATTTTTATCAACATATTTTATTTTTTTTTCATATTACTTATTACAACATTTTTTAAACAGTTTTAATTGAAGAAATAAATGATAACATCTTTAAAATAAACTTTATGTTAATGAATGGAAGCCGATTCTATTGGCCAAATACACCATATATTCAGGATGTTCCAAAGAAGGGAATTTTGTGTGTTATTGATATTCCGCCTCAACCAGTTACTGCAAGATATTTTATTATAGACAAATTGTATGATATAAATTTTAAAATGAGCAGTATTTCTCGTACTTAAAATTTTTTTTTCTAACTAAAACTTTTGTCCAAATAAATTCCCTTATTTATTCATTATCTTATTGTTGGTTATTTTTTTTCTCAAAGATTATTCAAGTTTTAAAATAGTGAACAAATAATAGATGTTAAATAATTTATAATTGTTAAAATGTTCAAAACTGAAAAGTTTTGAAAGTATGTCACTTCTGTCCCCTTATTCTTAAAACTTAAAAAATATTCAAATTTATCACAGATGATATATTAAAAATTCTATTTTTTTACTATAAAAAGATACACTTTAATAAAATATACATATTTTTCAAATAAATTTTATTAAAATCCGGGTTTATAAAGTAAACAACTATCTTGGGGACAGTGGTGGCATTGATTACCAAATTAATTTTTCAAATAATTTAAAAAATATATATAGTGCTTAAAGTTTATGTCGGAATATTGTATATTACTCAGTAACCTATGCTGTATGTAATTTAAAAAAAATATTGGTTAAAATTTAATTTTTATTTTTTATTAAATCAATGAGTGAAATTACCCACTTATTGGAGAATCACCCGTATACGTATTTAAAAAGTTGCAAAACTCTATACGTTTATTTGTTTCATTAAATGATGCTTTTTATTTACAAATTAACCTTAATTAAACAAAATAAATTAAATTGGAACTTTGGGAAAAAAATCATGTATCTATAAAAAATGCTTAATAACTAACATACCAAGTTAATAATCTAACTTTTCGTGCAACATATTTCCTTTTATTTTTCCATTTTTAAGTTTAAGGTAGAAAAAAGAAAGAAAGGCTGAAACTTGAATCTTCCCTACAAGCCATTTTTATTACGAAAGAAGAAACCTAATGCCTTATTTGTAGTGTTACTAATCACGCTACAAAATCTCATTAATTTATTTAATGTTTATTTTAAAACGATTCTGACTCATAAAATGCTGGTTTGCATTATTTATTTCCTTTAGACGCTCTCGAATTTCTTTGAAGTAGAAAAATCTTCTAATTTAGTATCCATTATTTATAAAAGACGTCCAACATTTTAAATTTCGTAATTGTACCTCTCTTGAGACTTATTCAGTTACACTATTTTTCAGTTATATATATGTATAAAAATCCATTAAGAACACATTAAAAAGTTTTATTTTACACGAATCTTGCTGGCAGTCTAGGAAATTAAATTTTAATCAGTTTTCTTGGTTGTTACCTTTTGAAATAAAACGAATAAACTTTTGCGTACTTAAAGTTTGTAAATAGGTATAATTATAAAAATATTTATAAAATCATAATGAAATTTCCATAATTTATTGTGGACATAGTACGCGGAAGAGCATTTGTAAAAGAGGTTCTTAACATAGTTGCCTTAACAGTTGAAAATTTGTAGCAAACAGTTCAGCAAGTATGCCGCTTTGATAGAAAAATAATAAATAACATAACCGTAGTTTACCTTTATTTTGACCGTAACAGTGTCACACATGCTTCATAATCTGTTCAAAAAACTGTTATCTTTAACAGCGATTGTTTGATTGGACAGCAGATTGATCATAAGAAATTGATTTTCGAATATTTTCGAGAGGAGCTCCAAAAAATTGACAATTGGCTAGAAAATGAGATTGGAAAATTTTTAACCATTTAGATAATATTAATCCGTGCCTTATTAAGGTCAAATTTCGGTAAAAATGTGATTTTTTTGAAAAAAAAAATTTTTTTTTTTCATGAGATGAATACAATTAAACCTAGAAACATAATACTGGTCTATAAAATATATTTTTGCCTTAAAAATACACACACAATATTTTTGTAAAACAGTATAGATTTAGACATATGCACGTTTTTCAGGACTAGACTTGATAAAAAAAAAAATGACTTTTTATTAAAATTCGAAAAAACAAAGTAAAATTCTATTTCATCCGCTTTCGACATTTTTTTTCTTTTTCTTTTCATTTCGCATATAATAAAACATTTAATTCTTAAAAAATTCAAAAGTAAATAAAAAAATCAAAACTGAAAAATTAAAAAAAAATGGCAAAAGGAAAAATAAAAATAACAGCAGCAAATGTTAAAATGAATTTTATTATTAAAAAAAAATGTTACATAAAAGGAAGCATTTCAGAAAAAAGAAATAACTAACCTTTATAATTGCCATGCTAAGGTGGTAATGGCTTAGATAAAGTAGCTTTTGAAGGGTCACATAATGTTTTTATACATTCAGATACAACTTTTAGCAGAAATTGTTTTTCTTTTTGGAAAAAACTTCTTTTGTTCTTTTTTTGTTAAATTGGAATTGAAATCTTGGATTAATTTTATTCCCCTTTCAGCTATGTTATGTTAAAATCATTCACTATTTTTCTTGCTTTTAAATAATGTTTGCTTTCACATCATACATCAGAATCAGTATTTAAAAATTGCATATTAATATAAAATCTAACAATAACAACAGCAACAAAAAATAATTTCACTTGAGATTACACAAAAACATCGACTTCTTTGTTTAATAAAAAATGAACATAGTTGAAAACCATTGTTACTCTTGCATTTCTACCATCATCATCATTCTTTTCTTCAAACGACATTAATTTTACAATCAAGCTCACTTTCACTTTTTTTTTCAAAATTATTATCTGAGAAATGATAATGGTAGTTAAGCTACCAAAAGCGGTTTGTTATTTTAGCGCGTGCTTTGTTCGTAACCTATTTATCAAAATTTCTGTTCTCAACAAGTGATTTTAATAACGGCAGGTCTAGATTGGATACCAGATTAGAAGTGGGAGCGTTAAACTACGCTTTTATATAAATATTGATTATAAATAAGCAAATGACTCTAGTACGTTCTTTTTTCTAAGTTTGTTAATCAGAACTAATCCCTGAAACGATGCGAGAGAGAATAAATAACACGTGTCATCCATCGTCAATGAATTGAAATTGGATGTCTTTTGGAGTAAGACGTCCTATGAAAATTAAACAAAGTTGGATAAATTCTTTATAATCACCCATGGGCTGTTAATTTTTTAAATGTTCTATAAGAAAACTTGAAATTCCTACCTAATTAAGTATTTTATCTTCAAAAGCACTTTTATACTTAGTTTGGTCTAACTTAGGCTACCAATCTGAATTTTTTTGTTAAATAGCTGGCTGAAAAATACTTTTATGATAATTTGTAGGTTATGGTGACGACATGGTAAATACAGGAGTCTTTGCTTTAATAATTGCAATAGCAATATGCAAGTTCGTCTGAGGCAATCAGAGATTACTACAGTGGTATCAAAATTCGTTGCGTAACTTCCTCCCACTCTTCAATTACTGAAAATACAGTTTTTACCTGAGTTATTCTGATACTATTTTTAAAGCTGAGGAATTCTTATTAACTTTTCTTTATCTCCATAACTAATTAAAATTGCTATTCTCATTCAACTCCCTTATATTCCCTAAAGAAAATGCACACATTTTCTTTATTCAAAAGATGAGGGAGCGGTTTAATATTGAGATGAACAAAAGCTCCTTCTGAATCGGAATTTGGAAATTTGTTTTCGATGAACCCAGTTCTTTTTTTTCTCAAGATATTTATTTGCAAAGTCTTATTGCACTTCTATTTAAAATAACTAGTGTTTGTACTGTAAGTCCAGTAGCTTCTCTGGTGTTCAGTTTCACATGGAGAATGTTATGACACAAAATACGTAAAACTTGACAAATATTTGGCAACTTACTGTGATGTAGCAATCCCAAAAACTTTCTTCTATCTCAAGCATGTTACTATTTCAAAATTTGCTACCACAGTGCCAAAATTAAATGACAGTCTATGCCAGGGGTCGGAGTATATAGGACAAATTTTATTATTCTTATCAGTATCTTTTAACAAAAATCTTCATGATATAAGCTAATTGCATATCTTAGAAAAATCTCTCTTGAAGATTTTTGATAAAATATATTGGTCAGAATAATAAAATTTGTCCTATATGCTCCGACCCCTGTCTATGCTAATCGTGTGGATCCTAAAGGAATAAAATTCCATGTATTAGTTTTCGAAATAGGACTATTGTGGATAGCGGAAAATTACAACATAAAAGCGAAAGCTGTTGGGTGATTTATACCAAAACTTAAGCAGTAATAATATTTATCAAACTATACGTGAATATGAAGTTTGATGAAAATTAGTGAATTAGTTCTGGAGATTGAGATATTTCAGGAATCGGGAAAAAAATCAGCGCTACCTATTGGGAGATTAAAACCAATATGTAAACAGAACTAATTTATATCACTGATTTACTGAATATAAAGTTTGATGAAAATACGTGCATTAATTCTTCAGATGAGTCATTGTGGACATCGAAAAAAATACCATACAGCAGAGCCACCTGTTGAGCGATTTACATTAAAATGTAAACAGTATTAATTCCTGTTAAGGACTAACTGAATCTGAAGTTTGATGGAAATCCGAGCATTAGTTACTGAGATAGAGCTGTTGCGTAAAAAATACAGCATAGTATGTTGAAAACTAATCAGCATCAATCTGTATTAGGAACTACCTGAATATAAATTTAAATTCAATTCCATGCATTAGTTCTTGAGCCAGAGTTATTGCAAAAATCGTGAAAAATGCAGCAACACAGAGCCATCTGTTGAATGATTTACACAAAAATGTAAACAACATCAATTCATGTCAAGGACTAACTGAATCTAAAGTTTGATAAAAATTTGCATTATTTTTGAGATATATTTGATGCGTAAATCGTAAAGAATGCAGCATAGCAACACCACCTGTTGAGCGATTTACACCAAAAACTAATCAGCATCAATTTATATCAGGGACTACCTGAATATAAAGTTTTATCAAATTCAATGCATTAGTTCTTGAAATAGAGCATCCACAGAATTTATGTCACATACAGACATACTCGCAGATTAACAGATTCACAGACAGACTTTTTGTAAAAACAGGTTTTTCGGGTTTTTTGACTCCTAAAACGTAAAAATTCGTCAAAAACTTGAATTCGAATAATTTAACGAATCCAATACTTTCTTCTTGTAAAAATAGAAAAAAGTTATAACACTTATGAATGATAAACTTTTCTTTAATCAGTCTAAATAAAAGCTCTTAAAGCATAAATATGACAGAATATCTTTCTGTATTTAATGTATTAACAATTACTTTTTATGTAAAAGCCTTTTCATTTAAATTTAATTTGAAATTTCCTCTCTATTAAAAATAATAGTTCCCGATATGCATCGATCTCCTAATTTCAAGTTGATCTAGTGTTTTCACAATAAAACGGATATAGCAAAATGATACTATAATCATCCGTGACACTGATTTCATGATAAACCAATCAAAGTAAGAGAATTTACCTTACCTAATTTAAAAATAATATTTAAGTGATTTAAGAAGAGAAGCTCAAAAGACTGTAGTTCACAATTTCCAACAATATACCATCATCATATATATGGATATAACAAAAGAAATTCCAATGACAAAATATCAATAAATTTAACACATGTCTTGTTAGAATACTAGACTTGAAAGAGTAGAATTAAAACATCATTGTCGTACAAATGTATTAAATACTTATGAAACTCACAAAAACAACCGTTACTTAAAATTTTATTCGATAAAAATATTTGTTTATCGCGCTCATTTGTCTCTATAAGTTCGAAAACACGGATATTTGTATGACAAACGCACATAAAATTATTAAAACAAATTTACCTTAATTTCGGCCGAGAATTGTCTTGAAAATAAATGAATAATCTGCGTATGGAATTGTCAATAACACTGTGAAATTATGCAAGGGGGGGACTGCAAAGAATTTGCATCGACTAATTGCTTTTGGAAAAATTAATTGCACTCATGTATTTTTCATTAATTTAAATTTCTTCAAATTTACTCCACTGCAACGATAAGAAACTACTCGTTGGGGACCACCGTAATACTTACCCATCATGGATATGCATAATGTAATATAGGAAAATAAAACATGTGAAAACTATTTATAAAATTCCTTGCAATTCCAAAACAAAATTTAAACGTGTATTTAGATATTCTTATTATACATAGTAATGCTCCATTAATCAATTGCTGATGAACCAATTTCGACAAATTATATAAAATGCCAAACTGCTCAACTAGTACTGAATTGTGTAAAAGAAATATCTTCATAACTCCAAAAATAATAATCCTATTAATTAACAGTTTTCTGCGTCGGATTAAGTGCCTCGTTTCCAATTAAAATATATATTTGATTTGAAATTTGAATGAAATACAGAGTCATGAAAAATCAAAGAATGTAGAAAACTAGATTAAAAATATCTCTACAACTAACAATCCGATCGACTTGGTTTTTTATGCAAAATTTGTGTTATTTATTTATTTTTTTTGTTTGCTTTTTACGTCCACTCCTTAAAATAAAAAAAATTAGGAAATTTTTATATACATTTCATCAGAACGAATTTTTCGAGAGTCCGAAAAAAATAGTTCTGGATAATCGACGTTACTGATATTAAATAGGCTTCGTTCTATTCTTACACACTAAGTACATATGAAATTTCAAGTCTCCATCTCAATGGAGATTGAGCGTTTACAGACGCACAGACAAACATACAGACGGCAAAATTTTTTTCTAAAAAGATGTTTTTCAGAAACGTATCTGAAACGTGTAAATCCGTAAATTTTTTTTTTCGATTTTCAAAACGATTGCAAGATTTACCCTATACTACGTATGATGGGTAAGTAAAATTAAATGAAATATGACTAGATAAATGTTGAAGAAAATTATTTTATCCAAGTGAAGTGTTGAAACATACATTTAATTAATTTTTCTTAAAATATGAATTATAAACAAATGGGAACACTTTATGCTTGTTTTTGTTTGTAATTCAGGCAGTAATCAGAGTAAAAAAAATTATAATGCTGTAGTCCTTCTTCTTCGACCAAAGTTGCGAACCCACTGCTTCGACCCACTGCGATGTTGCTGAAAACAGGTCGAAAGAAAATACTTAAAGGTTGAACAATTTTCAAAAATTCTGAAAGAAAAGTATAGTAAAACATAGTTATTATGCCGGAATGAAAAAAAAAATCCTTTTACGACTAAAGAAGTATGCGTGATAACAAAATAAATATATAGTTAGTTATAATTTTATTATTGTTATGGAAAAAGAATATCAAAAATTATACATCGGAAAAAAATAGTTAAAATATTTTATATATAATAATAATAAAAGAATACTGGTAGACCTTTAAATGCATTATCTAATCAAGTTACCTAACTGCGACTCTGAAGCAATTGGAGATCCCGTAATAATAACAATAGATACACACTTTTTTTTTTACCTTTACAAGAAGAAAACTAGTCGTTGGGGGCCACCGTAATACTTACCCATCATATATATGCATATATAATATATGAAAATAAAACATTTGTAAACTATTTATAAAATGCATTGCAATTCCAAAACAAAATTTAAACGTGTATTTAAATATTTTTATTATGCATATAGTAATGCTCTATTAATGAGTTGCTGATGAATCTATTTCGACAAATTATACAACAAGTCAAACTACTCAAGTAGTAATGAATACGAAAAAGAAATATCCTTATTACTCCAATAATCTTATTAACTAAAAATTTATTGAGTCGGATTAAGCGTCTTATTTCCAATTAAAATATATCTTTGAATTGAAATTTGAATGAAATACAGGGTCATGAAAAATCAAAGAATGTGGAAAACAGGATTACGATATCTCGGCAACTAATAATTCGATTGACTTCGTTCTGTATGCAAAATTTGTGTTATTTTATTGCCTTTCACGATCACTCCTTAAAATAAAAAAATTCGAAAATTTTTATATACCTTTCACCAGAACGAATTTTTTGAGCGTTTGAAAAAAATAGTTCCGGATAATTGAGGTTACTGATATTAAATAGGCTTTGTCCCATTCTTACATACTAAGTACATACAAAATTTTAAGTCTCTATCTCAATTTTTTAGGCAGATAGAGTGTTTACAGACACACAGACAGACAGACAGACGGACGGCAAAAATTTTTTTTTTCCTAAAAATGTGTTTTTCGAAATTTCCCGTGTCTAAAACGTATAAATCCGTCAATATTTTTTCGATTTTAAAAACGATTGCAAGACTTACCTTATATACGTATGATGGGTAAGTAATATTATATTGATGAAAAACTTCCGGTTTTCGATGGATTTATGCATTTTAGAAAGTCTTGAAAATGATTTGATGATTTTTTTAAAATGTCTGTTTGTTGTCTAGCACTCTGTGAGTCTGCGAGTGTTAATTTGTGCTGTGAAAATTTTGTGGACGCTCTCTGCCAAGAACTAAGACATGGAATTTCACGAAACTTTAGATTCAGTTAAACCTTGATATAAAATGGTGCTTATTAGTTTTTGCCGTATATTGGCAATAGGTAGAGCTGCTATGCTGCATTTTTAACAATTTCAACAACAGCTCTATCTCAACAACTAATGTACGGACTTTCATGGAACTTCAGATTAGTCAATTATATGAGTTGGAGCTTTAAGTTTTGGTGTAAATCTTCCAACAGATGGCGCTGCTATTCCGCATTTTTCAAGACATCCGCAATAACACTATCTAGAGAACTAATGCATAAATTTTCACCAAACTTCAGATTCTAGGCTATCTTGATAAATATTGATGCTGATTATGTTTTGCTGTAAGTCGTCCAATAGGTGTAACTGCTATGATGCATCTTTCACGTTTTTCGAAATAGCTCTATCTGAAGAACTAATGCAAGAGTTTTCATCGAATTTTAGATTCAGTTGGACGCTGATATAAGTTGTTGCTGATTAGGCTTTGGTGTAAATCACCCAACAGATAGCACTCCTGATTGATCTACACAGTTTTAGTGACAGTCCTATCTCAAGAATTAATCCTCGGAATTTTATATCTTTATGATCACCACGATGAGCATAAATTGCCATTTAATTTTGGCATTGTACAAGCGAATTTTGAAGCATTAACATGTATGAAATACACGAAAATTTTGTGATTGGTACATCCGACTAATGTTTTATCTTATAGATGATTATAATGCGCACTGTTAAGCATTTGCAGCAAAGTGTCAGGTCATTTAACCAATTGTATAGATAACGGTTACTTAACCATAATTTCAATTGGTTCTAAGCATAATACTTTCATAATATGATCAACAAACCGTTGTTATTTGTAAAAGGTTGGTTGTATTTTTGACGACCAGTCATCAACACGAGGGATATAGGCCCGAGGGAAGTGTGCCCTCTGTGGGGTCTTTCTAAGGGAATGTAATCCATATTTAAGAAAGGAAATACTGGGTTCGAAGAAAACCACGGAAAACTCCGACCGATTGGGCCGACGGGCGCGATTGAGTTCGAACCCAACACTTACCATCTACCAGTTCCAATAGCAGAACCTCTCGGCCACTGGTGGGGTCGTTATTTGTAAAAATGTCTAACGATTGGACAGTTTTTTGCAAATTTTAACAGTGTGAAGTGCATTTTTAAAATAATATATAAATTTTTATTTATAAAAGAAATATGTGCATATTTACACAAGAAAATTATTGTTAATTAATGTAAATGTAATGTTAATTAGTAATGTTGTTATAATAAGGTAAATTAGTTTGCTAATTATTAACATAGCTCATAAGTACTTTTATAACTGCTTCATACAAGATATAAAAGATAAATAAGAATGCTAGAAAAAGGAGACATTTTAAATATGAGAGAATTTTACATTTTGTTTACAATGCTTTACAAATATGCTTACAAATGAATATATAGATACATACATATACATGGAACGAGAGAGATAGAAAACAAATTATTATTCTATGCAAAAATAAAGTAAGAAATAATGTATCTGAAGTTTACCTTATCATAATGATAACATATTTTATTTTATATCCCGCCCTTAAAATAATTCTGTTAATTAAGTTACAATGCGACAGGAAGTTTAATTTTATCAGAAGGAAGAATAATAATGTAAGTTTCTCTTTTCGCTTCACGTAACTGTTTTTTTTCCTTCTGTTTTCGTTAAAAAAAATTATATATTTTATTTTCCACCTGCTAATTTTTCGCTGCTGCCGTTCTATTTTCCATTATCACGTTGTGAACACATTAATTCTCGTTAACGGAGCTTACAAATCAATTTTTGAAACTGAAAAGAGGAAAGAAAAAATAATTTTGTTGAAAAATAAAATATTCTTAGTCTTTTTAAAAGTTTTAAGCTTGTCTTTTTTAATATTTTTATTCTGAGTTGCTGTAAAAATTTTTGTCAGTAAAAATTTAAGTGTTTTTTATATTTCTATACTGTTTAAAAGGCAGCTACTAGCCGACTAATAAAAAGACAATATTATAAAGTAAAGAAACATCGAATATAGAAGGCTTTACATGGTTTATATTTTCACATAATGGAATGGGCGTGATGTAATTCAAGTCTTAAAAAAAAAAACAAAAACAAAAAAAAAAAACAAAAAAAAAAAGATTAGTGTAATTGATTTTATTTCTTGCTTTCCTAACGACTCGCTTGAAGCCATAACATTGAGGTGCCTGAAATTTGAAGCGACTTTGACTTCGTGTAATAGCACTTTAAGTTGAAAAGTCTCCGCTTGGACACTTTTACTTAGCTGTAAAATTACAACTTATCTGCTCTTTTTGCTGCAATTAGAAGAATGTACTTGATCGCACTTGAAATTTTTTATTTTTAGGGCAAAACGGCAATGTTTATGTTTATCTACATTTGGCTAATGAGTAGTTTTATGCCTCTATACTATAGAATGAAGATGTCAGAAATGTATCTCTAATTCAAAATAATGAACGGGATTAATTGAGATTTAAATAAGTCTTCCTCAGATAATTCTTGTTTCTACTGGAAAGGAAATCTCAACCACCTACAGAGTAAAAAAAATCTGTAAAGTTACTAAGATTTTTCTAGTAGACTTGTATTCCAAGAACTTTTCATGTAACGGTAACAGTAAAAACCCATGTAACCGAGGAAGGTTACATGGGTTTTTGCTGGTCACATGAGTTTTTGCTGTTACCGTTACATGAAAAGTTCTTGGAATACAAGTCTACTGGAAAAAACCTTAGTAACTTTACAGATTTTTTTAACTGTGCAGGTAAGGAAAGGAAGTGAAGAAATCAAATCAGGATGTGGGAATACCATGTTAGCAAAGGAACCAGAAGCGAGGCACCGTTGAACGACAGCATGCCAGCAAGAAGGGAAAGCTGCCGGGAACGCAGAACAACCTCTGAAATTCAGCAGGGAGGAAATATGTGTGTTTACCATAAATCCATGCGCAGGGCCAAAGTTAGCCTCCTGACTGCCGTAGGCTGATTTTTTCACACACTAAGCTGCAGGTTTCACTGCAACATAAGCAATATTTAAATTAGTATAATTCCACAAATAAAACCCAGTTCTGAAAAATTAAGTTAGGATTGCTGCTATCAAAGATTATACACCGATACTAATAACATATTTTGTATCAGGTTGGAAAAAACATCTTTTTTTTATTTAATATTTTAAATAAATTACAGAGAAAACAACATTACAATATTACCCTTTGGCTGGGCAGTCAGGGGGTTAAAAGATGCAGCTGAGGCCACACCACTGAAGCATAACACTCTGTCTTCAGACAGGACTAAAGGACCGGGTACATAGCACTAACTTCTTGAGGTCAGGCGTTGCTATTTTTGATCTTTCTTGTCGGCGCTTTGATGTACAAATTGCTCTTTCAGTGCACTGAATCTGAACTTCAAGAGAGAAATCGAACTCGAAATCAGTTGACAGCTTTACGACTGAAGATGGGGGAGATAAATTTTCCCTTCCTTTGTCAATTCGGTAAGGTCAGTCCCTCAAAAATCATTTAAAGAGGTTTCATCTTTGTTCCATTCGGAAACAAAGATAGATTTATTGCTCTTTAAGTGTAATAAAAAGTAGTGCTGTTTGCCCGCTGCCTTAAGAAGAGAAACTACTCGAATTATCGTTTCACACAAGGAAACATTCTGAAAAACCTTGTGTGGAGTCCGAATTGCGGCAACAAATCTAGATAAAAAAATATCGAAAGGAGGAAATTAAATATTAAAAAAATAAATAAAATATTGAAAAAAAAAAGAATTCAGTTGTGTAATGACTTCATATATTGTGCATGCTTTTACAAACACATACAGAACTGGAAAAAATGTCATTGGATAAATGTTTTAATTACAGTCGTACATTACGCGACAAACATTAATAAATAAATAAATAAATAAAACTTTTTTTTGCTTTACTTTCAATGACAAATTTTTATTACTTGCAATTTAATTATCTATTAATTACTTATTATTTATTTAATTATTTAATTTATTACTTGTAATTTAAAAGTTATTTATTGCTATCATATTTTAATAATAAATTTACAATGTTTTTTATAATTGCTATTTGAAATTTTGTTACAATAAATATTTTTAAATCGTTTCTGACCTTTTAAATTGAACAGAATTACTTTTCTCCTCTTCCTATTACAGCATGCTCTTAAGTGGTACTTTCTCTTTAAATAATCAAATAAATCGTTATGCACCCTTTACATCATTAAACTTAACGAAAACTATTGTTTTCTTTAATTATTTCATTTAAGAACTGCAATCAAATATCGAAGATCCCATTTTATTTAAAGCCCTTAACAAGAAAATAAATATTAGAAATGATGCAGTATCTCTATATAGTTTTTTATTTTATTTTAATTGAATGATGTTATTTTTTTTAAATATTGAACTAATGAACAATGTAAAAATTAAAAGGAATAAAACACTGCAGATACTTACGGAAGTAAAGTTAATTTCAAGTGATTTTTAAAACACATCCTAACGTTTTCAAGTGCACAGAGTGTTCAGAGTTTGTTGTCGGACTTTAATTACATCGTAATTGTGCATTTAGGAACGTGATGAATATTAAAATGTATGTCCATTTAAAATGCTTCTGCAAATCAAATAGATAAGAAATTATATTGATGTAAGAGAAGAATATCAAAAAACCAAATCTTTGGTTGGATAAAAAGTGAACACGATATCAAAAGACAAGCTGTTAAAATACCATAATTCTTAGATATACTAATTTAACCCTTTATCTACCGTATTATGAATTCATTAAAATTTTACATTCTAAAGCATTTACGTAAATTGTTTAAACTAAATTAAAAGATTTACATAATCATTTAATAAATTTTTGAAGGATTTTAGAAGAATTGAAGGATTTAGAAGAATTAATTAAATTTGAATTTACAGGGATTTTGTGCAACATTTATAACCCCGCTCAAATCTTTTATTTTAAATTGCCTTCTTAGTGTTTTGTAGAATTATAAAATGTACATATATGATGGTCTAACAATATAAATAGAGAAATATTTCTGAATTGAAAAATCCCCATCCCCCTCCCTTAGCGCCAATAAAGCTGAAAAGATACAAAGGCAAAAGAAATCATCCTTTCAAAAATATTTTTGTTTTGTGCAACCAATAATGCTTTTGGAACAAAATAAATTAATGTATATGTAACTCATTTTAAACAGTATTACAACTAATTGACGTATTAAAAGAATTTTATAATAAGTAATTTTAATGGTACTTATACACTGTAAAAAAAATCTGTAAAGGTACTATACTTTATCTAGGAAACTGGTATTCCAAGAACTTTTCCTGTAACGGTAACAACAAAATCTCAAGTTTTAGAATCGGTTACATGGATTTTTCCTGTTATCGTTACATGAAAAGTTCTTGGAATCCCAGTTTCCTAGAAAATGTTTAGTACCTTTACAGATTTTTTTTACAGTGTAAGTACCATTAAAATTAGTAGATGAAGGGTTAATAAATAGAAATCATTCATCCTTAATTAGGTGATTTATTACAAACAGTAAATGGTCAATTAATTGCATCAAGGCTTCTTTACACCGGCTAAAGGCAATAATTCTTTCATTTTGTTCATTATGTTTTGGATAATAGCTCTTTATTTTAATGATAATTTATTTGTTTACATAAAATTTTAATTCCTGCATATGCATAATCAAGTATAGAAAACCTCCTCTGTTTATCATGAAATCGGTACATAATTGATTACATTTATCACTAATATAATGAGATTTAAATCTAATAAGTATTATATATAAGTGTTTGATATAGTCATGTTAGATGATATCTGGTTTTATTTTTTAATTTAACTAATGATTTTTATGAAAAGATCAGTGAGTTAAATTAGATCAGTCCTATTTTGCCTGTAATAGGGACAGCATGTCTCTCGTAAGAGAAGATGTTATCATTAAAATATTGTTTACTGAAACAACCACTTTTTATAATGGATTATACTTACTTAGCAACGAATAACTACATAGATAAGAGGTTTTCACTTTATGTTATTAAAGTTTTATATGTGACCTACTCTTTCTTTCTAACCGATGACCAAGCCCCTACCTGTCGAGTTATCTCAGCTTCACGGGTTATATACCTGGTACTGGGGCGGGCGACCGCCTAATTGCCGGTAGCGGCAATAAACCTGATTTCTTCGCTTTGCATGCCATCATTTCTGCAATACTTGCTTCTCGTTTGAGCATACTTTGTTTCGCCTGTTTCTCCACGTTACATCCTGTTGTTTGAACTGCAAATGGCTACTCAAATTGGTCTCGTAATTTAGAACCTTGATCAGATGATGAGACCTTCACCTGTCAGGGCACCTCCAGAGGTATAATTCACAGGTAACATGGAGGACTTTGCACCCACGACGGATTTTAGATACACCAGGCGCCCTTAGTGTACATGACGGGATTTAAGCCAGCAAAGTGACGAACCACTCAGACAAGTACCCAGGTCGGCTATTTAGATCAAGTGCATTGTTGGTAATCTTTGTGGTTTATTGCACATTGGATTAACTGTGTGATTTGTTGCCGCACTCCTAGTACACATCGTACCAGACGAAATGAGGCTGGATATTTTTGTCTAGACGGTGGTATTGAACTTAGCTGAAAGTAGGGCTAATTTTGAGGGAATTGAAAAGATCAGAATGGCGGAAAAACTAAGTCATACCGCAGAAGGAAAAATTTTGCACCGAAAAGCAACGCAGACGAGAGCGTTGCAGAGTGAGACAAGATCTCGCCTTTCTACCGTACCCAACCGTGAAAAACTGGCTCCGTGGGCTATCCCATTAGAGGGGGTGCGGTAACTCGTGCGGAGAGGGTCCTATTGCACCTAATAAAAATTCGATATGTGGCTTACTCTTCTATGGACGGGGAAAACGGAATTTTATTAATGTTAGCAAAACAGCATAGTAGGTTAGATTTTGAATGTTTAATTTCTTACTTTTAGGAAATAGTATGTAACACAAGTCTTCCCCCCAACCTCCAGGTAGATAGATACCTTAGGATATATATAAAATATCAGACCCTTCCCCCTCAAAAAAAGAAAAAACTTAAAATGATAAATATATATATGTACAGCCCTAAAAAAATTTAAAAGTACCTAATAATAAAAGTCTATTCCGTTTATGAAATATGGTAGTAAAGCTTATATTCTATGTATTTAGAATGTAATGTAATTATATTATTGCATCGTATAGTCATTATATATAACATAATTTAATATTTTTAGAATACGATTTATGGGAATTAAAGTTCTGTGAAATTAAAGTTTTGTTTAAATCGTGGTTACAAGGGGGAAAGTTTTGAATATTTTCTGTGAAAATCCGAGACATTTTTTAGAATAATATCTTAGACGCTAAGTTATTTTATAACTAATGCGTAAAAAGTAAAAATAAAAATAATGATAAAAAATTAAGAAATAATTTTTGATATTTATTATACTAAAAATAAAAAAAACAGAAAAAGAAAAAATGTATTGAAGATTTATTTAATATTTATTTAGCTACCTTATGTAAACAGTTTTCCATATTTTTCTAACACAAGTCCCAGATGGGTGAGGATTGTATGTTTAACACCTTTGTTATGTATTTTTGTCTTTCTTCTTAGTATTTCTTTGATATCTCAGTATTTCTTAGTATTTATTACATTTCTCCTCTCTTAGTATTTCAGTCATTTCTTCTAATAATATCAGAATTGACAAAAATGATCAAACATTTAAAGCAAATGCGTTTTTTTTTCTGTTTTTCAGCTATTTGTTTTCAGTAAGGATAATTTAAACGCATAAGCAAACTTAAACATATTGTTTGTAATTACATGTTTTATAAAATAGCATTGTATAATATTTGCTCTAAAATCTTTTATTTATTCAAAATTTATAATAACCAGTTTTAAAACTTTTGAAAACAGTGAAAAAAATTTAAATAAAAAAATAAAAATACACATTTAAGAGAGAGCTTAATTGAAAATATCAAAGTTAATAATGAAAGCTTTAAAATTAATGTAGACGTAGAAATGTTACTTTTATATAAAGCTACAATTTAAGAGGACTTGTTTAACAAAAACTGTTATTTATTAAAATATGAAAAAATAAATATATGAATAATTATACGTTAATGAATATAGGTTCGCACGGGCCCTAAAAAAATTCATGTATTTTCATGATCTGGAAATTTTTCTATACCAATATTCTCTTATAGAAAATTTCTCTTTAAATAATTCGCAGTTTCACGTGTTTGGAATAGATTTATTTACTTTTATAAAAAGACACTGGTGTTTGACGTGCAAAACCCTAGAAAACTAACGGTAACTGTACGAACCAGGAAAAATTGTAGAGGAAAAATACTGAATGATAATAATTTTAATAATTTTTATTGAAAAAAAAAAAAGAAAAAAAAACTGTTGACATATGCGATATCTATTTGGCAATTGCATGAAACAGTTTGAAAAGTTATTTACTAAATAATTAAAAAATTGTAAGATTATACATAAAAGGTATTATGGCAGAAATAGACTTGCTAGTAAGTTAAAACTGTTTATTTAGATAAGTTAAAATTTAATGTTCTCAAATTAGTTACTTTGTTTTATTATATAATACAAGTAGTTAGTTATCTGATATTTACATGAGGAAGCCTCACCAATTTTTGAAAACTTTTCAATAGCTAGCATGTAGTTTTCACATACTCAGTTTATCAAAAAGATATTAAATTCTTTAAAATGAATTTAGGACATTTTCTAATCCTTAAATTCGTACGCTTCGAGGACTTTCATGCAGCTTTTATCAGAATCTTTGTAAAGTAATATTTGCCTTATTTAACAGCAACAACAACAACAAAAGTAAAACAAAATTGTATGAAAGTAAAACAAAAACGTATTCCATTTTTGCACATTAAGCATGAACCATTCAACAAACGATTAAAATAAAATAAGTTGAGGAATTCAAACAATAAAAAGATTTAGATATACTTCAGATTTCCCGATTCTCAATCGAGAACAACAATTATTTTCCAAATAGTTAAAAAGTAATAACAAAATTGTAGTTTAACAAATTACAACTACTATTTGGAAAATGATATTTTAAAAGATTCAAATTTTAAAGAGTTATAAATCTATATTTAAATTAATAATAATAATAAGCATTATTTTTAGGATGATCATAACGAGTCCTGTATTACGTACGCCATGCTTTAAACATTAATATTCCTTGACGAATGATAAAAAAGCAGTATTTTATAGATATACGACTTTAACTGTTTAAAATGTGCATTTTTATTGGATGGAGTTAAATTGGACTGACTTCTGAACACCTCATATTACGTAAGGCATGGATTAAATATTAATATTCCTAGACTCACCAGAAAAACAAATTTTAAATGAAACTTACAGTAATACGATATTTATACGAAAGAATACTTGAAAACAATAGTATTTCCGAATTTGAAATGGAATTTAATAGTATATTTGACTTTAAATTTTATCTTTACTTGTGAACACAAAATACTTTAATTCCAAAATTTAATCTGCAGATTTTTTATGTTTCTGTTTTAACCAAAATGTGTGATGCCACATTTCTTCTTACCCCCTTGTCACAAGCTGTCACAATTTCATGAACCCTCCTCTCCCACTCCAAGCGTGACATCATTTATAGACGGCCCCTAAAGCTTGGATTATGAAGTTACAAGCTACACAATAGACAATATTTTCAAGATTTAGAAAATTTGACAGAGGATTTTGATAGTATAGTTATTTAACTTGTTAAATGAGAAAGTTTCTAAATATTATTTTTATAAAATTCTCTCTTTGATTATGAGCTACAATATCGAATGTATACATTTTTATTAAAAAATACATTGTTATAGAATAATGATAATAATAATAAGTTGCATCAATAATCTATATTTCTTTTCAATAAATAAGCAAAAATTATATAAAGCCATTTCTTGATTGATTATAAATTAAAAAAAAAATAATACTGCTTTTTGACACATATTGATAAAACAGAATTTTAAAAATATCGTATTAAATCCATTAGTGTAAAAATTTGAAGTCCAAATTGATCTCTTTTTTTAAAGCATCTTTATCTTAACCTCAAATGTAAGATAGTGAGATTTTCTTAAACAAATAAAAATCCATTAAGATAAAAGCTGTGGAAGAAATTTGTGAAACTGATTTACTTATGTGGAATTTTTTTATTCTGTAAAGACTTGAAAGTAAATGAAATCGAAGATGCATTGGTTTCTGAAAAACATTAAATCAAATCAAACGTATGTAAAAAGTTACTCTCTTATTTAACAAAGATTTTTCTTTGTGTTGTAGTAGGAGGTGAAATAGAAGTAAGCATGTGTATATACACTATATGGCCATTGATTATTGGACACTTGCGATTTTAGACATTTTACTAAATATCTAGAAAAATACATGAGGAATCATCTTGAAACTCTTAGTGTATAAATATACTAGTATAAGTCATACATTTCTGTGAAGATTTTTTTTCCGAAACTCCATAGGGGACCGTCGGCAAATTAAAAAAGAATGAACATCTTTTGAATAACCCTGTCAAAAGTAATGTAGCAAAAGCGCTCAAACTCAAGATTATGATTGAGTGCCTTATTGTAATATACTGTGTTCATTTGTATGCAAATAGCATGCATACTCGCAGAGTAATTAAGGTTTTTATAAAAATGATCCCAAACTTTTCCAAGTTTTTTCCTTATAATTTTCAGAGTTCTTAATATAAAATATTATTTTTTTCAGAAAATATGACAAACAACATTGCACACAGTACCCTGTAATCAGAATTTAAAAATAATGAAAATTGTTTACAAAATGAGTTGGTTTACTAAATAATTTTTTACTGCGCATGCGTCAACGATATCAAAATTTCATTTGCATATTATGTTAGCTAAATGTATAGAGCAACTTTTGTGAAAGTTACAAAATCATAACTTGAAAATTCTGAAAATAATCGTCAATTGAATAAGTTGAAAATCCGTTATTCTCACAATGAAGCAAAAACAAGAGAGGTTGTATCCATATATTCATTGATTAGTGTCAATATAGAATACACAATACGGGATGTAGTACTACATTTGGATAAAATCCCTCATTTTTTTGCTTCATTTTGGAAACAACGGATTTTGTCCTTTTTCTATAGACGATTATTTTCAGAATTTTCAAACTATGATTTTGAGACTTTTACAAAAGTTGCTCTATACATTTAACTAACATAATATGCAAATGAAATTTTGATATCTTTGACGCATGCGCAGTAAAAAATTATTTAGTAAACCTACTCATTTTTCATACAATTTTTATTATTTTTTAATTCTGATTACAGGGTGCTGTGTGCAATGTTGTTTGTCATATTTTCTGAAAAAAATATTATTTTATATTAAGAACTCTTAAAATTATAAGGAAAAAACTTGGAAAAATTCGGGACCATTTTTATAAAAACCTTAATTACTCTGCGAGTATGCATGCTCTTTGCATAAAAATGAACACAGTGTATTACAATAAGACATTTAATCATAATCTAGAGTTTGAGCGCTTTTGCTACTTTAGTTTTGATAGGGTTATTCAAAAGATATTCATTCTTTTTTAATTTGTTGACTGTCCCCTATGGAGTTTCGGTAAAAAATCTTCACGGAGATGTATGACATATACTATTATATTCATACACTAAGAGTTTCGAGATGATTCTTCATGTATTTTTCTAGATATTTAGTAAAATGTCTAAAATTGCAAGTGTCCAATAATCAATGGCCATATAGTGTATATACGGGGTGTCCAACAAATAAGACCCCGATTTCAAAGTTAAATTTCTCGAAAATAAAGATCTATAGTATTATCCAGTAAACGGTTTAATTATTAGGTAAGCAGTAAAAATCTTATACAGAAGTTTCGAACGGTGAATATTTTGAAAAAATTGTGTTCTGATTGCAAAGAATGCTTAATTTGACATTTTTCTTGTTTTTGATTTCTTCCAAAGAACGAATTTTTCGGCTTATAGTGCCATATTTTAACAATTTTCCAAACAAAATTTTTGGAATTTTGAAATATGAGAGATTAAAATTCTAAAAATTGTCAAAATATTGCACTGTAAGCCGAAAACTTCCTTCTCTGCAAGCAGTAAAAAAAAAAAAAAAAATGTCAAATCAAGCATTCTTTGCAATCAGAACACAATTATTTCAAAATATTTATTGTTCAAAATTTCTATATAAGATTTTTACAGCTTACATAATAAACAAACCATTTACCGAATAATACTATCGATCTTTGTTTTGAGAAATTTAATTTTGCAATCGGGGTCTTATTTGCTGGACACCCTGCAAATGCATATATGAATTATCTATTTTATTCCTTCTTTTATCTTATATTAAGATATTCAGTTTATACTGTCAGTTTATACGGTTAATACTGTCAAATTAAATGATTTTTTGCTACATCATTTTAGGGGTAACTAAATTTCTGATATGTTTTTTCCTTTTCTATCCATTTTAATAATGTTATGATTTATTAACCATTGAAAAATGGTTGTTGTTTTCGGTGGAGGATTGGCAAAATGACGTGGTCACTTTTGAATTTAAATTAAATTCTTTACTTTTTGAAGAATTTTTATTTGAATAGGAAATTAAAATGTTTAAAATCATTTTAATTAAGGAGAAACCTAACAAATTTAAAAATGGGTAGACGGAAATTAACAGATACGGAAAAAGCCGAAGCCAAAGAAATGAATGACCGTGAATGTTGCATTCAATGACATTAAACACAATACGCGTACTTAAACAATCATAAAGTGATTTTTATTTCGACTTTTTATTAATGTTTTACTAATTTATTTGTTCTTTTGTTATTTAAAATAAAAATTTAGTCAACATGTATAAGTTGCTTATTAGTTTGGCGATTCGTATCATTTGGCGAAATTGGTCGACGGGATAACTAAGTAGTACTATATTTGGTTTGGCGCAAAAACGTATTTCAATGCAGAAAGCTGGTACAAGTTAATCATGAAAGTTAATTAAACTATATAAATAATATTAATAGAAATTAATTTATGTAACTATTCAAATAGCCATACATTAGTGTCAAATGAGCAACCTGCATAAAATGTTATGCAATTTAGCAAATGCCTCTCCCCTTCTCAGTATTTATTTTTATTTTTTTATTTTTAAAAATAAATAACTAATGCGTATTATCCACACACACGCATATATATATATATATATATATACTTATACTTATATATATATATATATATATATATATATATATATATATATATATATATATATATATAAGTATAAGCAAAAAGTGATATATATATATATATATCACTTTCTTCTAGACACGAGAACGTCTATAATTCTGATCCAATCTCCGCCAAATTGACATATAAAATAAAGGGGTGTAAAATCTCGGTCGAGTTCGTTAATGGACAAAATCGGACCAAGGGAATAGAAATGGAGAGTTTTTTGTGAAAACCGTAAAAACGCCATAACTTCTTATTTAAAATAAATATCGAATTAGTTTAAAGTTTATAAGCCCAGTCATTTTATCAAAAATAGGGGAAAAAATTAGAACAAAGCTGGATTTTTGCATAGGTGCTAGTTACGTTATGTAGTTAAATATACTAAAAGTCCCCATGGATCCAATGTGAGTTTTCGCCACCAGGGGGCGCTAAAGAGCTTGAAAATCGGTTTTCTGTGAATTTCGCACGAACAATGGCATTTAGAGAAAAAAGTTGAATTACAAAGTTGTAGATAATTTAATTTCCTATAAAAAGTGTCATTAACATTTGTTTGTCACATTAACCCTTCCTTGTCAAAAATGTAAAAAAGTTAACATATTTGAAAGTAAAATTATAAAAAATACAAAAAATCTGCTGCTACTTTAAAAAAAATATGTAAACAGATCTGTAATTCTCACCTTTGAATGGAGAAAGTGAATATATAATATACATTTATGCTTATTTCCACACCACCCTTGAAATAAAGCACTTAGTGCATTTTTTTTATTGTGGTTTCCCCCGTAGGCATATTCCACTTACAGTGACTGGCTTAATCCAATTTCAGTCGTTTAACTGCTTTACTAGTTCTTTGCACAGCTTCAACTTCTACACTCGATTCAGATTCGTACACTGTTAAAAATTTGACCCATTTGCTGCAGCGTCATCCCACAGCTTTTATAGAATATCTCTTTTATGACCAATGAGAATGCTCCATAACACGGTAAAGTAACCGTTTTCTATAAAATCGGTGGAGTGATGCTGCAGCAAATGGGTCAAATTTTTAACAGTGTAATTATCTGTATTTATTTCTTTCGTTGTTGTGTTGCTTTCAGTCTTTTTTGTTTGCCTTTCGATATCATCACTGAATTCAGAAGTAGCGCTTCCCTCCTCCCTTGCAATAGGCAGGATACTGTCAATATTTTCCTCGTCTTCAAATTCAATTTTACTTGCATTATGAAATGAAACTCCGCAGCAATTTATGCAAATATCAGAACATTTCAATCCAATTTTTCGGCATCCATATGCTTTTCCACATCCTTTGGAGCAAGTACAAAAAATAGATTCAATAATATTTTTTGATGCCGGCGGTAAGATAGCAAGAATTGGAAACAAATTAGGTACATTTTGCCTGCTACAGTTCTCAGGAAGTAGTTTATTGCTTAATCAGTATTGTACTTGATGATAAATACGAAAACTGTGCAATCTAGCTGCATCTTCGGTAGGCGGCAACGATAAAAGGCTTTTTTTACCAACAGCAACTCTTTTCTTGAAACATACATAACGGTACTTGTTCAGAGAAATTTCTGCTTTACCACCGTATAAAGCAAGAAAAATAGTTTTTACTGCCTCGGCAATTTCAAATTAAGGCACTTGATCACTTTTAAAAAGGCTGACAGCTTGTATGTTATGATCTTCTTCCTTTTTCAAAAACTTTGCTAACGACATTTTACCTTTCCCAAACATTGCTGATGTCGAGTCACAACCTAAAAAAGCGTGAAGGAACAATATATGTTCTTTCAGAACAGCATCATTGTTAAGACTGTGCGGTGAATACAGGGTGGTTACAATTCGTCCTCTTCCAGGCTTAATAAAAATATCTCTATCTCTGGAGGTGCTAAACCAGTCAACAATACAAGCAAGTCAACATCATCGCCAACAACAGCAGTAAGCGCACCAGACTGCTACTTCAATAGCTGTGTCAACAATTAGTGTGTCTGCATCATCTTTTGCTTGTTTCGCTTCGAAACCATTCTCCATAAATTTCTCCATAAGCATAGGAATGAGACGTGTCTTATTTTAATGATTAGATTAAAAAAAATTTTTTCGCGATACTTTAGAGCTTTCTTTTTTTCCTTCTGTAAAAAATCTTTGTCTAATGTAACAGAACATAACAAACATTTTCCCTTAAATTGAAACAACGGACTGTCATTTCTCTATTTTTCCTTCAATGGATGATTAATTTGTGCGGACGTTGATCGTTTTTCTGCAATAGATTTATTGTATGATTTAATAGAATTCTTTCGTGAATAATTTTTCTTACTCTTTGAATGAACTGTAAATTCATTATTGTTTTTAGCCATTTCTTCAAATATTTTCAATTATGGTCATCTCTGTCCGAACTTGCTGTCACAAGGGACTTCAGTCTCTTTTTTTCTATTTTTATATAATCTTTCGAAACGCAGTCTTCAACTCATGCAAGATAAACTATTTTGTCAATCTCCATTTTTCGCTCAGAATCAGCAATTAAGAAAAAGTCATTTTAAACTGTCATAACTAATTTAAAACTTTCTACAACATGCGTTGAAAATAAAATTATTCGCTTAATAAAATCTTACAAAGAATAAATACTTCGTTCAATAAATTAGGATAATTTCATACTAACGAAATGAGCACCAAATGAAAATAAAACATTGAAAGTACTTGCACGTGGTACATTTCGACAAATGCAAAGGGAGATAGGGTATTGGGCAATGACTGTTCGTCACCTGAGAATAATAAAATTCTATCCGTGTTTTTGAAAATATTGACTTATCTATATAGAAAGGCTCTATTTGTATCTACGAAGGCATTTTTGCATGAAAATGATGTTATATATAATTTACATATAACCTTACAATTATATTACGACATTATTTTAATCCAGAAATGCCTTCATAGATACAAATAGAACATTTCTATATCGATAAGTCGATTTTTTCAAAAACACATATAGAACCTTATTATTATCAGGTGGCGTATTGCACAAGCGCGCGAAAACGCCATATAAACAATGGGGGAGAGATGGGGAAGGGAATCAAAAGTTGTTTAGTATTTGTTCTGCCTCTTCGCCGCGTTATGATTGTGCGTGCACATTATTTTTCAATAATGTTTACTTTATTTTAATTTTTGGCAGAAAGGGTTGGCGTGACCAAAAAAAAAAAAAAAAAAAAAAAAAAAAAAATTAATGACTCTTTTTGTAGGAAATTAAATTATCTACATCTTTGTAATTGAACTTTTTTATCTAGATGCCATTGTTCGTGAGATATTCACAGAAAACCGATTTTTAAGCTCTTTAGCGCCCCCTGAAGGCGAAAGCTCACATCGGATCGACGGGAACTTTTAGTATATTAAACTACATACCCTAACTAGCATCTATGCAAAAATCCAGCTTTGTTCTAATTTTTTCCGCTATTTGCAAAAAAAGGTGCTAAAATGACTGGACTATAGAAAATGCGCCAAAAGTTTATGCATGGCAAATTTTTGATAAAGTTAAAAATGGGCTCAAAGGACACCAAAAAAAAAAAAAAAAAAAAAAAAAAAAAAAACAGGGATTTTTGGAGAAAACAATTCATAACTTCGTCAATTCTGAAAATATCAAATCCAACAAAATTTTTTATAAATTTTCTCAAAATTATCTAGAATTTTTGTATTTACAAGTTTTGATGGGACTATTTCTTACCGATAAAAAGAAAAAAGAAAAACGAAAACAAAAAGGGGGGTGTGAAAAAAGACAAAAATCTGTAACTTCGACAATTCTTAAATTATCAAATGTAATTACATTTATTTTTCATCTTCTCAATTACATCTACAACTTTTATATTGGCAAGATCTTCATAAGACCAATTCTTTTAGCAAACATAAATTAAACAAAAATAGGAGTTGAAAAAAAAAAAAAAAAAAAAAAAACCTTCAAATCAAAACTGCTTATATTGTGACTCTTAAAAAAATCATTTTGGATTTTAAACGCATCTAAACAGTAGATCCTCTTATTTAAGAACTACATAATGTGAGGCATTGGCAAGTTTTTTGATAAAGGCAGAATATATTTTAAAAAAGCCTGTCAAAAAGGAAGGAGAAAGGTATTTTTATGGGGCGTGTCCGAAAAGGTGAATGTTTGTTTGAAAAAACCAATTAGAGCAGCAAGATCAATATATATTTAAAATAATCTCAAGAAATGGTAAGTAATTTTATGTGTATTTAAGGTTAGAATCTGGGGTCAGCCCAACACAAGGAGGCTCCGCTAATAATGCAATAAAAATAGATAGGAGAAAGATATTTTTTATGGGGCGTGGCCGAAGTGGCGCATGTTTGTTTGAAAAAGGCAATTAGAATAGCCAGATCTATATATATATTGAAAATAATCCCAGGAAATGGTAAGTAATTTTATGTGTATGTAAGGTTAAAATTTGTGGTTAGCCCAACACCTAGTGGGTTCGCTAAAAATGCAATAAAAAATAGAAAGGAGAAAGGTATTTTTTATGGGGCGTGAGCGAAGAGGCGAATGGTTGTTTGGAAAAACCAACTAGAGTAGCCAGATCTATATGTATTTAAAATAATGTCAAGAAATGTTAAGGAATTTATGTATATCTAAGATTCTAATCTAGGGTCAGCCATACACATAAAGGGTCTGCTAAAAATGCAATAAAAATAGAAATAGTAAAAAGAAGAATTCTTTTTATTCCATTTCTTTTCATTAAAGATATATAAGTATAATGAAATAAACAAGAGATTCAAACATTTGCATTACATATACATTTGCAATACATATACAAAAAATTATTAAGCGATTCAATAAAATAAACTTAGACATACTTGAATACAACAATTAAAGTTAACTATTTTTTAGAAACAGATAATATTCATTAGAAGTAGAACAAATCTCATTTAGGGTCGGCGCTCGTAAATATGCTTCGAGTTGAAAATACCGTACTAACTGTTACAACCTGATTTTAAAATACTGGCGTCCGCAAACTGTGGGATGTGTTTCGTTTGAAGACAATGCTTTACAATTTTGGAATTTAAATTATCACTTTTCAGAGCACCGGGTATGTTCCTTTAGGCGAATTTCAAATGATCTACCTGTTTCACCAATGTAGACACTATCACAATCTCCACAGGGACTTTAGTCTTATCGTATTTAAATTTATGCTTATTAATAAAATAACCAACTTTATTAATTGGCTTAAAAGAAACACCAACATTGAGTGATTTTAAAATGCCCGAAATTTTATCAGAAATACGCTTATAATAAGGGATGCAGATGAAAGAAATTTGTTTGTTACGTTGAAAAGGAAGGGGGGGGGGTAGAATTCACAAAATCTAAAGTATTTTTAAAAATTTCCTTAACAAGGTCAATATGGTAGCAATTATTAACCAAATCGTGATAAATTTTACATTTTTCTTTTTTAAAATCATTACTGGAACTGCAATATTCAATGGCTCTGTAGTTTAAACTCTTAATAACAGCAATTTTATGGCTAAAGGGGCAAACAAAATTTAAATTAGAGAAACAAAGAGAAATGGTAATTTTGCATTATTTTCAACTTTATTAATAAACTTAACTGAGTTATTAATACAATTAGAAATCTTGAGAATATCTTTTAAATCTGTTTCTTTCGCTATAAAAAAATATAATCGACATAACGTCTTTCAAAAAGAATATGTGTACCAAGATCAGAATTAATAGCATTTTCAACATTCTGCATTACAAGTTCAGCAGTTACAACAGAGAGAAGGGACCCCATAGCAGTACCAGAATTTTGACTATAAAAACCATCCTTGAGTACAAAGCAACCCCTCTCTGTTGTAATTGTAAATTTAACTGTTTTTGATTTGTTCCACTCTCTGTTATGCAATGGATATTTGTATTGATGTGCTAGTAGCTTGGCGATATGTTTACTTTTTCTATTTTTAAATGTTTTTCAGTATTTTTATTTTTTTTTACAAAAATTTTAATTTTTTATATATTTTCAAGTTTGTCTTAGTTTATTTTATTATTATTTTTAATAGATTCAATCATATTCAAAGTTTCATGTTACTTAATTTTTCTGCATACTTATTAAAATATCACATTAAACCTGTAACTTAAAATACTTAAAATAAAAGCGATTTTTTTCTTTTAGTTTTTCTTTAAATGTAAAATTTAAGTCAAACGAACTCCATTAAGATAAAAGCTATAAAAGGTATTTACGAAATTTATCCATCCATTTCCAACATATATATATTTTTTTACTCCTTAATGACTTTAAAATAATTGAAATTAAAAGTAAGGTGTTTTCTAAGAAACAACCGCTTTTTGTCGAATGAAATAAATTCAAAGCGTAAAACTTTATTTTCTATTTTTATCAAAGATAGTCCCTCTTTTTTTCTTCGAATATAAAATGTGGAACATAAGGAAGGAGGTAATAACATTTAAGGATTTCACCATTAGAGAAAAGTTGCAATAAAAGTATGCAAGAAGCAAAGAAATGAATAATTTTTTTCTGGTAAATTTCGAATACATTTCAATTAAACATATTTAATCTAAAACTTTAATCATAAAGAAGTTCAAAATTTAGAATTAAGGTTTAAAGATTAAAGGTTTTGCATGTAAATATGTTGAAATTTCTTACAATAAAAGGTTTCTTTAACCCTTCACTGTACGAATTTTTCTATTTTTATGAAAAAAAATTCAAATATACATATATCGGTTTAAAAATGGGAAAAATAGCATTAAAAAATCAAAATTTTAGCTAAATTTTGATATTTTATGGATTGTACCTTATTTAATCCTCTGAGCGTCTTGAAAATGTGTAAAATTGTAATGTTGTTTTCTATGATTCTTTCAACATTGTAAAAATAAACTTAATTAAAAATATGAATGTAATCCTTGAGAGTATTAATCATTTTAAAATGTATTGAAAATTCATTAAATATATAGAATTTTACAGTGCGTGTCAAAAGTTTAAGCACAACGGAAAATTTCAAAATAAAATTTTATTAATGGGTGAAAGTTACTTCCCTTTTCACATAGCCTACAAATTATAGTTTTAAAAAGATATTTAACAGATTCATGCAATAAAATTTATCTTAAATAATAAAATTTATCAAAACAACAAAAATGAGTGTGTCAAAAGTTTAAGCACAGTAGTTCACATAACACAGCACTCGCGGCCTTCCTGAACGGAATTTTCGTTTAAAATCATTATCACGAGCCAAAATTTGATGAATACCTTGTTTTGACCTTTTTAATGCACTTGCAATTTTAGAAACAGAATTACATTTTGATTTCATACTCCAAATTTTTATCATCTCCTCCTCTGAAAATTCTTTCGACTTGGGCATTTTGTACTTACTCAAAAACAACAGCGGACTACTTCTTATACACCCAGAAATTGTTTGCGTGCTCAACGGTTTACGTTAGACTGTAAAATTTGCATAAAAACGATTTTGTGCTTAAACTTTTGACACGGTCATTTTACTTTTATTCTTAAACTGCATGGTTTGAAATAAAATTTAAAAGTTAATTTAAATGAATATGGTGTAAAAATAGATATTATTAACATATACAAGACAGATATGGAAAATAAAGGTAATATTTAAAGTTTTATTTTAAAATTGCTATTGTGCTTAAACTTTTGACACGCACTGTATTATCTTAAATATTGCTTATGTTGCAGTGAAACCTGGAGTATAGTGAACGGAATATTACGTTCCAAACAGTTAGAGGGATAGAATATACAGTTCGTGTTTTTAAATACTGTACTGCTATATTTTGCAATAAAATTAATTAATTTTAATTAATTAATTTTATCTACTAATTACTCTGTAATTTTCTTTATATTAATACTTTTTAAGTATATAGTAAAAATAAGAAAAGTAAATTTTACTTTAATAGCTCGATCGGTTTTTATTTTTATTTTGTTTCCAAAAGAACAAATTCTAATTTTGTATCAAATGTAGCCATCTGCCATGAACAAAATAAGTGTTTCTCTATTCTTTGAATTGTCCTTGATTAGTTACAGCAATCAAACCAGCCAAATTCTTGGCAAATAATGAAAATTATAGTGTTTTTATGCCTGTGCCGGGTGTGGCACATAGTGCAGTGGAGGGTTAAGGTGCATAATCAAAATATTTTGCAAATAAATGCTAATGAAGCTATTTATGTATGTGATGATGGATAAGTCAAAGTTCACCGTGGAATTACAGCAGAAAGTCTGTAAAATATTTAAATAAAATAATTTTGAATATTTGGTGTGAAAAGTATGAGAATCTTTTCGTAAACAGAAAACTTTACTGGTCTCGAAGAAAATAACAACCGTTAAGATCAAGTGTCCCCCCGTTAATGAAGAAACAGCAAAGCAGATATCTTTCCCAGTCCCTTACATTTCTGTTTTAGACGTTCTACTTGCGTTATAGAATAAAAGAAATGCAAGTTGAAAAAAATCAATTATGTTCATAATATTTATAGTTATTTGATTTATAATATTAAGTAAGTTTTAAGTTATCGTATCAAACATATTGAAATTGTACCGATTTATTTTCTTTTAAAGTTCAACTGCATCAAGTATGTTTAATATTAATCAAGAGATTTTGGAATCTTTTAAAATAAACGAGACTCAATTAAGATGTATTATTCCATTAAAGTATAGAGAAAATAATCCGCTATTTTCGAACAATCTGTTCTTTCGTTTTAGCGCTAGAAACAAAATGAAATCTGCAGTAGTATTTAAAAGAAAATGTTCTTTCGTAAATGTAATAGATTTCTAGAGTAAAATGAAATCATGTACAAGAGTTTAATTTTGTAAATATATCACTTTTTTGTATTTGGAGGGGTCTCCGTGGCCGAGTGGTTAAGACGTCACGCTGCTAATCGCTTGCGAGCGTAGGAAATTGTGGGTTCGAATCCCACTGGCTCCATTGTACACACTCTTTGTGCGGAGCTCCCGGTTGTACTTCTCTGGTGCTGTAAAATTTCCTTGTGCTATCTCGTCCCTGTATATTGACGATGACTTATAAACAGGCTTTCATGTCGAGCACACAAGTCAGATGCATGTTATAAATGAATTTGTATTTGGATAAAATGGGCAGTAAACATTACATTATTAAATGCACAGTACAATTAAAAAAAAAATTACTCGTGATTTGGGAGAATCTTTCATTTTACCATTATTAAAAGGTCAAATGTTGAAAGGTCACTGCTGCTGTTTATAAGTTTTAAATGAATTTTGACGGTTAGTACAAATAATAAAGAAAATGAGTCACCATTCATATGTTATGATAAACTAAAAAAAATATGAGAATAATGAAAATTTTAACCCATTACATTACATAGAAATTTTCATATGTATTTTTCTCGGCAATTTAAATTTAATGTATCTCAGTGTTTTGAATTTTGAAGTATTTCCAACTTTTGGCGCCATATTTTGCCAGCAAATTTTGAAAAATTCATCCAATCACGCAATATTGTTGCAAAACTATTCGTCAACTATTAAGACCGACTCATGTTCCTGCCTGTTCATTGTCCACTCATTAATTACGAATATTTATGAAACTACTTTTATGCGAGAGGGTGAGGTATGGTGTGAGGAAGACATTCTTTGAACCAAAATTCATGTTGTGTTTAGTTAAAAAATTAAAATATTAAGGTACCCTGGGGTAATAACGCCACGTTAAGGTTCTACCAATTTTCACGGCTCAGATTTAGATTGTATTTTTCAAAAAAATATAGGATCTGATACAGCAACTCATTGACTATCTATATAAAATAAAATAATTTAACAGATATGTATTCATAAAATGTAATGGCGTTTTTTCTTGACCAATGCTATTTGGCGTTATTACCCACCTATATGGGTAATAACGCCATGCAAACAAAACTATGAAATAAGATGGAATAATTGCATGTAGATAGCCCAATTCTAAAAATACAAACTCTACAAACTTAGAAATTGACAAATTGCTTTCTAAGCTATTGAAAATGTTCAATTTTTTATGAAAGTGTAAGAAAAATAAAGGTGTGGGGAGGGGATGAGGCAAAAGAATATCAGACCGTGAGCTTCTTTTTGCTTAAAAAGGACCGCTTAAATAGAAATATGAGAAACATTAAACAGTTTTAACTGTGTTTATTTGAATCAGTATTTAGGATGTAGCTCGGCCACTGTAGGGAATCAACCGGGGTACTAAAGTCAAGGATTGGCGTTATTACCCCAGTATAGTTATTGCGCAGTACATTTTAAATTACAAATTATCTCGAGAAGATACCCAAAATCTTCAACAACATTTTAAAAGTACATGAAATGCACTACAAATTTATGTAATTAACAAAGTATTTCCGGATAAAAAGATAGTCTTCACATCACAAAACGTATCTCGCAAATTTTAGATCAAGCGTTAATTTTAGTTGTTCGTAAAAACAATAAGCCCTAAAAATGAAACAAATTAACTTGAAGCTGTTTTTTGCGATTTTTATGACTCAAAACCCTTCTGCGCAGAGCAAATGGGTGTCATTTACCTGATTATTTCATAATTATGCAAAATATAAGCACTTGGCATTATTACCCTAGGGGTACCTTACTTTATAACAGTGGTTTTCAACCTTTATTGTTATGCGACTCACCTTTCAGTAAAAATAATTTTTGAAACCCACCGAATATAAGGGTATATATCAGTATGGAAATTATTGTATGATTTTTATATGGTATCGGGAATCTTATCATAGGTAAAAGGCAAATTTTCATTCAAAGGATACACTATCACTAAAAACAAGAATTTGTTTTCCAAATGTATGTAAGTGGAATAATAATTAGAACAACGCGCAAGCTACAAAGATAAATCAAAATGCGTTTAATTATTATCAAAACATAACTTTATAATGTCTGAGATTTTTTATCACAGATGTTCACTCATGAGGACATCTATATCAGGGTTAATTTTAGCTTTAAGTCATTTTCTTACATATACTAGATTTTTTTTCTGTATTTATTTTTTTCAAAACTGCGAAGTACAAAAAACATATTCTAAGATGTAGGGTGACACCCCCAGTAATTGGCATGCACCAGTGATTGGCACATCCTACAAACATGTCCCAAAGTAAGATTTATATCCAGTCTTTTAAAAATGCAAGTCCATATACCAGTTATATGCTCATTTACGTTAAAGATTTTAACTTTGATTTGTGCTACTAGATGACAATAGTGCCCAGGAAAGTGAAACAATTATGGCTTGTATGAAATTAGCCATTTTTGTTGCAAATGCTTCTTTTTTGGTTTAAGGAAGGCATGTTTTTCAATTCATTATTATATGATTTATAATATATTTTAAATTTTAATTGACAACAGTTTTGTTTAGTTAAAATGGGTTACTTTAATTGTGTAAAAGTATTTTCGACACAAATATTTGGATTTCTGAATTAATGATAGATGCCAATTAATGGTGCTTCAATTTTGCTAGTTCCAAGTAATTGGCACCTATTCCAATTACAAGGAATTTGAGATTAAACCACTTATTTTGGAACTACTTTTAATGTTATAGACTAATTTTTTTTATCATTTGTTTTTATTTGAAAATATGAAATATTATCAGTAAATGGAATCCATTAAAGCTTCATATGACAATTACTGGGGACAGCATGACAATTACTGGATATTAATATAAGTATATTGTATTGTTTTAAAGTGTTCACATTTCAGACTAATATGCTGATTTCCTACTCTAAAAAACAGGAAATATGGCATCTTTATCTACAGTAAATTCATTTAAAGCGATTAAACCCAATGCAAAGTGTAAAGTTTTTTTTAAAATATAAACTTGTGCCAATTACTGGACCACAAGGTGTCATACATTGGTGCTCTAGGTGCCAATTACTGGTGATTTCAGCAACTTTTTATAAATATATTTTTATAAAAATACTTTTTCAATTTTTTTTTTGCTTTTAGTGGGCAAAATAGATGCACAGATATGCATTCTTTGATTTAAAAATATTTCCAAGTAAATATCATATTTATTTGTAATGAAAATTGAAGTAAGTTTAAAGACAAATTCTTAAAGTGCCAATTACTGGGGGTGTTACCCTATGTCACGACGAACCACATCAAGGAGCTCAAAGTTGATTTCGGTGTATCTTGATATACTGCTCGTACATCTATACAGAAAGAAATGAAGAATTTTCACTCAGCATGTGATTTTCTGTTAAAATTGTTATATTTTTTAAACAGATGAAATAAAATATATGAGGACGTGCCTTTCAAAACTCCGCTTATTTAGAAAATCAAATTTTGGGAAATCGCAATACGTTCATTGGTTCTCATTGTAAAGGAAGTTTTAACAATGGCATGACGACAGCAATGACATAACAATGGCATGCATTATATGGCCATCAAAGACCAGACACTTACGATTCTAGACGTTCTTTTAAATATCTAAAAATAACATAAAATAAAACAAAATACATAAAGAATCATTCTGAAATTCCAGATGTGTAAACAAAATAATGCAGGTCTTATAATTTCTCGAAGATTTTTTTCGAAGTCCCATAGGGGACCGTCAATAAATTGAAAAAGAACGAATATCTTTTTGATAACCTTGTCAAAACTAATGAAGCAAAAGCCTTCAAATTGTAGATTATGATTAAGCGGCTTATTTTAATAAACTGTGTTTATTTCTATGATAATAACATGTATATTGGAAGAGAAATTAAAGTGTTTATAAAAGTAGTTCCCAAATTCGTCAAATATCTTGCTTATAATTATTATTATAGTTGTATTATAGTATTTAGTATTATAGTTCTTAATTAAAAAAATGTTATTTTCAGAAAATATGGCATACATTGTACATAATATACTGTAATCAGAATTTAAAAAAAATTGTATTAAAAATGAGCAGGTATACTAAATAATGTTCTACTGCGTATGCGTGGATGCAATCAAAACATAATTTGCATAATCTGTGAACTAAATGTATAGAGCAACCTTTATAAAAGTCTCAAGAACATAGCTTGAATATTCTGAAAATTATTGTCGATAGAATAAGCTCAAAATCCATATGGCCATATTCTCAAAATAAAGCAAGAAGATTAGGAGCTGTATTTATATGTCCATTGATTAGTGTCAATAAAGCATACACAGTATTGCACGACAACTATATTTGAATGTGTGCCGTATGATGAAAGGGACTCACATTGAACACTTGTAAGTTTGTAGGTAAAATGATTGGAGTTGCTCTTTTATTTGATGTATTATTTATAATTTTACCTTTTACTTAATATATACTACTAAGCCTTAAAACCTCGATATACATTTAGAAACACCCCGTATACTTTTTCATTTTAGAGTTATAATGAAGCTTTATAAAATGATGCTTTATCTATCATTATATGTTATAATTCTAGTTCCTCTATAAAAGAAAATCAATGTAATAATTAATTTAAAAATCAAATCACCTGTTTGTTGAGATTGCTAATAAGGAAATAATAAAAATATTGTAATTAAAAAAAAATCTAGTTACTTTTCCAGTTGCTTTCCACATATTAGAAAATTGTACTTCTTAAAATGATTTATTTAAATTAAACACATGACACTTTGTCATTATTTAAAATAAAATTAGCATTATTAAAATGAAAAATCCGAAAAAATATACTTTTCCTATAATAAAATATTTCTTATTCTTTTAGTCTTGAAAAATATTTAAAAATGTGGTAGTAAGAAAAGAATAGAGTCTTCCTCCACTCTATTTGTGAACAAAAGTCTTTCTGAAGAAGGACTTATGAATTATGTTTGTCTCTCAGTGCTTCGATTCACGTAAATAGTCTCAGATTGTCATGCAATTAATGTGCACTTTTAAAATTTATCGTGATAATATACGATATTGAAAGTGAAAAAAAAAATAGCTTATATAATCCGTTTACAAGGGTATTCAAAAGGGTTTTGTGACATAGGGAATTATGGGGAGAAATCCTTTGCGGTGTATTTCAAATATAATGAAATTGATGTGTATCTCCAAGTCATACTCCATTTTATTTTTTGTAGAATATGGCGTGCAAAGAATTTATCTTCTTTTATAAAATAATTTGATTGTATAAAAGTCTACGGGGAAAAATATTTGCAGAGTATTTTAATGATATTTCTTATTTTGAACAACATGAAATTTTCGTACATCATTGAAACATATAGGAAGATGTTTGCTATAGAATATAATGTGTATAATAATCTACGAAAAAATGTTTTCAGCCTATTTTATGGATATTACTTATTTCAAACAACATGAAATTAGCGTATATTATTGAAACATATAGGAAGATATTTACTATAGAATATAATGTGTATAATAATCTACGAAAAAAATGTTTTCAGCGTATTTTAATGATATTCCTTATTTCAAACAACATGAAATTAGCGTACATTATTGAAACATACAGGAATATGTTTAATATAGAATATAATGTACATAATAATCTAGTTGAAAACATGTTTTCAGCATATTTTATTGATATTACTTATTTTAAACAACATGACATTTACGTAATTATTGAAACATATTAGGACGATGTTTACTATAGAATATAATGTGAATAGTAATCTACGGGAAAATCTTTTCGTCTTATTGTAATGTTGTTACGTTATTTCAAATAACATAAAATTTACCTATATTATTTAAACATATGGGAAGATGCTTACTATTTAATGTGCATAATAGTTTATATGAAAATGTTTGCAACGTTTTCTAATGATATTTCTTATTTCAAAGAACATGAAATTTACGTATATTATTAAAAAATACGAGATGATGCTTACAATAGAATATGATGTGCATAATACTCTATGAGGAGAAATATTTCCAGTATATTTGAATGATATTTCGTTATTTCAAACAACACGAAATATATGTACATTATTAAAACATACGAGAAGATGTTTACTGTAGAATATGATGTGCATAACAATTACCATTCATTTACAGGGACTAAGAAAAGATTTTGGTTATGGTAATGTAAATGACCAATAAATGCTGAAAGCACGTTTTCAGTTTTGTATGCGTTTATTATGTAAATTTTTGTATAGTGCATATAGTGCAAATTTTATCTATCATATTCAGGACTACAAAATATTTCGTAAGAGTTACTATGTATGAGCGCGAATATGTTTTTTACATATGTTTTTCGCAGTCCACAATATAATTGAGTTATACATTTTACAGGAACTGTATTTAATATATCACTAAGGTGTGCTACAAGATTTTTATCAAATATTATGGCGCATACATAATTTTGTAGTTGATTTAATGAGACACACAAAAGGGTTTGGTGACAGTTCTGTCAACGAAAATTTATTTCTTGAAATACATTAATTGATGCCTACATCTTTTACTATTTTTTTGCATATTTATTGGTTTGAGTAATTTTGATAGTTAATACACAGGGTTGTTCAAAAGAATTCGAGTGCATTCGAGTGCTTACTGACGGAAATTATTCAATTAAAATTTTCAAATATTTTATGGGTTTTCTAACTGAACTAAATGCCTATATACTATGCGTATGCAGTATAAATACAAATCTATACATTATATACAGTTGAAACATAAAAAAAAAAAAAATTATTATTATATTTCCTCGACTTTATATGGTAATTGCTGAAATCGGGTTTTTGAGAAAATTGGTAACTTTTGTTGTAATTTTCTGAATATAATTCTGAAATTTGTTCTGTAATACATGCTTGATGTATTATTTTCTTTTCTGCTTCCCTTTCTTTAAATTCAAATACTTTTAATAAAGAAAAAAATGGATACAAAATGAAAAAAAGAACCTGTTAAAGATGCTTTAGGAGCTCTCTTTATAAAAATTGTGAGCTTTAAACAAAGTATAATCTTGGTGAGAAGCATTCAGTTATAGGGAAATTTGTATATGGGTTGTTTTATCTATCAATATGAATGAGAATATTGAATTATGTGATAAACAAAATAAACTGAAAAGGAAAATAAAGTTATCAAAAATATACTTAACAGCCTAGTGAAAATCACAGTCGAAAAAAAGCAATAATGTTCCTTTTTTCAGAGTAAGATGAATAATATTGGTATGAGACGAATATTTATTTCAGTCATTTTATTTGTATCCAGTAGACTGTTACGAAATATGATACACCAGGTAATCCAAAAATCAGGACCAACTTTAAAAAATGAATAATTGGAAACGAATCATGATACTAAGATACGGTTTACACCGAAAGGATTGAGAAGAAACCGAGTTTTGTGTAACAACGAAAAAAAAAATTGTTTTGTTGGCGACCAACAAATGTCGGTATAGTGTTTTATTGCAAAAAAAGATGATTGACAAATGAAAATTTTTTTGACAATTTATAAGTCAGCTTAACTACAGTTAATTAGTAATACAGTAAATGCTCAACGTGCTGTCCATCATTCATAAGTGCAGCTGTGAAAATAGGCACCACGCCATTCGCAGCATTTAGTAGCATTTCTTTCGTTAGAGCAGACACATTTTGGCGGATAAAATCTTTCATTGCTGCTAGTGATGCCATTGGTCGCCAACAGAACTATATTTTTTCGTTGAAACACAAAACACAGATTCTTTTCCATTTGTTTGGTGCAAACCGTATCTTTGTATCTTGATTCGTTTTTTGATTATTCATTTTTAAAGTTCGTCCGGACTTTTGGATCCCTCTGTAAAAGAGTAAAATATTAATACATTTTCGTGATTTTGCATTTACGGGAATATTATTCCGAAGCAAATGGAGATTTTTATTCCTCGAACCCAGCGGAAGAATACTGTTTAATGTTTATAGAGTCATTATAAAAATCTGATTGGCAACGACATTTTAAACTTAACCATTATTTTTAAGCTGATTTTCAAATGTGTAACTAATTTTATTTATCCATTCCAAAGGAAACCATCAAATGCCACGATAGCGGTGGATGAAATAATGGTAATCGGAAATTGCCCCATACAAACGGAAAAGCTTGGCAACCCGATTATAGAAAATTGTAGTTGTTCATGATAACATCCTTTTATCTTCGATAATTTGGTATTATTTTTAAAGAAAAGACACATTACCATATTTTTAAAATCTGTATGGGAGTTGGAGAGCGTAACTCACAGGGGGTGGAACATCCTCGTATATTTATAAATAACTTTATATATTCAACTTTATTTAATTTTATTCAACATAGTCAACTTAAAAAAAAATCTGTATACTTTTGAAAGTATGATAAAAGTAACTGTTATTTATTTTTAAATTTGAAAACATTTTGTCTTTTTTAATTAAATTAGAAATCCTAATTTCTAGAATTTTTGGTTATTCATTTTAAAAATAAATTCAGATTTAGTATCAATAGATTCAATACGCATGTGTATTAGGAATGATCGGAATTTCTCCCCCTATTTTAGACATTAATATGAAATGTGCTTTACAGGAGTACGGAAATTAATTGTTAAAAATTGAAGAATAATTTAACGTATTTTGACGAATTTTTTGGACCGTGAACATACATCAATGTTAACAACGAAATTAATATTATTACGTTAGTCCTACATGTAAAAATTTAGTTACGCAACTGAAAACATTTGATTGAGAAATTATAGTATTCTAGACATTTATATTCCGGTTTGAGAAAACTAAAAAGTGCAATGTGAATACTATTAGGAACCATTTCGAATTATATGTTTCAGTAAAAGAATTTAATTTTAATAAATGATACTTTAAATATCGAAAATATATTGTTGGTTAGAGAAAGAACGTTTTTCCAAATCGTGGGTAACACTTAAATTGTTATATGCATATGGAAATTTTCGTACGTGATTATATTATATTTTCTCGGATTTAACCTATGACAGTTTTACAAATAGGCCAATTTAAAGGTGTTTTCTCTCATTTTGTTAAAAAAAAAGAAAGATGTTTAACCCCCTGACTGTCCAGCAAAAGGATAAAATTGTAATGTAGTTTTCTCTGTAATTTATTAAATATATTAAAAAAAGATGTTTTTTTCCAACTTGAGACAAAATATGTTATTACGTATAAGTGTAATAATCTTTGAGCGTATTAATTCCAACTTAATTTTTCAAAACTGGGTTTTATTTGTAGAATTATATTAACTTAAATATTGCTTATGTTGCCGCGAAACCTGCAGCTTAGTGTGCAAAAAAATCCGGCCGCGGTAGTTAGGAGGTTTTAACATTATATTAAAAAATTTGATTCCGAATATGAATGTAAAGCTTGAAAGTACTAACCATTGTTCAATAGATTAAAAATTTATTAAACCAATAGAATTATATTACTTTAAATATTATTTATATTACAATATAACCTAAAGCTTAGAGAACGCATTAACAAGGGTTGTCAGGGAGAAGGTTTAAAATAATTTGTCTTTTTTACACTATAAATAATTATAAAGCAACAGTAAATAATGATAATGAAGCAGAGTTAGAAAAATATTAATGATAAGCGTTTTCAGGTTAATATTTTTCTTCAAATACGGAATATTTGAAAAATAATATATTTTAATAATTATACTGTACTGTCTTAAAATTGTTCTTAAAGGCACCTAGCTTTTTGTCATTATTTCTTCGAAAAAATGCGAACAATACAGAGTAAGTTCTTTTCCTGCTTAGTAAGTCACAAATTGTAGAAATATAGGAATATGAATGAAATGGAATTTCCGTTTGACTCTATATATGCATACAGGTCTTTATAAAAGGGAGGGACCCTCAGTGTACTCGTCCCATTAAAAATATGGAATACAAAAGACCAAATATAGTTACTCTATAGAGATTTTTCTACCATATGTTCAATACATAATGATGTTAAATATAGTATTCTTTATGATGAGTTATATTTACGACTCATTAGATATAAGAAAAATGTAAAATGTTTCATTCGTTGAAAGATACGTAAAATCCGAATTCTTTGCATGATAAAAATAGCAATTTTCATTTACCTATCATACTCTCGCAGAATATTATATATATTTTATTGTATAGATATATAATTATGAATAAATTATATTTCATAATAATACTAAATATAAATAGATTTATACACCAGCTTTGTTTCTATATTATAGCTATATACCATATCTATGTATCATAGATAAGTATTTTAATACTTTGTATGCAGAGTTAACAATTTGAACTACAGTAAAACCCCGATAATTCGGATTAATTGGTACCAGACCCAATCCGGATTATCGAAAATCCGGATTATCCGGAGAATAAGAAAAAAATAAAATAAAACATACGTACAGAAAATCAACTTTATGTTAAACTTATTGATAATTTAGAGACAGTAAAAATGTTTACTTTGTAATAAAAAAGTTTGTAATTTTTTGCTGTGCCAGTTTTCTATACCTTTTGTGAGCCGTACGATCACACATCCGCTTGAGCATAAGTAGTTCGTTGGGTGTAGTTTAAATAAAAGTTTAAATGAGAAAGCTTAAGGTATTCTTCCGAAAAGATTTCAGAAAAAAAGTTTTTTTTTTAAATTCAGAACACGACGATGAAACAAGTTTATGCTATGGAAATTAATCAAATCGTTTCTCAATCGCTTGACCAAACCGATCCGGATTTGCGGGGTTCTACTGTACTTATCTTTAATAAGAAAAAAAACATAGTAACCGTTTGTTTGGAGTCAGTTTCAAACCACAATGTCATGATTGACATTGAAATAATAATTTCTACTTTATTTTAAACACTTTTGCAATTTATATTGTTAATGTGTCTCCGAAAAGTGAAATATTAAAGCGCGATTAAATATTCTGGGATTCTCTGTATATGTTCAGGTAAAACATACGGTGGTGCTCATTTATTCCTTCGATAAATACAAAAATATGGTTTTGCATATGTAGACAAACAATATTTCCAGTGGAACACAAGGTTAAATGCACTTATTTAAGTATATATTACGATAAAACATACGTCTGTTTTTTTAACAACATCAACAACGATGAACAAACTATGACGGAATTTTCAAAAACTTCTTTTCTACGAAAAGTGATGGTTTTATATAAAAAAAGCTGTAAATGTACTTCAGTGGTCAGTGACATACTTCTCGATAAGGTATAGAGAGTCTAAAACGGTGCTGTTTCAATCTGGATATTGTGCACCTTCAACTGTAATTATACCATTTACCATGCATCAAATCAGTTGAAAATTTTATTACAATATCATCATAATTGTTAAAGATATTACTGAAAATCTGCGCGCGGCTTGAAATGATACACAATGTATTTTTGGATTAAAAATTCCACGGTTCTACTAGTGTTTCTTTTCTGTTTTGATGTCTTTACAATCCCATGTACTTAACACCGCAATAATTAATCATCCGGACCAATTGACATCATAACATTTAACATAAATCAAGTCCGTTGAAAATTTTATTGAAGTATTTTCAAGTTGTTAAAGTACTACAGACAATCAGGGCAACTTTGTTACACATTTACAAAACTTTGATCCATTCTGCCATGGTGGAATCGTGACCAGTTATTTTCAATGAGCTGTTAAACTCACACTAGTGCTGCTATCTATACTTTGAGACCACAGCTTTACCGTTAACTCAAGTGATGTAGCAGATTTAATTTTTTTCTCTCGTAGCCCAAAGTTACCCAGATTCACTGTATTGAAAACATCGTGCAGCTTGAAAGGACACAGTGTAGTTTTGAATTGAAAAATCTTTGGTTCCACTAGGCTTTCTTGTTAATTTTGACGTCATTACAACCCTATGTACTTAACTACTCAATAGATGAATAACCTGGCCAATCAAATATTAAAGACAGTTAATTTCTGAATACTTACGTGGGACGTAATGCCAATGTTTACATCTCAACTACTGGGGAATAATATTATAAAAAAAATAATCCAAATGTAAAGTTTACCTTGCTGCGGTGGTGACAGCTATTGGCAGATGAGCTTCTAGATTTGTAAATAATTCGAGACGTGAGCAAAACCATGGAAGGAAGGGAAGGAAGAAGTAATATGAATTGTACATTTATTTAATTTTTTCTGTTATGATGTAAACAGTTAAGTAAGAATATATGATGCAAACAATAAAAAATATGATATACTATGCAGACAATTTTGATACAAAAATACTATGCAAAAATTTAAATTAAGAATCATATGTATATATATATATATATATATATATATATATATATATATATATATATATATACAGGGTGTTTCTAAATTCATGGTACAAACTTTAAGGGGTGATAGTACACATCAAGACAAACAATATTAATTAGGAAACTAAGGGTCCCAAACGTCTTCCGAAAGAGATAGGCGACATTAAAGTTTAGGGTCCAAAAATTCAAATGATTATAAAAAACAGAAAATTTGGTCTATTCGTTTGCGGTTTTCACTAAAACTATTCTTTATGTCAGTATTGTCTTGAAAATAAATTATAAAGATAAATTTCAAAAAATGCCGATAGAGGGCGCTTTAGACTTTGGAGTAACGAGCAACTATTTTTTACCGTTATTTTTTGCATCTCATTAATTTTTTTAGAAGCTTAGACATAAACTTAAATTTTGAGCTCAAAATCTATCTCGTTGGGAGTGGTTAAGCAACCTTAACTGAACTGTGAGGGGAGGTTCAAATTCCAAATGATTATAAAAAACGGAAAAATTGGTCAATTGATTTGCGATTTTCACTAAAATTATTCTTTATGTCAGTATTATCTTGAAAATAAATTATAAAGATAAAATTCAAAAAATGCCGATAGAGGGCGCTTTAGAGTTTGGAGTAACGTACAACTATTTTTTACCGTTATTTTTTGCATCTCATAAATTTTTTTTAGAAGCTTAGACATAAACTTAAATTTTGAGATGAAAATCTGAATCGTTGGGAGTGGTTAAGTAGCGCAAACTGAACTGTGTTCAATGGGGGCGGGAAGGTTCAAATTTCAAATGATTATAATAAACGGAAAAAATGGTCGATTCGTTTGCCGTTTTCGCTAAAACTAATCTTTATGTCAATATTTCCTTGAAAAAAAATTTTAACGATTAATTTAAAAAAATACCGTTAGAGGGTGCCTTAAACTTTAGAGTAACCAACAACTATTTTCAACCGTTATTTTTTGTATCTAATTAAATGCTTGCAAATGCTTAGATTTAAAATTTGAGCTCAAATTCTAAATGGATGGGAGGGGTTAAGAAGCGCAAGCTGAACTGTGTTCAGGAGTTAAAATGTTACCCTCCCCACCCCTTGAACACATTTCAATTTTTCCGCTACTTAATTACTCACAACGATGCAGATTTTGAGCCCAAAATTTAAGTTTGAACTTTTACAAACATTTAATTATATAAAAAAATAACGGTTATAAATAGTTGTTGGTTAACCTAAAGTTTAAGGCACTCTCTAACGGTATTTTTTTAAATTAATCTTTAAAATTTATTTTCAAGGAAATATTGACATAAAGAATTGTTTTAGCGAAAACGGCAAACGAATCGACCAATTTTTCTGTTTTTATAATCATTTGAAATTTGAGCCTTCCCACCCCCATTGAACATAGTTCAGTTTGCGCTACTTAACCACTCCCAACGATTCAGATTTTCCTCTCAAAATTTAAGTTTATGTCTAAGCTTCTAAAAAAAATTATGAGATGCAAAAAATAACGGTAAAAAATAGTTGTACGTTACTCCAAAGTCTGAAGCGCCCTCTATCAGCATTTTTTGAATATTATCTTTATAATTTATTTTCAAGATAATATTGACATAAAGAATAATTTTAGTGAAAATCGCAAATCAATTGACCAATTTTCCCGTTTTTTATAATCATTTGGAATTTGAACCTCCCCTCACAGTTCAGTTAGGACTGCTTAACCACTCGCAACGACATAGATTTTGAGCTCAAAATTTAAGTTTATGTCTAAGCTTCTAAAAAAAGTTAATGAGATGCAAAAAATAACGGTAAAAAATAGTTGCTTGTTACTCCAAAGTCTAAAGCGCCCCTATCGGCATTTTTTAAAAATTATCTTTATAATTTATTTTCAAGACAATACTGACACAAAGAACAGTTTTAGTGAAAACCGCAAACGAATCGATCAATTTTTCTGTTTTTTATAATCATTTGAATTTTTGGACTCTAAACTTTAAGGGCGCCTATCTCCTTCGGAAGACGTTTGGGACCCTTAGTTTCCCAATTAATATTGTTCGTCTTGATGAGTACTATCACCCCTTAAAGTTTGTACCATGAATTTAGAAACACCCTGTATATATATATATATATATATTATATTTCGTAAGTGGTACTCAAAGGAAAGACTTAGGGAAATGGCGAGACTGGGTGGCAAAATCAAGGGAGAAAGACAATCCAGAATATCTTAGAACATTTAACATTCAACAAGTTTGTTGGAAATTTTATTGCAAAATTTTCAACATTGATCAAGATAGTATAATGATGATAAAGAAAATATTGAAAATTAAAACTGATTTTAATGGATACACAATGAATTTTTGGATTAAAAAAGCCTTTGTTCCACTAAATATTCTTTTCTGACTTGATGTAATTATAACCCTATGAACCCTTTATTAGCATAAAAATGAACGACTTTCTTTCGAATCTTAAATTAAAAAAATGTATTTCTGCATTTTATAATGTCTGCTTATAACAACAAGCAAACGAAATTACCTGATATAATCGATTTCATTTATTCTTACTTCTTATATCATCTATACGAACAAAAATAAATACTGCTCTAAGTAGAAATCTAGAAATGTTTCAGTTATAAATTTCATTATTCTGACAGTCAGTCTACAACATTATATATTTTCCCATAGAAAAAAGGGAAAAGAAACAAATAGCAAGTAAAAGAAAGTGCGAAACAAATGTTTTTCCCTATTACGTTGTCGATATTTTAAAAAAGAATGATTTGTCTCTCCGATGTTTTTATTCGAGAAGTAGTTTTTCAGTTTAAAATACATAGAAAATAAATTTTGTTCCATATTTTCCGGTAATGTATGTCGCGTAAAATTCAGAATATTTGTTTAGACATAGTTCGAAATCTTAAAAATGACTTATTTTGAAGAATTTTTCTGAATTTATATTGATTAATTTTTTATTTAAAGTCGAAATTAATAATTATGGAAAGCAATTGAGTTCTAAAAGTCCTCCGTTACTCGGCTACACTGTAAAAAAAATTCAAGAGGATACTAAAAATTTTTTAGTAAATTTGTATTCCACAGAATTTTTTAGTAACCATTACAAACTTTTTTTTTGAAGCGAAACAAGCATTTCTTTTGTAAACTGAACAAAAGAATTTTTTGTATAACTAACTTAAAAATTTTTAGTATGAGCCACCAAGCAAATTTTAGTAATACAGTGAAACCCCGATTTTACGTGCCCCGAATCTACGTTTTTCCCGCATTATACGTTTTTTTCTTTAGGTCCCAGTTTTTCCGTATAGTTGTAATGTTAATTTAACTCGGATCGTAAGTTTGTTATTTATGGAATTTCCCGCATTTTACGTTTTTTCTGGAAAGTAAAAAAAGGAAAAAATGTTCTAAAATAAGCAATAATTTTTCCTTTTGTGCTTTTTTAAACTTAATCCACGTTGTTAAAAGTTATGCAATCTATGAAAACAGAAACGCAAGACTCCTGTCTTCTGAAACTGCCCCCCCCCTAGTTTGTTGAACACCTGCTGTCGCGGACTGCTCCCTTCCCTGCCCAGGGTAGCTGGCGGGGGAGCAAAGTAAAGAAACAAAACACTTTATTGGTGTAGGGATGAAATTGGAGGTGGGGGGAAGAGACAATCCAGTTACCAATCAGATGGGGTGGCTCATTTCTTTCGTCAGGGAGGGAAAGGGATCCTTACCTTTCTTAACGTTTTCAAATGCTGTTTAGCACGCGGTGGTCGCATTTATAACCTTTTTGTGTCAAAATGACGAGTAAAAAACGCAAAAACTTTTCTGTTGCTGAGAAAGCCGAAATTGTTAAACAATTTGATGAATTCCACGGAACCAAAGTAGCGTTTGCTCAGTTGCAAGGAATTACCGTAACAACCCTGCAATCCATACTACAGAAAAAAGAATGCATTGAAAAAAACATCGAGAAAGTCGGAGAAAAAAATGCTAAGAAACGGAGAACATTGAAAAAATCGCCGTACGACGAGCTGGAAGGTATCTTATTAAAGTGGTTTAAAGAAGCTCGTGCCGCGAATGTACCTATAAATGGCACGATACTAAGAGAAAAAGCTCTAGAAATCGCCGATAGGCTTGGTGGTTTGAAAGATTTCACAGCTTCAAATGGCTGGATTGACCGAATGAAGAAAAAACATAATCTTGTGTATAGATCGCTTTCGGGAGAATCATCAAGTGTAAATGAAGCTACAATAGAAGATTGGAAGAAAAATCTACCAAATTTGACCAAAGGATACAAGCCAAAGGACATATTCAATGCGGATGAAACCGGACTTTTCTTTAACCTCCTACCGGATAAAAGTTATGTTGCAAAAGGAGACTCCTGCCATGGAGGGAAGATGTCTAAATTGCGTCTTACGGTTTTACTTTGCTGCAATTCTGATGGAAGTGAGAAGCTGACGCCTCTTGTTGTCGGAAAGTCGCGCAACCCACGATGCTTCAAAAACGTGAGAAGTTATCCGACAAAGTACGAAGCAAACAAAAATGGGTGGATGACCAAACCGATTTTCGAAGACTTTTTGCGCAAACTAAACAAAAAAATGGAGTTGCAGAATCGTAAAATAATTTTATTTATTGATCAATGCAGTGCACATCCGGTTTTGCAGCTGTCTAATGTGCATGTCGAATTTTTTCCGTCAAATTGCACAAGCAAATTGCAGCCTTGTGATCTCGGCATTATTCGATCTTTCAAGGTTTTTTATAGAAAGCAACTTGTCCGGAAAGCTGTAGCTGAAATAGAAAATAGAAACCTAAATGACGCCTGCAAGTTAAAGTTAAGTGTTCTAGAGGCTATGCATTTTATTTCTGCGTCGTGGAGAAACGTTACATAACACAGCATTTCCCATTGTTTTGAAGAAAGCGGATTCGTAGCATCTAATGAACCGAGAACAGATGAGGAATCAGTTGCGGTAGACTCGGACAATGACAACGAAACAGTTATCTATGATTTCAATGATTACATTCCGGAAAATTTAGCAACATGTGAAGCTGAAAGAGCTACTGCTCCATCCGTAGCCGACGTTATGGACTTTTCGTCCACCGATGAAGATGAAGAACAAGAAACAGAAGCACAGCCCGTCCCTTCTTTTAATATTGCATTGAAGAGCTTACAAGCAATGAAAAACTATTTTCTTTCTCATAAAGACCAGGAAAAAAACTTGCAAAGTATTTCAATCCTGGAAGATGCTGCATTCACTTTGAACTCAATGACTAAAAAACAATCTACTATTACGGACTATTTTCAACCTAAATGCCAGGATTCGCAATTAAATGTGTTAGTAAAATCATCTTAAAAATGGTATGTATAATAATGTTCTTTTCGTAAAATATAGATTGTAATACATTTTGAAAGAGTCATCTTTACTACCTTTAGTTTTTTTCTACGATTTTTTGCTTTCTATGTATTTCCCGTATTTTACGTTTTTCCCGTATTTTACGTTTTTTTACTCAGTCCCTTGAGAAACGTAAAATCGGGGTTTCACTGTAGCTCCAAAATTATTTTTAATAACCATTACGTGGGCTCGAAGGGCAGAAGCTTCCTTCGAGCTGCATCCAGACTTCTGGAGCGGAAGATTTTCGGCAAAACCGCAATAGATGGCAGCACCAAACATTGCTACTGCTTCGTAAGGATATTCATTTTCCCTTTATTAACGAGTACTTACACTGCATACACTGCTTCGGGGCGTATTTGGCAGTAGCCAGTATCGAACCCGGGACCTTTTGGCCTGGATTTCGTTACTATAACCACGATGCTATCCGGGCCACACCAATTGAGTTTTAGTAATAGCTATTAAAAATTTAAAATTATTAACTCTATTCGTTGCTAACTTTTTTCTAGTAATTCTTACAGATTACTAAAAATTTTTTAGTAATTACAAGGATCACTAAAGTTTTTTTAGTAGATCGACTCTTTTTTTACAGTGTATAACAACAGCGACTATAGTAACAATTTTAAAGAGATACATATAATTTTTATATTACTATTAACTGTTCTATCTACCTTAATGCTAAAAGTAACTTAATCGCATCCCTGATTTGCCCGTACGTTGTACGGTCATTGTGTTTTGCCAATCATGATTTGCCCGTAACTAGGGACATCCATATTCTAATCATGATTTATTATTCTCACCTACTGGTGAGAATAATAAATCATGATCAACAACATGAATCAACTTTGCATTATGTAATCCAAGCATTATTCCGATTCAATTAGACAAAAATTTTTGTTTTGAAAAAAAAAAAAAAAAAGTTGATAAAAGTTGGTAAAAGACATGAAAATATAGGCATTATTTGAAAGTTTTTTTTTCCAAAAATATTGATCACCAAAGTAGTTTATATCATAAACTGAACATTCAGTTTTCATTCTTAACCCTGTGCGTGTTATTATTTTCCCTAGACGGTTATTTTCTTTAGACAAAACCTCAGTACTGATATAAAAGTCGCTAAAAAAGTAATACACTGTAAAAAAAATCTATAAAGTTACTAAAGTTTTCTAGGAAACTGGGATTCCTAGAACATTTTATGTAACGGCAACTAGAAAAATTCTTTGTAAAAGTTACTAAGAATTTGTTTAGAAACTGGGATGCCTATAACTTTTTATGTAAGTAGAACCCAGAATACAGATAAAATTTTTGTAATATGACAAATTTAAATAATGTAATATGTCAAATGTAATATGTAAAATTTGTAATATGTAATTTGTATTTTTGTTTGTATTTTAGAATTGGTATTTTTTTCTATCTGTCCGAATGTTTTAAAATTTTTGTAAGTGATGTAAATCCGATCTAAAAATTATATTAAAAAATTAAATTATACATTAAATATTAAGAAAAGATTAAAAAAATATATTAAAAAAAAAGATTTTCTTAAAATATGGAAGTTTAGCTACTTTTAGCGTAGAAAAAATATCGTCTCCTTGCTACGCAAAATAATCTGCATTTGCCGGCACATTTAAAAGGGTTGAAATTAGGGATGCACCGAATATTCGGTATCTATTCGGTATTCGGCTTATTCAGCCATGTTACCGAATATTAAACTATTCGGTTAAACCGAATATTCAGCTTGGCCGAATATGAAACTATTCGGTCTGCCGAATATTCTGTTTGGCCGAATATCAAAGTATTCAGCCGAATCCAATATTTAGTAAAACCTTTTGAAACACAATTTTAGAAATTTTTCCCAATTTCTATTTTTAACTGTCAATTTATAAATAAAATAATAAAAAAAAATCATATTTAAATAAAATAGAATATTTTTACATTATTTATTTGTTGTTTGTAAAGTATAACTTAAGAAAATTAACCATGAGAAGGATTAAAATGGTGATTTATAAGGATTCTCCTTAGGAATAAATGATGTGCAAATGCAAGTTCCTAAATTTTGTTAAATAAATAATCTGTTTCTTTTTTTACCCAAATAAAAGTCCTTAAACAAGAAAGAAAAACTCTTGAGAATAGTAATAGCTATATCAAGGCAATTTTTTTTCATGAAACCATAATCATAATCAACTTATTGAGTCATAAATGCGTTGTTTTTAATCTCACTCTATCTCAAACTTGTTCTTTCGTTTGTTGCATTAACAATAAATAAGGTACCATAACTATATTTTCAACTCATATGCTTTGATTTCTGTAAAACATGATATAATGGGAAGGGTAGAAAATGCCATCATTCATAAGAAAAGAACCATGAGCCAGATATTCCTTTATTCAGAATTAAATTGAAAGTATTTGTACTTTATATTGAAAAAAATTTGCCTTGAGTTATTGAAAAACGACAATTAAGAGACTGTAAAATTTTTCTTCGACCATTTTTTTATTATTTCTCTTTGATTTTAAAATGTTTGTTTTAATTCGTAGAAGAAACCATACCATAAAATTTGAAATTTTATTAATTAAAAAAGTCTTATAATTGTGTTTCTTAAATAACTCAAGGCAGAAATTTTTCAATACTAAATGTTCTTGTAAAAAACTCTTGTTTATCAAAATGTAAGTTTCTTTTATTAAATATTATATATAATTGTTTTAAAAAGCAACATTTTAATACCTTTAAACTTTGAAATACAAAAAGTATTTGGAAAGCCGAATATTCAGAATAATGGGAAGCCCACAATTACTATTCGGTTAGCCAAATATTCGGTATTCGGTTCACCTGTCGGGCCGAATATTCGGCATTCGGTCAAAATCACTATTCGAAGTCTAGCATCCCTAGTTGAAATTCATATTTTAAAAAACAGATTGTGCCATTAATTAGGAAAAGATTTGTGTTTTAAGAAAATATTTTAGTTGTTAGTACCTCTAAAATTGCAGCCTGGAAGAGTGTTGCAATATATAAAAGAATGTTAGTTTGAAAAAAAGATCTTTTTTTTTTTGGAAAAAAGAAATTTAAAGAGTAATTCTGTTTAAATTGATTTCAGAATTCGAGACGCAGATGTGTGATTTTTCACAAAATGAATTTCGTTTTTAGCAGTCATGTAAAAAAGGTTAGGAGATATTTGTTTACAATTTCTTATTTTTACATTTTTTGTCCAGTTTTTTTGTTGTTATTGCAAGGTGTCGCTTTTCATCACTGTCCAGTAGCTATTTTTTAAAGCGTTATGTTTAGTGGTATGTTTTGACTGAAAAAAAAATTGTTTCAAATATAGTTCTGCATCCTGAAAATATTTACACCAAAAGGATTGTTTTTGAAAAGCTATTAAATAAATAAATAAAAAATTTCTTGGATGTCTGGTTATTGTATACGATATTTAGATATCTGTTCATCGTGCTACTGCAAAAACCTGATTTTTGTGCGACAAAAACTTTGAGAGTTTGAATTTTCAGCAAATTTGAATATTTTTTTTAACTCCGCTAAATGCGCTGTTTCCAAATTAGATTTTTTCAAAGAATATTTACAATTTTTATAACTAGTGTACAAGTTTTTCAAGAATGAATAAACTGAAATTATTCATAAACATTTTTTTGCGTTATTATTTTGTCCTTTCTTGAATAGAAAAAAGTATTGTAACTGAAATTTTTTCCGAATTTTGCTTTTAGATGAATTTACACGTTAAAACGTGTAAGGTCAGAGTCAATAACAGGTCAGAGATAAAAATAAACATGTTTATGCATAATGACTGTCTGTTCGTGTGTTTATCTGTACACGTGTAGCCATTGCACCATCGAAAAATGTTTGAAGTTTTGCATAAAATTTAGCAAAAACTTTTGTGTATGTTATTGACTATGGCCAAAGGGTCCTTCTCTAATGTGAAAATATCCCACAAGAAGGGAACGTTTTAATAGCGATTTGTGAGCCATTTTCATTATTGTACCAACGAAAAGTGTATGGAGTTATATATAGAATGGAACTAAATTTTTTCTATATGTTTTTTTGTTATGACCAGCGGGTTCTCATCTAATTTGAAAATATTCCAACGGAAGGATGCACGGTAATAACAATCTTTGTGCCAGTTTCACTATTGTACCATGGAAAAGTGTATGAAGTTATACATAGAATTGAACCAAACTTTTTGTGCATATTTTTGGCTATTGCCAGCAGATCCGCCTCGAATTCGGAAACATTCCGCCAGAAGCTAGCGCTGTAATAGCGATTTTTTGTGTCAGTTTCATAATGGTACCATAAAAAGTGTATAAAGTTATGTAAAGAATTAAACCAAATTTTACATTTATCGTTTCGTCTGTGGAAAGCAGGTCCTTGAATTTCGAATTATCCCACCAAAGGGGAAATAGACTTTTTGTATAATTTTCTCAATTTTTCGTAGTAATAATAAACATCGGCGACTTGTCAGAGATGGGAACTTCACATCCTGCTAAGCCGGATATTTGCAAATGCTGAATGTATAACATATGAAGGAAAAACTATTGATTTTAATAAATATCATGATCGGACTTAATTCTTTTTTACTCCGATTCATCGACTGAAGCTGAAATTTAAGACGAATATTAAACCTGCTGTTGAACTAATAATACTGAATAATTAATGTTTGTAACTACTTTTTGAAGTATTAAGATGTGTGAGTTAGAAGAAAATTTTGGGATTGGTACATCGAAATAGTTTAAATTCAAAATTACATTCTTAAACGAAATTCTAATATTATTGCACATTTTTGTTATTGTTTATGTCTAAAAAATGACTGTTTATTTACCGATATAAGTTTATGTTCTTAAAAACAAGATTTCATAGTGATTCAATCGCTGCACACAGCATAATTTATTAAAAAGTACATCAATATTTATGTTTGTGCCATCTCTTTTATTCTTTCGTATAAAACGTTAGAAACAAACAAACGAACAAAAAAATTAACATTATCTATACTAATAAAAGAACAAAACGCTCTGTCTGTGTGTGTATCTGTGTGTGTGTCTGTGTGTGTGTCTGCGATGGCTAGCAAAATCTACAGCACGTACAAAGCTCAAAATTTTTTTGAGAGTAGCCCAATGTCTCTCCTGATGCACCTGAAGCTCAGAATTTCAAAATTCTATTTATTAACTGAGTAATTAATTAAATTCCAAAGCTCACTCTCATAAAAAATCGCCTTTTTTCGCTTTTTTTCCATTTCATTTTCTTATGGTTGATTGGTTGCATAAAATTTTCGCAGAAAGAATTAAAAAAGCTGGGACAGACCTTTAAAATTCATTGACTGTCAAACTGGCAGTTTAAATGAGGATTTTTTTTTTAATCACAGCTGCTGTACACCATGGAGAAAAAGATAGGTGGCGGCGAAGTAAACCGAAAAAAGGTTTGCAGCACGGAGTAAGAAGTGTCTTACTCCGTAGTTTGCAATATTAAACCATTTATCGCTGAAATTTTAATGCCTCAAACAAAAGCACGAGGAAGGAATTTTGTATTAATAAAACGAATTGAAAAAAACGAATTACAGCTGAAGCATATTTTACGAATAAATAGTAATTTTTTAAAATGGTTTTTTTCTATTATATTATTTAGGTTAAAGTTAGGTTAAAGTTAACTTGCATTTATGTTATGGTTAGAATAAGGATATGTTACAATAAAGTGAATACATTTAGGCTAGGTTACATTTCTGTTATATTTAATTTACGGTAGGGTACTGTTAAGTCGCTGTTAGGTTACAGACAGGTTCTGGTTACGGTATAAAAGTTTAAGGTTAGGAATTTATACACAGAGTGAACCTATACGCAAGATTTGATTAAAAATAACACTTACTTTTGTTAAATAGCTCTGAAATTATAGTACTATATACCAACCTTTTAGCTACCATCGTGTATCGATTTCATTCATGGTATAGTCGGATTTAAGAGTGATATAATTAGTTTGAAATTCAAAATATTTCACTTGGGATTTGTATGTGAAAATAATAATTAGTTACGTGACTTAACAGTGATTTTACGGGTAAGTATCAACATTTTTACACGAAAATCATGCAATCGTTGGATACATATTCCCTCCCGCGTTTTTCATTGCTCATTTTGAGTATTTTTAGAGCTTAATATTAGTTGTTTTTAAAACCGATTTTTCACACAGTCAGTGGCTACGTATTTCAGACAATGCATTTCTGCATGTAAATAGTTAATGATAAAATCATACAAATTTCAAGTTCGTTTAATATTGTTAATACGGACCCAGGCAACGCCGGGCGGGTCAGCTAGTAGTATAAAAACTACCATAACTAAATATAGAAATTATTTTTTTTGTCGAGAAATCTTATTTTTAAGCACAATTTTCTGTTTTTGAAAGGCTAACTCAGAAGTAAGATAAAGCTGAAAGAGAAATGTTTTAACAAAGTATTTCTAATCAGGAATGTGAGAATGGCAAAGCAGAAAAAGTGTTTTTTTTTTATTTTTTATTTATTTATTTATTTTTTTTTAGCCTCCGATGCTATTTTTTTCAGACAAGCTAAAAATGTCGTGTCATCAGCCCTGAATTTTCTACTGAACCGATTTTGATAATTATTTTTTTAAATGAAAGCTATTTATTTGTAGTTGTGCCCATTTTAGCTATTTTTTAATTTATTTCCATTTTTATATTTTATTTTTAATTTTAAATGCTTTTTACGATATTTCTTCAAAATGGTGGCAACACAGTTTAGCTTTTCTCTCGATAATAAAAATTTATTTTCCAAAATGATTGCGTATAATTAAGCACTTGAAAGAGAATTGAAATAAAAAAAATATATTTACTGAGAAATAATATTAATAATGTAAATAAAATAACAGAAAATAATTTATGATAAAAATTAATGTTTAAAGCAAAGTAAGAAAATTTCAAGTGAGGAAAATTATGCCACACAGCAACCAGATAAATGGAAATTGCAATATTATTACGGATGCCTTTTTCATATTACTAGTAACAGTAACTTTTAAAAAACATTTGAAGAGAAAATGACGTCACTATTTAAAACATCGCATTTTTACTAATAACGTTATTACATTTCAATATTTCTTTTCATTATGGACACTGAGATTGAGATTTTACTTTCAGATGACTTCAGCTAGTTAAAATAATGTCACAGTAAAAATGAATTTTTTTTAATAAAAATATTTTTTTGTGAGTGCATATAAAAAAAAAAATTCTGGATTTCGCCGGACTCAGATTACAATTTTAACTGAAGATGTACGAATATTGTAACTGGCAAACTTGACATTAAGTTTGGAAATATATTTATTATATATTGATTCAATAATGTAATTATTTTTGCTTTTTTTTTAAACCAAATCGATCGGGTCTTTTAAACATTTCATTCATCGAATTGGACGGGATTCCACTCGTCTTATTGTTAAAATGCATTTCCTTTTTCTCAGTCTATAAAAAAGCGTTTAAACTAAAGAAAAAATCCGTTTTTGATGAATCTAGTCAATGAAGAAGTAACACGTCGAATTGTATCTCTTTATTATTCCGCAATTCCAATGTCTCAGAGAGAAATTGCTAATCAATTGGGTATTTCACGCCGTTCTGTTTGCTATTATATTGTTAAACACAACAAAAATGAAGTTAGTTCATTCTAAACAGCATTCTAAACGGGGTCGCCCTTCTAAAAAACCTCTATTGATTTTTTTTTTTTTTTTTTTTTTTCTAATCGGAGGCGAAACTGAATTCTGCAGTGGCAGAATCTACATTGAACTTGTTTTTTTTTTTTTTTTTTTTTTTTTTTGTTAAAAGAAAATGTTTATATACGAAGGCAATGGGGGAAGCTACTGATTAGAAATGAAGGAAAAGTAAAATGAACTAAAAAAAGGTACTTGCCGTATTTAATGAAATGCATATACAAGGAAGATAAAATTGTTAAAGGAAGGAAAAGCGTATATCATTATATATATTTTAAAAAAATGTAAAGAAGTGAAACATATAGTTAAGAATAAAGATTTGCAGTAAAAATGTTTCATAATAATTAAGCTGTTCTAATCAGCAATTGCCAGAAAGTTTAGATAAACAATATAAATGGGTTTATTTTTTTATTATTTAAATAGTTCCATATAAAATAATAGTTTCTTCAATTTACAGTTGATTAATTTAGATTTGTTAGTTCATACCAGAAGTGTAAATCAGATGGTTGGTTGGTTGGTTGAATGGGGTTTAATGGGCGCAAAATCCCTTTAGGGACATGCTGCGCCAAAAGTGTAAATCAGGAAAAAATAGAATATGCTTTAGTTAAGAGAAAATATATATATTAGTTAGTCATTGGTGAATTTTGTTTCGTTGGAAATGACAATGAATTAATCATTCAGAAAAGAATATATTTACTTTTTTATCGCATTCTTAAACGAAATTTAACTAAAATTGCACATTTCTTTATTTGTTTATATCTATAAAATGACTGTTTATCTACTGATGTAATTTTATGATCTTTAAACAAACATTTCTTAGTAATTAAATGGCTGCATGGATAGTATAATTTAATAACAATCACATCAATATTTATGTTTGTGCCGTCTCTTTTTCTCCTTCGTATAAAACGTTACAAATAATAATAAAAAAAAACAAACAAACAAAAAAAAAACATGCTATACTATAAAAACTACCATAACTAAGTATAGAAACTTTTTTTTGTTTTATTTGTTGAGAAATCTTATTTTTAAACACAATTTTCCGTTTTTGCAAGGCTAACTCGGAAGATAACGCCGAAAGAGAAATGTTTTAACAAAATATTTCTAATCAGGTATCTGACAATGGCAAAGCAGAAAAAGTGTTTGCTTTTGTTAAGAGAAAATATTAATACGCGTAGGCCATGATAGTCCCTGATTAGAAATGAAGGAAAAGTAAAATGAACTTTTTGGAAAAAGTATTTGTTGTATTTAATGAAATGAGTACCGAGGAAGATAAAACTAGTGAAGCATAGTAACATTTTTCTTGTTTTAGATTGCCTGCAGAGAAATAATTTTTCAGCTTACAGTGCAATATTTTAAAGATTTTTCGAAGTAAATTTTTAGAATTTCGAAATTTCAAAAATTTAATTTAAAAAAAACTATGAAATATGACACTTTAAGCCGAAAAACACATTCTCTGGCAGCAATCTAAAGCAAGAAAAATGTCAAATCAAAGCATTCTTTGCAATCAGAACACAATCTTTTCAAAATATTTACCGTTCGAAATTTTTTATAAGATTTTTACAGCTTACCTGATAAACAAACCGTTTACTGCATAATTCTATTGATCTTTGTTTTTGAGAAATTTAATTTTGAAATCAGGGTGTTATTTGCTGGACACCCTGTAAGTTAATAGTTTCTCCAATTTATAGTTAATTAATTTAAATTTGCTGGTTCTTACCGGAAATATAAGTCAGCAAAAATAGAATTTGAATCAGTTGAGAGAAAACATATGTGTTAGTTAGTTAATGGTAAATATTGGTTTATGGGAAAAAACAAGAAATTAATCATTCAGAAAATAGTATATATAATTTTTTATTATATTCTTAAACGAAATTCAAATATTATTGTACATTTTCGTTATTATTTATACAAGGTAGAACCCGTCGAATTTCGACGAAAGAAAATATTGAATTGTTTCATTGTTTTATAATAAACCTATAAAATTAGTCACAATAAAAATTTACCTTATATGCTAGGTCTAACTCTTAAATAAAGGATATTTGAACTAAAATTAAAAAAAAATTTCCATAAAGATCAGTTTTAGATATTAAAATTAAACTTTAATAATAATGTATGCAGTTAAATATAATCCAAATTCACTCAATCTACCCTAGAACTTTCCCTCATGAAATCTAAACCCGATAATCACCCGATGAGATGGTGATAATTTTCACCACCTGAAAATTTACATATGTACCTCTCATATTCATATTTACTTCCTCCTTTTTAAGTTAATTTGATAATTTGATCTTAATTTGATAACTTTAAAATAATTTAAATTCAAAACTCGAAGTTTCGATTGCTATTAGCTGGAAACAGATATTAAACTGCTTATATTCTTTGAAGTGTACATAAAATTTTCTCAAATAATCTGCATGTAATAAATGCGATAGACAATATTCCTGTGACGTCACGTAAGAGACAGTAATCAGCTTTTTTCGGCTTTCCTCCCTTTACTTTTAACAGAAATGATGTACTTTTTTTTGCCACAATTAAAAAATGGTATTTAAATTGACAAAAAATTAATATTTTAAAAACAAATTAAGATACAGTTTTTAAACAAATTGCATTTAAAAGCACATTTCCCCCTATATGATGGTGTAAAAATTGAAATTGTGGGATGTTTTAGAAGGTTAAAAATTTGGAATAGCAATAATAGCAAAACCGAAATTTCATTTCAAATTTCGAAGTGTTGCCATTCGCAAAATGACGTATGCGTTACGTACAGATAAGTTTGGCTTTTATAATATAGATGTAAAAAATGACTGTTACGAACATAATTTTATGTTCTTAAAAATAACATTTCTTAGTAATTCAATGGCTGCATGCACAGCATACACTGTTAAAAAAATTTCTTTCTTTTGAACCAAATTTTGATCCTTAGTTCCTGCTAGCATCAGATGGTGAAATCTCATACCAACATTTGGAGCTTCCTATTTCAACCCCATTCCAACTATTGGAACTATGTTTCAACAGGAGCTCCAAATATTTGGTTTGAAATTTCCCCCATCTTATTGTCGCAGCTACTGAGCACCAAAATTTGGTTCAAACTAGAAGAAGATTTTTAACAGCATAATATAATAATAAACACATCAATATTTATGCTTAAGCCGTCTCTTTTTCTCCTTCTATAAAAAGTTACAAATAAAAAAAATCACGATTATAGTATGAAAACTACCATAACTTAATATAAAAACTATTTTTTTTTTGTCAAGAAATCTCATTTTTAAACACAATTTTCTGTTTTTGCAAGGTTAACTCGGAAGATATAGCTGAAAGAGAAATGCTTTAACAAAGTATTTCTAATCAGGGAAGTGACAATGGTAAGGCAGAAAAAGTATTTGCTTTTGTTCAGAGAAAATGTTTATATACGCAAGTCATGATAGCTACTGATTAGAAACGAAGGAAAAGTAAAATGAATTTTTTGGAAAAAGTACTTACCGTATTTTATGAAATAAACATCCGAGGAAGATAAAATTGGTAAAAGAAAAAAAAATAACACTTATCATTTTAAAAAAAGGAAATGAAACATATACTTAAAAATAAAAGTTTGCAGTAAAAGTGTTTTATTGTAGTTAAGTTTTTTCTAGCTAGTAATTGCCAGAAAATTTAGATAAACAAAAAAAAAAAAAATTAGTTAATTAACTATTTAAATAGTTCTTTATAAGTTAATAGATTCTACTATTTTGAGTTAATTAGTTTTGATTTGTTGGTTTGTACCGGAAATGTAACTAAACACAAATTGAATATGCTTCATTTGAGAGAAAATATTTAAATAAGTTTGTTATTGGCAAATTTTGTTTCATGGGAAATAACATGAAATTAATCATTCAGAAAATAGTATATTTAATTTTTTATTTTAAAACGAAATTCAAATATTACTGCATAGAGCGGGCGGCGGCGACACAAATGACTACGTCATCGAGTTACGGGATGAAATCATGATGTAGGACAAGATTATTAGGTGTAGATTAAGGAATGACTGGTCTGCCTCGTCATTTCTTGGTACGATATGAGTAACAGCGGGCGCCAACTCGCCATTTTGGCGTCACTATCACGTCATCGAGTTACGGGATGAAATTGGTGCCAAATTAAAGCTAAAATAAAGTATTTTAAGAATATTTCGGTCTGCCTGCGCATATCCTGGTACAAACCCTTGGCAGACCGAAATTTATAACAAAAAATGACGTTATAATGAAAAATTCAATATGACTACGTCATCGAGTTACGGGATGAAACCATGATGTAGGACAAGGTTATTAGGTGTAGATTAAGGAATGACTGGTCTGCCTCGTCATTTCTTGGTACGATATGAGTAACAGCGGGCGCCAACTCGCCATTTTGGCGTCACTATCACGTCATCGAGTTACGGGATGAAATTGGTGCCAAATTAAAGCTAAAATAAAGTATTTTAAGAATATGTCGGTCTGCCTGCGCATATCCTGGTACAAACCCTTGGCAGACCGAAATTTATAACAAAAAATGACGTTATAATGAAAAATTCAATATGACTACGTCATCGAGTTACGGGATGAAATCATGATGTAGGACAAGGTTATTAGGTGTAGATTAAGGAATGACTGGTCTGCCTCGTCATTTCTTAGTACGATATGAGTAACAGCGGGCGCCAACTCGCCATTTTGGCGTCACTATCACGTCATCGAGTTACGGGATGAAATTGGTGCCAAATTAAAGCTAAAATAAAGTATTTTAAGAATATGTCGGTCTGCCTGCGCATATCCTGGTACAAACCCTCGGCAGACCGAAATTTATAACAAAAAATGACGTTATAATGAAAAATTCAATATGACTACATCATCGAGTTACGGGATGAAATCATGATGTAGGACAAGATTATTAGGTGTAGATTAAGGAATGACTGGTGTGCCTCGTCATTTCTTGGTACGATATGAGTAACAGCGGGTGCCAACTCGCCATTTTGGCGTCACTATCACGTCATCGAGTTACGGGATGAAAATTGTTCCAAATTAAAGCTAAAATAAAGTATTTTAAGAATATGTTGGTCTGCATGCGCATATCCTGGTACAAACCCTCGGCAGACCGAAATTTATAACAAACAATGACGTTATAATGTAAAATTCAATATGACTATGTCATCGAGTTACGGGATGAAATCATGATGTAGGACAAGATTATTAGGTGTAGATTAAGGAATGACTGGTCTGCCTCGTCATTTCTTGGTACTATATGAGTAACAGCGGGCGCCAACTCGCCATTTTGGCGTCACTTTCACGTCATCGAGTTACGGGATGAAATTGGTGCCAAATTAAAGCTAAAATAAAGTATTTTAAGAATATGTCGGTCTGCCTGCGCGTATCCTGGTACAAACCCTCGGCAGACCGAAATTTATAACAAAAAATGACGTTATAATGAAAAATTCAATATGACTACGACATCGAGTTACGGGATGAAATCATGATGTAGGACAAGATTATTTGGTCTAGATTAAGGAATGACTGGTCTGCCTCGTCATTTTTTGGTACGATATGAGTAACAGCGGGCGCCAACTCGCCATTTTCTTGTCACTTTTACGTCATCGAGTTACGGGATAAAATTGGTGCCAAATTAAAGCTAAAATAAAGTATTTTAAGAATATTTCGGTCTGCCTGCGCATATACTGGTACAAACCCTCGGCAGACTGAAATCTATAACAAAAAATAGCGTTATAATGTAAAATTCAAAAAGGCGAGTTGGCGCCCGCTGTTACTCATATCATACCAAGAAATGACGAGGCAGACCAGTCATTCCTTAATCTACACCTAATAATCTTGTCCTACATCATGATTTCATCCCGTAACTCGATGATGTAGTCATTTTGAATTTTACATTATAACGTCATTTTTTGTTATAAATTTCAGTCTGTCGAGGTTTTATACCAGGATATGCGCAGGCAGACCGACATATTCTTAAAACACTTTATTTTAGCTTTAATTTGGCACCAGTTTCGTCCCGTAACTCGATGACGTGAAAGTGACGCCAAAATGGCGAGTTGGCGCCCGCTGTTACTCATATCGTACCAAGAAATGACGAGACAGACCAGTCATTCCTTAATCTACTCCTAATAATCTTGTCCTACATCATGATTTCATCCCGTAACTCGATGACGTAGTCATATTGAATTTTACATTATAACGTCATTTTTTGTTATAAATTTTGGTCTGCCGAGGGTTTGTACCAGGATATGCGCAGGCAGACCGACATATTCTTAAAATACTTTATTTTAGCTTTAATTTGGCACCAATTTCATCCCGTAACTCGATGACGTGAAAGTGACGCCAAAATGGCGAGTTGGCGCCCGCTGTTACTCATATCGTACCAAGAAATGACGAGGCAGACCAGTCATTCCTTAATCTACACCTAATAATCTTTTCCTACATCATGATTTCATCCCGTAACTCGATGACGTAGTCATTCATGTCGCCGCCGCCCGGTCTAGCATATTTTCGTTTTTTTTTTATGTCTAAAAATTATTGTTTATCTACTGATGTAATTTTAAGGTTTTTAAAAATAACATTTTTAAATAATTCAATAATTGCATGGACAGCATAATTTAATAACAAATACATAAATATTTATATTTGTGCCGTCTTCTTTTCGCCTTTATATAAAACGGTACAAATAAAAAAATATGTGTTCTAACATAAAAACTACCATAACTTAATACAGAAACTATTTTTTCTTTTTTATCAAGAAATCTCATTTTTAAACACAATTTTCGGTTTTTTGCAAGGCTAACTCAGAAGAAATATAAAGCTGAAAGAGGAATATTTTAACAAAGTGTTTCAAATCAAGGATGTGAAAATGGAAAAACAGAAAAAGTATTTGCTTTTGTTCAGAGAAAATGTGTTTATAGGGAGGTCATGATAACTACTGATTAGAAATTAAGCAAAATTAAAAAAAAAATACTTTGCATACTTAATGAAATTCATATCCGAGGAAGATAAAACTGTAAAGAAAGAAAAAAAAAACATTAATTATTATACATAAAATTATCAGGAAATGAAACATGTAGTTAAGAGTAAAAGTTGGCAGTAAAATTTTTTTTATAATAGTTAGGCTTTTCTAACCAGCAGTGGCCAGAAAATTTAGATAAACTATATAAATGGGTTAATTGTTTTAACTATTTAAATTATTATTATATCTGAAAATATATGTATGAATGTGTATTATAAGAGTATTTGGTTTTTTCCAATTACTTGAAGAGTTTAAAGGGGCCAAGAAATTACTTAGTTAAACAAAAAAGTTAACCCCAATCCAACAGCCATGGAACACAAAATAGAAAAATTAAAAATGGCAAAGTACTAAGAAAAATTGCACAGAATTATTCTCTGACAACCACAACATTACACAAACATCTCAAAATGGAAAACCAATTAAAAAAGAGAGGGATGCAAACAGTACTAAAGGCTGGGGATGAGGCCGTATTAGTAGATCGTTTTAATACATGCAGCGATTGGAGCTACTCAATAGATTCACTTACCCAATGACTACTAGTAAAGGAACCTTAGAACAGGGCTGAATTTGTGTTAAATTCCATGTTCTGCATCTCGAATACAATTTCTTAGAATATATTTAAATTTTTCTTGAGATTAAAGTTGTTTTCTAATTTTTGAAAAGTATTACCTTTATTTGCATATAAAATGAAGGCTTGGTTTGATAGTAACTACGTGTTTCTATTTCTCCCTTATCATTATTACCTGTTTTTATTAACCCTATTAAAGTTTGAATCGGAATAAATAAGGATTATAACATTTGTTCCGATTCACCACTATCTGCTGGGTGGATCGGAAGACCATTAAAAATGAAATATATATATGTATATAAACAATAAAAAATGTTACGATTTTGCTACAAAAGTAAAGAACAAAACAAGACCGAAATTTCTAGTAAAAAAATAAAAGAATTAAAAAATCAGTAGTTGCGCTTTATTTTTAACGTTAAAGTTGAAAAGTGTTCCTATTCACCCCATTTCACGGTACTTGTATTTAAGGGGACAGTACACCTTTAAAATGGTCAAAAAATCGATTTTTCAATTTCTATTTTTTTATAAAGATAATTTTATTCTGAATAATTTGATACCAATATTTTAATTGTGCGATTCTTATTTACCGAGATATTGCTGAAAATGTCAACATCACTCCATAAGTTTCAAGCATCACGCCCCCGTTTCCGATTTTGTATTTTTTTGCGCTTTTGCGCATATCTCCAAAATCACTTGAAGTACAGCTCCGAAATTTTTACCTTACCTAAATGTTCATACAAAGATGACAAGTAACTAAAGTTATGCAGCTGTGTATAGTTTGAAAGAAATTATAGGACTGAATGTGTGAAAAAATGAACGGCTTTTTCTCAAAAGAAGTTTTGCATGCTTGTGCATATCATATCTCCAAAACTATGCGAAGTATAGCTTCAAAATTTTTATCCTATCTAAATATATATAAAAACATGAAAATAAATTAGAATTATGCAGCTGTGTTTAGTTGGAAAAAAATTATAAGATTGAACGTGTGCAAAAAATAATGATTTCTGTTTTTTATAATTCAAAAGTAATTGCTATTTTTCTAACTAACCATTTATATAAAATTAAGTTTAAATAATAGTCTAGAATATTATGTTTATTTTAAGAAAAAAATTATGCAAATCGTATGAAATCTGCATGAGATATCATGCATCCAGTAAGCGATTTTTCAACGCTTATTCGACGTCATTTTTTTAAAATCATTTTAAAACCTACTCTTTGGTATTTTTTGCACATTATATATCCAAATTAAATATTTTTAATGCAGTTCAATATCATATAAAGATATTTTGAAAGTTCTGCGCATCTAGGGACATTATTATTTACAAAAAAAAAAAAAAAAAAAAAAAAAAAAAAAAAAATGCAAACCATATAATCGAATTTCGTATTTTTTGCGAGTCGTAAACATGTACACAAATTCCTACATTTTACTCCATTTTACAAACTATTTTTTTATTTATCAATTTAAACAAGCATCAAATTTTACTTTTAATACTGAATATGTTATATTATTAATAGTTTTATTTCTTTTTTTATGAGTTTTATATTTGTAAAATACATTTTAATCTTTAAACGGCTTTTACTCAAAATGATGTTTTTTACACTTGCGCGCATGATATCTCCAAAACCGTTCAAAGTATAGCTTCAAAATTTTTACCCTGCCTACATGTACATATAATGAAGAAAATGAACTAGAATTATGCAGTTGTGTTCAATATGAAAAAAATTACAAGTTGAATGTATGCCAAATTTCATAATTTTTTTATTTTCTATAATTAAAATCTAATTTCTCTGTATCTAATTAGCCATTCATAAACATTCTAGTTCAAATTGTAGTCCAAGGTATTATGTTTAATTTAAGATCAAATTTATGCAAATCGCATGAAAACTGCATGAGATATCTTGCGCGCAGTGAAATGTTATACGTCGTAATTTTTTTAAAATATCATTTCGAAATCGACCCCATAAAAAAAAAATGCTGTATTATATCTAAACTAAAAATTTTTAAAGAAAATTCAATACCATATAAAGATATTTTGAAATTTTTGTGTTTCCAGAGACATTACTCTTTTTTTAAAAAAATGTACAGCACATGATACAATTTTACGTTTTCTGCGGCTTTTAAAGGTGTACTGTTCCCCTTAATGAAATGCATATTTGGGAAAGATGAAACTGTTAAAGGAAGGAAAAACATTCATCATCATAAAAATAAATATATATATGAGAAATGAAACATATAAAAAGGTTTGCAGAAAAAAAAGTTTTATAGCATTTAAGCTTTTCTAACCAGCAATTGCCAGAAAATTTAGATAAACAATATAAATGGGTTTAATTGCTTTAACTATTTATGTAGTTACATTAAAATTAATAGCTTCTATTACTTATATTTAATTAGTTTAGTTTTGTTGGTTTAAGCCGGAAATGTAAGTCAGCAATAATAGAAATCCTTCACTTGAGAGAAAATATTTATATAATCTAATTATTGGTAATTTTTTTTCATTAGAAATAACAAGATATTAATCATCCAGAAAACAGGATATTTATTTTTACTTTCTTTGATCTACATCAGAAGAAAATATTGTAATCGATCCCCCCCCCCCCCCGACTCAAGGTTTTCGACGGATTTACACGTTTTAGGAATCAGGGATTCCTAAGAACAGATTTTTGCAAAATATCTATCTGTCCGTGTATGTGTTTCTGTGTCCGTATGTACCATAAAAAAAGTGTATGAAGATATGCATAGAGCAGAACGAAATTTTTGTGTATGTTTTTGGCTGTGGTAAGCAGATCCTCCTTCAGTTTTGAAATATTTTGCTGGAAGGCGGCACTGTGATATAGATTTTTGTGCAATTTTCAATATTGTACAATCGAAAATAGGATGAAGTTATGCATAGAATTGAACCATTTTTTGATTGGTGTTCGGATGGCTAGTTGGTCTTCTCTGAATTTGAAGAAAATCCGCCGGAAGAGGGCGCTGCAATAGGGCTTTTTTTGTTATTTTCAATATTGAACCACCGAAAAGGAGTTGAAGTTATGCATAGAATTGAACCAATTTTTTTGTGTAAGTGTTTGGCTATGGCTAGTAGAACCTCCCTAAATTTGATGTATGTATATATATATAAATCCGTCAGAAGGAGGCGCTGTTCGCATGAACTTACTTCAATGTTTCAAATGTTTTCTAAGAACTGCCGAAGGAAAAATCAAAATTTAAAAGGATGAAGTGAGCGAACAGCTTTAAAAAAACATACTAAATTGCGATTTTTATGCAACCTTATGACATACGAAACCGATATAGAAAATAACGGTTGCAAATTGGTGGTGATAGAATTTGATCAAACATAAGCTGTATTTTGCATAAATACCTCCACAGGATTGCAAAAGCAAAAAACATTCTAAATTGTGATTTCAGCGATAATAAAGATGCTGAAAACTTTAAATATGGCATGGTAGTTACATAGAATATAAGTGCCTTCTAAGAATAATAGATTCCCAATTCGTAATTTAAAAGATGTGAAGTGAAAAGCATTTTAAAACAGTCCTAAGATACGATTTCTATACACTCTGAAGAAATAATAAACCGATTATAAAACTAATGGTGAGAATCATTGATGTCAGCCTCTGATTTTATACAGCTGCCACTACCACCTGGGCCGGCAGGGACAATAAACACTCTAAGAATACTCTTTAAAACTGTCTAAGTTATATTTCTATGGAATATAAGCAAATACTATACCGATATTTCTATATTATTGTTGGAAAATTAATGTTGACAGTCCCTTGTAAACAAGTTATAAAGTTATTTCAAATGTGTAAACAAATAACATGAACAATAAAAAGTATTAAAATCAATTTTCAAAATCAATTTTCTTGCATTACCAAATTTTAGAAAAAGTGTATTAAAAAAAATGACACTATTTATACATTTCCAAGAAAATCCTAACCAATATTTAAAAAATATTTTTCAAACAAAAATATCCTTATTCTTCAAGAAATTTTCAGGCATACATCTATTTGTCTGGTTATATTTATTCAACCTCTTATCTGAAAGGTAAGAGGCACAATCCCTAAGAAAATATAAAAGAGTAAGTAAAAAGCTTTTGTTTTGAGAAAATAATATTTTCTTAGTGAATCGCAAGTGTTATGTTATATTTTCTCATTTTTTGCAGAGTCGCTTCAAAAATAGCTGAATGCTAGGTATAAAATTATTTCAAATGCGTCAACAAATAACAAAAAGAATAAAAAAATATTAGTATTCAAAAACATTTTTCCTGCATTTTCAAATTTCAGAAAAAGTGTATTATAAAAGAAAAAACTAATGCTTTTTACAGATTTTTTTACAAAATTCTACCAATATTTAAAAAATATTTTCTAAACAAAAATATTTTTACTCTTCAAGAAATTTTAAGTCATACATCTATTTGTGTGGTTATATTTATTCAACTTCTTATCTGAAAGATAAGAGGTAAAATCCCTAAGAAAATAGAAAAGAGTAAGTAAAAAGATTTTGTTTCGAGAAAATGTTTTCTTAGTGAATCGCATTTTCTTTTCTGCGTAACCCTCACTTCTGTGGAAAAAAAATTGCGTTAGCACGCATCACATTTGATGAAAATTTCTGTATAGTGGTTCGAAAAAAAGTAAACACCCCCTATTAATTCTGCAAATATTTATAATAGAAGAAAGTTACTGATGTTAAAGAATTGGAAATAATTTGTACTTGTAAATCATATATATAAAATATGCTTAGAGGACCTTCTACAAATCAAAATCAGACTAAAATTTGCTTTTTTATATGGCAACACCAAGTTTCGACAATACATTTTAAATTTTTTGTTTGAAGTACGCCTTGAAACGAAATTTTAAGTCATTTAAATGATAAGTTTTTGAATTATAAATATTAGAAATTTTGAGCTTCTAATGATAAATTACATCTCTATTTTTATCAATAAATCCTAAAATTATAATACTAATATAATAATTTTTATGCGGTTTTAATGCTTAATAACCTAAACATATACATATTGAATTTGTAATATATATTTTTTAATCGTATGAATCTAATTGCACCTACAGATGGATATAATAAATTTTTTTAAACAGAAATATTTTATAAACATTTACTTTTTACAAAAAAAAAGTTACACAATAATTTTTTTTTACCCCCAAACATACGCACAAAAATACCCACTTCTACATATATATAATTTAAAATTTTAATCTGTTTTTCGTGTCATTCTTGATTATTACACGTTACATGGGTTAGATTCCTAAAAATACGTCAAGACAATATTTCTGACGTGTAAAGCCTTTTTCTTATTCTGTATTTCCAAAAGTTAATGTAATCTCCCTGTGTCGTGTTTTCAAATTCAATATAAACTGAACTAGCATCGAAAAGTTACTTTTGACAAGGCATGTCATGTAGCTTTCGGATAAAAAGTAAAAACAGCAACAACAACAATTTTTACTCGTCTACAATTTTTACTCGTCTACAATTTTTTGTTATCTGTTTCTTTACTACATAGAAACTCTTTAACACTACTCTTTTGATGATGACTAACTTCAACTGTTTATAAGAAATGCTTATAATTTCTGTCTATTAAAATTTTACATATTTATAAAATTTAAACACTACTTTGAAATGTTCAGTTGCTGCTCTTACGCAATTTTTCGAACAAATTCGTACCATAATAATAATAATAATAATAACAAACCTTAGTTTGCTCTTAATTTACTTTGTTCGGTACTTAATATAAAAGGTTAAAGAAGAAAAATAAACATTTTAATGCTATAAAAACCCTTACATTCAATTTCATAATTTTTGGAAAAAGTAATTATAGATTTTGATATGATGAAAAAATTATTTGTTTTAAACAATTTAAAGCAATTTAAAAACATAGAAATTAATGTTTGAATTTAACGCCCGGCTGGGATATGGTTTAGGATAGCTTAGATGGTAGAGGAACAGCACGGTACGCTGTAGACCCAGCTTCGATTCCTGGCCCCTAAGAATTTTTCACTCCATGTTCGGTTATTGCGTTAGTTGCGTTTATGTCTGTCTTAATTGTATCTTTAATAAAATTTAAAGCAATCTACGCCTCCTAAATTAACACTGTATATAGATTAGCTGTTGGTAAACGTAGAAATTATGTCATTATTTAAGATTTTCATTATATTTGGACTAAGAACATTTGATACTTTTATGTAAGTGTGGGAGATAAATTGCGAAACATTGTTTCCATCGCCATTATTTATGTTGCAGTTATTTAATGCAAAAAATTTCATTCGTTTAATTTAAAATACATAACATTTATCAAAATAGATACAGGTTGCTTTATAATTTCTTGCAATAAAAAAATCGTAATATAAGCTATTACGCTATGAAAAAAAAAAAAAAAAAAAAAAAAAAAAAAATCGAATTGCACGAACATGATCAGAGAAACATTAGACTTTTCTCCATATATATTTAAAAAGAAATATAACAGATTCTAGAAATAATTAAAAAAAGGGCGCTGACACGTTATACTGTGAGGTTTTATTGAAATCAGGCTAACAATAAAACATGTGGAATGAATTTGTCTGGATGTAATTAATAGATAGAAAGCTGGATAAGAATTCGTTATAAGATGTTGGCAATATTCTATCCTTGTCAGATTGAGCATTGATGAAAATTTCTTTCACATCTGGTGAATCCACAACTATTGTTTTGTTAAATTCTCGCATGGAAAAACTACAAAAAGTGTTAAAAACAACAAAAAAAAAAAAAACAAAAAAAAAAAAAACAAAAAAAAAACTTATCTTATTGAATAGGATATTGAATTTAGATAGACGTTTTGAGGGAGTTTAGATGATCGTACACGAAGTGGCAGACCATTCATTAGCGCCGATTTGTATGTAAGTGCCTCTTTTTGGTTACTTTTGTATTCATTTTTTATGTGCATGGAAAAAAAAATCCAATGTGTCTATGATCATATTCGTGCAAGCAGAATTTTTTCACGAACATTTCTTCTTTTATTATATATTTTTTTCAGTTTGCAGGAATTCATGACGCCCCTTATATTAAAAGTAAATTCATTACATAAATTTTAAATACCTGCCTTTCACTTATTTAAATAGTAGAGAAATGACTGAGATATAAGGCTATAAACAAAACCTTTTATTCGAACATCAAAGCAAAAATAGGAGATAGTGTCGGCGAAGAAAAATGCACTGTTGATGCAATTTATGCACGACTAACGGAAAATTACAAAATTTTCTTTTTATATAACACGCAAATCTAGTCACGTTATTGAAAAATCCAACTTCCCATTGGGCAATGGAACATGTAAGAATCTAAGAAAATAAAGGTATGATTTTCACTTAAATAAAATTGAAAGATTATACGATGAACAATAAAAACATTTTTCTTTTTAAAATTTAAAGTCATAAAATCTGGAATGGAAGGTATATTATAAAATTCATTCATGCATTAAAGTCTTAAAGAGTTACTACACATTGTTTCATTTGTTAGTTGCCAATCAGCAGATTAGAGACACAAAAAGGGAAAGAGAATTTTTAAAGGATTTTTCGCTTGGTTATTTGCAAAACTTTAAATAAGAATTTATTTGGATTTTACATAACATGAAAGAGTTAAATTTCAGAATGTTTCATTCTTAGAAAAATTCCAGTTTTGGCTGTTGGATAAACTTTAGTGTGCGATGATTATCATATGAGTTTAAAAGCTTAGTTCGTATTTTAAAGTGCATGCTATTATTATACCATTTAATATTGGAATTATTAATTTATTTGTTCATTTAAATATTCATTTAAATATTTTATAGCATTTTAAAGATGTTGTTTAATTATTGATAATAGAGCATAGATGTTTTTTTAAAAAAGTTCTGAGTAATAATTTATGGAGTTTAAATTGTATCTGACGCATTAAGTTTTTCGATTCATTTTTTTATATACATGAAAAAAATCAATGTACCTCTGAACACATTTGCGCACGCAGAAAATTTTTTCGAAGACTACTTTTTTATTATGAATTTTTTAAGTTTGCTCGAATTTATGGCACACATTATATTAAAAATACTTTCATTACATAAATTTCAAATACATGCTTTTCATTTATTTCAATAGAATAGAAATTAATATGACATAAGGCTATAAACCAAAACTTTTAATTTTAACATCAGAGAAAATATTGTCGGCGAAGGAAAACATACAGTTAATGCAATTTAAGCCCGATTAACAGAAAAGCATAAAAATTTCTTTGTGTATAACACACAATTTTAGTAACGTTATTGGAAAATTCAGCTTTTCATTGGGAAGTGGAACATGTAAGAATCTCAGGAAATAAAGGAAATGATTTTCTCTTTAACAAAACTGATCGATAATTACGATGAACAATAAGTATATTTTTCTTTTCAAAATTTAAAGTCATAACATCTGGAGTGGAAGTATATTCTAAAATCCGTTCATGCATTAAAATCGTAAAGAACTATTACACATTGTTTCATTTATTAGTTGCCAAGAAAAGCAGATTGGAGATACAAAAAGGGGAACGATATTTTCAAAGATTTTTCGTTCGGTTATCTACCAAATTTTAAACAATAATTTATTTGGATTTTATTAAAAATAAAAGATTTTAATATCAGGAAGTTTAAAGCTTAGAAAAATTTCAGATTTTCCTTTTGGATAAACTTTAGTATGCGATGATTATCATATGAGCTTAAAAGCTTAATTCGATTTGCATGCACTTATTACACTATTTAATATTGGAATGAGTAATTCTTTTGTCCATCTAAATATTTAATAACATTTTAGAGATGCTGTGTAATTATAGATAATATTTTACAGACGTTTAATAAAAAAATTTCTGAATAGTAACTTATGAAGATTAAGTTGTATCTGTACATTTTATGTGCTTTCGTAATAAATCCGCAGCACTTACAATCGCCCGCCTGTCCGCATATAGTAGCGCAAAAACTACTAAACGGAATGGTTTGAAATTTAACATGCATGATCGTTCCAGAATTATATTGAATCATTTAAATTTTTATGAAAATTGAATAGATATTTATAAAAGTTTTCTTCATTCCATGAAATCTTATCATAGATAAAAATTGAGCTGCGATAAAGATAAGATTTAAGGTGAACATTATATTTCTGAATTTGAACTTGATAATTAATTTTGAAGACATTTTCCAAAAATAATTCCACTAGCAGACTTAATATTAACAGATGTTCAATTCATATCTTTTTAGTGAAGTACACAATAAGATTTTATCTTACTGAACTATAATTTATAAAGAAACTAAGAGGAAATTATTATTCTAATTTTTTTGAAAATGTAAATAATATAAGAACATTTTGTAAATAAGATAAAAATGTTATCAAATGATTACTGTCTAATTTTACAATAAATTTTATGATTGTGTGTTTGTTCATGTTACTAAAACAATTGTTTTAATTTGTAAACAAGATCAATCGTGTCATAGTATTTTAATTAACAATTCCACTAGTTCGAGTTATAACTTCTAAACTTAAATTTAATTTGATATTTAAATTTTTTTTTAAAGTTTATCCATTTATACCTATTTCAGATGACAAAATTGTAATCCAAGTCCATGTAGTATTTACCTTCTATGAAATTACGGGTCAAAAGACCTACCAGTTCATCCATCTTTTTTGGATGTGGAGGGGATATGTAACGAGGGATAGTCACGTTATTGGAAAATTCAATTTCTCTTTGGGCAATGGAACATCTAAGAATCTTAGAAAATAAAGGAAACGATTTTCTCTTTAACAAAACTGATCGATAATACGATGAACTGTAAGTATATTTTTCTTTTCAAAATTTAAAGTCATAACATCTGAAGTGGAAGATATTTTCTAAAATTCGTTCATGCGTTAAAATCGTAAAGAGTTACTACACATTGTTACATTTGTTATTTGCCAAGAACAGCAGATTAGAGAAACAAAAAGGGAAAGAGATATTTTCAAAGATTTTTCGCTCCGTTATTTGCAAAACTTTAAGTAAGAATTTATTTGGATTTTATTAAACATAAAAGATTTTAATATCAGAAAGTTTCAAGCTTAAAAAAATTTAAATTTTTGCTTTTGGATAAATTTTAATATGCGATGACTATCATATTAGCTTAAAAGCTTACTTCATATTTTAAAGTGAATGTCCTTATTGTTCTTTTTAATATTGGAATTAATAATTTATTTATCGGTCTGAATATTTTATAGCATTTTAGATATTTTGCTTAACTGTTGATAATAGAGTTTAGATGTTTTTTAAAAAAAGTTCTGAATAGAAATTTATGAACATTAAATTGTAACTGTGACTATTTGTATGCGTACATTTTTAGGTGCGTTCGTAATTATATTATTACTCAGCATCTATGGTCGTCGTCTGGTTCGTCGCGTGTCCGCTTATAATGAAGAAAAACTGCCCAACCAATGGTTTGAATTTTTAATGTATGTAATCTTTGCTGAATTTTGTTGAATCATTTAAAATTTTATGAAAATTAAACCAAAACTTAAAAAGATATTAATAAAAGTTTCCTTCATTCCATTAAATCCTATCATTCATAAAAATTGAGTTGCTAGTAAATGCAAAAATAAGATTTCAGGTGAGCATTATGTTTCTGAATATGAACTTAATAAGTAATTTTGAGGACATTTTACAAAAATAATTCCATTAGCAGATTTAATATTGTCAGATGTTCAGTACATATCTTTTTAGTAAAGAGCATATTAATACTTTATTTTATTGAACTATCATTTATAAAGAAACTAAGAGGAAATTATTATGCTAATTTTTTGTTAATGTAAATAATATAAGAACATTTTGTAAAAAAAAAAAAAAATGTTGTTAGATGATTACTGTCTAATTTTACAATAAATTTTATGATTGTGTGTTTGTTCATATTACTAAAACAATTGTTTTAATTTTTAAACAAGATCAATCGTATCGTAGTATTTTAATTAACGACTCCACTAGTTCGCGTTAAAACTTCTAAACTTAAAATTAATTTGATATTTATAAAATTTTTAAAAGTTTATCCATTTATACCTACTTAAGATGACAAAATTGTAATTCAAGTCCGTGTAGTATTTACTTTCTATGAAATTACGGGTTAAAAGACCTACAGGACCTACAAGTTCATCCATCTTTTTTCGATGTGGAGGGGATATGTAACGAGGGATAGTCACGTTATTGGAAAATTCAGTTTCTCATTGGGCAATGGAACATGAAGGAATCTCAAGAAATAAAGGGAATGATTTTTTCTTTAACAAAATTGATCGATAGTTCGATGAACAATAAGTATATTTTTCTTTTCAAAATTTAAAGTCATAACATCTGAAGTGGAAGATATATTCTAAAATTCGTTCATGCATTAAAATCACAAAGACATACTACACATTGTTTCATTTGTTAGTTGCCGAGAAATGCAGATTAGAGAAACAAAAAGGGAAAGAGATATTTTCAAAGATTTTTCGCTAGGTTATTTGCAAAACTTTAAGTAAGAATTTATTTGGATTTTATTAAACATAAAAGAGTTTAGTATCAGAAAGTTTCAAGTTCAGCAAAATTTAAATTTTTGCTTTTGGATAAATTTTAACATGCGGTGATTATCATATGAGCTTAAAAGCTTAATTTCGTGTTTTAATGTGTATTCCCTTTTTTTCTATTTAATATGTGAATTAGTATTTCATTTGCCCATATAAATATTTTATAGCATTTTGGAGATGTTGATTAACTACCGATAATAGTGTATAGACGTTTATTAAAAAAAGGTTCTGAATAATAACTTATGAAGATTAAGTTATGTCTGCAGTTATTTGTATCTGTACATTGTTAGATATATTCGTAATTATATAAAGACGCAGCACCTATAGTGGTCGCCTGGTTCGTAAACTTGTCCGCATACAATAGTTCAAAAACTACTCAACCGAATGGTTTGAAATTTAATCTATTTAATCGTTAAAGAATTTTGTTCATTTAAAATTTTGTAAAAATCAAATCAAAACTTAATAAGATATTATTAAAAGTTTTCTTCATTTCATTTAATCCTACCATTCATAAAAAATGAGTTGCTAGTAAGCGTAAAGATAAGATTTCAGGTGAACATTATATTTCTGAATCTGAACTTAATAATTAGTTTTGAGGAAAATTTCCAAAAATAATTCCACTAGCAAACTTTGTGAGATGTTCAGTTCATACCCGTTTTCAAAATATGTACTTCGGAAAAAATGAAAAATAAATTTTTTTCCCTCTGTGCTCCGTAGTGAGCCTGCTAAATTTATGATGCATGAATGTTTAAGTTTTCGGCCTGTTCAACAAAGTTCTTGCTATTTAAAAGAATATATCGGCAGTAGTTTAATTTAAAATAAAGCATAATGTTAAAGAAACAATGTTTTAAATTTAAACTTATCTCTTGAGACCTCTAAGAATTTGACGAAAAATCTGTGTTTGAAGAGATTCTAGAAAATAAATAAATGTACCAGATGAAAACATTTAAAATATTTTAAAATATTTTATTAAAAACAATTTAAAATTTACAATTAAGGATATTAGTCTATCAGATTTATTTCAGTTATTTTTTAAAAATGTATTTTGAACTTGATTTTAAACTTAATTTTTAAATTATAATTATAATTTCTTTTTTTACCTTTACAAGAAGAAAAGTATTAGATTCGTGAAAATTTTCGAAATCCTGTTTTTGACGTTTTAGGGGTCAGAGAACTCAAAAAACATGTTTTTACAAAATGTCTGTCTGTGAGTTTGTCTGTTATTCTGTCACTCTCTATGTGACAAATATTTTTGTGGGCGCTGTATCTCAAGATCTAATGCACGGAATTTCCCAAAACTTTAGATTATGTTTGACCTTCATGTAAACTGAAGCTGAATAATTTTTGGTGTAAATCGCCTTACAGGTGACGCTGCTATATTTCACGATTTCCACAATAGATATACCTCACGAACTAATGGATGGATTTTAATAAAATTTCAGATTTTGTTAATACTTGATATAATATGGAATTTATTTAGTTTTGGTGTAAATCGCCCAATACGTGTCACTGCTATTTGGACCTTTTCACGATTTCCGCAATAGTTATATCTCAAGAATTATTGAACGGATTTTCACAAAATTTACAGATTCCGTTAATCCTTGATATAGTATTGTGCTGATTACTTGTTGATGTAAATTGCCCAACAGTTGGTGCTGCTATGCAACCTTATTCATGATTATTGCAATAACTCTATCCCAGAAAATAATGCACGGATTTTCACCAAACTTCAGATTTAGTTAGTCCCTGATATAAATTAGTATTCTTTAGATTTTGGAGTGAATAGCTCAACAAATGGTGCCAATATCCAGATATTTTTACTATCAAATTTCAGATTCAGTTAGAATTTACATAAATTGTTGGTGATTAGATTTTGATGTAACACACCTAACCAGTGACGCTGCTAAGTTTCAATTTCTGGAAGCATTAATATGTATGAGATTGAAGAAAGTTTTAATATTACCTCATCTGACTAGTTAAAAATTGAAACAGTGGCTCACTTTTATGCTAAATTTATCTTATATTAAAAAAAAAAAAAAAAAAAAAAAAAAAAAAGAAAAAAGATTACAAACGGATATAGGCATAATTTATTTTGATATAAATTACAAAATGGCTGTTATTCCGAAATTTTACTGTTCAGTGTATAGATATATATACATATGTATGGTTTGTTTCTTTTTTATTAAAAGACTCTGAATCTTTGAATACAAAAATAGGAAATAATTAATACTAGAAAAAGTATGAACTTACCAATAAAAAATTTCTTAGTTATGGGCATAGTTTTAGGATGCAAAAAAGTTCCAGCTAAAAGAAAAAAAAAAAAAAAAAAAAAAATCTAGAATAGATTTTTAGTGAGCTGTGTGAAAAAAAAGCTAGAGAATATTTAAAGCAAAATATATCCTAGAAAATGTTTTCAGGTTCGCATCTGGCAACATTTTTTGTCGTGGATTAATCGGCTGTCAAAAGCAAGCAAACGAAAAAGAAGAAAAAAAAGCTTCGAAGATCAGAGATGAAACTTTTGAATGCGAAAGAAAATAGTGCAGTAAATATACTTCTTTTTTTTTACACTTTTGATGAATGCCAGCTTGTTATTCATTAATTAATGTAAATAAGTTTCCCTTTTATTTTAATTAAAAATGTAGCTTACTTACTTTCTAATTGTTAGTTCATTTTCTTTCAAACAATTAAAAAAAAAAAAACTATCTAACTATATTATAAAGGCCAAACGTATCTGTGCGTAACGCATACGTCATTTTGTGAATGGCAACACTTTCCCATGAAATTTCAGTTTTGCAATTTTCGGTACTACAAATTTTATACTTCTAAATATCGCTCATTTTCAATTTTTACCGTCGTATTGAGAAAAAAATTTACTTTTAAATGCAATTTGTTTGAAAGCTGTATCTCAATTTATTTATGAGTTATTAATTTTTCTTGTAGTTTTTGGTACGGATTTTGTAATTGTGGCAACAGAAATATACCATTTTCTTTTAAAGTTGATAAAAACTGAAATAAAAATATCATGTCAGAAGAAGTCGTCTGACATAAAATTCCATGAACTTTGGTTTTATTGTGTTTTTATTCATCAATTAAATATTTTTTTTTTTAGTTTATTGAAAACTTAATTTACAAAGGATACAACAATTACTCTTTCCAAAAATGCATTTTAAATAATAGTCGAGTGACTTCACTGGATTTATTCAGTTCGTATTGGAAAGCTAAATGAGTGCAATTTTATTTATCCGCGTATAACCTAATGATATTATCCAAATTATGAAAAAAAATTCAAATGAAGGATTTCTGATAAAACATGGAGCTATTATAAATAAAGAAGTGAAGTTTTGTGAATCATCACATTTCCCATTTGTTTTGCCGTGTGTCTTGAATATTGTTTTGCTGCGTTTGTGTAATATTCCGTCCTAATGACGTCGTGCCCGACCAGTGGCCGAGAGGTTCTGACCTCTCAACTGGTAGACGGCAGGTGATGGGTTCGAACCCAATCGCGGCCGTCGGCCTAACCGTTCGGAGTTTTCGTGGTTTTCTTCGAACCTTGCGTAAATACGGGTTAGGTTCCCTTAGAAAGACCCCCACGAAGGGCACCCCTCCCCATGGGCCTATATCCCTAGTGCAGATAATCGGCCGACACAAGTACACCTAATGACGTCGTATGCAAACTTTTCTATAGATGTTGTTTAAGACTAGATCCGTAAAAATGGTATGCTTTTAGCGGGTGCAAATAACGTCTTTTTATATATAAAAAAGCAAATGATTTTAAAATGATAAATGAAAATACTATGAGAAGAGAGTATGTAAATTTTGAGACGATGAAAAGTATGACGGGTTTTGATTTCACATGGAAATTCTATGAAAATTTAAATTTGGAATATTTTTTTTTCATTTGCTTTATACCAAACATAAGAGTCTCAATGCATAATTTCATCATAATAACTGATCTTTGTTATACTTTATTGATTACATATGCGATTTAAGTTTAATAATTTGAACAACTAAGTTTTATCGAAATTAGGTTTTTTTTTTCTTTTTAGCTTAAAATAATATTTGTTTGAGAGTTAATCTGACCAATCTAAGATGCATTTTTTACTGTAGATCATTTTGTGGGCTTATTATAAACCAATGAAACAGTTTCTTGCTAAACATTTTCTTTCATCGAAATTCGACGGGTTCTACCTCGTTTAAATTGTATCAGCAAGTTTGATTTGCTTTTGAAAAACATCACTGTTAGAAAATTCTTCTTCTTCTTCATTGCATAACCAGGGGGCTTTGCCCCCTGGTTATGCAATGCAATGCCAGGGGGCTTTGCCCCGACGAATTACGCTTGTCAACCCCCGTTCCGCCTCTAAAATTGAGTTAATTTGATTAGCTTTAAAAATTTTAAGGACGATTGAATAATAATAATAGGTTATTGAAAATTCTATAATCTATAGAATTATATTATCTTAAGTACTGCCTACACTGCAGTGAAACTTGGAGCTTAGTGAACGGAATACTGCATTCCAAACATTTAGAGGGTCTAAAAAATAAATAAATGTAGCTGAAGAAAACAAAATATTTTACTGAAAAACAGTTTAAAGTTAATAATTAAGAATGTTTAGTCAATCAGATTTATTTCAGTCGTTTTTTTAAGAAACATATTTTGGACTTGCTTAAATTATAATTTTGAAATAGTGGTCCACTATTAATCTAAATTTGCCTTAAATTATATACATATATATATATATATATATATATATATATATATATATATATATATATATATATGCATGTATAATTTAATTAATATATTTAATTTAATAATATATATATATATATATATAATACATATTTACGTAACAAATAAAAAAAAAATCGCCATTTTTCCCGCCTTGAGTTTGTTCTAACGTTTTATAGGAACATACTTTTATTCTCAGTTTCCGTAATGTATTAATATTTTTAACGGCTAAAGTTCTTTTTATTTTATTTTATTTAACTTAGCGTAATCTATTAATTATTTTCTTAAAAAGAGCTAGAATGTGTCTTGAATGTCAATATCTTATTGCGAAATCTTAAATTCATTACACAAATCCATTTTCCTTTTTAGAATTAAAAAAACATTTACCGAAACTTTAATTTTGTTTTATTATTTAATTAATCGTCTGCGAGGAATTCATGTGCTTTTCGTGGGCAAATTACTCTATTTCGCGATTCGTTAAAGAATCCGTGCCTCTAGTCACGCTCATCGGCCAATGGTAGAGAGCGGGTTGGATTGCGTTTACCTTAAAAACGATCCTAATGGATCTTTAAAAGCCTTACGTAAAAAGGGGAGGGGCTGGGTTAGCTTAGAATTTTGAGAAAGTCATTTTAGCTTGAGGAGCGTCAGAATGCTTTTAACCTTTCAAGTGCCGGGATTCCCGTGTCATTTTGGAATAATTTGGAATGTTTGTGGAGTGCAGTGTATTCCCGGCAGGCTCTTCTTATTCTTTTTTGTGGTGATGCAGGCTTATAACAAGTTGTATATTATGAATTTGTGGAGACTTGAGAGGTGTGGAATAACTGCTGGAAGTGCTCAAAAAGAATAAAGGACTAAAAACTGATTTCTTGCATTTTTTCTGGAGAAATTCCCATAGATCACATCTCCATTGCTTTTTAACTCCGGCCGCTATATCAAGAAGAAATTTTCCTATGACCAATGACCTTCAGTTTCTTTTCGTCAGACCATCAGGTGTTATTTCACGATAATCTATTTACTATTTCATACATATGTAATAAATATATGTTGAACTCGACGACAATAAAACTATGTTGCATAAATTCTAGGAATTCTCAGCAGCACGAGCAGAGTAGTCGCTCCGTCTGTTGGCGAGCAGTGGAAGAATTTCATTGGGGGTATTTCCCCATTATAAAAACAAATACATCAGTCTTCAAGTTCTTTATTGATGAACTCATAAAATTGATAAACTCTTCCCCGCAATCACCTTAGCACACATCGACACTACAACTTTCGTTATCTAGTCCACATCATCAGATATTCTAATTCAACGGAGAAATGAAACGTGCGTCTTGGTAGTTTGAAGGGCAATCGCATTCTAACTCTCCTAAAAAGCCAAATGAAAATAATCATTTTCACTACAAAACTAGCTCCCTCCCACTCCGCGTCAATCATTTTAAAAATCCAATTAGGATGAACTCGAGTCTCAACGAAAAAAAAATGATCACTTCTGATTGGTCTTAGCAGGCGGTCCTCGGCAGGAACTATATTTTTTCCTCGGAAGTAACAAGCCCTTTAGCAACGCGTATTAACACCTGTCACGCGATGTTAAATAAAAAATAAAATTAAAATCCCGGGAAGATTCCAGAAAGTAAAAAGGTTACGAAATACTTCCCGCCGTTTTGAGAAGCAAGCAATAATTTATTAATAAATAAAATAAGAAAAATAATTTTAGCTGTTACAAGTTAATACATTACGAAACTAAGATTGAAATATGTTCCACAAATTTAGAATTGAAGCTAAGAGAGAAAAAAATTGCGCAATTTTTTTTTATTTTATTACAAATCCCCTCTCCCAGAAAGTCGGGTGAAAAAGTAGGTCTGAGACCTGCAATTTCACAGAAAGGGAGATAATGCAGACTTAGCTCACGAAGTTGTTAGTATAAGTAATAATAATTAGATACTAAATAAAATAATTTTTTTTTTTATAAATATTGAATTCAAATTTAGGAACACTAAGGTGATGCGTGGAATGACTTTATATTTACATACATTAAAATAGCCATTAATAAAAATATCAGATATGATCTTGTTTAGCAGTACATACCAGGAAGTAAATTGAAAATATAAACAACTAATCTTAATATGCTAACATGAAAAATAAAAATAAAATAGTGTTGAATGCATTCATAATAATGACAAATCTAAATATGAAGAAATTCACTGGAAAGTTCTAGACATAAATTTTGAGAGTTCATTTCAAAAAATCCTCTAAGGTTCAGAATTAGAGTGGTATAGTTCATACCTCTTTTTTCAAGGAGTCTAATTATATCTTTATTAATTGTCTAATTTTCATCTGTTAATATTATAGCAACAGTTCAGTTTTCATGTGACTGAGTCCTTGCACCTTTATAACAGTTCCATATTTGGGTATCTTTGTGAAAATACTTTATACTTGAAATTCAATATAGTAACATATTTTATAGTATTTTAATATAGTAATAATAAATTTTAACAATGTAATAAACAAACAAGATAATAAAGAAACACAATAAAGAAAAAATATATCACTAATAATAAATATTATAATAAGTATAAGTTACTCTCATAATGGGTATAAATAAATCTTTGAATAAGTAATAATAAGTATTTTAAAAGACACTCTTTAAATTCTAAATTATATACTTAATCTCGTTTATCTCATCTCAGGTATTTTTGGGATGAAATATAGAGAGAAGTGGAATAGAATAAAGAATATAATCAATTATGTAATCATTTACTTAATCTTGTAATTCGAGTGTAGGATTAAGTAGGAATATGTACCAAAAAAAAAAAAAATTAAAATATAATATGATAAAATTAAATAAAATAAAAATAATTAAAAATTTTGTTCATGTTTGAGAATACACGTGACCTTTAAACTACTAAGATTCTTTAAAAAGAAATATTAATAAATAATAAAAATAAAAGACAAGATTATTCATGTCAAATAATTACGCAATAAATATTCTCTCGGTGTGATGAAACATTGCAAGATGCAAGTAGGAAAGACAAAAAGAAACAAATTAAATTCTAATTGACATGTACTTGGACTGGAATGTAGCAGCAAAGAGAGAGAGAAAGAAAAATTAAAATAAAGTGATAAAAATTTTGTTACTTGGCAAATAATTAATTTATTGATAGCTTAAATTTAATATTACAAATAGGTTCAGTTGAAATTTTTTTTTAATATTTACTTGTTATTATATTATTCTAAGTTATAACTAGAGTAATTCAATACAGAATAAGAAATTTCCACTTTGTTCGTCTACGCCGGCATAAATAAACAGGATATTATCTGTATTAAAATATGGAAAGAAATTTACTGTTTAAGAGAAAAAAAAAAGAAAAATTATAAAATGATAATAAACTAGAGATAGAGTCTAAGCTACAGTTTTTACTTGAGTTTGTTGTTGTTGATTAGGGGGTTGTTGCTCATGACTTAATTTAAATTTATCAGGGGAATAATAAGGCCGTAATTTAGATACATGTACTATTTCTGAACTTTTGAACTGGTTTTGCCTATCTATTTCAAAATTTACTTCGGATAATTTGTTAAGAATTTTATAAGGGCCACTAAATACTAGTGATAACTTTCTAGTATTAGGATACTGAAATTCTTCATAGATAACTAGATCTCCTATTTTAAATTTTGGTTCGATATAATCTTTATCATAATATCTTTTATTTTTTAAATGAAATTCATCAGTTCTTGCTTTAGCAATTTTAAGTGCTTCATGAACAGAGGGATAATAATTTTGTTGTAAGGGGGAGTCATAGGGTAATTGGCCAAAACGCAAGTAAGCAGGTGGACATTTACTAATAGAATGAGGTGTATTATTATATTCATTAATTACCTGAGTTAAAAGCTTAGTCCAGGGAATTTTAGAGGTAGTGGAGTTTACTTTACATTTTAATCTAGTTACTATTGTCTGATTTACTCTTTTACATTTCCCATTCGTTTGTGGATGATGGGCAGTGGTCAAACGTTGTTTAATATTATGATTTCGCAGGAATTTTTTGAATCTTGAAGAAGTAAAAGCAGCATTCCTGTCACTTAGTATTTTTTGAGGCGCCTGTACACTTGAAATCTTACTAAAACAGAATAATTGTTGAGGGATTTTGATATTGAAGATTTGTTTTAGACAACTTGTATAAGTTTCTGTAGTGACACTTTTGGAAGGAAATGCCCAAACATATCTTGTGGCATGGTCTATTATAATACGGAGATATTTTTTTGTAGAATTATAATAATTGAACCCTCCTACAGTATCAACAGACAGACAGTCAAAAGGTTGATCTGTAGTTGGCATAGCTTGTAATAAGCCAAATTTTTTAGCATTAAAATATATTTCTCATATATAAATCTCATAAAATTGTAAATAGTTAATAACAATTAAAATGCGCCCCAAACAATGTTCTCCCTATACCATTATGTAATGTAATACTTTTGTGTGCTCTTGTAAATCAACAACAAATGTTCTTTGTACCACAGATTGTACAAAACGTATATTATAATATTTACTGTATAGCTGTATAGATGAATATCAATTTTATTATGTTCGAATGAGTGTCACACCATTAAAATGCATTTAAAACATTTTTCCCCATTAACCGTAATATAACGGAATACTTTTGATTGTCCCTGTAATTGATCTATGCATCCGATTTTCATAAAATTTGAAATGACTTGACAAAATTATGTAATAATTATATTTTTTAAATTTCAGATGATTCGGTTGGGTAGTTTTTGCGTTGTACATGCGGACGGACGGACTGAACGACTACTATAGGTGCAACGTATTTACATAATTACGAACCACCTAAAAAGAATTTTCGAAGCTCAGAGATGAAACTTTTGAATGCGAAAAAAAGGATAGTGTACTAAATATGGTCATTTATTTATTTTTTTACACTTTTGATGAATCTCAGGTTATTATTCATTAATTATTGTAAATAAGTTTCCCTTTTATTTTAATTAAAAATGTAACTTAATTACTTTCTAATTGCTAATTTCTTTTCTTTCAAACAATTTCAAAAAAAAAAAAAAAAAAAAAAAAAAAGTAATTATTTAAAATAGTATCTGGAAGTTTTATTTTGATAAACATCACAGTTAGAAATTTTTTTCCCATAGGTCAACAAGTAAATAAGCAATAAAAAAAAAAAAAAAAAAAAAAAAAATCAGACAAAGCAATAGAAAACAACAACAACAAAACCTAAAAAATAATGATATTATCAATGCTAATTTTTAGTAAATATCCAAAATTTTTAAAAATATGAAATTACAAAAATGTGTTGATTCTGGGGAAAAGTTTTTAGCCAGAAAGCATAATTTTGTTAGAGAAAAAAGTAACTCACAATGTTACACATGAAAAGTGCATATGATGTACAGGTTATTTCTCAAGCTAGCACTGTGAAAAAAAGACAAATGGGCGATTCACGCAAATAGGTGATAATAATGAAACTGGAAGATATTTAAATTTTTTCCTCAGAAAAACCGATGCATTTTTTAAAGACATGCAGTTTAAAGATGATTTTATTATACTACCTCATAAAATTGAGGCATTAATTAAAACATATTTAAAATAAATTGTTCAACTTATAAAATATCATTCCTCACATGCAACTATTATTGGCCAAAATTGAAAAATATATATAATTTTTTTATTGAAATATTTATATTTATTTTGTCTGACTTCTTTTTGTTAATATGAACACATAAAGTATTTTTCTATTCATTACATTATTTGTTTGGTCTGTACATGCAATTTTTATTTGGCAAAAATGTTTGCAACTCGACTTTCTAATCATTCTCTTAATTATTAATAACTTTCAATATTTGTGATAGGTTACCGTAGGTTGAAGCATTGCACGTGCGTGCTAAGCATGGGGGAAGGGGCTAAACTGTCTGAAAAAAATCCTGGAGAAATATTTCAGTGTCTAAGGAATAATTTAACAGACGGATTGGGCAAATATTTAGTTACCTCTATAATTTTTGCATTTAAATTTAATATTAATAATTATTTTCTAAAATTTTAGTATAATAACAATTTTCTAAAAATATATTAATGGTTAGTTTAGTTTTAACTGAAGAAATAGTTTGAGAACCTGTATGGTTTTTAATTTACTTATGTGTATAAATAAGAAATAATAATAATGACACTTTATGACACTTTAACTTATAAAATATACAATTTTTAAATTTGATATCTGTAGTGCCGCGGTTGTAGAAATGTGACTGCTTAAAAAAAAAGGTCACAATTTTTTTAGATTACGCAACCACATTTGTGATCTTGTTCAGCAAATATATATAAAAAATCAAATCACCAATGTTAGGAACTTTGCTTTGGATTCCTCCCGTTACGCCTCCATGGAAATAATTTGTCCATTAACTCAACAACACGTTGTTTTGCATACATTATACGGACAAAAATGACCGGCCACTTTTGATCTTAGACATTTTGTTAAACATTTAGAAAAAGTACATGAGGAATTATCCGGAAACTCCAAGTGTGTGAATATAGTAGTACAGGTCATATATTTCCGTGAAGATTTTTTCTCGAAACTCCATAGAGGACCGTCAACAAATTGAAAAATAACGAATATCTTTTGGATAAACCTGTCAAAACTAATGTAGCAAAAGCGCTCAAACTGTAGATTATGATTAAGTGGCTTATTGTAATAAACTGTGTTCATTTTTATGTGGATAATATGTGTATTTGTTGAGTAATTAAGTTTTTTTGTTTTTTTTAAGTCCCAAAATTTTCCAAGCTTTTTCCTTATAATTAGCAAAGTTCTTGATACACAACAATGCTCCTTTCTGAAAGTATGACAAACAACAAACATTGCACACAACACCTTCTCATCAAAATTAAAAAATGATGAAAATTGTATGAAAAATTAGCAGGTTTACAAAATAATTTTTCATTGCGCATGTGTTAACGATATCAAAATTTCATTTGCATATTGTGTTAGCTAAATGTATAAAGCAACTTCTGTAAAAGTTTCAAAAACATAGCTTGAAAATTCTGAAAGCGTATAGAATAAGATCAAAATTCGTTATTCCCAAAACGAAGCAAAAAAATGAGGGATTTTATCCAAATATAGTAGTACGTGCCACATTGTGTATTCTATATTAGCACTCATCAATGGATATATGGATACAACCCCTCATCTTTTTGCTTAACTTTTGCTGTCAGAATGGCACTTTTTAAATTTTGGTCTGCTGAGATCAGAGCTGCTAGAGCGTTCCAACTTAATGCTGAAATCTGCCGTAAATTAACAAGCTGCGCCAGCTGGTGGCAGGGGTGCAAATGAATGCGCGGGTTTGACGTCATATATGCGCAGATGTTTATTATCTCCGCATCTCTTGCGCATATTTTCCAAATTTTCACTCAGGCATGAATGATGAATCTGTTGTTTACCAGATTTAATTCAAAATATTTTTTGTTACAGTTTGTTTTGATAAATATGTGGAAATAATATATATATCTATATATATATATTGACAATATCATTTTATCTTCGGGAAAAAAAAGTACCTAATGCAGCAAAAACACTGCTTTTTGCCCGAAACGAAAACGACATTGAGACTATTTTTTAAATACACATATTTTTATCAAAACAAGCTGTAACAAAAAATATTTTGAATTAAATCTAGTAAACAACATGTTCATCATTCATGGTTGAGTGAAAAATTGAAATTCATGACTAAAATTTTAACAGGTATTCTCTGAAATGGTTTTGTCTGTTTCTCTTCATATAATTTTGAAATTGTAAATATTGTAGACCTGAATTTCATGCAAGCTATTCCGGTTAAAAGGAAAACATTTTTAATATATATGCATATAGTATTTAAATTTTAATATGTATGAATTTTTAATATAAATTCGCGAAATAGCTTTGTCTGTTTAAAAAAAGAAAAAAAAGAAAGAGAGAGTCTAATCTACGATTTTAGGAAAATTATTGTCTAAAACGTTAAATATTTAAAAAAATAAATCAACAATATTTCTTTGTTTAACAAAAAAACATTTAATACATACATTTAAAATTAAAGTTATTCCGAATGTGCGTATGATGAAATAGGTTTTTAAATTAAAAGAATGAAATGTTTGCAAGTTAAATAATGAAAGTCGATATGACCAAGAAAACATCGGATTTTTATCGTCTGCCATTGGTAAATGAAGAATGGAGCTAAAGTTGAATATTTTATTTAGTATTAAATTCTGTACATTTCTAAATATTGATAAACATTATATTATCATAGGGAATTTAACGGTGTAAACTATTTTGTATAATTTAGCTCATCAAGGATTTAGTAAAATGTGACACTATTTCAAAATTTTTCATACTACTTACTAAATTTAATGAGTCATCTTTCATTACATTAAAAACATATTTAAAATCGAAGATATTTTAATCAGCGATATTTGTATCGCATAGTTAAATGATATTAATGATCGTCTTAGTATATTTTATGTTAATATTTAGTCGTATTACACTTATTTATTCGATATTTATTTACAATATTTCAAACATAAAACTTATTCCACGCAATGTTTTAAAGAAACATTTTATAGAAACAAAAAAGTTTTGTTGCCATTCACACAAAAGAAACTGCAATCTACTTAATAATCCTCTAGTTATGCACCCCTGCCGCTAGATGGCATATGCCTTGACCCCGCCTTTAATCTTGCGGACAGCTCTTCCATAGGAGTTGGAACGCTTGAAATATATGCAGTTTTGGCTGAGATTGTACTGAATCCACATACTTTTGTGCGTCATTATTCATCCAACAAACACCATTCTCAATAGAAAACATGTTGTAGTGAACATTAATAACATAGATAAATTCGACGAAGTTAGAAAAATATAACACCACTAAAACATATTTCATAGAATTTACACATATAATGTTGCTGTTTTTTGTGTGACCCTGTAAATAAACTATAAATGTTACATACAATGTTTCTGGAAAGTAAAAAAATATGGACCCCCCCCCGCCCCCCCCCCCCAAAAAAGGAATTCTACCGGAAAGCAAAACAGTCTCATTCTTTTGAATTACTTTTTAATTGGGCGGATTAGTTAAGCCTAACTTTTAATCTTTCTACTCCACCACTCAAAAAAATTAATTAAAAAATGCATTTTAAATATTGCTTTCCCTTTTGTCGTAAACTTTACTTCAAAATATTCACTAATGCAAACTAAAAAAAGTATTTACAAAACAGTTTTCAAAAATGTAGATTTTTAAGTTTATTTCATTATCAGACTTGAAACACAAACATTATATAGCTTAAAAGAAGAGTATAATATCCTGTTACCATACAGGACGTAGAAACTTTTTGAAGCAATAGAAGTATTGCCAATGAATGTCTAAAAATAAATAATAATAAAAAAATAAATAAATAACCTCTATGTAAAATATCACGTTTGCTATATGCTAAAATATAAATCTCTACGGATTTTACCTCACCAGCTATATAGTAAATTTCGAAACTAAATTATGCAGTAATTATAGTTTTAAAACATTCCCTTTTTTGCGTTTAATGCTTAAAGCTATATTCATTTCTCATTAAATTTAATACTACTGCTTTATTCTTCACTGGGAAAATTTATAAAGCTTTGCCAAATAAAGGTTATAAATTCTGGTAATTTTACTTTTATAACTTTTTCGAAAAATATTCGAATTTAGCCACAGCATATTAAGATGATTTTAAATTGCCTCGGGGGATATATTATCAATTCCTTGGACAGAATTAAGGTAATGGCGTTCGCTATTCATGCAAGCGTCGATAATAATAAAAAAAATAACGTTTCTGGGATTTCATATTTTTAGAATGATGATTAGAAACTTTAAAACTGAGCGAGAACAGTTATTTTTTCTGGCTGCAAGCAAGTTCTTAAAACTTTTATTCAATTTACCTCAACACAAAAACTTTAATTATAAAATAAATAAATAAATAAAATAAATGAATAAAAAATAAATAAAAATAAATAAATAAATATTACTTTCTCATTTGTCACAAACTTTACTTCAGAATTTTTACTAACTGAAACTAAAAGAATTATTTACAATATAATATTCAAAATTATAGATTTTTAAGTTTTTTTTCATTATTAAAATTGATGGTGGTGTTATTTATGACGGTCAATTTATCTGCTCGAGGGATTTAGTCCCTAGAGAGGGGTACCTTTCATTGGAGTCCTTCTAAGGGAACTTAACCCATATCTACTCAAGGTTCGAAAAAAACCCACGAAAACTCCGAACAGTTACGCCGACGGGTGTGATTGGGTTCAAACCCAGCATCTCCCATCTACCAGCTTCGAGAGCAGAGCCTCTCAGTAACACATCCTCAGTAACATTATTCAGATGAAAACAACGATATATCCTGTCACTATGTTTGACACAAAAACTTTTTGAATAGAAATGCTGGAAAAGAAATGTTGGAGAAAAGGATTGTTGTCGGAAAGAATTGCTGCCAATTAATGTCTGAAAATAGATTTAAAAAATAGCACATCTCAGTTAAATATGACCTTTGTTATATGCTAAAATATTAATCCCTATCCATTTTACCTCACCATATTTTTACCGAATTTCAAAATCAAATTATGCAGTTATTGTAGTTTAAAACATTCACTTTCTTGCGTTTAATGCTTAAAGCTATGTTCATTTCTCATTAAATTAAATACTACTATTTTATTCTTCAGTAGGAAAATTTATAAAGCTTTGCCAAATGAAAGTTATAAATTTTGGTAATTTTACTTTTATAACGTTTTCGAAAATATTGGAATTTAGCCATAGCATATTAAGAACATTTTTAAATTGCTTCCGGGGATATACTATCAATTTTTATGAAATTTAATACAACTATGATAATGGTGTTTGCTATTCATGCAAACGCCGATAATAATAAAATAACGTTTTCGTGTTTTCAAATTTTTAGAGCAATGATTAGATATTTTACATCTGAGCAAAAACAATCGTTATTTTTTGCTACAAGCAATTTTTTAAAACTTTGTTAATGTTGTCTTCTGATATAAAATTGGAAATATACATCAAATCTTTAAACACTTAGATACCTGTAAGTGTCAAAAAACTAAATAAAATATTTTACTTGATAAAGCGTGCATTTTACCGTACAACTTACCTATCATATGTAATATAAGGTAAATCTTATAATTACTCTGAAAATCGATTTTTTTTGGCGGATTTATATGTTTTAGATGCTAAAAATTCCGAAGAACACACACACACACACATATATATATATAAAATCCCGCCCGTCTGACTGTGTGTCTATGTATGTATCTGCATACCTTCAAATAATAAGGCAGTATTTGTAATATGTTGTATTTTTTTATGTCATAATATATGTGCGCCACCCTGCCTGCAGTGCCGGTCAGCCCTTTTCCCCCTCATGGACTTAATGTTCCTACACCTCGTGGTTGGTTGTCCACGAGTGGGGGATTTATGTATTTCTGTCTGTCCGTCTATCTGTAAGCGCTTATTTCCGAAACAAATTGAGATAGAGATTTGAAATTTTATGTCTACTTAATATGTAATAATGGGAAGAAGCCTTTTGAATATGAATATCCTTGATTACCCGAAATTATTTTTTCGAACTCTCGAAATATTCGTTCTGATGAAAGGTACATACAATTTTTAGAAATTATTTATTTTAAGAAGCGAATATAAAAGACAATAAAAAACATAAAATTTGGCTAAAATGTGAAGTCCATAGGAAATTAGTTGTCGAAATATTTGTAATAATTTTTTCCATACTTTTCGTTATTTTATGACCCTATATTTCATTCAAATTTCAATTCAAAGGTATATTTTAATTGGACATGAGACGCTTAATCCGACGCAGTAAACTATTAGGTAATATGATAATCATTTTTGGAGTTGTAAGGATGTTTCTTGTACTCAATTCGGCACTACTTGATTATCCCGTTGACCAAAAATCTATTGCCAAACTATAAGATTAAATGCCAATAATGGCTTATCGTAAATGTTACTTTCACTTGACATTAAACAAGTTACACGCGTCTGTTACGTCCCCAAGTGTTTTTTAATTTGACTTTTCATTCATATTTTAATTTGTTTTTACAATTATTGAAATAAAAATTATGCCTATATATAATTTAAGCGTAATTTGACGATTTATATTATTTGTCTAAATGCGTTGACGGGATGATCAAGTAGTACCCTTAATTCAGCAATAGAACATTACTATGAATTAAAAATATTTAGATATACGCTTAATTTTAATCTTGGAATTGAAATGCATTTTATTAAATAGTTTACACATGTTTTATTTTCATATTTTATAACATGCATATCCGTGATGAGTAAGTATTATGGTGGCCTCCAACGACTAATTTTCAGTTGTGGCAGAAATGAATTTCAACAGGATAATATTTATTTATTGTTCATTAACATGAATTTTTTAATAGGATAAATTCAAAACAGTGGACTCGCTCTATCTGAACACTCTCTAATGTGAACATTATTATGAACACATTACGGCGGTTTCGGCGAAAGTCCATAGACTTAACAAAAGATAAACTCTCTGTATTTTGATCACCCTCTAATCTGAACACCCTGTACTACGAACGCCACTTTTAGTCCCGATTTCTACTCTAGCTCTCTGTAAACTGAACATGTGTTTGCAATTTGAATTTGAATTCTCATCACGGAAATTTGGAGAAACTGTTACAGAAGAATAAAAAGGTTGAGCAAACTAGATTAAAAAAAAAACAGACAAAATCACTGCTACATTTAACGCATGTACTTGAAGTTGCAATTTATTTGAATACTTCAGATAAAATCTTCCGTTAAATGTTGGAACACCAGTGTTCACATTGTTGTCAGCTACTTGTTGTGAGAGAAGCCATTTCAGATTTTTTTAAAAATTAGAATATGTAAAAATTTAATTTTTGATTAGTTGGAAACAGTTATGGTAGTTAAAATATGCCAGTTCCACCTTGCTTATTGCTAATAAAAGTTTTATCTGAATTATTGTTAAGCGTGCTATTTTAAAGATTAATTTTGAAATTTTCGACTGTTTTCATCGATTAATCAACTACTTGAAAAGTGGTAATTAAAAAACTATTTGCTTATAATTTTGTTGTTATTTCATTTAAGAAGATTTCATTTTTGCCTATGATAGGACATTCATTGGGTTGTAGCAGTTATATTAGTTTACTTTTTAAACTTAAAAGGAACGAAATATAATAAAAATCCTGTAATACCGACTTTATTTAAACAACTACTGGCTCGATCACCCTACATACCAGTAATCATTATGGATTTCCAATCTGCCTGCTCCTGCATCCAAAGTTTAAGGCGCCCTCTAACGGTATTGTTTAAAATTAATCTTTAAAATTTATTTTCAAGGAAATATTGACATAAAGAATAGTTTTAGCGAAAACAGCAAACGAATCGAACAATTTTTCTGTTTTTTATAATCATTTGAAATTTGAACCTCCCCACCCCCATTGAACACAGTTCAGTTTGCGCTACTTAACCACTCCCAACGATTCAGATTTTCATCTCGAAATTTAAGTTTATGTCTAAGCTTCTAAAAAAAATTTATGAGATGCGAAAAATAATGGTAAAATATAGTTGTACGTTACTCCAAAGTCTAAAGCGCCCTCTATCGGCATTTTTTAAAATTTATCTTTATAATTCATTTTCAATAAAATACCGACATAAAGAATAGTTTTAGTGAAAACCGCAAATCAATCGACCAATTTTTCCGTTTTTTATAATCATTTGAATTAAAAACCCTCTGAACACTGTTAACTGCTTCCAACTATTCAGATTTTGAGCTCAAAATTCAAGTTTAAGTCTAAGCTTACGAAACCTTTAATGAGATGCAAAAAATAACGGTAAAAAATAGTTGTTCGTTACTCTAAAGTCTAAAGCGCCCTCTATCGTCATTTTTTGAAATTTATCTTTATAATTTATTTTCAAGACAATACTGACATAAAGAATAATTTTAGTGAAAACCGCAAACGAATCGACCAATTTTTCTGTTTTTCATAATCATTTGAATTTTTGGACCCTAAACTTTAATGGCGCCTATCTCCTTCGGAAGACTTTGGGACCCTTGGTTTCCTATTTAAATATTGTTTGTCTTGATGTGTACTATCACCCCTTAAAGTTTGGACCATGAATTTAGAAACACCCTGTATATATTTTTTGAATTAGATAACTGAGGTGCTCCTTTTTACAGTGCTCCTTCAGCGCTATTTTTTTACTTTTTCGATTTTGGGTACAGATATTTTTAATAATCTTATTTTCATTTTCAAAACTGGCCTTTAAATTGAAAGTGTCATTTAAAAAAAATGTCTGCAACCAAAATCGAAAAAAAGCGATATAGAGATGCATCTCAGATATCCAATGAAAAAAAATATTTAAAAATGTCGAAATGCAAACCAGCTATCATAAAATAATTTCCCCATAAAAATAGCATTAGCTCGCGAGCGCTTCATCTGCCAGGGACAGGAGCCTTAAGTTCTAATGTTAAACCAGTATGTTTAGTATAACATGCTCCTTTATGTTAGGTATGTTAGAAATGCTTTGAGTAACTTAATTTTTTTCAAAGATACCTGAGAATGCAGACACAAAATATTTTAGATACAAAAATCCACTGTAACTATAATTATTTAAAAAATATATGTTATGGTATTTCAAATTAAACAAAATCTATACCTGTTATTAAGATTTATCAAAGTATGTTCCCTAAGGAGAATACAGTAGGGGGAACTGGGGCACATTGATACAGCTTTTTTCTAAGAATTTTTTTGGTGTCCAGAAAGCTGAAATTTCAAGTTATTTTTCCCAGTGTGTCATAAAAATGTACAATAGTTGTTTTATACATTATTTTTGCATGTAATTTTTAAAAATTAAAAAAAGGCATTTGTATCAATGCGCCCCATCTCTGGGGCAGATTGATACACCTCATGGGACACTTTGATACGTCTGGGAAAATGGACATAAAATAACACCAATGCATATTTTTCATAGAAAAATAGTTAACAAATAATAGTTAGCAAATAAATATAAAAATTTTATAATTATTATAGAAATTAAAATCGACCACAATTAATTTATAAGCAATATTATAGCAATCAAAATGAAATGTATAATGACCTGATGTTCTGGCTGTTCCTTGTCTGATTGTTGTCTGTGGTAACTTTGCCATATCTGGCACTTCAACCCCAGCATTATCTTTTTTCTTAGAAAAGGTGAAAAAATTACCAGGTTTTCTACTTTTTTCAAACAGAAAATAAAGGATAATTATATTAAAAATTCTGTTTATAATATAATTATCCTGTACTGTTTTGCAGCTTGTTTCTCATACTTAATATTTCTCATATCGAAAATATTTTTTTCTCTGGAGAATCTATATAAATTTAAGATTTTCCAGGCTGTCGTCCTTTTTTTTGTTAATTTTATCAGCACTAGATGTTGGGTAAGTTCGTAAGTCTTCTGTTTGCAAAGATAATATAAAATGTTCTAATATAAAGAAATTAGAGCTATTTCACTTCAATAAAAACTAATATTAGAAATTTTTGACGAAAAATGGTTGGATTAAAGAGTGTATGGTAAAAAAATAATAAAAGGTAATGAAAAAAGGAGCTAGGAAAGGATTTAGGTTGTATCAATGTGCCCCGACATAGACTGTATCAATGTGCCTCATTCAGTCATTTTGAATAAAACGAGTCTCAAATCTAACACGTCATAATTTATCTAACAATAAAAAATGAGGAACTGATAAAGAGTAGCTTTACTTGCCAGAGAGACTATTCTTTTCGGTTGAAAATACTTTAACAGTTGTATAATACCATTTCAATTGTACAACTCAAATTTACTTTTGACCTACAAAAACAATTAATCACCCGTCCCATTTTATCAAACTATTGAATCCTTCAAAGACTTTCTGTATGTAGTTGAGTGCACTAGTATCACCCTTTGGAGCTGTTGTGATACTTTTTGTAAGGACCCTGTGTGCAGTAGAGGGGGTGTATCAATGTGCCCCATGTATCAATGTGCCCCACTTCCCCCTATATAACATATTTCCGTAAAAGGAGCATGCACACTAATTTTATACCTTAAAACCTATGAACGGCAATCATTTGAAATGGAATTAAATATTAATGAATTAAAAAAAAGTTCATTAACATTTTTACTCTGAAAAATATAATTTCATGTTTGTCTAGTGTATGAAGATGTGTTGTTGATATGAAATTAAATAGAAGAAAATGTGCTTTAGATACATAATTGGTCACTAACAAACTATTTTTAACTATCATTTTTTCTTAATATGTATATGAGTAGTCAAAAGTAAAAGAATTAAATAATCCATTGAGATGAATTTTAATTTATTATCTAATAAAACGTTTTGTATTAACATATTTTACTTTTATGGAATTTATTAATCTCATACTATTTTACAATTTAAACTTTTTTTCTGATATTATTTTATAACTTTGTCTTAAAGCTACGTTAGTTAATGATTTTAAAAAGTAAGTAAATAAACATAGTTAATGGTTTATCTTTCTTATTATAAATTTAATTGTAAATTGAGAATTAAAAAAAAAGGTTATTAAAAACTTACTTGCATATGTCGACTGGAACCTCTCTAAACTGACATTGTTACAGTAATTTACGCTTAAATTAAGGTAATATATGCATATATTATCCTATGTTCACAGATGTAGCCCATGATCTCTAAGGATATTACTGAATATATAACAGCTGTGTAAGTGTTAATGCAGTACCAGTGCGTGTAGAATTAATAGTACTAAATTACCACTCTACTTTACTGATAAGGAAATATCTGTTATTTATATTCATCACTTAGATTTCCTACATGAAATGAAATTTAACATATTATAAATTAATGTAGGGAATTTAGTATCGTATTGTAAGCACTAACCGTATCGTATTGTAAGCAAGGGAACTGGGGCACATTGATACATGGGGCACATTGATACACCCCCTCTACTGCACACAGGGTCATTACAAAAAGTTTCACAACAGCTCCAAAAGGTGATACTAGTGCACTCAACTACATACAGAGTCTTGAAAGGATTCAATATAAGATGCGTAAAGAAACGTAACCACTCCAATTCATAAAGAAATTCATAAAATGTATTTATATTGTTCATAATGTTCAGTAGTATAAATTTCACAGCATCACAACTGATATTCAGTGGAAAAGTACGGGAAGTGGGATATCTATTTATATGGTGAATACAAAACCCTTTTTACTTTACTAATGAGGAAATATCTGTTATTTATATTCATCACTTAGATTGTTAAATAACATGATTGTAAATTAATGTCGGAAAATCAGTATGGTGTTGTAAGCACAGTGTGAAATGTGTAAGGAATGGAACTGCTCAAATTCATTAAGATATTCATAAAATGTATTTACATTGTTGATAATGTTCAGTAGTATACATTTCACAGCATCACTACTGCTATTCGGCGGAAAAATTTGGGATAAGTAGGATACCTATTTATATGGTGATTGCAAAACCATTTTTTAAAAATTTTACTTAATTGCACGATATTAGAGAGTTATTCTTTGAAAATGTGACGAGCGTTTCAAACCTCTTTAATCATTTCTAATAATACTGCATATTAAACAAGTATAAAATATCTTTTGATATTAAAATATTCCACACAAACATTGTTTCTTATTGGGATTCTAAAGTAAAATTTGAATAACTTCATACATATGTATTTATCTATATGTTTAAATTAATATACTGTTTCGTATAAAATTTGCGGTTTTTGTGCTCTCAATGCAATGTAAATTGAAATAGATAAGAAATCTAATGTCATAAGTTTTATTTTATTCAAAAAGTTTAATTTTAACAAACAATTTTGTAATTGTGAAAACTGTTGTACAGTGTTTGATAAATCCTTCGTTACCGACATTTTTAGAGATTATAAATTTCAATTCGTTTCGAAAATGAGAGGAATAATCACAAAAAAATCGGTCGAAGCTAAACGGTACAAAATAATCTGAAAACAATTGAATAAAAAAGTTTGACGCACACGATTTAACTTCATCATTTCATAGTTTGAGATTACTTTTTAATTTGAATTAATTTTATACTGATCGTTATAATTGCGATGTAAATACGAAAAATATTTCATCTAGAACATTTGAAAAATAGTTTTATTCTTTACATAATATCGTAATGTCTGAACTGGGAAATATTTAAAAGACTATCTCGCATAATTCATTTGTATGATACCAAAGTTTAAATTGTAAAATGTACTGTTGATATATTGCGATGTTTAAAATAATTTGAATATTTAAATTCTTAAATTTTAAGACTTCCTAAAAAATTACGTTAACCATTAAAAATTCCAAACGTTTCAAATTAATTTACTTGAACATTAAATTTATTAACTACTAAATTTTCAAAGCTAATTCTGTTTTCTATATAAATACATGGTATAAATTAAATAAATGTACGCATTCGAAAGCTGATACTTTTTGCTCCATTACTTTTAAAATGAAAGTTAATATGCCTATAATATGATTAAGAATATTCATAAAAAACTATTTTAAAAATCCATAAAGTATTCACAACAACAGTAATGCAACTAAATATTACATACTTTTTTAAAAAGAGGGAAATATTTTACAGTTTTATGAAGTTTTTAAATCCGCAATTTTGTAACATTATACTTAAGTAGGAATATCATATTTAAATGAACTAATTAATTAATTTGTTTTCATTTTTCTTTTCACAATGTAAAATTATGAACTCCTTGTAATAATTTTTAAAATTGTGAAATGTGATCAGTTTTTATTACCTTTTCTTTGAAAGTGTTTTGAATAAAAATATAAAACAAAAATACCAGACTGTAAAAATTTATTTCAAAGTATTCTTTCTTTAAATCTGGTTTTCGCAAAGTTATAATAGTTTCATTATTTATCTTTCTGAAATTTCAGTATATGTAAAACATTATTATTATTGAGAATAAAATAGTATGACGTAACAGCCTAAATATTTCTTTCTGACGTAGAACAATTAAATCGTCGTGGCCGTTTTATGAAAAGGTATAACTGAAACTCTTATTAGTATTTTTAACAAAAGTAGCAATTGTTTTTTTGATTGAACAAAGTATATGTTATATGTTTTAATAGTACTTTGGCTATAGTAATACCTTGTAACAATAAAAGCAGTGCTGCTAATATTTATGTTAACGTAGGAGTATAAAATAATAATAAAATACTCTTTGGAAAATATCTTGTTCGCAAACAAGCATCATACATACAGATACCATCGTATAAATGGCACAAACGGAAACTAATGATGTGGAAATGTAACTAAATACCAACATAAGCATACACGTACGCATATACACACATGATTAATGTAAAAATAACAAATTTAGATTTAAAAGATTTCAAAACATAAATAAACAGCATTTTTATATTGTTTTTTTCTTTTTAATCAGGACTACAACAATGTCCTTATATCGTTTATTCGGAAAGAAGCACGAGGAAAAAATGACAAAACTGTAACAGAAAATTAACAGGTTCGCTGCCGCTTACATGAAGATGAGATGATAGTGAATGTCGCACTGTAGAAGTCTGTTTTTTCCAGACGCCAATTTACTTTTTATAACAAAAAATAAATAAATAAATAAATAAATAAATAAATAAATAAATAAAAAATAAATAAAAAAGCAGTGAAAGATTTTCCCGCGCCAGCGCGTGACTGGCTATTGGACATCTCTCTACATCACGCGCTGGCGCGTGAGGGGCAGCGAATGTGTTAACAAAATTCATCAAAAACTTATTGAAAGAAAAATTGCATAGCTAATAATCCTGAAGTTTTTTCCGATTCCACAAAATTTGTCGTATAAATTTATATAGTAATGTGTCTGGTTTCTATGTGGCAGACATTTAATTTCATTTATTGATTAAAACTTCTTGTTCAGATTACGCTTATTTGGCTTAAAAAATGAAGGTTTACAAACAGATACTTTTAAATGAACAATTTCTTCGGCATTTATAACAGTTCAGTTTTCTTGATGTTGAATGGCATGATATTTTAATTTCGAAAATTTCTATGTTTATATTGCTAGGGAATGGTTATATATTCCCAGATTTTGTAATATTACAAAGTAGAATAACAACTATTTTTTGTAATTGGATATAGAACATTATTTTTGGCAAGTATTTTAACATGTTGATAATTGGAAAAATATATATTATAACAAAAGTGCAATTAAAAAAAGCTTCCTAAAATTTTGTTTAAACCATGGATTGCCAATAATACAATTTAAGACGAATTAAATGCTTCATATTATCAAGTTTTTAAAAGCATTACTAGCATTTACAAACAAGATATTTGTTCCGTCCTTGTGCGCATGCTGAACGAGCTCCGCAGTTCTGCGGTCATGTGACCGAGAGTTTTAGTTTTGCACTAGCTGTCATTGTGGCACGTTGTGTTTATTTCAGCGGGTCTAATCCCCAACATTCTAAAGCGAACAGCGGGATTTATCCCCAAATGTTCCTATATTTTAAATAGCGGGACTACTCCCCATATAATTGACGAATGTCATTAAATAGCGGGTTAATTACCCCAAAAAGCAACTTTATTGCATCTGTGTTCTACTACATCTACTTCTCTGTTCTCATTTTGTGTTCTTCTTGTTGTGACTGTTTGTGTGTGTACCTCTCTGTGATATAAATATTCTAAAGGCAAGCCACCGTGTCTTCAATTTTAATTATACACACACAATCTTCATAACCATTTGATGGTCCGTCATCGCACGAGTCAGCTGAAAACCTATGGAAAAGCTTAACAGAGCAAAAGGTGCTTTAAAAGGCGCCATAACAAAGCTAGAAAATTTCGTTAGAGACAATAAAGAACAAAGTAATTATTCAAGTACAGAGCTCGAAATAAAGCTCAGGAAAATACCAGAGCTTCAAACAAAGATATCTGAAATACGGGATAAATTCTATGATATTCCCGAGATTAAAGACCTATTTGAAGTAGAACAAGAATTAGACGAACTTGAAGATCGTCTCGAGAAACTTGAGGTAAGTCTCAATATATTTCTTAAAAATCTGAAAGAATCTGAAATAAATGTTCATGTTGATAATATTGAATCTAGAAATGTCAATAATATTAGAGTTAAATTGCCTGAAATCCCATTACCAACATTTAATGGTAAATATGACGAGTGGTCAATCTTTAAAGTACAATTTACCAATTCAATTATCAATAATGAACAGCTAAATGATGCACAAAAGCTCTTCTATTTGCGAGCATCGCTTAAAAATGAAGCAAAACAATTAGAAAGTGCTGACGATTCCTTTGACTCATTGTTTGCAGCACTTACTGAAAGGTTCGAAAATCAACGTTTGCTCATTGATACTCATTTATCAGCCATAATTAATTATGAAAAAATACATTACGAGTCCTCTAAAGAATTGAGAAATTTTATTGATTGTGTAAATAAAAATTTGAGGGCTTTAAAGGTATTACAATATGAACAAAATAATCTGTCTGATGCTATCCTTATAAATATTATATTACAAAAGGTAGATAAAGAAACCAGGAAATTATTTGAATATTCAGTCAAAAAATCAGAATATCCACAATTTGCTGAACTAATGTCATTTTTGGAAAACAGAAGTTCTACTCTAGAAAGTGTAAATAGACATTCTGCTTCAAAACCTTTTAACAAAAACATTCCCCATTCAAACAAAACAAAAAATTTCATGCTAAATTCGAATAATAAATCGAATGTGAAAACTTGTGTTCTATGTAAATCCGCTTTTCACAATTTGAACAAATGTTCTCAGTTTCTAAAAATGAATGTATCAGAACGATATGATTTCGTAAAGAGAAATAAACTGTGTTCGAATTGTTTGAGTCCAAAACATCTCGTAAATTGTTGCGTTTCAAAGTATAATTGCATTCACTGTGGACTACGACATGCCAGTCTCATTCACCGAGAAAGAGAAAATAAATCAAAAAATGAACTTTGCTCTGACGCCATTCCCCCTTCACACCCCCCTGCATTTAACGCAGGTGTCACTGAAAAAGAAACAAACAATTTGGAAAATAATGACTCTTTGAAAACCTTGAATAACGTAAACAATGAAAATAAATCGGTTTTATTGAGTACTTGTTTTGTTTTTATCGAAGATAATTTCAGAAATAAAATAAAATTTAGAGCTGTTTTAGATTCCGCCAGCAACAGTAATTTTATATCAAGAGATTCTGCAGACATGTTAAAATTAAGAAAAAGGTTAATTAATGCTCCAATTACTGGATTAAACGGATACACTCAAAATGTAAAAAATAAAATTTCTACTGTGATTAGCAACGAAAACGGAACTTTTGCGGAAAAAATAGATTTCCTAATTGTGCCTAAAATTACGGATGTAATTCCGTCAACACAATTAAATGTTTCTAACATTAAATTACCGAACTCTGTAAAACTAGCAGATCCTACATTTTTTAAGCCGGCAAAGGTGCATATATTAATTGGTGCTGAAAAATTTTACAGAATTTTAAAACATAATTCCGTTAAGATTACTGATAAACTTTCCCTGCAAGACACTGTTTTTGGATGGATTCCAACTGGTACATTAGACGAGAAAAGTTGGTCTGAAAATATTGCTATGTGTAATTTTTTAGAGATTCCGATGAAGTCAATGATACTTTGAAACAGTTTTGGGAACTCGAATCTATAGGCATTAAGCATGAAGATCCAAAAATATCAGAAAGGGATCAGGCGCAACAAATATTCGACAAAACGAATTTAGGAAAAAAGGTCAATGGAAAAAAAGGCAACGGAAAAAACGTCAACGGAAAAAAAGGCAACGGAAAAAACGTCAACGGAAAAAAGGGCAACGGAAAAAAGGTCAACAGATAAAAACGGCAACAATAAATAATAGTAATAAATGTCAGTTCTTCAATAAATCGAAAGTTGATATACATTAGTTATTAAGGGAGGTATCTTAAGTTATAGAATACCGATTCTATGTTTCAAGTAAGCATATAAGTGTATCGGTTAGTACACGTGTATCGGTTATTTCAACTCGATTGATGAATAGCTTACGTTTAAAAACAGCGACTTTCATATCTTTATGCAAACTTTGACAAAGGACATTCTTTGGAGTGAGAAAAAAGTTTAAAACAGACAATGAAAAAAAAAAAATGGTACAAATACATTTTAAATAAAATGGAAAAAATGGATTTTTTTTTCTCTTGATATTTAATTATGTTATTAGAATGTTAAGGAGGATAACAGAAAATGAGTAGAAATGTGGAGATTTGGCACAAGAAAACTCAATTTTGGATACAGCAGCATAAACCATTTAAATTTAAATAAAAAAAAAGGAAATTTGTTATGGTGATTCTATTGATTATAGTAATAATAATAATAATAATAAAAATAATAATTGAATAAAAAATGTATGTATAAACATATTATTTCATTTTTCGACAAGTGAATTGCATTTTGTTATAAGGTTGTGCTTTCTCACGATGACCTTTATCAGGCTTTCGCGTGCGAAAATTCTGTAGAAAACACCATTTTGGACAGCATTTTCTGGAAGGCCACCTGCATTTATCAAAAAATGAAAACATTATTCAACTTTATGGTTTCTAAATAAGCCCCCCCCCTTGTCAAATCCGCCCCACTAGTCGCTAAGAGGTTGTGCTTTCGAAGCTGGTAGACGGGAGTGCTGGGTTCGAACCCAATCGCATCCGTCGGCCAAATCGTTCGGAGTTTTCCATGATTTTCTTTTAACCTTGGGTAATCTTGCGTAAATACAGTTAGAAAGACCTCGACGGAGGGCTCTCCTACAAGGACCTATATACCCCGGGCAGATAATCGGAAGTAACAACAATAACAATCCTTGCCATTTCCAAATCGGTAAACGAAAAAAAAGTGCCTGGAAAAAAAAGGACCGGTAAAAACATGAGCATATATAAATATAATGTAATAATATTAATAATAATAATAATTGAATCATAGATTAATATTTTGTTATATTTATATAATTTTATAAATTTATTATATTTATATATTTTATATTTTTTAATATTTAAAATAATTATTATATTTAATAATTATATGCTATATTATTATTACTACATTACTATTATTAATATTTATAATATTTTATATTTAATTTTTTATATTTATATATTATAATATATATAATATACAGTGTAACACATAATAATTAATATAATAATAATTAATAAAATACATTTTTAAAATGCAATAAGAAATACATAATAAAAATATATAATAATATATAAATATAAATTAAATATAAAATTATTAATGAATAATTAATTATTATTTAAATATTATTAATTATTAAATATTATAAATTTTTATTCATTTCTTATTCTTTTTCTACAAGTATTATCGAGAAATGAAAACATTATTCGACTTTATGGTTTCTAAATAAGACCCCCCCCCCCTTGTCAAATCCGCCCCACCAGTGGCTAAGAGGTTGTTCTCTCGAAGGTGGTGGACGGGAGGTGCTGGGTTCGAACCCAATCTCATCCGTCGGCCAAATAGTTCGGAGTTTTCCATGATTTTCTTCCAACCTTGTCTCCTTCTTGCCTTGTAATTATTTTTATTAATAGAACCCCCATAACAAATTTCGTTATATTTTAAATTTTATTTTAAATGGTTTATGCTGCATGTTGCCAAATTTAGTTTTCGTGTATTAAACTTTAAAATTTCGACTCTTTTTCTGTTATCCGTCTGAATATTCTAAATATCAAGACAACAATTTTTTGTGCCTTTTTTCCACCCTATTTAAATATATATACTTGTTTTTTTATTTATTTATTTTTTCACGTTTGCCCCTTTTTCGTCAATTAAAGAATGTTTTTGGTCAAAGTTTACATAAAGATATGAAAGTTGCTGTCTTTATCCATAAGCTTTTACCTGTTGCCCTTTTTTCCGTTGCCTTTTTTTCCGTTGACGTTTTTTCCGTTGCCCTTTTTTCCGTTGACGTTTTTTCCGTTGACCTTTTTTCCGTTGACCTTTTTTCCGCGCACCGACAAAACAGTCAAATTTGTGGGCGATCGTTACGAAGTCCAATTACCCTGGAAAAGAGATTGGAAGGAATTAAGTAACAACTTTAATGTTGCAAAACAGCGTTTAGAAGGTCTAAAAAGAAAATTGTATCGAAACCCTGAACTTTTTCGCCAGTATTCTGAAATAATAACAGATTATTTGAAGCATGGAATTATAGAGCAGGTGCAAGAAAATGAACCTGTTTTAGATAGGGCGGTTTATTATTTACCACATCATGCGGTCTATAAGGAAGATAAACTTACAACTAAAGTCCGGATAGTTTTTGATGCCAGCTCTCATGATAATAATGAGTTGTCACTGAATGATTGCTTATGGCCAGGGACGAACTTAAATCCACTTCTCTTCGATATTTTAATCCACTTCAGATTGTACGAGATCGCCTTTTCATCTGATATCGAGAAGGCGTTCCTTCAAATCTCGCTTGCAGAAAGGGACCGGGACTCTGTCCGATTTCTTTGGTTCGATCACGATTTAACATCTTTCAAAGTCTTCAGATTTAAACGGGTGCTTTTTGGTGTCAATGCCTCCCCGTTTCTTTTATCAGCTACCATTAAGGAACACATCAAGCGATTTACGAACATGCACCCAAGAACTGTTTACTTACTCGATAAATATATTTACGTGGACGATTTTATCTCTGGTCAAGATACTCTGGAACAAGCTCTTGAGATTTCTTTGAGTGCTAATAAAATAATGTCTGAAGCCGGAATGACTCTTCGAAAATGGATAACCAATGATGAAGCATTATTGGAATGTTGGAAGAAGGAAGGTTTAGATATTCAAGCAGAACATGCCACTATAAGTCTAGGAAGCAATCTAAGCAAAGTTTTAGGAATATCCTGGGAAACGGAGGAAGATTGTCTGATATTTGAAGTCAAAAGCCTAATACAATTCTTGTCAACACAAAAGGGTTCAAAACGCCTACTATTGCAAGCGGTTGGTAAAATCTTCGATCCTTTAGGCATGCTCACGCCATACACCATTAGAATTAAATGCCTATTTCAAGAACTATGGCTAAAGAAGACATCATGGGATGAACAGTTGCCAACTAATGTGCAAGAACAGTGGTTAAAGTGGGTCGAAGAACTTCCAAATTTAGTAAAACTGAAAATTCCGAGAAAAATTCTTGGTTGCCTGAATCAAGTAATAGAAGTAGAAATACATGCCTTCTCTGATGCTAGCAAAATAGCATATGGCACTGCTGTTTATCTAAGAATAAAAAGGGAGAGTGGAGTGGAAGTCAATCTCGTAACCTCAAAGAGTCGTGTTGCCCCTATAAAGGAGATAAGTCTACCTAGGCTGGAACTTCTTGGAGCCTTACTGAATGCAAGACTGACTAATAAAATCAAGCCCATCCTAGATCAGAAAGTAGCATCTACAGTGTACTACTGGACTGATTCCAGCATTACTCTTTACTGGATCAAGGGCTCAACAAAACGATGGAAGCAGTTTGTCGCCAATCGGGTCAAGGAAATCAATGTTCTCACTGATTCTAATTCTTGGTATCACTGCTCCAGCAAGGACAATCCTGCGGACCTCTTAACTCGAGGTACTAGTGTTAATTCCATTATACAGGACCCAATGTGGTTCAAGGGACCAAAATTCCTCGCAGCTGATGTCCTAGAGACTAAGCAAGAACCCATTGATGTACCAGAAAAGGACTATGTTTTAGAGACTAAATCTAAATTTAAAAACAATATTTATGATTGTAATTCTAATATTTCTCTTTCTCTTTTCAGGAATCCTGAAGCAGTAGATTCTATTTTGAGCATAAGTAATAATTATTACAATATTCTTCGCGTTCTAGCTTATGTGTATAGATTCCTGCACAATTGCAAATCTCCAGCTGTAGACAGACGCAGAGGCAGCCTCACCACCTCAGAAATAAAGGCCTCAGAAACTTCTCTAATTAGGCTAATACAAAATTCTGAGTTTCAGGAAGAGATCAGTAGTTTAAAACGGGAGTCAAGGGTTCCTCCTTCTAGTAAAATTAAATGTTTAGCCCCCTTTTTGGATCAAAATAATATCTTACGAGTTGGAGGGAGATTAGAGAATTCAGATTTAAACTTTGATAACAAGCATCAAATCATTTTGCCAAAAGGCCATAAGATTACAAAACTTATATTTGAGTATTTTCACAGAAAATACTTTCATATTGGTCCCCAAAGTTTGATACATTACGTACGTATGAGATTTTGGCCAGTAAGTGGGAAAAATTTAGCGCGTAAGGTAGTGCATGACTGCGTTGTCTGTTTCAGGAGCAACTCAATTACTGCCAAACAAATCATGGGAGTTCTCCCATCAGAAAGAATAACACCGAATTTTACCTTTTGCCATACAGGAGCTGATTTATGCGGCCCTTTTGAGATTAAATATAAAAATCAAAGAAAAGGGATTTTTCATAAAATCTATGTCGCGATCTTCATTTGCTTTGTAACAAAGGCTATTCATTTAGAAATAGTAACGGATCTAACATCCGATGCGTTTATCGCCGCACTTAAACGTTTTGTTTCAAGACGAGGAAAATGCACTTCTATTATAACAGACAATGCTACGAATTTTAAGGGTGCTAAATCAGAATTGCAGAAACTTTATGAATTAGTTCGTTGCCCCGATGAAAAATTAGCTTATTATCTTACCTCAGAAGCTATCGAATGGAAATTCATTCCCCCTAGATCCCCCAACTTCGGCGGTTTATGGGAGGCCGGGGTTAAATCCTTCAAATATTATCTTAAACGGACATTGAAGGATGCTAGATTGACAATGGAAGAATTCCAAACCATTACCACTCAAATTGAAGCAGTATTAAATTCACTCCCTTTAACCCCCTTATCGACCGACATAAATGATTTTAGCGTATTGACACCAGGCCATTTCCTAATTGGTCGGCCAATCGATGCTATTCCAGAACCTCAGTTAATTGATATTAGCGAATCGAGATTATCTCGATGGCAAAGAATTACTAAATTTGTTCAGTTAATTTGGAAAAATTGGCGATTAAACTACTTAAGCCACCTCCAAAATCGTACCAAATGGCAGGTAAAGGGCGATAATATAAAACCGGGAGCAATGGTGGTGATAAAGGAGGACAACTTACCTCCTTGTAAATGGTTGCTCGGACGAATCCTGGAGGTCATACCAGGGAAGGACGGCAATGTGAGAGTTGCTAAGGTAAAGACAGCCTCTAACATTTTCCTTAGGTCGATATCTAAATTATGTGTCTTACCTATAGATGAATCCTAATGCATTTTATATTTACTTATATTCTCATTTTATTAATTTAAAAGTGTATTTAAAAATGTTTGTAAATAATTTAGATTCAACTAGTGTTTGTTTTTAACAACTAAATCTTACTTTAAATTTTCATTATTGTATTGTATATTATACTTTTTATTGCAACTGATCACTTGTATTTGTTTTGTAATATTATTATGTCATTGCTATTTTAGTAGTTTGTATTCATAATGTATTTTAAAATTTTGAATGTGCTACGCACATTGCAACGCGGGGCGGCATGTTCCGTCCTTGTGCGCATGCTAAACGAGCTCCGCAGTTCTGCGGTCATGTGACCGAGAGTTTTAGTTTTGCACTAGCTGTCATTGTGGCACGTTGTGTTTATTTCAGCGGGTCTAATCCCCAACATTCTAAAGCGAACAGCGGGATTTATCCCCAAATGTTCCTATATTTTAAATAGCGGGACTACTCCCCATATAATTGACGAATGTCATTAAATAGCGGGTTTATTACCCCAAAAAGCAACTTTATTGCATCTGTGTTCTACTACATCTACTTCTCTGTTCTCATTTTGTGTTCTTCTTGTTGTGACTGTTTGTGTGTGTACCTCTCTGTGATATAAATATTCTAAAGGCAAGCCACCGTGTCTTCAATTTTAATTATACACACACAGTCTTCACAGCCAATATTTTAAAATAAATACTTTATTTGGCATTTATAACAGTTCAGGTTTCTATATGTTGAATGATAAGAACTTCACTTTCGGAAAATGTCTATATTTGCAATGCAAGCAAATGATTATATATTTTTGGTTTCTATAAAATTTCAAAGTATAATAACTACTTTTTTTTTGTAATTGGATATAGGATGTTACTTTTTACAAGTATTTTAACATATTCATTAATGAAGAAATCTTTCTTCTTAAATTTGTAAACAGCATATTTCTTTTAACCGGCGTATATCGCCCATTAGTAAATTTCGATTAATTTTTTATGTCAAAAGTATTCGTCATATATGCATATATGTACATATATCATATATATACATATAAATTCAATTTGTTGACGGTCCCCCTACGGAGTTTCGGAAAAATATCTTTACGGTAATACATGGAACGTACTATTATGCTAAGACACCTGGAGTTTCAGGGAAATTCTTCATGCATTTTTCTAGCTATTTAACACAATGTCTAAAATCGCAAGTGGCCACTCACTTTTAGCCAATTGGTCGATATGAATAGTATTTTTAGAAATATATATATTTGATATTTTATTAAACACAAAAATACTATTTTTCTTATTAAAACGTGAAATGATATGTATATTCCACAAAACAGTAGTGAATGTAATTTAAAAAAAATTACCGAATTAAAATATATTTTAGCAATTATTCTCAAACAGTTTAATGATTGTAGTACAGACAAGCATGATATCCCACCCCCTTTTTTTTGTTACAAATAATTCCTGATAAAATCGGTACAGACGTAAATGAGTATAATATAATGCAGGATTAAACTAAACGTATTTTATTTATTATCATTCCACATAATGAATTTCTTTAACGTATGTAAATAATTATTTTATGATCTTGCAGTTTCATGTAATAAATGAATCATGTATCTTAGATATTCATTTTTAATGTATATGGACTGATAAATTGAAGGCAAACCTGGACCTCTAGAGAAATAATGCTTTCACAATTACAAAATCTATGATCGTTGTAGTAATATCCTTCGAGACTGCAGATTATATGGGGATCTAACAATGTGACTACTTGGCCTTCTATAAGGAATAGGGCTGTGAATATCATGTAAATTAGACAGATTGTTAATCACTCCATGCGAGAATCTGATTATTTAATGCTTGCGCCTGTTTCTAAAAGGAATTATAATATACTTACACGAGTAAATGTTCGGTTTCTTAAGACAGTCTGACAATTCTATAAGCAATCTAAATGATGCAACATTAAACAAATTAGTAAAACATTACTAAAGAAATTATATATGAATATAACTTAATTATTAGTAAAAGTACAATACTTCTATTCATTGAAATATTTATTTTTAGTTTTTTTTCTAGAAAAATATGTTTGTTTGGGAAAACCTTTAAAAGAAATATTTTTCTAAGAAATTTTCATACAAAGTATGTGCTGTAGAAGAGTTATCGATACATATCTATGAGTATGGAGATCTCAAAATAATAAACTAGTTGGATATGCCAATCCCAAACTTTTTATCTCATACGTACATTTTAATATTTCAAAAATTAGTTACACATGTTAATACTTTAATATTATTAATACAATACTACACCAACTTTGATTTTCATCTTACAGTTCTGCTTCAGGCTATTAATCGAAGTAAAAATGAGTTAATGTGGATCATGATATTTATAAAAATCAATAATTTTCCCTAAGTCTGTTATCAACTGCTGTTTGCAAATAGCCGACTTAGCAGGACGCGAGTTCCCGTCTCTGCATCAAACGATGGACAATATAATGACGGAGAATCGAGAAAGTGATACAAAAAGCGCTGAGCTAACAGAATGTTCCTTTCACATGGAATATTTCCAAACTCAAGGAAGATCTGCTGGCCACAGGGCAGTAGCTAAGCGGGCGCTATAAGCGGCTTATCCCCCTCCCCTAAAATATTTTGAGCACTTCTGGAAAAGATTCCAAAGTCACTCAATGAACTTATGTTCCAAAAATTCAAATGAAATTGTGGTATTTAACACTTTTACTTTTCAGGTAAAACTGTAGATGGCGCCCCTTGTCCATTCCATGGAATTATTGTTAGGAACATAAATGTACTTGAGTTCCAGATTAATTGTTCTATGTTTACAATGTGTATATGTCATGTGTAGTGCCGTCAGTTTTATTAAATATGTTCTGTCCTTAAGTTCGTCCACCTCGATTTATTGAGTACTGTTTTATGCCTTAAATTAATATGTTTAAAAAATATTATAGAAATTCTGTTCAAAATCTAATTGAAGGATTTCACAGTTTTCCAGAACTACTATATTGTATCTAAAATAAGTGTTTCAACATTCTCTCAGAGAGAGGAAAAAAAATATGAGTCTCCCCTACATTCTCTTGAACCCCTTCTGTTGTTCACTTTTAGCTACGGCCCTGGATGGCCATAGCCAAAAACATACACAAAAAATTTGGTTCAATTTTGTACATAACTTTATACAATTCTTACTAAAAGCTTATGTGTTGTCATGCCGATGTAGACGCTTTCAACATTGTTGAATAAAGTGTTCGGCATTTCATATATACCAAATTTTTGATCCATTGGGATTTTGTGGATTTGATCAGTAACGATGTCAATGAGATAAGGCGGTGGAATTGCGACAAGGTTTATGTTATTTTAACTCCTTGGTTAACAAAGGTTGCACAAAAATCATATTTCCGTGCAATAACCAATATGAAATTAAAATTAGAGAGTCTGTTGAAATCATTGCACGTGAGAATAAATTTTGTACCGATAATTTATCCTATAATATACCAAAAATATGGAATAACACCATAAAGTCTTAAGTCTGTATCCTGTTGCTATATTTTAGCCTCGTACGTAGATGGCAACAAATTCAAACTTTTGATTCATTTCGATTTTATTTTATTAGAAATACAGTAGACACCCTCAAATCCGCAATCCTAAAATCAGCACATAATTTATGGATTTTTAAACAATGAAAAACTCTGTTCAGATATAGGGACAAAATTTGACTATTTTAGTTTTATATCAATTCCATATGTATTTTAATTTGTAATTTTTGTTTATATAACTGAATTCATGTTGTTTCATGAAGGAAGAATAAATTTATTTTTGAAAAACTCAAAATATTTCTAATATAATTGGTAATCACAATCTCTTTACCAAATATATTTATGTATTAATCAAGTTTTTTTGGTTATTAAGTCTGGCTAAACTTTAAATAAAACTTCCTTATTTTATGATTTTGATGTGAATTAATAATGTACTTTTATGATGCAAATTTCATTGAATAATGTAGGAAAAATGTATTTCATCTTTGTAATGAGTATTTAATCATATATTATTTATTATTAACTTGACCTTTGCTTTTATTATTTTGATCATTTTAAAAGTTATCTAAATTTTTATTATTTTTGTTTATTACATATTTTAATATTTTATTATGTTGTAAGTATTTATTATAGTTTCAATTTCATTATTAATTACATTCAAATTACTTTTAAAAAATGTAAACAAAAAGATGACCAGAAATCTGAAAAATTCTAAAATCCGCACAACGCCCAAGTTGTCCCAAGCTGTGCGGATTTGAGGAAGTCTACTGTATTATCTTTCGCGCAAGAAGCATTTATCTCTGAGCTTGTAGTCATTGCATCATCATATTTTTACTCAAAATGGCTGCAGAGGATAGCTCGAAACGTTGATTTTATGTTTTATTTTGTTTTTCATTGTATAAATTCATATTAAAGTTATTGTTTTTGTGCACCAATAAGCAAAGTTATGTATTTTTAACAAATACATTCTTAGTAGTTAATATTACTTGTCCAAAGGATTGTGGAATGCGTATGACATATGCTGTGAAAAATAAGCATGTGATGCATAGTTTATGTTCTTTCTCAAATATTACAAAATAATTCCAAAATATTTAGTATTCACCCTTCTCATTATTTTTAATAAAATGCTGAATTTTGTATGGTAAAAATGCAATGATAAAGAATATCACAGAAAATGGATATAACTTTATTTCACAATTTAGTTCAAGAAATTGACTCATAAAAACGCATTTTTTTTTTCATTTTCCTAATTTTGTTTTAACAATACAATTATTGTTTTATGCATATAATTCTAAATAAACATACACCTTGAAATGCCAAGAATGTAAAGTCAATGGGATTCCAAATTTTTTCTCTCAGCAAATTATGATTTATTGATATGAATATTAAATTTTTTGCTACAGTAATAAAACGATACCAATAAAATATTCCAGCTACATCTTTTAAAAGCTATCGAAATTTATTTCAAAAAGTATAGAGATAAATGAAACACATTACAAAGTGACTTTCAATTTTTGAACAATTTAATATCATAAAATTCCTAAACCTTATTTAGAATGCGTGTGTCATATAAGAGTATTATGAGTATTATCATTAATAAAAAGTAAAAGTAATACAAACCATAATCTAGTCGTTAGTTATGAAATGCTATTTATAGCTATAAAATCTTTTATTTTTAGATAAAAAGTGTAAATTGATCATTAAATAACTGGTACTATCCATCTCACTAATCTGAAAATTAAATTGATAGGGTTTTAATTTGCAAAAAGTGTACTACGAATAAAATGTTATATGAACACCAATTTATAGCAAGTAGGCAAAATAGTATTGTTTCCAAAGTAATATTGTAAATAGTATTGCAACTAGCATTGTTCTAAAAATAATAATGACACATTTCGCTAAACGTGGAACTAACAAAAGGCGAGCTTAAAAATTATAATTTTGATGGTACAGAGGTTTGGATTAGTTTCTGGACATCTACCATCTGGACCAGATTATGTGATCGTTAAAAGTTAATTCGGTGAATTATTTCTTCAGATTTGTCGGGAATGGCTCAGTTGTCAGAACACTGGCGGCTTCAGCTCAGACATTCCTGGTTCGAATTCTGGTCCACTTAATAATCTTATTCAGTTAATACTTTACTAGTGTTATTATTAATTTATCAATTGAATAATTGTGTCAAAACTTAATCTAGCATAATTACGCACGCGGAGTTTAATGTAATTCCAAAAATAACCCTTTTTCTGGTTTTATATTGTCGAGCTGAATCAGTTATCAGACCAGTGTACAGTGATTGTTAAAGATTTGTTGGGTAAATTTTGGCCTTCAGAGCATTGGCGAGCATTGGCGGCTTCAGTGTAGATATAACAAAGATTCGATTTTATTTGATAATATGTCATGACAGCCTTTTTATTGCACTGTCATATTACACCTTGATTTCCCAGATAAAAAGGATTTTCTTAAACTATCAAGGTTATTTTTGTATCGTTTAGGGACAACAGTCTTTCGGAGTCCATCCATTGTTTAGGAATGTTGCTTATAAAAAAAACCTATTTTAAATGTCCAAATGCACAGCAATACAAAGGAAGCAAGCCAGTTGACTTGGGTTGAATGTATTTAAATAGAATAGCCTCAATTCAGGTTTCATTTCTCATTTTTTCCAAAAATGCATCGAATTTTTTTCTAGCAATAGATTTAGAGGTCTAACCTAATCCCGATGGAACGTAGTACGATAAAGATTGTTTGGGAAAAGCGATGAATTGCCTTCTTCGAAAGATAGTGTTAAAATATATTTTTGATAATAATCCGTGTTAATTTCGACATTTTTTTCCTTATTTTATTTCCCTTATTTTAAAATTTCCATAATGGGATTTAGAAATAATCAAATCCTTAGCAATTCTAAACAAACATTTTAGGTTTTTTAAAATAGTAAATTGATTTTTTTCTATGGCAACAGATAAATGTATCCAAACTTAATCAATTAAAAATGCTTCCGTTTTCACCTGCCAGATAATTTCCCTACAAATGCAGCTCGTAATCTCCTGTTGAGAAACAGATTTCTGCATTAGGCAGGGAACATCAAGTTTTTAGTTTTCATTAGCTTCAAATCCGATTTTATAATTTTGCTTACAGTTCGTACACACATATGGTTAAAGATTTTGAAATAAGTTTTTTTTGGACGGTTGGATTTAATTTTTAAAATACAAAATCAGATTTTAGATCCATTGTTTATTAGCTAGAGACTTTTTAAAGAAAAGAATTTTTTAGTGATGCAGGCGATAACTAAACATTTGTCTGAATTTATGCCACATAGTTTGTTGCTTTAATTTAAATCATAGAAGAAGTCAAAATCGTTACAAAAATATGCGAACACTCTTAGTGTACAATTTATAAAAAATAAAAATAAAAAAGTAATAATGTTCATTACACATTCAATATGCTGTTGATGATTACATTTATCATTGCGGGGATTTTTTTATACTTTTTTTTATGCATGGTGACACGGTATAATTAGCTACATCTGCAGAAGATGGACATCATACCAGAAATATGTAAATAAAAGAATAATTAGTGAATTAATTTGAGAATCTTTAAATTAGATTTCGGTGCGTATATGTTTATTTTCTTTGGCTACAGAGCCATATTCCTGCTTCAAAATCAAGAACCCATTATTTTTATATAAGAATTTATCAACACTTTTCCCAATTTAAACTGTATGCGTTGGAAAAATTCAACTGCAATACTTTTAGCAAATTGTAAAATTATCTAAATCACATTTCATTATTTTTTATATTTTAAATATAATTTTGATAGTAAATCATCAGTTTAAATCGTGACATAAATAATATTATAATTTCTTATTAAGTGATGATTTATAATCGTTTTAGGACTACACTTGTCGATATTAAGCAGTTTATCACATTTGGCCCTTTGGCACAAAATTGGGACTAGGGTTTGTTTAACACAAAAATAACAAACAATTTTACCGACATTTTATTCGAAATAAAACTGTATAATAATTAAAAAGAAAGCTTCAAAAAATAACTATTCAAACTAAAGTTGTTTAAGAATTTCAAACTTCACGAAAAGTATTCATCTATTTTGTATGACGGAAAACATTTATTGACACTTTATAAAATTTTAAAAGTTTCTTTCAATTACCTCTCTAGAGATGTACCGTTTAAATAAAATGTACTTCGGGAGCGGGATTATCTTAAAACACGGCAGAAAAATTTATAATGATAAATCCGAAACAGAAAGAGGATTTATGTATGTTAAGCATCTGTAATCTGCGTAAAACTTTAAGAAGGCTAATGACGCCGAAAGATATACTTAATATCTCTATACAAAGCTTAAATATCCTTATTGAAAATTAATTAGATTGGAGATTTACTATTTATGATTCTAATATATTGATAGTTGCAATTTTGAGAAAGTTTTCTTGGGGTAAAAGCTTTAAAGAATATTTTACTATTTTCGTTACCAGAAGAGTTATAATATTTTTATATAAACTTTATGTGACAACATAAGATGCAGTCAAAGTTATTTAAATAGGTAATTAATGAATTTCGATTTGGACATATAATGGAAAGATAATATTCTTAAGTATTTTTACTATTCGAATGTAATTTAGGAGAGAGAATTTATAAGAAGTATTTTTGATTAAATATTTCTTAGAATAAATAATAAAAATGAGATAAATTCTAATTTTCAAATATTTTCTGATTTTCATTCTATTTGAGTCATCCTTTCAGAGACTCAAGTATGTTTTACTATTCAGATTACTATTAAATTGTAAAGAGAGATTTATTGCAATTAACTTAATAATCTGATGGCAAACTTCAGAGATAATATGTACAAAATTCTATTATGTTTCTTCAAGCAGGAAGATTGATTTTGAGTTGCTTACACGACACTGAAAATTCTTTAATGAAATTCTTTACGAAAAATTATTATTACACTTCTTAATTTGCAATTGAAGCATACTAATGGAAACATATTTTACAAAATTACTTTTAATACGATATTATAACTTGTATTGTACTTAAAGAACATATGCACTCAAGTTTGCAGTAGATTACTATATGAAAGGTAAACCAAAAAATATATAGAAAATTAAAAAAAAAAAAATTCTTAAAATCGTATTAGTTATAGAAGAAAAGTTAATGGGTTATATTATGAATTCATATTTTCTTTTTGAGATACCAAAACAAGTTGGAAATTGCACATGGCAAATGAGATGCGTTCGTAAATAATTAATTTTATAAATATTCAGAGCTTGATGCATTAGCTGTTAAACTCTTGAGCAAAAATGTATAAATACAAAATTGTATACAATTATATAAAATTCAATAATACGAGAATAATGGGACTTCATCTTAAATAGGATGTAATCAACGTGGCAAACTTAGAGTCATTGCCTATCATTGAGATATTGTAAAAATGCGTAACTCATACAAAAACTACTTTTAAGTTATTTCCATTAACATTCTGTAACTGTTACAGATTCTATTGTGTTACCTTGTATATGACCTACAGCATTTATATACACAGCGTAATATGCAAAAATGTAATTAAACTTAAAAACTGATATCACGACTAAAAATGCACTTCCAATAAAAACTTCCAGTAAAACGAAAGCTTTATCTGAGCAGTCAAATAAAGAACCTTTGAATTTAGTTTTAAAAATAGTGGAATAATTTATCCATCAATGTTTTTAAATGCCATCCAAGAATCTATATAGATCTTCTTGCCCATTAAGAATAACAACATCCATGGATCTTCCTAAAATTTAGAAAGCGATGTTCTACAAAAAAGAAAAACAACAGTATTAAATAATTCACCTCCACAAGTATCCATTTTTAATATATCAGTTAATTTCATTATGCTTGAATTTGCGTGATCATTGATTACCAGTTTTCGACTTAAAACTATTTTCACTTTACAGTGAAAAGTCCTTTTAAAAGTAAGTGCTGTTCTTAATTATTTTAACGTAAATGACACCACATAATCATTTAGTTTAACTAGATATAGCTGTAAGCCTCTTTCTATTGTTTGTTTCACCAGTAGAGTTGGCTATTTTGCGATGTTTTATTCACCCCGACGGCTGTCTTAACCCTCTCACTGACAAGCCCATATATAGACGTTCCCTACACTGCAAAAAATAACGGAGAAATTAACAGTGAAATATGCAGTTATCATATCAGAAAAAGAGGAAAACGCATTTAACAGTAAATTTTGCTGTTATTTTTCTTCAGCGCCATCTACTGACAAAATCTCAAAAATACGAATGCCAAAGAATTGCACCTTGTGCGCGCTACTTCTGATTTCCGAATGTGACGAGACGAGTGGTCTATGTTTACGGAAAATCTATACTGAAGACACTAGTTTAAGACTTTAGGTAAGTGTAATCATTATTTTCTATTGCACTGTAATAAATTATACGATTGTGTCTTTTCTCTTTATGAAATCTTGTGAAATAATTGTTAATTAAATTGATAGTCATGAATGTCAGTAGAAAATGTTAGGTCTATTTTGCGATATCTGTTTATCAAAGAAATTTTTACACGTAACGAGCGATTCCCACAGACAGATCGCAATTTATGCAAAATGCATTTAAATTAAACGTATTTTCTTTCTTTCTTTCTTTCTTTTTTTCCATAGTAAGCTAAGATCTAATGCAAGCCGTACACTAAAAACTTTTATTATCAACTTTACAAACTTTTAATTTTCGAATGTAACTGGCTTGCAAATTCTTAATTTTTAATTATCATAATTGAAATTCCTAATCTTTGAGACTTATTTAATTTTTGTTTTTTTCGTAGTAAGCTAATAATTGAAATTTTTTTTTAATTATTATTTTATTAAATTTTGGGTAGTAATGTGTACGTTTACAAATTGGAACGAACCTTGTATTGCTTAAAGACATACATTTTGAGTATGAAAGTACGGCTTTAAAATTCCTTTAATTATAAATTTAATAAATCAAATGCACAGTTTTAAAGGATTTTATTTATAATTAAAAAAATTTCCATGTGCAAAACAGTAGCATTTTTTAAAAATTAATAAAGCAAATATATTTTTAAGCCCATTATTGCTGTTTCTTATATTAATATGTTAAGTCTAGATTTGTATTCAATTTTATAATCTTTTCCAAAATATCTTGAAATTGATATTTCCATTCGTCCACCTACTCCCTCTCCCCTTTCCCACTATCTAAAAAAACTATTTGAAATATATATATATTTTAATGACAATCAGTTGTGGCCACGAATTCAGTTATTAGTATAAAACTGTGAAAAAGACTAATATTGAAGATTGTTACATTTTAATGTCTTTTAAAGCCATGCAAATTTTATGTTCTTTGTAGATATTTCAGAGTGCCGAAGTGCCATGGAGCTTTTTTTGCATTTATATCTCCTGTGTACTGTTTATTTACTTATAATTTATTTACTCTTTTGTAAAAGATTTTTATTATTTCTTATAATAAATTAATAAATAATCGCGAAAAGATTCAAATTTTATCAATAAGGCTAAAAAAAAAGAGCTTATTGGATTTCCCCCCCTTTTTGGACAATGTATGATTGTGTTAAAAATTCTAAACATGAAAGTAACTTATTTTAAGGGTTGTATAAAAGCCTGGTAAAATTTAAACAAGTTGGAAATTGCACGTGAAGCGTAGCAAATGAGGTGCGTTCGTACGATAACGAAGTTTTAAAAATATCACTCTCATATATCAATCTCATAAAACTGTAAATAATTCCAATTGAAATGCGTACAAACAATGTTCTCCCCATACCATTATTCTATGGAATACTTTTGTGTGGCTTGTAAATCAATAACAAATATTCTTTGCACCACAGATTATGCAAAATGTATATTATAATATCTACTTTATAGATGCATATCAATTTTATTACGTTCGAATGAGTGTAACACCATTAAAATGCAGTTGAAACATTTTCCCCATTAACCGTAATGTAACGGAATACTTTCGATTGTACCTGTAATTGAACTATGCATCCGATTTTGATAAAATTTGAAATAACTCGACAAAATTATGTAATAATTATGTATTTGAAATTTCAAACGATTAAAATGCATTTGAAACTTTTTTCCCCATTGACCGTAATGTAACGGAAACCTTTTGATTGTCCCTGTAATTGATCTATGCATCCGATTTTCTTAAAATTTGAAATGACTCGACAAAATTTATGTAATAATAATATATTTTAAATTTCAAACGATTCGGTTGGGTAGTTTTTGCGTTGTTATATGCGGACGGACAGATAGACGGACAGACAGACGGGTGGACAGACGGATGGACTGAACGACAACAATAGGTGCTACGTATTTACATAATTACGAACGCACCTAAAAAGCAATGCTATGCTGGTGGCTTTTGTTAGTCTTAATCGGCTTTTTTTTTTTTTTTTTTTTTTTTTTGTTTAATCAAAATTAACCTTTATTGGCCGAAGTTGATTTTCTACAAAGAATTTAAATTGTTACACTGCACCTTTTTATGTGTTTTTTTTAAATTAATTTTAAAGATATTTAGTTGAGGTAGACTTCAATATAACCTGGTTTCTTAATAATGAAGACGTTAATATTGGAATAATTATGGATTGGAAAATTTTCAGCTAAACTTGACAAATCCATACAAATATATTTCTCTGGTTTATACTGATCTTAAGCCCCTCCTTATTTTTGTTTTTTACTGTTTCATGTAATTAAAAAAAACAATAGTTGAAATCCAAAGTTTTATATTACTATTCAATCAAAAAGTTACATTTTTACAGGAAAACAAAAAATATTAAATAAGTAAAGTCAGCTCTTAGCTTTTTCATACAGGTTTTCAATGAAAAACAGTGAAACTTTACAGTGGCTTGCGAATGGGAGGAGGAAGGGGACGTTTGCTCTGTGCATGAAAATTTAGGAGATGCCAAATTTATACTACCATCATAACTTTTGGCCTGTCATAAGAAAAAGTTGGGAGAGGGGGCACCAAATTCGGTCTTTGACCCGGGTGCAATTTTCTCTTCGCATGTCCCTGAAATTTTATTCTGCTTCCTAATTCCTTTGACGAAAAATGTAAAAAAAAAAAATAATAATAATCCAGATTATAAAGCATGCAAGGGGAGGTTAAGAAAAAAATAATAAAAGTTTAACTATTATTATTTTTAAACACCAACCAAACATTGTGAAGCAGTTGATTACTGGAAGGCAGTCCATTACTGGCACATCTACCCTATATACAGTAGACTCCCTCAAATCCGCAAACCAGAAATCCACAACTCTCTAAAACCCGCACATATTTTATGGATGTGTAAACAAGGAAATTTTCAGTTACGATATTGGGACAAAATTTGATTTTTTTAGTTTTGTATCAATTCCACACATTTTTAAATTTGAAATTTTCTTAATTATACTCTATTTATGTTTTTTCATAAAGGAAGAATTTTTTTTTTTTTTTTTTTTTTGAAAAAATTCCAGATATTGCTGGTAATCAAAATCTTACCAAATATAAATATGCATTAATCCAGGGGTGCCCAGAGAAGGGTTTGGTGACGCAAGATGCTTCATTCAATTTAGTTTTTTTTGGGGGGGGGGGATTTGAGAAAAAGTACATTTTTTTGGGGGGGAGGGAGATTTTTACGTTTTTAATATTTCAAAATTTAATTCCAGAAATGTTCCTATGTTTTCTTTCTTTAAATTCTAATGAGGCAATAATAGCTCATTCCGCTATTCTCATTTCGCTATCTCTTGAAGGTGCAGTAGATTATAAGTAGAATATAATTTACAATTTGTGTTATGTTTGGAGGGGAGAATGTTAAGTTTACATTTCTAATTGCCGGTAGAAATTAGAAATCAGATCTGCTTGAAAAGAATATCATCAGATTATCCGCACTGGCAGATAATTCGCACTTGAAATTTTCGAGGTTTTTTAACAGATAATCCGCAGATTATACGCAGAAAAATAAGGTACTTCTTATGCTTGCATCAGTATAGCTTAATTCCTTCTGAATGCAATTCACCAAAATGGTATACTGTTGGGAATATGTATATGCAATATGTGTTTTTAAAAGTCTTACCTTTTTTATTTATTTTTATTTCCAGGTGCTTGTTGAACATAAATCCAAACAGGGGAAATAAACAGCGAAAGAACAGCCTAAAAGATGGCATAATGCCACGAGTATCATCATTGTTAAATAAATTATCGGATTACGAATGGTTGTAGATCATAACTTGTGGCTTGTATTTGTTGTTAAAATTAAACTTTTTTTAATTGCAATTTTCATGTTTTTTTTCCTCTTTTAAATCTAAATTATCTTTCAGACTTATTTCTAATGAAACTTGTTCAATTGCAAGAAAAGAATTTTATATATAATTGTGCTTCCATGATCCCTGTTTAGGTACAATTACACGTTAATGTAGATATGGTAAATTTGCTTAAAATAGAAACAGAAAATTCTGACTTTTTCCAATCAGCAAACAAATGCTGATGGTCAAGGTAGAATTTAGTATCAATGCTTCGAAATTTTTTTTAGATTACTTGAAAGTTCATTTATCATAATTTATATTTCTGGTTTGAATTAACAATTAGTATATGTATGGGGAAACTTATATCTAACCATACAAAAGCAATTTTAAAAATGCATTCCTGATTGTAAATAATGCTAAGTTGAAACCACAATAAGATTTCATGATTTCATGAACTGGAATATTGTTCTGATATCCTCCATTACATTTTGAGTCCTGTAACAACCAATATTACATATCTTGAAGCACTAATGGAACTCAAATAGGAAGTGCTTTGGAAAGAATTAATAAATTTTCATTTTTTATCAGCAAAGACAATTTAAAAATGCGTTAAGAAAGGAAAAATTCTACTTTTCTTAAAATTTGATCAAGAAAATCAAGCTTTTCTAAAAAAAAATATTCAATGATGGGGTTTTAGCGAAACCGAAAAAAAAAAAAAAAAACGAAATGATGGGGTTTTAATGAAAACAGAGCTTATAATTAAATTCATAACTGTTTTACTATCAAGGTCTCACATTGTATAAAGGTACGTTTCTGGACACAGACGTACAATTTCTTTATCCTCCCTCCATCACACACACACACATACACTGCTTAAAATTTCAGATTAGGTGGAGTTTAATTTAAAATTTTGATCTATCCATAAAAGATGCCACAAATTTCTTCAATATTTTTTATCTCCCCCCTCCTCTTTTGCCACAAAATGTCAAACTTCACCTTACTCTCCCTCCTCCCCCCCTCTTGTTACATGTCATGCTATGTTATATAAACATATACTTGCCGTTCACAATCAAAGCACTACCTTATAGAATGTATTTCACACTACATTTTTAATCTTTAACTATCTGTTTTAATTATATTTGTGAGCATAACAGTAAAAATTTGTATACTTATTTTATATGCAATAAGGTTAAAGTTTATAACCAAAAACAGCAATGAAATATCAATATGAAAGAGCAATAGGAAAGATTATTAATTTGCAGTTCAAAATATAATTTAATATATTTGGCTTAAAATCTTATCTTTACTTTATAAACACAAAATACTTTTAAAATAACTTGGAAATTTAATCTATTGGTCTTACATGCTTTTATTTTAACCAAAATGTGATGTTGCATTTCTTTTTACCCCCCTACCACCCCTTTGCCACAGTTTCTCAAACTCCCTTCCAGGCAGGACATAATTTATTGACAGACTCTGATACAATTTCGTTATTAAAACTCACAGGCAAAAGCTTCATAAATCCCTGGATTACTTGTATCTTTTGGATAAATTATGAATGATGGAATATATTTCCTCGATTTCAATGTGACATATATATTTTTTAATTTAACACTCTATTCTGTAAAAGATCTTTGTTATTCTTTCAAATTAATTTTATTTATATAAGACCAAAAATTATGTAACTATTTAATTTCAAAACATGCATATGAATACTTTACACTTTTGCATTTCAGAATTTTATTAATCTTCATATAGAAACTTAACAATGAACTTAAGTCTATATTTAAGTATTGCAGTTAAAGAAAAAAATGTACATGTTAGCAAAACTTGTAAAAATGTAATGTTGATGTACTTGACAGAAATACTGCTTCAGAGAGAGGTGTATTTGTACTACTTTTGTAGTAAACTATTTTAATCATTATCAAAATGTTCTATTTTTGAGTGTTTTACTCTATTGGTAAACTTGGTATTAAAAGCTTGTTAATGGATTTGAAAAGAATTCACCAGTTTTTTAGAAGATACACCTGGTTTAAACATTTTTTTTTAATCTAAAAATAAATTTTAATAAGTATAATGGCCCATCAGTCCAAAAAGACACAAGACATTGTATAGTATTTCTTACAACTTCCTTTTACTTAGTGTTGTGAAAATGATTGTAGTGAAAAAAATAAAAACCTGAGAGCCCTTTAAAGTGTGTATACTATTTAAAAAAAAGATTTTGTTAAAAAAACCTAATGTCACATCCCAGTTAACTCATGCTTTAATAGGACTATAATCATAAGTAATTAAAATTTTGTATAGCATATTATTGTCACATGTTTGATATCACTATTGTATGGAGGTATTTTTCTTTATTTCTGAAATTCTGATGTCAAATAATACAAAATTATAATTAAAAGTAATTATGTTTAAATATTCCATACACTTTTCAACCTACGTCAGTAATTTACTAGATGAAAATTAAGGTATAATTTACAGCTACTGAAAAAATTACAAATGATCTATTTAAAAGCATGTACAGGGTGTTTCGCTACCAGACCGACAAACTTTGAGGTGTGATAGTAGACATGAAGACAAACATTATTAAATAGGAAACTATGGGGCGCAAACGTCTTCTATAGGAGCTAGGGGCCATTAAAGTTTAAGGTCCAAAAATTCAAACGATGATAAAAAATGAAAAAAAGGATCAATTCGTTTGCGGTTTTCACTAAAATCATTCTTTATATCACGATTTTGAAAAAAACAAATTATAAAGTTTACGTTCAAAAATTGTCGATAGAGGGCGTTTTAGACTTTAGAGTAACGAACAACTACTTTTTACCGTTATTTTGTGCATGGGGTTGAAATTATTTTAAAGTTTATACATTAACTTAAATTTTAATCCCAAAATCGGAAACATTGGCATCGGGTAACTAGCGAAAATTGAACTGTGAACAGAGGGACGGATTTTAAACTCTCATAAACAATATACAAACTGATCGATTTTGTTGCGATTTGCGTGTACGTCTTTCCCATGGTAATTATTTTATTCCAAATGACTTATAGCTCTTGTGTCTCCATTTTTTGATAGAGGGCGCTTCTGACATATCTCCGACATTTCAATGGCATTACTCCTGGGTGTTTTACTACCAGATCAACATACTTCACAGGAAGTGTTAGGGATGCAAAGCGACTCAGAATCTCATAGGAATGTAACGTTGAAAGTGCCTTTTTAGCGAGCTGTGGTTAAAAGAAGCAGAGAAAAAAACAGCAGAAACAGGTAGTGAAACAGCAACACGTTAATGTGGCAGAAAACAATTTAGTTAAAGGTTTTACTACAAAAGGTGTCCGAAATTACTACCAAAAGTAGTCGGGCATGCTTGACAGCAGCGTCGCATGCAATTCCTCACGTTTTGAAAGATTCCTGGAATCTCGGATAGCTTTCTGGCAGCTACAAAAATTCGAGCTTAGAGGACTTCCACTGACGGTACGGGAGTCTCGTACATTCAACTTTTCATTTGATTCCTGCAGAAGAAGTTCATACAGATTCAGATTGAGCCAGGTGTGTGTCTGCGTGTGTGTGTGGGGGGGGGGAGGGCTACCAATTGGTTTGAGTTCAACTAGCCCCACCCAGCAATGTTTATTTAATAAAATACAGAACAATTATACAGTAATAAAATAAAGGTAGGTAACAAAAATAATTGATATAATGAAGTAGGTGTGACGATCAGGCAGGCCAACGAACCGGGCCACCACTACCTATCCACCGCTGTCCATATGTTAGGTTGAGGTGTCTGCGAACATTATTGGTAAAATGTGGAGGAGCCCCATCGTGCTATAGAGTGGAGCAACCAAAGAGGAACATGTGCTTTTACCAGAAGTTCCGACAGAACGTGTTGTAGAAATATCAAGTGGCTTTTTTCTCTGCTTCTTTTAACCCTAACTCGTAAAAAAGACATTTTTGATGTTACATTATAATATGATTCCGAGTCGTCTTTGCATCCCTAGCACTTCCTGGAAGTATGTTGGTCTGGTAGTAAAACACCCAGGAGTAATGCCATTGAAATTTCGGAGATGTGTCGGAAGCGCCCTCTATCAAAAAATGGGGACACCAATGCTGTATGTCATTTTGAATAAAATAATTACCAAGGGAATAACCTAGACGCAAACCGCAACAAAATCGATTAGTTTGTCAAATGTTTATGAGCGTTCAAAATCCCCTCCTCTGTTCACAGTTCAATTTTCGCTAGTTACCCGATAAAAATGTTTCCAATTTTATGCTTAAAATTTAAGTTAAAATCTAAACTTTAGAATAATTTCAACGCCGTGCACAAAATAAGGGTAAAAAATAGTTGTTCGTTACTCTAAAGTCTAAAGCGCCCTCTATCGACAATTTTTGAACGTAACCTTTAAAAATTTTTTACAAACAAAGCTTGATATAAAGAATGATTTTAGTGAAAACCGCAAACGAATCCACCCTTTTTTTTGATTTTTATAATCGTTTGAAGTTTTGGACCTTAAACTTTAATGGTCCCTAGCTCCTACGGAAGACGTTTGCGACCCATGGTTTCCTATTTAATAATGTTTGTCTTCATTTCTTCTATCATCCCTCAAAGTTTGTCGGTCTGGTAGCGAAACACCCTGTATATTATGATGGAATTAAATTAACCAAACAAAAGGACAAATTTTAGTACATTAACTCCAAAAAATACTGAATAACTACAAACGAGCAGTTAAATCTGAAAAATAAATTTCAGTAAAATAATAACAAAAAATGCTGAAAATCTATAAAAGTACAGTAAAATCTGAAAAACAAATTTTAGTAAATTAACAACAAAAAATGCTGAAAATCTACAAAAGTACAGTAAAATCTGAAAAACAAATTTTAGTAAATTAACAGCAAAAAATGCTGAAAATCTACAAAAGTACAGTAAAATCTAAAAAACTAATTTTAGTAAATTAACAGCAAAAAATGCTGAAAATCTACAAGAGTGCTGTAAAATCTGAAAAACAAATTTTAGTAAAAAAACAGCAAAAAATGCTGAAAATCTACAAGAGTGCTGTAAAATCTGGAAAACGAGTTTTAGTAAATTAACAGCAAAAAATGCTGAAGTTATACAAGACTGCTGTAAAATCTAAAAAACGCAATTGCTGTAATTATACTGCAAAATTTCCTGGCACCCATATTGCCAGCATTTTTTGCTGTTTAATTACTGTGATTTTTTTTACAGTGTAAGCTCCAGGTTTCACTGCAATGCAAGGAATAATTAAAATGGTATAACTCAGTTGATTTAATGGATTTTTAATACATTGTGCAATGATTAAGACACTCAAGGATAACATTCATATTCGTAAATAAGATTTTTCTATAATTTTGAAAGAATCATATTTTTTTAGCAATTAAAACAAAATGCTGAGAAAACAACATTACAATTTTGCCCTTTTGCAAGACTGTCAGAGGGTTAATATCGCACTGTGCAATATTACGCAAACTACTTTAAGCGTCTAAATGCCAAATTCTTTATTTAGGAAGGAATTTCTTAAATTTTTTGAATGAAATAGACACATATACGAAGACAATTAATTTCAGTTTTGCAATTTTTGCTACTGCAAATTTTTAAACTTGTGAACATCGTCCATTTTCAATTTTTTCACCGTAGTATAGGGGAAAAATGTACTTTTAAATGCATTTTGCTTGAAAGCTGTATCTTGAATTTCTTTTCGAATTATTAATTTTTTGTAGTTTTTTTTAAATACTGTTTATGAATTGTGGCAACAGACGTACTTCATTTCTATTAAAAGTAAAGGGGGGAAAGTTACTTACTGTATCTGTTTGTTGCCTCTGTTTCATAAAAAGTGATAAAGAGATGTCGAATTTAAAATACGTGCTATGTGATGAATTTTCATTCTTGACATAATTATGAAATTCTATGAATTTTGTTTTAGTTCGTTTTTATTTATCAGTTAAAGAGATTTTTTGTTTATTAAAAACTTTCTTTAAACTCGATACAACACTTTCTTTTTACACTCTGACGTGACAGGTTTATTATATAAATTATTTATTGCATGTAGATTATTTCAAAAATTTTCATTTACATTTAAAAGGATATAAATAAATTGGTATCTGTTGACAGCTAATAGCAATCGAGATTTCAAGTTTTGAATTAAAATGATTTTGAAATGATCAAATTACAATACCATTTTTTTAAAAGCTTGAACACGGATAAGAGAGGTGCATATGTAAATTTTGAGATGGTAAAAATAGCATCGGGTTTAAATTTCACAGAAAAAATTCTATGATTGAGTCAAAGTGCAACATTTTGCTATTTTTCATTTTAGAATGCCATGCATAAGAACCTTAATTGATAATCTTATAATAATAAAAGGTCTTTATTGTATTTTATTGTTTACATATCGATTAAAGTTTAATTTAATAATTTATTTAACTGAATTTCATTGAAATAATGTTTTGTTTATTTAAGTTTAAATATCATTTGTTTAAAAATTAAACTTACCAATATAAGATGCATTTTTTATTGTAACTAATTTTGTAGGTTTATTATAAATCAGTGAAACAGTTCCTTTTTAACATTTTCTTTCGTCTAGGAATTCGACGGGTTCTACCTTGTATTTTTAATATTTCATTTTGTCTAGCTATATTTCGATTGATTCAAGATTCTTTTAGAGAAACAGACCAGCGTAGCGTTCGAAGGCTGCTACTAATTATTAAATATTTGGATTAATAGCCTTTAAAACTCTGGAAAGTTTGAAGTTTCTACATTTCATATCTTAGGAAAAACAAGTTGGAAATTGCATGTCAAGCAACGCAAATGAGGTGTGTTCGTACTATAAGAAAATTTTAAAAATGTTCGGATCTGGATGAAAAAATATGCAGTACTTAGGATACAATATAGTGGGCAAAATATTTTGTGTGTCTCTGTAAATACTATCTGTTTTCTATTATAGAGGAAATAACTTGTAGTAAATCTCAACAACGTATAGCAATTTCATAAATTGAGAAATTGTTTAATAGTATTAAAACGTTCCCCAAACACTGTTTTCCCCTATAACATTAGATAATGGAAATGGACATTTGTGTGGCCAAGTAAATTAATAACAAATATTCTTTACACCACAGATTGTGCAGAATGTATTTTTTAAAATATACTACATAGATACACATCAATTCTATTATGTATGAAAGAGTTTAATATCATTAAAATGCACTTGAAACTATTTTTTCCATTGACCGTAATGTACCGGAATTATTTTGGTTCTCCCTGTAATTAAGCTATGCATTCTATTTTCATGAAATTTGAAATGATTCGACAAAATTATGCAACAATAATATATTTTAAATTTTAAACAATTCGATTGGGTAGATTTTGCTCTGTTATATGGGCGGACAGACGGACTGAACGACAACTATAGATGGGACGTTTCTATATAATTACGAAAGCACCTAAAAATGCTCTGGCAAACAGATAGTCACACAAGTGATCTTACAATGTTTCCGTTTTTAATTTTTAAGTATGGATCCCTAAAAATAGTAATCACGGAATAATTTAGTATTTTAAATCTTGTACAGTATTTAATATACAATTTTAAAGTTCAAGATTGAAATTTAAGTTTTTCAAATCTCACATTCAAAAATGCTTATTAAACTGATATAAATGTTATAATTGTTTACAAGTTAAAGTAATACTCAACTCTGTATATCTACTTTCTTAAAATGAAAAAAATGAATGAAAAAATTTCTCTATAAAATTGATTTTTTTTCGCTGTACATTTTTAATTATCATTATATTTTATTTGCTATAAAATGCATTTTTTGTTATTGTCTTACAAAAGAAAAAAAGGGCAATAACAATAAATATATACTTATTGTTCCAACCATGCATGATGAATATCAGCTCGCGCTCTCAAAATAGAATGAGAAGTTTGGGAAAAAAATATCTCTTCTATTTTTAATATTCTGTTTGCATTTTTTTTACGAAGAACTACTTCAACTTTTACTTCACTCCTCAGGTTTTCGAAAATATCTTTTAAGTATCCCATTTTCTTTTCAGTTTCAAAATTAGTAACATTGAAGTGTATAGAAAAAAAGCGCTGAGATAAAAGCTAAGACAAAATCTGAATATTTGAATACTGAATGGAATTCATACAATTGGCTTATTTGACGTTTAATAATTTGATGAATGTGGTACATTATTAATTTCATTTGAAATTTTTTCTAATTGTTGTTAAATGAATATCTATTTTAAATATTATACACACATTAACGACCATTTTTATTATGTTTTGTTTTCTAGGGTTCTATTGGATATATTTTTCAAAAAATGTACAATAAATAAATTAGTATTTTAAATAATAAAAGTTGAACTTTTCCCAAACTAAGTGTAAACTTGCACAAGTTAAGGTTTGAATTGAGGAACTTTTGGATTCTGAGTAAATTGCGTCTGAAACTTACTTAGTAAATTGTGTCTGCCTGGCTTGTACTGAATAGCCTTATTGGTAGATTATTGACTGTTTAAGCCAATAAATCCTGTGTTCGAAACCCGATCTGGATACATTCTGACTCTGTTTTTTCATTTTTTTTGAAAAAATTATCAACTTATAAGAGTTTTTTATTTATAAGTTTATGTGTTAGGAATAATTCAATTATATTTTAAATATCTATGTGAAATGATAGATAAAGCAAAAATTTCTGAATACTTTCGTTATGTACAAAAAGTGTTTATGAAAAATCAATGTAACCTCTCGATTTTATATAGTTCTGGATACTTTTTCATTCATGTAGATAGTTCTTCAATAAAGCATAAAAACGATAACAAAATTTTCTGAATACTTTCGTTATGTACAAAAAGTGTTTATGAAAAATCAATGTAAACTCTCGATTTTATATAGTTCTGGATACTTTTTCATTCATGTAGATAGTTCTTCAATAAAGCATATAAACGAAAACAAAATTTTCTGAATATTTTCGTTATGTACAAAAAGTGTTTATGAAAAATCAATGTAACCTCTCGATTTTGTATATAGTTCTGGATACTTTTTCATTCATGTAGATAGTTCTTCAATAAAGCTCAAAAACGATAAAAAAATTTCTGAATACTTTCGTTATGTACAAAAAGTGTTTATGAAAAATCAATGTAACCTCTCGATTTTATATAGTTCTGGATACTTTTTCATTCATGTAGATAGTTCTTCAATAAAGCATAAAAACGATAAAAAAATTTCTGAATACTTTCGTTATGTACAAAAAGTGTTTATGAAAAGTCAATGTAACCTCTCGATTTTACATAGTTCTGGATACTTTTTCATTCATGTAGATAGTTCTTCAATATAGCATAATAACGATAACAAAATTTTCTGAATACTTTCGTTATGTACAAAAAGTGTTTATGAAAAATCAATGTAACCTCTCGTTTTTATATAGTTCTGGATACTTTTTCATTCATGTAGATAGTTCTTCAAAAAAGCATAAAAACGATAACAAAATTTTCTGAATACTTTCGTTATGTACAAAAAGTGTTTATGAAAAATCAATGTAAACTCTCGATTTTATATAGTTCTGGATACTTTTTGATTCATGTAGATAGTTCAATAAAGTATAAAAACGAAAAAAAAATTTCTGAATACTTTCGTTATGTACAAAAAGTGTTTATGAAAAATCAATGTAACCTCTCGATTTTATATAGTTCTGGATACTTTTTCATTCATGTAGATAGTTCTTCAATAAAGCATAAAAACGATAACAAAATTTTCTGAATACTTTCGTTATGTACAAAAAGTGTTTATGAAAAATCAATGTAAACTCTCGATTTTATATAGTTCTGGATACTTTTTCATTCATGTAGATAGTTCTTCAATAAAGCATATAAACGAAAACAAAATTTTCTGAATATTTTCGTTATGTACAAAAAGTGTTTATGAAAAATCAATGTAACCTCTCGATTTTGTATATAGTTCTGGATACTTTTTCATTCATGTAGATAGTTCTTCAATAAAGCATAAAAACGATAAAAAAAATTTCTGAATACTTTCGTTATGTACAAAAACTGTTTATGAAAAATCAATGTAACCTCTCGATTTTATATAGTTCTGGATACTTTTTCATTCATGTAGATAGTTCTTCAGTAAAGCATAAAAACGATAACAAAATTTTCTGAATACTTTCGTTATGTACAAAAAGTGTTTATGAAAAATCAATGTAACTTCTCGATTTTACATAGTTCTGGATACTTTTTGATTCATGTAGATAGATCAATAAAGTATAAAAACGAAAAAAAAATTTCTGAATACTTTCGTTATGTACAAAAAGTGTTTATGAAAAATCAATGTAACCTCTCGATTTTATATAGTTCTGGATACTTTTACATTCATGTAGATAGTTCTTCAATAAAGCATAAAAACGATAACAAAATTTTCTGAATACTTTCGTTATGTACAAAAAGTGTTTATGAAAAATCAATGTAACCTCTCGCTTTTATATAGTTCTGGATACTTTTTCATTCATGTAGATAGTTCTTCAATAAAGCATATAAATGATAACAATATGGAAAATTCCATTAAAAATTGGGGTTTTAAACAGTTTTACTTTTTTAGACTTTAGAGCCGGAAATCTGATAATTTTTTTACTAGCAATATATATATACATAAAAGAGTCCCAAGTATTGCAGACAGGCCGAATAAATTCAGTGTAACCTCGACGTTACGGAAAAAGCTTTTCTGTCCCTTTACAGAAATTATTTGAATAAACTAAAACAAAAGCAGAACTCCCCCAAAAATAATAGAATTCCCAGACATTTAAAAAAACCATTTTCTGGCTAGGAATAATACGTTTCTGTTATCTTTTCAAATCTATTGATTTATAAGATTTCCGATTAGCTGTTCTGCTAAAGATTTTTAAATTAACTATGAAATAAAATTGAATTTCTTTAAAATTCCTTTCGTATTATAAAAAAAGTAATTTTTTCAGCATTTTATTCTTTATTATAGGCAGCTGTTTAACAAGAAATCAGTCTGACACATTTTGATACCTCTTATTAATTATTTGACCAGTAGGAGGCAGCACAGAGAATCACCTAATCGAGTTCACAGATGAAAATGTAGGATGAGTTAAATCTCGATTCGCACGATAAAACGCATTCGGTCTGCCAAGTCATATCTTGGTAAAAAACACCTAAAAATCCAATTTTAACGGTCGACTCCTAGGTTAACCGCTGTGTTTTTCTGCACCCAGAAGTTTGAAAACATGGAGGATTGGAAGCAAGAAAAGATAATGCAAAACCTACGAGTCAACTGCTAAAAAAGGACTTTTAGGTGTTTCCACTAACTTATGACTTGGCAGACCGATTGCTTTTAATATGCTAATCGAGATTTAACTAATCGTAGATTTTGATCAATGAACTCGATGGCGTGATTGTCTGTATCGCCGCCTCCCAGTTCTATATCTAAAATTGAATTTTTCACTTGTTTAACATTTATTTTTTCCCCTAATTAAATCCTATTGATATTAATTTTTTCAAAAATGTTTGGATATATTATTATTTTTTTTATTAATTTTTTTTATTTATTTATTTGTAATTAAATTTAGATATACACTAATGTGCAAGAATTAAAGACGAGATAGTTTTTCGAATGTATAGTCGTGCAAAATTTTCTCGATTGACCGAAATATTATTTATTTTTTAAGCATTTTTTATTAGCTGCTTTTGAAATGTTTAAATAATCTTACTTAATAGATCGCGAAAACAGCCATTAACAGGAGCTCATTCGGCCCTAAACCATATCCATAAAATGGAAAAAATGCATATTCATTTATAGGGTGATCGCAATTTTTTTTTTAAAATTATAATTCAATCTTCCTTAATTTTTTTAAAGCTAATCAAGTAAACTGATTTTTAGAAGCGGGACAGGGGATGACGAGCGTAGGGAGCAAAGTCCCTTAATACTTAAGATTTCTTTAAAATTAGTTTTTACTTTGACTCAGTTAAAGAAAATAAGAATAAATTTTCTCACTTTTTCAATCTTCAGTATGAATGGAATGCGATCTAAAATTCTTTTATTTGAATTTGAAATTGACGCACTTTCTTTTGCAAAATTTACAAACTAGAACCACTTACTATAAAGTAAACGAAAATAAAATAACAGAACAAATATGATTCATGCTTTTTAACCATTAGAGTCTTAAAAACTACAAAGATCATAAGCTTTTAAATTTCTCAATTCTCTGAACTTGCAGCAAAAATGTTTTAAAAGTTGAGCAAGAAAATTTTGTTTATTGAAAAAAATATAAATAAAAATGCTATATTTGACAAAAAAAAAAAAAAAAAAAAAAAAAAATCTAAGAAATATTGTAAAACTAGGCAGTTTTTCCTAACAAGGACATTTTTGGAATTTAAATCATTTTTGCTAAACACTGTTTTTTTTCAAGTTAAAAAAACCTCTCTTTTAAGAAAAAGAAAATGGCGGCAATTATCACTTCAGAAAATATTTTATTCAAAGGAAAAGAAATATACATATACTTATTTATTTGAATACAGCTTTATTTCTATAACACGAAAAATATCTAGAATCTAAATTGCTGCTCAAGGAACAATAGTTGCATGTCATCCATATAAATTCTAGTTCACTTTGCTAGAGAATTCTAGATTCTCCTACTAAAATTCAAGGGTGTTTTCCTATATTCTCGTTGTCAAACTTATTTAAAAATCTTTTCAAATAAATGCGAACACAAGAGATTATTTTTAGTAACTATAATTCTAGTTTTTGAAACAATTCCCGAAATCAAGGGATAATTTATCGCTATTAAAACTTTAATATCGTTTCGGCACCTATAAGACAACAGAATAGAAATTCTAAATCTTTTCGTCTACTCAGCTTTTCAGCTTAGTTGTTTACAATATTTGCATAGTTCGGTTATCTATATTTCTTGTCTAGGGATTGATAAAGTGATTAACCATTCATTCTAGGTGAAGACGGTATATTTTTTCCCTTCAGTGAAGTCACATAATAATTGCTACTCATTGTTATTCATTGTAATATAAAAATTTGAACGCACTCTAACTTTCGTATTCACCAACTACTTCGACTCCGAGTTATACTGAAACAGTGTTGCCAGATGAGATACTTTTTTAAAATTCAGATTCTTGATTGGCACCACTTTTTACAAATGATAAAATGTGCCTCATTCATTGACATGATAACTAAAGCGAAAATAAAAGATAGGGGAAAGTCGGATAAAACCGGGACGCTAATGTTTTTCTTTTCATTATTGTGCACTATGTGAACAAAACAGTCAAAATGTGTATTAAAACGATAAATTGGTTCCTTAGGAAGAAAAAAAGTATTCATTCAGTCTCGAAAAACAGATATTGAGATCATAACAACGCTTTTTATAGAAGTATGCAATGTCCCGGTTTTGTCCGACCAGGGAGGATAAAACCGGGAACTGAAAAAAATAATTAAAAGCACATTGTAATTTTGAAATAATACTATTTATTAAAGGAAAACTGACATATTATACTTATAGAATGTGAATCTATATCAAATCTACATAAAATAAAAAAAATGACTTAAGTTTAAGAGTTAAAATTGTTAGGCACAAAAATCACAAAGAAAGTTCGATCTTATTCATTTGTATTGCTGCATGCTTCATGTGCAAACACTCTGAAATGAAGCCATTGTATCCAACTCTTCTTAGGTTTAGACTGTTCATGTATAATGTTGCAAAAGATGCATGCTTCACTTTCATGTTCCTCCTCGTTTGATTTCAAGGGGTTTTCTTCTTAGGACTTTTCTTTTTCATATCAGTTTTTTCTAATTTTCTTTTCTGTAATCATGGAAAGCTTCGCTTCAAGGTTAAGTTCTTCTTGTTTTTTTTCTTTTTTTTTCTTTTCCGATTTGATTTCTGATGTTTAGGGGATTGAAATAAGGATAGATGTTGCAATAGATATGACTAAAATCAATCTTCTTTATAACAACTTAATTTAAATAATATTTTTTGTATAGTTTTTAAATATTTATAGATCGTCAAACAATGCATAAACAAGTTAAATGATTTCAATCATGCAAATAAATGAGTTGTCCAAATCCGGAAACTTCCCGGTTATGTCCGACCATCTGCATCCCGGTTTTGTCCAACGAGGCCATTTTGATGACATGTTACTCTAGCGGTGTTCAGATAGCTCGTAGACACCAATACAGAACGTTAAAATAACGAGCAAATAATAGACTATCATACGTTATACTTACCTAATCTAAATCCTTAGGTATTTAGGATTGGTAACGTAATATTACAGACGTCGAATTTTTATCATTTTCACGTGAAATCTTTAAAAAAACACCACTGCGAAATGAATTCGTTTACACGAGTTCCGGCTACTGGGAACAGGCATGTCGCTCGCCTAAAAGTAATTATAAAAGTTTCGGCTAGATACCGCCGCAAATAAAGCCATAAAGCCTGGTTCCCTGTTTTGTATCTCTCCTATGATGTAAAAGTTCCTTGTGTTCTCTTCCCTGTATATTGACGATGACTTACAAGCAGACTTTTATGTCAAGCTCACAAGTCAAGTGTATGTTGCTCAATAAATACCGTAATTTCGGGTGTATAAGCCGCAGATCAAACAATTCTTTTTGGACCCAGAAATCTTATTTAGTGATTGAAGACAAATATTTACGGCGATCTGACTAGTTATATTTGTTTTTAAAAAAATTCTGGGTCGAAAAAGAATTGTTTGAGCTGCGGCTTATACACCCGAAATTACGGTAAATAATACAAATATTTCAATGCTATTCTAATTTAAATTTCAGTTGAGTGACAAAAAAAAAAACCTTTGACTTGATTTAACTAAGTTTTTTTAAATGTAAATATGAAAGATTTTTTTAAAGAAAAATGTTTCTTCTAATTGGTGCTTTTAGAAGAATTCCTTTAAAAAGAATTGTCTTCACAATCAATAAGCGCTGCAGTTTTTTTTATAAATCAAATGCAATTTTATACAAACTTTAATTTTCTTCCAATGCAGTGATTCGAAAGCGTTAATCAATCACAAGAATTTCTTTCAAACTGTAATAAACACATGGCCTGAAAAATATTTTTACTCAGTTTTTGTTAATTTATGTTCGTAATTTATAAGGAAGCTATCATAAGGAGAACATTAAACAAAAAAAAATATTTTTTTTAATATTTTTTTTACGAATACAGACAAAAAAATTCTAGAGATAAACTTAAAGAATGTATTTATAAAACATGCGAAGTTAAAATTAAAGAAATGACTGAAAGTTTTATCATTTTTAATAAAGGAATTTCTCTTTTATATTTTTTCCCTTTTAAAAAGTTAATGGAAGTTCTTTATATTCTCTAGTTCTCGTAGAAATTTAATAGTTCTTAAATCGTTCATAGATGTATCACGAAATGTAAAGTCAAAATTAAAAATAAGAAATATAAATTTAAATATAGATTTATTTTCATAACATTTCCCGGGCATATTTTTTTTTATAATTTTTTTTTAGTTTTAGTAATTTGATTCAAATTAATTCATAAATGCGGTAGTATAATTCAATTTATCCATTATGCGTAGCTATCTTTAAAAAGATATTTCTAAATAAGGATAAACAAAATCGCAAAATAATAAGAGTCGTGACGGATTTTTTTAATTGTACGCTGTATATGTGAATTGTTATTATCAAAAGCAAGAAAATATTCTTTTCAAAGGAATATAAAATACTTATTTATCTTCATGAAGTGTTTGATTTATATGTATAACAATGAGAATTTTTTGGGGGCATCTAGAATCTAATTTGTGGCTCCAGAAAAATTAGTTCCATGTAATCCATCCTTATAAATTCTAGAGACTTCTACTAGAATTCAAGAACATTTACCTATATTCTTGTTGTCAAACTTATTTTAAAATCTTTATAAATAAATGAGAATACAAGAGTTTAGTTTTAGTAATTATAATTCTAGTTTATGAAACCTTTTCCGAAAACAAGTAATAATTTCTTGTTATTGAAACTATTTAGCATCACTTCGGCATCTAGAAAACAAGACACTAAAAATTGTACATAATTTCGTCTATACAGATTAGTTGTTTACCCCATTCGCATAGTTGAGTCATCTATACAGGATGTTCCAAAAATGAAGATCTATTCCTGTGAAAAAAAAAGATACATTTCTACTAATTTTTTTCATGGAAATGGATCGCCATTTTTCATAAGATTAAATCGTCATTTTTGGAACACCCTGTATTTCTAGTTTAGGGATTCAGAAAGTGGCTAAATATTCATTCTAGTTGAAGGTGATACATATAATGTAATAAATAAAAAAAAATTTCGCCATTTTGCGCGCCCTGAGTTTATTCTAACGTTTTATGGGAACATACTTTTATTCTCAGTTTCCGTAATGTATTAATATCTTTAACGGCTAAAGTTCTTTTATTTTATTTTATTTAACTTAACATAATGTATTGATTATTTTCTTAAAAAGAGCTAGAATGTTTCTTGAATGCCAATATTTTATTGCGAAATCTTACATTCATTACACAAATTCATTTTCCTTTTTAGAATTAAAAGACATTTATCGAAACTTTAATTTTGTTTTATTATTTAATTAATCGTCTGCAAGGGATTCATATGGTTTTCGCGTGGGCAAATTACGCTATTACACGATTCGGTAAAGAATCCATGAATCTAGTCACGCCTATCGGCCAATGGTAGAGAGCGGATTGAATTATCCTTACGTTGAAAACGATCGTAGTGGATCTTTAAAAGCCTTACGTAAAAAGGGGAGGGGCTAGATTAGCACAGAATTTTGAGAAAGTCATTTTGGCTTGGAAGAGCGTTAGAATGCTTTTGACTTTTCAAGTGCCAGGATTCCCGTGTCATCTTCGGAATAATTTGGAATGTTGAGATGATGCAGGCTTATAACAAGTTGTCTATTATGAATTTGTGCAGACTGGAAAGATGTAGAATAACTGCTGGAAGTGTGGAAGTGTTCAAAAATAATAAAGAATTAAAAACTGATTTCTTGAGTTTTTTCTGGAGAAACTCCCATCGATCACAACTCCATTGCTTCTAACTAGGGCCGCTATATTAACATTGATGAAAAGACAGGTGTTATCCCATTTTAATCGATATATTATTCCAGCAAAGGTGTTGTTCCACGATAATCGACTTATTATTACACACACACACACACACACATATATATATATATATATATATTTTTTTTTTCTCAGTGAACTCACATAATTATTGTTCCTGACTGTCATTTATAGTATTACAAAGATTTCAATGCTATATTAATTTAAATTTTAGTTGAGTGACAAACAGAAACCTTTAATTTGGTTTAATTGCGTTTCTTAAAAATGTAAATATGAGAAATTTTTTAAAAGAATGTTTTTTCTAAAAGATGCTTTTAAAAGAATTTTTTTAGGAAGAATCATTTTAGATAATAAATTGTTTTTATAAATACGAACTGCAATTCTTTTTATGTATCAAATGCAATTTTATACAAACTTTAAATTTCTTTCAATGTAGTGATTTGAAAGCGTTAATCAATCACAAGAAGTTCTTTGAAAACGTAATAAACATATGGACCGAAAAATATTTTCTCCGAGTTTTTGTTCATATATGTTCGTAATTTATAAGGAAGATATTATAAGGAGAACATTAAACTAAAAAAAAAGAATTCTTTTTAGAAATACAGACAAAAAGGGCGGAGTTGAATTTAAAGAATGTATTTATAGAACACGTAAAGTTAAAGTTAAAGAAATGACTGAAAGTTTTATCATTTTTAATAAAGAAACTTCGTTTTTCCATTTTTTAGCTTCTTTAAAAAGTTAATGGAAGTTCTTTATAATCTCTTGTTCTTGTAGAAATTTAATGGTTCTTAAATTGTTCATAGATGTATCCCGCAATCTAAAGTCAAAATTAAAAATATGAAAGATAAATCTAAATACATACTTATTTTTATGATGTTTTCCGGGTCCCATTTTAAAGATTCTTTTAAAAATTTAGTAATTTGATTCAAATTAATACATAAATGCGGTAGTATAATTCCCTTTATTCGTGAAGCATATGTGCCCTTTAAAAATACATTTCTAATCTTAAAACTATTTTTTTCGGTGCAGATCATCTTCACTGGTTGCATGTAATATCGCTGGAATGCAATTTTTCCGTCTACGGCGTCTTAAAATCCAGTGGACACATGCTGTTGCCGATCTCACAATTTATTTGTCTATTATTTTTAGATGTTTCTTGATTACTTTCCAGTAGGAGAAGATGATGTAGCTTTGACCACTTTGCAAAAATCAAATTTTCTTAGCTTATCTATTAAGATTAAATTCAATTTCTTAGTTTTATCGTAATCTGTATTATCTGTTTTATGCAGTTTAATTTTTTCAAAGTTCTAGTTTTACTTTTATTATGTTTAATTTCACTATTTTGAAAAATAATAACATAATAGTCAAAGGTAGAACATTATCTTGTACCTCGAATCATGAGTGTTTCTAACTCTAATCAGGTAAGTAATCTAACAAAAAGCTGCGTTAAAAATAAATTAAATGTCAAGTTTAAGTTCAAGTTTAAGTTTGAAAAGCATGTTTACAATATTTATCCGGCTATGCCTTTTATTTCTGAAAATAATGAATTTATAGCTGATATCACTAGTTAACAGAAACTATTTATGAAATATATTTATTTATTAATCAAGTATTTTTGGTTATTAAGACTGGCTAAACGTAAAATAACTTCCTTATTTTATGAATTTGATGTGAATTAATAGAGTATCTTTATGTGGAAAGTTTCATTCAATAATTCAAGGAAAATGTATCTCTTCTTTAGTCTGCATATTTAATTATGCATTAATTATTAGTTTGTCCTTTACTTTTATTAATTTAACAGTTTTTTAATTAAGGTGGTGTGGGGTAATAACGCCAAGTGCTAATATTTTGCATAATTATGAAATAATCTGGTAAATGACACCCATGTGCTCTGCGCAGAAGGGTTTTGAGTCATATAAATCCCCCAAAACAGCTTCAAGTTATTTTGTTTCATTTTTAGGTCTTATTGTTTTTACAAGCAACTAAAATTAACGCTTGATCTAAAATTTGCGAGATACGTTTTGTGATGTGAAGACTAATTTTTTTATCCGGAAATACTTTGTTAATTACATAAAATTGTAGTACATTTGATGGACTTTCAAAATATTGTTAAAGATTTTGGATATCTTCTCGAGATAATTTGTAATTTAAAATGTACAGCGCAATAACTATAACGGGGTAATAATGCCAATCCTTGGCATTAATATCCCGGTGTATTTCCTACAGTGGCCGAGCTACATCCTAAATACTAATTCAAATAAACACAGTTAAAACTGTGGAATGTTTCTAATAATTCTATTTAAACGGTCCTTTTTAAGCAAAAAGAAGCTCACAGTCTGATATTCTTTTGCCTCGTCCTCCCCCCCCCCCCACACACACTACACCTTTATTTTTCTTACACTTTCACAAAAAATTGAACATTTTCAGTAGCTTAGAATGCAATTTGTCAATTTCTAAGTTTGTAGAGTTTGTATTTTTAGAATTGGGCAATCTACACGCAATTATTCCATCTTATTTCATAGTTTTGTTTGCATGGCGTTATTACCCATATAGGTGGGTAATAACGCCAAATAGCATTGGTCAAGAAATCACGCCATTACGTTTTATGAATACATATCTGTTAAATTATTTTTTTTATATAGATAGTCAATGAGTTGCTGTATCGAATCATATATTTGTTTGAAAAATACAAACTAAAACTGAGCCGTGAAAATTGGTCGAACCTTAACGTGGCGTTATTACCCCAGGGTACCTTATCTTACTTTTTATCATTTTAATTCGTTATTTTACATTATTATTTACTATACAGGGTGAGTCATAAATATCGAAACAATAGGCTATCTCCTTAAATATTGCCCCTAGACCCATACTTCCAGTTGCAAAAATTCATTAAAAAGATGAAATTTTTCATAAAATAAGTTGCAACTTCGTAGGAGGGAGGGGGGGTGTCCATTTGAAAAAATACGAAAATTAAATTTTTATACGGTTCCCGTAGGATAAAAATCCCAGTTAGAAAAACTTTCCTTATCCAGTCCTAAACAATGCACAAAAAAATGCATCTTCATATCTTTAAAACTCGCAGAGTTATAGTCGTTTAAATAATTCATCTGGTTTTAAGGGATTAGACACAAATTGAAATGCGCGCAATTCGATAAACAATATTACTTTAACAGTTCTGGGAAACATGTAAAAAATCTATCTTTTAACTTAGAATTTTGATTTGTTTTCTTTTTCGTGATGGTTAGCCACGTAATTTGCTAAAAAAATCACATCCTAAAATTTCTCATAAAATTTGTAAAAAATTCATATGATTAGTACTGGTTTAAATTAGATAATTTAAAATCGTATAATTCAAAATCTTATTATCAGATTTCAGTTTCTTTCTATTTAATTAAAGATGAAAATCTGATTTTAGTTTTGTTGCAGGATTTTTGTTTTTCAATATTAATTTTAAAACTATTAAAAATTTTTATTAAAAAAATAATATAACATATCTATTAAAAATATTTATTGAAAAAATAATATAACCTTAAAAAAAATCATATTTTCAAAAGTAAATATTTTTTCCAATTTGCCGGAACTAATGTAAAATAATCAAAAATGACATGTTTTAATTTTGCACTTTTTTCTTTAACAATTCTTAACCTTAAAAATTTAAAGAAGAGAAATAGTAGAAAAAACTCATTATGTAGAAAAACGAAGTGTATTCTTTAAATGTCTGTCAGAACAATGCTTTTTCTAAGATGCAGATTAAGTCTCTTTTATAAATTTAGCTCTCACAACTTCAAGCTTTTTATCGTCCTGGAGAGGCTGGTAAATAATCTGTATTCTGTGTCCACGCGGGGCCAGGACCGAGATGTTACTTTTTTCCGAAGACTCGCCTGGCCGGGCATAACGTATTTTTCGTACCGGAGGGGGCAGCTTTCTTTTTTCTAGGTCTGCACTGGACGAAATTTTCAATCCCGGTCTCAACAATCCATATTAAAATCACTGTGTCTGACTGAAATAATGCGTGAATAAAATAAGTAAAATTTGGTTTAATCAAAATTTTTACAAAAAAACACATAGATTTTGAAATTGCTTTTATTTTACAGAAAAAAAAAACTTTAAAATTCATTTTTAAGAATAGTATAGTGAAAGGCTAAAAAATTAAATACAATAAAACCAGTGAGAAAAACCTTCCTATGACGGAATTCTGTCTTAAACGGAAAATGTGTTGATCCATGCAAAATCAATATAATTTTACCTGAGGAAAAATAAACTCCATTTACACCTCCTGGGAATGGTACTTGCCTATAACGTATTTTTTCTTTCTCATCTAATTCCGTCTTAAAAGGTTTTGCTGGTTAATAACATTTTTCAAAGTCTCCAACGCATGGGATATGGATTTACGATATTAAAATATAAGTGAAACATTTACATATAAATAGAGATTCATTGTTAAAAAAATACATCACAGCTTTGGACGCTTCTTTAATAATAAAAAGTATAAATATAAAAAACGAAAAACTATAATAAATATATTTGGTCAGACTTCCTCCATACGAAATAACTTTTAACCACACCGAAGTAAAAAACTAGGTAGAAATTCACGGCTCGATATATGAAATAAGAGGCACTGTCTTAAAAGGACATTTAATAACGAACAATTTGTGGACGATCCCTCACAGGCATTCAAAATATGTCAAAAACGTTTCCTTTGTAGATATGGTTAAGTGGTGTAAGTCATGAATTTTGGAGAATTTTGGATTTTAATATCTCTGTGAGGTTTTTAGATATAAAGATGAAATTTTTTTTCATTAGGCAAAACATTAACAAATAAATAGTTACATTTTAATGACGGAAATGGATTATTAATATTCACGGGAATCATTCCTGACTTGAATAATTCCTGGAAGATTGCACAAGACCTCTAGTGAAGCAGTGTTCTCGCTGACATTTGACCAACGTTAATAACTTGGCTAATTAAGAATAAAAACATTCGCCAAATGAAAAAAAGTATTAGCAAAATGGATCCGCCGTGTAACACGAAAAAATTATCTCTAATCCTTTAATGTACTCCCTTTTTTCAATTTGCTCTAAAAAAAAGCTTTATAATTGCGACAACGATTATTATTAATCTAATTTCCACTATCCGCTACAAATATATTAAAAATATATATACATGCATAACGAATGGAGATGAGAACGAAACATGGAAAACGAAAAAGAAAAGAGAGAAAGAGCAAAAATTGAGCACTAGCAATCCGGCGAATCTAATCGCTTGTTTACTCGCCAATTTAAAAATTTTGTCGCAATTTGGCGCAATGGCGAGTGACAACGAGAATCCTGAGTGAAGGAACTATGAACTAAATACACCAGTACAACATCCCCCCCTACTCTTTCTGGCTGAATGGCTGATGATGCTTATTGATGTTCTTGGTCTTCCGGAATGTTGTCTATAAACATCCTAAACAGTTCCACTTATTTGAAATCATCTCTATTATCCGAATAATTATATGTCGCTTACCTAAACTCACCTGAAACTTCCTGAAGCAATGTCTTTGTACTTCTGATACTTTTTCATACTTCCGATAGCATTGTAAAACAATTTTTCTTTTTTCAAAAGTCAATCTTAGTTCACTCAGTATTTCCAATTAACCCTTTATCTACCGATGGTACTTATAAGTATCATGAAAATTACTTATTATATAATTCTTTTAATACGTCAATTAGTTGTAATACTGTTTAGAATGAGTTAGAGATACATTACTTTATTTTGTTCCAAGAGCATTATTGGTTACACAAAACAAAAATATTTTTAAAAGGATGATTTCTTTTGGCTTTGTATCTTTTCAGCTTTATTGGCGTTGAGGGAAGGGGAATAGGGATTTTTCAATTCAGAAATATTTCTATATTTATATTGTAAGACCATCACATTTGTATATTTTATAATTCTACAAAATACTAAGAAAGCAATTTAAAATAAAAGATTTGAGTTGGGTTATAAATATTGCACAAAATCCCTGTAAATTAAAATTTATTTAATCCTTCTAAATCCTTCATTCTTTCTAAAATCCTTCAAAAATATATTAAATGATTATGTAAATCTTTTTATTTAATTATTATTATTATTATTATTATTATTATTATTATTATTATTATTATTATTATTATCATCTCAGGAATGAATTCTTTCAGGATTTGACAACTTTAAAGAAATAGTTCTAAAGTTCTTTACAAGATATATGTATGAAATTTTCAACAGAGATTTTATGCTATATTTCCAACTATTGTTTTCAGAATTTTCAATTTTGAGTGATAATTGTGAAAATATGCTGCTTCATGCAAAACTCATTCATAAAAAAATTCATTTCTTTACTTAAAAGTTTGCTATAAAATACATAATCAATATTTTTAGAAATCCTGTAAACAAATAAAAAAAAAAACACATTTTCTGTACACAAAAGTGTAAAATTTTGTAAATCGTGTAAGTACTTCTAAAGTTATATCAAAAATTAAATATGTTTAAAATCTAAGATTTAAATTAAAAAAATATTTAAACATTTTCATATTTTTTACATGCAATATTCTTATTATATTAAAATATATTTCATAAAAATAATTTCATAACGAAATCTCTATAAATAAAAAAAAAGAATTTTGAGCCCCAGACTCCCTAATTAATTAAACATTGAAAAGGAAGAAATGGGAGAAAACTATGATCCGTTAAACAGCATGTAGTTATATACATTTTTTGCGACATGTGTATTTATGGAAAATGTTAAATCTGTTCAGTTCAAAAACACTTCCATTGTTGGTTAAAATCCAATATTTTTTTTTTTTTTTTTTTTTTTTTTTTTTTTTTTTTTTAATCCTGCTGTCAATATATTAGTTTTTAAAGAGGACATTATAACCATCATCATCATTATTATTATTTTTTTTGTCGTAAAACTGATTTAGCCAATAATGGATTCGTAAATGAATCACCAGTCTGAAATAAGATGCTTGGCAGTAAATGGGCTGAAATCCCATTTAATTCTTATCATTCCAGCAGCAAGATTGGAGTCATTTTCCCCCCTAAAGAACTATTTCCTTTTATAAGATGAATGTTAGATGATACCATTAAATCTTGGAAGTCGAAAAAGGTTTTGAACGTCACAAAATAAAGAGCAACGTTCTATATAATTTTTACTAACTGTTACGTAAAATTAATATAGTGTGATGCTATGTATATTTACCATATCGTTCTAGGAAAATAAAAAGAAAGGGTATTTTCTTATTTCCTCATCAATTCATTTCCGTAAATAATTCGACAGCAACTCTTTGTTATATCGATTGTAACAGGAGATCAGAAATAATTGCTTTGGGGATGTACAAATGTAACGTTATCAACTTTTCGGTAATTTTGTACCCCTTCCCCCCTTCCGATATCATACATTATTATCCCTCGAATTCCCCCTCCCCCACGTTAATGAAATCGTTATCAAAGTGTAAAAAAATTTTGATTTCTGGAATTTATTTCTTTTGTTCGAAATGATATACAAAACTGGTTACATTTACTTTTTTGCAAACTTTTATGATTCAAATGAAGAGAAGTCAATAAAATATCATTTTCCATATAAGTAAAACTTTATATCAATTAACAATTAAAAGAAATATTTACTATTTAAAATAACTTTATAATAGATTTTTGTTACATAATGCAATCAACAACAACAAAGAGCATTTGCACCGAACGGAGGAAGGGTGGGGGGAGGCAGATAGAACTTCTTATCAACAAAACAAGTGGACAGCATTCCTTTTCTTTCTCTTTATTTATTAATAAACACAAGAATTTTTTCCCACAATTTAGTTTTAGTATACTAAATGTCAGACTCATTCGAAAGCCAATTAAAATAATGATAATAATAATTTTAGCTTAATTTTTTTGCTATTCCATTTCGCTATTTTACAGCCCTTCCTTATTTTTCTTATCTAAGAAATGGCTTTTGTAATATTTATGTTTATGATTTTTCACAATTACTTTGTAAAGTAACACTTGCAACGAATTGCAACATTTAAAATAATTAGGATACTTCTGGTATCCAGTATAGCTTATTTTTGTCGCCACATATTAAGCTACTAAGAAGTAATTTAATTTTATGGTATGGCTAATTTCTCGTGATTCTAGTTACATACCAAATAATGCTTAAAGTAAATATGATTGCCCCTTAAAATTCATCCTGGGAACAGCTTTATAAATTTTGAATTTAAAAATAAATAATGTATCATGAAAAAATCTTTAAATACAGGGTGTCCCAGAACTTCGTGTACAAACTTTGAGGGGTGGTAAAGAACATTGTTTGGAACCACAATTACATAGGAAAGCAGGGCTGAAACGTCTTGTTAACCCTTTCATAGCCAGTGAAAATGTAATACTACAAAATTTTTAATACAAAACGACATTAAAACCAGATTTTTAATATGGTTTTTCAATTTATTATGTATGCAAAATGTCTGGCTTTTCTTCTTTGCAAATACATTTTTCCGCAATTTCTGATGTCATTCATATTTTTTCACATTTTAGCAATGGAAGTTCTTTGTCTTTGAAAAGCTGAAAGAAACACAAAGACACAGTTATGACAAAATGCTGCGGCAGTGTAGAATGCTTTATTACACAGAAAAAAGTACAAGAAATAATTTAATTTTAAATTAAATTTTAAATTATGTTTTTTTTAAATCAAATATCTTAGTAGCTATTAGAAACTGCTAAATGTGGAAAAATATGAACGACATCAGAAATTGCGGAAAAATATATTTGCAAAGAAGAAAAAAAAGACACATTTCACATACATAATAATGGGGAAAATGATATTAAAATTCTGGTGTCAATGTTCATTTTGTGTTAAAAATTTTGTAGTTTCATGTACATTTTCACTGGCTGTGAAAGGGTTAACAAGACGTTTCCGCCCATGCTTTCCTATGTAAATATCGTTCCAAACGATGTTCTCTACCACCACTCAAAGTTTGTACAGGAAGTTCTGGGACACCCTGTATATTGTATCACATTTCTACTGTAACATTTTTCTTTTCAAACGCACAAAAACTTTTTAAATAAATATTCTGTTGTATAGGTTTGTACGTTCCTAAGAGCTCGTATTTAATGCATAAGATTTTATATTTTCAGAATAATATTCTCACCAAAAGATTTCTACGACACATAAAAAGAATCAATTCTATGGTTTACATAACCTAAGAAAAATATTCTATTTCTCCAATACATTATCTGCAACTGTAATCTTTCTTTCCTTTTGATCGATCCGCGATATTTGGAAATAATTTTAAACAGGGATATATTATAAAAATAGGGGCATTTTCTCTTCATTTTCGTTTTCTCGTACATTATATAAGGGCGATTAGGAAAAATTGACCGATTTTTTACAAAATGATTTTTTATTGCTACTATCTTATATTATTTATTCCTTTTTGTTTCTTCTATTTCAGGTTTTCGACGGATTTACACGTTTTAGGGGTCAGAGATTCCAAAAAATATGTTTTTACAAAATGTCTGTCTGTCCAAGTGTGTATATACGTCTGTGTATGTCCATGTGTCGCCATTGCACCATCGAAAAATGTATGAGAATATGTGTGTGTTTGAAGTGATGTAAGTATATCAAGATATGTGAAGAATTCTGTACATTTCTGGCTGTGCCAATCAGATCCTCCTTCGATTTTGAAATATTCCATCGGAAGGGGGCGCTGTAATACCAGTTTTTGTGCCATTTTCAATGTTTTCCCAGCGAAAAGTGTATAAATTTATGTACAGAATTAAATCAAAATTTTTGTGTATATTTTTGGCTATAGCTAGAAGATTTTCCTTGAATTTCGAAATATTCCGTGGGTAAGGATATCGTGATGGTTTTTTTTTGTATAATCTTCTCAATTTTTTGCAGAGAAGAGAACTCGTGTCCTGCTAACCCAGCTATTTACAAACAACTGGTAATAAGAGAAGAAGGGAAAACTATGGATTTTAATAAATATCATGATCCATATTAACTCGTTTTTACATCGAAATATTGATTGAAGCAGAAATTTAAGATGAAACTCAAAGTTTGTATAATATTGACTTAATAATATTAAAGTATTAACATCTGTACCTATTGCTTGTAATATTGATAGAAAAAAGGTTTGGGATTGGCACATGCAACTAGTTTAAACACTGGATCTACAATGAATAATTTTATTCGTTATACAATCAGATATCAAAAGAATATTGCTGCATCAGTGTATTATATAAGAATTTCGAAAAAGGATTTATTTTAATCATGAGAAAATAGTGGGTCAAGATTCTCCACACATGCGAGGGACCCACTATATGGGAGGCTTCGTCCATTTGTTTTATATTGAAAAAATTGTTAAGAGAAATAAAATCAGTTTTAAGAAAACGAAGTAACTTCATGCTACATACTTTAATTATTATAAAATATGTTTATCAATGTATAAAGTTTAAAAAAATCTGTTTAGACAGAATAGCAAGTCTTAAAAGAAGAAATCCGTTTTAAACAGGATTCTACCGGAACAGACATAAAAGTACAGCAGAAAAAATGAAATTTTAACATTTAAGATAGTATTCCATTAGAGACAGGTTCCATTCCCATTAGGTTTCATGTATTAATATGTTCTTAATTAGAAACAACCGTCCCATTTTTTTTTGTATCCTTATCCTACGTTTTGTGCCGCTCAACCTGGTAAAACTATTTGTCATTAGTTTGACTTCATTTCACTGAATTCAACTAGGTGAAATTTGTGTTCATACCTTCCGAAAGTTTTTGGATCATTTCTATGTTCTTTTGCAGCCTCTTGAGCACTTAAGGAAAGCAAGACTGGCTGCAGTCTTATGGGAAGTATGGAGCGTTAAGACCTTTTTCCTCCGAAACTATTCGACCGATTTTAATGAAATTTGCAAGTCATTTTCACCGGACTTACGCTCAAGACTTATAGCAGACATTTTTTTTCAGCGGATTAAACTTTCTGTTTTGAGAGCGATGACAACTTTTCAAAAATTTTTATTTTTCAGAATTTTTTTTTTCTGAAATAAATTATTATTATTTTTAAACTGTCTGCTACATATGATCTCATATTTATACTCTAACAACATTTTTTTAAAAATCGCTTGAGTACTTTAGTACTTATTGGGGTTTTTAGCTGAAAAATAAAATTTTTTGGAGAGCTGAAAAATTTAGACGTTTCTAACTTGTGTGAAGCTTTTGCATAGTTTTACAAATAAACGAATTGAAGTACATAGGAGAAGATGGGGTACAATGAAAAATTTGGTTTGTAAGGCTTTTGCATGCGAGCCAGAAGATCAGAGATTGTAAGAATCTCTGATCAGTAAGTAATAAGATTGGAACTGCATTTCAGGCAGATGTTGTGTATATTGTAAATACTATAAGAATAATTATTATGATGCTTTCCTGGTGAAATTACGGTACTATTAAGAATACAAATATGTGTAAGCTATTAACTACCCCAATAAAATATCTTCACTCACAGTAAAGAAAAAATGTCTGTTTACAACAAACGGAAAAGCGGTATTTTTAACAAACAATTGTAGTAATAAAAAAAAATCTTAAGTGATTCCAATTTAAATAAATATACACTCAAAAGTGCCTTACAAAAATGTAAAAGCAAGCATTTTAGAGTGAGTATATTTCTTATTGTTACCAATCATCAAAATTAAGAGAATAAATGAATGAGAAATAAATTCAAAGAAAAGCTGCTTGTTAGATAATTTATCACTAGTCAAGGTACAATGAAAAAAATACTGAACCAAATAAATGAGATTCTATTAATGTGTAAAACGGCGTCGAAGATAAAAGGCATAATTGATAAAGTAAGGTCTTTTGTAAGATTCATTAGTTGTTGTAGGTTATTAGCCGATATTTTAATCACATTTATGAAAGAAGGATAATGTTATTCATCCTGTATGATATAGGATGTAATTTGATTTTATATTAATATTTACTTTGTTGGATTATCAAATGATTAATTTACTATAGCCGTAGTTTTTACAGAATATGTTTATTTTAAGGCTATACAACTTCGCAACATTCTTTTTTATTTTTAAATAATTTTTTTATAGATCTAATTGAAATCATACATTATACATAAAAAATGCATTAATTTTCAAATAAATGTGATCGATTATTCCGGCACCATTGTGATATATTGGAGATTAAAATTAAGTGGATTATGATTTGTTTGACAAAACTTACATTTATTAATTGCTGTCAAAAATGTGTAAATAAATAAACAAAGTTTCAATGTTCCATTTATTTATTTTCATATGGGAATAATAACCGAAATGAAAGTAATGAAATATGTATTTGAAGATGCAGTAGTCTCTTGTTATATAACGCCTTATTATATCATTTGTTCGGATATATATCTCTTTTGTCGTGTTACAAAAATTTCAGTAAGGGCTGTGCTAACATAACTCCATTTATATAGAATGCAATGAGTGCAGTTCCTTGTCGCTCATTTTAACAAAACAAATTGTAACAATCATACAAACTGGCGTTTCAGTGACAAATATAAAACACTTTCATATGAATAATAATCTTTTCAAATCTTTAATGCTTTCGGATATAGAAATTTTTGAATACACTATATTTTTGTTCTGTATTCTGTTAAGTGTGGTATAGCAAAAAATTACCGTTTTAATTTTATGCTACTAACTATCCCACTAAAATATCCCCCTTCACAGTAAAAAAAAAAAAAAAGTGTAACAGTAAAAGTGTAGCACTCGGGGACTGCCGCGGTAAAGCTATTGCATAGCATTTTTTTATCAACTTATGCAAGTATAATTATTTATTTATTTTTTAATTATGCAGTATTTTTTTTGTCTTTGATATTAATTCAAGATTTTCTTTTTCTTTGATATTAATTCAAGTTACACTTTTTGAGCGTGATGACCGATAAGAAAACAATTTTTTTTCTTTTATTGAATAAATGAAAAGTCTGCCGAACTGAAACGACGTTAGCCGGAGTGTTAGGTTTTTTCTCGTTACGGAATTTCTAGATTCGGTCGCCGCGCTAGCCTATGATAAAGGCTATGCAATAGCTTAAATGTGCCCCTCCTGAGGAGGTGACACACAAGACATGCATCATATGAATAAGCAGTTGCAGCCCTTTCAAATGATGTGTCCCACGACTGGTGTTGTAAAGAAATTTAAAATGTGCCCCCCTGGGGGGGTGACACACAAGACATCTATAATATAAATAAACAGTTGCAGACTTTTCAAATGATGTGTCACACGACTGGTGTTGTAAAGAAATTAAAAATGTGCTCCCTGGGGGGGCAGAGTGGGGGGTGACACACAAAACATGCATAATATGAATAAGCAGTTGCAGACCTCTCAAATGATGTGTCACACAACTGGTGTTGTAAAGAAATTAAAAATGTGCCACCCCCTGGGGGGCAGAGTGGGGGGTTTATACACAAGACATCCATAATATGAATAAGCAGTTGCAGACCTCTCAATTGATGTGTCACACGACTGGTATTGTAAAGAAACTAAAAATGTGCCCCCCTAGGAGGGGCAAAGTGGAGGGGGACACACAAGACATGCATAATAGGAAAAGTTAGTTTCAGATCTTTCTAAAGATATGCAACACGAGGAGTGTGGATAAAAATTAAAAGAGTTCCCCTTTGGGGGGAGGCAAAGTGGGGTGCGGCGCCCCAAACATGCATAATTGGAATGAGCAGTTACAGTTCTTTTAAACTATATGTTACACGATGGGTGTATACACAAATTTA